>CM046393.1:51752610-53002610 GCA_025413875.1 Rhododendron molle
AGCTTGGTTCCTTGTAAAGGTGCTGCAATTCCTCAGGGCGAACGATTCCCTGATTAAATTGAGGGAATACCCAAGATAAACTTTTTTAGTTTTAGTTTTTTCCTTATTTAATTTTTTTGCATCTTTTAGTTTTGCGCTAAACTTTTTTGAATTATTGATTTGTCTTGATGAGTGAAATCCATAAAGTTTAAAAAAATTATTTCACCCTAACATTTTTGTAAATACCCAAGATAAAACTCGAAAAAATCTTTTAGCTTGAAATTACTTTCTTTTCAACAAAGAAGGTATTTCCAGAAATTGGAACACCACCTAAACCTGTTAGTTTCTTCCTCCTTTCGCCGGTAAGACATATATATAAGATTTTGCTGTGCCACAGTGTGCACCACAAGAAGTTGGCCTTATGTTTGTTAACCCCAGTTCCAAGATTTCTCACTCTATTTTTCCGGTCCTCTTGGCCGCGAGGAATTACTCCTGACCGCGAGAAATTACTTTTGGCCGCAAAGAATTACTCAAGGCCGCAAGAAATTACTCTTGGCCGCCAATAATTACTTCTGGACGAGAGTAATTCTTTGCGGCCAAGAGTAATTCCTCGCTGCCAAGAGTAATTTTTTGCGGCCATGAGTAATTTTTCACGGCCAAGAGTAATTTTTCCCGGCCATGAGTAATTCTCCATGGCCATGAGTAACTCTCTACAGCCAAGAGTAATTCCTCGCGGCCAAGAGTAATTTTTCGCAGCCATGAGTAATTCTTCACGGTCAAGAGTAATTCTCTGTAGTCAGGAGTAATTCTGCAAAGAACTATGAATGTAATTCTCTGTGGCGTATATGAAAAGCCCTATGACCTCCTAGAACTATGAATGTTATTGCGGAATGGAACTTAGAATGGAAGCCTCACAAATGACCTTAGTGGCTCCGATGATATTTGAACTGGTCTGCTTTCAACCAAATTTTCATAAATGAAACTTCACTAATTTTGTTGTTGGTTTTCATCGTCTTATAGTACATTTAAAATCCTATTTGTCAATATACAATTGGTCTTTATCCAATTTACCACATATGAAAATGATATCCAATTTGTCAATATACTATTGTTCTTGATACGATTTAAAATGAGAGGGATACGAATTTTTTATCGAAATAATTTATTTTCGACCCACTAAAGGTAAAATGGCTATTTCCTTTGATGTACGAATGATTTTGGATCAAAACTAATTCGGTTAGAAAATCGATTTAACAAGCTTTTCAACGGTCCGAACCACGCGCAAATCAAATGGTGGTGTTGGTGAAAGAGAAGGGGAAAAGGTGGTGTTCGGGAAAGATTACATGAATGTGTATTTTGCTTGATTGATGACCATATGTTACGAGGGTTGTGCATATAAAAAGCCCCGAGCTCCTAGAACTATGCATGTGATTGCCGAATGGAACTTAGAATGTGTAAAGCCCCGCAAATGACCTTAGTGGTTTCGATGATCTCTGAATCGGTCTGCTTTCAACCAAATTTTCCTAAATGAAACTCCACTAACTTCGTTGTTGGTTTTCAACTTTGCGTGTTTGTCCCGAACACTCCGGAAATCCGTTTTGCGCATGATTTGAACCATTAAAAAGTTTGTCCAATCTACTTTCTAACCCGAGTAGTATGGATCCAACATGGTTTGTACATAAAACAATTTGACCATTTTATCCTCAGTGGATCAAAAATGTAATTCATTTCGGTAAAACGCTCGCAACTCCTTCATTTTAAATCAGATCAAGACCTATTGTTTATTGATAAATAGCGTTTTTAAAGTACTACGAGGTGTTCGAATGACACCAAAAAAATGTTTGGCTTTAGTTCCTGAAAAGTGGGTAGAAAGGAGACCGTTACCAAAATCTTACTCTGTTTCATTTTTTTTTGTTTTCAAAACAATTTATGGTTTGAAAGTGGTACTATTTTTCAACTCTATTTAGCTAGCTAGACTTTTAATGAATCCGAGTAAATCACACTCTTGCACTTATATGTTACTGAGATGTTGTTCCACTTTTTGTGCTTTCTTTTATCGTATCGGACGTAAAGAATCGGCATTCATGGTATTGAAGGAGACGATTGGAGAAAGAGGCATGAGTTTTTTATGTCGAGTGAAAATAGTAAAGAATGGAATAGCTATCGAAACAAAAAGTTGGCAAGGGGCAAGTGAGGCCTGTGGAAATACCGGGGAATCGTGCTTTTATGGTTTTGCTTGCTGTAGCTATTGTAGAAATTGGAGAGGGGCAAAGCAAGGTTGGTAAGAGCCATGATATGCTCTGTAACTTTTGCTGACAAAACAGACTCCAAAGAAAAGAAAAAACACACAATGCTCCGTACACTTTTACCGGCCATGCACTCTCCATGGTGCCACCAACGCTGTGTAGTTTAGTCGGAAGGAGAATGTCCCTAAATTAAACTTGCTGAATGATTGATGTTCTTAATTATTTAATTAACATTATTCGTGTCTTCCCTTTTTTTTCGGAATAATTAATCCATATCACAAATAGATGTGTCTTTCACAGTTCTAGACCAATTTGCATGTAACTCGACTAATTTTTGAAGGACCAATCTCCGAGTACACTAGCCCGTGCCCATATCCACATTAGATGTTTTAGAGTATTCCAGACTTTCTTGGTAATTTCTTTTGATGTACGAATGATTTTGGATCAAAACCACTTCGGTTCTAGAGTAGATTTTGAACTGGTCTGCTTTCAACCAAATTTTCATAAATAGAACTTCACTAATTTCGTTATTCGTTTTCATCATATTTTGGTACTTCGAAAATCTCTTTGTCAATATATAATTGGTCTCGGTCTGATTTAAAATGAGGGAGATACGAGTCCTTTACCAAAATAATTTTCTTTGACCCACTAAGGGTAAAATGGTCATTTCATTTGATCTACGAATATCGAAACTACTTCAGTTAGAAACTAGATTGGACAAGCTTTTCAACAGTCTAAACCACACGCAAATCGGATTTCGGGTGTGTCTGTGCCAAGTCCGCAAAATTTTGCTTGTCATAAAATTTTAAGAACAAAGAATGCTCCCGGGGCGCAATAGAGTGCGCCTAGGGAGCATCAAAATGCGCCTGGGAACACAAAGCTTCATAAAAGGTCCAACTTTGAATGTGTGTCCCGGACACTCCGAAAATCCAATTTTTGTGTGGTTTGGCCCGTTAAAAAGCTTGTCCAATCTACTTTCTAACTACGTAGTTTGGACCCAAGATGATTTATACGTAAAAATATTTGACCATTTTACTCTCAGTGGGTAAAAAAATAATTTATTTCGGTAAAATGCTCGCAAATCCCTCATTCTAAATCAAGTCAAGACCTATTATATGTTGATAAATAGAGTTTTCAAAGTACTACAAGATATTTAGCTTTAGTTCAAGAAAAGTGGGCAGAAAATAGACCGTTACAAAAATCTTCTGAGCAAATAAGGTATACACCGTATTAGGAGTTCCGGTAGTGGCATTTTAATGGTGTGCAATTGCAAACAAGAAAATGAAGCTTTGTGTTCTATTTATGGGAACCCTCTATTTATATGTTGATAAATAGAGTTTTCAAAGTACTACAAGATATTAGAATGCAACCATAAAAATGTTTAGCTTTAGTTCATGAAAAGTGGGTAGAAAATAGACCGTTACAAAAATCTTCTGAGCTAATAAGGTATACACCGTATTAGGAGTTCCGGTACCTAAATCTTGTGTCGTATTTTATTTAGCGATCTTCCTTGTTGCTGAACCATCATCATCTACGCAGTGGAGGGAAAAACCACAAGCACGATAATCAGACAGAACGATCGCGTGTTGTCTTTGAACCGAAGGCGTGAAGTTGGGATCGGATATGAAGAGATTCCAACGCTTCTTCGAAACGGATTTTGAGCTGGAAATTGAGACCTAACTGGTAATTTTGAGAGTATGAAGTAAGATATCCTATGGAATGACTTTTTCTACGCTCATCTTTCTAATAAGAAAATGATATTGGCACTCTAAAAATTGATAGAGGCACTCTAAAAAATAAAGAAAAATGGCTTTAAAATTACACTGGTTTTGAAGTGTTTACATCGATTTTTGAAGTGCCAATATTATTTACATTCTAGTATTCATCATTAACGTTCCATTATATATAAGATTTTGTTAGCTTCGTATGGAAATGTTTTGAAAATTATTTAGTCATATCGACGAGATTAGTGAGAAAAGTAAAAATTTATGACAAAAAATTAGAAAATCACTAAAGGTGCGAAAATGATCTGCGATGGGTAGATGCATTTGATTACTTTGTCCGATTTTTCTTATTTTTCTATCGAACTTTTTTACTTTTCTACTTTTATGACTTATCTAATCAAAGACGAATAATTAATCTAAAACATATATGCTAAAGTAATGAGAAATTATTTTAGAATTTTTTTTCAGAAAATGACGTTAGGAAACAAGAAGGAATTAGAGGATTGTCTGGAGGTCAAAGCTAGAACTTATAAATTTGTTTCCTTTTTAAGGTTACAGGTTTGAAATCTGCCAGGTCTTGGTGCACCGCCATGTGATGCCTCCACACTCTTCTCCATCACACATTTTCATAAAGTCCATACAATTAGTATTAGACCCCACAAACACTTACCTGTGGTGGATAAGGATGTTGGAATATCACGTGACGGTACCCCACCAAATAATTTTACAGTACGACGACCACAATTGCAAATAAATGACAGTATGCAACTCATGATCCTGAGGTGTGCACTCTGCAATGATTTTGATTGAAAGAAATAAAAATCACTCTGCAAGGATTTTCTGGCCCTAAATAACAGTATGATTTACATACGTTTAGATTATTTTTCTAGGTAATTGGTGGAATTTGTAATTTCCTTATTGCAACACAATGTTCTAAAAGTCGCCTGGGCGCTAGCCGAGCGGTTAGCCACCTTCAAGTTTCGAGGCCTAGTAATCAGCAATTAATCGGCGCATAGCAATTAATAATCGGTGCATAGCGATTAGTCAGATAGGTCCCGTCACCAATTAATTACTGGTTAATTCCGATTTTTAGAACACTGCTGCGACATCTACATACATAAATCTAAAAGGAATGCGATATTCACCTGTCCTTTACCCCTCCCTGGTAAAATATGTAAACAAGAAGAACAAAAGAAAACAACAAACTTAGCTTGTGAAACCCACGCTATTTCTTATGACTATATGAGCATTACCTAGAACATTTCCTCTATTGCAGCTTTCTGCAGGGTTCATAGACTTCCCCCTCTCTCTAATAATGGACAAAATGCTACCACACCATCAAATTATTCTGCCAACAAGAGTAGACATATATCTGTATATGTATGTTTTTTACTTTACATATTTCACAAACCAGTTCAACATATCCTCATGTGCCTCATCTGCACACTTCACAGCCACTTCATCTTCATCCTTGTACCTCACCGTCCATCCGTGTTCGACCCCCGGGAATATCTTCACAAAGCTATCAACCTGTGAAGTAAGCAGAAGTCGTTAATTTCTCAACTGGTCGCGAAATTGATGATTTTAGGAGGAATGGGGCCAAATGACTACACTGAAAACAAATTCTGACTCTGTCAAACGAAGCAAATTTCATCGCATTTGAGGAAAATCAGACAAGAAATATTAAAAGGAAATGATGGTAACCTTCAAAATGCACTGAAATTATTGTCCAATCCACCTCACAATAGATCCTAATCATGTAGCTCAAACCAATAGCACATAATATGATAAAAGAGAATGAAAGCAATAAAAAAAACTTCCGTCTAGAAAATTTAAGAATGACTCATTAGTCACGGAAGAAGGGAAGTAAACCACTAAATGTACACCCCTATGAAGCACAGGTACTTCTAAAACCCCACCATACTCGTACCTGGCATACTGGGTACCAATACTAGCCATGACACTTTGTTCCTGGTACATGAAACACCTATCGGGATATTTCACAATGATTTTTCCCGCACCCCGGCAACTAAGGGAAAATACCTATCGAGATATTTCGCAATGATAAGACTTCATGTTTCTATGCTTAGCATGATTCTGGGATAAAGAACTGAAGGGAAATACAGACCTCCCTTTTCAAAGTCAGTACTATTTTCAGATAAACTGGAAACATTTAGGTATGGAAAACAATTACTTTACATTCTAAATCAAATCAAGAGAATAAAAAGATGAAATTCTGATGAAACCACAATTAGAAATGAAAATCAGAAGAGGAAATAATTTGGGATTGCCTACCTCAGGTTTGGCATTTAAGGCCTCCTCAAACTTCTTCAAGAGTTCCTGTGGAGACATTCTGTCAACCTCTGCTCCCAGTATTGAAATAGGAACCTTAACCGCTGAAAATAACGCCCACTGTTAATATTCTTCAAATCAGCACAAAAAAACTCCAAATGTTGGGAGGTTTTCAGGAAGGAAATTGACTTCCACCTCATGATAAAATCGCTTATTTGAAGTGCACTCTATCCTTAACCAACAAAAAGTCATAAGATTATGTTTGTGAGGGGTTATGGGATACATACCCTGGACATCCTCCAAAGAAACAAATGATGGATGTAATAGCACTGCAGCTTGAATGTAAGCATACTTTCCTAGTTCCAGAACAGGCTTGGCTGAAAAATGACCACAGAATTACAGTTGAATCAAAGCCACAGTGCAAACGATTGACAAATATATTGGCAAAATACGTTTGTGATATATGTATTGACGTTTGTGATATATGTATTGATTGCAAAAACGAACAACATAATAACATTTCCCTAGAAACCATCTCACCTCCCCAGCAAAAGCCTGCAGCTCCAATGCTGGATATGCCTTTACTTTTTAGAGCTTGAATTACTGGTTTTGCATCTTCAAAACCTTTATCCTATGAGAAAAGTAACACTATTTTCAGCAACTAGTGGTATAGCACTCCTTTTCAATAAAAACAGATACAACGCGCCATTAGATTCTTGCAAAACTTTAAAACAGGCTTCCAGAATTTGACTGTATTTAGAAAGGAAAAGAAGAATACAAGATCTCTTAAAGAAACATAACATCGTTTCCGGCTATGAAATAAATGATTGGGACAGCTGAATCGCCCGAATGTTCTCATCAGAAGTATATATGTTATTTCAAACAAGAGAAAAGGAAAAATGTGTGCTTATCAAAAAAAGGAAAAATGTATACCATGGTCCATGGACACCGCAACAGAGAAATGTAATTCTATATGACAATTCTGATCCTAGGTTGAAGTCAACAGCAGTTTACCAGTATATAATATGATTAAGATTACGACTAACCGGTCCATGATCTTTTAACCAAACAGGCAAAGGCCTCTCAGCATTTTCAGTAGCAAAAGGATCTCCATAAAAGGGATCTCCATAAAAGAAGTCAGGAACGACCACATAGAAACCAGAAGCTGAAACTTTGTCAGCAAGTTTCCTGTAGATTTGGAAGGTTGTGTCATGAATTTCAAGATATAAAAGCAGTGGCATGTAAAAATCCTATCCACACAATTATAATGACACCACAACTAAATAGTGATCCGTATACAACACCAAAACGATACTGTGTCAGTGTATCAATCTGAACTGCCATATCCCCTGAGCAAAGAGTGTGAGGGCAATAAAGTGTAACCTTGATGGAGCAAAAAGTTTTTATACCAACTCAAAGGGACATACAACAGCCTATGTCAGCTAATTGCCATCATTAGAAACGAAAATCCTCTAGCATACCATAACTTGTTCAGTTGTTTGGATGGATAGACGCGGTGAGAAATGAAAAGAGTACATACATACAAGGTCCATCTCTCGCAATTTGTCACCAAACATGGCAAGATCTGGAGGAACCATAGTCCTTGATCCAAAGGGCCAGTAAGGGATATGCAACCACCAATGTCGGCTCAGCGCCCCCATTACTGAGGATCCCACCATCAGATACAAAATATCCACCATAAGTACTTCGGAAGCATATGGCACCATCAAAGCTTGAATGTCTAGAATCTTTTGCTTGATGGTAACGGCTAGTGATATACTTTCAAAGACTATCAACCTGCCAGTCCTCCTCAGTTCGGGAGGTGTGTGCAATGAAAACACCCAACTACCACTAGACGCATAATTCATCATTAGGCCAAGTTGATGCACCCCTTTGAATCATACAGACTACTGCTCCAAATCTACACCTCGAGTTCTTTAATTTTTTTCCCCTCTCTTGAGCTCCTAAGCCCAGAGTTATATCTCCAACCTAGAATCTCTCTCTTAAATCAGTTTTCTTCCCCTTAGCGAGCCTCTACCACGAATTGCACGTAGAATATGCTACATGTTGACAACCCTTCAGAACAAATAGTGCTAAATATTTCAAACATCCAAAGTTAAGCTCCCAAAATGATCAGAGGAGCCGGAAGTGGTCTCATCATATTATCCCACACAACTAGAGACTCGTGAGCTCAACCTTTCAAACTTGGAAGAGAGTTTTTTCTGAAGTTTAACTGAAATATAAAGGAATTATCCAATTTAATGTCTCCAACTAATAAGGATGTTTAGCACAAAAGTTGCAAGTCTAAAACTTACTCCTGGTAGTACTAAAGAACTTATAACAAATAGTGGCACAGAAGGAGAATGATGAATGATACAAAGCACATGTATTATGAGGTTCTAAAAACTAGAGGTGGCAATCCTAACCCGTATTTTTTAACCCACCCAAATCCGCCCATTTATAACCCAACCCAACCCGCCCATATTATATAATGGGTTGATATGGGTTGAACCCATATCAACCCATATTTACATGGGTTTAGATGGGTTGAAAATAGGTTCAATATGGGTTAGAAGTAAAAGACCCAAACTTGGGTTCGGAAATTAAATTTCCCGAATGCTGGACTCTCTTCTTTCGTCGTCTTCGTCTTCAATATTAGCCCCTGAGAACTGAGAACTGATGTCTAGCTCCCCGATCCACTGGACTATCTTCTTTTGGGAAATCACGGCATTTCCGGAATTTTTTAAATAAAGCTAGTATAAATACTGGAGATAAAATTAGAAAAATTATTCATTGTCCTAAATATCGTAGTTGTTAAAAAAAATAAATTAAAATCAAAAGTATTTATAAGATCGTACGTTGAATTTGGAATTTTTGCGGCATTACATGGGAATTTTTACGTCAACATTCTGCTAAACGAAAAAACTAAGGAAACCAATGGTGGGCCCCACATAAATGATCCGAAAACAAGTTCCCCTCTCTCTCTCTCTCTCTTTTCACACACACACACAAAAAGATGCAAAAAATCTGGCCTTTTGGTTGATGTTTGTCTTTATTTAAATAAATTTTAGTTTGGACCGTAACTTTTTAATTTTTCGATTTCTCTCTTTGAATAGAACCAATAATTCACAAAAAAAATTAAAAAGGAATGTACAAATACAAAAAAATTAAATAAAGGTTAAAAAAAAATCAGTTGGCTTATATAGCCGAAATACCCCAAGAGGTGTTGCCTATTGTGAACTTATTTCAACCCATATCAGGGGAAGATAGTGGAGAAGGAAAAGAAGGAAGGGGCAGGGGGGATTAAAAAAAATTATTTAAAAAATAAAAAATAAAAAAAATAAGGAAAACTGGTCGGGTTGGGTTGGGCCGGTTTGGGTTGGGCTTGACCCATATTCGACCCGATCCATTTCAACCTGTTCACTATTTGACCCGTGACCTATTTTAACCCGCTCAGACCCGCCCAGACCCGCCCATTTGCCACATCTGCTAAAAACTATCAATTTTTTTTGACAAAAGCAATGCCATGATCTCCCTAGATAAGCAAACAAGAAGATGACAGAAAATTAAAAGTGAATAAGCAACAATCCCTTTGGATGAGCATATGGAACTAAGAAGCCAGATAAGATAATCAACCCAAATTGAGGAGGGTGAACAAAATTGAACTCAAAAGATTTGCTATGAAGAAGAATAGACCCACAAATGAACTACAGAAAAAGAAGTCAAATATGGCATACATAAACTCCTTTGCTTCATCTACCTTTTTATAAAAACATCATTGTATGGTTTGAAACACAAAGGCAACATGACAGCACTGTCAATCAGAAGCAAGATTGAAACATAAATCGTTGGGACTTATAATTAAATTTAGATGATAATACCTCAAGGGGACTAGATGGGTTATGTTATGTTGTTGTTGTAGATGATAATACCTCAAGTACCCTTTTACCTCTAACACTCAATTGTCCATCACGAATCTCATGCTTAAGTACATCAACAAGATAAATTGAGCTGTCCCATGATTTCACCAATCCAGCACGAAAACCACAGTAAGTCTTACTCCTACCTAAATGTAGTGAATAAATCATACGACAATTCCTGTCTTTAGGCTTGAATTTCATCTGTCTGACAGCAGAAAACACAAACTTCACTTCTAAGGCTACTACTACAGGGAAGCAATGTACTAACTATCAAATATATCATTTCGGAGCCAGTAAAACCTATAATATCCACAACACTAATTCTCCCCTGCAAGAGAAAGAATTTGGCATCATCAAGTATGATACTTACTCTTGGCCGCGAAAGCTTTGCGGTCCAAATGAAAGCTATAGCTTTTCAATTATGTTCCAACCTAAAATGAAAAAGCATTTTGTACAATGCAAGGCCACTAACCCACTTTTGAACTAAAACATCCCAAATTCCAATCGTTGTGTCATTAAGCTTTAAAACAAACAAGAAGCATGAACATTCTCAGACTCCTGTTCCTAATTTCCTAAGCAAAATAGAAAGCTCTGTTGCTATGGTTTCTGGAGAGCATAACACTCAATTTGATGACAAGCCTATTGGACAAGAAATAATTTTGCATAATAAACCGCAGTCAGTTTTAAAAGAGCTTTGAAAATGATCATGCCAGACAAAAAATATGTTCTCACACTAATCTTATATTGATGACTGTCATCATCTCCTCCGCCCACCTCCCATCCAAAGTTGTGAAGGCAAGGATTTTGTATGCAACCGTATCTTCCCATTAAAAACTTTCTTTGGACAAGCCATACACATACACTGACATCAAATCAACATATTCACAACACGGCATAAGATGCTTAACCTGTAACAGTCTTAATTGAGCAAATGGTTAATATGGTCACTCCTAAATGTTGATTTTCTTTGGAAGTGCACAAGTAGTTTTTGACCTACAGAATAATATAGGTGCCAACCAGCAGAAACAACTTGTCATCTTGTCTTGTCTGGTATTTCAAGTACCTTGAACACATTTAGCCTTTGCAAGTCCACACTGTTCCCTGCATACTTGCAAGGGCGAGCCATCTGCAAGGTTCTTAAAATCACTGGGATCTAAAATGTGTTGAGATGATCTCAAGAGCACTCAAGTCTCAAAGCTGCTAAACATGTAGAGATACATAATATTCGTATACCTTCGATGGGATAAGTTCGACAACAGGCGAAGGGAGATGCACATCTCTCTCGGACATGGTGAACGTGCTGTGACTTCCCCAGTCTTTGGTACCAAGCCAGGCAAGCACTGAGGAACGGAACCAGCGATGGTGTGCGCATTGTATCCTGGTCCTTCGCTTCAGATCCTCCCTATTGACGCCAATAAGGACATCGGTTAAGTAGTTGCAGAATCAAAAATTCTAGCAAGGATCAAGCTATTTTTTAAATGCAATCACATTCCAACACTAATTATCAGTACCCAGAACAAGAAACTAAACATTGTCACCAAGCCAGAACTCATATGACTTCAAATGGCTGATGCTTACCAAAAGGAATGGGAAAGGTAGAAAATAGGAAGGGAAAAAAACTGAGTGTCGTATCTGTGGGGCTCCGATCAAGGTGGTTCACTCTCCTTGGGACGTGACGTGGGATCCGCTCTTGTCCTCCTCCTAGCCCTGCAAAAGAAGGCACGACTAAAGACCACACCGGAGGCCCTCCGGGATGGCCCTCCGGTGCAAGAATCAGTCAACTTGCAGAGGAAAGGGAAGAGAGCAAGAGCTAGGGTTTTTGGATTGTCTGGAGTGTGTAGAACATACCTTTCACCAGAAGGCATAGTATTGTATTTATAGGGAACCCGAAGCTTGGCCTCCAAGATTGATCATGCGTCTGACACGCGTCGGCTGACGTCGCCCTTACGTCACATTTAGGGTTTTTGTAACCGTTTGGGAGGTGAGCTGGCGCCTTCACGTGCTCCTCATCATTACCTTTGATAACCGTTCGGCTGACGTCACTATGGTCATCATGGCTGTGGTGGTTATCCCCACGTGGGTGAGCTGGAGGTTATGGTCCCTACACTCGTTCAAGACCGAGTATGGCGGCCGAATGCGGAAGGGGGGTTGCCGAGCCGAACGTCATGAGCGAGTAACGGACACGTTCAGAGGTGGAACGCGAGTCCTTCGGTTATCCGAGGCTTAGGGACGTTATCCATTCGACGTCCGGCTAGTCCTCCGAACGTCTTGAGATCCTATCAGCACGACCCGAGCCATTCTCGCTCGGCCTGCTACAGTATCACAGAGTTTATTGGCTGTAATTGGTAGTCAGGGCCACTTTAGTGTTACCTTCAAACAATTGAAAATAATCTAAAGCATAAATAAAAGGATGCATACACTATAGAAAATGTGACAATAAGCCAAAGGTTAAAGAACCATCACCTAATATCCCCCATTATCGGCATTCCATGATGCCTTTTTTGTTCCATCAAGCAAGACCCCATCACAAAAGTTGCCCCTAAAACTAAGACAATCTTGTAACCATGACACCCAATTACGGAAGAACATGTGCATAAAGCACCTCTATGCAACCTTCTTGGTCCTAACTCCTAAGGCAAATGAAAAACAAAATCTCATCCCAATCCGAATTTTCCCTCGACAAAAAAGGTCCAAAAGATAGAACGACAGAAGAACACCATGTAAAAGTTAAACCCTCACATTTTTGAGTTAGATCGAACACAAATTGATTAATCTTAAAACATATTACCTGTAGGAGTGTCACTCTTCTAAATAAATATCTTCTCCAATCTTACAAGTTGTATCCACGATTCTTAACTGCGGTGCAAGATAAACCACCAGAGCTTCCTCTAAATCGAACTCTTGTTCCTTCCTCCGAATCAAAGCCTTCCATTTAAAAAACAACACATATTAAAAGCACAAACAGAAATAGCCAGAGCAAAAGCACACGCACACCAATACACAAAACACTGAAACAGAGAAGACGAAAACCTAGTCACAAAACATTCAAATCGAAAACCAGGATCATTCTCATAAACCCCAAAAATTCGCCAAAAACAATGCCCACATCACAGGAATGGAGCAACAAACCAACATTCATCCAAATACACTCAAACACCATGCAACCACAGGACGTACTCACAAGCAACAACACACACAGAAAAGACACAAACAAAACTTCAACAAGAAAAAGCACACCCTTGACACAAAACACTGTGGGTTCCCTTCCCCTTCCAATTCCCCCCCCCACAATGGGGAAAACAGCCTCAATCCAAGACCCCAACAACCTAGTCAAAAACACACAACCCACTAAATTAGACCAAACAAAAGCACAAATGTACGAATATAAAACCATCAAAAACACATATCGTTCGCGATTTCGCAAGCACATTAGTCCATGCCAACAAAAGGCAAACCACGGCGGAGAACAAATATTTTGGAAAGCTAAAAATCAGACCAGACGTCGCTAACAGAAAGAAAAAACGTTAACACAATTGCGGACGGAGGGAACTCACCCGATGAGCAGCGCACAAATCTCAGATCGCAGCAGCTAGGATTCCCTCCAAAGCACTTCCACTGCGAATAGCGTTTGCAGAGAAAGAAAATTGAAGCCAATTGAAGGGAAAAAGACCTAAATGCCCATCAGGCTACAAAGGCTCACTCCAACTCAGGGGGCATAATTGGAAAAATCGAGCAATAGGGGAAGGATATATATACCTTTCGCTTAGGTTTTGTTGGTTCAGTCATTTACAAAACCCACCCCAAAGACGATACTCCATTGCCGACTTCACTCTCCTCTCCCACCCCAGTCGGCCGATGAGATCTCCACAAGAAATAATGGCAAATGGAGCTGCAGTTTCTCAATGGTAACTGGAGGTGCAAGAGGAGTGGCTTACATTGGACTACAAGGGAACCCCCCACGTCGGGTGGAACAAGATCTCCAACGTCTACGACCAATTCTGTCAACAAGTCGGAGCCTCCGTTGCTTGTCGCCTCCATTGTGCTTGTGCTTCTTGTCATACTGGAGGACCCAAAAAAAATATCCGTCCGGGGATCGGGGCGAGTTTTTGAGAGGGTATAAATCCGAGAGATAAATTGCCAGAACATGCTAGCTTTGCGCCTAGTTCGCAAATTCGGTACCCACGCCATACCTGCTGCTGCCAATACACTCCCCAGTCCCTCTGCGAAGCCCGTTCGTAAACAAACGGCCATAGGAGGTTTAGAGGAACCTGCACTTGTTAAGCTTAAGGCCGAGAGAGACCCCGAGAAGCTGTTCCATCTATTCAAAGCCAATTCCCGCAACAGACTTGTTATTGAAAACCGGTTCGCGTTTGAGGATACTGTGTCCCGGTTAGCTGGGGCGGGAAGGTTGGATTACGTAGAGGACCTATTTGAGCACCAGAAGGCTCTCCCACAGGGCCGTCGTGAAGGCTTTGTCGTTCGGATTATAATGTTGTATGGAAAAGCTGGAATGGTTAGTCATGCTGTTGATACTTTTAATAATATGGATTTCTATGGTTGTCGTAGGACTGTTAAGTCTTTCAATGCTGCGCTGAAGGTTTTGACACAAACTCGCGATTTAACTGCGGTTGAGTCGTTTCTCATGGAGGTTCCATGGAAGTATGGTATTCAGATTGATATTCTTTCTGTTAATATTGTTATTAAAGCATTTTGTGAAATGGGTAGCTTGGAGAAAGCTTATTTAGTCATGGTAGAGATGGAAAAAATTGGAATAAGACCCGATGTTTATACTTACACGACACTTTTATCGGCATTTTATAAGAATAATCAGCCAGAGGTTGGCAATGGGTTGTGGAATCTTATGTTGCTTAAGGGTTGTTTGCCCAACCTTGCAACCTTCAATGTTAGGATTCAGTTTTTGGTGAACAAAGGAAGAGCTTGGGACGCTAACAGTCTGATGGGTGTGATGTGGCACATTAGGATACCTCCTGATCTGGTGACTTATAATTTGGTGATCAAAGGCTTTTGCCGAGCTGGCTATATGGAAATGGCGAAAAGGGTTTATTCTGCTTTACTTAACAATGGACATAAGCCCAATCTGAAAATTTATCAGACTATGATCCATTATCTGTGTGAAGGAGGGGACTTTGATTTGGCATATACAATGTGTAAAGACAGCATGAGTAGGAATTGGTTTCCGAACGTGGATACCATCTGTAGGTTATTTGAAGGCTTGCGGATGACTGGGGAGCTTGGGAAGGCTAGCTATATCATGAAGTTGGCTAAAAAACGGGTGCCCCCTTTGACTGCCTACCAATTAGATGCCTTGCAGTCTATACTGCAGAGCAGGTGAATTACACATGATATAGTGGAAGACAAGGATTTTTTGGATCTAAGACCAGGCAGCTCACTTGGAGTTGGAGCTGTGTTCATCTTACTCTATTCATCTGGAGATTTGGGAAACTCTGAGCATGTGCAATATTTTGATGGAGAACTATTTCAGAGGAAGACGTAATGTTTTGCTCCGAACCTTAATCAAGAAGGCTCTTGTAAGCTCTCTCTCTCTCTCTCTCTCTCTCTCTCTCTCTCTCTCTCTCTCTCTCTCTCTCTCTCTCTCTCTCCACCTTCAATACTGCAAATGCATGATCTTGCACATTTGTGGCTCTTGTGTATACCTAAGAATTTTAAAGTAGCACCAACTCTTCTGTCAAACCTTCTCGGACACTGCTGCACACATTTGACACTTCCTGGATGAATCCTTGGTTTTAAAATATGTTTCCAGAGCTGAAAGATACCTTTTTAGACTTGGCATTTACAGAACTGTCCCATTCGCTTGGAGATTGGATAGCACAAGTTAAAAAGTGTAATTTCTTTGGAATAAGACCAAATAAATCTGACATAATACGTATGACCAAAATTTGAAGCGTTAATTGAGCTTTTTTTCCAGTGTAAGAAGAGAGTGTAAACATGTTAAACAGACTTGAGGAGAAGTATGATTCTATGAACACCAAAAAAAGGAAAGAAGGAAACTTGGATTATTGATTTCTATTAGGTATACCTTATACTCAAACAGGAAACCTAATTCTGTTCCTAAGCCGGCATTTTTATACGTAACTTGAATGTGAGTTCATAATTATGTGTCTCTTTATGTTTAGTACTTACCCACTGTAGTGTCAAAGTTGATTTATCGCGACCATATTCTCATTAAGCAGAACATGTCCAGGCAATACATTATTCTAGACTCCAAGGGTTCCATTTTTGTGTGTTCAGTTTTAGATTGGCTAGGAAGTGCAATTTGGAAAGTGGACTATGCTATGGCTGAAATAAGGAGTTTTTTTTTTTTTGTGGTTTTATGTTGCTTCATTCTCCATCCCTTCTCTAATAATCATTTATTAAACAATTCTACTAGTTTGGAACTGCCTCATTGTATATTCAAAAGAGGTTGGCATATATCTGCTCAGCTGGAATAGTTATTAATCAAGCCCAAATTCTATGGGGTAAGTATAACATATATGGGGTACTGATGTAAATATGACTCTTGTCCTTGCAGAGAATTGGATGAAAGAAGATCACGTGAAGGTTCCATGAATGACAATGTTGACTAGGTGAGTTGGCTCTGGGCCAATAGATGGGATTATATAGTACATTACATCTCAATTGCTAGTTCCTTTTGGAGGAGGTTATATCTTTCTTCTTCAGAGTTGAAGTATGCAATTGTATACTCTGCCATGGTGATGCGTTATGCTCCTTGCTTTTGATCCTATAGTGTTTTTTTTTTCTTTTGATCGGCAAAAGAAAATTTTAGTAAGTCGGAACACTAAGTACAACAAGTTAAAAGGGTGGTGGCACAACATCAACACTTGAGTGGAACAATCCAACTAGATTGGAATAACCACCGAGCAAATCATATGGTAAGCCAAGGACCATAAGTTAGCAAGATGCCAACTCAAAAACAAGGCAGTAGAATACAATCAAGTGCAAAATAGGAAAGACACCAACAAAGTTAACCCCCAAGTAGACGTTCTACATACATGTAGAACATTAATGATCAGTTGATGGATTATGTTTGCTTGGGGGATAGTTTGATGAGATTGATTCTCTTTGTGGCATGTATTATTACTGTGCTGGACAGGTTCGATTTTTTTTCACTCGCATAAATTTTTTACCCTCCAAAATGCAGTAGTAAAAAACTATGATGCGCTTATTTTGTTTAAATATAAGCCTCCAGGCCCTCCATCCATTTTTTCTAGCCACCCTCTCCCCTTTTTCCCGGCCATCCTTTCACCTCCTCCTTCTTCAAATTCCTTGGGGTCTTTTGCCATGTACTATAAAAACGAATCTGCTCCATTTGACGTACGTACATGCCTTCATAAATATCTGTATGCAGTAAAGATACAACAATCCACATGTTTCCCCTGATATTTGTGAATGCTCATCTTCCAGTTATCCCAGTATCCCTCGCTGCAATTATCATGGAAATCCCTTGCTCAGTTTATGTGTTTTCAGACCAAAAGCATTGTCAGAGCAATTTATGCCTTTTGTGAGCTGGCTTTGGTTACGGTCATTCCCAGTCTTCCCTGTTATTTTACTTCTGAGAGTGTTTTCAGTTTCACTGTTTTGTACACTTCGTCATAGCAATGATGTCTCTTATATTTATTTTGTTTCTTTGCATTAGCAGGAATCCTTTTCGAATGACTGATGGGCTTTATTTTTTTATTTTCAGGGTCTAGCGAGTCTCAATACCTCATTTTGCTGATGGATCCCCTCGTTGTTGGCCAAGGGAAAGAACAATGAACCTGACAATGCTTTTGGCAATCGTATTCACTTCACTGTCCTCTTTTGTTGGAATTTGCTATTTTCTTTTTCTTAAGAAGGAACTTTATCCTTCTCTGCTGTTGTTTCGAGCGGAAAGTAAGAATGCTATCCCTTAAGAAGGAGATATGGCAGTACCAGATGTTGTCCAGTTTATTATCTATGATGGAAGTAATCCTCCTACCATTGTCAAGGAGGAAGGTGAGACTTTGTCCTCTCTTTCCTTTCAAGTTGACTTTTCTTGAGGGTAAGCTAGCCCAATACCCGAGTTTTTCCACAGAAAAGAAGCAGCAGCAAAGCTAGTGTGTGTGCCCCACAACTGTACAGTACACACTATTGTTGCCTATAATGCTATAGTTTGTACATGTACACATCACCCCTATAATCGTGGGATCGATATTAATAGGAGAGTTTACGATACAAACATGTGAAGAAGTTGTTGGTGCTAAGATGCACCCCGCACTACAGGGTTTACAATTCCCTTTTTAGTTGCGAGAACTTTTGACCACCGGAGTACAGCAGAATGAGCCTTCTGCTCCCCAACATCTGCAAATGAAGTTTTCTTTTGGTTAATTGCTCAACTTTGTAAATACAAATGTATGAGAAGAAGAATTGTTGAAAATGACACTGAAGCTTTGATTGACTCGATTATTTGTAATTCTGTAATTTGAAAAAAGAACACAGATTATCCTGCGGCTTGTAAATAAGGGTGAAATTGTCCTTTTAGCGTTCATTTTGGAACCAGATGTTTTTTCCTGCTAAAAACAAGTGCAAAATGATGTCATTTTGGTCTTGAGAGGTGCTACAGGCACATCAGGTGTGGCACACTTCAGCCACATCCTCTCACATATGCGCGACGTGAGATCAAATTAGTGGCAATTGTGCAATTAATGTTGTTTGAGAGAAAGAGGGAGAGCCGTAGGATTTATGGAACAAATCAATGATTAGGATTTATAGAGAGATAAGATTCAAAAACCATTCTCCCTTGTTATGCAGATAGATGAGCAAAAATCTTGTTAGCAAGTCCTGCAAATGCTGGTACTTGTTAACAACTTTGAAAAGTGTGCATTCTTTGCATAGGACTTATCAGTAAAGAATGTGCTCCCTCCGTCCCCAAATAAGAGTTTTGTATTCCATTTTGGGTTGTCTTTTAAAAAGTATTATTCATTTTGAAAAGTTTAAAAGTTCATACAATTATCATTTTGTCCTTTTAAGAATTTAATATGTAAAGAGTTAATGTGTAAAAATGAAGGATAAATTTGGAAAGTGGAGATAAAAATTGACATGAAAAGTGTAATGAATTAATGATGTCTCCTTAACAAGTTTAAATTACGAAGTTGGGCACTTAAAAATAGATGAAAAATACATAAAATAATTTTTGCACTCCACTATCTCTTATAAATACAATCGAAATTTTATTTTTTAGTGCTTGTATTATGTGTAATCTTAAACACTAAATAAAAAATTATAGAATCCATTTATAAGAAAGTGGAGTTCAAACATCACTACATTTTACATATTTACGCATACTGCTTACATATATAGAACAAAGCCTTACATTCCGTCACAGATTCAGATTCCTCACGGTCCTCAGAACAGGTCTCCTGCAAAGGGGAAATTATACTTAGCCCCCTTGAACTATCACCCGGGCACACTTTGCCCCCTCCAACTATTCAATTCGACACTTAACCCCCTTTAACTATTGTTTGGTTGCGACCCCTTCAACGGTGTTAACGGATTGAGCGAAGTTACTCAAATACCCTTACTTATGCAATATAGTTAGAGATACCTTAGATACATCATGGTACACGATTTTTTTTCAATCATCTAACCTACACGATTTCCCCAACCCTAAAATCTTTTCCCTGAAATTGGCAAGAGTTTTCCCTTCATTAACCTTTCATTGAGCACAACAAACATTAAACCAGGGGGCAAAAACCCTTACAACAAATGCTAGAATGAAAACCTAGCAAGGAACAAGAATCTCCAATGAGAAACAAAGTTGTATCCTGAATACAGAGGGGTAAATTCCAGTCCCTAACCAGTCTTCTTAACATTCCACCAAGAACATAAGCAAAGCTTGATCTCATCTTCTATTATGCCAAAAACCCAATACATAAGGTTGCAAATCAAATAATCAATCAAACAAAATAATCATCAACCAAACAAAATAATTTGGGTATCCAATAGAGCTCGAACCGGACAGAACCAACGGCAGGTGATGAGAAGAAGGATTATGCCTCAATCTGTCCCGATTGGACTTGTAGAGATCGTACGGCTCCCACAAGTGATCCAACAGACATAGTTTCTTCTCATCGAGCCGGATCCACGACTTCCCTTTACGGCTTTACCGGACCACTGCAATAGGCTCACCGGACTGGGGTGCAGTGATTGGCAACTCTCCTTCACGTTGTCCCCACCTAAAATGTGTTGGTTCCACCAGCTCTAGGTCGCTGCCGAACACAACCAAGAACAAGAGGGAGAGAACACGACCAGGTCGCCGCCGAACACGACGAAAACAAGCCCAGCTTGTATATTCTCCTCTCCCTTTGCAGTTCCACCCGATTTGGGATAGAGAGAGGGAAAGAGAGGGAGAGAGAGAGAGAGAGAGAGATGACTGCTCTAGAGAGAGAGAGAAAGAGGCGGGTTTGTGTAAAAGCAACCCAAGCTGGTTGTGTGCTCAAAAGGGAAAAAGAGGGCAATCTTGTCCTTAGATTTCAAAATTGATGACCTGTCACAAATTTCCATCCTACCTAACAGACAGCAAACGGAAGGGCTTGGATCGAAGTCAAACAATAGTTAAAGGGGGTTAAGTGTCGAATTGAATAGTTGGAGGGGGCAAAGTGTGCCCGGATGATAGTTCAAGGGGGCTAAGTATAATTTCCCCTCCTGCAAATTAGTAGAAAATGAGTGAATATTAAGAAAGTTTACTATTATTATTATTATTATTATTATTATTATTATTATTCCGAATGGCAGTATGGATCAAAAAGTTCCACCTATCTCCCTCCTATGTTTCCAAAGCACACTTTGGTGCCCTTCCGCTTTCTTTTTAAATCTTTTTTTTCAAAAAGATGATAATTTCAAACTCAAATATAATGAAAATAATAAATAATTTTTCGATTTCTTTTGCACCGTTTAAAAGATCTCAATGAAATTTATCAAACAAAATCCATATTAGTAGGAAAATTACTTGCGTAAACACATGATTTTTGGGCTTGAAATTACCTTCCTTTTCAAAAAGTAACTTTTTTCAAAAACTGGAACGCCTCCTTTCTCTCTCCGAGAAATCACTCTAACGTGGGCTACGCCATGGAATTTTTGGGCTTTTTTATTATTTGCGTTTGTTTATTTTGTGAATATTTTCTTAGATTATTTATTTATCTTGACGATAGAAATTAGAAAAGTAAAAAATTATAATTTTTATTCAATTTTTTTTTTATAAAAAATATCCAAAATAAAGTTCAAAAAGTGCAAAAAAATCGGTTTTATCTTGAATATTTCAAAAAATATTTCAGTATAAATCATAATTTTTCCTTTTTCAATTCGTTTTACAATACGAATTAATAATTCATAAAAATTAGACTTAAGGCTCCGTTCCGTAACTCAAAATAAGAACTTATTTTTTAAGAAGGCAATTTCAAGCTCAAAAATAATGTATTTACGCAAATAATTTTCCTATCACTATGGATCTTGTTTGGTAGATCTCATTGAGATCTTTAATACGGTGCAAAAAAATTAAAAAATTATTTTTTATTTACATTATTTTTGAGTTTAAAAATATGAAATAAGCTGTTTATTTTTTAAGAAGGTGTCTGTGTCTGGAACGTAGTCTAAACTAACAAACGCAAATTGTTTTTTTTTTTTGATAAAGACAAAAGTTCCAAAATTCCAAAAATTTGAGTGGAAAGGATCTTTCCATCCAGTGCCAAGTGGTACTACATAGTATCCGGTCACCGCATTTGAATTATTTATTGCGTTTTTTGGATGATTTGGAATTGGAGAGAGAAAAAAGGAGTGAAAACTGAGAAAGTGTTAGAATGAGAGGAGAGGAGAGACAATCCGAACAGTTTAAAAATGTATTAAACGGTCTGAATGTGCCGAGGGGATACTAGACGGTATATACCCACCCGACACCGGAAAATTTCTCCACTTCTCTCTCTCTCTCTCCGAAAACAAAATCCGTTTCCGTTGAAAGCCCCGTTCTGTTCCCAACAATGGCGGCGACGATGAAAACAATCTCCGCCGCTCTGAAACTCGTCGACGCGAAGAAAGAAAATCTCCGAAAAGCCTTCGAAGACCTCCAATCCCACTCCTCTCCTCTCTCCTCCACCTTCACCCTCACCTGGCCCGACCTCGACTTCTACTTCTCCTCCCTCCACTCCTCCCTCCGTCACAAGTTCCAAATCCTCCAATCCCAACAACAACAACAACAACAATCCCAATTCCTGAACACCCCCAATCCCAAACCACCCCCTATTCCATCACAACTTCAAAACGCTATTAATCCACCCAATTCCCAAAGCCTAGATGCTAAGGAAGGGTCGGAGGAGGCCGCGGTCCGGGTTCCGGCTCGGGCCGAGTTGGTATCGTTATGTGAGAAGATGGACGGGTTAGGGCTAAGGAAATACATACTGGAGAGGCCAAAGGAGAGAAACACAATAAAGGCTGAATTGGCGGATGCGTTGGGGCACGCACCGGACGCGGCGGCGATGGTGTTGGGAGCGATGGAAGGGTTCTACGGGGCGAATTCGGGGAAGGGGAGTAAGGATATCGAGTCAACCGCGATAAGGAGGAGCTGTGTGGTTTTGTTGGAGGGGTTGAGGAGGAGGGTGGGGGGCGAGATTGGAGGGGAAGTGAGGGAGAAGGCGAGGGGGTTGGCGGCGGAGTGGAAGGGGAAGATGAGTAGGGGTGGAGGGGAGAATGGGCTGGGGGGGTTTGGGTTTTTTTGTCTGGTTGCCGCGTATGGCGTGGCGGAAGGGTTTGATGTGGGGGAACTGGTTGATTTGGGTGTAGAAGTTGCGAGGTTTAAGGAGGCTGTGGAGTTGTTTCGCATTATTGGTTTCGGTGATAAGATTTCTGGTGAGGGTCCTGTATTTCATATCATTAGTTTAACCTATGATTTTTTGTGGACCCATGACATGGTTTATTGTGCCTCTCCTCGTGTGATAAGTTGATCGGTTCTGGGATAAGATATCTGGTGATGGTCTTGTTATTCATACCTTTCAGTTAAACCTATGTTTTTTTTGCCATTTATCTGCGTTTATATTGCATCTTTGGTCATTACTTTCTGTGGATGAGGGATTTGAGTTGAAGTCAGCTCGGCCAAACCCCTGACATGGTTTATTTGTGCCTCTCTTTTTGCGATAAGTTGAGTTCACGATTGGATAGAAGTGTGGTATCTTGACTACACTCAATCTTATAAAAAAATCTCGTCTATGTTCAATCTTTTGATGTTTTTGGACACGGAGCGATGCAGCAACTTCACTTCTAATTTTGGACTCAATTCATCACCCGTCTCTTGGAATTGCCTTGTTTTTGTTCTTTCTTGAGGTTCAGTGATACATAATTGCTGTTTCATGTCTGAGAGTTTGCCACGTGAAATGAGTGATTATCTAAATATGTTATTTGGTGGTATTTAATAATGGTAATCATTTCCTTCTAATGTGCAACACTTTTCAGGGTCATGATTGTGCTTTTAGAGTTTAGATAAAGTAAGTACGGGTTGAGACGCCAAAGTAGGAACTAATTTGAATCATGAAAATGTCCACATTTTTGGCAACAAAACATTAAGTTGGTTTGGGTTTTTTTTCCCTTATCCGAAGTTGGTTTGGTTGATCATGGTACCTTGTGGTGGTGGTTGATGGTAGCAGTAATTGGTAAGTCGAAACAAAAGTCTGCTTTTTATGTCCTAACGTAGTCAACTTGATCAGTTCTTTCTTCTTCCTACACAATGGAGGTTTTGCTAGAATGGTCTTAGGGAGGGGTACTGTCCGTGTGGTTGATTCTTCCCTTTGTGAGGCCCTTTGTAGGTTTAATCATACTGAACTGAACCAATGTTCTTGCTGTAAGGTTATTTAGAACTCATCTTCTGTCTTTGCTTGTAGTTTTAGTTGCGATCTATTGTAGTAAATATTACGCAGGGTGGGACTGTTGTTTAATTCAGGAGTGTCCTTATTTTGGGAAACGAACTGAACCAATGTTGTTGCTGTAAGGTTATTAAGAACTCACCTTCTGTCTTTGCTTTTAGTTTAAGTTGCGATCTATTTTAGTAATATTACGCAGGGTGGGAATGCGGTTTTATTCAGGAGTGCCCTTATTTTCTGAAACTAAAATTTTGAAGTGCTCATATACATGACGCTCCTCGTCAGCTCACCTGTTCTATTTGGCTTTTCGCAGACATTATTCTCAAACTTATTGGTCAGGGCAAACAACTTGTGGCAGCCAGATTTATTTTGGAATTTGAGCTTTCTGCCAAATTCCCACCAGTACCACTCTTAGAAGACTACGTCAAGGAGTCTAAGCGGCTGGCTAAGAAAGTTCTCAAGGGTAAAAATAACACTCTTAAATCACAGGTAGTATGATATTTCTTTTTAGGACTATTGAAACACTTGTTTTCAACTTTAAAATCAAATGAGTATCTGTTTTTTTCCTTCTCTTTCTCCTTTAGAAAGAGGCCTTCACAAAGGAAGCCAATACATATAAGTCGGTGATCAAACTCATTGAGGACTATAAGCTTGGATCTGAGTTTCTGAATCTGAAGGAGAAACTTATGAAACGCCTTGAGACAGTAGAGAAGCTGAAGTCGGACAGGAAACCCTACGCAGCAGCCCCTGCTTCTCAGACCCTGCAGCAGCCAAAGCCACAGAAACTGAGTGGAAGCAAGCGTCCTCGGAATACTGCACCATCTCATCCAACCGCAATTTCAATGGCTACAAGTTCCACTGTTCCTGTATTTCAGCAGTCTCATCCACAGCCGGCAGGTTTGTTGCCAAATCTTCCTCCTTACTCAGGCTCACCAGCTGGCCCATATGGCTTGGCAGGTTCTACTCTTGCTGTTGCATCCTATGCAGGCTCATCTGCTGCTGGCTTGTACGGGTCAACAGGAGCCCCTTTTGGTGACCCTGGGAACTTTATGCCTTCACAGACCCATGTGATGCCTTCGCAGACCCAAGTGATGCCTTCACAGACCCAGGCATACTCTTCTGAAGCACACATGGCAACTGGTTATTATGATAGGCCAGTTGCCTATGGCGGTTATGCTTTTCCACCACAATATCATCAGCCTTACTATCCCCAGTAAGCCCTTGTACCATTCTTACTTTAGGGTAGTATTGGATGGTATCCTATAATTTGCCTGACTTGGCAGCACAAGTCATCAGAAAGCATTTTTTGCTTATTTGATCACTATGAACGTTGCACAAGCTAGATTGGTTTTTTAAGACTTTTTGAAGTTTATGCATGGTCAGGGTGACATTGTTTCACCTGAACCATATAGATCCTCGTGGTTTGCAATTCAATGGTGAATTGTTTCATGTGAGCATATATGTAGGGTTTCAGAACTGGAACCACCAGGGGAAGGAACCTTTTCAATTTTTTCCGCTCCCAGTCCTAATGACTCGTTGAGTTTTTCATCTCATAAAATTCTTTTGCAACGAGTTAATTTTTGACTGTAACTATGTTAGGGCAACTCCAATGGTAGTTGCTAAAGTGGCCATGCGAAATCCATCTTTTGGCCTATTACAGTCTCAAGTGTCATTATTTGGCATGCCTGCCCCAATGCTGTAAAAGCCATTTTTTTTAGCGTAACCACCACTGTGGTATTCTTACTCCAATTGTGCAAGTTTGGTGACATAACTGTGGGAGTTTCCGTCAAATGAGTTACCTACTATCGGACTTTGGGTGATGCGCAACCAAGTGTTGCGAATTGTCCCATTTTTATCAAAGGTGAATGATTTTTACCTTCTGAGAATTTCCACAATTTTGTTTTGTCAAAACTGGTAGGGAAAATTCTTTAAGGAGAACATTCTACAAAGCATTATTTTACAGAAGCTCTCTAGCTTGGACTATGAAATATTTATAGATCTGTTAATGTGGCAATTTTGCTAAATCCTCCAGCTCAAGAACAATTGGCCGTGAGTGGAAATAGGGATGGCAACGGGGCAGATCGGAGGTGGATATTGACATATCCGAATCCGAACCTTCCACCCGACCTCCGAATCCACCCCAATCTCCGATCGGATATATTTTCGGTCCTCCAAATCCGCCCCGAACGGAGAATAGAGATCCGATCGGAGATTCAGATATCTGAATTTGGGAAGAAAAAAAAAAAACCAGATTTTTGTTCAAAAAGAGTATTCGGGGACAGATCGGAGGCGGGTTTTTTATTTAAAAAAAAATAGATTTTCGGATATTCGGGGACATATCGGGGCGGATCGGGGATGGAGATCGGATTCGGGGCGGATCGGATCAGAGGCAGACTTACCTCCAAATCCGATCCGATCTCTGAATTTTTTTGTAAAAACTAAATCCGAATCCGCCCCGATATCCAAAAAATCCGATCCATTTGGGGACAGATAACGGATCCGATATGGACGGATTGGCCGAGATGGCCATCCCTATGTCGAAAGGCCATCCAACCTCATATACTTGTTTGGAGGTACCATTTAACCGACGTGGGAAAAATTGTGCAAGTCTCCCCACATGCAACCCACACAGTAAACATTAGACAGAGCGAAACAAAGTTAACATATGGTACAAAGGGTAATCAATCACTACGAAATAGGGAATCTTGTCTCAAAGCCTAGTTTTGATACTATTTGAAAGATCCAACTCAAAATTGGGGGCAGTTCCGGAGACACATAGTTTGACACAAATCTTGTGTGAAACCCATTTTGGAGTCTCACATAAATGATCGAAACTATTGGCCCTTACCTAAATGAATTGATTTTTTACAGGAACGCTTAAAAACATGTTATTAAACACATTGAACAGCTTCAATTATTAGCGTGGGGCTCTGATCTTTTTTGTGTTAAATGTGTCAAAATAGGTGTTCCAAGAACCGCCCCCCTCAAAATTACTCCCTCCGTCCCCGTTTAATCCCCTTTTTGGGAGTTTGGGTCACTTTTCAATTGCTTATATCTCGTAATGGATAATGTTTTATTTGATTTTGGAAACATTGTCTAATAGAACTAATTGAGCTCCATCAAACAAGATCCATATTGCATATAAATTTATTATCGATTTAGAAATTTCACTCCTTTTTATCTGGTTAGAATAGAACGAGTGACCGTTAAATGGGGACATGGGGACGGAGGGAGTAGTTGGCTAAAAATTGGCTTTGGAGCTCAGTTTGGAACAAGTTCTAACACCTCTCCGCACATGCGTGCTCACACTTGGGGAGGTGAACATAAGATCCAAAACGTAGGTGTCACAATAAAACAAAGTACACCTATGGTACGAAGGGGGGACCAATACAAATTGTTTCAAAAACCTCCATGTCCTAGGTCTGATACTATGCTAAAACATTGAACTCAAGAATACCCCTCACATGTGGAGCGGTAATTAGGAATCATGAAGCAAGGTGGACTCATGTTTCACAAAAGGAAATCAATTACCGGGACATCGAGGTTCTTGTCCCAAAACCTCCAAAAGTTTATAATGACTAGAGAGATTGCCTAGGCTCATATACTAGTTTTGGAGGTGAAGTGACAGTAAGATGACGTGGGATAAGCTCTAACACTACTTGGCACGTGCGGCCCTTGGTTTGCACGTGGAGAGGTAAACAATGGAACTAGAACACAAGGATCACAATGAAATAAAGTGCAGTTATGATGAACTGCCGGACTTGGTGCAATGTTTAGCATGAAATTCTTTTTTTTCAAAGGATATAGCAGTCTGTGGTAGAGGGAATTTTTGAGCTCTTGCCTAGATTTAATGCGAAAAGGAATTTAGGATTGAATGCCATTACGGAATTTCTTTGTCGGCTTGACTAGAAGTCCTATGTCCTCCTTGCAATGGCAGCCGGTTGAAGCTGCTCTTGAGTGTATGTTCTCCATCGCCTGAAGGGAGAGAACATCCACCCTAGACCGAACCCACTCTTCACCTTCGCTTCTTATACTTCTTTTGCGAGCAACTGTTGTACCTGAAGTGACATTGGGCGCATCCAAACTTCTTTTCCCAGCTAGCCCAGCTCTTCAAATGGGAATGTATTCACCACCACTGTTTAGACTGGAAGTACTATATGCATCTTCTTTCTTTTATTTGTAAATATTTCTTGGAAGAGTTAGAATGAGTTAATACTATGGTAATAGTAAGCGACAGCGGAAAGAAAAAGGGATCTCCTTATGCTTTTCAGGAGAACAATGTGATTTGCTTGTAGCCGTGAATTTTATTTCTGGGACAATCTTTTTATGCATCCTTTATGGTTCCTGGCTGAGCTTCATTATCATGGGAGATTACATTTGCATCCGATGCTAGTGTTATTTAAGAGGCCGTAGTTCGTTATTTGATTTACTCCATCTGTTTCTCAATATGCTCACTGGTGTTTATGGAATCCATGAATGTTCAAGGCATTTATGCCGCACTTAGATTGTCCCTCAATTGGCCAACATAGCAGAAATTACCTGAGTCGGGACTTCCAACTTCAACGGTTGTGAAACCGCAATGCTCAGATCTGAGGAAAGTAGTTGCCATATGTTCAGTTCTGTGTTTGTAGGGTTGTTTTGCCTCTTGGTATTTTCCTTGGAAGACTATTGATACAATGAAGAAACTAGTGATTGCACCTCTAGATGATGAAACTAGTGATTGCACCTCTAGATGATCAGGATTTGCATTGATTTTTTTTTTTTTTGCTGTAAGCATATTGATCCAACTAAGAGAGGTTAGTTGTTGTACGTTATGTAGTCTCTTCATACTTTGCAGTTCCGTTGGCATTTCTAAAATCCATTTTGTAGGTTTTCGTCGAGATTGTGGTTGGTGATGTAGTTGCTTGTACTTTTTTTGCCCCGTTCTGTAGAATCTGTATTTCTTACCTACTTAGAGATTGGTGACCTTTTCTTGTATGTGGGAACTGCTAGCTACCTAACCCAATAATTATACTCCCGATCAAAAGTTCAGATGTTCGGTTGTAGGCATTCAAGTTTTCATTTTCTGAACATGTTAAAACACGAGGGTGTATAGATTTTTCCCGATTGCCATAATGTGTAGGACTATCTATGGGCCATGCTGTGAAGGGGGGGCTGAAGTTCTGTATGGGTTGAAATAATCGTTTGATTTTAATTTTGATTCATTGCAATCAAAGTTTGCATTAGGATGCTTTTGGCAGACATCATTATGTTGGACTCCTCTATAGTTCAACTAATTCAATAAGGTTGAATTTTGGGTTGTTTGAAAGAATCTCACTTTTAGAAAATCCACGTGCTTTGTCTAAAGTTTGTTTGTTTGTTTGTTTGGGCACAATGTGTGAAGTTCATTGAAACGTAGCCCGCAACTCTTACTTATACAAGCAATGTGTGTTTTTTCCCCCAAAAAATGGATAAAGAGAAGTGAAGATGAGTAGAGAGGTTTTTCCTTGTGTGGATACCATCAAACTAGAAAGATTTTCAGTGCTGGGTGGGTACCATGTGTTGCTTGCTCGGCACATTCGAGCCGTCCATTGCGTTTTTGGAAGGTTCGGATTTGGAAAGAGAAAAGCGAGAGTGTTGGGGTGAGAGGAGAGAGATGGTTTCAATCCGAACTGTCCAAAAATGTATTGAACGGTCGGAATGTGTCTAGCTGGTATCACGTGGGATATAGTCACCCGCAAACTAGAGAATTGTACTCCAACTTCTCTTTAATTTTTCCTTCGCATCTGACATCACAACAAATTTGACATTTTTGGCTGTTCACGTTATGTCGTCTTGCTTTTTTCATTTGACGATTAAAATGCGAAAGGCCAACTAATTAAGGACTAAAGGCCAATTAATTCGGGACTAAAATTTGACCATTTACTACTGAAAACGTAATTTAAGCAAGAACACAGGCTCTTATTGACGGACACGAAAACTCTGTAGTGCAGGGGCGTAGCACGATACTGGGTCTCCGGTTCCCTTATGGACTGGTTCAAGTTCTACGTAGAAATTGATAAATGTGAACGAGAATTAAACTCAAAAGTTTCTTGAAGATCTTGGTTTCCTTTTCCTTTACCATTTCATTCCATTTTGCATCATGCCTGACATGCTTTTGGGAAATTTCCCCCCTTTTTTTGGTATCTGTATTTTCTCTTTCTCCTGTTAAACTTGATTGTATTAGCTGGAGACGCTATTAATGTACAAAACCATATTACTTAATTTCACGTGGTCGGTTGCATATCTTTTGGGGGATAAACTTGGCTGGATTTAATGGTGTATCTGCGTCTGTCAACACTTTCTTAACTGTATATGTGTATTATGTTTGCTATTTAGTCTTATGGTATAGAGTCATGCTTCCTTGTGTCAAGTTCTCAAATGTTCGAACCTAATATGTTTCTCAAACAAACTAGAGAAATGTACTTCTCTTTAATATTTCCTTGGCGTCTGACATCACAACAAATTTGACATTTTTGGCTGTTCACGTTGTGTCGTCTGTCAGACAACAAATTTGACATTTTTGGTTGTTCACGTTGTGTCGTCTTGCTTTTTTCATTTGACGATTAGAATGCGAAAGGCCAACTAATTAAGGACTAAAAGCCAATTAATTCGGAGCTAAATTTGACCATTTACTACTGCAAACTTAATTTAAGCAAGACCGAAGGCTCCTATTGACGGACGCGAGAACTCTGTAGTGCACGAGTGCAGCACGCTGCTGGGTCACCGGTTCCCTTATGGACCGGTTCAAGTTCTATGCAGAAATTGATAAATGCGAACGAGAATTAAACTCAAAAGTTTCTTGAAGATGTTGGTTGCCCGTTGGACTATTGCTGCACCCCTTGGAGTTCAATTGTTGATTTTCCTGTTCAAGCAAGAATGAGGATGAAAACAAATATGGGGTATATAACGAACAAAATACTAAAGCGAAGATTGATCCACGACTCCACGAGCTTGTGCACAATAAAACGATGCATTGCCAAGAGGCCTCTGACCGGTTGGCATCACAGTTTGCGCTTGGGTGCCAAAAGAAAAGATGTCCATAGTTCCAACTCTTTCTCTAAAGAGCTAATCTAACAAGTCTAAACATTTACCGCCCCGTCTAAACAATGCATTGAACCCCCATAAAGGGTTATTGAATAGGATTACAATTTATAGCAACAAATGAGAGATTTTTGCTTTTGAATTTGCATGCTCGACTAAAATTTTGCCAATTGCTAACTTTAAATTTCCAAAATTGAACGAGATGTGCGTAACTTGGTGCCTATAGATCAAAGCCATCACCTCGCCCCAAATCTAGGTCCTAAAGTAGCATAGTTAAAAATAGCAGAGGAAATAGAAGCCTCGGCAGGAGATCCATCATATCTCGATGCATATAGTAATCGAGCCAAGCTCAAACTCGAGTTTTAGGCTCACTTTTTGAATGAGCCAGGCTCGACACTCAAGAATTCGAATCGGCTCGCAGAAGCTTAGCTTGTTTGTATAGGCTTAGCTTGTTTAAAAGTGCTCATTAAGCAAATTAGCTAGGCTCGGCTCCTTAAATAAGGGCTCGACTGGTTTGTAAACGAGCCGAGCTTGAGCTCGATTTTTGGCTCTTTTAGTAAATGAGCAAAAAAATCAAACACTACGAAGTTCGGTTCAGCTCGTTTGTAAGTACAGATCTATGTATATCAAAATCTGAACAAGTAGTAACAAAAACAAAATTGTAAGTACAAAACAAAACGGAGAGAGAAGAAAATGACAAGCCAGTGACACCCAGATGCCATTGGCGATTGCACTAACAAGTCAAACTGCGCGCCTCTTTCTCTCTCTCTCTCTCTCTCAAACTAGTAAGAGTACAAAACAACACAATTACCAGAACTAGACGCAACCCAAAAAAAGCTCGCGCTAATCGCCGCCTACGTTCCACCCCACGATATGCCCAAACTACCCCTCCACCTCCCTTCTCTACTCTCCCTCCTCTGTCTCTAATGGACTTCCCTCGCTCTCTCACCTCTCCGCCTGAACACCACCGCACCACGTCTTCCGAGGTTCCACTCCGCAGCTCCACTGCTGAAAGAACTTACCTTACAGATGCGAATTCCGACGCCGGATCGAGCTCTGCCAAGTACAAGCTCTTCTCGCCGGCGAAGCTTCCCATTTCGAGATCCCCGTGCATCACGATCCCCCCTGGTCTTAGTCCGTCGTCGTTTCTTGAGTCCCCTATTCTCCTCTCCAACCTCAAGGTTATTAGGTCTTCTCTCTCTCTCTCTCTCTCTCCCCCCGAAGTCCGAATCTCTCTCTAGTGCTGGTAGTAATTTCAGTTGCTTTTAGTCGCAGATTCGAATTGGTGCACGGACTTCTATTACGCCCTGTTTGGTTGCTGAGAAATGTAAATTTGGAATTACATACAATGACACGGCGCACCGCCAAGTGGTGCCAGGCCCCTCCACCACCATACATTGTGTGGGGTACAAGATTAAGTGTATGAGTCCCATTACGATGATAGGGTGGTGAAGATGATGGGACCACGTGATGGGGAATGGGGGGTCTGTAGAGTGCTATCCCACCTTAAGTGAGCATCTAGATCATTCGTTTCCGTAATTGACAGTTTAACTTCAGTAAATCTGAACCATCAATAGCGGAAACAGACGGACCAGATGGGTGCTGCACTACAGGACCCCACCTCAATACTCTCTCATGAGTTCGGATAAAATTATTTGTGTTCTAGACAATCAATAGTTTAAACTATTAGTATTTTTTTTTCCTTAATTTTTTGTTAAAATTTTTGGGATCAATTACTTGTTTCAAAGAGAGAAAAAGAAAAAGAAAAACATTAAAATATGGCCCAATATTGAAAAGAGACGTGACGAAAATTTCAAACCTTTTTCTTCAATAATTTTTTACCTTTATGTCATAATTTTTTAATTTTTATACAAATCTCGATCAATAATCGAATAATTTATTAACTTTCTCGAAACAAGCCACGTTTTAGTTGGGCTAACGACAAAATCATCATAGAATATTGGGTGCCTTTCTATTCATCCTCCATTACCTCAGCAGTCAGCAATCAAACAGAGGATGTGGTTACATCACAGTAGCTTTAGTAGAGAATTTGTTGGCATTGGGTGATGCGATGCGAGGTTTTTGTCCGTTGAGAAAAAAAGGGACGTTCTTTATGTAAAGTACGGTTTGAGATTCCGATAATAAGTTGGGTTCTTTTCACCACTGCCCAATTCCTTGAGCTGTTCGTTTATTTGGTTGCTCATGTGAGATCTATTTGTCATAATGTCATGTATGGTGGGACCAATAGATTCTTATGCTCGCATGGTGGTATTTCTGTATTGGCTTCGTCGCGGAATTAGGCACATATAGCTTGTTCTAGAATACAGTCTTGCTGCCAATATGTCGAGCAATTACTTGTTTTTTTCGCAGCGTGGATCGTTCTTTTTTGTTCTTTTTGGTCTTTTGGGGGGTATAGTTCCATGTTTTGATGTGATGTGTGAGGGGGGAAAATAAAATAAAGAAAAGAATCCACTTTGTTGATGACTTTCACTATCATGTTGTTTAAATAATTGTGCACTCAATCTCGTATAAAATCAAATGGAGAAGGTTGTTTAGCTATGCGTATTGGTTAATGGAATGTGGGCTTGCTGGAATACAGCTTATGCCTTCTTCGACAACCCGTCAGCCATCAATTGTATCCAGTGTAAATCAGTGCCTTTTCTTGTATTCTCTCCTGTTCATGTGTGTTTGATCTGGTGACTAAACAGTGGCATGAACTTATGAATCCTGCAGGCAGAGCCTTCTCCTACTACAGGTTCATTTTTGAACACTCAATACATGTATTGTTCCGATGGCATCCGTGGTTCCTCATTTATTGCAAATTGCTCCAATGGTGATACTGCTGATGGAAGAAACATTGGAGCTTTTGAGTTTAGACCCCAATCTAGATCTGATTCTGTTTCTGGACTACAATCAGTGGCACCTATGGTAATGCCCTAGTGAACTACTGTATCACGTAGCTATTTTACTATTTTTTTCCCTGCTGAAAAATTTGTACCACTTGAGAGTTCTATTTTATCCGACATACTGAAACATGGACATAATAGTTTGTTCAAGCCCGAGTCAACTAACAGCATATAATTTAAGTGATATTCCTGTAGCTGAGAGCTACCCTCCTTTTTTTCCTGCTCGAACATTCTTTATCCGAGACCCAGTGTTACTAGTAGGCATTTGTTATGGTCTTAAATTATGTACCTTTTGCATAGTACAAGTCACAAATTCTGGATTATATAGTTTGTCAGTTTATCTGTTATCTGTCACAACTTGCACCTATGGCTACGTCGACTAATGCTGCATTTTTTTGGGTAGCTCTCAGCTACAGGATATTCTGTAGGATGGAGTTAAACAAGGGAACTTGTAAAACTCTTTTTTATGATAAAGAAATATCTTGAACAATTATAATAGATTTCAGTTTGATGGTATGTTCGACAATTCTAGAACTGATTTTGGGCAAGGTTAATGCTTTGCATTTCGTGAGAAGAACTCTACAGGTATGAACCACCAGAAAAGTGAACAATATGAATGCGCTCAGGCTCAATCCCAGTCTCAATTATTTGCATCATTCCATAATGCCAAAAGTGAGATGGCATCTTCCTCGAAAGAGATGAATCTACCCGCACCTGTTCCTATGTTTGCTTCAATAGCTTCTGTACCTGCTAAGGTTGATTGTGATGAATTCAGCGAGGGCAATACTGAGGTTCAAAAATCTCAACCCGAGCAAAAAGATATTGGGCCTTCTGTCACTGCTGAAAAGTCATCTGATGATGGATATAACTGGCGGAAATACGGGCAGAAACTTGTGAAAGGAAGTGAATTTCCGCGAAGCTATTACAAATGCACGCATCCTAACTGTGAGGTCAAGAAGATTTTTGAACGCTCTCATGAGGGACAAATAACAGAGATTGTGTACAAGGGCACACACGATCATCCTAAACCTCAGCCTTCCCGTCGAGTTAGTGCTGGTTCTATTCTTTCCATCCAAGAGAAAAATGATACGGTTCCATCTTTGACCACTCAAGAAGGTAACTGAAAAAACTTTTCTATGATTTCCCTTGTGAAAATTATTGTGTTTATAAGTGATTTTTTCTTCTTGTTCTTTCTTGAAGACAAATCTGCCATAAATGCCCAGATATCTCAGAACACTGACCCAAATGGCAATGACGAGCTATCTCCTGTTGGAACTAATGATGATAGTGTAGAGGGTGCAGTTCCTCAGTTGAACGGAACTAATGATGGTGATGAAGATGACCCTTTCTCAAAGCGGAGGTGTTGTAGTTCAACATGCCTTGGATATTTCATTCTTGTAGCTGTCTGACTTGTGTCCAGGCTTCGTCTGCTCACTTCAAACTAACTGTTGGAAAAATGGTTGCAGGAAGCTAGACAATGGTGCTATAGATGTCATGCAAGTTAGGCCTATTCGAGAACCACGTGTTGTGGTTCAAACAATGAGTGAAGTTGATATACTGGATGATGGGTATCGATGGCGTAAATATGGGCAGAAAGTGGTGAGAGGCAATCCTAATCCGAGGTATGTCTCAGTTTTCTCACTAGCTTTAAAGTTCACAGGGAATGTTAAATCTTTAGCTCAGGCGTGGTTATCGTGGAAAATTGATTATCTGTAATGTGTCGATATGAAAACATGGAGAAAACACGTGCTTCAGAATTGCTTCTTTTTTTTTCTTTTTTCTTTTTTGTATGGACAAATCTGTTTACGGAATCGGAGAATGTGAAAAACAGAAAGCCTACATGTTGGATCGAGATTAGAGAAGTTATATTAGTTTGATACAAGTTTATTTTCCGGGATATTCTTTGAAAATGGGACCTGCTTTGAGAAGTACAATATGTAGGATGAGAAGAGAGAAACATCATTTTCAGCTGTCTAGTTCTGAGAAAACCCTATATGAGTAAGCTTTATGTAGGTAGCAAGTACTGTAGTGAATACGACTCCGGCCTCCTTGTCTCAAAAAATTGTTTTCGTTTGAAATCTTCCGGAAATGAGTGCAAATAATGTGACTGACTACTAGTTTTTTCCATCCAGTTGCCACGATAATAGTTTGATGACTATTTACTTTGCCCCGCTTATCAAGTACTTAGATAGGTTGGCAAACAAGAACATCCTATGACAATTTCCAATTCTCAAATATTTTACGCATGTTTTCGCATCTTCTGCAGGAGTTATTACAAGTGCACAAATGCTGGATGCCAAGTTAGGAAACATGTGGAAAGGGCATCCCACGATCCCAAAGCTGTTATAACTACGTACGAGGGAAAACACAATCATGATGTACCGACTGCAAAGGCTAGTAGCCATGAAATGGCAGGACCTGCAACTGTGAAAGGAACGTCAAGGGTTAGATCACAAGAGAGTGATTCGATCAGTCTCGGTCTTGGAGTTGGGATTAGCTCTGTTGCTGAAAACAGATCCAATGAAACGCAACAAATTCGGGATGCTGAACGCCTACAAAACCAAGGCAACAGTGTCAGCTCCAGTTTTTTGTTTGTTCCAGTGAATCTGGTTTCCTCATACTATGGTGCTGTAAATGGTGGTGGATACAGTGGATCTAGAGAGACTCTGCCTTTAAACCATTCTTCTAACCCATATCAACAAAACATAGAACGGATACTTTTGGACCCATAAATAATTGTTTCTTAAAGTGAAGGCAGAATAATATGGAATGCAGTGATTTTCTCTCCCCTTGGTAAGGGGCAAATATCAACTCTCTACTGCTACTCTGTTGTATCGTTAATCTGCTTCATTTATCTTCTTTTTCTGCCCGAGTGCTGCTTGTACCCCCTCCTCTATGTAGGGATCCTCGTTTTCCTGTAATCATTGTCGAATAGCTTTTAATCCACTAGGTATTACTGATATATGGAAATGGCGGGTGGGTCTTCTGGCAGTCATTCCAGCAATACTCAGGACTTCCCTTAGCTCGGTCTTTTTGGTTAGCTTTGTTTTATCACGGTTGAAAAAAGGGTGTTAAGGGAACATGATCCCGTGGACAACAGGCAGCGGACATTAACAAGGGTGAACACAGTGGTAGATTTGATCAAAGCAAGAGTGGCTATGTAGATGAAGGCTAAGTACGGTGGAGGACTTTAAGGTGTTTTTAGATGGGATTTGGAGGGTGAAATTATGATTGTGACTTGTAGTTTTTGGGGTGGAAAGCTCCCAACTTTTTGTTGGAAGTTCTCTATTTGTATGGGTGTTCCTTTTCTTATGAGTAATCCTGTTGCTCATCTCCTTTCTAGTTCTACTATTCCCTCGATGTACCCCTTCGAGTTTTTATATAAAATGTTCATTTGCCGAGCAAAAAAAAAAAAAAAAATTCTCTTACCTCTACTTCTGTACACTATGCAGTTATAACAGGGCACAAATTCTGACCAACAGTCATATTGTAGTAACTCTTAGTAAGTTAGCAGTGCTTGAAATGGAAGGTACCTGCGGGGAAAACAAATTTACATGTATTGTAGTATTTGACAGATAATTTGAACATGTATAACTACAGTGCGAGTTACAGAGCTTTGCATTTTCCCAAGCCTTGTCTCTTCACAAAAACCATGGAACTCATGTACTATTTGATTGAATTATTATGGAGCCTGTAATGTTGGCTTGGAGCCAGTGGAGCCTGAGTTATGATTCTATTCATAATTACTTTAGCTAGTGCAGAATGTCGATCATCCATTAGAAACAATGATTTGCGATGATTCGGTAAATCTAGTGTTGATGACAAATTAAAATTGATTGCACGTAATTGGTGGGCACGTACACAGGTTGAAAACATATCTCATAAACATTATTAATGACCTTATATTGTGTCCCAATGTCAAATTCAACTAACAATTAAGAACAGTTTTTCATTAAAGTTCACTCATTGTCAACCATCATTTCATGATCTCAACCTAGTAAAGCTAAACAGATGCTTCCTCTAGGTTGAAAAACAATTATCAACACAGTCATACTCCCCCACAAACCAAGCCTAGGCCAAAAACTTGTTAATTCATTTGAGGCAACACTACGATAGTTCTTCCTTGCAACAGTGACCACCAACAGTATTAGCTAAAGTTTTTGAATTAATCAATCCGTTTCATTTTTCCCCCTTAAAAATCACTTCATACATTTTCGAAGCCGTGCAAGTAGATAGAGAATGCCAAAATGTGAAACTCTTTGTATAAGCTTAAGCTACCTATTTTCCATGGATCTATATGAATTGAGTCGCAACTGCCCACCACATTCCATTCTGCCTCGTGCAGATGGTTTCGGCAGTCAAATGCCATGGATTGGTTATGGAATTATCCCAATCCATCTTAATGTCAAAAGTCTCCTCAAACAGCTAGCTTGGCAATCTGCCCCCAACCAATGACCTTGCATGTCCCTATACTAGATTCCCCTATTCTTCATTTATTTCACAACCACGAGACACAACAAAAGAAAACAATTCTTCTACACAGTGTCAAGATTCAATGAAGATTTAATGTCTTCTTGTTCTTTCTCTGCCCATTCAACTCAATCCAAGGTATTGAATTGCCATTTCATCTATCCTTTCATGAAATCTGATTTTGCTCATAAGTTTTGGAAGAAGTCCATGGCTTATAAGAATCTAGTGACTGTCCAACTTTTATAAGGTGACACGATGTAAGCATAATGTTTGCCACGTTGTTCTCAATTCTTCCCACTTGCTGGGTGGACAATCTACCTTTAGCTAAGAGCCTCTTCTTCATCTTCCCAGCACCCCGAAAACAACATCAATGTGAAAATATTTGACTAGTAGGCAACCATATAAACTTGATACCCACTATCGAAACTCCAAAAGAAATGGGATGACAAAACATGAGGAAAATGACTAAAAAGGGAGCAGGGATTAAAGTACCCAGTCAAAATGATAAAAGGTACAAGGATAGTGATGTAAGTCAATCAACATTACTATCAAACAGTTTGAACGTATCCAAAGTTCCAAACAAGACAGGCAACAGAGCAAATGAACAATATCTGAGAACTGATAGTTTGTCCCATGATTATTGATAAATCAACTAATGCCTTGTACAGAAATCAACATTCCCAACTGCCATCATTTGTTTTTCTCAACCCAATGTAAACCATAACCTGTTATGTTTCTATTTCTTGTACCGAGCTACCTCTCCCTCGTTGGGAAAGAAACCCATGAGCCTCCCAACCGAGTTCTGGTAAGCGTACATGAAACCCCCCAGTAGACCGATCAACCCCCCAGTCACCATTGAAGGACCCCGAATATTTGGTTTAATTCCTACAGATCAATCACACCATTTGATTACATAAAAAGAACAAAATAGGTATAGAATCTAAAAACTCAATATTCCATTAGCAAGAGTATTTGAACAATATAGTGGAGAACACTGCAAAATTTGAAAAATGCCAGTAACACGCCAATTTGCGCAACTATTTATACACCCTCTTTCACAAGTGATGAGAGACCCACCACCTGGAACCCGACAAGACATGTAGGAGAGTATGTATGAATGTAAAAATAATGAGTTACTAGCAGTGGCAAAAAATTCAGAAGAAAGAGGAGTAGACATAAACACAATCTGATACAACCAAAACAGCAAAAAACCCTTCTTGGACTACAGAAGGAATGTGTAAAAGACCCATTTGGCTCCCCATTTTCTTATTGGTTGAAAATAAGCAATCATCAATCTTTCTCCCTGCTTATTGCTTATTGATTCAATCCATGCCAAACAAAAGCAAAAAGTAAATGCAGCCAGATTTTTTTTTAACTATCTAATTGCTTATTCATAACAAATTGTCAAATACAACAAGACGCCAGCATCTCCGGCCATACATTTTTCTTTTTTCACTTAAGACTAAAATTTTGAGTACAAACACCTCAAAATTAACTCCACCCCTTGACTCAAACTTCTATCATAATGAGTTTTACTCTAATCAAGGGAGACTCAAATTTTAGAAGTCTATTTTATGCCTCTCAAAATAACAACTATGCCATTAATGAAGCTTCCGCCCAAATATATGCTTTGATTTGGGTTTGTCCGGTGTGATCCGTCCAGTTATCATGAATCGTCAGAGCAACGAGCGAAGCTCCAATTTTTGCGTGTTTGTTCATTCCCAGAAGGCTCCACTACTCTCAGTGGTTTTCCGCTGACATCGAATGTTTTCAACTTAGCGGGTTATTTGCTCAAATTTTTGCCTCGCGTCGCCCGCCCATGCAAAACAAAGGCTTAATAAGAAGACGTGGGCTTAGCACCCTGTGTGGCTGTGTGCAGTCGATGCGTGCGCTATCATTTTCCTTATTTATCACCTCACTATATTCTTATATAATTATTATCATGTAGCATTTTCTAATTAGGATGCTTCATATCAAATGAAGCTTTTACTCAAGTTCAAGTAAAATTACAGGTAAAGTATGGAGATGCTCTCAAGAAATTAACACAACCGGCCCTAAATCTAGGTATGTCCCGTTTTGGTCGATGGGTTTTTTTTCCATTCGTGTAATCGTTTCCACCAAACATAGATCACTCTCTAACACGTACAAGTACAAATCACGTATACATATCAATACATAGGTATATACAAGTATGAGGACGGATAGGGGGGGGTACCAGAGAGGTAGACGACGGTGACGGAAACGCCGGTGATGGTGGAGAGGCGGAGGTAATCTAGGGTGTTGAAGTTGGCCACCGTCTTTGTGAATGGAGGGTTCCGATCTATTACTGGGTACTCTGGCTTTGCCGATGCTGTGATGTCTGTGTTCATCTTTCTTCCTCTTCTTCTACCACCTCGATCTTCCTCCTTCAACTGATCACTGTGTAAAGGAAAGTGAAAAATGGAGTATTATCGGATTGGGTCAATGGAGATGTTTATGGGCCTTCAGTTTTTTGGACCGGATCTTATGGGCCGCCCAGCCCTTTGATGAGAACTGGTTTGAGGAGAACTGTTTTTTTTTTTTTTTTATAAAGAAAAGTAAAAACTTTATTGATAAAAGGAATTACAATATACCGTGTGTGCATCTAATACAATTAAAAAAAAAAAAGACTATAATAATATTACCACCACACACACTCACACAAATACTTACCCACACTCTAGTGTGTTTGGTGGGTTGTGGTCCGCCAAACACACTAGAGTGCGTGTAAGTGTTTGTGTGACTGCGTGTGATTTTATAATTATTGAAGAGCCTAATTTCACACGGTAAATAATACAATTAAATAAATCACATGAATGATACTTCTAGCGATAAATTGATCAAACGGTTAGATGTCGAAGAAGGGCATACGGTTGTCGATAATCAATCGTCACGGTAGTTTGACCATTAATCACGAAAGAGCTCAGAAATCCGTCGTCAAAATCATGAGAGCTGTGGTGCGTCAAAATCATTTGTTAAAAGGAAATCCATCCAGGAGTCCGATCTCCCTCGTTCCAAAAATTTCTGTGCCTCTGTGCCGATAAATTTTTCAGTCATTAAATTATGTGATTTATTTTTATATTTTAAAAGAAATGATATTAGCACTCAAAAAATTGATGCAGACACTTCAAAAAAAAAAAAGGCTTTGGAGTCATATTATTTTTGAAATACTTGCATCAATTTTTAAAGTGCCAATATCATTTTCCTATTTTAAACCCAACGAAAAATCTCTCATTACATAGGCACACAGGTGTTTTTCACACAGAAGATATTTACAGTGACGAAGAGATGAGAGAGAAGAAAACCGGGATGAACTTCCGGATAACGACACTCGTGTCTATCGGCAGATATATTTTTTTCCCGATAAAATAAGAGAGGGTTTTAGGGTATATTCCCGATTTTCTCTCTTTCTCCTCCTCTCCAGAAAAGAGTGATGGCAGTGTTCTCAGTAGTCGTTCACTCCTTCATCAGTTCCTCTCGCTCTTCGCATGTTCACCACGAGCTCAGCCCATCCCACTTCGGTTCTGGGTTTATTGGCCGAGGAATCAAAACCACTACTAGGAGGCCCTTTGTTGCGTCTTCTTCGCATTCCAACCTCAAACTTATCAAGTCCAATCGCAGGTCACCGTACGATAGCGACGACGACGAATACGGTGACGACGACGGCGGTTGGGATGATGATGGTGACGACGATGAATTGTTTTCCGAGGTTATTTCCTATCTCCCTTGTTTTCTGGTGTTATTTATTTAGATTCTTGGAGCTCTTCTTGTAAATTTACTAGATACGGGAAAAAAAAAATAAAGCTTAAAACAACGGTGGTGGAGGAGCTTATTCAAGACTGGTACGGGGCTAGAGTGTGTAGAAGAAGACGGAAGCTTTGGAGGTTGTTTCTGTTGTGCTTGATGCGGGCTTGGCTCATTTGGTGAGAGAGGAATTGTAGTTACAGTACTTAAAAATTTAGAGTCTTTTCCTTTTTGGTTTGTTTTAGTTAGAAGTCGATAGTGTAAATTGATAAATTCCTATGTTAAGACTTCTTTTGGCGTTTAGAGCGGTGTATGGGCTCTGCTTATTGATTCGTCTCTTTTTGGTATCGTCGGCTTTTTCACCTTTTGTTCTTCGCTTTCTTTTGTATATGGGTGGCATGCCCTCGATGCCTTGTCAATAAATTTGTTACTTGTCAAAAATGATTTCAATGGGCATTCTTAGTACTTGCAGAAGTGAGTGGAAACCCATGAAGTTGTTACAAAGAAGCTAGTTCTCAGTTCCCACAACAGTAATTAGTTGGAAAGTAGTGCGAAGATTGGTCTCTACAGTCTACGATTGTTTGGATTTTGCTAGCACAATGTTGTTCAATACTTGTGTTCTCTGTTTACCGATTCAATTTTTTCAATGGTGAGTTTCCTCTTTCTTTCATCTCAAAAGTGGCAGATATGCAGGCCAGAATAAGTTTTATGTTGGCATATCTTAGTGTAAGCGTCACCTTATGTACACCAGCAAGTACTGCTTTGAGTTGAAGTTCTTGCTTCGGTACCTTTTGCCTCGTTTTTGTGCTCAATTTATCTCTGGGGAGTTCTTCATATTAACTTCTTTTAAAATTAGTCATTGACAACTGGGTTTGCATGCTGATAGCAGTGACCTATAACTGTTTTCTATTTTTTTCGTCGACCCTGGCTAGATATTTGCTCACGAGTCAGCTCAGAAATTGTTTACCTTCTTTAGCAGGCTAACAGCAGTAGCTCAGCTCAGCGTAGGCTAACTTAGGTCCGCTCTGTTTTCTTTGAATTATCCAGTGAAGTTAATTAGTGGTGGGTATAGATAGAGTTACTTGGAGGAAGTTGTAACAAATCTGAGTGTACTCTTCATCATTGCTCTATATAAAGAGCTGCTGTATTCTCATTTTGTTACTAATTCACTTAGATCAAATGGAAAATAGAATTTCTCCAGCCTTTTGATTTGAGGGTCTCTCTCCAGGATGAGCTTGAAGAAAAGGAATCATTGGATGCTCATAGACGGAGAATCAAGTCACAAGATCCAACCAGCAAGAGTCAAGGTATGATTTGAAGCTGGAATACATTTATTCAGAGAGAGGTTAAAGCAAATACGTATCTATTTGTGCAGGCATCAACAGAAATAGAGCCAGTTTTAATCATATGTCAAACAAATCTAAGGAAGTTGGCTCCTTTGGTGCAAAAGGAGGAGGAAAGGTGCTATATTTACAAAGTCAGTTGTCCACTCTTCCTACAAATGGTAATGAATTAACTTTTTAATCTGGTTGCAGCTGAAGGTTGAGAGCTCTACAAGGAATAGATTTCACCACCTTGCAGAAGAACTGGATTTAGATGAGAAATCATTTCCTCTTCTGGATTACCTGAGCACTTTTGGACTTAAGGACTCACACTTTATCCAAATGTACGATAGGCACATGCCTTCCCTTCAGATTAATGTGGGTTCTGCCCAGGAAAGGTTGGAGTTCTTGTTTAGTGTTGGTGTCAAACATAAAGACGTCAGAAAGATACTTATGAGGCAGCCACAAATCTTAGAGTACACCATGGATAATAAACTGAAACCTCATGTTGCTTTTTTGGCGAGTTTGGGCATTCCAGATTCCAGAATAGGGCAAATAATCACTTCTACTCCGTCTCTATTTTCTTATAGTCTGGAGAATTCATTAAAACCAACTGTGAGGTACTTGCTTGAAGAGGTTGGTATTAAGAAGAGTGATCTAAGTAAAGTTGTGCAGCTGAGCCCTCAAATCCTGGTTCAGCGGATTGATAGTTCGTGGACCAGTCGTTGCAGTTTTCTTAGAAAGGAATTGGGAGCACCCAGAGATAGTATAGTGAAGATGGTCAGAAAACATCCTCAACTACTTCACTACAGCATTGAGGATGGTTTGCTGCCTAGAATTAATTTTCTAAGGAGTATTGGGATGCGTAACCCTGAAATCTTGAAAGTATTGACTAGCCTCACACAGGTCACTTCCCTCTATTCACTTGGTATTTCTGAAATCATTTGCCTACCTTGGTTCAATAATCGTTCATTACTTCGTTTCCTTTGATTTAATGATACTTCTCCAGTTCCTTGTTATTGAATTTTCTAGGTTTTTTAAGTTTCCTGTTTTATGGTGACGTCTATTATATATTTATGTATATTTTGTGTGTACTATGTTTCGATGGAGAGGAGAGAGCATGGATGTTATCTTGTGTTTTTTATCTGTATCATGCAACTTTTGATTGGTTTGACAATATGTGCAGGTATTCTCCCTGTCACTGGAGGGAAATCTGAAGCCGAAGTACATATACTTGATCAACGAGCTTCGGAACGAGGTGCAAATCTTGGCGAAATATCCTATGTACCTAAGCTTGTCTCTAAACCAGAGAATTCGTCCCCGCCATAAGTTTTTAGTTTTCCTAAAGAAAGCTCCAAGGGGGCCATTTCCTCTGAGTTCATTTGTTCCATCTGATGAAAGCTTTTGTCAGCAGTGGGCAGGCACTACCGTAGATAAATATTTGGCTTTTCGTCAGGATTTACTTCTCAAACAGATTGCAAAGAAACACGAACGCAAGTGATGGCATGTTCGCATCAAGTTTGTTAGGAGCTTGTCAATTTGGGTATTGGAAGAGCAGAATGGTCTCTCCGACAACCTAAGCAGCTATGTTTTTATCTTCTTGGAATCATGAGGAGTATATACGTCAGGGGTCTGGGATCACTCTAGCACCCGGTAAGCAAGCTTATGGTTTGCTGTAAATTCCCAAAAAATTGCGTTTACATGCTTTCTTGTTTAAATAATGAACAAACACAATGTAACCCAGGTTTACTTCTTCATTTGATGGCAGGTACATAATGATGTGATGGTGACTTCGAATATAAAGAAGGAAGATGCTACGGTGTCCACCCGCCAAACGGGGACACCGTAAAAAATGGCATAACGGACCACTACGAAGCATAACAAGACCACTAATGTGTATAACCAAAACCATTGAGGAGCATGACTCCCAAAATCCCCAGAATTTTTGGGGACTTTGGAGGTTATGCCTTTGTAAGGTTTTGGTTATACACATCAGTGGTCTTGTTATGCTTCGTAGTGGTCCGTTATGCCATTTTTTACGGTGTCCCCGTTTGGCGGGTGGACACCGTAGCATTTCCCTATAAAGAACTATGACCCGGTTGAGTGTTTTTCTACGGTGGGCACATATATTCGTTCTCTCTTAGTGTGAAGCAAGAAGATTCTTCATTTAAATTCAGGTGGTTAGAAAAAGCAAACGTCTCCAAGTTACTGAAGATTATACTTTTAAGGTTTGTTCTTACTCAATGACTTGAAAGTAAACAAGACAACTCATTTCTCTGATGGAAACAATTCAAAGATGTAGCTGAAGGGCAATATCCTTGCTGAAAGACTGCTAGATGCTCATCACACACCGTAATAAAGAAAAGTTTGGTTTTGTCAATATATTGCCAAATATTATGTCTGTCTACCGTCTCCCACGCCCATGCCCCCATCAACGGGGATTACATGGGTACTATTATTGTTGTGTTGCATCCCTGATTTGATGGCATCCTTATAGATCTACGCGAACGGATATTTTGATATATTATTGAAAAGCTTTAGTGATATTTACTTGTGAGGGCATGATATTAGAGGGTAAGTATGTTGTTAATAGGCCATCTCCTTCTGATCTTCAATGCGAGATGGTGGTTATGAGTCTTACGACTTTTTATTCTAATGTCTACCTATCCAATTGCAGGTTTTGTGTTTGACCTGCTATCAGACGGTATAGTTTTGAAGAAGCGAGATTGACTTTCTGGAATCTTCTTTGGTTAATGAGTACTTCCATCTTATTTCCCTTCCTTCCCTGATACTTTTTATATTTCATACCATATCTTGTGGTTACATAACTGAGGCATTTTTTTGGCAATTCCTTTGGTGCCTTAAAACTGGCCCTGGAAAGAGAGTATATAGTAACTTTTTGGATTAGTTTTGCTTTGTTTCAGTTTGTATACACACAATAGAGATGTTGATTCAAGTTTTGCTGGTATTATAGTATGTGATACTAAGGTTTCTAGTCCGCCAAATTTGTGCAATCCCAAAAGTGGCAATTTTTTTGTTGCAATTTCATCTTCTTTGAAAGCACTGTTTTGTTTCCAAAGACTGGGCAATATGTTGAATGGCTGTTTACTTTCATAATCGTGACTGATTGTGACGACCCCCGACACTATCCTTGCGGGACTTTGCATTTAGGATATGAAGTATATAAACCTATGTAGGAGTAATGACTCCAAATGGCTGTCGGGTGCTGGCGCGTGCCGGCCTATATACTAGAAATTCACATGTGTATTGTGAATATAGAAGGAACTTTGAGCACTAACGGTCTTGACCTGGTTGCAGATGCCTTTGTTGCTTCTATCTTTGCATAGAGTTGTCTGCGGATTAGTAGTTTTTGGAATTAAGCACATTCATAGTTTTTTCAACTTATATTTCATTCCCAATCTTGTGTTGTATACGTAATGTTGGACCCGGGGATGCTGCCAAGCAAGGTGCTGAGCAGCATCCGGCCGTTTATCTCGGCACGAACGGCTCAGATTGAATTTGAGCGCATACAAATTTGAACCGTCCATTTTTTGGTCAAGGTTTGGACTGTCGATTTGCGTGCATTTATTCTCTCCCTAAGAAAGGGAACAACCTTTTGATAGGGAAATAAGATCTGTCTATGCCTTTTTTACGACTTACAAATTATGTGATCCAATTCGGTAGCGGCATGTGTTTTTTGTTTTTTTTATGGTAATGCAAGGTGTCTCGGGTAAGTTTACGTGCACCTCGGACTAATTCCTATAGCCTCTCCCACAGCCGTGCCCCTCCCACAGTCTTTTCAGACGCTTACGCGTGAGGGTGTGAGGGTCTCAAGAATTATTAGCAAGGAGAATCGAACTTGAGATCTTACGTGGGAGAATCCTTTAGTCCCAAGCTAAGACCACTAGATCATCCGGAGGGGTTTGCGGCATGTTACTACTAAGATTTTTTCTCATTGGATTTTTTATGATAAAAGGTGTTGACTGTTATAAGAAAGTCTGCCATGAAATTGAAGTGTCTATTTGGGATGTGGGGGAGATGTGATCAAGAGGGTCCCTCCCAAAAGAAGGAATCTCACCCTACTCACAACCATGGAGGCCGGAGAAGAGGCGAGAGAAGAGAAGAGGCGAGAGAGAGCTGAGGTAGAAGGAGGACGGAAGGGTGAGGGAAAAGGAAGAGATCAGAGACCAAAGGAGGAAGGGGGAAAGAAGGGACAGGGGGTGGCGGTTTGTGGGGAGGGGAACGCACCTCGGCACCTGCCCCAACTCTCTCTCTCTCTCTCTAACTCTCTCTCGAACTTTCTCTCGTGCCCTGGTATTTATTTGCTTATTAAGAGTTCACTTAGGAGCCGTTCCGGTATGGGTTTCTTTTTAAAAGGTACTTTTTTCTCAATTTTTAAATTCAAATATAATGAAAATAAAAAATAATTTTTTAATTTTTTTTGCACCGTATAAAAGATCTCAATGAGATTTATCAAACAAGATCCATATTGGTAGGAAAATTATTTGCGTAAACACATGATTTTTGAACTTGAAATTACCTTCCTTTTCTAAAAGTTACTTTTTTACAAAACCGGAACACCCCCTTAGCAGATTTGTTTTTTTATAAGTGAGAAGATTATATTTTGATAAACATCCAGCGGCACTTAAAAAATGGAAATTATTACAAAAAAAACTTGGATAAAGCCAAACTAATCGTTTAACAAATAAAAACGATTAAATCAAAGACAATCGATATCTTTCATTTTACAAAATGGAGATAATTACAAAAAACTTCGATAAAGCCAAACTAATCGTCTAACGAATAAAAACGAGTAAATCACAAGACAATTGATATCTTTTATTTTAATCTAGGCATGACCTGACGAAATAACGATATTTTTAAATTGTCTAACATCTAATTAGAAGTCTCAAACGAGAAAAAGTGCAAAGTTAAAGGATAAAAGACACCAAATATCCACATGATCAGATGCACTCCAACCAAAGATGAACGCACCAATAAACTTCTAAAAACTATAGATCTGTTAAACCGCCACGAGTTGTCCCGCCATATACATTGTGTAGTGATAGAACATTGAAACACAGATATCGATGTGAAGCAACTTTGATTGAGAGAACCCGGTCTGTAGATAAAATTAGTCCAAAAACGAAACTAACTTTCGTTAAATGAGAGACAAAACTCTCACAGATCAGACAAGTTATTGATCTGGCGAGACGGAAGAAAAAAAAAGAAAAAGAAAAAAACAAAGAAAATGAGTCGGAATATAACCATGGCCTTCCCCTCCCGGCGCCGCACACGGGTATGGAACCCACGGAAGGAAGGGGAAGGGAGAAGAGGAGTTGTGGTGGCCAGGGTTGAGAGAGAGGGAGAGAGAGAGAGAGAGAGATAGGGTCGGTAAACCGAATCGTGTTTTGATTGTTGACTTAGCAGATTATTAAGGACAAGTATGTGACTGCAATAATGAAAAAGACAGTCGAAAAATGGTAGGTCGTCTTCATTCTTTTTATATGAACGAATCTTAGCATAAATGAAATTGCCCATTGGTGCCCTTAGAACATTGTCGTGGGGCGCCAAAAAATCATGGATGATTGACTTAGCCTGTGAAACCCCATGACAACGCTTTGTTCGTTTCACAGTTTAGTTTTGATTTTAGTTTTATTTTTAATCATTATCCTATTTCTTTCTCCAATCATTATCCTATCTTTTCAATTATTACTTTCTCATCTCTCTCTATCTCTCTCCAATCATTACCCCTATTTTCAATCATTACTCTATTTCTCTCTCTACCCACTACCAAAACTAAACAAAACTAAACTCTCAACCAAACACAACCACCCAGGAATCGGCGCATTGATAGTCGCTGGGGTTCGCATAATATTAGTAATTTTTTGCGTTGGCAGTTTATACAAATATTTTCTCGGGTTTAACTGGACTTTAGATGATACTAACCGATGAAATTAGTCTTCCATACAAAAGTACTGCATTAACTGGGTTTCTAGATGATGATGACCAATGAAATTAGTCTTCCGTATATATATAATATATAAAAATAGGGCAAATTTTCGTAGTAGTCCCTGTAGTTTTATGGTTGTCTCACTTTCGTCCCTCTAGTTTCAAAGTGCTCGAATTTCGTCCCCGTAGTTTGTTTTTCGTCCCAATTTGGTAAAAAAGTTAACGGTGTTAACGAAACTAACGGAAAAATATTTTTTACACCGTTTATATATTTTTTTACACTTATTTTTATTTTGTTGTATTTTGTTTTCGTATTAGTATAATTGGGATGATCTTTTTTGCCTGAAAAAAAAAAAAAAGCTATGGTTAATAACTTCTCAATTAACCTGTATTATTTTCTCCTTTTTGGGCTATGCTTCTTTTAATTACGACAATGTGAGCCATCCTGGACATTTGCAAAACAAAGATTAAATAAGATCAAATCAACTTTCAAAAATTCCTAATTTCCAACGGAAAAAAGAAAAAGAAATTACGACAATGTAAGAATATAAAAAATTCCAAAAAACTTCTCATTGTTTCATACTTAATTCGAAAGATCTCACTTAAATGTTGTCCTCCTCTTTAATTAAAGTACTAATTAAACCCCGCAAAATCAAGTATGACCAGTACTGTACCTTCTCGACAGCACTAGTCTTTGTATTTTCCTTTGGTAAAACATTTTCTCCATTAGTTTTGGAGATTGGAACCTTAAAAGAGGATTAATTAATGACGAACTGTTCTTATTTTTTAGGACAATTATAATTAATATCCCGAAAAAATTGGAGCTCTCGATTTTGTAAGCTTTGTTTTCAAACGGTCCCGACTATATTTTTTAATTAATATTGTAAACGGTGTAAAAAAATAAGTCACACCGATTCAAACGGATTGATAATTGGAACACTTATTTTTTTACACCGTTTACAAACCGATTCAAACGGATTGATAATTGGAACACTTATTTTTTTACACCGTTTACAATATTAATTAAAAAATATAGTCGGGACCGTTTGAAAACAATTATACTAATACCGTATCATCCCAATTTTTACAATTATACTAGTTACAATATTAATTAAAAAAAAGTATCATTCCAATTATAGTAATACGAAAACAAAATACAACAAAATAAAATAAGTGTAAAAAAATATATAAACGGTGTAAAAAATATTTTTCCGTTAGTTTCGTTAACACCGTTAACGATTTTACCAAATTGGGACGAAAAACAAACTACGGGGACGAAATTCGAGCACTTTGAAACTAGAGGGACGAAAGTGAGACAACCATAAAACTACAGGGACTACTACGAAAATTTGCCCTATAAAGTACTGCATTGAGCCAGATACCGAGTTTAAAGTATGCATTGATTTCTTGAGAAGCAGAGTAACAGGGCAACGACCCAATACCCCGCTAAATAACCCATTACAAATTTGGTCAAACATTGTTTTTAGATAAGATTGGGAAGAACCCTAGAACAAGATAACATGTGTGGTGGTGTCCTATTAAATATATTAAAGCTTCCAAGTTACTGTTTCATCTCTTGCCGGCATCCCCATGTGAACAGTCAATGGTCTCACCATTGGATAATGGATTTTTAAGGATGCCAATAATCTTACATACCACCTCAGAATTAACAAAATACTATAAAATGGTAGTCACGAATCACAGTGCTCCCAAGTTTCTGACCACCCTTAGATTTTATGTACCAGCGTGTTTCTGGTGATAGAATCAAGTGAGAATATCGAGAAATGAGAAGATTCTCACGTGATTTCATGTCCGGAAAAATACCGGCACAGGAATGAATCGACCCATATCTTCGACAATCAAAACATAACAAAGTAACTTGCATCAAGTCAAATTGGCAACAAACACCCATTGCCAAAAAAAAAAAAAAAAACTGGTATATGCTGATGAAAACTTCATGTAAAGGTTATTTCCTGTAAGAATTTGCTTGGTTTTTACAGAGAAACATATTTTCACCTCTCTGAAACCCTACCTGTAAACTAAACTTTCATCAATCAACTTCAAGGACTATATACCCACTTGTCTTCTAAAATCCTCAAACCTCTTGCCTTCTGCAAAAACATTTGGAAAACCGAAGGAACTTATATAATCTACTTTTGCTGTGTCATATTCTTCATTCCTACCTCCTTCAAACCCACATAACCGGGAGGAGGATATATACGCTTCTGATATTTCTAACTTTTGCGGGTAGTATATACTTTGCTCGGAGCTTGTTCAGAAAATGAGAGGGACAAATAAGAGCCGTATGTGTTCTTTCAAAGTAAGGAATAAGTAGTCTGAGATCTCTATACTTCTTTTGTTTGTTGCTGAATCTATATTAGGACTGTAGAAATGCTGCTTACTATTGGAGACGCAAATGGACTCTCCGGGAGATTAACTGCTTGACTGCTGAACAAATGAGGACACAGAAATTTCAAGTCAGAAACAAGTACTATGTCATGGGAAAAAAATGATGACCCGAAGGGAAAAGAAAGGGAAAGGGAATTGCTTCACAAATCCAAGATCCAAACACAGCCTAAAGGATACAGTTGGAGGATGGTCATTCCTACCTCTCCTGGTCAGTGTGACTGGTTCTTATGAGCTTGGGATCATCACTCCTCGTGGGCTCACAATGAACATCGAGATGGTTGAAACGTTCTGCTGATGAAAACTTGGAATGATCTGCATACGAAATGGTTCGAATAGGAATCCGAACTGGAAAATTGAGGCATATAGGAGCCATAAAGGCAACAGTTGAAAGGAAAATCAAGAGGAAAGAGAGGATATTAAACCTTCTGAGTAAATTAAACCTTCTGAAGCTTTGAGCTCGTCTATGGAGCACCCAAAATAGGACTCTTGGTTGGCCAGAGGTCTTCGTGATAACTGCAGCTCTGAGAGTCTCCTTGTCTGAACTTCAAGGCCATGTTCATTCTCATCCATGAACGGCTCCCTCATCAATCTTAAGGATTCCCATCCTGTTGGCACAAAATGAATAAGGAAATGGGCGACATATGATCCTCTTTTTCTAATCTCATAACTCGTGACAAAAAACCGTACACTCAATTTCATGATTCTTTTATGAACCTCTATCTTGATAACACCCATTTCCCTTGTTCGACAAATTTCAAACAACTAGCACTCAATAATCACAATGTCCGGGGTATGGTTCAGCAGAATATTTCGCTTTTGTTCTATTAACCTCTCAATAGTTATAGGGGGGATCTTTTGGTTTCATTCATACTCACATCCAACACTCTATTCCCTAAATAACTGACTGTTGGTCACCAAAACGATCCTCAGGCAGAAAGAGGTTTTATTGGAGTACACCAAACAATTCATGGGCAAGTACTCTTGAACATCACTTTAGCGACTTATTTCATTTAGGCCAAGTGAAGCCAACAACGAGCAGTTTATGACAATAGACAACTTATTCCATTTTCGAACGAGCCATATGGTAAGTTGCGTTATTAAATAGAGAAGAAATCTCATCCAGTGTCAATTCAAATAACAAAAAAGTATTACTCACTAGGGTGAATCTCGGAATCTATGTCAAAATAGAGCGAATTCTGACTCATCTGATGCTCCAGTTTCTCTGGGTATTTCCTGCATTATTATGAAACACGAAATGAGGCAAGAAGTGAGGGGAGGGGAGGGATGAAGTAACATATTAACATCCGATAAAATCTATTTCACTGCGAATCTAATCCACCATTTCAAGTTGCATATACTAAAGAGACATAAATTAGGATGCAGCTTTAGTCAATGTCAAACATTGAGAGAGCTCCCCTCATCACAACCCAACCTTTCCATTCAATACAATAATGTGATTCCATGTCTCTGGTGATTCGGCAGGAGGAAAAGGCAAGACTTTGACAGACCCTAAGAGCAACAGAACCACAAAAGGAAGTTCTTCGCTTCATGAGAATGTGACAGAAAACATCAACATATACCTGTCAAAAAGCTTTGATTTTTCCCGATACGGTTTTACAAGAACACGAGCACCACAAACATAATGCGGATTTCCCCTTGACAGAATCATTCTCACAGTATCTGCACTAACAAACGTCACGAACCCAAACATCCGTTTCTGTTGGCAAGGAATCCTCACATCTTCAACTGGTCCAAAGGAACTAAAAAACCCGAAACAACAAGAGTATTAAAGAACTGAATATACTTCAAGTACAAAAATGAAGCAAATAAAACAACAAGTCATTCAATTACTCAAAGTAGTTGGAGACATCTTCCTCTGTGAACGTGCTTTCAGCCGGAAAAGTCAGATATATCTGTCGTGATCCACTAACTATCGGGCCTGGGTCATTTCTTTCACCACAGTTTTCCATATATTTTGGCACATCTTCCGCTAAAACAACTGAATGCTGCCCATGAGGTCTGTAAAATCATTAAAAGAAAGTCAACCGTTAGATGTTGCAATTAAAATAGATTACTACACACAGAAATTGCTAGGAAACAAATCGCTATAACACCTGTCAATCAGCCGAACACTGTTGTTCAGCCGGGCAAGGAGCTTCGTCAAACTAAAACCAGCTTTCCCATGCCTCTGGCTTTCAGTGAGGTACCCTTCAGCCTGAAGAGTCCTCCCATACTTCTCATAGTACAACATGGGAAGCGACGCGATTGAAACAGGATTCCCTCTTCTGGATTTCAACAGCTCAGAAATCTCATATTCCAACTTTTCAAGCGACCGAGGTGAAAACACCTGGTCTTCACTGTCAAATTCATTTGGACGAGGACTAAACATCTGGGAGAAGCTATCCAGAAAAGGGTTCCCGTGAAAGTACCGACAATTACTTCCATGCTTGCAAAACCCCTTATTAAAATAGTGACAAACTTTGATTGGGAATTCGGTTGGAGACCGATGTCTTCTTGAGAATGTAGCTTCTGGGTTATAAAAGTCGCTTGCACATGATTGATTTCCTAAATCAAATGGCTCGAACTGATCCTCCAATCTCAGGAAATGGGTCCGATTTTCGAGCCTTAAATCTTCAGGAACTGAATTAGAATAGGCAATGGGTACAAAATGTGGATGAAGTATGGGCTCCGGATTTACTTGGGATTCCCAGTAGTGATTTGGTAACCTCAATGCCGTAGGGGATGAAACCGGTGAGAAACGCATAAATGGAAGATCCGAACCAGGAACCGGGCTCTCTGGGATGGAAACAGATGGTTTCGACCCTAACTCGAGCTGGATTTTGATTCTGTGAATCAAATTGTGGATTAGATGGTCCGGACCGAAAGCCAGTCGAATCATTTCTTGGCGACAGTCTTGTAAAAGGAGATACCCTACAATCTTGTTTGTTACATTCTCTGGCTCTAACTTCCTGATCCTACTAAAGACAATGGTTGAAGCCTCAAAAGAGTCCATTTCACATCTCCCACTCCTGCATAATATTACATCATATGAACATCAATACATATGAACCCAAAAAAAATTACCACATTTAAAAGTGGGGATTGAGCTCAAATCCTCGCTACCCAATTTGTCTGAACCGGGATCTCATTGCTTTTTCGGTCATCGGATCACGCAAGACTCTTCTCATCTCTCGAGATTCTTGAGGGGGAGAAAATCATCCTTGGATAATCTAGGGGAGAATTTACACAGGGTTTGAGAGAGAGAGAGAGAGAGAGAGAGAGAGAGAGTGCATTCTGTCAAGTACAAACTCTACATGTGCGAGAGATACATTTGGGTAAGAATCTTGGGAAAGAAACTGCAGTATCAAATCAAAAATCATAAAGGGGAACAGAAACCGAATAATCACATGTTTTCTATAGTCATTTTTATTTGCTATATCTCATCAAGAGATATTCTCAACTCAGTGTCATATTTTTTTTCCAAAACAGATTGTCCAGATATAGAAAAAAACAGATACTGAAGATTCTCAGCACAACCCGAAAGTCAGAATCTATAGACATGAATCTTCTTATCATCCTCGGAAAACACAAAAGTCTCCCCACGTCCAAAAATAAACCTAAATCCATATTGGAAAAAAAAAAAAAAAAAACCACCCCCCTTGTATCACACGCACAACATCCATTTGCCCTCCCTTCTATCTTGACCTTCAAAGTTTTACGCTCTGTTTGGCTCTGTTTGGAACTTTACGGAAAGTGGGAGAAATTTTGGATGATGAGATAAGAAAAGGGGAGTTTTTTCTCGTCAAATCTCACCATTTTTTGTGAGATTGGGTGAGAAAAAAGAATGAGTAAAATAGGAAAATGATCAATCCATAAATTTTCTTTCTTGTACTTTTCTCGCCATTCCATTCGAATGAGTGATTTGACAAGAAATCACAACCCTTTTTCTTTCTTTTCTTTTATCATGAAATCCCTCGGGGAGAGGAAAATTGAGAGGAAAATTTTCACTGTACAACAACTCTGTTTTTCCATTTTCTCTTCTTTTTTTTCCTCTCAACCAAACAACAAAGTGGAAAACTTTTTAACTTCCCTTTCTTTTTCACAAGTTCCAAATATTTCTCACAAGAGTAAAAACTCTTTCACCATAACCAGGAAATAATCTACTCGCAGTCATCAATATTCAAAATATCCATTTTTCTCTTTGCCTGTTTCTCAAATAAAAATCGCTCAAAAACTAAGAACCAAAAAGTACTGAGAGTTTTTGAAATAAAAATTCCGGTTTTGAAATAAAAATCCCAAAAAGGGGGGCTCTTCAAAAAACCATGATTTTTCGAGACCATAAACCAAAAGAGAGAGAGAGAGAGAGAAACCAAGAGATTTACATACCCACTAATCTTTTCAGTCAGTAGCATATGAACAAATATCAGAGAACAAACCATGATTAATTCCCCTTTCTCTCTCTACTCTCTCTCTACCCTTCCCCATGGCTTCGTAAACCAGAAAATCTTTCACTCCCAGAAAGCAGAACGACAGAAATGATGCTTTAAACAGGACTGTGCTCTCCAGTTGAACTCTAATGATGAAACCATTATCAACTTATACTATATACTAAAAGAATTAAGGCTTTTTGTGTAACAGTTTATAATATATGAAAATGGTATTTCGAAATTCAAAATACTCAGAAAATCAAGGCGGATTGAATAAAGAACGTTCCTAGATCTGCGAATTTCAGTTGAGGACAGATAAAACATTTGTAGTAGTACGGAATTACCCCCGTGCAATTAACATATTTACGGATAAATATATCAGTTTATCTATTTTGAGTTTCGGAAATTCCAAGGAACTTCAGACTACACATGGCAGTTGATAACATCTTTTGAGTGGCACCCACGTGGTACTTTAGTCCCTTTGCGTTGTGGATTTGGTTTCCTTTGATCTGGACCGTTGGATTGACCCAAGAGTTGGGTTTGATACAACTGCACCATGGAGGGTGGTATGCTCCCTAGGAGCACTGGAAATTTCTGCTCTTGGTTCTCTCTTTTCTTTTTCTTTTTCTTTTTTTAATTTAGTACTGTATATCAAAATTTTGTTTTGACAATTGGACTTATCTTGTATCCTTATAAGAATATTTAACAAATTTGAACTATTAAACACGAACATGGAGGTTGGAAAACAATTATGCTTTGCAGTCCAGCTTTAAATTGCAGAGGGGTCGGATCGTTATTTTAAAATGGTTTACCCATCTAACGATTTGATTATCAAGGACAATTACAACCACCAGATCAGATGACAAGGCCAATGCAATTTTTTAAAACGGATCCCCATTTGATGATGCAATTATTAAGGGTAATAACAATCACTAGATTAGATTAGATTAGATGACGGGTCGTTACAAATTTTTAAAATGGTTACCCATTAACTTTTTAAAATACAATCTAAACAAAGCACAAGGAACTGTAATATTTAAAGAGACCAAAAAGATTATGATCATAAGGAGGGGTATTGTAGGTAAATGAAATACAGTATTTATCATGGGGTGACCGGTTCTAAAGGCAACATGGTAGGGAAGGGAATAGGATTGTACTTTCCAAAGCGATAAGAGGGAAAGCTCCAGACAGAGAGATGAGAGTGAGAGAGAGAGAGACAGAGGGAAATGATTTTTCTAACAGAGACTGGTTTTAATCCTTTTTTTTTTTTTTAATTTTATTTTATGAACTGCAGTCCAAATTTAGGAGTATGTTGAAAGTTGAAATGAAACTGACTTTTACGCGTCCGACTTGGATAGTCGAGGGTAGGGGTGTAAACGAGCCGAGCCGAGCCGAGTTTCGGCGAGCTCGAGCTCGGCTCGTTAACTTAACGAGCCCAAAACTCGAGCTCGAGCCTTAACGAGCCGAGCCCTTAACGAGCCGAGCCGAGCTCGGCTCGTTTAGTAAACGAGCCGGATACTCGAGCTCGAGCTCGGCTCGTTTACTAAACGAGCCGAGTCGAGCCGAGCCTTAGCGAGTCGAGCCGAGCCGAGCTCGCGAGTAGCTCGGCTCACTTACAGCCCTAGTCGAGGGCCAGTGCCACGGAAACCGATCCGGCCACCGACGGCTGAGCAGGGCTCACTCTGGTCATTAGACGGTTGATTCGATCCATTCAAAAATTCTAAAAAAAAAAAATGAGTAGGCTTACGCAAGAATTAACGGCATCCGATATGTCTAGATGCTCGATCCAAACACCCTATTTTTTGTTAGTAGAAACGAAATGATAAAATTCTGAAACATTTTTTTGTTAGTGGAAACAAGATGGTATGCGTTAAGTTTTTAGGCTCCGTTTGTTTGTGCATAAAATATTTTACCTATTTTCTGGTGTTTGGTTATGTAAAAAATAAGGAAAACATTTTACATGTAAAATATTTGTCCTTAATGGGATGAAAATGATTTACCCCTAAATCTTTCGTAAGTTATTTTTTCAAAACGAACCCTCTGCCAGCAATTTTCACTGCTCAGTTTCCTCGATTATCATTCCTGACCCACGTCATATCCCTGCAGTACATTTTTTGGTGCAAAAATATACTGCAGGGGTGTGACATTAACAATTTAGGGTGTGTCAAAATCAGCTCCCAATAATAACCCTTTTATACCTTTTAAGATTACTTGTTTATTTGGGTAAAAAGAGGATAAGATAATGACCCACAACCGCCATAATTACACCAAGAAACATGGGAAACATATCTGGTTTAATCATAACTTATCATTTCGTTTTGGCAAATGCTATGGTGTATATTACTGTTAAAAGGGGACATCATAGAACACTGATCACGCTTCTTAAAGGTTTTTTGTTATGCTTTTGAGTGGTTATGTTAAGATCGGAGGCTTGTGCTGTGCTGCGGACCTGCCCCGCCGGTGACGCCTTGCCGGCATCGGTCCGACAATCGGAGACGTCCACCGCGTAGAGCTCGTCGAGTTCTTCGTGTACACCAAAAATCAGCTCTATCGCGTACACCAAAAATCAGCTCTATCAAATATCCTTAAGTGCTCCATCCGAACATATATAACTTGAAAAAAATTGATTCAATGGTTTTGATCCAGTGTTTTGTATCCATTAGGATTCAATTTTTTTCAAGTATATATGTGTTCGGATGAGGCACTTAACGATATTTGATCGAGCTGATTTTTGGTACACACGTAGAACTCGACGAGCTCTACGCAGTGGACGTCTCCGATCGTCGGACCGATGCCGGCGGGTGCGCAGCACGGAGCTGCACAGCACAAGCCCCCAGTCCGTTGTGTTATGACATTTTTAAAAAATGTTATGCCTTCGAATGATTGTGTTATGTTTTCGAGTGGTTTGCTATGTCATTTTTTAAAAAGTGTTATGACCTAATATAATAATAATAATAATAAAAATATGCCCTTGATCCACAGTTATGTCATTTAATAGTTTTGGTTATGCTGTAAAATGGTCTTGTTATACCAAAATTTATAGTACCTCTAAAATGACCAGAGACACCATAGCACTGTCCTTTCGTTTTTATAAAAAACAATACCTAATGCATAAATTGAGAAGATTTTACTGAAATAAATATGAGTTTTCTCTTAATTCGTGTTAATCAATGAAAGTGGTCCTAAACACACGTGTTACTTCATACGTGAGATTTACAAGCCCTCCCTCATTATAGTTTCAAACGGTAATATATCATATCGATATCAGTTTCTTAGAATATGTAAAGACAAAAAGCTAGTAAATCATGATAAATACACACACAATTTTGGATGATGAGATAAGAAAGGGGGAGCTTTTCTCGCTAAATCTCACCATTTTTGGTGAGATTGGGTGAGAAAGGAGAATGAGTGAAGTAGAAAAATGATCAATCCATAAATTTCTTTTTTCGTACTTTTCTCACAATTTCTTGCAAAATACACCATTCGAATGGGTGATTTGGCAAGAAATCACAACCCTTTTCTTTCTGTTCTTTTTTCATGAAATCCCCCAGGGAGAGAAAATTTGAGAGGAAAATTTCACTGTATGAACTCTGTTTTTTCATTTTCTCTTTTTTTCCTCTCAACCAAACAATGAAGTGGAAAATTTTTTTAACTTGCCTTTTTTTTTCCCACAAGTTCCAAATATTTCTCACAAGAGTGTAAAAAAAAAAAAAAAACTCTTCACCACAGCCAGGAAATAAATCTACTTGCAGTCATCAAGATTCAAAACATCCATTTTCTCTTTGCCTGTTTTTTCAAATAAAAATCGCATCTTTTGACAAGTGAATCTCAACAAAAACTAAGAATCCGAAAGTACCGAGAGGTTTTAAAATAAAAATCCCATCTTTCTGAAGAATGAATTAAAAAAAAAAAAAAAAAGCTCTTCAAAAACATAATTTTCAAGGCCATAAACCAAAAGAGAGAGAGAAACCAAGAGATTTACATACCCACTAATCTCTTCAGTCAGTTGTATATGAACAAATTAGAGAACACACCATGACTAGTTCCCTTTTCTCTCTCTACATCAAAATACGACTGAGATTTTTTTGGCTTACGATTGAAACTCTCGATGAAGTCTAGGACCAATTTTCGATCGTCGAATAGAGCCAAAAAAAAAAAGGGTCAATAAATTCCCGCGGGAACTAGTTTCTAAATAACAGGGGATGATCCTCTTCCTTTTCTTTTTTTGGGCATGGGTGTTTGAATAAGTATTTGAGAAATTTTTTGGGGTTATAAGTGGAGAGAGAAATAGAGTAATGATTAGAAGTAACGGTAATGAGTGAGGGGAGGTAGGGAGAGAAATGAGAATAATAATTGAAAATAAAAATAATAAGTAGAAAGTAATAATTGAAAGTCGAGGGAATGAATATTTTATGGGTTGATTTTTTTCTTTCAAAAACCAAACCTAACAAGGCATGTCTCCAAAGTTCCGAACAATTTGCTTTTTATAGTCTCCCACATCCTCGAGTACGGTCATGATCATCTTTTAATCTAATGACTCCATATATTTAGGCTCCGTTCCGGAAATAAAAATAAGTACTTATTTTTTAATAAGATAATTTCAAGCTCAAAAATCATGTGCTTACGCAAATAATTTTCTTACCACTATGGATCTTGTTTGATAGATCTCATTGGATGAGAAAAAAGAATTGAGTAAAATAGGAAAATGATCAATCCATAAATTTTCTTTCTTGTACTTTTCTCGCCATTCCATTCGAATGAGTGATTTGACAAGAAATCACAACCCTTTTTCTTTCTTTTCTTTTATCATGAAATCCCTCGGGGGGAGGAAAATTGAGAGGAAAATTTTCACTGTACAACAACTCTGTTTTTCCATTTTCTCTTCTGTTTTTTCCTCTCAACCAAACAACAAAGTGGAAAACTTTTTAACTTCCCTTTCTTTTTCACAAGTTCTAAATATTTCTCACAAGAGTAAAAACTCTTTCACCATAACCACGAAATAATCTACTCGCAGTCATCAATATTCAAAATATCCATTTTCTCTTTGCCTGTTTCTCAAATAAAAATCGCTCAAAAACTAAGAACCAAAAAGTACTGAGAGTTTTTGAAATAAAAATTCCGGTTTTGAAATAAAAATCCCAAAAAGGGGTGCTCTTCAAAAAACCATGATTTTTCGAGACCATAAACCAAAAGAGAGAGAGAGAGAAACCAAGAGATTTACATACCCACTAATCTTTTCAGTCAGTAGCATATGAACAAATATCAGAGAACAAACCACGATTAATTCCCCTTTCTCTCTCTACTCTCTCTCTACCCTTCCCCATGGCTTCGTAAACCAGAAAATCTTTCACTCCCAGAAAGCAGAACAACAGAAATGATGCTTTAAACAGGACTGTGCTCTCCAGTTGAACTCTAATGATGAAACCATTATCAACTTATACTATATACTAAAAGAATTAAGGCTTTTTATGTAACAGTTTATAATATATGAAAATGGTATTTCGAAATTCAAAATACTCAGAAAATCAAGGCGGATTGAATAAAGAACGTTCCTAGATCTGCGAATTTCAGTTGAGGACAGATAAAACATTTGTAGTAGTACGTAATTACCCCCGTGAAATTAACATATTTACGGATAAATATATCAGTTTATCTATTTTGAGTTTCGGAAATTCCAAGGAACTTCAGACTACACATGGCAGTTGATAACATCTTTTGAGTGGCACCCACGTGGTACTTTAGTCCCTTACGTTGTGGATTTGGTTTCCTTTGATCTGGACCGTTGGATTGACCCAGAGGTGGGTTTGATACAACTGTTACCATGGAGGGTGGTATGCTCCCTAGGAGCACTGGAAATTTCTGCTCTTGGTTCTCTCTTTTCTTTTTCTTTTTTAATTTAGTATATCAAAATTTTGTTTTGACAATTTGACTTATCTTGTATCCTTATAAGAATATTTAACAAATTTGAACTATTAAACACGAACATGGGGGTTGGAAAACGATTATGCTTTGCAGTCCAGCTTTAAATTGCAGAGGGGTCGGATCGTTATTTTAAAATGGTTTACCCATCTGACGATTTGATTATCAAGGACGATTACAACCACCAGATCAAATGACAAGGCCAATGCAATTTTTTAAAACGGATCCCCATTTGATGATGCAATTATTAAGGGTAATAACAATCACTAGATTAGATTAGATTAGATGACGGGTCGTTACAAATTTTTAAAATGGTTACCCATTAAACTTTTTAAAATACAATCCAAACAAAGCACAAGGAACTGTAATATTTAAAGAGACCAAAAGATTATGATCATAAGGAGGGGTATTGTAGGTAAATGAAATACAGTATTTATCATGGGGTGACCGGTTCTAAAGGCAACATGGTAGGGAAGGGAATAGGATTGTACTTTCCAAAGCGATAAGAGGGAAAGCTCCAGACAGAGAGATGAGAGTGAGAGAGAGAGAGAGACAGAGGGAAATGATTTTTCTAACAGAGACTGGTTTTAATCCTTTTTTTTTTTTTTTAATTTTTTATGAACTGCAGTCCAAATTTAGGACTATGTTGAAAGTTGAAATGAAACTGACTTTTACGCGTCCGACTTGGATAGTCGAGGGCCAGTGCCACGGAAACCGATCGGGCCACCGGCGGCTGAGCAGGGCTCACTCTGGTCATCAGACGGTTGATTCGATCCATTCAAAAATTCTATAAAAAAAAATGAGTAGGCTTATGCAAGAATTAACGGCATCCGATATGTCTAGATATTCGATCCAAACACCCTATTTTTTGTTAGTAGAAACGAAATGGTAAAATTCTGAAACATTTTTTTGTTAGTGGAAACAAGATGGTATGCGTTAAGTTTTTAGGCTCCGTTTGTTTGTGCATAAAATATTTTACCTATTTTCTGGTGTTTGGTTATGTAAAAAATAAGGAAAACATTTTACATGTAAAATATTTGTCCTTAATGGGATGAAAATGATTTACTTCTAAATCTTTCGTAAGTTATTTTTTCAAAACGAACCCTCTGCCAGCAATTTTCACTGCTCAGTTTCCTCGATTATCATTCCTGACCCACGTCATATCCCTGCAGTATATTTTTTGGTGCAAAAATATACTGCAGGGGTGTGACATTAACAATTTAGGGTGTGTCAAAATCAGCTCCCAATAATAACCCTTTTATACCTTTTAAGATTACTTGTTTATTTGGGTAAAAAGAGGATAAGATAATGACCCACAACCGCCATAATTACACCAAGAAACATGGGAAACATATCTGGTTTAATCATAACTTATCATTTCGTTTTGGCAAATGCTATGGTGTATATAACTGTTAAAAGGGGACATCATAGCACACTGATCACGCTTCTAAAAGGTTTTTTTTGTTATGCTTTTGAGTGGTTATGTTAGGACCGGAGGTTTGTGCTGTGCTGCACAGCGTGCTGTGCACCCGCCGGTGACGCCTTGCCGGCATTGGTCCGACGATCGGAGACGTCCACCGCGTAGAGCTCGTCGAGTTCTTCGTGTACACCAAAAATCAGCTCGATCAAATATCGTTAAGTGCCTCATCCGAACACATATAACTTGAAAAAAATGGATTCAGTGGTTTTGATCCAGTGTTTTGTATCCATTAGGATTCAATTTTTTACAAGTTATATGTGTTCGGATGAGGCACTTAACGATATTTGATCGAGCTGATTTTTGGTACACACGTAGAACTCGACGAGCTCTACGCAGTGGACGTCTCCGATCGTCGGACCGATGCCGGCGGGTGCGTAGCACGGAGCTGCACAGCACAAGCCCCCAGTCCGTTATGTTATGACATTTTTAAAAAATGTTATGCCTTCGAATGATTGTGTTATGTTTTCGAGTGGTTTGTTATGTCATTTTTTAAAAAGTGTTATGACCTAATATAATAATAATAATAATAAAAATATGCCCTTGATCCACAGTTATGTCATTTAATAGTTTTGGTTATGCTGTAAAATGGTCTTGTTATACCAAAATTTATAGTACCTCTAAAATGACCAGAGACACCATAGCACTGTCCTTTCGTTTTTATAAAAAACAATACCTAATGCATAAATTGAGAAGATTTTACTAAAATAAATATGAGTTTTCTCTTAATTCGTGTTAATCAATGGAAGTGGTCCTAAACACACGTGTTACTTCATACGTGAGATTTACAAGCCCTCCCTCATTATAGTTTCAAACGGTAATATCATATCGATATCAGTTTCTTAGAATATGTAAAGACAAAAAGCTAGTAAATCATGATAAATACACACACAATTTTGGATGATGAGATAAGAAAGGGGGAGCTTTTCTCGCTAAATCTCACCATTTTTGGTGAGATTGGGTGAGAAAGGAGAATGAGTGAAGTAGAAAAATGATCAATCCATAAATTTCTTTTTTCGTACTTTTCTCACAATTTCTTGCAAAATACACCATTCGAATGGGTGATTTGGCAAGAAATCACAACCCTTTTCTTTCTGTTCTTTTTTCATGAAATCCCCCAGGGAGAGAAAATTTGAGAGGAAAATTTCACTGTATGAACTCTGTTTTTTCATTTTCTCTTTTTTTCCTCTCAACCAAACAATGAAGTGGAAAATTTTTTAACTTGCCTTTTTTTTTCCACAAGTTCCAAATATTTCTCACAAGAGTGTAAAAAAAAAAAAAAAACTCTTCACCACAACCAGGAAATAAATCTACTTGCAGTCATCAAGATTCAAAACATCCATTTTCTCTTTGCCTGTTTTTTCAAATAAAAATCGCATCTTTTGACAAGTGAATCTCAACAAAAACTAAGAATCCGAAAGTACCGAGAGGTTTTAAAATAAAAATCCCATCTTTCTGAAGAATGAATTAAAAAAAAAAAAAAAAAGCTCTTCAAAAACATAATTTTCAAGGCCATAAACCAAAAGAGAGAGAGAAACCAAGAGATTTACATACCCACTAATCTCTTCAGTCAGTTGTATATGAACAAATTAGAGAACACACCATGACTAGTTCCCCTTTCTCTCTCTACATCAAAATACGACTGAGATTTTTTTGGCTTACGATTGAAACTCTCGATGAAGTCTAGGGCCAATTTTCGATCGTCGAAGAGAGCCAAAAAAAAAGGGTCAATAAATTCCCGCGGGAACTAGTTTCTAAATAACAGGGGATGATCCTCTTCCTTTTCTTTCTTTGGGCATGGGTGTTTGAATAAGTATTTGAGAAATTTTTTGGGGTTATAAGTGGAGAGAGAAATAGAGTAATGATTAGAAGTAACGGTAATGGATGGGGGGAGATAGGGAGAGAAATGAGAATAATGATTAAAAATAAAAATAATAAGTAGAAAGTAATAATTGAAAGTCGAGAGGGAATGAATATTTTATGGGTTGATTTTTTTCTTTCAAAAACCAAACCTAACAAGGCATGTCTCCAAAGTTCCGAACAATTTGCTTTTTATAGTCTCCCACATCCTCGAGTACGGTCAGGATCATCTTTTAATCTAATGACTCCATATATTTAGTTTAGTTTTGCTTTTGAGAAATTTGCTTTTTATAGTCTCCCACATCCTCGGTTAATCGTTTAGTTTTAGTTTTGTTGCTTTTGAGAAATTTGCTTTTTATAGTCTCCCACATCCTCGGTTAATCGTTTAGTTTTAGTTTTGTTTTCGATCATTATCTTATTTCTTTCACCAATCATTACCCTATTTTTTCAATTATTACTTTCTCATCTCTCTCCAATCATTACCCTTATTTTCAATCATTACTCTATTTCTCTCTCCCCCTACTACCAAAACTAAACTAAACTAAACTCTCAACCAAACACAACCATTCTGTTTCATACTTGTACAATATTCTAGAACTTTGCACACAAGTCTAGCAAGAAGTAGAATTATACAGAAGTAAGGAGACTCGAACTCCTAACCTTTAAATTGAATGGAGGGGGTGTTCAAGGAAGCCTTCTTATTTTAAAAGTTTTTTTTTTCTCAATTTTCAAACTCAAATATAATGAAAATGAAAAATAATTTCTTGATTTTATTTTTTGCACTGCATAAAAAGATCTCAATAAGATCTATCAAACAAGATTTATATTGATAGAAAAATTATTTATACAAACACATAATTTTTAAACTTAAAACTACTTTTTTTTTCACAAAAAATATTTTTTTAAGAATTCGGAACACCCAAGTGTATGGGAATTTTTATCCAATGCCACTGGACAAGAGACAAAGTAGCTATAGTACGTCAAAATCGAATAAAGGTTTTTTTTTTTTCCCCTTTTTTCCTACTATATGATTTGAGGAGTAGACAGCGGCAGTGGGGCCACACCACTAACATGTGTTTACAGTTGTGTTTGCAAACTGGGCATTTGTTTGATTGAGGAGTAAAGACAAGAAGTCCCCATTGCATGTGCATGGAATCAAGTCTACCTACTAGAAAAATAGTAATTCTTTTCCGAAAAAATTCAATTAAAATTTAGATCGTACAAAATACTTTAAATTCACCTTCGCAAATGCTTTTTTACGGCACACTCTATAAATTAGTTTTTCCCATATTTATATACAATTCAGAAAACTATAGTACTAAATAATGGATTTGTTAAAAGTTGCATATGAGAGGCCGGAGCTTAGCCCAAGTGATTATATTCCTTTGTACTAGTAATTGGTTTCCAATGTCATGACGTGGTGGGTACTACAGTTGATTGGGCTACGTTTGACTCTTCACACTAATCTAGCTTACTAACATACTTATTTTCAATCGCGTAGCAAAAACAAGGAAAAAAAGAAAAGAAAAGAGAGATGATGAAGGCTCTATTGATACCTGCTTTAAGTCAGAGATTCTGTGAACCGTAGCTTACAACATCGTATAAGCATGACCTACAAATTGATAGTGAAATTCGGAAGTCAAATACTACTAAATACGAGCGTCTCCGGTGGTGTAGTATACCAGTATTGAACTTCTTACAAATCTGATATAATTTGCTCTAATAGTTTAAGATTTTCTGCTTATCATGGTATCTCAAGAAGTGTAGTACTGTAGTGTACAGATGGCATATTTTCTATTATTAAGGCCAGGCTTGCCACTAAAGTAGGATTGTTGTTCTATAACAATAAATAATCACTGTTAGATTCAATATTCTTGTTTCCAATATACGCCCCCGATATGGTTGACTATATATCTTCTACCGCTCTCCAATTTTATCGATGTACCTGCCAAAATTTTAACCGACGAAACGGAGATGCTCTACTAGAGCAATCGTGTGTCATTGCCACTTTTTTTTTTCCTTTTTTAGTATGACGGTCAGGGGTGTCCTTGTTAGCTTACGCGCAACTCATTCAATCCCTGACCCCGCTAGTCTGAGTTAGAGGCTAACGTGCTAGATAAATGGGCCCGTAGCAGCGCAATAAAAACCTGACAGTATGAATGTATCAGGCCCTTGTTCATGATGTCTAGGCCAACTCATTTCTGTGTGAAAAGCCCTAGTTTTTTGGGCCAAATCCGGCCCATTAGAAGACGTCCATCAGCCAGCAACCCAAGCTTTTCCTCTCTCGAAATCTTGCCCAATAGAAGAGATCCATTTTTAATTTACAAAGCCCTAGTTCTGTTGGGCTAAAAATGGATCTCTTTGTGCGTGCATTTTTTTGTTGGGTTCCTTGGCTGGCTTCTAGTTGCAAAAAGATGATAAAAAACAAAAAAATTGGTTATCTGAAAATATGGTCCTTCAGGGTAAAAAATTCCAAATGTTTTTTTATTTTTTGGTCCAACGGGATAGAATTCCAATTAGTTTTGGAAAATCAGAGAGAGAGAGATCGCACACATTTGGCCATGGTATAATGAATTACCTCCGATCAACTTGATTTTTTTTACAGCTTTGTTCTACGCGCCTTAAACGGTTCATATCACTTTTTTGCTTGAGACACGCCCTTCTCTGGACACACCCACCCTGCTTTGCCTAAGGCACAACAGCCCCCCAGGTCCGGGTAAAAGACCCATCAGACCGCAAGACTATTCCCTCTTTTCCACCCTTTAATTTCAGCCAAAGAGACCCTTACAACAGCTACATTCTCAGCCCCCCTGGCCTTTCTTTCAGATCCTTAACCCCAATTGGTAGTCTTTTGCCTCTCTTCCCATCAACCAACTTCCAAGCCCCACATAGGCCAAGCAACTTTCTATCTTCGAAGTCGCGCAACAGTGCTGATCTCCCCATATTAAAAATCAAAATGCAAAAGAAGTTAAAGAGCTCAAAATGAATGTATGAATAGCTTCAGATGGACACCATCGTCCTATACATAGATCAATATCCATCTGCGGAAACACTACAAAAGACTCCGAACCAAATCCGCAGATGTCACATGCTACAAGCCTACACTGCGTGCAGATTACTGGAACAGCTAGCCGAATCCCCCAGAGCAACTAACTTTGAGGGGATGTTGGTACTTCTCATTTGTGAAAATTTTACATGCCGATTTACAGGTTATGATGTTTTTATGATGCTTTTGTTCTTTTGCCTCCATTTTGGTGCTGTAAGAATGGGATTAATGTTAATAATGTAATTATTGGTCATTGTGGTCCTCATGATCATATTCAGGTTCGCTAGATATATAGCCATCATAATGAACATCCTCCTCCTCGGCTCTCTCTTGGTGTGGACCCTCACTGTAGTCAGTCTTGTCTGAATCTGCACCGCTGCTCCATTTCCGTTTCATGATTTTGGGAACCAAACGCGTTACCTCTTTCGACTTCAATGTTGCATCATCGTTTATTCGTTCAAACCGAACTGCACCCACCTTCCTAGCATTTCCTTCTAATATCTGTATGTTAAGACAACATGACCACATCAGTTACGTGAATGCAAGAACTTTCAATCATTTTGGCGTATCGGAGTTGGTGTTTTCTGACGGATTGCTGAGACAACAAAGAAAAGAACTGAATCTTCGATTCATATCACAGCTGGGGTTGGAGGGACTGCTTGGAAACCTCTATCTTCCCAGGAAATATCTAGGACACACACTCAACTGAGTGCTACTAGCCCACGAAGCACACAAATGGGAATACTGATGAAACCACAACCACTACACTTCCTAGTTAGTCAGATACTTATACCACAAGGACCAGGCACGAGGTCACATGTAACTCAGTACATGGAGAAAAGCGAAAAACAAAACGGATAGTAAATCACTACTTTAGGTGAAGCCTAAGAGCTGCATGTAGGAAAGGAGAAAAGCCATACCTCAAGCTTAAAAATTTGATGTGTTTCTTTTTCATCTTTGCGGTCGGAATCTGCTTCAGTATATTCTTCATGCTCTTCTCGGCTAGCTTTTTCAAGCACTACTTTTATGGTCTCACCAGTCCTTGGGATATATCCAAATGCCTCACAAATAAAACCTGATACTGTCTCATATTGATGACCCTGTAAAATAGAGATCATCAAAGTGTAGTTAACAATTGATGGCAATTTACAAGAAACTGTTCAATGCTGAACTTTGTGACAGATTAAGGGAGAACCACAAGTTTAAACCAAAAAAAAAAAAAAAAGAGAGAGAGAGAGAGAAAAAAAAGAAGCAGCTGAAACTAGCCAAGGAATAAGGATGAACGGAACTAAAAATTACTCAGAAATATCAATCGCAATAGCCAATAGGTATGCATTTAGAGAACACTTAAGTTCAACCTAGGAATCATGATTCATACCAATCATGATAAGGATACATAAGGGATCTGTTCAGCTGTCAAGAATGTTGTGCAAGGGAGTTGTTGCAAGAAAAAAACATATTGACGTTAATTGGAATTAAACATATTCCCTTATATGTGTTCGTTTGACAAGAACCTATATTGAAGAAACAAAAGAAAAATGTTTGCTTTTGTAAGTATTTTTCTATTAGCACAAGTGGATTTTCGCAAGAAATATATTTGGTTTTGTAATGACTTTTCTACAGGACAAGCGAAAAATGAATACAAGCTTTCTATTCGTTCTTTAGCATTTGAAATGTTGTTTTCTGACAAAGTGGAAATAGGATCCCCAAATTTACCAGAAAATTGAGTTAAGTGCAAGTAAACCATATTCAATATAACTGTTCGAGTAAAAGAAAGAGAAAAGTCAACAATTAACCAGCAATTGAGTGTGTGTCCCAAAAATTTGACATACCTCCGGCATTTCGATGAAGAGGTCTTCAGAAAGCTGGTCAATTGAGGTATTTGCATCCACATCATATATTCCCTCCGCTCTCATTACAATATAGCCAGTTTTTTTCTGGATTTCTTCCTGTTGTATAGCAATCAAACACAATTCAAATTTAACAATTAACACCTGCTACAACATGGGGTGTTAGAAGAACAAGACTCAAGAGTTTAATAATGTTTCGACCAAACTCCTCACACCAGACAGTGGAAATAAGGCTATCGAACTTTTTAAATTTTTATCAAGTATCTCTATTATCTCAACAGAAAGGAGTTACTAATGTTGAATTGACAAGAAGTGAATGTAGGAATGGACAAAAAATTTACGACAGAAGATTTTGCATGTGTCAAATAATGGAAATAGAAACACAAAAAGCTCCTTACTTTTGAATCATTTTCATCAAAGATTTCACCAACAATTTCCTCAACCACGTCTTCCAGAGTTACTATCTGCCTCATCCATAAAATACAAGAATAAGTAATATTCCAAACACCAGAGTTACTATCTGCCTCATCCATAAAATACAAGAATAAGTAATATTCCAAACGCGATGGACATATAATTGAATCCAGAACCGTAATGATGAACGGTTCAACACCACAACACACATCACAAATTTGTGCGTTACAAGTGAACAAAAAATAATTCTACGCAAACAGTATTTGTCTGGATACATACTCCAACAGTACCACCATACTCGTTAAGAACAACAGCCATGTGGACCTTCCTGATGCGAAACTCTCTAAGAAGATTCCAGACTGACATTGAATCTGCAATATGGCAGCAAGGTTTTAATTCACAATTTTAGTTTTAAATTGCATGATTTATCCAAGACAAGAAAAAGACGCCTAACACAAACTCAAAAAAGTATTCCACCATTTCTCTATGACAGTCTAACAAAAAAGACAAATCAACCAGAAGATCAAACTTTTGCAGCTTCATGTTGCTCTGGTTAAATCAAGGCCGAAGTACAAGAAACACAACTTAGGAATAAAAGGAGATTCAGTAGTCAAACTTAGAGTAATGGAGGATATACTGAAAAACTATTTCAAAAATAATCCAACAAAATACTGCAGAAAAGTTACTAAAGTGAAGCAAAGTTACCAGGGACAAAATATGCAGGTTTGTGTGCTATATTTCCCACGGAAGAACTTTCTAGTAGCTCCCCCTTCAAAATAAAAATGCAAACTATGAGATTTATGTTTGTAATTAGAAAAATGCAGAAATAATAACTTAAAAGAGAACAAATGAAAGTAGCTACTAGCTGACCTTTGTAACATAATCGAGAAGATCCATGGCATATGCAATACCGACAATATTATCAACACGTTGCTCAAAAACAGGCACCCTAAAGAATGTTTTTGTACAACTTTTAGCATGTTATAATCGAAATTGCTATATGACAAGCAAACAGATAAGAAATTTTGACATACCTCGAGTACTGATGAGTCACCCACAAGTTATGAAAATCGACCAGTGTTGCACTGGCATCAATTGCAACAACATCAACGAGAGGTGTCATTACTTCTCGGACATGTGTATCTTTTATCTCTAACACATTTTCAATCATATCCTGTAAATAAAGAAGCTGACAGTGATCAGCCCCTCAAGTATAAGCTTGGAGAAGAAAGGGGGCAATTCTTTGATCAGGAGTATTCTTGCAATTCTCGAAATTTGCTTGTCTCTAGACGAATTATGTGTGGCTCAAGGACCCTAGATTTTATTTGGGTCCACAACCCCCAGATTTCCAGCAGCCTAGCCAATCCAGCAAGATACCATTATTAAAGAGCTAAACTAGACCCAGAATACGTCAAACTCCACCATTCTGACCAGGATTGCATCCTCAAACCCAAAACCCAAGTTCCTAACCATTGAGCTATCACCTATGAATTAAGGCTTTGCTCACTGTATTTAGATAGGAGTATCCAAAGATTCCACACTCTTAGCTTTAAAGGCTCTATGTTGTGGAGCAGTCATGTTTAACAAGTACAGATGATGTACTCATTTTGGTAAGGGAAACATGTTGCAGCATATGGGATAAACTAGGTGGTTACAGTCACATGGTACAATTCATTCTTAATTTCACTCGCATGAAAACTTTCACCTCGTCTATTTACGTGGTCCAAACGATATTAGCATGTGCTTTAAGAGTTAGTAAGGCAGCTTCTTATCAAAATGCAAGGCAAATTATCCTTGAGACTGCTAAGTTAAATGATGATAAATAAACCAAATAATATTTCTTACGCCAATACAATATTTATGTATCTTTAATGTAATTTAAAGGTAACTGGTGCCTCCTGAACAACTAATGATTCTTTCACTTGTTAATGTCATAACCGCCTGTTCAGAAATAACAGGAGCCTATACCTCTCCAACTTTACCCAGCAAGTCAGCATTACTGAGAAACACTTTGACATCACCATGTTTTGAAACATGTAGTGCTCTAGCCTCTACGCCCAATCTTTTTCAGAGGCAAAAAGATATTCCACCAAAGATGATAATAAAGTCAAATTATATCTAGTTTCAACCCATCAAGGGGCATAAATGTTAGACAAAAGTAAGTACATTCCTTTACCTGTTCTTCCTCCTCTATTGCTCCACTTAATTCTGCTCCTCGCAACATCAGCTTCAATTCATCTTCAGTAACATAGGGCTCACTAGTCCATCAGAAATAACAGGTCAGTTGATTTCAAGATAAACTGTTATCAGTACCACTGGCAATGTAGAATAGGCTGGGAGTGCTTGGGCTACATTGTAGTGTCTCACTAAATTCTTAACACTTCAGAGATAGGGTTGGAAGAGAGGGACAAGGTAGTGGGGGTGGCAACAGTTACTATGGAAGAGGAGCAAACTTAAAATTTTGCATGCGAACGTAACTGACTTGAATAATTTTCCAGACCAACTCTCAAATTAGTTGTATGAGTGGCATGAAATTTAGGCTACTTTCAAATGCCAGGGCCAGAGGGAAAGTCCTCCCGGGGCAAACCAAAGGAGGCAAAATTATTATAATCACACACACAAATTAAAAAAAGAAGCCAAGAATAAAGAGATGCACTACTTTTGACAAGATTTCGAATGCAACAAGACAATTAAGTTACGGAAAGATCAAAACACATTCAAGATAAGGCACACCTTCTTCCTTTCAGACCGAGCATTTTTAGCATTCCCATTGATAGAAAGGTAACGACTCTTCCCACAGGATATAATACCACCGAAAGCCACGCCACTGGCCTGACCTAGAGGCATTGCAAGTGACACTGATCAGATAAATGTAGGGGTGATACTGACACAACGGCATCGAAAAACAAGGTACATGATCCCTTTTACAGGTAACTATCAAGCAACTCCTAAGTAATCTTTGGTTCAATTCCATTCAAAAGAAACAACATCAAGACTTACCACAAACCTAGCAACCTCAGTAGCATTGTGAACAGCTATGCTTTTTGGAGTAATTTCCGTAAGAAGCAAAACAGCAACCTGATATCATTGAGAGACCAGACATCTGGTTTAAAAACCCAAAGTGAAGCAATAAAGAAATGTGACTGCCAAAATAACTTTATTAAGCAAGGAGCACAAGGAGCACACAGAAGCAAAGAGAGCATTTCAAATTCTCTGCTTTTGAGAAGAGGGATCTATTGAAAATCATGATATGATAATTCACCATGTTTAGTTTTTCAAGGAACTGGGCTATATACATAAGGGACAATATTGAGAACCCAGGCTATGAGAAGGCAAATATTCTCTTCCCAGTGGATTGAAGATTTTCAAACCATGATGGAAACATATCTTCATTCCATGCAAGTTTGGAAGCCCATTTTTTTAATGAAAAATAAGCTAATACACAAGTTGCCAAGCAGTGACAAGCACCCTTGTAGAAACGTCAAACTATTCACCGGTGGGAGTCTAATAAGCATTTGGTGGACTATGAATTCACCCTAGATTCTAGAACCCTCCAGAAATTCTCTTTAACCATCATGCCCCACTAAGATTCTTCCTTAGTTTGAAATAAAGTAACAGCTTACGGTTTCACTTGGAGAACTTCCTGACAAGTCAAACACTGGAGGATCACCGGTTTACTAAGAAAACATCCAATATCCATAACAAGTTAAAACACTGGAGCACTTAATGACAATAAAATAACATTAGATTTTTAAAAAAAAGAAATAACGGAATCCACCAAATCATTTATTTCCAGAAATTTTACAGATATGCACTGTAGTAATGAGAGAGAGAGAGAGAGAGAGATGCACAGATCGTTCGTAGGTGCTATAGACAAGCATACAACAAGCAAAATGTGTTCATAGGAAGAAATATTTAGCAACTTTAGACTGACATTCTTTTTTCTTGTTCTTATAAGTACCTTAGACTGACAAATACTTGAGCAAATATTGATTTGCAGGTGTATAGCAATGATTCTAAAGAATCTAAACTATTACTATCACAACTATACCTCAGGCACTAGAGAGAATATTTGAACGTGGAATCTCATCATTTCTATTCAGACGGTCTCAATTCTATAGATTCTGCAATGAAATAAAAAAGAAACTTAGACGTACAGTCATCACCCCAGTTGCTGCAGTCACACCAGCCTCACCAAATATTGCTGTTGCCGCCTCAGTGACAAGTGCAGTTGCTCCAATGTTTACCACACTGAGTATATCAGTAATAACTACGAATAAGGCGCATTAGTCAAACAAGAGAGAACACCACAAAATCACTATTATAAGAAGGTCAGTACGTAGTGCCAATAAGTATAGTTGTAAGAAACCGCGTGACATCACTGCGTAGCATTTTGAAGACACCATTCTCAGGCTCTTTTTCAGCCAGCTCACGAACCTGGTATGCAGCAGTATAAAACAAAAATGAATATCTGTTGGAAACAAATATACATAAGTATATGTACAATAAAATGTAAGTTAAAAGAAACACATTCATGACACAGACATGCCTGCAGAAGCACACAAGATTGCAAACTTCCCAGAGGCCAGGACATCTACTATGAGCATGAAAGGATAATAGTATCCCGTAAAACTTACCTAATAGCAAGGATATGTAAGCAGCACATCAGCCTTTACAGTATAAACCTAAAAGCACCCAATCATAGCCCACATATGACAACCCATCCTTCTACCTCCAAGAACCTTAAAACCATGAGATATTTTATGCCTTCACCACCATGTAAGTGTTCGAGACCATGGTTCTCGAATCGTACAAATTGCAATACAAATCGTACGATATGGTTCGATTCACATGCTAAACGATACGAACTGGTCTATAGAATCGCAAACGGCATAGAATCGTGGTTGGAATTGCAGAATCGTAGACTGAAGAGTAAAATTGCACGAATCGTACGATTCACCATTATTATAAGCGCACACCATTATATTGCCAATCAAACTAGTCCTACATCTTATTTGTCAAACTAAAACCTAATTCCTCAACCTCAACTCTCTCCATACCTTAACAACACCTACAACATTAATTGGTTGCTACAAAGACTTACCTCCACTGTTATTTACTCCAACCCATCACTCACCTCCAAATCCAAATCCATTCCAGCTCAACTTCAATCTACGTCAACTAAAACCTTGTTTACCTTTTCAGAGGCAAGTCGCAGATATACCTATAAAAACCTCAGCCAGAATAATGTACGATAGGTAGCTGGCAGCAAATTATGACGAAGGTTACGTGCCTTACGACTCTATTCATTCTACCCCTCACAGACTTTTTAGGCAGCAATATTCTGGTTTCATAGAATAATAAGTTAACAACACAGCAGGTCATGCACAAGTAGGAACTGGTTTCTCAGATTCCACTTCAAAGATCCTTCTAAAAAGGAGTAAATAGACAAGCTCTGGATTGTGAATCAAGCGAATGATAACATGGCCATTGCCATTGCTCCAACACTTAATATATGACCTATCCAACATGTACTCATAGATCAAAGGCCACCGGTAATTGCTTTTGGTATGCAGTAACGTATCAGACTGACACCCAGATGGCTATTAGTAGAAGCTAACCACGGGCCGCAAATAATTACCACCCTACTTCACCTCAAAAGAACAAAGGCTAGAGCAAGCAAACAATCAAACCAAGGAAACTCTCTGAGTCTAGTGTGTGCAGGGGCGGAGGCAGTGCATGACCAGTGGGGGCCCAGGGCCCCACTTCACTTTCCAATAATTTCAATTTTACCCCTTAATTATAAAAGTCATGACAATTTGTATCCCAAAAACTATAACATTTTCCCCTTTATATCACTTACATCCCTAGTATCTTTGTCTAGTTTCTAAAAAAGTTCTCTTAACTTATTTGTTCTACACAAAGACCCATTATCTATACATATATTCTAGCAAACTATACGTTTCAAGTTCATTTCTTTTTCATGATTGTTTCTTACTCAAGTAAATTAAAGATAGAAAATTACAGGACCATGTTGAATGGTGCCCCACCAAACAAAATTTCTGGCTATGCCGCTGACTCGCTGAGTGTGTGGTGGGAACTTCTTCACATACGTTAATTCTACGACTGCAGAAAATAGGATATCAATTAATCCTGAGTAAAGCTAAAATCATTTCCTTACCAAGTATTTTCATTCACTAACTACTCTTTGTTTGACAATTAAGAATGCCACAAAAAATGATCTTGAGCCTTAATAGTTTTTTCCTAGCACAAGGTAAAAATATCGCATGTACTATTACTGCACCAACGGAATTGTACGAAATTGTACCTTCCAAGGCCAAAGCGTGGTAATTGAAGTCTCAGCCATTGAGAAAAACGCAGACAGACTCAAAAGCGCGGCCAAGATCAAACCTTGCTCTTTGAAAACCGTGAGAACCTGCCACACTTTAGGCCAAGAACTATTCACTACTACCGCGCTCTCCGCCGCGAAAGCCCTACGGAAACCAGCCACAACCACTCCACACACAACAGCAGCCAGCACAACCCCGCGCTTCATCAGTACCTCTACAAACCATAAATTGACCGAGTCCGTAACACCGTCGCTTCCACTATCAGCCGCCGCAACGGATTCGGAACAGGCTCTGGCGTTAAAGATTGCATTTTGCTTGAATCTTGAACGGATGGAGTCGGTGCGAGCGAACGGACGGACGAGATTGGATTGGATTTGGCGAGGGAAATGGTGGTTTTTCGGGTAAGTTGTTGCGGGGAGTTTAAAATGGTGGTAAGAGAGGAGGGGTTTGGGAGAAGTGAAGAATGTGGAGCGATTGAGGAAGGATTCAGCTGATACATCCATGACAAGTGAAAATTGCTGAGATGAATTGGATACAAAACTGCTTGCATGGAGAGAGAGAGAGAGATGAATATTAGGGTTCCTTGCGGCGCTTGAAGAGGTGAAATCGAGTAGGGGAGGAGTTCATCTTTTCTCTTCTTTGCTGGTGAGGGGAGAAGTGGCAGTGCAGCTACCACGGCTGCGAATTCCACAGTGCTCCGCAAGATGTTGAATTCTTACTTGCCCTACACAACTCTCGATTCCAATTGCGTGCGGCCATATGCATTGAACCGCTCGGGACGCAACGGTGTTAGGAGTTGTGGTCGCGAATTGTGTACGTATGATTTTAAAATTTTAAATTACAATCGCGTCCAGAGTCGTTCGATACATATTTACGTGCATAACTTTCAACCCCAACTGTGTCCGGCTATGTGCGCATTGACCGGCTCGGGACGCAATGGTGTCCAGAGTTTTGTGGTTGAGAACTGTGTACTTGCATTTCACAACTTTAAACACAATTGTATCTCGAGTCGTTCGATGCAAGTTTACATACACAACTCTCGATCTCATCTGGGTCCGGCCATATACATTGAACAGCTCGGGATGCAATTATATCTGGAGATGTGGTCGAGAATTGTGTTTATAGCATTTCACAACTTTAAAACACAATTTTATTCGAAACCGTTCGATGCATGTAGACTCACATGCATCAAACCGCTTCGGACGCAAAGCCAAGCCGTCCAAAACACTCTTAGATGGACGCAATTCATCTCCGTAAACAACTGTTCACAGAACCCTCCGTTAAAAAGATTTTCTCGTGCTCGAAATGAGGGCGACATATGCAACCATGAGAGGCCAAATCATGCATGATTCATGAACCAGCTCAAAGCTGGTGGTCTTCAAGTACAACTACTGATCGCATGTTCGGCTCACAAGCCCAACCCTAGGCAGCCCAGATTCATCAACACACAAGTTTGGTCCGAGTTTAATTATGCTCAAGCTTAACAAAATACTACTTCCTCCGTTTCAAATTGTTGATTCTCTGTTTCACTATTTGGGATCTCTAAAATTTTTTTTTATATCTTTCAATTTATACTTAATACTAGTGTTTATATCTAATATAGATCTTATTTGATAGATCTCAATTAGTTTTATTAAACAATATTTTTAAAATTATAGAAAACATTAAAAATTATGAAATATTAACCATTGTTTGAGTGGTACTTTTGCCCGAAAAGGAACAACAATTTAAAACGGAAGGAGTACTATCTTTAGGGAGGTGAAAAATATTACTAGGACTTAAAGGACCCAAAGCCAAGTCCAAGCCTAAGGCCTAGATCCAAACCAAACCAGACCTCAGACCTCGGACCACAAGCTCTTTGCAATTGGCCAACGCTCGAGGAAAATCGCAAACTTTCTTCCCAATTTGAACTTATGTCTTAACTCGATACCCACATGTTTTTTTATTTGATTTCATGACCATGTAGGAGTGGGGAACATTTGTTGGAATTCAATAGTATCATTCTTTACGACGTTTAAACGTCCTTCTGATGCTACCTACAGTCCTTTAGAAACTAGAGTCGTAGAATTGGTACATGTGGATACAGGACTACTAATTTATTCGACTAAGCACTCTTTTAAATTATTATTATAAGAGGGTATGCACGAGTCGGCCCGGGATGAATTTGACTTGGACCAGCAAACCGAACCGAAACAATCGGGCTCCCAAATAGCTCACCCGACATCGACTGACCTGCAGAGTTGGTCGGGAGCAATAACACTTACTCGACCTGCCGAATTGGTCAGGAGCAATCGGGCTCCCAAATAGCATGCCCGTGCCAGAAGGCACGGCTCCGAATCAATGGTCAAAAAATTATTCTTGAATATCCCTCTAACCTCTTTAACACAAAGGCCAAAAAAATTCAACATAGCATCCTCTTTTGATCATCAATTTGTTAAAAAAAAAAACTCAAAATAGTTCAGTTTTTTTTCCCTGAAGAAACACGTAGAAGAATTATATGTGTATTCTTATAAAAAGAGTTATTTTCTTTTCGTGTATGAATCCAAAAATGATTGTTTCCTTTTTTACTGTAGGAAAATCAATCTTAAAGGAATCAACTTAAAAACAAATATTGAATTGAATGTAAGAAAATCAACTTTAGAAGAATCAATTGAAAAACAAATGGGTGTATTTCTCTATGAGGGAAACATGTAACTTCTTTTTTTACATTAGTGTATTCTTTCAATCCAACAGCTATAACTTTATAAGAAAGTACGATCGATCGACTATAAATGCTACTTTGTTTGTATGCCTAAACATTTTTAAAGAAAACCGCTCTGTTTTATAATATGACTAGCGTATGCCCGTGCTTGAAGGCACGGCTCGAACATTCAGCACACAGAAATAAATATTGAACAAATTTAATCAACTAAAAGACATAGAACAAACTCGAACGCTTAAAACTTGATCAAATAATAAAAATACCATCCAAAACACCACATAATGATATTTATCTCGACAAATTACTTGGTCGTCACTTATTTTTTGTAGACGTGAAGTACACCCACAAAATGATACAATGTTTAATTTTTTTCGACTTACAAAATTTGAGGAGATTAGGAATGGTGTACAGTTTTTGAATACCGGTAGTTTGAGTAATGTGATATTAATTATAATTTTGGTGTCCTTGTGACGAATGTTTATTAGCGCAAAAAGAGTGACTATTTTAAGTTATAGACCAATGTCTTGATCTTAAAATTATATTTCAATTTTTTTTACTCAATTGCACAACTTAAAGTATAGTTTCATAACATAATGGACAGAAGCAAAGTAAATTCATATAAAATAAAATAAGCAAAGCGTAGGTAAAATTTGTTGAAAATTCATAAATCACGCAACACGCGTTCTAAAAATCCAATAAAGTTAAATTGACTAAAATATTATTGGACCATTCCACAATACTTTAACAACAATGTTTTCAAGATGATCTCATTGGTTCTTTGCTTGTCCTCGACATTCCTGCATAAAGAATATCGAGAATTATTAGATTTATCACAATTATAAACCAATTTATGTAGAATCTAAGTGTGACAATGGAAGGAGAAGGACAACTTAGTACCTTCGGAAATGTGCACACATTCTTCTGACCAATCAACTTTTAACACAAAGGTTACCATAGAGGCACAATGTTCATGGTACATAGATTGTGGGGTAGGAATAATAAACACATATGCGCGTCCATAAAATTGAGAAAGATACTCTTTGAGTATCTGCACTCCATTTTCCTGACAAAACAACTCTATTATAAATTATTGTTATATTTTATAGATAGAATATCACATTAAGTTTTTATCTTGCATTTACCTTTAACATTAACTTCTTCAAATCGGAAGGTACATATCGCAAGATAAATTCCGCCTTCATGTCCTTTACCAAGAGTTCCATTGAGCCAGTGGAGTCTTTCACAACCATCTTTACATTATACCTAAAATGTATTAAGTACAAATAAATTATAGATATAAGTTGTTAGGAAAAAAAAACCCATAAAATGCATGACTGAGTTGAAATACTGTTATTTTAGAAAAACCTGACTACTGTTTCTACATCTTTTCTGTATTGACTACAGACAAACCAGCCGTACTAATTTTCTACTTCCCTAAAGAAACGTCTTGCATTTATAAATCCATAGGTGTTCTTCGTATATTTTCTCAATGCGGGCAAGTACGCGAAAATCCTTCGGTACACCGAAATCCTACGTTCTTCTCATTACATTCCCTACAGTTTGAGATGAGTTTATTTTTCTTTATACAAACACTGATTTTTTACAATGAAGTTTTTCTCTTATTTTTTCGCTTATACCGTGCTTGAACTGGCATAATTTTCTCTCTTTTTTTTTTTTTTTGGCCTATACCATTCTTCTTTTAATGGCTTTTTGGCCGATCAAAAAACCTAGCTACGAATGTGAACGTGCTTTCAACCTAAAAAAAAACTAACTTAGCTACACTGATTTTTTACAATAAAGTTTTTCGACTTTTCTCTGTAACTCGTATTCTTCACTCATGTACACTCCCAGTAGTTTCCTCCTCCAGCCCATTTTCCTACATGGGTTTTCTGGTTCTTTGCACCTGGTTTTGTTATTTTTTTGTCTTCATCACATGGGCATGTAGGAAAATCATGAGAATGAATACTCCCAGTGAAGGGCCAAAACGGAGTAGTACTAGGAGAGCAAGATTTTCCTACTACAATAAAGCTCTGTTTTGTTGCTGGGGCCTTTCCGTTTTTAATCTCGTTCTGTGGTTATTAAATTGCTTTTCTTGGTACAGAAATGGTTGGTCTGATGAAAAGATTGAAACCCTTTTGGATTTTGGACTTAGAACACTTGCTTGGTTAGCAATCTCTGTTTATTTGCACACCCATTTCAAGAATTCAGGCGGGCCGAGGTTCCCAATTTTATTGAGGGTGGGGATTTTACTTCTCCATGTCTTGTTGTGGACTTCCTTTATGATAAAAAAATTATCAATCTTTACCAACCCAGTTATACAACATTTTGCTGAAACCATATCAGGATCCACTACCATTAGGAGCTTTGATCAGGAATCACGATTCAAGGAGTTGAGTATGAAACTGATGGATGGACATTCTCGGCCAAAATGTTACACTGCTAGTGCGATGGAGCGGCTTTCCTGCCGCTTGGATTTTTTATGTTCTCTTACATTTGCCTGCTTTTTGGTTTTCTGGGAACAATTAAGCCGAGTAAGGACTGCTTGGTTTTCTTCTTTATGGACTATTTTACTTTGCACCCTGGAAAATGTTCAAAAGTTTGATGATCTGTCTTTTGTTTCTTCATTTGTAGGTATTGTTGGCAGTTACGTATGGGCTTAGTCTAAACACGTTCCAGACGAGGGTTATTCGGTTTCTTTGCAATATGGAGAATCAAATCATATCAGTTGAAAGGATACTTCAATACACTGCTATCCCAAGTAAGCCTCCTCTTGTTATAGAAGAAAAGAGACCAGATGGCCTCTGGACAACGCATGGAGAAGTTGTTATCCAAGATTTGCAGGTATGGTACAAAAGTCCCGATCTTCTTCGGTTTTGTCTGTCTCGTGGCTCTGTGGAGAGTAAGTAAAAGGAAGAGGAAAAGATGCAAAATGGAAACATCCTTTTATTCACCGTCCAGCTATGTGACATTTACTATGCTACATGTTATTACTCCCGAAGATATTGAGTTTTGTTTCCTTTTCGTAGACAGTGTTTACAAGGAGTACATTGTTACACATACCGTGAACTCAAATTAGTAAATGGGATTCGTTACTGTCCAACTAAACGGGAGACACATATCCAATATACTTTCTCAAGCGTATTTTACAGGAACTTCAGTTATTTAGAAGAGCCCAATAACATAGCCCTCCACAAATTGGGCATCCAAAGATGGCCTTCGTGGTCAATGCATATGGAATTTTTTAATTTTGACTTGGATGCATGTAGGTCCAATACGCCCCACACATGCCACTGGTATTGAGAGGCCTTACATGCACTTTCCTGGGACGAATGAAGATGGGAATTGTGGGGAGGGCGGGCAGTGGTAAATCAACCCTCATACAGACACTCTTCCGCGTTGTTGAGCCTGCTGCTGGTCAAATCCAGATCGACGGTATCAACATTTCCTTGATCAGACTCCATGATTTACGATCTATATTAAGCATCATTCCTCAGGATCCAACCATGTTCGCAGGAACGGTGCGAAGCAACTTGGACCCACTTGAAGAGTACACTGATGAACACATTTAGGAGGTGGGTTGATTTCCTTTTATGTTGATGCTGTTTTGGCACTATGATAGGGACAAGGGTTTCTCTCCTGCATTTGATTTTTTATGCATCATATCTCTATAAATACGTGCTTTTCTTCTTTGGATGAAATTTTGAATACCTGTTTCGTTTCTTTAGGCTCTTGATAAGTGCCAACTTGGAGATGAAGTCAGGAAGAAGGAAGGCAAGCTTGATTCAGCAGGTTTTCTTCATCCACTATTCCCACACAATCAAAGGGGAAAAATAACTTTTCATTGGAAGACAAAGTAGACCTTGAAATTTTCAGAGTCTAAAGAGATTCTCATTCCGAATGGGAGTCATGCTCCACCAGGATGATTCGGGTCAATAAATTTCAGGACGTACATAATTTGCTTTGAGAAACCATCTTGTCTTCGTAAAAATGTTCTCTCTCCCTATCCTAACATTACTGTTAAACATGTTCCTGGCACTACCTTTTTTCTTCTCCTTTCCGCAGTTACAGAAAATGGGGAGAATTGGAGCATGGGTCAGCGGCGGCTGGTTTGCCTCGGTAGGGTGCTACTCAAAAAAAGCAAGGTCTTGGTGCTTGATGAAGCCACAGCATCAGTGGATACAGCTATCCTGACAATCTTAGAGCAAGTTTATCAATGATAAGGTAAAAAAAGGCAAAATACCCTGTGAACAGTACACTTTTTTCATTTTACCTACTCACATTTTTTTCAACAGTACACCAATACTATCTATTCTACCTATTCTCTAATAAAATATACTTCTTTCTTTTTAAAATAATGCAACAAAGTACAGTTTAAAAAAAAAAAAAAACCAGGAAGAGAGAGGGACAGAGAGAGGAGAGAGAAATAATTATTGTTTAAATGGATCCCTTGTGAGCAGTACTTGTACCATCTTCGGTACAAGTAGCTAACAACTGTTCCCAAATGGAAAATACCTCTCCTTTCCCCGAATCTGCTGCAGCCCAGTTTTGATGCTTTAATTAGGTAAAATAGCTACAATTGTTGGTTTGGCTGCTCTGATAAACTTGCTCTTATACAGCAAAAGCTTAAGGCTCCGTTTCAGAACACAAATAAGCTGCTTATTTTTTAAGAAGGCACTTTCAAGCTCAAAAATAATGTGTTTATGCAAATAATTTTCCTACCATTATGGATCTTGTTTGATAGATCTCATCAAGATCTTTAATACGGTGTAAAAATAATAATTTTTTTTTTGGTCATTTACATTATTTTTTAGTTTGAAAATATGAAATAAACTGCTTATTTTTTAAGAAGGTTTCTGGAACGGAGCCTAAGCAACATTTCTCCGATTGTACAGTGCTATCCGTTGCGCATAGGATTACGACTATATGATTAGCACCAAAGATTGTAAGATCGTGGTGCTAAAAATACCCTAGCTTGTGGCATCTTTATTTATTCATCGTCGTTTTTATTTGATTTTTGCTCGTAAGGCGTTTGTTTAGTGTTTCAGGCAAAACGCCCTTAAAAGGCGTGTTTTGAGGGGCAAACCATCTTTCAAGTGATTTCAAGCATCCTTGCCCGGGTGATTTTGTGCCAATCTGGCCGAAGGATGAAGGCGGAGGCCATCGGGTGAAGCGAGGGCCATTTGGTTGCCAAAGCATGGAGGCTGCCAAGCAAAGCCAAGCTGTGCCAAGCTAGGCAATTGCGTATCGATACGGCCTTTCCTGCGTATCGATACGCGTGGGTTACGGTGGGCAACAGAGCCTTCCGTATCGATACACTCCCTAAAAGCGTATCGATACGCAGAGCTCTCGGCCAGATATTTTCTACTTTTTGGGCTTTCCATTTATGGAATATTAGCCACTTTTAGGATCTTTTGGAGATATTTGATGAGAGAGAAGTCACTTTTGTATTAATATAGGCTTCCTCTTTCTCATTTCTATCTAGTTCATGATTAAGCTTTAACTTTCCTCCATTAATGGTGTTTCTAGCTTTTCAAGTGTAATTTCATTGAACTCAAGTAAGTTGCTTTCGTATCGTCTGTTCTCTCGTTTATTAAAGTTGTAACCGTGGTTTAGCTCTTCTATAAAATCAAGTTTATTTTCAGTTTTATCGGTTAAACATGTTCTCCAATTTTACTATGCTTTCTAGTCTTCTCATGGTACGTGAGTAGTAACTTAGGCTTGGCAACGGGGTGACTAACACCTCGTGATTTATGCTTATCTTGCCTTTCTCAACTCAAAATTTGGGGTTTAGTATGGAAAGTAAGAAGGGTTCGCCTTTATGTCACAAAACTAGTCGATGTTAACCTCCGGTGATCATATGCTCGCTCGTATGGTTTCGTGAGCAATGTCTCGCCTTGTGTTTGCCAAAAGAACTCGCTTAATTTCCATATTTCATTTCAAGTCTTTTAATGGTTTCAAAGCTAAATCTTCCGGTTGATAGCCTAAGCCGTGCGATTCAACCGTGTTTTCGTTGGGAATAGTTCGATTGCTTAAGTTACGGGCGTTAAAAGCCCCAATGCCTTGCCGCTTGTTTAATCTAGTAAAACTCATTTTCTAGTCATTTTCATAAGTGTTCATCACTCTCCAAAGCAAAACCGACAGTTGGCCGTCTTAAACGCCACAAATTCTTACACCTAAAAATCCTAGCAAGCTATTGAGACTTTCTCTGAGGGAACGATTCCGGTCTTCCGGTATCTATGCTGACTTCGACTTAGCCCTACGCTCGGGGTATTTCAACCTCTTTTGAAGGCGAGGTTTTGGACGAAGCACTATAGTTGATAGCCACACGGTTTTGCTGTTAGATCATGGTTAGTGTCGACGACTCCCTCTGGATTAGTTCCTCTCCCTGTCACCTTAATCACCTTTCACCAATTTAAGAATGTCAACTTGGAAATCTTCTAAAATAAAATTTTACGTTGTGCAGGACTGATTGAGGGACATGATTCTCCCACAAAGTTGCTTGAGAATAAATCTTCTTCATTTTCAAAGCTCGTCGCAGAGTACAGCTCAAGGTAGAGTTCTAGTTCTAGTCGTGAGAACTGGGAAGTAGGCATATACTTGAATATCCACCTCATATCTTGGACAACGATGATGAAAAATCTTGCAGTACATTTTTCAGTTGGAATTGAACATCCTTTTGATTAGATATTACTACATGTAACGGCTTTCTTGGGTCCAGTAGCAGAGCCAAGATGCGTCCACCGTTCAATGAAAATCTAGTAAAAAATATGAAAAAAAAATTAAGTGTGAACTAATATATTTAGGTTTTGCCGTGGGCTTTTTTTTTCGGGAAAAAAAAAAGAGAGGCTTGCTTCAACTCTTTTTGTGGTAGACAAATGTGAGGCAATACGATATTATTTATTCTTGATCTGAGCCTACCATTCTCTAACGCAAAGTATTAGTTTTTTTAATATTTGTAAATACATAGTTGAACCACATTAGTCTATAAAAAAAAATGAGTATGGCTATGTGTACATATGCAATGTACATACCCTGTACATATGGGTTTTGTGGGGCCCATCTCGGGTCCCACACAGATGATTCGAACCGTCCATTATTTTTGAAATAATTTTTATGAAGCTCTGTAAAAAATCAGCCGATATCAGTAAGAGTTTTTTCTGAATTTGTAGGGGCAAAACTTCTTAACTGCTCAGTTTCGCCCCTACAAATTCAGAAAAAATCCTTACCAATATCGGATTAAGTTGAATTTTTTACAGGACACCATAAAAATATATTTTAAAAATAATGGGCAGTTCAAATCATATTTGTGAGACCCGAGGTGGGCCCTACAAAACTCATATGTACATATTATGTACAAAGTTCATGTGAACCCATAGCTTGATTGCAAAAAAATTATGTGTTCGAATGGGTCATGGAAAAATTTAATTTCCAAATGGCCTGCTAGGAATTCGAACCCTGGCAGAGTGGCAGTTATCACACACATGAAGGCAAACTTTGCCACTTTACCAACCATGGTTTTGAAGAATTTTTATTTAACCTTGTTTTGTGCAAATTTATTTATTTATTTATGGTTATTTCTGAAACAGGGGTAGGCACGTGCCACCTCCCCCCAGTAACTACCTCCTCCACCATTGCCTAGGTCGGTTTATAGTCCAACGCGAGATTTACTAGAAAGTTGCACAGTACTCTCAATTGAACCTAGCTTTAGCTCCATTCTTCTTAACTTTTTTCTTTTTCATTTTTATGTTTGCCGTTAAAAGTTAGTATCTTATTTGATTTTTTAACTTCCGCTCAAAAGGGTGCAGTTCGATCATTTTTCGACTTCATTCTGGATTAACTTCGATGATTGGACTCATTCATACGATGAGTTAGTCGAGGAGAATATTTTTTTCATCGAATACCAACCATTACCTGATTCGAGCAAATTTATCTCCAAAAATTGGGTTTTCAAGTTACAATCCAGTGGGCCCAAATTATTTTATTCAAGATAAATGTACTCGGATTAGGGATTTAATATGATTTGCAATGTGATTAATCTACTCACCCACTACACTTAGGAGTAGTAAAATATGAACAAGTCCAACTATCAAAATTAACCGAAGATGAAAACATACTACAGGCAAGTCCAGACTGCACCCCGTGCAGTCTTCTTCCACCACGCATTTGTGTCGTTTCTATCACAAAATATATAGAGCCCATACAATTGTGAGGTGACATAAAATAATTACTTGACCTGCCGTCCTATTTTGTCTCCCTCCCTATGTCCCTCTCTCACTTCACGCGTATCTCATCTTGATTGAGAAATTTTTTTGATTTTTGAAAAAATTATTCGTTAGAAAAATTCAACTATTTGCGTGAATAGTTAAACTTTTGTAGCGAATAGTTTTTTCTTTTAAATCCGAATTATTGATTGCCAAATCGGACGGCTGAGATTGCGCGGAGCAACCGTAAATAAGTTTCCCTTTGAGAAGATTTCGCGCCACATCAACTTGTCTTTGGATTTCCTGATTCTATATGTTGCGCGCCACGTTATCGGACGGCCACAAATCCGCCCTGACTCTCTCTCCTCTTCCCATTCCACAGTTTTGTCAAACAAACTTTACACACTCTCTCTCTCTCTCTCCCCTATATTGGCCTGCGTATGCACTTATACATGTAATACACACCCCAGAGTATCTGTTGCCATACCCATTTCTTCCAGAAGCCAAACGCTCCACAAATGGAATTTCTGAAATCATCGAAGATGGGTATGTCGACTTTTCTCTCTCCCAGTAGTTTCCTCCTCCAACCCATTTTCCTTCGTGGGTTTTCTGGTTCTTTGCACCTGGTTTTGTTATTTTTCTTCTTCATCACATGGGCATGCAGGAAAATCATGAGAATGAATAGTCCCAGCGAAGGGCCAACACGGAGTAATAATAGGAAAACAAGATTTTCCTACTACAATCAAGCTCTGTTTTGTTGTTGGGGTCTTTCGGTTTTTAATCTCGTTCTGTTGTTATTAAATTACTTCTCTTGGTACAGAAATGGCTGGTCTGATGAAAAGATTGCAACCCTTTTGGATTTTGGACTTAGAACACTTGCTTGGTTAGCAATCTCTGTTTATTTGCACACCCATTTCAAGAATTCAGGTGGGCCAAGGTTCCCAATTTTATTGAGAGTCTGGTGGGGATTTTACTTCTCCATGTCCTGTTGTTTCCTTGTGGTAGACTTCCTTTATAATGAAAATGTTCAATCTTTACCGTCTCAGTTATTCGTATCTGATATCCTTTCAACTGTTATGGGCTTTTTCTTCTGTTTACTGGGGTTTTTATGGAAGAAGGAAACTGAAGATACCCTTCTTCAAGAACCCCTTTTGCATGGTAGAGAGTCAAAGAAGTCTAGTGGGGGTGAAATTGTTGCCCCTTTTTCCAATGCTAGTCTTCTTAGCATCCTTAGTTTCTCTTGGATGGGACCTTTGATTGCTGCCGGTTATAAGAAAGCATTAGACCTTAACGATGTTCCTCAACTAGCCAGTATGGACAGTGTCAAGGGGGCTTTTCCAATATTTACAAGTAAGCTAGATTCTGATATTGGAACCAGAATAACAAAATTTAAGCTTGTGAAGGCACTGATCTTCGCGACAAAATGGGAAATTCTATTAACGGCTTTCTTAGCGCTAATATACACACTAGCGTCTTATGTTGGTCCCTACCTTATTGACTCCCTTGTTCAATACCTTAACGGAAATCAAGCCTTTGAAAACCAAGGGTACATTTTGGTATCCTCTTTCTTCTTTGCGAAGTTCATTGAGTGCTTGGCTCAGAAGCACAGGTTCTTTAGGTTGCAACAGGCCGGAATAAGGGCTAGGGCAGTGTTGGTTGCCATAATATACAATAAAGGGTTGAGCATTTCATGCCAATCAAAGCAGGGTCAAACGAGTGGGGAAATCATTAATCTCATGTCTGTTGATGCCCAGACAGTTTCGGACCTTGGTTGGTACTTGCACGATCCGTGGTTGGTCATAGTCCAAGTTGTACTGGCCTTGATGATCTTGTACAAGAATCTTGGGCTTGCTTCCATTGCTGCGTTAGTCACTACCGTGCTAGTGATGTTGGCAAATGTTCCGCTTGCGAGATTGGAGCAGAAGTTTCAGGAAAAGATAATGAAAACAAAGGATAAAAGGATGAAGGCGACGTCTGAAATCTTGAGGAGCATGAGGATCCTCAAGCTTCAGGCGTGGGAGATGAAGTTTTTGTCAAAAGTTACAGAACTTCGGAACACCGAAACGGGATGGTTGAAAAAATTCGGTTACACTTCTTCTTTGACCACTTTTCTCTTCTGGGGAGCTCCTACATTTGTGGCCGTGGTCACTTTTGGCACCTGTATGCTTCTAGGAATCCCCCTTGAGTCTGGGAAGATTTTATCCGCCCTAGCAACATTTACAATACTTCAACAACCTATCTATAATCTTCCTGATACAATCTCAATGATAGCCCAAACAAATGTTTCCCTTGACCGAATAGTCTTATTTCTTGGTCTTGACGACTTACAAAGTGATGTTATAGAGAAGCTTCCGATAGGTAGCTCTAACATTGCGATTGAGGTAGTTGATGGGAATTTCTCTTGGTATGTATATTCCCCTAATCCAACATTGAAAGACATAAACATCAGTGTGTCTCGTGGTATGAGGGTTGCGGTTTGTGGCACTGTTGGATCAGGAAAGTCGAGCTTTCTCTCCTGTATCTTGGGAGAAGTGCCTAAAATATCAGGGACTATTAAGCTTTGCGGAACAAAGGCATATGTTGCTCAGTTGCCTTGGATATAGAGTGGAAAGATTGAGGAGAATATATTGTTTGGAGAGGATATGGACCGAGAAAGGTATGACCAAGTACTTGAAGCATGTTCTTTGAAGAAAGACCTGGAAATTCTTTCCTTTGGTGATCAGACAGTCATAGGTGAGAGGGGAATCAATTTGAGTGGGGGCCAGAAGCAGAGAATACAGATTGCACGCACTTTATACCAAGATGCAGATATTTACCTATTTGATGATCCGTTTAGTGCTGTGGATGCTCATACGGGAAGCCATCTCTTTAATGTGACTATGAAATCTTTTTTGTGCTTCTTTTTTATATGTCATTTTGTTATGCCAAACCAAGGCCGTAAACCAAACTCACAGAGACAACCATGATCAATCTAAATTTTACATGATTTCTCAAAACCGGGTGCATCCATGGGACTGCGGATTCCATCTATGAAATCTTTTTTGTGCTTCTTTTTTATATGTCATTTTGTTATACAATTTGTCTCTCTTCTCTCTGTATCTACCACACTACAAACAGGAGAAGAGCCATGCATACATACCATAGGAGGGAGATATGGCACTCCAACCAAACAAGGCTCCTCTTCAACGCCTTTGTCCCAGAACTGCTGTAGCTGTTTTCTCTGATACACAGTTTATAGAAAGCCTAATTCGATAGCCAATCACTGCAAATATTCTCTAAGTCGGTTTAATTGTTACCTGGATGTGACTTTATGCTATGGGTTTTCACTGAATCATTTTGCTTATACAGGAATGTTTATTGGGCCTTTTGGGTTCAAAAACTATTATTTATGTTACTCATCAAGTGGAGTTCTTACCTGCTGCAGATCTCATTTTGGTGAGCTATTCATGTCTTGCTTCTTCTATGTCTTTGACATATAATTGATATTGCTTAAAAAAAATACTTTTATTCACGGATGAAGTCATTACTCAACAAACAAAAATAAAAATGGATTTTTCCCTTTCCAAAAAGTGAGATCAATACACAAGTGCTTTTATCGGTTGTTGTAAATATAGTAGAAGAATTCCGCTGGTTTAATTCGAGATCTTGTGTGATGTTTTTCTTTTGTCATTAGGTCATGAAAGATGGAAGGATTACTCAAGCTGGGAAATACAATGACATCTTTAATTCAGGGACCGACTTTATGGAGCTTGTGAGTGCCCATAAGGAAGCTTTATCAGCACTAGATTCCACAGTGGCAGGCTCAGTATCAGAAAATTCAACCCTCAACGAGGGGAATGGTAGCACGTGTGGTGTGCTGAAGTCTGTGCAGAAAGAGGAAGCTGCAAATGGCCAAAATGGTAAAACAGATGATGTAGTTAGACAAAAAAGACAACTTGTTCAAGAAGAAGAAAGGGAGAAAGGAAGAATTGGTCTTTCGGTCTACTGGAAATACATAACAACAGCATACGGAGGAGCTCTTGTGCCTTTAATATTGTTGTCACAAGTTTTATTTCAGCTACTTCAAATAGGAAGCAACTATTGGATAGCTTGGGCTACTCCAGTGTCAAAAGATGTGAAACCTCCAGTCGAGGGCTCTACTCTCATAATTGTTTATGTGGCTCTTGCAATTGGAAGTTCTTTCTTCATTCTTTCTAGAGCCTTGTTTCGAATGACTGCTGGATTTAAGACTGCCACTATACTCTTCAACAAAATGCATTTGTGCATTTTCCGTGCTCCCATGTCATTTTTTGATTCCACCCCAAGTGGACGAATCTTAAGTAGGGTGAGTGTTTTCTATCTACTCGCTGCCAATATTGTCATCGTAACCATAGTTGTTTAGCTGAATATAGAAATTTGATCCAACAATGTGTTTTCCTCTTTTAGGCATCTTTGGACCAAAGTGCAGTGGATTTCTACGTTCCAGTTTGCGTTTGGGGGTTCGCATTCGCAATGATACAGCTACTTGGTGTTGTTGCGGTACAATCACAGGTTGCGTGGCAGGTCTTCATCATATTTATTCCCGTGATTGCCACCTGCATTTGGTTTCAGGTAATTAATTTCAGAATCAGCTTTTTCCCGCAGAGTTCAGTTGGGAAAACTTCAATTTTCTTTAAGCAATATGTTGTTTGAGTAAGTCTGTATTTCTTCTAAACTCTTCAAAGAGTTACTTACTTACATTTTTTTATTGGTTGGTTAAAATGTTGATGTTCTTCTACATAACAAAGATGATATACAGGAAGGTAGCCTTTTAAAAAACTAGAGAGAATTGGCAAACCACAAAAGTCATTTGGATGTGTTATAGTTTAGTGGTTTCATTTTTTATAATTCTTTTTTGAGTAGAAAGTGGTGGTTTCTTTTTTCTACTCTTACCTCGATAAATTGTACTATGAGTGTACACAGTCATGAATGCTATACGCTGCAAGCCTGCAATGTTAATATTCTTTTACTTTGTTGCAGCAATATTACATATTGTCTGCACGTGAACTGGCACGATTGAGTGGTGTGTGCAGAGCTCCAGTTATACAACATTTTGCTGAAACCATATCTGGATCCACTACCATTAGGAGCTTTGATCAGGAATCACGATTCAAGGAGTTGAATATGAAACTGATAGATGGGCACTCTCGGCCAGAGTTTTACACTGCTGGTGCGATGGAGTGGCTTTCCTTCCGCTTGGATCTTTTATCTTCTCTTACATTTGCCTTCTTTTTGGTTTTCTTGATCTCCATTCCAACGGGAACAATTAAGCCGAGTAAGGACTGTTTGGTTTTCTTCTTTATGGACTATATTACTTTGCACCCTGGAAAGTGTTCAAAAGTTTGACGACCTGTCTTTTGTTTCTTCATTTGTAGGTATTGCAGGGTTAGCAGTTACGTACGGGCTTAGTCTGAACATGATCCAGACGAGGGTTATTCGGTTTCTTTGCGATATGGAGAATCAAATCATATCAGTTGAAAGGATACTTCAATACTCTGCTATCCCAAGTGAACCTCCTCTTGTTATAGAAGAAAAAAGACCAAATGGTCACTGGCCAACACATGGAGAAGTTGTAATCCAAGATTTGCAGGTATGGTACAAAAGTTTCGATTTTCTTCGGTTTTGTCTGTCTCATGGCTCTGTGGAGAGTAAGTAAAAGGAAGAGGACAAGATTTAAAATAGAAACATCCTTTTATTCATCGTCCATCTATGTGACTTGTACTCTGCTACATGTTATTACTCCTGAACATATTTAGTTTTGTTTCCTTTTCATAGACAGGGTTTACAACATCCTTTTATTACATTGTTACGCATAATTCTACCATATATGAACTCAAATTAGTAAATGTGATTCGTAACCGTCCAACTAAACGTGAGACACATATCCATTATACTTTCTCAAGCATATTATATGGGTACTTTAGTTATTTAGAAGAGTCCAGTAACATAGCCTTCCACAAATCGTGCATCCAAAGACGGCATGGTCAATGCATATGGATTTTTTTGATGTTGACATGTATGCATGTAGGTTCGATACGCCCCACACATGCCACTGGTGTTACGAGGCCTTACATGCACATTCTGGGGAGGAATGAAAACAGGAATTGTGGGGAGGACGGGCAGTGGTAAATCAACCCTCATACAGACACTCTTCCGCATTGTTGAGCCTGCTGCTGGTCAAATCCAGATCGACGGTATCAACATTTCCTCGATTGGACTCCATGATTTACGATCCAGATTAAGCATCATTCCTCAGGATCCAACCATGTTTGAGGGGACGGTGCGAAGCAACTTGGACCCACTTGAAGAGTACACTGATGAACACATTTGGGAGGTGGGTTGATTTCCTTTTATGTTGATGTTGTTTTGGCACTGTGATAGGGACAAGGGTTTCTCACCTGCATTTGATATTTTATGCATCATATCTAGGAAATACGTGCTTTTCGTGTTTGGATGAAATTTTGAATACCTGTTTCATTTATTTAGGCTCTTGATAAGTGCCAACTTGGAGATGAAGTCAGGAAGAAGGAAGGCAAGCTTGATTCAGCAGGTTTTCTTCATCCACTATTCCCACACAATCAAAGGGGAAAAATAACTTTTCATGGGAAGACAAAGTAGACCCTAAAGTTTTCATAGTCTAAAGAGCTTTTCATTCCGAATGGGGGTCATGCTCCAACAGGATGAATGCAATGCTCTCCCATTGAATTTTGGTCAAAAAATTTCAGGACATACAAAATTTGCATGAGAAACCATCTCATCTTCATAAAAATGATCTCTCCCCCTATCCCAGCAGTACTGTTAACAAGTTCCTAGTGCTACTTTTTTTTTTTTCCCTTCCTCCTGCAGTTACGGAAAATGGGGAGAATTGGAGTATGGGTCAGCGGCAGCTGGTTTGCCTCGGGAGGGTACTACTCAAGAAAAGCAAGGTCTTGGTGCTTGACGAAGCCACAGCATCAGTGGATACAGCTACTGACAATCTTATACAGCAAACGCTTAAGCAACATTTCTCGGATTGTACAGTGCTATCCATTGCGCATAGGATTACGACTGTTGTTGATAGCGACATGGTTTTGCTGTTAGATCATGGTTAGTGTCGACGACTGCCTCTGGATTTGTTCCTCTGCCTGTCACCTTATTCACCTTTCACCAATTTAAGAATGTCAATTTGGAAATGTTCTAAAAAAAAGTTCCGTGGTGCAGGACTGATTGAGGAACATGATTCTCCCACAAAGTTGCTTGAGAATAAATCTTCTTCATTTTCAAAGCTCGTCGCAGAGTACAGCACAAGGTCGAGTTCTAGTCATGAGAAGTAGGCATATACTTGAATATCCACCTCATATATTGGACGACGATGAAAAATCTAGCAGTACATTTTGCAGTTGATCTATTTTTACACGTAATGGCTGTCTTGGGTCGGTTTCTAGTCCAGTGCAAGAGCTACTGGAAAGTTATACAGTAGTCTTAGTTGAACCTAGCTTCATGTATGATCTGGCGTTGTAATCAACTAATCTGGAGTATTATGTTCGTGATAAAATTTACTGAGTGGTGGCCTTCTTTCTGTGGATTATATTGTCTTAGTTTGTACCTATATTCATAGCTTTACAAGCGATTTTTTGTTCGGACAACACATTTTGCGTCTAAGTCTATTAAATGAACAGGTTGTCCGTTTCCAAGCTATATATCACTCTCGTTCAAAAACAAAAGCCTATATAGCATCATCATACATAATGCCACAGAATGATTCTGCTAAATGGAATGGCATGATTCAAAGATATGCACAGTATGGGCAACCGAGGGAAGCATTGTATTCCTATCATGTTAGACTAATGGATTGGTGGACATTGTAGGCAATTGGATGGCTTGATGGTTTCACCAAGTTCATGGCATTATAGACTTCGAAATGGGACTTGAAAAGTCCAGGTTGGTTAATGTGGCAATGTGGTTCCTTGACAACTCTCACCAAGTACAAAGTTCTCCAAATTGCTAAGGGCCTTTTCAAAATTCGTAGGGTGAATCAGTCAGTTTCATCCTACAAATTTTGAAAAAGCTCTTACCGATATCCAATTGAGATGATTTTTTTTTTTTTGCGGGGATTCAAAAAAATATATTTTAAGAAAACTGAGCGGTTCATATCTTCTTTGCGAGATCCGAAATGAGCCCCCAAAAATTCTGTGAATGATCTGGACCAATTTCCTCTGTGTCATTCGACTTTTATTTTTCAAAAATCTGTTAATAGAAAAAACAAAAAAGTGACTTATTTACCTTTTTGGTCTCCACCGAATTTTTTTCCCGCTCGTTAGTTTTGTGCCAAAAAATCCATCCTTTATGGGTAAAAGTAAAAATTTTTAATTTTCCAATTCCTCTCGTCGAGACGAATCAACATCCACAACAGTTTGTCGAAAAACTAATGCGAATTTTTTTTTTCAAGAAGGACAAAACTTTCAAAAAGTCTTTTTAGCTTTGTGGAACTTCACCTAATTAGAGGACATGGGAAGTTTGAAAGTACATAACAACCGCTCAATTGGGTCCAACTATGCAGAAGAGGTTAAAACCTTTAGAAGATGAACCATACGAAATTGTTGGGATTTGTCCCACATTTGTTAATTATCTCCTCCAAAACTAGTATATGAGCCTGGACGGTCTCTCCACTTTTTGCCAATTGATTTAGAGTTGGATACTTTAACAGAAATCACCATCTATACCCAATATAATACTGCCTACTCAAATCTAGGAATACTATTGCTTAGCTAATCATAGGAACGTAAGTATAAACCAAGTCTGTAGAACCTCACATGTGAACCCAAAATCCATCCATCCATCAACCAAAAAAACCTCTCAATCACAACGTAGCAAACATCAAACAATTGATGTGTCAACCACCAATTTGCCCTTTCTGATTTAACGTAGCTCTTTTTCCTTGTTGGTTTCTCTTTTGTGGGTGTTTCTACTCACTTCATTCACCGTAGGAACACTAAGATATCCTTGCCAAGGTCAATATTTCTTTTTTGATAATAAGATGTTCGAGCAAAATTGCGCGCACCTCGACTAGTTCTGGGGCCTAAAAGCTAACCCTCCCAAGCTTCGGGTGTAGGGCCTGTGGGCCTAGCTTCTACTCCTTTGCTTTTCAGAAGCTTGGCCACAACTCTAAACTTTTCCATCACTTCTTTTTTTCCACAATTGTCCGACAAGAGACAATTTCGAGTCCCATGGCCCCTTATTGGTATGTGCTGATATCGGTGTGGTGAAGTCCCTTAAAGATAGTAATATGGTGTGATAGGGCAATATTACTAGCGGAGGTGACGAGGTACCATACCTATAGTTCCATTTTGGTAACCGAAAAAAAGAAAATAGAGGCCAGGGTTGAATGGGGGGTAAATTGACTGAAACACCCTCAGTCCTAATTGAAATTGTAGATGACACCACTGCCACGAGCCTGGTCTCTACCATTGACGCTACAAGTTATGATCCCCCTCATAATGCACATGGGGGAGAGATGTGGGGGAGAGTCACACAAAAATGTTTACAGCAAAACTTCGTTACATAAAGCAAAAGGATTGGTTGCCAAACGCGTCTCAATCGATTGAATGGCAACATCCAACCAAAACCTTTTTTTAGCAGATTCTACTGCTTCACACGACACCACGTGATACCCACTCGGTACTGAAAAACTTCTCCTTGTTTAGTTACCCGTCCCGGAGAAAAAAAAAAAAAAAAAAGAAGTTACCCCGCATGCTCTTTGACCCTCCTATATATTTTAGGGCCAACTACCCCAAACCGTCATACAAAGCTTCTCTCTCTCTCTCTTCAAGTTCAAATATAAAATGCAGCCTCCATCCAAAACCACACCACCAACATGACTACCCTTTCCCTTCTCTCTCACTAAAACAAGAGAATGCACAAAGCTTCTTCTTCATGCAAAACTTTCCTCCTCATTAAACGGTGAGAGAAAAAAAATACTTCTGTTTGTTTTTTCTTTTACTTCAGTTTCTCTTATTTTCGCTTTCCACTTTATTTTCTAGCTAATCAAATATGGGTAGTCCTATGGTACACACCCCTTATTAGGGGGTGTACCGTACACACCATGATTTTAAACCATTAGATTTGAAAGTGAATAATCCGGACCACCAATTTATTAAATCAATTAATAAAATAAAAAAATGGCTTAGCAGGTAATAGGTTGTTCTCTCCTTCTTGACTCTCTCTCCCCCTCCCTCATTAGTAAAATACTGCAAATTATATAACATGACCATTATTGTTATGACAACACAAAAAATTGGTATTTCTTTACCACAATGTGTCGTACCAAATGAATATTTAGAATTGTATATTTCAATATACTTGATATGAAACCAATTTCTCTATTGTAACTAAATGTACGGTTGATTTGCAATCACGACACAATAATGATGATCAAAACCAATGGTTTCGTTATATTTGTAGATTAACTAATTCACATAATTTTTTGGCTCAATAGCGTTTAGAAAGCCCTTTTATTGGCACCCGAATTTAATAGTAAAAGAATTTTTTTGTCTGATTAAAGGTCTAATGATAAGCAATCAACTTCATTCTTGGTACATGTGATCTATTCATATTATGTAAAAGATAGACGGTTCCGATAAAAAAAAAAAGCATTAGATGGGGCTCGGGTGGTGCATTGTTAGACTTTAATGTATCTGGATATATTAAATATTTTTCGATTACGGAGTTGTCGATATCTGATGATATCTAATTTTGGTGACAATGCTGAATATCGTATGACTTGATATTCTAACAGTTATGATCGATCATTTTAAAAATATACTCGCTAACGACATTTAGTTATGATATGGTATTTTGCTGATTATTGTAGTACACAATTGAGAATTTGAAATTTTGAAGGCTATTAATTATAAAATACTTTCTTGTACGTAGGGGTCCTATTTCCGGCAGAAAATTTGAGAAAGCAGTGGCCTCAAATGCCTCCGCCCTAGTGTTGGGCATGCACTTGTAGATCATATTATGGCCTATGTCATTGGTGTAAATCAGTATGTCTACTATAATTTTTTTAAAAAGAAAATACAATGACAATAAATTTACAAAATTATTTTGATTGTACTTCCACGACCTAGTTCCAAGGACCACCATTAAATTTGGATTTGTATGCATAGGGTGAAGGTTTAGTATCAATCCGCCTGTCAAATATATAGTGCCAATTGTTAAGTGCACCGCCTTGAATATCCGTATCTTGAGACAGTTGGATAATTATTTGTTTTAGTGACCTCTCATTTTTCTACGAAAATTTGAAGGAATTTTGATTTTTTGAATTAAATTTTGTAGAGAAAGAACATAATTTAGACTAATATTTTGAGAGAAAATTGTAGTTGTATTAAAAAATTTGGGTATAGTACTTACTTTTTGGTGAATTTCATGGATGAAAATTTTGAGCGAGAGCTTCATTTTTAGTTTAAATTATTGAGGTATTGTGTAGGGACAAATAAAAATTTGAAAAAATAGTGTGCAGGGAATTAAAAATTAAGATAATATGGTGAAAATTTTAAAATTTAGGAAAAAAATGTGGCTGGAATTGAAAATAATTAGTGGTATGGTATTTTGCTGATTATAACTATCGTTTACTGAACATTCCGATTGAATTTTTTTTATACGACACGTTGTGGGTATGAAAACGTCAATTTATGGTATTGTCATAACAAATTTGGTTATAATACTGAATTTGTGGTATGGTATTTTGTTGATTATAACTATCGTCAACTGAGCATTTGAATTGAATTTTTTTATATGACCCGTTGTTGGTATAAAACGTCAATTTATGGTGGTGTTATAACAAATTTGGTTATATTACTGAATTTGTGAAATGGTATTTTGCTGATTATAACTATCGTTTACTGAACATTCCAATTGAAGTTTTTTTATACGACACGATGTGGGTATGAAAACGTCAATTTATGGTATTGCCATAACAAATTTGGTTATATTACTCAATTTGTGGTATGATATTTTGCTGATTATAACTATCGCTAATTGATCTTTCTGATTGAAATTTTTTATACGACACGTTGTGGGTATAAAACGTCAATTTATTGTATTGTCATAACAAATTTGGTTATATTACTGAATTTGTGGTATTTTAGACATGTGTTATTACAAAATATTTTAATTAATTTCCTTTGGTACGGCACATTGTGGTAAGAAAACGTTAATTTATGATATTGTCATAACAATTGTGGTTTGTTATATAATTTGTGGTATTTACATATGTTTTCTTTTGATACAACACGTGATAAGAAAATGATAATTTTAGGTGTTGTGATAACAATTGTGGTTATTTTATAAAATTTGTGACATTTTACAAATATTTTTGACTTGGGTGTAACAATTGTTGATTCTGGTACGACATGTTTTGATTTTTTTATGGAATATCATACGAGTCAAAGAATTTATGGTACGACTCATTGTGATAAGATAATGCCAATTTATGGTATTGTTATAACATTTGTGGGTAGCATTATTTAATTTTTGATATTGTACGCATATATTTGATTAGAGTACAAGTACTATAGATTCTGGTACGAATAATTATGGTTTCATAATAACAATATTTTTAATTATGGGTAATTTGCTAATGATATGTTCAACATGTAAATTTTAAGGTACAAGTCATAACTAAAATTCTAAATATGCGTTAGAAAATCAAAAATCAGTATAATAAAAATCACAAATTAACATAGTTTAGACATACGGTATACCTTGTGTACCATAGCTTCTCCCATCATAGAACCCAAAGTAATATCTCCAGTATAATAAGGCTTTGGGATTTGCCTTTGAGGGAGAAAAAAAAAAATTCAATTTTCCTTCCTTAAATCTCTAAATCACAAACTTCTACTACGAATTGGGGCAATTGGAAATTTAAAGCGGGGTCAATTAATATAATTTGGGTGTGAAGCAGGGGTATAAACGAATCGAGCCGAATCGAGTTTCGGCGAGCTCGAGGTCAGCTCGTTTAGTAAACGAGCCAAAAATTCGAGCTCGAGCCTTAAGGAGTCGAGTCCTTAACGAGCCAAGTTTAGTCATTTACTAAACGAGCCTCTTTAATTGAGTCGAGCCTCTCTTAACGAGCGGAACTTTTATCGAAAGAGCCGAGTGGAGCTCGGCTGGATTAGTAAACAAGCCGAAAAGTCGAGCTCCAGTACACGAGCCGAGCTGAGCCTTAACGAGCCGAATCAAAGTCGAGCTCTAGAACTGCTCGGTTCGTTTCTGCCCTAGTGTGAAGTAGTATTCCTGTTGAAAATTGGATGGCAGTGGGACCCATTTTACACCCTTTCCCTGCCGTACGCTAGTGATTAATCGCGGTTTATTGACACTTTTGGTCCCCAAAGTAATCAATCTGTGCCGTTTTGGTCCCCAACGTATCAAGTGCACAGATTTAGTCCCCAATGTTTCGATTTTGAGTTTAAATGGTCCCTGCCGTTAGCTCCGTTAGCCTCTTTCCGTTAAATCATTAGAAAATTATAATTGTCACCCTTAATATTTATATCGGCATATCAGTTAAGCCCCTACCCTATATGTGTAAAGTTTATTGAAATATTTTTTGCATTTGTTTATTTTGCGTCATTTTTTTTTCGGATTTTTGCGTCACATTTTGCATTCGTCATTTTTTTTTTAAATTCCGACGTTGCCAAGCCCCCCTCTCCCTCAATCATTGCTCTATCTTTATATAGATACTGGAACTTACCATTCCATTAACAATTAAGTCTCCACCATCCAATTCTGTCAATTTGTAACAGATGGAGCAATCAAAAGGCGCTAACCATCCTCTTTTTTTTTTATTTGCAAAAATTACTTTTAACTCTTTCTTTTTTAAGTAATAAATAAATATGCAAAAAAATTCTTTTTTCTTACTATTTATCAAAAATTACTTTGATCCCGTTTTTTTAATATTTACAAAATAACTTTAACCTTCATTTTTTACTTTCAAATTATATGTCTCTTTCTCTCTCTCTTATTAATTGAAGAAAAAAGTAAAAAGCAAAATGAAGGTTAAAAAAAAGTAGGTTAAAAGTAATTTCAAAATTCTAAAATTGGGACTAGGGCTTTGGCGGTTGCTTGTGGGGTTGATTGGTAGTGTGGGACTAGTCCCAATTTTAGAATTTTGAAATTACTTTTAACCTCCTTTTTTTTAACCTTCATTTTGCGTTTTACTTTTTTCTTCAATTGATGAGAGAGAGAGAAAGTGACATATAATTTGAAAGTAAAAAATGAGAGTTACAGTTATTTTGTAAATAGTAAAAAAAGGGATCAAAGTGATTTTTGATAAATAGTAAGAAAAATTTTTTTTTTGCATATTTATTTATTACTTAAAAAAGAAAGAATTAAAAGTAATTTTTGCAAGTAAAAAAAAAAAAGAGGATGGTTAGCACCTTTTGATTGCTCCATTTGTTACAAATTGACAGAATTGGATGGTGGAGGCCTAATTGTTAATGGAATGGTAAGTTCAAGTGTCTATATAAAGATAGAGCAATGACTGAGGGAGAGGGGGGCTTGGCAACGTCGGAGTTAAAAAAAAAAAATGACGAATGCAAAATGTGACGCAAAAATCCAAAAAAAAATGACGCAAAACAAACAAATGCAAAAAATATTTCAATAAACTTTACACATATAGGGTAGGGGCTTAACTGATATGCCGATATAAATATTAAGGGTGACAATTATAATTTTTCTAATGATTTAACGGAAAGAGGCTAACGGAGCTAACGGCAGGGACCATTTAAACTCAAAATCGAAACATTGGGGACTAAATCTGTGCAATTGATACGTTGGGGACCAAAACGGCACAGATTGATTATTTTGGGGACCAAAAGTGTCAATAAGCCGATTAATCGCCGGAAAAAAGCCCTAAAATCCCCAATCAAGGCCACGACTGTTGCCATCGTCTCCATCTCTCTCCGTCTCCCTCACAGCTTCCTCTCCCTCTCTCTCCGTCTGGCGATTTCAACGAAGATGAATCCTAGCCGACTACCGGCGATCCTTGCCGGCCGTGCCTCCCCACTTCCCTCGTCTCTCTTCTCTACCTCTCCTTTCTCCCCATCTCCTTCAAAGATCCGTACCAGGTCTCCAAACCCTAGCCTTCCCCTTCCCTTTTCTCGTCGCCCTCTGCGTGCTGGGTTGCGGGAGCGGATTCTCTTCTAATCGCTGGTTCTATTGCCGGTTAGTTATAGGCGATTAATCACGTTGAAAGGGTCTCTAATCCATTACTGGAAGATACAGAATTATCTTTGCCCCTCATTATCCTCATTATTGTCCGTGGTCCGAACCGCAATAACGCCGTCTACAGAGGCTACCTCCGCGACGGCAGGAACGCGGCCGTCGGACCACGGAGAATGCTGAGGGGTCAAAGATCTGTGTCTTCCAGTAATTGATTAGTGACGCTTTTGAGGTGAACGGATTTGCGGCGGCTCCGGCGGTGCCCACCTACGTTGAAAGATTGAAACAGGTAAATGTAAGGTAATACTAAATCCGTCCCTATTTGCTTGTCTGACATTCACTATTCCAAACAACTTAAAAAGTTGTGCATATTTTTCGATGCGAATCTCTAAACATATGTAATATGAATCTTATTTGCTCTCTTGAAAGTATTCTGAAGGACCTCACATGGACTCCGTTAGTAAGTAAGTACATGTTAGACCGTATAAATTAGTGCTAAAGTAACCTTTCATCTTTCCCTAAATCTTTATTCCACCGAAACTAATATGTACAGCCCAACTTGAATTTTACCATGTGATTTATGGAAGTACCCGCAAATTACTCTGGCATGTGTGTGGTTCTCAAAAGTAAATACTACTATGAAGGAAGGAACATAGGAAAACAGGACAAAGAAAAAACTTAGAAAGTCATGCTAACGATTGCATTTTAATGTTCCAATTCATTTGAATTTTCATGTTGTTACCTCCTCCGTCCCCAATTGCTAAACCCTTTTCTAAGAGATGTGAAAATGTTTGGATTAAAACATAAATGTACCCTAGTAAATAATTTTCTAAACTTTGTTGCAACGATTGAAAGTTATCTTAATGACATATTTTGAATGTTTGTGAGTAATTTTGTAGTAAATATACATTATTCACTCTGGTCTGCGGATGTTGACACGGTACCAATTACCATCATATTTTTTGACTGTTTTTCTTTTTTCTTCCTTTCTTGTGCCATTGATCAGATGTGTTTTGGCGATGATAAACGGAAAAAAAAAAATGCTTTGACAATTGACACTAGAGCTCATTGAGTCTGTATTTGCTTTGTATAAGAATCAAGAAATTGGTATCGAGGATGCAATTCCATAATTTGAATGAAATGCGATGTCCTTGGTCTAAGTGGTGCATTTCTATATGCTTGAATACTGTTTGACTGTTTGTTCTTTCTTGAATTTGAAAATGGATTAGCAAGCCTAATAATGAGTTAATATGCATGTAATCTTTTCGGTATTTTATAGGAGTGGTAATTGTATTGTAAAATCTAATCCGAAATTGAATCCTCCTTGATGGCGTTTCTTTGGTCTGGTCCTGAAATGAAACATACTGGGGCCAAGGCGAAATGGGAGCATGTGTGTAGTCCTAAGGAGGAAGGTGGTCTTGGCTTTAGGAGGGTTAAGGAATGGAACAAAGCTACCATGCTAAGGCACGTTTGGGCCCTTTGTAAGAATGCTGACACCCTCTGGGTCAAGTGGGTACATACATACGTCATTAAACATCAGAGTCTATGGAGTATGGATATTCCTAGAGATTCTTCTTGGACGATAAGAAAGATTTTTGGATTGAGAAATATTGGCCAGCTTCGGATAATAAAATAAAAAAAATGAGAATATTGGCCAGCCTCTAATCCAATACATAGTGGGTAATGGACAGTCAACATTCCTTTGGATTGATAACTGGCACCCCTTAGGGCCATTGTATAAGAGGTTTGGAGAGAATTCGGTCTAAATCTTGGTACTTGTTTAACTGCTAAAGTGTCTTCGATAATCCATCAAGGTCAGTGGAGATGGCCAAGTTCCCGCAATAGAATAACCCAATCAATTATCGTCCAAACTCCTGCAACATTACTTCCTGACTGTACTTCTGAGGATTTCGTGAGAAAATCTTATTTCCGGAGCAGCCATAAACAAGAGTTTACAGCGCTCGACCGCGACCGTTCAAAGGCCTGGATACTAATGAAACTTTTCTGGGGAAGAGTTAAACTTTTTCCCAGAAAAGTTTCATTAAAATCCGGACCGTCCTTAACACTTTTGGACGATCGCAATGGACTGCCGTTGGAAACAAGTTGTTTCTTGCTGCCCCGGAAATAAGTATATCTCTTTGGTGATTTGGCTTCCTAGCTCTACTGGTGTCTATAATGCTAGGTCTGCGTGGGAGGCTGTGATGACTAAATTTCCTTTGCAGCCTTGGACAACAGTGGTTTGGTTCAAAAAGAATGTTCCACGCTGGGCTTTCATTCTTTGGCTAGCTGCTCAAGAGAAGCTAAGTACTAGGGACAGATTGGGAATGACTCTGGATGAAATATGTCCTTTATGTTGCACAAGCATCTATTCTTTGGTTGCTCTTTTTCCAAATCCGTGTGGTCTGTAGTATGGAGTAAATCCTCATCTGTTTGTGTGCCTACATCTCTGGTTGATTTGCTGGATTGGTTTGCCCAAGCTTTCAAAGGGGAGAGCTTCAAGTGCAGAATTATGAAATGTTCCTTGGCAGCTGCAGTGTATCTCATCTGGAGGGAGAGAAACTTACGAGTGTTTCAACAGAAAATGATGGCTAGTGATGAAGTTGCTCGAAATGCTATTAACTCCATAAGGGACTTTCTCAGTTCCACGGAGAATAAAGGTTTGTGTGCCGAATGGGGACTTGCTGATCAAAACATTCTTTAAGTAATTCTTTTTTTTTTTTTTTGCTTTGGGGTAGCCTCCTTTTATGAGGAGTGGTGTTGGCAATGTCCATGTATAGGTTTTGGTTTTGTTGTTGCTGTTACTTTTCATTGTAATTCTCCAAAGGAGCATAGCTGTATGGTCAGGATAGTGGAGTCAAAAGTTAAATTCATATGTAATATATTTTTTCTACGCACAAGTCCAAAAATAACTGAAGTAAGAGGTTAATTCTTAAGATCGATATGCCCTAATAATTCTTTTTTGCCTCATAATTGGCCCTAAAAGACTTGTTATATTTGAAAAATAATACATGATAGTCTCATTTCTAGCACTATCAACTCTCAAAAAGAAGAAAACGCTTGTGATTTCTATGCATTTAAAACACGTTGGGGCAATTTAGAATTTTTTTGTGGAGTCAAAATAGCAAAATTGGGTTGCAAATTATCAAATAGTCTTGTGAAAAATTAGAGTGAGTAGGGTCACTAGACCTCCCTTGTTCCTTACTGCCTCCGCATATGTCCGTACTTAAAAAAAGATATTCTAATCTGACTGATCATGCATGGTTTTTATTGTGACACTTGAATTACTATTTGTCATCTAAATTTTTTTCGGTATGTTCCATGATAATTATCTTTAGACTTTTAATTCGTCCATTATTTTTTATTTTATCTAACATTATTGTAGGATTCAGCAATGCTACAATCACACGTAAAACGCTATGGTGCAATGAATGAAAAGACAAAATAAAAGACAGTAAAATATAAAATCAACGGATTAATTTGGGTATGAATCTAAATGGTTTTTGGTTTTCTCTTTAGTCTTAGGCATGTTTTTGTTTGGATTAATTATGAGGTTTGGTGGTGTATGGGTTTTAGATTTTGCTGTGTTTTCCTTTGTCCCTGTTATTTAGTTGGCGTATGCCTTCTTAGTTTTTTGGTCTTGGGTGGAACTTATTGTTTTGTGCCCTTGGTCCGTTTCATCCTCGTGTTCTTCTTTCAAATATTAATACTAAATTTCTTTTGCTGAGTAAAAGAAAAACATGGCTACATTTGTAGCTTTTGATCCATTAGTCTTTCAAAATAGATAAATATTTTGTGATAAACAAAAGTAAAAAAGTCATGAACAAACAAATTGAGACAGATGAAATATCATGTAATGCGATTTCAAAACACATCTACATTGAAAAAAATGGGTTGTGACCAAGTCTCTTAATATATTTTTCAAACTAAATTTGTTTCAAAATCATATCGAACGGTATAAGATTGATATTATATTTTACAATAATGATGTTCTTGCCGAGGTCTAAAGGATGAACGGCTTATCATCAATGGAAGCCTATATTGCTTGTAATTACTGAATGGAGTGGATGCTAAGCTGAGTGTGGTCGTTAGAGATTGGAAGGGGGGTTTCATAGATGGCGCGGTTGGTGCAGCAAAGGTGGTCTCTCCAATCCAAGGTGAGGTCCTAGCAATTTGTAAAGCATGTGGGATGGTGAAAGATTTAGGTCTGGACAGAGTGGAGATTGAATCGGATAACCAGCTTAATTGATATAAAACTCAGTGTCTCTGAATTAGTTCCTCCGTGGGATATCGCGACCATTGTTTGAGATATTAGACAGTTCAGAGAGGAGTTGGGGGTGACTTTTGCCAGGGCAAGACGGAAGGCAAATCAACTGGCTCATGTCGTGGCAACAAAAGCGCTGAGAGGATTGTTACCAGTTCTCGTGGGTGGCTTCCCAGCCTTCCCCACCTGGTTTTTATTTCCTCTGTTCTAGCGATAGGGATTTTCTTCCTTGTAAGCCCTGATGGGCACTGATTTGATTATAAAAATAAAAATAAAAAATAGCAGGTTAGGAATCTTATCAAAAGCATTATCGTCCAATGATGCATGCCTATATATGTACACATACATTGTAGATTGAACTTTTGGCTAGTTACTTTTGATGCTAGAGTTTATAAAAGCCACTCTGCCATGTCCCTATGTGTGTTTCTGGTGTGTCCTTGGCGTATTCCTCCCCGAAAGATAAAATCTAATGGACGTGCCGCATGGCGTGTGCCATGCTGGTGTGTCAGGTGTCCCCCAGCGTGTCCAACATGAATACGGTGACATCTAGATGTGCCTACAATACATTTGTAAACATGTACTAGAAAGGAAGTGGTGTCTGAAGTTCTTAGTGGCAGAATGGTATTTGGCTAAGGTAAGAGAAGTTATTCTGTTCCAAGATGTAGAATCATTAAAAGTTCTTAGTGGCAGAATGGTATTTGGTAAGAGAAGTTGTTCAGTTCCAAGATGTAGAATCATTAACTCTTTGCAATTGGCAGAGTCTCAAGATAATCCAATCCCAACTTTTCAAGCAGTCTCATAGAACAATTTTTGGATTTTTTGCTTCACAATTTGAGCTATATACAACAAACGATCGATTCCGGGTTGGACCCGGAAAAACTGAAAACTGGACGGCACTGGACAAAAATAAAACTGGACAGGAAGTCATTCCTCAAAGTACAGAGACTCGAGGCCATCAAATACCCAATAATTAAGGGCTGTGAATGTACCCACTTGTGCAAATTATCCAATACTAGTCAAATTCTCCAATAATTAAGCTTTGAAGGGCACATTCCGGGGATATGAGAAAGTGAGAACCATGCTACCGAACATGACATCTTATACCCCACTCGGCCCAAAGTGACTTTTTATTCGTCTGCCACTAGCTAGTTTTGGAGGGATGGACCCAACTCAATCAAATTATCCTTCTTACACATTGAAAAGAAGGAATATTAAAATGGGCTAATAATTATGTGTATTCGCCAGGGAATATTATTCTCAGCACCACATATTCCGATATTCGTCTCCAGTTGAATTTTATCGCACTATGTTAGAGCATCTCCAACCCTTGATTGCATATCGGAGATGCCAATCTTTTCTTGAAGGCTTACGTAGTATTTTAGCATTTTCAATTTGACATCGAAGCCTCATCTCCAACCCTTATGCCAAATTCTATTTATTTGAAAAGGAAAAAATATTCAAACAGCACATTTTCAAAATCATAACCGTCAGTTTTTGAAATTTGGCATGTGTGTTCATCCATGTCAAAATTGGCATGCTTCCTCCCCTCTTCATCCATGTCAAAAGTCTCGTAGGATTTGGCCTAACAGAAGGCATCTGAATCGGTTTGTCAATTAGTGTCATATTTGAACGTTTACAACCTCCGCACCACATTTAGCATCTCCCATTCGAGATGCTCTTAGGCTAAAGCTAAGATTTCATTGTGTGCTACGGACATGTAAGAGTATGTTTACTCCCTCCAAACAAGTATTGAAAATTGAATTCAAGCATTGAACGAGGAGCTCCATTCAGCCAACCACTTGGTGGTTTCCCGTACATATTTTCAATCATGCTTTTCGTGTGCCCACTTTTTTCTTTATAACCGAACCAATCAATTTGGGTCGGATATGTGAATCATTTTTCTCCATTTGAGTTTTGTCAAGGGTTATTTGTTCCATATTTTTCTTCATAAAGATGACAAAAAAAAAAGTGTTCGGCGACACACGCTCACATCTTTGCAACGCGTGTGCACTCCACAAAAGATGTGAGTGATACGGTGGGTGTGGATTCCACCAAATACATGAGTAGGTGTGTAAGTAGCAAAGATGTAGAATGATAAATGGATGCGGATTCCACAAAATACGTGAGTTGGTGTGTAAGTAGCAAAGATATAAAATTAGAAATGGACGTCTATATTCCGACCGAACAAATATGGTTACTTCTAATGCATATACATCAATGTCGAACTAACGTATTTTATAAGTGTAACAACCCGGATTTTCGACCGTAATTTTTTTTTAAAATAATATTATTAATAGCTTTTAAAATAATAATAGCATTATTTTCCCTAATTATATCCTTTTAATAAAAACATTTATTTTGTTAGATAAATACTTATAATTATCTAATTCTATTTTCCTTAGTTACATGCATGCATACACCTTCCCAATCTCTTAATCTCCTACTCCTACTTAGTCTCCATTTTCCCCGTAACCCAAAAACCGAGCTCCATTCGTACATCTCGAAACCCAATTCCGTTAGGACTCTAATTAATCAAAACCCATCCAATTCTCGTATAAATACGTCACTACTCCGACCCTAGGGCACGCACCATATTTTTCACGCCCTAATCATTCAGAAAAGAGAGAAAAATCAAAGGAAATCGAAGCTCCAATCCATGGAGTTCTAGAGAGAGAAAAGAGAGAGATAAAAGTGGGTTTCGTACCTAGACCCAACCAAGATCCAATCCGATCATCCCGAACTCTTTCTACAACCTAGAGCATCACCAAACATCAATCAATTCGGCCCCGAGGTTCCCCGATCAAGAAACCCGAAGCTTTCGTTCCAAATTGTCAAGTTTCGATCGAAATCAAATCCAATCCGATTCGAGGTATTATAATTCGATCCGAAGCCTTCTCTACGTATAGTAAGGTTCGGGATTTCCAGCCGCAAGAACCAGAGCGGCCAACCTCGCGGCCGCGAACTCCCTCTGCCCAGCCGTGCGGTCTTGGTTGTTTTGAGATCGAATTGGTTTTGCGACCTTTTAAAAATAGATTTTTACTCCGAAATTTTTATCCTAGGTTACCCACATTCTAAAGTTCATACCTTGTTAGTTTCATAATTTTTATTTAATCTTATATTTATTAAATTTCTGTTTGTAATTGTGTAATCGTTTGTAAACAAAAAATCAATACGACCTTATAAACTAATCTATAATTACCCAAACTATTTTCCTAGACTCCCAACATGTTAAAGGTCATAACTTGCTGATTTCGTAGTTAATTTATATTATTAGCTATTTATTTAATTTTTAACTAAAGTTATAAACGAAAATTAATAGCGACCTTACAAAAATATTTTAGTATCGAAAATATTTTTCTTAGACTCCTGACAGTTCAAAGGTGATATGTTATTAAAATAAAATTTTATTTATTTTAATTACTATTTATTATTATTTAAGCATTATTTCTTAATGATAATACCATAAAATATTATAAAGAAGGTTTAAAATTCCAAATAATTTTATTTAGACTTTTCACAGCCCCAGAATGTTATTTTGTAAATATAAATATATTTTCGATTGTTAATTATTTATTGTCTATTTAATCTTGTTTTGCCTATTAATTTAATCTGTTTATTTAAAATAATTCCATAAGCATTCAAACCCAACTTTTAGCACTCGAACTTATTATAGAGGACTGTTAGGACCTTTATTAAGGTTACGATAATTATTCTAATATTTTTACCTAATTAATGTATTTAATTAGTGTTTAATTGACTTAATTACTTATAATTAATTAATAAAAGCCTAGAAAATTATTTTTTAAAAATCTTATATAAAATTTTCTACATTGTTATTGATATTTTGGCCATACAAGATTAAGGGCAACGGCCCAGTCATAAAAAGTCATGTGATTGCATTACCTAATGTTTGTTTTGATCTGTTTATTATTCGTTTTAATTATTATTGAGAATGATATTGTGTTGATACTGGATTTGAATGCTAGATTGGACCCTAGAGACATGGGGTGGTATGCGAAATAGAAATCACGTAGACGATTCTAAGTAATGGATAAATTGTGAAGTTTATTTCTGTTTAGAGGTTGCCTGCAGGCGTGATTTGAGATCTGATGAGATTTGTGATGTGATTTAAAACCGGCAGAGTAAGCCCGGAGATGATTTAAGACTGGCAGTAAGCCCGGTGATGTATGTGATGATTTAAAAACCGGCAGAAGCCCGGAGATGATATAAAACCTGGCGGATAGTCGGTGATGTTTTGATAAAACCTGGCGGTGGTCGAGTGACGTTTATGTTGATAAAACCTGGCGATAGTCCAGAGATGTTTTATTAATAAAACCTGGCGGTGGCCCATCGATAATTTGTGATGTTAAAACTTGGCGGTGGCCCAATGATATTTTGTGATGTTAAAACCTGGCGAAGGTCCAGCGATGTTTTGTTGACGATAAAACCTGGCGGATGGCCCAATGATGTTTTGTGACGATAAAACCTGGCAAAGTAAGCCCGGTGATGTTTGTTGATAAAACCTGGCGTGTGTCCACAGTGATGTTTTGTGATGGTGTCCTGGCGAGAGTCCAGTGGAACAAATTGATGTCCTGGCGTGGGTCGAGTGGAACAAATTGATGTCTGGCGAGAGTCGGTGGAACAAATTGATGTCTGGCGTGGGTCGATGGAACAAATTGATGTCTGGCGTGGGTCGAGTGGAACAAATTGATGTCCTGGCGTGGGTCGAGTGGAACAAATTGATCCTGGCGAGAGTCCGGTGGAACAAATTGATGTCCTGGCGTGTGTCGATGGAATAAATTGATGTCCTGGCATGTGTCAGTGGAACAAATTGATGTCTTGGCGTGTGTCCAAATGATGATTGTGATGTGGTATATAAGATAGGCGAACCTGGTTGTGATTCAGGCATGATAAGCTGGCCCCTTGTTGTAGTATTGTAACTTAGGTTATCTACGACAAAGGAAGTGATCTCATGGGACCGAGCATGGCTAGCGGTTGGGGAGGAAGATCTCGTAGGGAGATGTTGGATTACACGTTAGGTTAATGGATAGTAATGAACTGGTTTATGTGAAAAATCTCTGTTTTACTTATTCGTATCATTATTATCTTGTTTGCTTGTTAGCTGTATTGTAAGAGGGGTAGTTGGGTTGGATTATTCTATTGGGTGATTTATCACTCACGGATACGTCTGTATCCTGGCAAATCGATTGCTTCGGCGATCAATTTGCTAGAGGGCGCAGGATTCAATGGAAGAGATTCAACGATGATGCAGTTCGACACGGAACGAATATCAGTAACGAGGATCGAGGATGCTTAGGATTCATATCAAGATTAGAGTCAGCTCTGAAGTTGGTGTATTTTGATTCCGTAAATCTATCTTGATATTGTATTAGCAAAATCTTTATTTTGGAAAATTATATTTATTTAGCAATATTTTCTTAAGAAATTATTTTATTTTGCGCCCGAAAAGTCAGGGCGTTACAATAAGTGATTGATGTACATATTGAGATCTATACAATGAACGACTTAGGCTCCGTTCCGCAACTCAAAATAAGTACTTATTTTTTAAGAAGGCAATTTCAAGCTCAAAAATCATGTGTTTATACAAATAATTTTCCTAGCACTATGGATCTTGTTTGATAGATCTCATTGAGATTTTTAATACGGTGCAAAAAAAATTAAAAAAATAGTTTTTATTTACATTATTTTTGAATTTGAAAATGTGAAATAAGCTGCTTATTTTTTAAGAAGGTTTTTGGAACGGGGCCTTAGATTGTTAAACACGACAATGACGAGTTTGATTTGGAATTACATAAGAAATCGAGGATCTTGATTCATTTTTTTGTTGTGTGTGCTTGTGGTTGATCTCATCGTCATACTTGCTTATTTAACCTTATCCGTTTAAGACAGAGTTTGAGACAAACCCTTTATTTTGGGGAGATTTAGCCAAAATTCCGTCATTTTTATATTTTTTGAGCTCAAGGACAAGCATCTTTTGCAATTAAAATAAGGACTTAGATTGTTAAACACGACAATGACGAGTTTGATTTGGAATTACATAAGAAATCGAGGATCTTGATTCATTTTTTTGTTGTGTGTGCTTGTGGTTGATCTCATCGTCATACTTGCTTATTTAACCTTATCCGTTTAAGACAGAGTTTGAGACAAACCCTTTATTTTGGGGAGATTTAGCCAAAATTCCGTCATTTTTATATTTTTTGAGCTCAAGGACAAGCATTTTTTGCAATCAAAATAAGGATAGATGCGCCTAAAACCCTAGGTACCCTGTGAAAGTGCCTAAAATTCCAGGGTACTTTATATATGAAAGTGCTTAAAACCTTAGAGTACTCTATGAAAATGCATAAACCATTAAAATCATATAATAGAAAAGTGCACCTTAAAATCCTATGAAAGTGCCTAAACATATTTTGGTCTTATGGGTTAAAAAGTTAAAAGATCTCAACGGAAAATTAATTTGTTGAAAAACTATTTTACCCTCTTTATGGCTAATCTTCCCTTTATTTTAAGGAGCAACCCCAATATTTTAATTTCCTTGGCCAGCACGCAATCTCAAAACAGCACATGGGAATTTAGCAACTTATCTACTGATTAGATTAGATAAAAAGAATTTTTCTTTTTATAAATTTGAACAATCTTTTCTGTCGTTTTATCCGTCACATGATGATGTCTGACAGGTACCATTTTCCATTTTCCCCATTTTCCAATTACCGTACAGACTGTACAGTGGAGGTTAGATGGAATAATCACTACTTTAGTGGTGTGAGGTATTTTGACCAACCAGAATATGGCATCTCTCAGAAAACTAAAAAGACTAAAGGGTGAGTTCTCCTAAACCTAAAAAAAAATTAAGTTGTTTTGTTCTTATTTATTTATTTATTTATTTTGCATTTGTTAGTTTTGCGCTCAACTTTTGTAGATTATTGATTCGTCTCGACGAGAGGAATCGGGAAAGTAAATTTTTTTTTTTACTTTTACCCAAGTATTTTGGGAAATAACCACTTTTTAGTAAAATAAGTCTCTCAAATTAAATATTTGGATAAAAGTAATTTTTTTTACTTTTCCGATTCCTCTCGTTGAAACGAATTATTAATCCAAAAAAGTTGGACGCAAAACTAACAAATGTGAAAAAAATTTAAATAAAGACAAAACCAACTTAATTTTTTTTAAGTTTAGGAGAACTCAGTCTTAACACATAGTGAGGCGTAGTAAGATTAGGGTTTTGCCCTCATCTCTCATCGCTTCAAAGCACCTGCCATCTCCTCACACTTCAGTAGGCATCGTTAAATAAACTAACCATTATATGGCCGGCCACTTGGGGTGACAAATCTTTGGACTTGCCTTTTATAATAGATGGACTCGATCTCCCTACTTTTTAAACTTATTTCTTGTGCGTATTAGATTTGGGACTTTGTACTTTGTTTACGGCTCTTAATTGCGCGCTTCCAAAAGTATTTTGAGTGGTCCAAATTTTAAAAAAATTATTCGCGTGAATAGTTAAACTATTCTAGCGAATAGTTTTTTTAAAATCCGAATCATTAATTGCCGAAACGGGCGACTAAAGTCGTTCTTACTCCGTAAAGAGCCGCTTTACAGCGGCTACGTAAATAAGTTTCTCTCCAATTCCATAGGCCACTTTTGGGTGACCATCTTCGAACTTATCATTTTGCAGTAGACTTAAACCCCACAATAAAGGTAAAATGATCATTGTAGCTGGGATTGTTTTGAGAATTCAAATACTTGGACGGGCAATGATTTTTACATTCCTTTTATTTAATGAAAATTTTGTTGTCTTTTATTCACGTGATATTACTAAATCACTCTTATTCACGTGAATAAAAAAGATGTCAATAAATAAAAAGAGAGTGTTAAAATCATTTCCGTACATAAAACCATCGAATATATATATGATTGTTTATCCCTGAACTAATTTCCCTTTGGAAGGTGATTTTGACACTCTATTTTTAGCCAATGGCACTCCACTTTTAATTTCGTTTAGTCACATGATTAACATACAAAATGGAATATGGAATGCCAGTGACTAAAACTGGAGTGTCAAAATCAATTTCATTTCCCTTTATTCTTCTTAATCCGTCCAAACAGCAGTGCTATTGCTATTTTGTCCTAGTCTCTATGTCCCACTCACTCCACTTTGGGAAAATATATTCTATACCTCTCGGTTACGGTTACGATCTTATGGTGCCTCAAGACTTTTCTATATCACACATTGTTGTAAGACTCAAGAAACTATACAGATTGCAGCACAATAAGTGGTGAAGAAGGGTCATGTGGCGTGGCCTCGTTCTCTTTGGGTTCTTAAAACTTTTGGACACGGTCTCTAATTAAATCTATCTCTTTCTATTAGTTAATCTCAAAATTTTCCTGAAAACCCAACAGAACATGGCTCATAGACCGTGCTCGAGGAGAAATTATTCCTTGCCCCAAGGGCAACATGTGGCTGTGCCACAACACATCCGAGCCGTCCGTTCGGTACCCGGACGGTTCGGATTTAGTGAGAGAAAGCAGAGAGAGAGAGAGAAAGGAGGAGAGAGGGTGTTTTAATCTCATCCGTTCGGTACCCGAACGGACGGCTCGGATCGTGCCGAGGGGCACCACGTCACCCCTGCCCCAGGGGCATTGAATAATTTCTCGTGCTCGAGGGCAATGAATAATTTACTCCCACCTCGAGCCATCCCTTTCGCGCCACATACCACTTGTCTTTTGCATTTCCTGGTTCTATCGTCAGCAGACTCTTGGGCACCACGTCATCTGACGGCCACGGATTCCCCACTGACTCTCTCTCGTCCCACATGTTTTCAAAGCAAAACAACACATACAAATAGTATAATGTATACCCACAAAATCGTCCACTCACTCTATCTGATCAACATTTTATTCTAAAACCCATTCAAATTCTGAAATACCCAGAAACCATTTCTCTCCCACGAGCCAAACGCACCACAAAGATGGAGTTTTTGAGAACAACGAAGATGGGTATGTCGTTCTTTCACTCTCACTCATATTCATCACTCATGTACACTCCCAGTAGTTTCCTCCTCCAACCCATTTTCCTCCGTGGGTTTTCTGGTTCATTGCACCTGGTTTTGTTGCTTTTTCTCTTAATCTCATGGGTAAGTAGGAAAATCATGAGAACTCACAGTGAAGGGCCAAAACGGAGTAGTAACAGGAGAAATAGATTTTCCTTCTACAATCAAGCTCTGTTTTGTGGTTGGGGTCTTTCAGCTTTTAATCTCGTTCTTTGGATATCAAATTACTTTTCTTGGTACGGAAATGGTTGGTCTGATGAAAAGATTGTAACCCTTTTGGATTTTGGACTCAGAACACTTGCTTGGTTGGCAATCTCTGTTTATTTGCACACCCATTGCAAGAATTCAGGTGGGCCAAGGTTCCCAATTTTATTGAGAGTCTGGTGGGGATTTTACTTCTCCATGTCTTCTTGTTTCCTTGTTGTAGACTTACTCTATAATGAAAATGATCAATCTTTACCAACTCTGTTGTTGGTATCTGATATCATTTCAGCTGTTATGGGTTTTTGGCTCTGTTTAGTGGGGTTCTTGGGGAAGAAGGAAAGTGAAGACACGTTTCTTCAAGAACCCCTTCTGAATGTTACTAGTGCAAGTAAGGGTACAGAGTCGAAGAAGGCTAGTGGGGGTGAAATAGTTTGCCCCTTTACCAAAGCTAATCTTTTTAGCATCCTTGGTTTCTCATGGGTGGGTCATTTGATTGGCGTTGGTAACAAGAAAGCATTAGATCTTGCTGATGTTCCTCAACTTGACGGTGTTGATAATGTTAAAGGGGCCTTTCCAATTTTTAGAAGTAAACTAGAGTCTGATAGCGGTAATGGAAGTAGAATTACCACATTTAAGCTTGTCAAGGCACTCATCTTCGCGACAAAATGGGAAGTTCTATTAACGGCTTTTTTAGCGCTAATATACACACTAGCGTCTTATGTTGGTCCCTACCTCATTGACTCCTTTGTTCAATACCTCAACGGAAATCGAGCCATCAAACACCAAGGGTACATCTTGGTTTCTGCATTCTTCTTTGCGAAGCTCATTGAGTGTTTGTCTCAGAGGCATTGGTTCTTTAGGTTGCAACAGGCTGGAATTAGGGCTAGGGCAGTGTTGGTTGCCATGATTTACAATAAAGGCTTGAGCATTTCATGCCAATCAAAGCAGGGTCAAACGAGCGGGGAAATCATTAATTTGATGTCTGTTGATGCCCAGAGGGTTTCAGACTTTAGTTGGTACATGCACAATGTGTGGATGGTCATAGTCCAAGTTGGCCTGGCCTTGTTGATCTTGTACAAGAATCTTGGGCTTGCTTCCATAGCTGCATTAGTCACTACTGTTGTGGTGATGGTGGCAAATGTTCCGCTTGGGAGGTTGCAAGAGAAGTTTCAGGAGAAAATAATGAAATCAAAGGATACAAGGATGAAGGCGACATCTGAAATCTTGAGGAACATGAGGATCCTCAAGCTTCAGGCATGGGAGATGAAGTTTTTGTCAAAAGTTACAGAAATCAGGAAAACGGAAACGGGATGGTTGAGAAAATTCGGTTACACAGGTGCTTTGACCTCTTTTGTCTTTTGGGGAGCACCTTCATTCGTGTCTGGCGCCACTTTCGGTGCCTGTTTGCTTCTAGGAATCCCCCTTGAGTCTGGGAAGATTTTATCCGCCCTAGCAACCTTTAGAATACTTCAAGAGCCTATCTATAATCTTCCTGATACAATCTCAATTATAGCTCAAACAAAAGTTTCCCTTGACCGAATAGCCTCATTTCTCCGTCTTGACGACTTGCAAAGTGAGGTTGTAGAGAAGCTTCCGATAGGTAGCTCTAACACTGCAATTGAGGTAGTTGATGGAAATTTCTCATGGGATGTATCTTCACCTAATCCAACATTGAAAGATATAAACATCAACGTGTCTCGTGGTATGAGGGTTGCTGTTTGTGGCCCCGTAGGATCAGGAAAGTCGAGCTTACTCTCCTGTATATTGGGAGAAGTGCCCAAAATATCAGGGACTATTAAGCTTTGCGGGGCAAAGGCATATGTTGCTCAGTCACCCTGGATACAGAGTGGGAAGATTGAAGAGAATATACTATTTGGAGAGGAGATGGACAGAGAAAGGTACGAGAAAGTCCTTGCAGCATGTTCTTTGAAGAAAGACCTGGAAATTCTTTCCTTTGGCGATCAAACAGTCATAGGTGAGAGGGGAATCAATTTAAGTGGGGGTCAAAAGCAGAGAATACAGATTGCACGCGCTTTATACCAAGACGCAGATATTTACCTATTCGACGATCCGTTTAGTGCTGTGGATGCTCATACGGGAAGCCATCTCTTTAAGGTGACTGTGAAATATGTTTTTTGCTTCTTTTTCAATGTAATTTAATGATGGTCAGTTTAATTGTATATGGATATTACATTAGGCTACAGTTTTTCCCTGAAGCATTTTGCTTATACAGGAATGCTTAATGGGTCTTTTGGGTGCAAAAACTGTTATTTATGTGACTCATCAAGTGGAGTTCTTACCTGCTGCGGATCTCATTTTGGTGAGCCATTCATGTCTTGTTTCTTCTATAGTTCTCTGTCTTTGACATTTCTCTTGCTAAAAAAGAACATAATATTCAAGGATTAAATCATTACTTAACAAACAAAAATCCCAATAGTTCCCCCCCCTTAAAAGTGTTCAATTTAAATTCATTTTTATCGAATAAATGAAATAGATACAATACCGCTGGTTTAATTCAAGACCTTGTGGGATGTTTTTATTCCTTTGTCATTAGGTCTTGAAAGATGGAAGGATTAATCAAGCTGGGAAATACAATGACATCCTCCATTCAGGGAGTGACTTTATGGAACTTGTGGGTGCGCATAAGGAAGCTTTATCAGCACTAGATTCCACAGTTGCTGGCTCAATATCAGACAAATCGACCATCGAGGAAGAGAATGGTAGCACATGTGGTGTTCAGAAGTTCATGAAGAAAGGGGAAGCTGCAAACGGCCAAAATGGAACAGACGATATAGTTGGACAAAAAGGCCAGCTAGTTCAAGAAGAAGAAAGGGAGAAAGGAAGAGTTGGTCTTTCGGTCTACTGGAAATACATAACGATAGCGTACGGAGGAGCTCTTGTGCCTTTCATATTGTTGTCACAAGTTTTATTTCAGATACTTCAAATAGGAAGCAACTATTGGATGGCTTGGGCTACTCCAGTATCAAAGGAAGTGAAACCTCCGGTCGGGGGTTCTACTATCATAATCGTCTATGTGGCTCTGGCGATTGGAAGTGCTTTCTGCATTCTTTCTAGAGCCTTGTTTCTGACAACTGCCGGGTATGAGACTGCCACTATACTATTCAACAAAATGCATTCGTGCATTTTCCGTGCTCCCATGTCGTTTTTTGATTCCACCCCAAGTGGACGAATCTTAAATAGGGTGAGTGTTTTCTGTCCGCTTGCTGCCTTTGCCATTATCTTGATTGTTGTGAAATTTTAATGAAATAGCAAGTGCACGAATCGTATTGTAATATGGTAATGTAAGAGCGAGGTCGAACCCACGGGGACTTGTGATTTTTTTATAGGAAAACGAAATAAACTTAAAGTGATTTACCCTAACCTAGTTGACAAAAGTTGTGATTGATTTTTAAACTAAAAGTGAAAAGTAGAAGGCAATGAACTAAATTATCAAAGATGAGAAAATTAAAGCTTTCTTTTTAACTAAAGGAGAAAATACTAGGGTTTCGGAATCCACACTCATTAACTCGTATCATTATATATTCATGATCATTGACCTTACCCAAAATTTCTTCATGATAATCTGAAAGCTAATTATGTTACCATGGAAAATATCATCGTGAAAGTTCATCAAAAAGTCTAATGTTTATTCCTCTCCGCTCGCATGTATAAAACCGAATCATTAATTGTATCCGTTTTTAACAAATCACGATAAATATCCAATTTTACAGTTAATGGTGAAAAATCAGCATTCAACGCTAAAGACAATTCCAAATCATGAGAAAAACATGATTGAACTCGTATCCATAATTTATCCTTAACAATTGATTTGGAGTAAGAACAATTTAATCATAATCAAAACCACATATTTAGGTAAAATCAAATCTCATGAATATAAAAATAACAGTTATTAATGGGGCTTCATCCTCAACCCTAGTTAAAGAATTTAGCCGCTCATGGAGTCAAAACACATAAACACGTAAAGATAAAACTCCATTAAAACAGCTTACGAAAGAAAACGAATAATGATTTCTCCTAATTTTTCTTCTCTGCGACGGGATGGTGCTCTGCTTCGTGATCTCCGAGCCGTATTCTCTGTTGGATTTTTTGTGCAAAGCCCAATGTCCTATTTTATACGCACTGCCGAGATTTATTTCCTTAATAAGGAGAATCCTTGTTACTTGGTCCACTCAAAGATTTCTTTTAGAAACTATGTTTCCTTTTTTGCTTTGATTCTCAAACCCAATTCTGCCGTTTATGATAGCCTTTGATTTCTAGGAACAAACTCTTGGCTGAGCGTAGATTTCCAATTACCAATACATGCTCCCAAATCATGAATCAATGACTTGCCTTGGCCGAGTCCTAATCACGTGCAGAACGTGATAACATGTGTTCCAAATCTTTTCTTGTATCAAAACAAATCCGTTGCGGCCTGTTCTTGATTCCAAATCACAACTTAATTGGACCCCCCATTTGCTTTGAATGCAATTATCATCTTTCCTGCATAATCAAGTAATTTAATATAAATGATCAAAAAGATGATAACTATATTTAATTAGGCACAATAAAGAACTAGAAAACATATGGTATTGGGGCTTCGATATGTCAATACTTTACGCTCATCACTAATCATGGTTGTCGCCTTCAACATAGAATTTTGTTTAATAAATGTGTTTTCCTCTTTTAGGCATCTACGGACCAAAGTGTAGTGGATTTGAAGATGCCAATGAAAGTTGGGGCATTTGCATTCGCAGTAATACAGCTACTGGGTATTATAGGGGTAATGTCACAGGTTGCATGGCAGGTGTTCATCGTATTTATCCCCGTGATTGCCACCTGCATTTGGTTACAGGTAGTTATCGTAAATTCTTACTAATCCGCGGTGCTAGTGAAGTCTCGCAGCATTAATTTCAGAATTCACTTTTTTCCCACAGATTTCAGTACAGAAGACTTAAATTTTTATTTAAAACATTATGTTTTTTTGAGTTACTTAGTCTATTTTTCTTCTAAAGTATTCGAACATTTACTTAGTTTGATTATTTAATTGGTCGGTAAAATGTTGACGTTCTTCCAGAAAGATGATATCCTGTAATGTTGCTTTTTTTTTAAAAAAAAATAAGACAAAGAATTGGCAAACCACGATAGTCTCTTGGATGTAGTAGTTTCATTTTATGTAGTTCTGTTTTGTGTAGAAAGTGGTGGTTCTTTTACCAACTCTTACAATTATAGAGGAAAGTCCACTTTCACCTCCCTGTGGTTATCGTCATGTGCGGATACCCCTCTTATGGTTCAAAACCGACCACATAACCTACCTGTGGTTTTGAAAATGTGCGGATAGATCCCATGCCGTCATGTTTTTCATCCATATTAACGGACACAACATTAAAAGACCGTTATATTCCCATCATGTCCCTTGATTCTTCTTCTTTTTTAATTCTAATAATCACATCATCCCGTATACCAAAAATTGAATCCAAACCGTTGATATTGTAAATTTTGACGAGTTCTACGTCTATGCCAAAATTCAAGTCAATCAAAAAAATTAAAAGCTCCTGGTCAAATCGATTTTGTTATGAAATTAAAATTTCAAATTTGAATTTTTACTAAAAATTAGATCATTGGGTTGTTGATGCCTGATCGAGATGATTTTTTACAGAGATACTCTATTCTTTATTTAATACATTTTGAACAACTCAGATTACATTCTAGAGGTGTGTGAGATACACCCCCGTTAAGATGGATGGAAAACATGACGGCATGGGGTCTATCCGCACATTTTCAAACCATAGGTAGGTTATGTGGTCAGTTTTGAACCATAAGGGGAGTATCCGCACATGGCGATAACCACATAGGGTGAAAGTGGACTTTCCTCTAAATTATACTGGTCTGATTTTTAGAGCTACACAGTCACGAATGTTATACGCTGCAACTTTAATATTCTTTTACTTTGTTGCAGCAATATTACATACCGTCAGCGCGAGAACTGGCACGATTGGGTGGTGTATGCAAAGCTCCAGTTATCCAGCATTTTGCTGAAACCATGTCAGGATCCATTACCATTAGGAGCTTTGATCAGGAATTGCGATTCAAGGAGTTGAGCATGGAACTGATAGATGGGCATTCTCGGCCAAATTTTTACACTGCTGCTGTGATGGAGTGGCTTTGCTTCCGCTTGGATATGTTATCTTCTATTACCTTTGCCTTCTCTTTGGTTTTCTTGATCTCCATTCCAACAGGAACAATTGATCCAAGTAATGATTTTTTTTTTGTTTTCTTTCTTTAGTGTCTGTTTTACTTTTGCACCTTGTGTTCAAAAGTTTGATGATCTGTCTTTTGTTTCTTCATTTGTAGGTATTGCAGGGTTAGCAGTTACGTATGGGCTTAATCTGAACATGTTACAGGCGTGGGTCATTTGGAATCTTTGCAATATGGAGAATAAAATGATATCAGTTGAAAGGATACTTCAATACACTTCTATCCCAAGTGAGCCTCCCCTTGTTATTGAAGAAAATAGGCCAGATGGTCAATGGCCAGCTCATGGAGAAGTTGTTATCCAAGATCTGCAGGTATCCTTTACAAAATCAGATCTTCTTACATTTTTTTCTGGATCATGGATGTGTTGAGAGTAAAGAAAAGGAAGAGGGAAAGACGCAGAATTCAAAAATCCCTGTTATTTATTGTTCCTTAACATATTTAGTTTTATTTCCTTTCTGTATACTGCGCGTAAACCCCGAGTATTTAATGCAATATATTGTACTGTTACACATGATGACCTTCTTACGAGTCTGCCTCCTTTCTCTTGACGGTTTCCACAGTAAACTCAAATTTCTAAGTACGATTCCAATGTGTCCAACTAAATGTGAGACATTTATCCAATGCACTTGCTCAAGTGTCTGATACGGGGTACTTTTGTTATTTAAAAGAGTCCAGTAACATAGCCCTCCACAGATTGGACTTTGTGGGCAATTTTTTACTTGTGTGTTGGAGTATTTTTTGAAGTTGCCATGTATGCATGTAGGTCCGATATGCCCCACGTATGCCACTTGTATTGAGAGGCCTTACATGCACTTTCCGTGGAGGAATGAAGACAGGAATTGTAGGTAGGACGGGCAGTGGTAAATCGACCCTCATACAGACACTCTTCCGCATTATTGAACCTGCTGCTGGTCAAATTCAGATAGACGGTATCAACATTTCCTCTATTGGGCTCCATGATTTACGATCTAGATTAAGCATAATTCCTCAGGATCCAACCATGTTTGCGGGGACAGTGCGAACCAACCTGGACCCACTTGAAGAGTACACAGATGAACATATTTGGGAGGTGGGTTGATCGCCTGCATTTGGTTTCTATGTATCATATGTCGAAAAATATGTGCTTTTCTTGTTTGGATGAAATGGTGAATACCTTTTTTATTTCTTTAGGCTCTTGATAAGTGCCAATTTGGAGACGAAGTCAGGAAGAAGGAAGGCAAGCTTGATTCAGCAGGTTTTATTCATCCACTATTCCAACATAATGAAAGGGAAAAAAAAATACAACACAGATCTAGAAATCTTCGGAGTCTAGAACGCTTTTCATCCCAAATGGGGGTCATGCTCCAATGGGATGAATGCAATGCCCTCTCACTGCATTTTGGGCAAAGAATTATGCAATGTGTAGCATTACTGTTAACGACATGTTACTTACCCCTGGCTTTCTCTTATTCTCCTTCTTGCAGTTACAGAGAATGGGGAGAATTGGAGTATGGGTCAGCGGCAGCTGGTTTGCCTCGGGCGGGTGCTACTCAAGAAAAGCAAGGTTTTGGTGCTTGACGAAGCCACCGCATCAGTGGATACAGCCACTGACAATCTCATACAGCAAACGTTGAAGCAACATTTCTCCGATTGTACAGTGTTAACCATTGCACATAGGATTACGTCTGTTGTTGATAGCGACATGGTTCTGCTGTTAGATAATGGTTAGTGTTACCGTAATCATCTTCCCCCGAATTAAGAATGTCAATCTAACATCTTGTTAATTTTCTTTTTTCCTTCTTGTTGCAGGACTGATTGAGGAATATGATACACCCACAAAGTTGCTTGAGAATAAGTCATCCTCTTTTTCTAAGCTTGTCGCAGAGTACAGTACAAGGTCTAGTTCTAGCTTTTAAAAGTCGGCAAATAATTGAATATGATCGTAAGAACTTCGATGACGATGAAAACAATCGAGGCAGTGCATTTTGTAGTTAGGATTGATTTAATGTTGTGCTTCTACTTCAGTTTCATGTGAGGTTTGGTGTTGTAATCAACTCAAGTATATTATTATTATTACGTCTGCAATAAAATCCACTGTGTTGTGGCCTTCTTCTTGTGAATTAGTCTTAGTTTGTACTGTACTGCTTGTATAGAATATGGAAGGACTAACCCCACTCAATTGAGGACAAATTTGTCTTCATACAAACCCCACTAATTTCTGGTCATAAAAAGCCAGTCTCTGTGAATTAGTCTTAGTTTCTTTTTTTTCTTCTAGGTATAGGACCGATTGAGGAATATGATTCTTCCACAAAGTTTCTTGAAAATAAGTCATCTTCTCTTTCTAAGCTCATCGCAAAGTACTGTAGAAGGTCGGGTTCTAGTTTTGAGAAGTAGGCAAATTGTTGAATAATCCAGATCTTCGTTGGTCACCATTGCATCTTCGACGATGATGAAATCAAGCAGTGCATTTTGCAGTTTGGAATGAATATCCTTTTGTTTGGTATTGTTCGTCTACTTTTAGAAGTAACGCGTGTCATGGGTCAGTTGTTGATGGTTCGAGCGAGATCAACTGAAAAGCAGTACACTTTCAGCTGAACCTAGCTTGTGTAAAATTTGGTGTTGTAATGTACTAATGCATAGTATTATGTTTGCAGTAAAATCCACTTTGTGGTGGCCTTCTTTGTGTGAATTATATTGTCTTAGTTTGTGCAAGGAAAGATTTACCACGTCTTTCGCAGGAGAGAACAATATCAATGGAAAACAGTGCTTTGGCATGAGAGTCATCCTTACACACGTCATTGATTCCCTCCCTGTCTTTCCCTCTCGATTCTGGCATTGATATCAGATTTTTGCAATCCTGAAATGATTTCATCTGGTTGAAGTTACGTTTCCAGACTTTTGTCTTCCTACTACCTTTTACCTAGGGCTGTCGTGCCCCCAATGGCCTGACACTCTGACAGCAATGTCTCAGAGGCTTATTCCTATGAACGATCATGCACACTCCATGGCGCTTGTCGTGTTTTATTCCAAACACCATTCTTTGGGCACAAATTAGGCAGGTGCAGCCAGAAGGGGTTCAAATCTTTCAGCCTACTCTTTTGTTAAGTTTTGACTTTCGTTATAGTCATGTTTAGTCATTTGGTGCACTCTCTGCCGGCCTGGATAGTGACATCTCTGGTCGCTATCAGCTGGGGGCCCATGAAGAGGACATGATTAGACTTTATATCTCCCGCAATCCAAATAGACTTGCAACATATATGAATTCAAGCTTAAAACTCTCCAGATGACATCTCATTTCCAATGATATAAGAAATTTCCATTCAACAACCGAATCAAATATTTCTATTGAAACAAATATTCTTCTAGAGATTGCATAACGATGTTTGAGATAAAGGGGTTGGATTTCACAGCTTTCATTCTGTTACGCTTAATTACCATTTTGACCCCTGTAATTCGTCTGTGCCCTCACTGTACTACTTTATTGTCGTTTCTTCATTGATGCTTGTGAGGCATTCATAGGTGAGTAAATACGCCCATTTACGTCCATTTATTGTACTAATTACGTGATGAAAATCAATACGACAATTAATTACGTGATGAAAATCACATGTCATGGTGAAGTATCATAAAATTGACATTGACAAGATAATCACAACTAACATTGACAATATAATCACAACTATGACAAAAACTTCGAATTCACCACATTTGTGGGACAGTAGCAAAGCTCTATGAGGAAGCTGGCGCAACCTCTGAAAGAGAGAGTCGACGTAAAATCCAAATCCACAATCATCATCAAAACATCACCTAAACATCATCAAACCGTCCAAAACCCAAATCCACACCCTCATCGACATTTTGAAAATTTGAGCAAATAGATATACATATGCGCATTGAAAAGGCCAGACTTTCTTGTTTTGACAAGTATAAATCACAAAAAAAGTGCAGACTTTAGTTGCATTGGATCACGAATTGTCTACAAAAAAACTACTAGGTATTTCAATCTCCAAATACGAATTTCTGCAGCAAAGAGGCCACTGAATCGTCATGTATGAATTACTCACTGAGCTGTGATGGAACCCTAAAACACGAGGTGATTGATTATCATTTGACTGCTTTCTGTACCGCATTGGACGGCTTCTCCGGTAATTGAACGGACTTCCGTTGAATATCTCCCCACTTGTTGATCGCCGCCGTGCATATGACTGAAACAAAATCGCCCAAAAGGGTTTCTAATTACAACAATGCTGAATACTATGAGCATAATCGAACCACACACACAAAAAATCAATACGAATTGATCGATAGTAGTGGCTAAAGAAGAAGAAGAAGATTATTACATCCGGCGCCGACAAAGTAGAGCAGGCGAACGACCTTTGGGCCAGCGGGGCCCACCACCTGTTCTCCGGTCATCTCTCTCTCTCTCCTCGCTATGTTTTGGGAAATGAAAACAGAAGATAATTAAGGCCTGCATTTTTTAAGGAGAAGGCAACAAGAACTCGCGTTTATCAGACGCGAGGTCCACAAAAACGATGTTGCCCGTTCATTACGACTTCTCAGGTTGAACGTGAGAAGTATGTTGAAACTTCGTAATTGATAAATTGTGAACTCAATCTGGTTTATTTACATAATCGAAACTGTTCAAGTTGTAGATCTTGTCAATGAGATATAGCTTGTAAAAGATTACATTAATCAAATATTGATTTGTTTATAATCGGAGTTGATTTGTATGAATTTATTGTTAATAAAATAGATTTGACCTCACTGGATCAAATCCAATATCACTATGGTTCTCTGGCAATGTGTAATTTGTAAATTGTGAACTCATTTCGGTTTATTTTTATGATCTAAACTGTTGAAGTTGTTGATCGTGTCAAGAAGATGTACCATGTTGATTGTCGTATTAATCGAATTCTGATTAGTTTGAAATCGGAGACGATTTGTGTGAAATTATTTTCACGAAAATAGATTTGGTCACAGAGGATCAAACCCAATATTGTTACCCACGCGCCGCGGTCTCGCATCCTGGGAAGTGGGAACACTACTTAACTACCAGGTTTTTTTTTTTAAATTGGCCACAGCCATAAACTGATTGATAGTAAAGGGAGAAAAAAGGCTTTTTTACCTTTTTGGTCCCCAAAGTATTAACGAGTAGCCAATTTGGTCCCCAACGTATGAATTTAACCAATTTCGTCCCCAAGGTTTAAAATGTGTGCCAAAATGGTCCTCCTCTCCAACGGCTTTTGCCTCTTTTGTCAAAAGGGGGGCATGAATGGTATTTCACCCTCTTTACACGTTTCTACCTAAAATACCAAAGAATCTCATCTGGGTTCGTGCACTTTACACTGTTTTGGAAAAAGAATGCAGTTTTTTATTGGGTTTTGATTATACCTGTGTATTTTTTGGACGCATTACTATTGGAGGTGTAGACCACTATCTTTTTTTGGGTATGCATGGCCTCGTTCTGCTAAGAACTTCTCCTTTGTCTTTATTCAAATTTTTTTCGCACTTGTTTGTTTTGCGCCAATTTTTTTGACTTTTTGACTCGAGACGAATCGGAAAAGTAAATTTTTTTTACTTTTATCCAAATATTTTGAACAAGGACCACTTTTAAGTAAAAAAAAGTTTAAAAAAGGCAGACTTTTTTTTTTATATACTTAAAAGTGGTCCTTATTCAAAATATTTGGGTAAAAGTAAATTTTTGTACTTTTTCGATTCGTTTCGAGGAGACGAATCAAAAAAACACAAAAAAATTATCGCAAAACTAACAAACGAGAAAAAAAATCAAATAAGAACAAAACAAGAAAAAGCTCAAAAAGTCCTTAGAGGAACTCAGCCAAATGTGTTGTTAAATGAAAAGTTAAAAATTATGATCGAAATCTATTTTTTTAAATAAAGACGAAAAAATTGACTTATCGTTTTATTTTTATCTTTATTCAAAAAAGATTGGGTTTGATCGTAATTTTTTTACGTTTCAAATTCCTCGTCATGAAGAAGAAACAATTCTCAAAAAATCGAGGAAAAACTAACAGATGCGATTTTCAAAAACAAAAAAATAGGTCAACAAAAAAATTCTGGATAAACAAAATGTCTCTCTCTCTCTCTCTGTTTTCTTTTGAGTGTTACAATGTGTATATATAAGAGGTGGGGGATGACATTTGGCGGGAAAAAGCCCTCCATAAGTAGGAAACATGTACATGGGTGAAATACCATTCATGCCCCCCCTTTTGACGGAAGAGGGAAACGCCGTTGGGGAGGAGGACCATTTTGGCACACATTTTAAACGTTGGGGACCAAATTGGCTAAATTCATACATTGAGGACCAAATTGACTACTTGTTAATACTTTGGGGACCAAAAAGGTAAAAAAGCCGGAGAAAAAATATTCTTTTGGAGAGAGGTTTCGACACTGTGAAGAGAGAGAGAGAGAGAGAGAGAGAGGAGACGACAAAGGGATGGAGAAGAAGGGAAGCTCCAGTCTCAACATCGCCCTCATTCATCTTGATCTCGGAATCGGTAACTACTATTTTATTCTTACCTCTCTTGTTTGTGTACTTGTCTGTCATGTTGGAAATCAAACAATTTGCGCAGCCTTGTGTTTTCCTCTTTCATTTCGTGTATGTATATGTGAACGAATGAGAGAGGAATACCAGTGTAGTATAGAGATGGAGATTTAGAGAGATGGGGCAGCACCCTTTGGTGCTGTGGTGATACACTGTGAGGGTAAAGAAAGAAATACTAATGAGCGGGTAACCCATGAGATTGTGGGATCATGGACACCGGGTGAGCGGGTAAGTGTGTGTAACTTCGGGGCTTGGGTATTGGTGTTGTAAAGCTCTATAGTGTTCATATAGTGGAGTATCTCTCTCCCGTGGAGTAGGCCGGTTTTGGGTTGACCCATGTAAATCTCTCGTGTCACTCCTGTTTTTCTTTGTGACAATACCTATTAAGTATTGGATCTCAATATGAGTGTGTTGTGGGTTATCACCAAACTTCCGCGAAATGAAATCCCAACATGTCATTCTATTTTTGTTCGGTCATATTCTATCAAGACTCAAGAGGATGAACCTATAATTTTTACAACATTCCACGAAGATGGGTTTTTTTTTTCCCCCTTTGAAGGAATGAATAGAATTCAAGTGCTCTGAGAATTAGTTATTGCATTCACTTTTGAAGAGCCCCATTGTCGAAATGGTGTTAAGATGGCAAATTATCTGTTTAAAAGTCTAATTTTATTCTAGAGATCAACCCTTTTGGATGCTGCATCTGTGAAGAATTTGAATGCTTGGATTTGAATCGGGGTTGATGGGGAAGATCTCCAAAGGTTTGGAGTGTAATTTCGTACATATGGGTTGTTTTTTTGAAGAGATTTTATTTTCCATAACGCCATTCACTTTCTTGAGGTTTCTTGATTGTACTTTTTGGTCATTCTATTGTTGTTTCTGTTTGAATGTATCAAGACTCAAGGGGGTGAATCTTACGACATTCTGAGAAGATGGTTTTTAATGAGGAATACATGAAATTCAAGTGCTCTGGAATTAATCATTACATTTGCTTTTGAAGAGTTTCATTGACAAAAATGGTCTTAAGAAGACAAGTTTTCTGTTTGAAAGAATCTGTTTTTAGTTTAGAAATCAACCCATCTTTTGGAAGTTGCATTTGTGAAGAAATTGTTGAGTTGGATTTGAATAGGGGTTGATGGGGAAGGTCTTTGGAGTGTAATTTTATACATCAGTTGATCTTTGGATGAGATATTTTTCGGGTGATTATTGCTTATTCAATTTCATGAGGTTTATTGATAATAGGTAGCATTGAGTTTTTAAACATTTTGTTAAAGCATCCAACTCCAAACCAATTGGCAAAGAGTGGAGAGGCCACCCAGACTCATATACTAGTTTTGGAGGAGATCATTAACCGATGTGGGACAAACTCCAACACTCCCCCGCACGTGGAAAGGTAAACAAAGGATCCGGAACACACGGATCACAACGAAAGAAAGTGCAACTATGACACAAACAAAGGGGAAAAACCTCGGAAACTCTAGCTCTGATACCATATTAAAGCATCCAACTCCAAACTAATTGGCAAAGAGTGGAGAGGCCGCCCAGGCTCATATACTAGTTTTGGAGGAGATAATTAACCGACGTGGGACAAACTCCAACACTTTTATTAGTTAATGTGCAGCTTTGAGCTTAGGACTTCGGGTATAATTGAGATTTTACTTTTCTATCTTTTGACTCGTATGATTTTGGCTCCAGAAATTGACGATGGAGGTGAAAGGTGATGGCTTTGGTCTAGGTGGGATGGAGTTATTTGGGCGGATGATAAGAGTGTACCCTCCTAATTAACAACAAATTTTTCCACAAAACAAATTACAGATAGAGATGGGGACTTATTGAGTCTTACGACTCTTACCTTTCAGGCAGGAAAAAAAAAGGGAAAAGAAATGGATTCATGTGGAAAATATTAGTACCTTGTAAGTGATGCAAAATTAAAAGAAAAAGGCTACTGCACTCTAAGATATGTAGGACTATATGCAAATTTGCTAAAACCCCTAACTAAACCATGGCTGGTGTTATGTATACGGGGAGCTGAAAGATTAATTGTTGATACTGCCGCGGAACTTGCATCCCATGGTCACAAGGTTCATCTTTTTACATCTCACCATGACAGAACTCGATGTTTTGAGGAGACTCTTGCTGGTGAGGAATTCGTATTGTTTTTATCTAATATGTTGTTCAACTGGGCTGCTCTATCAATTACTCCCTCCGTCCCATAAAGAATGACAATTTTTGAAATCCGTGTCATTTTGTATCGCTTATATTTTTCAATCTATAATGTTTTTCATGAGTTTGAAAACTTTGTATAATAGAATTAATCGAAAACTATCAAACAAGATCCATATTGCATATGCTTTGACATCCATATTGAAATATATAAGGAGTTGAAATTGGCACGGATATCAAAAATTGACATCCAATTTGGGACGGAGGGGTACTTTTTGGTTGAACTTGCGTGCATTTTTCAGATTAAAGAAACTGTCGTATCTTTTGGGGATGTTTTTCTTGACTTGGTCTGGTTACTTACATGTATAATGTTTTTCACACTTACATTTGTATCATATGATCATATCTTGGAGAGTTGCGCAAGGTTGCCACATTTCCCTATCTAAGCCAAGGCAAAAAAGGTTTCCCTAAATCTTGCACAGTGACATTTGTAGACCAGGTTCTGGTTTATTTTACTTGCACTAGAACAATTGTAATCCCAGGTAATATAGGTTGTAACACAATCTAAAGAAATTTTGTATAGCCATGCTGTTTCACTGCAGAAATGGTTAGTTAAAAGCATTTTCACATGAGCACATGGCAAAATAACAGTGAGTTTTGGTACAGTATTGATGATTGGTAATTTCCAAGATGATGGGCTGGTTGAATACTAATTTCTATGTTTGCCGTCCTTATGAAATAAAAGAAGTGGCGACTTGGTAATTAAACCGGCTCTTCACTCTTCTCAATTCTGTTTCATTAGTAACCATGTGTAAAATCACCTCCATTTCTGAAAGCCTTGAAAAAGAACTTCTTTGTAGCTTCTCTGAATATCTGCATGTGATAGCTACTGGATGTTTTTTTCCCCCTTTAAACAATTTTGTTTTGGTACTCTGCATCTATTCTTCCTTGTACTATATCAACGATATGTGACATTAATGCAAACACAATGTGCAGGAACCTTTCAAGTAATTGTATATGGTGCTTTCCTACCCCGTCATATTTTCTACCATCTAGATGCTGTATGTGCCTATCTCAGATGCATTTTTGTTGCTGTCTGTGTGATGTTCATATGGCCATCATTCGATGTTGTGCTCGCTGATCAGGTCTCTGTAGTCATTCCGTTCATGAAACTAAAGAAATCAACTAAGGTGATTCTTTTCTTTATTTTAGAAAGAAAATTCACCATTAGCAGTTTATGGATATCTCACGTTATCTGCTTCCTGTCCAGGTTGTATTCTATTGCCACTTTCCGGATTTGCTACTGGCTCAACACACAACCATTCTTCGGCAGATATATCGGAAACCCATAGACTTTATAGAAGATGTAACGACTGGTACCTCTCTGGATCCGGGCTTTGTGTCCTGTAAATTGTCTTCCATATCTTTTCTTTTCCATCACACCACAGGAAATTCTATTTTAAGAATCAGCCAAATACAAGAAAGGAGAACACTTGTCCGCTTAAATAAAGTGCAAAGGAGAAGGTTAATCAAAGACAAACTACAAATCACACATTGCTCTCAAAATTCTGAGGGAAAAAGAAAGAAAGAGAGGACTCCCTAAACAGAAGAGAACATGAGGCCCAAAGATGACAAACGGCACAATTTATGCTAATAATGAACGATGTTGTCGAACTTGTCCTCTAGCAGCCACTTCCAAACCAAATAACCCAAGAAAGTGAAAATAAGATACAGTACTGCAATCATTTCTCATTTTTGTTGCAAAAAAAATGATAGTATCAAATTTTGCGAAAGAAGGCAATGCCACCCAACAAATATCCTATGATCTAAATAGGTGATGCCAAACGACAATGTAAGAACAAGTGATCCAATCATCCTCCATACTTCTTCCATGCCTTTGTTGAATTAATGTAATGTACTTTTCACAAGCTTAATGGATTGACCTATGGATTTACAGGTATGGCGGATTTGATTCTGGTTAACAGCAGATTTACTGCATCTACTTTTGTGGGTACATTTAAGCATCTTCATGCCAGAGGAATCAAACCAGCCATGCTTTACCCTGCGGTGAATGTAGAGCAGTTTGATAAACCCCATGCTTTTAAGTAACAAACATCCTTGTGTTTTGGGTATGCTTTAAAATTTTTGTGTTTAAACATATGCTTAGCAGTTTTTATCGCTTGCCCTTTCCCGCACTGATGTTAAGATTTTATTTGGTTAATCTGTTGCAGGTTTAATTTTCTCTCTGTTGACCACTTTGAAAGGAAATAGAATGTTGAATTAGCAATATGTGCTTTTTCCTTGCTGCAAACCCTTGGAGGTGATGTCCAAGGTCTTAATGTTGCTAACGCTATGTTGGCAGTCGTAGGCAAGTCTATCTGCTTCCGGCTTGAGTACAGACGTACATTCATTGATTCATCTTGGTTTTAGATATATCCTTTCTAGTTCTTAGTTGTATATCATTACCCAGTCCGTCTCTTGTACAAAATGCGTCTTCTTTCATCAGTTGTGTGCCATATTTCTTGCATTGGCGTACAGTGTTAGCTCTGGAATCATCTATTACACAAGTTCAAGGGACTCTAGGGTACAGATGGAAATTCATTTTTGATCTATTTTTGTTTTAGTTTTCCTGAGATGAAAGATATTTTCATGTAACATAAGCATCAATCTTGGAACTTACGAAAAAACAAGGAAAGAATCAAAAGCGTCAACGGTGGTGTTTTTTACATGTGCAATTATGTGGTAAGCTTGGAGTACTAGACAGCTTGATGGTACGATGGCCAAATAGACACATAGAGTGCATATACACACTTGACAGATTTAGAAGAGTCCATGCAACATAAATAGCAGTTTGATGAGCGATCAGGAGTATGCAGTATGCACTATTATCTATGTTCATTTGTATCTTGCATTGTCAATGCGAATGGTGATTATTCTTCTTCCTTTGACATTATTGTTTGATGCAGTATAACAGGGCTGCTTGTGCCTCCCTTGTTAACTTTTCTAATGTGGGAGTAATTGCCTGCTGCAAAGTATAATTTTGACTCTTTCTGCAATTGTCTGTTGTTGGCTTTTTGGCAATCTGGAAAAGCCTTGCCCCCCTCCCCCCCAACACGCACACACACACTAGGAAGTAGGAACCGATGTTAGATTGTGCTTAATCACACCAGATTTGGCAATCTGAGAAAGCATTTGCCCCCACCTGTTTACACGAGGGACCAATGCTAGATTGTGCTTAATCTTCAGCTTATGTTTCAGAGCAGTGGGGGTACACTTTTTGCTGCACATGCAAGATATGCTTTTGCCCATTTGGATGTAGAATTTGGTACATGTTTTCAGTAATTTGACCACCTTATGTATTTTCTTCAGGTGGCTTGATAAACGGCTAAGAGAGAATGTCGAATATTTGGAGGAATTGAAAAGCTTAGCAGACCGGAAAGTGGTGTCTCACAAGGTTAAGTTCATGACCTCTTGCTCAACAGCCGAAAGAAATATGCTACTTTCGCAATGCCTCTGTGTTCTTTATACACCAAAGGTGTGTGAAAATCCAATGTCATCCTCAAAATTGTAATTTTTAAACAAAGTCGCCTAATAATGCTTTAACAATTGTAGGATGAACATTTCGGAATCGTTCCATTGGAGGCAATGGCAGCCTATAAACCTGTAATTGCATGCAACAGTGGGGGTCCTGTGGAGACGATTAAGAATGGCATGACAGGGTTCCTTTGTGGTCCTAGCCCTCAAGAGTTCTCTTCAGCGATGGAAAAGTTCATAAGGGACCCCCAAATGGCAGAGAGAATGGGTTCTGAAGCTCGACAACATGTCGTTGAGTCATTTTCTACCTATATTGGCCAGCATCTGAACCAAATTCTTCTTGATATAGCCCGGGGGAAAGATTTACCACGACTTTCGCAGGAGAGAACAATATGAATGGGAAAACTCTGCTTTGGCATGAGAGTCATCGTTACACATGTCTTTGATTCCCTCCATGTCTCTCCCTCTTGATTCTATGTGCATGAATAGATATTAGATACACAGGGTCGAGATCATCAGTTTTCTCAAGAAACAAATAGAGAGTTAGTTATCTGTCTTTCTGGAATTGATATCAGAATGGGTTTTGCCTTTTTTCTCCTTGATTCTCTCACTGATTTCGCTTGGTTGCTTGATGTCTTCAAGCTACTGTTATGGTCTACAATCATCTTCTGTCTTTATGCCATAGTTGTATGCATTACAAACAATGAACAGATCAACATAGAAAGGTTTGAGTTGAAATGTAATAACAATTTAATTTTACGTGTGCAATATTGTTTTACGTTCTACAGTAATGTATTTGTTCTCGCGATTGGACTTTAAAAAAAACTTTCAAGTACACTAATTTGATTAGTTGGTGAAATGTTTTGTTGAATTCAGACACTTCCAAAGGCAGACTCTTGGCTATGTCCCTGAGCGCCCACACTTGTGTTTGGTACGCGTTGCTTGATGTTTTTAAGCTATACATAGTTGTGATCAACAATGTCTTCTGTTTTTTAGCTGCAGGATTAGTGACTTAATTTACAGTTGAAAAACTCTTGTTCGTCATAAGATCATTGAAGGAAAGGTTGGTGATTATCTGGAGAGTGTTCTTTTAAGCGGAGATGAATACCTTCGAGAACAAATATTGGACTGCGAAAGGAAAACCAAATTCTAAGCGCATATGACAGGAAAAGGAAACCCGATTTCATATTTCATAATCCCTTTTTCGATTCTTGCCAACTTTTCTTTTTACCGATTCAACAAAAACTTCATAAAGCGCGCGTTTCTTGACATAAATAAGTTGAACAAGATTCAAGTCCTTGCACGTTTAAAATGGGGCAAACAAAATACAAACAGAAAGCAAAAGTCAAAAGTCAAAAAAGAAAAAACCCAAGTGCATCTATGCTTCAAATGGTACAGCTTTTGTAAGGAACAGGAATTACTATGAGATCTTTTCTTCCAACGGTCGCACCAAATTCCTCGGTCATGTCTATTTCCTCTTGTTTCATTCCACCAGGGAGTTTCCAATCAAAGTGGAACAGAAGTTGCGCAAGCTCGAATTCGACATTTGCAATGCCAAAATTCATACCCGGGCATATCCTCCTTCCTGCTCCAAATGGGATGTACCCGAAGTTATTCCCTTGACACTAGCCTTGTGCATTATGTGCTCATTGACCATGATTCCCATGATCCTATCTGCTTCTTCATGAATTTTCTCTAGTTTGGACCTCAGTCCATTGACGTTGTAAAGCCATTCCATGCTAGGATAAAAATTGGCAACATTGAATCCGCCGGCCAGCTTTAAAGCTTCCTTCACAATTGATATGAATGCTTCTTGATCTTTGAATCTCTTTCCCAAGGCAGCCCTGGAAGTAATTTCGAATGCCGATGAGTAAAGTTTCTGAGAGAGGTTGACGGCTAATCCTGCATCCAAAACGATGCTTTTAACGAGCTTTGATGCTTCTTTGTGTTTGATTGTTTGGAACGACAAGACACGTTGGTGGCTCAAAAGCTCTGTTACGCATATCTTCGGCAGTTGTCTCCAGTACGGACCATACGGAGCGAAGGTAAGGTTAGTAGAGTCATAAGACACAATCCTTGTCACGATATCGTGAGGCCTGGAAGCAAATATGATGTCGTGTGTTTTCATCACTTGTTTTGCCATTTTTGGTGAATATGTTATGTTGTTGTTGTTGTTTTGCCATTTCTGGTGAAGAAACAACAATAGTTAGAACTTCACCAAGTTGAAGGCTCATCAGAGGCCCATGTTTCTTGGCCAAGTCTCTCAAGGCATGGTGAGGTAAAGAGCTGGCTATTTGGTGCAAATTTCCCATGAGAGGTAGCTTCCATGGCCCAGGGGGAAGGTTTGAAGTTGAGTTATTGGCTTTGGATTTTTGAACTAATTGTAGCAAAAAGAGTACAAAGAGTAATGGGGTAAAGAGGATTGAGAAGGAGAGCAATTGAAGCTCCAAGGGGCAAAAAAGGAGACAAGTGTATAAGGGTATTCTTTTGGGATGATTGATGAAAAGGCTTTGTGCTATGTAACATATTTATCTTGACCAGATATGTTCTGAGTTAGGGTGGTGCTTTTTAATTGAGTTTTTTTTTTTTTCCTAGTCGTGGACTATTTGATTCTTTGTTTAAAGAGCAATGTTAGTGACACCGTATTTCGAATAGATCCAAAAAGCCAATAGACAATACGAAACCACCCACCAATTAGAAATCTGATTAACGACTTTGACAACTTCTTGTAATCCTAGTTACCTTTTCATTGCAAGATTTTTGCAATCCAGAAATGACAATATCTGGTTGAACTTACGTTTCTAGACTTTTGTGCCCCCAATGGCCTGACACTGCTTATTCCTATAAACTATCATACACACTCCAAGGCACTCGTCGTGTTTTATTCCAAACACCATCCTTTGGGCACAAATTAGGCAAGTGCAGCCGGAAAGGGTTCGAATCTTTAAAGCCTACTCTTTTGTTAAGTTTTAACTTTCGTTATAATTATGTTTAGTCATTTGGTGCACTCTCTGCCGGCCTCGATAGCGACGTCTCTGTCGCTATCAGCTGGGGCCCATGAGGAGGACAGGATTAGACTTTATATCTCCCGAAATCTAAATAGACGTGCAACATATACGAATTCAAGCTTAGAAGTACTATCTCCAAATGACATCTCATTTCCAATGATATAAGAAAAATTTCCATTAAACAACCGAATCAAATATTTCTATTGAAACAAAAATTCTAATAGAGATTGCATAACGATGTTTGAGATAAAGGGGTTGGATTTCACAGCTTTCATTCTATTACGCTTAATTACCATTTTGCCCCCTACAATTCATCTGTGCCCTCACTATATTACTTTATTGTCGTTTCTTCATTGATGTTTGTGATGCATTGATAGCTGCGTAAATACTCCCCTCAAAAAGTATATAAGCTCGCCCCTGTGTAGAATTTTGAAAAAAATATATAATAGTAACATTTGAAATACGATGATACCAACATTAATTACTAAAAGCTAATGGCTAAAATATTACAAAAAATAAAACTATAGGGTTAATATTGTGAATATTCAAGTAATAACCTTCCACCTTTCATTAGATGGGTTTAGTGTTTTACAGTTTTATTTTATCTTTTGCCCTAAAATCTCAATGGCACACCAAATCCGCTCTCTCTCCCTCCCTCTCTCTCTCTTGGCCCAAACATTCCCAATTGTTAAGACTTCAAGGGCAATTTTGAGAAAATAGCGACGGAGGAGAAGAGATTTTGGAAACCCTAAGTAATTTGGTGAAATTTAAGTTGTAGGTATATCTTTCCTCAATTGTTGTTCTAAACTTCTACTAATTCTTTGTTTTTTGCCTGGTAAAATCATGTAAGATGAAAACCCATGTACCGAATTCGTCCAGTTGTGATGAATGAAAAAGAAGAAGATGAACAATGAAGAAAAACAAGACACATACATCAAGATCGTTTCCATTAGTTAAACTGATTTGTGTATTTATGAAATTTTGAGTTTTAATGTATTTGCGTGATTATGCATGTGTATTTATATTTTTTTCTAACATGCACGGTCGCCCCTGCGTGGCGAAATTCCTGGCTCCGTCCCTGCTCACCATACTACTTTATTGTCGTTTCTTCATTGATGTTTGTGATGCATTGACAGCTGCGTAAATACTCCCCTTTACGTCCATTTAATGTACTAATTACGTGATGAAAATGAATTCAACAACTAATTACGTGATGAAAATCACACGTCATGGTGAAGTGGCATAAAATTGACATTGACGAGATAATCACAACTACGACAAAAACTTCGAATTCACCACATTTGTGGGACAGTAGCAAAGCTCCATGAGGAAGCTGGCGCAACCTCTGAAAGAGAGAGTCGAAGCCGCAGCAGTGCTTTCTCAGGGCTTGACTTCCACATCTACCCCAGGAGGAATGTCAAGCACCATCAAGGCATCTATTGTTTGGGCAGTCGGGAATAGAATATCAATGAGGCGCTGATGTGTTCTGATCTCAAAATGAAACCCGGCGTCTTTGTGCACGTGTGGAGATTTAAGTACGCAATAGATCCGCTTCTTGGTTGGTAACGGCACAGGACCAATGGTCTTCGCATCAGTTCTCCTAGCGGCATCCAATATCTGCTTGCATGAATCCTCTATCGGGGGCACCCAATATGACCTCAGTTTGATCCTAATCTTTTGCTTTGGTGCACTCTGAACACAATAAAGAGATACTAACACGTCAGAATGTCACTAAATACCTAATTCAAGAAAAAGAGAATGAAATACTCCCAGTCAAGACAAGAGGTTAAGCATGGATTGCACGCCTTGTGGCTCACCCGTATGCACGGAATCATGGAGGGTCTATCCATGTGAGTGAATGTGATGTATTTTCTTCGACACATTGGAGAGAATTGAAGGGCCTTTTACCAAACTTTCACAATTGTGCTTTACCTATATACTCAATGGAAGAACCAAGGGCATTAAAGCCCAATCCAAGCACCACGTCAAAGGACTTACTTCGAGGTGTGATGGCACCTTCATAGTAATGGCAGTTCTGTAGAGATTACTCAAAATAGTTCCTTCAAGCAGCAGATAGTTCATGGGTTACTCCTAAACACACTCATCAAAGTAGCTAAACCTTACAGAATAACAACTACGTAATGTAGTAAAACTTGGAAGGGAAAGAACCTTCCTACAATGATACTTCGAACTAGGAACCACATGAAGTTCTCAGTTTTGCAGCCCATGGAAGGGTTAAACTTTTCCCCGGAAAAGTTTCATTAAAATCCGGACCGTCCGAAACACTTTTGGATGATCACGATGGACTGCTGCTGGAAACATGTTTGCTGCTCCGGAAATAACTATTTCTCCTTGGTGATTGGGCTTCCTAGCTCTACTGGTGTCTATAATGCTAGGTCTGCATGGGAGGCTGTGAGGACTAAATTTCCTGTGCAGGCTTGGACAACAGTGGTTTGGTTCAAAAAGAATGTTCCACGCTGGGCTTTCATTCTTTGGCTAGCTGTTCAAGACAAGCTGAGTACTAGGGACAGATTACGTAAATGGGGAATGACTGTGGATGAAATCTGTCCTTTATGTTGCAAAGAAAAGGAAACTCACAAGCATCTATTCTTTGGTTGCTCTTTTTCCAAATCTGTGTGGTCTGTAGTATGGAGTAAATCCTCATCTGTTTGTGTGCCTACATCTCTAATCTGACTAATCATGCATGGTTTTTATTGTGACACTTGAATTACTGTTTGTCGTCTAAATTTTTTTCGGTATGTTCCATGATAATTATCATTAGGCTTTTAATTCGTCTATTATTTTTTATTTTATCTAACATTGTTGTAGGATTCAACAATGCTACAATCACACGTAAAACACTGTGGTGCAATGAATGAAGGGACAAAATAAAAGACACTAAAATATAAAATCATCGGATTGGGTATGAATCTGAATGGTTTTTGGTTTTCTCTTTAGTCTTAGGCATGTTTTTTTTTTTTTTTTGGATTAATTATGAGGTTTGGTGGTGTATAGGTTTTAGATTTTGCTGTGTTTTCCTTTGTCCCTGTTATTTAGTTGGCGTATGCCTTCTTAGTTTTTTGGTCTTGGGTGGAACTTATCGTTTTGTGCTCTTGGTCCGTTTCATCCTCGTGTTGTTCTTTCAAATATTAATACTAAATTTCTTTTGTTGAGTAAAAGAAAAACATGGCTACGTACATTTGTAGCTTTTGATCCATTAGTCTTCCAAAATAGATAAATATTTTGTGATAAACAAAAGTCCAAAAGTCATCAACAAACAAATTGGGACAGATGAAATATCATGTAATGCGATTTCAAAACACATCTACAGTATATTGAAAAAAATGGGTTGCGACCAAGTCTCTTAATATATTTTTCAAACTAAATTTGTTTCAAAATCATATCGAACAGTATAAGATAGACATTATATTTTACAATAATGATGTTCTCGCCGAGGTCTAAAGGATGAATGGCCCAATGATCAATGTAAGCCTATATTGCATGTAATTACTGAATGGAGTGGATGCTCCAATCATCAATGTAAGCCTATATTGCATGTAATTACTGAATGGAGTGGATGCTAAGCTGAGTGTGGCCGTTAGAGATTGGACGGGGGGTTTGATAGATGGCGTAGTTGGTGCAGCGAAGGTGGTCTCTCAAATCCAAGGTGAGGTCCTAGCAATTCATAAAGCGTGTGGGATGGTGAAAGATTTATCTGGACAGAGTGGAGATTGAATCGGAAAACCAGCGTAATTGCTATAAAATTCAGTGTCTCTGAATTAGTTCCTCCGTGGGATATCGCGACCATGGTCTGGGATATTAGACAATTTAGCCCTTGTTCGGTTGTGGGTTTGAAAAAAAAATTTCCAAATCCAAATCCACTCATTACTTATATTTTCAATTATTACTTTTATTTTTCGCTCCACTAATTACCCCTATATCCGATCATTAATCTAATTTTTTTTCTCTCTCTCTCTACTCATTACTCCTATCCCCAATTATTATCCTATTTTTTCTACTCACTCATTACCCAAAAAACAACCCAAAAATTTTCCAAACCCACATCAACTGGCTCATGATTGTTACCAGTCTCGTGGGTGACTGGGTGGCTTCCCCACCTGGTTTTTATTTCCTCTGTTCTAGCTAGGGATTTTCTTCCCTGTAAGCCCTGATGGGCACTGATTTGATTATCAAAAATAAATAAATAAATAAATAAATAGCAGGTTAGGAATCTTATCAAAAGCATTTATCGTCCAATGATGCATGCCTATATATGTACACATACATTGTAGATTGAACTTTTGGCCTGTTACTTTTGATGCTAGAGTTTATAAAAACTACTCTGCCATCTGCCATGTCTCTATGTGTGCTTCCGGTGTGTTCTTGGCGTATCCCTCACCGAAAGATAAAATCTAATAGACACATATGTCACACAGCGTGTGCCATGCTGATGTGTCACGTGTCCCCCAGCGTGTCCAACATGGTATTCAGCTAAGGTAAGAGAAGTTGTTCAGTTCCAAGATGTAGAATCATTAGCTCTTAGCAACTGACAGAGCCTCGAGGTAATCCCAACTTTTCAACCAGTCTGATTGAACAATTTCTAAATTTTTTGCTTCACAATTTGAGCTATACAACCAACGATTCCGGTATGAAAAAAAAAAAAAAAACTGAAAACTGGACGGCACTGGACAAAAAGAAAACTGGACAGGAACTCATTCCTCCTCAAAGTACGGAGACTCGAGGCCATCAAATGATTCAAATCCACTTGTGCAAATTGTCCAGTTCTAGTCAAAACTCGTGAATAGAAAATTGCCATGTGAGTACAATTTAAAGCTCTGCTTTCAAAGGCACATTCTGGGAAATGAGAAAGTGAGAACACCATAGTGGACTCTTTGTAAGTCTGCCACTAGCTAGTCTTGAGGGGAGAAACTTTTTTGTATACCGGGTATACTAATACCCTTGGTATCCCTTTCGGTCCGTTTTCTAATTTTTCGGTCATTTTCCGATCACCTTTGGATGATCGACTCCGTTCATTTTGTAGAGTTTGGCGAGAACTTTAAACATACCAAAAATCGTGTTCATCGGATTTTTTAAATATATGATCGGCACGCATGAAAATTGAAAAAAGTCAAAACTGGATCTAAAACCACACTGAATCAGAACCCAGTTTTCTTTTTTTTTTTTGCAATTTTCACGTGTGCCGATCATGTATCAATTAAAATCCGATGAATACGATTTTTGATATGATTATAGTTCTCGCCAAACTCTACAAAATGAACGGAGTCGATCATCCAAGTGTGATCGGGAAATGACCGAAAAATTAAAAACAGACCGGAGGGGATACCAAAGGTGTTGGTATCCCCGGTATACAAAAAAAAGTTTCTCGTCTTGAGGGATGGACCCAACTCAATTATATACGTATTATCCTTTGTATCTCACATTGAAAAGAAGGAATATTCAAATGGGCTAATATTCTGTGTATTCGTCAGGGAATATTATTCTCAGTACCACATAATCTTACTCCCACCAAACAATTATGAAGGTTTGAACTCAAGCATTGAATGAGTGGCTCCATTAATTCAACCAACCACTTGGTGGTTTTCCGAACATATTCTCAATCATGTCACCGTGTGCCCACTTTTTTCTTTATAACTAAACCAATCAGTTGGGACCGGCTACGTGAATTATTATTTTTTATTGAGCTCTCTGTCAAGAACTACTTGTTCCACTTTTTTCTTCGTAAAGCTAACCAAAAACAAGTGTTCGGCGACACATGCTCACACATCTATCTTTGCAACGCGTGTGCACCCCACAAAAGATGTGAGTAAATGATGCGGTGGGTGTGGATTCCACCAAATACGTGAGTAGGTGTGCAAGTAGCAAAGATGTAAAATTAGAAATGAACGTCCATATTCTGATCAGACAAAGATGGTTACTTCTAATGCATATACATCAATGTCAAACTGACGTATTTTATAAGTGATTGATGTACATATTGAGACCTATACAATGAACGATTTAAATTGTTAAACAAGGACAATGACGAGTTTGGTTTGGAATTACCTAAGAAATCGTGTGTGCTTGTGGTTGATCTCATCGTCAAACTTGTTTATTTAACCTTTAATTTCCTTGGCCAGCACACAATCTCAAAAAAGCACATGGGATAGCAAATAGTAGCAACTTACCTACTGATTAGATAAAAAAGGATTTTCTTTTTAGAAATTTGAACAATCTTTTCTGTCGTTTTATCCGTCACAAGGTGATGTCGACAGCTACCATTTTCCACAGTTTCTTATTGGTTATTCTACTTCAAAGTTTAGTTTGCTAGGGCCTCGTTCGTTTGGGGAATTCAAATCCCTAGGTACGGTCTTCAATAAATTTTATTTATTTTTTTTTTCATTCATTACTCTAAAAAATCTTCCTTTTTATTTTTTGATCCGCGAAAAATCTCCCTCAAAACCCCCGACAAACAAGATGTAGAAGACGCACAATTTTCGAACAAATAAATTAAATACTTATGTGTATAACGTAAATATTAGTTTTTGCACCACATTCAAAACCTCAATTAATTTAATTTTTAGACTACTGTAGAATAATTTTAGGCTCCGTTCCGGAAAGGTAAATAAGCACTTATTTTTTAAGAAGGCAATTTCAAGCTCAAAAATCATGTGCTTACGCAAATAAGTTTTCTATCAATATGGATCTTGTTTAATAGAGCTCATTGAGATCTTTTATACAGTGCAAAAAAAAATTAAAAATTTATTTTTCATTTACATTATTTTTTAGTTTGAAAATGTGAAATAAGTACTTATTTTTTAAGAAGGTGTTCTGAAACGGGGTGTCACACACAAAATATATTATACGTATTTAAAAAGTATATGTTTTCTCTTCATTGACTAACTTTAGGGGACCGAGGATGTCTACAATAAGTTTGTTGACACAGATTTATTGCACATAAATTGCACACATATTTTTGTGTGGGATCTACTATGGGTCCTACAAGGACAATCCGAGCCATTCATTAAATATAAAATGTTTTTTCAAAGGCCTTTGATGAAAAATCAGCTCAATCCAATACCTAAAAATGTTCAATTCAACCATCTAACTTTTCATTCGGATTTCAGCATAATAAAAATTTAGATGATTGGCTCAAGCACCTATAGGTATCCGATTAAACTGATATTTCGCGGGAGTTCCTGAAAAAATATTTTACATATCATAAGCGGCTCGAATTATTTGTGTGGGACCAGTAATGGGCCCCACCCAAAAATATGTGTGTGATGTGTTACCAATTATATGTGTGAATAGCACAGTTGGGATATCTATTCTAATACTAAATCACCAGGAATATGGCATCTATCTCTCAAAAAATTAAAGACTAAAGGATGAGTTATCCTAAACTTTTAAAAAAAATTAGGAGTAAGTTATTTTGTTCTTATTTGAAATTTTTTTTTGCATTTGTTAGTTTTGCGCCAAATTTTTGTACAGTATTGATTCGTCTCGATTAGAGGAATCGGAAAAGTAATTTTTTTTTTTACTTTTTCCCAATATTTCGGAAAATAATCACTTTTTAACAAAATAAGTCTCTCAAAATATTTGGGTAAAAGTAATTTTTTTACTTTTCCGACTCATCTGGCTGAGACGAATCAATAATCCACAAAAGTTGGGCACAAAACTAATAAATATAAAAAAAAAATTTAATTAAGGACAAAACCAACTTAATTTTTTTTTAAGTTTAGGAGAACTCAGTCTAACACATGGTGAGGCGTAGTAAGATTAGGGTTTTGCCCTCATCTCTTATTGCTTCAAAGCACCTGCCATCTTCTCACACTTCAGTAGGCATCGTTAACAGTGTACTTGTTTTTTGCTCTTTTAGGAGTATATTAATGTACTTGTTTCTTACTTTTTTAGACTTGCACGCCAAAAATGCCTGCACATCCTCCTACATAAACTAACCATTACTCCCTCCGTCTCAATTTGTTGCGCCCTTATTCCTTTTTGGGATGTCCCAAAATGATTTGTATGTTTCAAAACTTTCCATTTTTAGATATCTAAATTACCATTTTGCACCTCCTTTTTTTTTATACATTTAAAAGAGGCTATGTTTTCAAGAAAAAAGAGAGCAATTATGATGGACAAAAGTGATTTCTGAGCATGGCAGGGAACTTCCCGCCTCATGCAAAAAAAATTTGAATTTCACTTTTTGCCTAATTTAAATATTATGTCAAGGGATAAAATAGTAAAATTGAAGAAAAGTCAATGTAATTATGAAATTTTCTTAAACTACGTGAAAGTCAAAATAGGCATAACAAATTGAGACGGAGGGAGTATATGGCCGGGCACATGGGATGACAAATCTTTGGACTTGCCTTTTATATTAGATGGACACGATCTCCCTACTTTATATAAATTTACTAGTGCTTACCCGTGTTTACGACACTACGCACCAGTTCAACCAGATTAAAAAATGAGTAATTTTTTAATAACATTTTCGATGTGTGAATAGTGAACTTGTGTGCCGGCGTGTGTGAACGTATGTGCATGTGAGTGATGGGTGTCACCTAGGACAAATGGTGCCACATAGGACAACCCTTCTGTTTTATTAGATAGATTTCTTGTGTGTATTAGACTTGGGACTTTTTACTTTGTTTACGGCGCTCAATTGCCCGCGTCCAAAAGTGTTTTGAGTGGTTCAGATTTTAAACTATTCACGTGATAGTTAAACTATTCTAGCAAATAAATTTTTTAAATACAACCATTTATTGCCGAAACAAACGGCTGATATCGCTCTTACTCCGTAAAGAGCCGGTTTGCAGCGGCTCCGTAGATAAGTTTCTCTCCAATTCCATAGGCCACTTTTGGGTGACCATCTTCGAACTTATCATTTGCAGTAGATGGACTTCTCATAATTTCATGTACTTGTTTTTTTTCTTTTTTTGGTGTTCCACTTTCTCCAAAAAAAAAAGTTAAATGGTGCAAAAAAAATTGAAAAAATATTTTTTATTTTCATTATATTTGAGTTTGAAATTACTTTCTTTTGAAAAAAAAAAGTACTTTTTTTAAAAGTGAAACACCAAAGCCGTTCCACTTTCCAAAAAAGGAATTTTTTGAAAAAGAAGGTAACTTCAAGCTCAAAAATTATGTGTTTATGCAAATAATTTTTCTACCAATATAAATCTTGTTTGATAGATCTCATTGAGATCTTTTAAACGGTGCCAAAAAAATTAAAAAATTATTTTTCATTTTCGTTATATTTAAGTTTGAAATTACCTTTTTTTTTCAAGAAGTTCTTTTTTTAGAAGGTGGAACGGCTCACAATAAAGGTAAAAAGCTGGGATTGTTTTGAAGAATTCAAATACTTGGAGGGGCAATGATTTTCACACTTTGCTTTTATTTAATGAAATTTTTGTTGTCTTTTATTCATTCATGTGATATTACTAAATTACCTTTACCTATTGAGTCATTTTTTTATATGAAAGGCAATTTGATACTTTCACGTGAATAAAAACAAAAAAAAAATGTCAATAAATAAAAAGAGAGGGTAAAAATCATTTCCGTACATGAAACCATCGAATATGATCGTTTATCCTTGAACCAATTGCCCTTTGAGAGGTGATTTTGACACTCCACTTTAGTCAATGGCACTCCACTTTTATTTTTATTTTTTCACATGATTAACATACAAAGTGGAGTACCATTAGCTAAAGCTGGAGTGTCAAAATCAATTTCATTTCCCTTTTGTTTTTCTTAATCCGTCCAAACAGCAGTGATGCTGGTATTTTGTCCCAGTCTCTATGTCTCACTCACTTCACGCATATCTTGATTCTTGGAAAATACTCCTCCGCTTCGGGAAAATATATTCTATACCTCTTAGTCACGGTACAACCTCGTGGTGCCTCAAGGCTTTTCTCTATCACACATTGTTGTAGGACTCGAGAAATTATACAGATTGCACCACAATGTGTGGTGAAGAATGTGTGGTGAAGAAGGATCACGTGACCTCGTTCACTTAGGGTTTTCAAAAATTTTAAACACAGTCTCTAATTAAATCTCTCTTTCTGCTAGTTACTCTCAAAATTTCCCTGAAAACCCAAACGGAACTGGACTATGTGACCGTGCTCGATGGCAAGGAATAATTACTCCCACCCCGAGCCATCCCTTTCGCGCCACATACCACTTGTCTTTTGCCTTTCCTTGTTCTATGGTCAGCTGACTCTTGGGCACCACGTTATCTGACGGCCACGGATTCCCCACTGATTCTCTCTCCTCGTCCCGTTCCACACGGCACATTTTGTCAAAACAAAACAAAACCACATACAAATTGTATATTATAAATACACGCACCCACAAAATCGTCCGCTCACTCTATCAGATCATCATTTTATTCTGAAACCCATTCAAATTCTGACATACCCAGAACCATTGCTCTCCCACGTGGCAAACGCACCACAAAGATGGAGTTTTTGAGATCAACGAAGATGGGTATGTCGTTCTTTCACTCTCACTCATATTCATCACTCATGTACACTCCCAGTAGTTTCCTCCTCCAACCCATTTTCCTCCGTGGGTTTTCTGGCTCATTGCACCTGGTTTTGTTGCTTTTTCTCTTAATCTCATGGGTATGTAGGAAAATCATGAGAACTCCCAGTGAAGGGCCAAAACGGAGTAGTAACAGGAGAAATAGATTTTCCTTCTACAATCAAGCTCTGTTTTGTGGTTGGGGTCTTTCAGCTTTTAATCTCGTTCTTTGGATATTAAATTACTTTTTTTTGTACAGAAATGGTTGGTCTGATGAAAAGATTGTAACCCTTTTGGATTTTGGACTCAGAACACTTGCTTGGTTGGCAATCTCTGTTTATTTGCACATCCATTGCAAGAACTCAGATGGGCCAAGGGTCCCAATTTTATTGAGAGTCTGGTGGGGATTTTACTTCTCCATGTCTTGTTGTTTCCTTGTTGTAGACTTACTTTATAATGAAAATGATCAATCTTTACCAACCCCATTGTTGGTATCTGATATCGTTTCAGCTGTTACGGGTTTTTGGTTCTGTTTAGTGGGGTTTTTGGGGAAGAAGGAAAGTGAAGATAACTTTCTTCAAGAACCCCTTTTGAATGGTACCAGTGCAAGTAATGGTACAGAGTCGAAGAAGTCCAGTGGGGGTGAACTAGTTTGCCCCTTTACCAAAGCTAGTCTTCTTAGCATCCTTAGTTTCTCTTGGGTGGGTCATTTGATTAGCGTTGGCAACAAGAAAGCATTAGATCTTGCTGATGTTCCTCAACTTGACAGTGTTGATAATGTTAAAGGGGCCTTTCCAATTTTTAGAAGTAAAATAGAGTCTGATAGTAGTAGTGGAAGTAGAATTACCACATTTAAGCTTGTCAAGGCACTCATCTTCGCGACAAAATGGGAAGTTCTATTAACGGCTTTTTTAGCACTAATATACACACTAGCGTCTTATGTTGGTCCCTACCTCATTGACTCCTTTGTTCAATACCTCAATGGAAGTCGAGCCTTCAAAAACCAAGGGTACGTCTTGGTTTCTGCATTCTTCTTTGCGAAGCTCATTGAGTGTTTGTCTCAGAGGCACTGGTTCTTTAGGGTGCAACAGGCTGGAATTAGGGCTAGGTCAGTGTTGGTTACCATGATTTACAATAAAGGCTTAAGCATTTCATGCCAATCAAAGCAGGGTCAAACGAGCGGGGAAATCATTAATTTGATGTCTGTTGATGCCCAGAGGGTTTCAGACTTTAGTTGGTACATGCACGATGTGTGGCTGGTCATACTCCAAGTTGGCCTGGCCTTGTTGATCTTGTACAAGAATCTTGGGCTTGCTTCCATAGCTGCATTAGTCACTACTGTTGCAGTGATGGCGGCAAATGTTCCTCTTGGGAAGTTGCAAGAGAAGTTTCAGGAGAAGATAATGAAATCAAAGGATACAAGGATGAAGGCGACGTCTGAAATCTTGAGGAATATGAGGATCCTCAAGCTTCAGGCCTGGGAGATGAAGTTTTTGTCAAAAGTTACAGAAATCAGGAAAATGGAAACGGGATGGTTGAGAAAATTCGGTTACACAGGTGCTTTGACCTCTTTTGTATTTTGGGGAGCACCTTCATTTGTGTCTGGCGCCACTTTCGGCGCCTGTTTGCTTCTAGGAATCCCCCTTGAGTCTGGGAAGATTTTATCCGCCCTTGCAACCTTTAGAATACTTCAAGAGCCTATCTATAATCTTCCTGATACAATCTCAATGATAGCTCAAACGAAAGTTTCCCTTGACCGAATAGCCTCATTTCTCTGTCTTGACGACTTGCAAAGTGATGTTATACAGAAGCTTCCGATAGGTAGCTCTGACACTGCAATTGAGGTAGTTAATGGGAATTTCTCATGGGATGTATCTTCACCTGATCCAACATTGAAAGATATAAACATCAGCGTGTCTCGTGGTATGAGGGTTGCTGTTTGTGGCACCGTAGGATCAGGAAAGTCGAGCTTACTCTCCTGTATCTTGGGAGAAGTGCCCAAAATATCAGGGACTATTAAGCTTTGTGGGGCAAAGGCATATGTTGCTCAGTCACCCTGGATACAGAGTGGGAAGATTGAAGAGAATATACTGTTTGGAGAGGAGATGGATAGAGAAAGGTATGAGAAAGTCCTTGAAGCATGTTCTTTGAAGAAAGACCTGGAAATTCTCTCCTTTGGCGATCAGACAATCATAGGTGAGAGGGGAATCAATTTAAGTGGGGGTCAAAAGCAGAGAATACAGATTGCACGCGCTTTATACCAAGACGCAGATATTTACCTATTCGATGATCCGTTTAGTGCTGTGGATGCTCATACGGGAAGCCATCTCTTTAAGGTGACTGTGAAATATGTTTTTTGCTTCTTTTTCGATGTAATTTTATGATAGTTTAATTGTATATGGATGTTACTTTAGGCTACGAGTTTTCACTGAAGCATTTTGCTTATACAGGAATGCTTATTGGGTCTTTTGGGTGCAAAAACCGTTATTTATGTTACTCATCAAGTGGAGTTCTTACCTGCTGCGGATCTCATTTTGGTGAGCCATTCATGTCTTGTTTCTTCTATAGTTCTCTGTCTTTGACATTTCTTGCTAAAAAAGAACATAATATTCAAGGATTAAGTCGTTGCTTAACAAACAAAAATCTCAATAGTTTTTCCCCCCGTAAAAAAGTGATCAATACAAGTTCGCTTTTATCGAATAAATGAAATAGATACAATACCAGCGGTTTAATTCAAGACCTTGTGGGATGTTTATTTTCCTTTGTCATTAGGTCTTGAAAGATGGAAGGATTACTCAAGCTGGGAAATACAATGACATCCTCAATTCAGGGAGTGACTTTATGGAACTTGTGGGCGCACATAAGGAAGCTTTATCAGCACTAGATTCCACAATGGCTGGCTCAATATCAGACAAATCGACCATCGAGGAAGAGAATGGTAGCACAAATGGTGTTCAGAAGTCCATGAAGAAAGAGGAAGCTACAAACGGCCAAAATGGAACAGACAATATAGTTGGACAAAAAGGACAGATAGTTCAAGAAGAAGAAAGGGAGAAAGGAAGAGTTGGTCTTTCAGTCTACTGGAAATACATAACAACAGCGTACGGAGGAGCTCTTGTGCCTTTCATATTGTTGTCACAAGTTTTATTTCAGATACTTCAAATAGGAAGCAACTATTGGATGGCTTGGGCTACTCCAGTATCAAAGGAAGCGAAACCTCCGGTCGGGGGTTCTACTCTCATAATCGTCTATGTGGCTCTGGCGATTGGAAGTGCTTTCTGCATTCTTTCTAGAGCCTTGTTTCTGACAACTGCTGGGTATAAGACCGCTACTATACTCTTCAACAAAATGCATTCGTGCATTTTCCGTGCTCCCATGTCGTTTTTTGATTCCACCCCAAGTGGACGAATCTTAAATAGGGTGAGTGTTTTTTGTCTACTTGCTGCTTCTGCCATTATCCCATTATCCTAATCATGGTTGTTGCCTTCAACATAGAATTTTGTTTAATCAATGTGTTTTCCTCTTTTAGGCATCTACGGACCAAAGTGCAGTGGATTTGAACATGCCAATGATCGTTGGGGCATTTGCATTCTCAATAATACAGCTACTGGGTATTATAGGGGTAATGTCACAGGTTGCATGGCAGGTGTTCATCGTATTTATCCCCGTGATTGCCACCTGCATTTGGTTACAGGTAGTTATTGTAAATTCTTACCAATCCGCGGTGCTTGTGAAGTCTCACAACATTAATTTCAGAATCCGCTTTTTTCCCACATATTTCAGTACGGAAGACTTAAATTTTATTTAAACATTATGTTTTTTGAGTTACTTAGTCTATTTTTCTTCTAAAGTATTCGAACATTTACTTAGTTTGATTATTTAATTGCTCGGCAAAATGTTGATGTTCTTCCAGAAAGATGATATCCTGTAATGTTGCGTTTGAAAAAACTAAGAGAAAGAATTGGCAAACCATGAAAGTCTCTTGGATGTAGTGGTTTCATTTTATGTAGTTCTGTTTTGTGTAGAAAGTGGTGGTTTCTTTTACCAACTCTTACCTCGATAAATTATACTAGTCTGATTTTCAGAGCTACACAATCACGAATGTTATATGCTGCAACTTTAATATTCTTTTACTTTGTTGCAGCAATATTACATACCGTCAGCGCGAGAACTGGCACGATTGGGTGGTGTATGCAAAGCTCCAGTTATCCAGCATTTTGCTGAAACCATGTCAGGATCCATTACCATAAGGAGCTTTGATCAGGAATTGCGATTCAAGGAGTTGAATATGAAACTGATAGATGGGCATTCTCGGCCAAATTTTTACACTGCTGCTTTGATGGAGTGGCTTTGCTTCCGCTTGGATATGTTATCTTCTATTACCTTTGCCTTCTCTTTGGTTTTCTTGATCTCCATTCCAACAGGAACAATTGATCCAAGTAATGAGTTTTTTGTTTTCTTTCTTTAGTGTCTATTTTACTTTTGCACCTTGTGTTCGAAAGTTTGATGATCTGTCTTTTGTTTCTTCATTTGTAGGTATTGCAGGGTTAGCAGTTACGTATGGGCTTAATCTGAACATGTTACAGGCCTGGGTCATTTGGAATCTTTGCAATATGGAGAATAAAATGATATCAGTTGAAAGGATACTTCAATACACTTCTATCCCAAATGAGCCTCCACTTGTTATTGAAGAAAATAGGCCAGATGGTCAATGGCCAGCTCATGGAGAAGTTGTTATCCAAGATCTGCAGGTATCCTTTACAAAATCTGATCTTCTTACATTTTTTCTGGATCATGGATGTGTTGATAGTAAAGAAAAGGAAGAGGGAAAGACAGAATTCAAAAATCCCTGTTATTTACTGTCCACCTATGTGACATGTACTTGGCTACTTTATATTGTTCATGAACATATTTAGTTTTATTCCCTTTCCGTATACTGCGTGTAAAATATGTCACCAAGTATTTAATGCAATATATTGTACCGTTACACATGATGGCCTTCTTACCAATCTGCCTCCTTTCTCTTGATGGTTTCTACAGTAAACTCGAATTTCTAAGTATGATTCCAATGTGTCCAACTAAATGTGAGACATGTATCCAATGCACTTGCTCAAGTGTCTGATACGGGGTACTTCTGTTATTTAGAAGAGTCCAGTAACATAGCCCTCCACAGATTGGACATCGGAAGATAGCCTTTGTGGCCAATTTTTACTTGTGTGTTGGAGTATTATTTGATGTTGCCATGTATGCATGTAGGTCCGATACGCCCCACATATGCCACTTGTATTGAGAGGCCTTACATGCACTTTCCGTGGAGGAATGAAGACAGGAATTGTAGGGAGGACGGGCAGTGGTAAATCGACCCTCATACAGACACTCTTCCGCATTGTTGAACCTACTTCTGGTCAAATTCAGATAGATGGTATCAACATTTCCTCTATTGGGCTCCATGATTTACGATCTAGATTAAGCATCATTCCTCAGGATCCAACCATGTTTGAGGGGACGGTGCGAACCAACCTGGACCCACTTGAAGAGTACACAGATGAACATATTTGGGAGGTGGGTTGATCTCCTGCATTTGGTTTCTATGTATCATATATTGAAAAATATGTGCTTTTCTTATTTGGATGAAATTGTGAATACCTTTTTTTATTTCTTTAGGCTCTTGATAAGTGTCAACTTGGAGATGAAGTCAGGAAGAAGGAAGGCAAGCTTGATTCAGCAGGTTTTAGTCATCCACTATTCCAACATAATCAAAGGAAAAAAAAAATACAACACGGATCCAAAAATCTTCGGAGTCTAGAACGCTTTTCATGCCAATGGGGGTCATGCTCCAACGGGATGAATGCAATGCTCTCACTGCTTTTTGGGCAAAGAATTTTGCAATTACAACATTACTGTTAACGAGATGTTACTTACCCCTGGCTTTCTCTTTTTCTCCTTCTTGCAGTTACAGAGAATGGGGAGAATTGGAGTATGGGTCAGCGACAGCTGGTTTGCCTCGGGCGGGTGCTACTCAAGAAAAGCAAGGTTTTGGTGCTTGACGAAGCCACCGCATCAGTGGATACAGCCACTGACAATCTCATACAGCAAACTCTGAAGCAACATTTCTCCGATTGTACAGTGTTAACCATTGCACATAGGATTACGTCTGTTGTTGATAGCGACATGGTTCTGCTGTTAGATAATGGTTAGTGTTACCGTAATCATCTTCCCCCGAATTAAGAATGTCAATCTAACATCTTGTTAATTTTCTTTTTTCCTTCTTGTTGCAGGACTGATTGAGGAATATGATACACCCACAAAGTTGCTTGAGAATAAGTCATCCTCTTTTTCTAAGCTTGTCGCAGAGTACAGTACAAGGTCTAGTTCTAGCTTTTAGAAGTAGGCAAATAATTGAATATGATCGTAAGATCTTTGATGACGATGAAAATGATCGAGGCAGTGCATTTTGTAGTTAGGATTGATTAGATATTGTGCTTCTACTTTGGAAGTGACGCTTGTCTTGGGTGTTGTAATGTCGTACACAACTCTCAGTTTCATGTGAGATTTGGTGTTGTAATCAACTCAAGTATATTATTATTATGTCTGCAATAAAATCCACTGTGTTGTGGCCTTCTTCCTGTAAATTAGTCTTAGTTTGTACTGTACTGATTGTATAGAATATGAAAGGACTAACCTCACTCAATTGAGGACAAATTTGTCTTTCTACAAACCCCACTAATTTCTGGTCATAAAAAGCCAGTCTCTATGAATTAGTCTTAGTTTCTTTTTTTCTTCTAGGTGAAGGACCTATTGAGGAATATGATTCTTCCACAAAGTTACTTGAAAATAAGTCATCTTCTCTTTGTAAGCTCGTCGCACAGTACTGTAGACGGTCAGGTTCTAGTTTTGAGAAGTAGGCAAATTGTTGAATAATCCAGATGTTCGTTGGTCACCATTGCATCTTCGACGATGATGAAATCAAGCCGTGCATTTTGCAGTTTGGAATGAATATCCTTTTGTTTGGTATTGTTCGTCTATTTTTAGAAGTAACGGGTGTCATGGGTCAGTTGTTGATGGTTCGAGCAAGATCAACTGAAAAGCAGTACACTTTCAGCTGAACCTAGCTTGTGTAAAATTTGGTGTTGTAATGTACTAATGCATAGTATTATGTTTGCAGTAAAATCCACTTTGTGGTGGCCTTCTTTGTGTGAATTATATTGTCTTAGCTTGTGCAAGGAAAGACTTACCACGTCTTTTGCAGGAGAGAACAATATCAATGGAAAACAATGCTTTGGCATGAGAGTCATCGTTACACATGTCTTTGATTCCCTCCCTGTCTCTCCCTCTCGGTTCTACGTGCAAGAATAGACACACAGATACACAGGATCGAGGCAGCATCATCAGTTTTCCCAACAAACAAACAGAGAGTTAGTTATCTGTCTTTCTGGCATTGATATCAGAATGGGTATTGCCTTTTTTCTCCTTGTTTCTCTCACTGGCTATGTCCCTGCTCACACTACTTGTGTTTGGTACGCATTGCTTGATGTCTTTAAGCTATACATAGTTGTGATCAACAATGTCTTCTGTTTTTCGCTGAAGGATTGGTGACTTAATTTTGCAGTGGAAAAACTCTTGTTCGTCGTAAGATCATTGAAGGAAACGTTGGTGATTATTTGGAGAGTTTTCTTTTAAATGGACATGAAGACCTTCGAGAACGAATACTGGACTGGGAAGAAAAACTAAATTCTAAGCTCATATGGCAGGAAAAGGAAACCTGATTTCATATTTCATACCCTTTGTTTTGATTCTTGCCAACTTTTCTGTTTACCGATACAAAAAGAACTTGATGAAGCGTTTCACGACATAAATTAGTTGAACAAGATATCAAGTTCTTACACGTTTAAAATGGAGTAAACAAAATACAAACAGAAAGCAAAAGTCAAAAAAGAAAAGAAAAAAAAAAAAAAAAACCAAGTGCATCTATGCTTCAAATGGTACAGCTTTTGTAAGGAACAGGAATTACTATGAGATCTTTTCTTCCAACAGTCACACCAAATTCCTCGGTCATGTCTATTTCCTCTTGTTTCATTCCGCCAGGGAGTTTCCAATCAAAGTGGAACAGAAGTTGCGCAAGCTCGAATTCGACATTTGCAAGGCCGAAATTCATACCCGGGCATATCCTCCTTCCTGCTCCAAATGGGATGTACTCGAAGTTATTCCCCTTGTACTCAATACTACTGTCAAGCTAGAAATCTCTCTGGTACAAAGCTCTCAGCATCATCCCACAGGTTGGGATCTCTTCCGATAGCCCATGCATTGACCATGACTTTAGCTTTCTCCGGGATCTCATAACCGTTGATCTCACATCTCTCCTCTTGGGAGTAGTAAAGGAAAAGGCGGGTGAAATCTAAGAGTCTCTTTGATAACCAGGTTTAAGTATTTCAATTGTTCAAGGCATGTTTTGTCCACATTACCTTTCCCATCGAAAAGATGCCTCACTTCATCATGTGCCTTCTTCATGATCCTTGGGTTTTTCATCATCTCCGACATAGCCCAATCTACAGCCCAGCCGTTGTGTACTTGTGTCACTCCCAGCAGCGAAAATGTCCAGAAATTGGCTAAGTTTCGCTTCCTTTTTTTTTATGGGGAAATTACAGTAAGCCCCCTCCAACTATGCCTCGGTAACGAGTTGCCCCCTTCATCGTTTAACTCGGACACTTAACCCCCTTCATCTTTTATGGCGTGACACTTAAGCACCTTCCGTTAGTGAGCCGTTAACGGAATTGCTGAAATTACCAATTTACCCTCTTTCAGCCCTTTTATTTCGCTTATAACTTTTTATAGGAAACTCCATTTCAGCCCGTTCTTTTTTCAGAACTCTTGTTTTTTCCTCTATTTTATGGGTCTGTAATAATTTTAGTATGGTTACTTTATGTTTTTTAGGGTTAGAGTTGCGTCCTACATATTCGGTTGTTCGCCTCTTGGCTGAGGCAATTGATTATTGAATATTAAAAAGAGTCTAGAGAGAGTTCCTAGCTGTGTGTTCAGTGCAGCTAGCTGCTAGTTCCTCTGCAAATGGTGTAGTGGTTCATCCGGGGGACTGCCAAAAAGCCAAAAAAAAAAACTGAGCACTCTATTTTTTTTTTTGCTTTTTGGCAGCCCCCTAGATGAACCACTACACCATTTGCAAAGGAAGAAAAACAGAGCACTCTGTTTTTTTTTGCTTTTTGGTAGTCCCCCGGATGAACCACTACACCATTTGCAGAGGAACAAAAACAGAGTGCTCTGTTTTTTTTTTTTGCTTATTGGCAGCCCCCCGGATGAACCACTACACCATTTGCAGAGGAACCAGCAGCTAGCTGCACTGAACACACAGCTAGAAACTCTCTCTAGACTTTTTTCAATATTCAATAATCAATTGCCTCAGCCAAGAGGCGAACAACTGAATATATAGGACGCAACTCTAACCCTAGAAAACATAAAGTAACCATACTAAAATTATTACAGACCCATAAAATAGAGGAAAAAACAAGAGTTCTGAAAAAAGAACGGACTGAAACAGAGTTTCCTGCGAAAAGTTATAAGCAAAATAAAAGGGCTGAAAGAGGGTAAATTGGTAATTTCAGCAATTCCGTTAACGGCTCACTAACGGAAGGTGCTTAAGTGTCACGCCATAAAAGACGAAGGGGGTTAAGTGTCCGAGTTAAATGATGAAGGGGGCAACTCGTTACCGAGGCATAGTTGGAGGGGACTTACTGTAATTTCCCCTTTTTTCATCGCTAAACTAAGTGGATCAAGTAATGAATCAAGTAAAGCTCTACTAACCAGGATTGTTGTTTGGAAAGATAAGAAAAGTGTATAGAGTGTTAACCAACCCTAACACATAAAGATTTTATTTATATTAATGAGAGGGATTACACATTCTCAACATAAGCAATGTGGGACAAACCCCACAAACTATAACTCTAACACTCCCCCTCAAACTGGAGAATAAATATCATAAAGTCCCAGCTTGTTACAAAGCAACTCTAACCGTGGTTTAAATAACGATTTAGTAAACAAATCAGCCAATTGAGCACCCGTAGACACGAATGGAGTAGCAATCACACTACCAGTTAACTTTTCACGTACAAGATGACAATCGACTTCAATATGTTTAGTTCTCTCATGAAACACCGGATTAGATGCAATGTGAATAGCTGCTTGGTTGTCACAGTATAATGGCATAGGCAACTGCACGTTGAATCCGATTTCCTCGAAAAACGACCGCAACCACACAAGTTCACAAGTCATATGTGCCATTACTCTATACTCTGCTTCTGCACTAGAACGGGCAACTACTGTTTGCTTCTTACTTTTCCAATTGACAAGATTTCCACCAAGGAAAACACAATATCCAGTAGTAGACCTCCTATCTGATGGTCCTCCTGCCCAATCAGAATCAGTGAATCCCTCAACACGTAAATGTCCACTAGCACGATAAAGCAAACCACGTCCTGGATGTAATTTAAGATACTTCACAATCCGAAGAACTGCCTCCCAATATGGACGGCGAGGAGCAGACATAAACTGACTCACTAAACTAACTGCAAAAGAAATGTCTGGACGTGTATTCGTGAGATAATTTAGCTTACCCACTAAACGACGATACTGATCAGGATTAGGAAGCAGCTCCCCCTGGTCCACATACAATTTGACATTGGGATCCATAGGAGTCTCAACAGGCCTAGTTCCCAACAGACCAGTCTCCTCAAGTATATCCAACACATACTTCCTCTGTGATAAGCTAATACCTTCTTTGGACCGTGCCACCTCAATACCTAAGAAGTACCGAAGCTTCCCCAAATCCTTGGTATGAAACTGCTGATGTAAGAAGGTTTTTAGCTCATCAATACCTCGCTGATCATCACCAGTAATGATAATGTCATCCACATAAACAATCAATAATACTTTCCCGTGAGTCGATGTGAGGGAGAACACAGAGTGATCAGACTGACTGCGATTCATGCCAAATCTCATAACGGCATCACTGAACTTGCCAAACCATGCTCTAGGGGACTGCTTAAGCCCATAGAGTGCCTTACGAAGGCGACATACCTGATTTCTCTCCCCCTGAGCAACAAACCCAGGTGGTTGCTCCATATAGACTTCCTCCCGGAGATCACCGTAAAGGAATGCATTCTTGACATCCAACTGAAACAGCGGCCAACCAAGATTCGCTGCAAGGGAGATAAGAACTCGAACTGAACCAAATTTAGCAACAGGAGAGAATGTCTCTGAATAATCAACACCATAAGTCTAAGTATAGCCCTTGGCAACAAGACGGGCTTTATAGCGCTCAACAGTACCATCAGGAAGATACTTGACAGTAAAAACCCAACGACAACCAACAGGGGTCTTACCAGCAGGACGAGGTACTAACTCCCATGTACCATTGTTATGAAGAGCAGACATTTCATCCTCCATAGCTTTCCGCCACTCAGACAAAGACAAGGCCTCCTGAACAGTGTTAGGAACAAAAACAAAGGAAACAGCAGTGGTAAAAGCACGGAGAGATGGAGACAGGTGAGAATATGCGACAAACTGAGCAATAGGATGAAAAGTGGTAGACGTATTAAGAAGGCTATATTTTACCGGTGGACGACGATGATCACGAGAAGGATACCGGCGAGGAGGTGGATCTTGCAACGGAGGAGAAGACGGAGCGGTGGACTGGGATGGCTCAGCTGGCTGAGCTGATCCTACTGGCTGAGATGGTTCTGGTGGAGATGGCTCGGGCTGAGATATTGCTGGCGGAGAGGATACGGGTGGACCTTTAGGTCGGCGGACATACACCTGCAGAGGTTTGGTAGGTGAAAGTGATGGAGTTATACCAGAAGGGACTGCCATAGGAAACACAGACTCAGAAAAATCATTAGTAGGACCAGACGCAGAGTAAAAAGGTAACGACTCATTAAAAGTGACATCAGCACACACAAAATGACGACGTAACGATGGAGAGTAACACTTATACCCTTTCTGAGTGCGGGAATAACCAAGAAAAATGCACCTAATGGATCGAGGGTCGAGTTTGCTCCGATCAGGATCAAGAGCATGAACATAACACGTGCACCCAAAAACCCGAGGGGGTAATGAGTGAAGAGGACGACCAGGAAACAATATCGTATAAGGGATCTGACCAGCAAGAACAGAAAAAGGCATACGGTTAATTAAATAACAGGCAGTAAGAACCGCATCACTCCAATAAGATTTAGGAACATGCATTTGAAAGAGCATGCATCGCATAACTTCTGATAAATGTCGAATCTTGCGTTCGGCAACTCCATTTTGTTGTGGAGTGCGAGAGCAAGATGACTGATGAATAATGCCATGATCATCAAAAAACTGAGACAATGTACTATGAAAATACTCACGGGCATTATCAGAACGAAATATACGAATGCATGTATCAAATTGAATTTTTATTTCCATATAAAATGACTTGAAAATAGATTTCAACTCGGATCTCTCTTTCATTAGGTAAAAATATGTAACACGAGAAAAATCGTCAACAAATATAACATAGTATTGAAAACCAGAAACATTAGGAACATGTATTGGGCCCTAAATATCAGAATGGACTAAATGGAAAGGACGGGACACACGATTCTCAACCCTAGGATGAAATGACATTCTATGATGTTTACTAAGCTCACAAACCTCACATGGCAAATGTTTAAGTGGATGATATGAGGGCACTAGACGTTTCAAATTCTGAACCACGACTCCGGAATTCAGAATCACGACCACCAAAAACTCGGTCAAAACCGCGACCACTAAACTCAGAATCACAGCCGCAATCACAACCATGGCGGTATGAAGGACCAGCAAAACAACCATAACTAGAAATAGATTCGGAACCAGAACTGGGGTCCATCGTAAACACACTAAATAGCCAAGGTAGAACTGGATAGATCAACAATCAACCAACCATATAGCAACTGATCAACTGAACAACCGATAGAACAACTACTGGGTCTCAACCTCGACCACCATAAACTGAAAAATCAGCCATACAGTCTGCAGCTAACAAATCACCGAAACAAACAAATATCATCAAAAAAAGAAAGCCCAATAACTCCAATAGTACTAAGTCAGGGCCAACCAATCAAAACCACCAAACAATCAACAAACTAATCGACTGCGTCTCTTGTCCACCGTATGAACTCAATAACCACCAACCACCAGCCAATAAAGAACCAACCACAAACCAGTCCACCAATCGAACAATCAACTACGAACTGTCGAACAACTAATAAGCGATGAAATAGATCACCAAACAAGAAATAACATCTTATACCAATAACCCAACAAAGCTGAAGCAACCATACCAGACAACCAGAGCACCAAACAAATATATACGGCCATATCAGAAGCAGCCACGAATCAACAGCAATTGTGAGAACAGAGACATGGTCGATTTTGAACAGCAAGTGACCAAAGACATGCGATTCATGCTATGGCGAGCAGTTTCGGACATCAATCACTAGCACAGAGGCATTTTCGAACACTGGGTGTGAGTTTCGAAGGTGGGGATTAGGGTTTCGAGGGTTTTCAGAGGTCAAAAGGAACTGGGTAATGAATTTCGAGCATGTAGAAAGGCTGAAATCAACTGGGTCCTGATTTTCGATGGGTGTTGATGGCCGAAATCAACTGGGTTTTGATTTTCTAGGGTTTCGAGTACATGTAGGAGGTCGATTTAGGGTTTCCAACACTGGAAGGGGGCCGATTAAAGGTTTAAAGGGTTGTAAAGTTGCTGATTTGGGATTTCGAACACTGTAGAGATGATGTCGAACACTGTAGAGATGGTTTAGGGTTTCGGCAGTGCTGGATTAGGTGATTGAGGACTGTTCAGGGTGGCTGCAGGTTGTGGGTGGGTGGCGGAAGGTGGCTGGTAGCATTAGGGTTGGTTAGGGTTAGGGTTTTGGCTCTGATACCATGTTGTTTGGAAAGATAAGAAAAGTGTATAGGGTGTTAACCAACCCTAACACATAAAGATTTTATTTATATTAATGAGAGGGATTACACATTCTCAACATAAGCAATGTGGGACAAACCCCACAAACTATAACTCTAACAAGGATAACTGCCTTGATGTTTTTGATAGTTAAGGAAAATTCATTTGACCCACACTCATGATATTCCAAAAGAGCATCCACCAGATCATCATCTTCTCTTCCTTTGCCACTAGCCTTGTGCATTTTGTGTTCATTGACCATGATTCCCATGATCCTATCTGCTTCTTCATGAATTTTCTTTAGTTTGGACCTCAGTCCATTGACGTTATGAAGCCATTCCATACTAGGATAAAAATCGGCAACATTGAATCTGCCGGCCAGCTTTAAAACTTCCTTCACAATTGATATGAATGCTTCTTGATCTTTGAATCTCTTTCCAAAGGCAGCCCTGGAAGTAATTTCGAATGCGAATGAGTAAAGTTTCTGTGTAAGGTTGACGGGTGATCCTGCATCCAAAGCGATGGATCTAACGAGCTTTGATGCCTCTTCGTGTCTGATAGCTTCCATGGCCCGGGGGGGAAGTTGAGTTATTAGTAGTTGCTTTGGATCTCTTAACTAATTGCAGCAAAAAGAGTACAAAGAGTAATGAGGTAAAGAGGACTGAGAAGGAGGGATATTGAAGCTCCATGGGGGAAAAACCAGAGAAGTTAGTATAAGGGTTTTTCTTTAGGGATGATGGATGAAATAGCATTGTGCTTTTCAATTGAGCATTAGTTCATGGGTTACTCCTAAACACACTACATCGAAGAAGCTAAACCTTGCAGAATCACAACTATAATCTAATATGGTATTAAATACTTCGAACCTCAAGAAATTCTCAGATAGTCAGAATTTCTTAATTCTAGTCATTGTTTAGTCATTTGGTGCCCTCTCTGCCGGCCTGGATTGCGACAAGCCACCTCCTTTGGGGTCTGTGAGGAGGACAGGACTGTATGTAAATCTACCACAATCCAAATAGATGTCCAACGTAGATGAATTTAAGCTTAGAATATCTTCAGCTGACATCTCATTGCCAATGATGCAAGAAAAATTTCCATCCAATAGCTCAATCAAATATTCTATTGAAACAAAAATTCTACTAGACATTGCATAACAACGAGGTTTGGGACTAAGCAGTTGATCTGAAAGTTAAGACACTATGTTCGATGTTCATTCTCCTCCTGCCGCCAAATAAAAAATTGGAGGATCGTGACTCACAGAGCTAAATCGAGTTAAAAAGAGAATAATAAGTATAGGTTCACAGAGCTAAATACTTCAAAAACGACTTAACTGAATGTTCTCAAGCCATAGATGTGGCCTGCAATGTTTTTGTTTTTTCCCTCAATTATCAGTTGATCACAAATTTCTACGTTTCTTCTTCTGCAAATTAAACTTCATGAAGGGTAGGCCTTGAGGACATAAAACAGTTCAATTGCAAGATATCAATCGCTTGCAATATATGATTAAAATGGATAAGAGGACAATAAAAAACAGAAATAAAAAGTTAAAAACCAAAGTACACAAATGCATCTATATATGCTTCAAATGGTGCAATTATTGTAAGGAACAGGAATCACTTCGAGATCTTCTCTTCTTTCAACAGCCACGCCAAATTGCTCTGTCATGTCCAGTTCCTCTTGCTTCATTCCACCAGGTAGTTTCCAACCAAAGTGGAACAGAAGTTGTGCAAGCTTGAATTCGACATTTGCAAGGCCGAAATTCATTCCCAGGCATATCCTCCTTCTTGCTCCAAATGGGATGTACTCGAAGTTTTCCCCTCGTACTCAATAGTACTGTCAAGAAATCTCTCTGGTATAAAGCTCTCAGCACCATCCCAATGGTTCAGATCTCTTCCGATTGCCCATGCATTGACCATGATTTTTGCTTTCTCCGGGATTTCATAACCGTTGATCTCACATCTCTCCCCACATACTCTTGGGAGCAGTAAAGGAATTGGTGGGCGAAATCTAAAGAGTCTCTTTGATAACCAGCTTTAAGTATTCCAATTCTCCAAGGCCTGCTTCGTCCACGTTAGCTTTCCCATCAAAAACATGCCTCACTTCATCTTGTGCCTTCTTCATGATCCTTGGGTTTTTCATCATTTCCGACATAGCCTAATCTACAGTCACGGCGTTGTCTCGTCCCCACCAATGAATATGTCCTGAAATTGGCAAACTTGAGCTAATAATGGGAATTTCGCTCCTTCTTTCAGTTGCTGGAATAATAAGTTGATCAAGTAATGAATCACGAAATGCAGTGTTGGCTAATGTAGGCTAATAGTGCTAACAACAATACACTCAGCGGTTCAATGAAATTGTAGACTTGCCGATCAAAAAAATGTAATTGTAGACTTACTAATGAAATCACGAAATGCAGTGTTGGCTAATGTAGGCTAATAGTGCTAACAACAATACACTCAGCGGTTCAATGTAATTGTAGACTTGCCGATCAAAAAAAATATAATTGTAGACTTACTAATGAAATCAAGTAAACCTTTACTAACCAGGATAACTCCCTTTTACCTTGGGCTTTCGGGCACCCAAATAGCCTGACAGCAATATCTCAGAGGCTTATTCCTATGAACTACCATACAAACTCCATGGCGCTCGTCGTGTTTTATTCCATACACCATCTTTTGGGCTCGAATAACACAAGTGCAACCGGAAGGGGTTCGAATCTTCCATTCAACCACGGAATCAAATATTCCTATTGAAACAAAGATTCTACTAGAGATTGCATAATGATGTTTGAGATATAGGGGTTGGTCTGAAAGTTAAGACAGTATCTTAGATGTTCATTCTCCTCCTGCTGCCTAATAAAAATGCAGAAATTGGAGGATTGTGAAAGAGCCTATTCACAGCTTTCGTTTTGTCACCCCTAATTATTACTACTATTTTGCCCCCTACTTCATCCATGCCCTAAAGAGTGAAATGGTTGCCTGGACAGTGTGGACACTGTCCTTGAAAAAATCAACATTATTGAGAACTCTCCCATGCCTTTTGGCCCACCCCATTCATTATGAGCAGTGGGAAGAACAGCCAAACACCAGTCACCAGACAAGACACATTGGCGGCTCAAAAGCTCTGTTGTGCATATTTTCTGCAGTTGTCTCCAGTACAGACCATAAGGAGCAAAGGTAAGGTTAGTAGAGTCATAAGACACAATCCTTGTTGCGATAATGTGAGGCCTGGAAGCGAATATGATGTCGTGTGTTTTCATCACTTCTTTTGCCATTTCTGGTGATGAAACAACAATAGCTAGAACTTCACCAAGTTGAAGGCTCATCAGAGGCCCATGTTTCTTGGCCAAGTCTCTCAAGGCAAGGTGAGGTAAAGAGCTGGCTATTTGGTGCAAATTTCCTATGAGAGGTAGCTTCCCTGGCCTAGGGGGAAGGTCTGAAGTTGAGTTATTGGCTTTGGATTTTTGAACTAATTGTAGCAAAAAGAGTACAAAGAGTGATGAGATAAAGAGGATTCAGAAGGAAAGCAATTGAAGCTCCATGGGGCAAAAAAGGAGAGAAGTTAGTAAAAGGTTTTTCTTTTGGGATGACTGATGAAAAAGCTTTGTGCTATGTAACATATTAATATTGACCAGATATGTTCTGAGTTAGGGTGGTGCTTTTTAATTGAGTATTTTTTTTTTCCCTAGTCGTGGACTATTTGATTCTTTGTTTAAAGAGCAATGTTAGTGACACCGTATTTCGAACAGATCCGAAAAGCCATAGACAATATGAAACCACCCAACACGTCAGAAGACTCAGAATGTCACTAAATTCCTGATTCAAGAAAAAGAGAATGAAATACTCCTAGTCAAGACAAGAGAATTGGTGGGTACCATACCATACCAAAACTTACCAAACCACCCATACGTTATTAATGCACAACTTTGTCGGATAATTCCACAACTTCGTCGCAAAATTCTTCACATTCAACCGCTTCCCTCGTTCTCATTAGATTTACATTACCTAAACATCATCGAAACATCCAAAATCCAAATCCAAATCCACACCTGACCTTCATCTGACATTTTGAAAATTTGAGCAAATATACATATGCGCATTGAAAAGGCCAGACTTTTTTTTTTTTTTGATGGTAAGTATAAATCACAAAAAAAGTCCAGACTTTAGTTGCATTGGATCACGAATTGTCTACAAAAAAAAACTGCTAGGTATTTCAATCTCCAAATACAAATTTCTGCAGCAAAGAGGCCGCTGAATCATCATGTATGAATTACTCACTGAGCTTTGATGGAACCCTAAAACACAAGGCGATTGATTATCATTCGACTGCTTTCTGTACCGCATTGAACGGCTTCTCCGGTAATTGAACGGACTTCCGTTGAATATCTCTCCACTTGTTGATCGCCGCCGTGCATATGACTGAAACAAAATCGCCCAAAAGGGTTTCTAATTACAACAATGCTGAATACTATGAGCATAATCCAACCAGACACACAAAAATCAATACGAATTGGTCGATAGTAGTGGCTAAAGAAGAAGAAGATTATTACATCCGGCGCCGACGAAGTAGAGCAGGCGAACGACCTTTGGGCCAGCGGAGCCCACCACCTCTTCTCCGGTCATCTCTCTCTCTCTCTCTCTCCTCGCTATTTTTTGGGAAATGAAACAGAAGATAACAAACGCCTGCATTTTTGGGGGACAAGGAAGTCAACACGAACTCGCGTTTAGCAGACGCGAGGTCCAAAAAACGACGTCGCCCGGAACATTAAGACTTCTCAGGTTGAACACGAGAAGTATGCTGAAACTTCGTAATTGGTAAATTGTGAACTCAATCTGGTTTATTTATATAATCAAAACTGTTCAAGTTGTAGATTTTGTCAATAAGATATACCTTGTCAAAGATTACATTAATAAAATATTTATTAGTTTATAATCGGAGTTGATTTGTATGAATTTATTTTTAATAAAATAGATTTGACCTCACTGGATCAAACCCAATATCACTGTGGTTCTCCTGCAATGAATTTGTAAATTGTGAACTCGTTTGGGTTTATTTTTATGATCTAAACTGTTGAAGCTGTTGATCGTGTCAAGAAGATGTACCATGTTGATTATAGTATTAATTGAATTCTGATGAGTTCGTAATCGGAGATGATTTGTGTGAAATTATTTTCACGAAAATAGATTTGGTCACAGAGGATCAAACCCAGTAATGTTACCCACGCGCCGCCGTCTCGCATCCTGGGAACACGACTTAACTACCAGGTTTTTTTCAAATTGGCCCCCGCCATAAACTGATTGATTGATCGTAAAGGGAGAAAGAATACTCTGCTGGAGAGAGAGAGAGATAGAGAGGACGACAAAGGGATGGAGAAGAAGGGAAGCTCCAGTCTGAATATCGCCCTCATTCATCTTGATCATCTCGAAATTGGTAACTACTATTTTATACTTACCTCTCTTGTCTGTGTACTTGTCTGTCATGTTGGAAATCAAACGATTTGTGCAGCCTTGTGTTATCCTCTTTCATTTGGTGTATGTATATGTGAACGAATGAGAGAGGAATACCAGTGTAGACTGTGTCGTATAGAGATGGAAATTTAGAGAGATGGGGCAGCACCCTTTGGTGCTGTGGTGATACACTGTGAGGGTGAAGGGAAAAAATCCTAATGAGCGGGTAACCCATGAGATTTTGGGAACATGGACACCGGGTGAGCGGGTAAGTGTGTGTAACTTCCGGGCTTGGGTATTGGTGTTGTAAAGCTCTATACTGTTCATATAGTGGATTTTCTATCTCCCATGGAGTAGGCCGGTATTGGGTCGAGTCATGCAAATCTCTTGTTTCACTCCTGTTTTTCTTTGTGACAATACCTATTAAGTATTGGATCTCAATATAAGTGTGTTGTGGGTTATCACCAAACTTCCGCGAAATGAAATCCCAACATGTCATTCCATTTTTGTTTCGGTCATATTGTATCAAGACTCAAGATGATGAATCTATAATTTTTACAACATTCTGTGCAGGTGGTTTTTGTTTTTTCCTTTGAAGGAATGAATAAAATTCAAGTGATATTGCATTCACTTTTGAAGAGCTTCATTGTCAAAATGGTGTTAAGATGACAAATTATATGTTTAAAAGTCTAATTTTATTTTAGAGATCGATCCTTTTGGATGTTGCATTTGTGAAGAATTTGTTTGCTTGGATTTGAATCGGGGTTGATGGGGAAGATCGATCTCCAAAGGTTTGGAGTGTAATTTCGTACATATGGGTTGTTTTTTTGAAGAGATTTTTTTTCATTAACGTCATTCATTTTTCTTGAGGTTTCTTGATTGTACTTTTCCGTCATTCTATTGTTGTTTCTGTTTGAATGTATCAAGACTCAAGAGGGTGAATCTTACGACATTCCAAGAAGATGGTTTTTTATGAGGAATACATGAAATTCAAGTGCTCTGGAAGTAATCATTACATTTGCTTTTGAAGAGTTTCATTGACAACATGGTCTTAAGAAGACAAGTTTTCTGTTTGAAAGAGTCTTTTTTTAGTTTAGAAATCAACCCACCTTTTGGAAGTTGCATTTGTGAAGAAATTGTTGAGTTGGATTTGAATAGGGGTTGATGGGGAAGATCTTTGAAGGTTTGGAGTGTAATTTTATACATTGGTTGATCTTTGGATGAGACATTTTTCGGGTGATTATTGCTTATTCAATTTCACAAGGTTTATTAATAATGGGTAGCACTGAGTTTTTAATTCTTTTGTAAAAACATCCAACTCCAAACCAATTAGCAAAGAGTAGAGAGGCCGCCCCAGACTCATATACTAGTTTTGAAGGAGATCATTAACCGATGTGGGACAAACTCCAACACTTCTCCGCACGTGTGACCCCCAACTCGCACTTGGAGAGGTAAACAAAAGATCTGGAACACACGGATCACAACGAAATAAAATGCAACTATGGCACAAACAAAGGGGAAAAACCTCCGAAACTGTAGCTCAGATACCATGTTAAAGCATCCAACTTCAAGCTAATTGGCAAAGAGTGGAAAGGCCGTCTAGGCTCATATACTAGTTTTGAAGGAGATAATTAACCGATATGGAACAAACTCCTACACCTTTATTAGTTAATGTGCAGCTATGAGACTTCGGGAATAATTGAAATTTTACTTTTATATCTTTTGACTCAATTTTGGCTCCAGAAATTGATGATGGAGGTGAAAGGTGATGGCTTGAGTCTAGGTGGAATGGAGTTATTTGGGCTGATGATAAGAGTGCACCCTCCTAATTAACAACAAATTTTTCCACAAAACAATTTACAGATAGAGATGGGGACTTATTGAGTCTTACGACTCTTACCTTTCAAGCAGGAAAAAAAAAAAAAGAAAAGAGAATGGATTCATGCAGAAAATATTAGTACCTTGCAAGCGATGCAAAATTAAAAGAAAAAGGATACTGCACGCTAAGATACGTAGGACTCTATGCAAAATTGCTAAAACCTCTGACTAAACCATTGCTGGTGTTATGTACAGGGGGAGCTGAAAGATTAATTGTTGATGCTGCCGCGGAACTTGCATCCCATGGTCACAAGATTCATGTTTTTAGAGCTCACCACGACAGAACTCGATGTTTTGAGGTTCGAATCTTTCAGCCTACTCTTTTGTTAAGTTTTAACTTTAGTTATAAGTCATGTTTAGTCATTTGGTGCACTCTCTGCCAGCCTGGATAGCAACGTCGCTATCAGCTGGGGCCCGTGAGGAGGACAGGATTAGACTTTATATCTCCCGCAATCCAAATAGACGTGCAACATATATGAATTCAAGCTTAAAACTATCTCCAGATTACATCTCATTTCCAATGATATGAGAAAAATTTCCATTCAACGACCGAATCAAATATTTCTATTGAAACAAATATTCTACTAGATATTGCATAACGATGTTTGAGATAAAGGAGTTGGATCTCACAGCTTTCATTTTGTTACGCTTAATTACCATTTTGCCCGCTACAATTCGTCTGTGCCCTCAATGTACTACTTTTTCGTTTCTTCATTGATGCTTGTGAGGCATTGATAGGTGCATAAATACGCCCATTTACGTCCATTTAATGTACTAATTACCTGATGAAAATCAATACAACAACTAATTACGTGATGAAAATCACATGTCATGGTAAAGTATCATAAAATTGACATTGACAAGATAATCACAACTATGACAAAAACTTTGAATTCACCACATTTGTCGGACAGTAAAACGCTCTGAAAGAGAGAGTCGACATAAAATGCTCTTCTCCGGCCAAGTGTGACCGCGCGGGTCTGATCGAAGCCGCAGCAGTGCTTTCTCAGAGCTTGACTTCCACATCTACCCCAGGAGGAATGTCAAGCACCATCAAGGCATCTATTGTTTGGGCAGTCGGGAATAGAATATCAATCAGGCGCTGATGTGTTCTGATCTCAAAATGAAACCTGGCGTCTTTGTGCACGTGTGGAGATTTAAGTACGCAATAGATCCGCTTCTTGGTTGGTAATGGCACAGGACCAATGGTCTTCGCATCAGTTCTCCTAGCGGCATCCAATATCTGCTTGCAGGAATCCTCTATCAGCGGCACCCAATATGACCTCAGTTTGATCCTAATCTTTTGCTTTGGTGCACTCTGAACACAATAAAGAGATACTAACACGTCAGAATGTCACTAAATACCTAATTCAAGAAAAAGAGAATGAAATACTCCTAGTCAAGACAAGAGGTTAAGCATGGATTGCACGCCTTGTGGCTGACCCATATACATGGAATCATGGACGGTCTATCCATGTGAGTAAATGTGATGTATTTTCTTCGACACATTGGAGAGAATTGAAGGGCCTTTTACCAAACTTTCACAATTGTGCTTTACCTATATACTCAATGGAAGATCCAAGGGCATTAAAGCCCAATCCAAGCACCACGTCAAAGGACTTACTTCAAGGTGTGATGGCACCTTCATAGTAATGGCAGTTCTGTAGAGATTACTCAAAATATTTCCTTCAAGCAGCAGATAGTTCATGGGTTACTCCTGAACACACTCATCAAAGAAGCTAAACCTGACAGAATAACGACTACATAATGTATTACAACTTGAAAGGGGAAGAACCTTCCAACAATGATACTTCAAACTAGGAACCTCATGAAGTTCTCAGTTTTGCAGCCCATGGCATATGGTACTAGATAGTCAGAAATTCTTAATTCTGCACACTAGCAGAAAGGAGCAAGAGCTGTTGGCATAAATCTTTCTTCAGAAACTGGTGACCCATCCAAATAATAAGTTTTCAACCCTTAGAAGAACGTGATAAGTATTAAGGCCTCAAAATACTCAATCAGGCTATGGTTTTCCGCATGCAGTTCATGAGATGGCTGGCCTTAATAGTTTACATCAGCAGGGTTGAGAAGGAACCAAATGTATGTAAAGCCGTAAAGGCTCCCCACAACGACGCAAAATCACATCTATTGGAGAAGAAATTCTCCAAATTTGAGGGTTATAGATGCCAAACTTTGCATGACAAAGCCTAGGTGCAGAGAAAACATTAACGTACCTAAAGAATGGAATGATCACCATTTTAGTTTACAAGAAAATGGTAAGAGGAATAGATATAATATCAGCTTAATTTTGCCCGGCATGATTTTCATTCATCCAAGATGTTATACCAAACGGGTCTGCTTGGAACCTTGAAGGGAACAACTTCCAACTTATCCAATGCAAACTAAGGGCAACTTTTTTTCATTCTTTCTTTGTTCTCTTGTATATTTCCTTTTATGACTAGCATTCTTGTACTCACCTCAAATGTCAAAACACATTCAATCCATGTTTATAAAGCAGAGAGGCAAATGTCTACCAAAGCCAAGATGTGAAAATTACTCTAGTAATTAAACCAATTCCAGGACATAGAACACACACTCCCTGTACAAGCATACTCCCTTGTTTTTTCACCAATCCACAGCGGAAACATTCAACATCAAGATATGATTTCCCTTTTCCCTATCATTTCTCAGCAACCAAACAAGGCATAAAGGAAAGAAAGTACCTTGCCAATATCGATCCCAATGCCAAGCGGAGAAGACTCAGGAGCCTCTGGATCTTCAACCTGAACAACCCCAAACAAACGTAAATAACCTCAATTCAAGAACCAACTGGGCTAGCTCTAGTGGCAGAAGCAGGATTTGTGTCTAGCAGGGGCTAAAATCATGTGTATTTCCATATTCATAATAAAAAATATAGTTTGTAAATATATATTGCTACTCGTAAAAATATATATATTGCACTCGCGAGGGCTGGAGGAGAGACGATATCATGTGTATGTGCGCCACCACCGTTTAATTTTCTACATCCAACCTAAAAAGTGATTGAGAACATCAAATTTTGGGGATCTTTACCCGACACGTATAGGCATTTTAAGAAAATAAAATTGCACTCAAAGGACTTGAACAGGCTAATCCATAAAAGTTTTCAGTTTGGGCCTAATATGATTGTGAGCTTATGTCCCGTCTAATGTAATTGATACAAGTGCTTGTAAAAAAAGAATTTTAAAAACAAACAAACTAAATTTGAGGATTTTAAGAGTATATATAGTACAACAACAGACCTCAATGGGTACAACGGATCCGGATTCATCACCCAAGGTTTCTTCGACATCCAATATTTCAGGTGCAGCGAAAACCCTAAACGTAGAGGGCCGAGAGGGTTTTAGGGCTTTCAGCGTAGGAGCACTTGAGGGAAAAGAGAGTATAGAGAGCTTGGGCTTAGCAGCAATGGCGGAGAATTTGGGTACCGGAAGTGGTGGACATATCGTTGAAGATAGTGAGGAGACAGCCATTGATTCTCTCCCCCCCTCTCTCTCTCTCTCTCTCTCTGCTTTCTGGAACGTTATCCAGATAAATTTTCGCGGAAACGGAAAAATGGCCGTAGTTTTGCCGAGTCCAAATGGGGCGAAGAAACGGGCTCGTACATGGGCTCGGACACGGGCCCGATAAATCTTCATGCCCAATAGCTATTCTAGCGAACCAAAATCCTAAATCTCCAAACGAACATGGTTTTTCAAATTTTAACAGATAATTATTAGTATTAATAGAAAGACTAATGAAGTATAATTCTGGCTAAATATTTTGCATAGAATTATAGGCAAGAAGATTTTTTTTTTTTATTAAAAAATATGAGATCAATAATGATTGAATAATATGGTAAACGCTTTCCGTAATTAGCAAAAATTTCAGTTTAGCTTGATGAACGCAAATCAAAACTCCATGAAATACCCATCTGTATCCGTTCCGTTATCCATCCCGAAAGGATCAGATTTTTCGGGGATTTTTTTGGATATCGGGGCGGATTCGGATTTATTTTTCAAAAAAATTCGGAGATCGGATTGGAGGTAAGTCTGTCCCCGCCCCAATCCGATCTCCATCCCCGATCTGTCCCCGAATATCCGAAAATATATTTTTTTTTAAATCAAAAATCCGCCTCCGATCTGTCCCCGAATACTCTTTTTTATAAAAAATCTGGGTTTTTTTTTTCAAATTCATATATCCGAATTTCCGATTGGATCTTCGTTCTCCGTTTAGGACAGGGATGAAGGACCGAAAATATATTTGATCGGGGATCGGGGATGATTCGAAGGTCGGATGGAAGGTTCGGATTCGGATATGTCAAGATCCGCCTCTGATCCTCCCCGTTGCCATCCCTAAAGGGGAGCTAGGCCTGTTTTTTGTAACTAGGCCTGTTGTGCTTTGGGACACAACAACTTGGTTTGACTCCAAAATCGTTTCATCCCCAAGGTAAAATTTGATTTGTACAGTTCATTTTGTGGAGAGTAGTAAGCTAATCATCTGTGCAAAATAAGAACGGGGCATGTGATTTTGGGGATATACTTCAAGATAAGGCTGTCCCATTGTTGTTTGAAGGTCTCGGGTTGGAGTCGCTAAAACAATCTCTTTGCATGCAAGGGTACAACACTATGTACATCATCAACCTCAAATGGGTTGTCCCAGTGGTTAATCGACTTGTCCCGGCGGGGTTTATCATCTCAAGGTTGCAGGATCGATTTCCCTCAACAGCGATTTGTCCTTGAGACTACCTCACTTCACGCAAACACGTGGGAAGGGCAATGAGAAGAGCTGAAGAGATTAGACCGATTCATTCGGACACTCTCCATTCCCCAACAAAAAAAAACACTATGTACATCATCTTTTCCCAGACTCCGCAGACGCGGGAGCTTTGTGCACTTGGTACACCCCCTTTACTTCAAAGTGATTCTGTTTGTTCAAGTAATTACCGGCGTGCGCTCGACTTGATTTTTCATATAGATGTTCTACTCGTCAAGCTCTCTGTTAATTTACTTTTTGCGTTCGAGATAAACTCAGTTTTGAAGGCACGGACAAAGCAGGCTCTCTCACAAGTTCCAAGGCAAGGGGTTGAATTTTGTTAAACGCGCCGGCTCTGGAAACGGACCAGAGCCTCTCATACGTTCACGAGCAGCCCAACTCGCCGTGAGTCGCACCCGTGATTTGAACGCCAACACTCTCAGCTGAAGAAGCATAACCGTTAGTACTCTATCGCTTGAAGTTCCATAACTACTCTTCCATTAACTCCCCACTACTAGTATGAGACTCTCTCTCTCTCTCTCTCTCTCTCTCTCTCTCTCATTTTAAGACTTCAATAATTGATTTACTCTTATGAGCCTTAACTTAGCATTGTATTTTCCTACTCCAGTCCATATATATATACCAAAAAGACCACCTTTCTTAATATGCACTGGTTTTTCAAATAAATTTTGGAGTCTTCTAGTGAAGTACGCTCCCATATTTATGACATTCACTTCATCCACACCACCTCAATTTGTCCCTTCACTCTCCATTCCCTTGCAAATTCAAAACTACCCACAAAGAGAACGCCAAAGACCAGGGGAATTGCTTTACAATGGCGGTTATGGGATCATGGGTTTTCCGATTACTCGTTATTGGGTCGACATTTTCGGCGTTTTGGAGTGAAGTTGAAGCGGGTAACGCAGCGGGAGAAGGAAATTTGGTGGATTTCATCACTTGGGAGGACATGAAGGTACCGGAGGATTTGAAAAAACAAAGGCTGGATTTGAGGGATGGATATAACACGAGTCGAGTTATTGTAGTTGATCAGAGTGGAAAGGGAGATTCAGTTACAGTACAAGGTGCGGTTGATATGGTTCCGATGCATAATTCTGAAAGGGTGAAAATCTACATTCTTCCCGGGATCTACAGGTGTGCTATATAACTGTGGATATACAAAACATGTACTATATATATACTGTATGTATCGGTGTCTAAGCAATGGTACCAACACAATTTTAAAACACAACTGCTTCCAGAGCCGTTCGATGCACGTCGGCCGTCCACATACATCGAACGACTCCATTTGTATGCAGTTGTGTCCGGAGTTTGTTATAAAGATATGTTTGTAGAATTCTTGCAGCGTATATCTATTATTCTGACCAAAAATGATACTCTCACAATAATTCAAATATAACAACTTACATAATCTCTCACATATACGTGGGCTCCACACACACTACTATGTGTGGGCTCCACATGCATGTGAGAAGTTGTGTAAGTTATTGTGTTTGAATTGTTATGTGAATAGCATTATCTTATTCTGACTGTTGTTTGGAATAAACTATAGTTATTTCTCCACCTGAGGAACTCAAGAAGTATAACTTCTTTTAGTGTTGTGGAGTTGAATTCGGGACATGGGGTCCCAAAAGTAGCAACGTGGGTATTGGAAGTTATTTGTTTTGGATCAATACACTTTTTGTGTCAAAAAACTTGTTTTGCTTTAAGAAATTGGGTTCTTTTCTAAACAGTGCCTCAAACATTTTTTTTTTTGGGCACACCAATATTCAGTGAGTTAGTGATGAGTTAGTTGTTAGGGGGATGGGGAAGGGGAAGGGGAGGCCACCACATGAGTGGGGCAAGCGTGAGAAATGAACCTAGGCTGAACGAATGGGGCAAAGAGTGCTCGACCAACTGAGACACCGCCCACATTGAACAGTGCCTCAAACACAAGCATGGCTTTTGTTGCGACTAGGAGTGCAATGTTTGTAAACTCTAATATTTCAAATTCCAAATTACTGAATATTTTTCTAAAAGATATACAAAATACTTTTTTTTTCCTTTCAGGGAAAAGGTGTTTGTTCCAGACTCCAAGCCTTACATTTCATTAATCGGAATCGAAAATCGAACTTCGGAAACCATCATCACTTGGAATGATAAAGCCTCGGACAAAGAAAAGGATGGAAGTGAACTGGGGACATCTAGATCAGCTTCTGTTGCCATAGAATCTGATTTCTTCTGTGCAACTGGAATCACCATCGAGGTACAAATCATACCCGGATAGCGTTTCGGGTTATAGTAATAATTTTCACTTTGGATTTTGATTCTAAGTTTCTAGTCATTTGCAGAATTCAGTGGTTGCTGTCCCCGGAGCTTATGGGAATCAGGCTGTTGCATTGAGGATAACTGGCAATAAAGCTATGTTTTATAGAGTGAGGATTTTGGGGACACAGGACACTCTTTTAGATGATTATGGATCACATTATTTCTACCAGTGTTACGTTCAAGGATCCATCGATTTCATATTTGGTAGTTCAAGATCGCTGTATCAGGTATCATATTATTTAGATCTTCAATTTGTTGAGGAAATCGAAAGGGAAGTGCTTCTTGGGTATCGTTTTCAATTTCCGTCTTCATTTTTTGAAAGAAAAAAAATATACTCGTATAAATCTTGTTTGGCAAAAACGAAAACAGTTCCGACATAGTACATTACATATTTTCTTTTCTCTCTCCAAAAATCCAAGATAAAAACAGAAAAACAAGGTTAAGATCCTCACCATTCGTGACTGATTCTTGATGATAATCCTTAAAACTGGTGTGTTCTGAATGTATTGAACCAGGAATGTGTTCTTCACTCAACAGCTAAAAGCTACGGAGCAATTGCAGCTCACCACAGAGACTCACGAGAAGAGGATACGGGGTTCTCTTTTGTGAACTGTACAATCAACGGCACCGGCATGGTCTATTTAGGAAGAGCTTGGGGGAACTACTCGCGAGCAATATACTCCTACTGCGTTATCGACAGTGTAGTAACTCCATCCGGATGGAGCGACTGGAATCAACCGTCCAGGCAGAAGTAAGAATCTCAGCAGTCATCTCTTTGATTTAAGGAAAGAACCCGATGTTTTAGACCGAACGAAAATGTGCCCGCAGAATATGTTAGTTACCCATTTGGTAGTTGAAATGTACAAGTCAAGTTTGTTTGCATTTTTGTAGGACCGCGGTATTTGGGGAGTTCCGGTGCAGAGGCGAAGGAGCGGATAGAAAGAAGAGAGTGGCATGGTCCAAGTCTTTCAGTTACGAGGAAGTTAGGCCTTTTCTGGACATGACTTTCATTTCTGGAGAGCAATGGCTGAGACTATAGAACTATTTTTGTTCATGTGTTTCATTCTTTCTGGATGCAATCGGGCAAATTAGGTTTTTGGGGATGTGTGGGGGCATTTCTCTTCTTAGGCTAAAACGTTGAACATCTGGAACAGAAATTATGAGCATTTGTCTACTTCATGTGAGGTTAACCATTTTCATAATTTTAGATTTGGTGGACAACATAAAGCGCAGCGAACGGATCCACAGGAAATGATTCCAGCATTGTAATTTGACGGAATAATCGCCGGAGAAGATGAAGCTCAGTGAAAGAAAGCATAGAGATTAAGAAAAAAATGATTGAGAAAATTATTCTAGCATTACAAGCGGACTTAATGTAAAATTATTCTAAAATTATCCGGGTCCGAACCCAAGCCCAGATATGTTGGGGCCCAACCTGAAATAAGCCAATAAGCCACTTTTTTCGTCTTTTTTCAAAAAAAATTGGATTTCGATCAAAATTTTTTACTTTTTAGATTTCTCTGGTCATGAGGACGCAATAATCTCCAAAAAAATGATGATAAGCCACGTGATACGAAAAGAAATTGAATAACGACAAAAAAAAAAAATTGGCGGAAAAGCCTAATGCTTTAGTAGCCGAACAGCCCCTCAGTGAAAGAAAGCATAGATTAAGAAAAAAATGATTGAGAAAATTATTCTAGCATTACAAGCGGACTTAATGTAAAATTATTCTAAAATTATCCGGGTCCGAACCCAAGCCCAGATATGTTGGGGCCCAACCTGTTTCGATTTATTGCGAGAGCCTAATGGGCTTAGACCGGGCCGAATTTACACCCCTAATCGAGAGGAAAAAGAGTTAAGATAAGGTTCATCGTCGGGCCAGGCTGGGCCGGCCCAGCCCGCTAAGTCACTACCCAGGCTAGCCCAAGGGTCGGGTCGAGCGGGCTTTTTCTTTTTTTTGCTGGTCGGGTGGGCCAGGCTACCTACCATAAATTGAAACTCAGGTCCAGCCCACGCGCTAGCCCAATTGACGGGCTGGTGGGCCGAAAGCCGGGCGGGCTTAAATTTCCTTGGGCAGAAATTAAACCAAGGGAAAAAAGAAAGGAGGTTGTGGGATTTCGGGCTAATGGGTGGGCCAGTGGGCGGGCTGAGTAAAAATTCATAGGACCAAGCCCGCCCATTACAAACTACGAGCTGGGCTAGCCCGCTCGTTTCACGAGCTCGAGCAGAATAAAAGCCCGATGGGCCGAGCGGGCTTAGGGAGGGTCGCGGCCTTCCGGCTAAATGATGGCACTCTTCTTTCCTTTTTAAAAGGATTTGATATTTACACTTCTTTTTTATATTCACACTTCTTTTTTTATTTTTTAGTATTGAAAGTGTATCTTTTTTGCTAAAAAATTAATTAAAAAAAAGGAACGTGGATATAAAAAAAAAGAAGGTGTGAATATCAATTTGATAACGCCAAAATTATTTTTGCTAGTGCCAAACTCCATTACATAAAAGTCTTGTACACTGCATATAGTACAAACTTTTTGTGTACTAAAATTTTAACATCAACAAAAACAATTTTGGTATTTGCATTTTTTTAATGCAAATAGGAACACGGTGTTCCGAACACCTGCCTTGTCATCTACCCGATTCCTAGAATACTCCCACAACTCTGCCACCACGTCTCTCTCTCTCTCTCTCTCTCTCTCCCTCCCTCCCTCTCTGTGTTGCAGAGTCCAATTCAACTTCCAATTCCCCCTTCCCTTCCTACCCATAATCATCTACCATCAACTTCATCATATGGGCCTGGTCGTGTTGCGTAATTCCCCACTAGTTTCTGTTTATGTCTGAGAACGACCGATCCGACGGCATTGTCGTCCTCGGCGGTGATGGGTCCGATCGGAGGGACGATGATCGAAATAAGGAGGAGACACGAAATGGGTTCGGATCGAAATTGGAAAAGGAGAAGCGTGTTCCAAGATTTCGATTCAGAAGGAAAAAGAAGGGTTCTTCTAATCCTTCTCCTTCGACTGTTTGCAATTTAGGTAATATTTTTTGCTGTTTTAAGCAAACCCCAACTTTGGATTCTCCTGCTGATGCGTCCCCAACGAGTGACCCAAACAGTCCCGCGTTTTCTCATGAGTTGTTGAGGGATTTGATCGAAAAGAATGATTTTTATTCCAAAGAATGCAATCACCACCGGGCTATAGATTGTGTAAATGGTAATTGAAAGAACACATTAATTTCTTTTCTTGTATTGGTATTCAATTTTATGCATAGAATTGCACAGTTGATTTTTCTGTATCCAAAGATTGAGTTGTAGTTTTCTTCTGTTGTAAAGTTAGTTCGTAGTGCTTTGATTTGGGGGGTTGGCTTTTTGACTAATGTGCAAGGTACTGATGATTGCCAGTATGAGTAAATTTTCAACTTTGCTATCTTGTTCTTGTTCGTATTTATGCCCGTGAAATGGTGGGAGAAGAGTGATTTTGTTACCAAACGATGCGAACCTGGTTTGGATATAGATTGCATGGGTTAGAATTGAAAGTACATGAGAAATGGGCAGCGATTGAGAGTTTTATTCGATTGTAGATTCTTATTCACAGTGTAGAATAATGAAATGTGGTGATTCAATTCTGTCACGTCTTTCGACCAAGAGTTCCAATGTTCGAATTGATGGTTTGTCTTGTAAGACTTGTGTGATCTTGTCAATTGTTAAGTTATCCTATCGAATAATTTACTGAAAAAATATTTTTAGAGTTGCTTTCTATTTGTGAAACTCAAAAAGGGATATAAAAGCTAGGTTATTCTGTGATTGTATCGTATTTATTTGAATGAAACCGGACTGTTATGTCTGGAACATGCTCGACACTATGGGTGGTCTTGAACGTCATTTGGGGAAGAGGGTAATAGTGCATTGTCGGAATGAGGACCATGTAGCTTTGTAAATGCTAGTTAAATTGAGTTAAGACGGCGATTTGGGTAGGTGGAGCTTGTGTTACAACTGAGAGCTAAATACCATGAGATCAAAATGTTCTTAAATTGTGGACTTATTTCCCAGAACCGAAGCATATCTCTGGTGGGTGAATTATGGGAGGAATTCTACGACAGATTTTTCATTGGCTAGAGATGAGTAAATTGGTCACATTATATGTCCTTACATTTGTATTTTGAGAGGGAAATCCTCATTGCAGCATAGGGTTCAGTAAAGAAAACATTGTTTTGCCTTGCATCTGGAGCCAAAGATTCTACTGGATTTTCCTGACGAGCTCCTAGTTTACTCGGGGTGAGTTGACAGAGAGGTGATCTGGTGATTTAAGAAACTTAAGAAGGGAGACCAAATATCAAGACGCGCAATGCAAGTTCACTTTAGTCGGCCTTGTAACGCCGCAGAGGTGGAATGTGTTTTGCAAATGGTATTCATCAATACTATAAGATCAATATGTGTTATACTGTTGTGTGCCCAAAGCAGGTCCAAAGCATTGGCATTTCTTTGGTTGTATCAGACTGTGAGGGGACTTGTATGAGGTGATTTTTCTGATTAAGCAGAGTTAAGGGAATTGGTCATAGTGTGGGTCGTGACAGGTTTGAGTTGTATTTTGGGAGGAAATTCCCCATATCAGTTAGGGTCCGGGTAAATTATAGACGTTGGTCGGGTTGAATATCGAGAAATTCGGAACATGTTCAATGTTAGTTAGAAATGAACTCTCCGGAGGCAAAGTGTTTGAATGGAATGAGATCAAAATGTGCTTTAGGCTGTAACTTGTTTTCTAGAAATTGAAGGATTTCTATCGTGGAAGACAATACATTAGAGTTTAGTAAATTGGTTACATCGGATGTCCCGAGTCCCGGCAGATTTAATTTATACTTTAGGAGGGGAGTCTATTATCAATTTGGTTTTGCATGGCCGTGAAAGGTATGCAACACGATTTTAATTTCAGACATGTTGAGTGTGTGTCTTTTAGTTGTACGAAGCAGGTGCAGGGGGAAGCCATGTCCCTGTAGCGCCCCAAAAGGGTTGTAATGTGCAGCGCCCAAAGGCCCCGTCGTTTTGGGGCGAATTTAATTAGGCAGTCCTCTGCCATTGCTCCGCTCCGCTCCTCTCCTCCCCCTGTCTCTCGTGTGTCGTAAAAAGAGGTTGTATGGGGTTCACTTTGAGATTCCACAAAAATAATCTGAGCTGTACAATAATAAATAAATAAAAACAATAACTTGAGTGATCTGGTAAAAGGACAACTAAATCAGATAATTGTAAATAATTTATGTAATCTTTTAATTTATTATTCAAAATTTAGGATCCTGAATACTGAATGAATCTTGGAAAAATAAAATAGAAAATTGCTTGCTCAATATCTTCATGATCCAAACTGCATATATTGTAAAGCTTGTTGAGAAGAGTAATTATTTAAAAAAATTATCTTGATCGAATATCGATAGATATTTGACACAATTTTAATTTCTGACCTCTGTGTTGGGAGTATTTTGATTCGAATGCGTAATGTTCTAATGGTGGAACAAAGATATGTACTGGTGGTTATCTCTAATTTCTGCTTTTGTGCTTCCTTTACTCTTTTCTTTTTCAAATTAATTTGAAGGTGTAATGGTCTAATATGTGATAATGGGCCTTACAGTAAGGGTTGGCAATGGGGTGGGTAGGGGTGAATACCACTATTCCCGTCCTCGATCCCCGAATCCAAATTAAATCCCATGCCCTCCTTGATTCCCACCGGAGAATTATTTTTACCCTCCATCCCCACTCCAAACGGGGAATGGGGATCCCCGCGGGGGAATCGGGGATCCAACTGGAACCACAGGCAAAATCAGTGTTCTTAATCCGGTATCCCTCCAGCAAGACGCCATGAACAAACAACACACGCAGAGCTCTTTAAAAGCTTCGGCTTCTCAATCTCTCAACACGACGTTATTTAATGAGTTTCCGACGTGAACTATATTTAATTGACTAGAACTATCGATTTGAGCTCTTCTTTCTACTAATTTTCTATCCGTGGTAAGTGAATTCAATTACTTGTATGTTAGTTGACAGTGAGCTTTAGTTTCTTTCTTTCTTCCTCGCTTATGTATATATAGCACTCCTATATAACTTTCATTTATGTATATAAACGGGGCAGGGTGGGGCGGGGACAGACTCATACCTATTCCCAGTGGCGGAGCCAGGAATTGTAGTGGGAGGGGGCACCTAAATACGCTAATACATTCGATATCAAAAATAAGTACATGAGTCTTACGATTAACCATTACATAATACCCAAAAAAGACACACGTCGTAACATGTTAATGATTTGGAGTTTGAAGTTCTATCAAAACGAAACTCGACGATTATGTAAAGCACGAAAATCTGTTACGATTGATTCTAAACCCAATTTTAGAGAGATTTCCTTTTCAATGTAGATAAGGGAACTATCTGAGAGGAATTCATTTTCCATTTTGTTCTGAAACCTAGTTTTGATAATCTTCATGGCTGAAAATGATCGTTCTGCCGTTGCCGTTGAAACAGGAAGAGTGAGCACGAGTTTGATCAGTCGGAATACTAAGTCGTAGGTTGTTGATCTCAATCAACTGGTATAGCTCCCTTTAAATAATGGGATGCCACCCAATGGGCAACCCCATTACAATTTCTAGGGACCCAAGAGAAAGAACAGTGAATTAATGAAGCAAGGTTCCTATTCTCCTCAATAGAAACTGATACGTAGTTCCCCCAATTTATCATTGTCGTCCGAAGCTTTTGACCATAGTAGCTAACTTTGTTGGAATGGAATTCTTTTTTTTGTTTTTTCGATCCGCTGCTGGAATGAAATTCAAAACTTGGATTTACCCAGTAGCAAGATGGTGTCTGTTCAAGCCCTAAAAGTTCAAACTCTATGTAGCAAGCGATGGTGTCTGTTCAAACCCTAAAATTGCAGTAGTAAACAGTAAAATATACTAGTAATAAAATTGGGGGAGCTCAAATAAAGAACAAGTAGTGGATAAAAATATTTCTTTAATTATTACCTGATTAAAGAATATAGCAATAGATTTGTTGGGGATTGCCAAGGGAAAACCCAAGTCAAGCTCTGTGCATCCTCTCTCCGTTCAAGCTTTGATGGGTTTAGAGGTAGGAGAATAAAAAAGAACGATTAAATAATCCTTCGGAATTTGAAAGGGCACTTTTACTAAACGAGAAAAATTTGACACTGGTCGGAGGTTTCAGAAACTACACTTCTCTCCCTTGAGTTTCAGAAACTACAATTCCAAAAGGACCAAAACTCTTATGTGCATGACCCCTCCCCCCAATCCCCAATTTAAAAAAAAAATTTTTTTTTTTTTTAATTTTGAAAGGACAGACTTATACCTATTCCCTACCCGTTCCCCATTTTTTTTCAAAAACTAATCTCATTCCCTACCCGATCCCCGAAAAATCTCCGAATTCCCAACCCATTTGGGGCGGGGAATGGGGCAGAGAGGGGTGGGGCGGCTGGGATTGCCATCCCTACTTACAGTCCTATTATGTGGTTTATGACTGAAGTTTGGGCCTTCCTATTACTACTCCGTATTATATAGAGCATGAGAAAATAATGGTTCAGAACGTGTTTTGATAATTAATACCCAGCAAAGATCTGCTGAGAACATAACTTATTTTTTGGGCTTTTTTAGACCAAGTCTTTGGGAAAATGACGGCCTAGGATTTGTTTTGATAATTAATACCCGCCAAAGACATTTCTAATATTAACAAATGTTCTCAGCATGCTTTTAGCGGATATTAACTATCAAAATACGTCATTGACCATTATTTTCCCATAGTCTTTTGCTTGGGCCCATAATATGTTTTTGGCCTATTTAACTAAAAAAATCGACCGAACCCAACCCAACCCAATCCAACCGAACCAAAACAAACCGAACTGAACGGTTTTCTTGAAAAATAATCGGTGTGGTTCCTGATATATTACTAGAAAATAGAAAACCGATTTCAACCCTTTTGGTATTCAATGTTGGGCGACAACGCGGACAAGTTGTGTGCGAAAATCTAAAATTGCCCTTTTACTTCAAAACAATAACGCTCTCTCTAGGGTAGGGTCGATCTCTCCCATTCCCAGGTCATTTTTCTCTCAGTTAAATTCGAGAAGAAATTTTTGGGTGCTGCCCGAGCAACGCATTCGGGCGGTTAAAGATGTATTTGACGGTTTAGATTGAAACTCTTTCTCCTTCCTTTCGTCACACCACTCTCTCTCATCTTTCTCCCTCCAAATTCGAGTCGTCCAAAATCGAAATAGATGGTCCGGATGCGCTGTTCGGGCACCATTTTATGCCCGTTCGATAGGTCTAGAAACGAATTAAACAGAGCTCGCGAGGTCAATTTGGCTTGTTTAGAAAACTAGCCGAGCTCGAGCTCGAGTTTTAGACTCGTATAGTAAACGAGTTGGGTGGAACTCGGCTCGGCTCGTTCGACAAAAACTCGGCTCATTAAAGGCAGCTCGGCTCGATTAAAGATGGACTAAACTCGGATCTATAATGACTCGGCTCATTAAGGCCCAAACCGAGCTTGAACTCAAGTTTTTTGCGTAAAAAAGTTAAGCTTGGGCTCGACAAAACCCGGTTCGGCTCGGCACCCAAAAATTCCTCGTTAAATTCAGATACAGCGGCAGTGCGAAACCTCCCCCTTCAAAAACGAACTGTACATAATTTGACAGTATCAAAAACTCAAACCCTACGCTAACAAGAATCTCTCTCTCTCTAAAAGGTGAGGCGGCTGCTACTGAGGAGAAGCTTATGGAGATCAAGCTGTCCTTCTCGCCCGATAGCCCTCCGCTGGCAGTCATTGCCGCCGCTGAAATCGCCGGGATCCCTCTCTCTCCCGATTCGTCTCTCCCCGCTGGCTCTCCTCCCTCTTTCCTCTTCTCCAATGGGTAAACGAGCTTTAATCCTCTTTCATGTCATGTGATTGCTTTCTCCTCCTAAGAATTGATTCCTTTCATGTGTACCATGCGTTAAAAGTGGTTATTAGAGTTTTGTTCAATTATGTTATCAATCATGGCGCGTTGTGAGCTTTTTGCAACGTACCACCGTTGGACGGACTGATTTCTAATGCTGAACTGAACCGAACTTGTATGCAGACTGGAATTGCGTGGGACGAAGGTGTTGCTCAGTTATCTCGGTCGCACGGCAAGCGTTCGCAATTTTTACGGATGTGATGCCTTGGAATCTTGCCAGGTACGCTAATCCATGTTCGTCCCCCATTGAGGTTCTTTGTTCAGGATTGCTGATTTCTTGTCACCAATGTTGGTTTTTTCTCTTTTTTTTCTAGATGGATGAATGGTTAGAGTACACCTCAATTCTGGCATCAGGTGCGGAATTTGAGGGCGGATGTAGCTACATTGACGGATATCTGTTGAAGCGTACGTTTCTGGTTGGACATTGTTTATCTATTGCGGACATAGCAATCTGGGCGGGTCTTGCAGGTAAAAAGTTTAGGTTCTAATTGATATAGTGTCAGAGAACTGAAATATATCTCAGAATTTTTTCCACTGGTTGCTCCTTTTTTTTTTTTTTTTTTGGTAAACCCACTGGTTGCTCCTTATTCTTACTACAAAAGGGTATAATTACTTGTCTGTCGTCTGATGGGCCTGTTGCATCTCTTGACCACAACGTTCCATTTGGATGTTAACCATGCCTTTTCTTTATTGTGGTAGTTGTTTCCAAGTGATACCTTCAACATTTTTTTAATTAACAGACTTCGAATTATTTAGGATTTCCACAGATCAACCCATCTTCCATTTCCGTTAAATATCGACTGTTCAGTCATTTGGCAGACTATGGCTTTTGTGTATTGTCTTACCTTTGTGTCCATGGCATGTCAACTATGTTTTCTGAATTAAGAGTTATGTTAATGCTTAAGACTGTGCTCTTTGTAGGAAATGGGCAGAGATGGGAAAGTCTGAGGAAGTCAAAGAAATTTGCAAACCTAGTGCGGTGGTTCAACTCATTATCTGTGGAATATGGTGCTGTCCTGAACAAAATCACATCAACTTATGTTGGGAAACGTGCTGTGGGAAAGCAAATTGTAGCTTCAGTGAAAGGAAAAGGGCAAGCCAATGGGGATGTTGGTGACAAGGTAAAAGCTGGTATAGATCTTCCAGATGCCGAAATGGGAAAGGTGAGGTTGCGCTTTGCACCAGAGCCCAGTGGTTACCTTCACATTGGACATTCTAAGGCAGCGTTGTTGAACCAGTATTTTGCTGAAAGGTACAAAGGCCAGGTCATTGTGCGCTTTGACGATACTAACCCCGCTAAAGAGAGTAACGAATTTGTGGACAACATACTGAAAGACATAGCAACTTTGGGTATCAAATACGAGACCGTAACTTATACTTCAAATTACTTCCCAAAGCTAATGGAAATGGCTGAAAAATTGATCATTCAAGGAAAGGCTTATGTGGATGATACACCACGTGAACAAATGCAAAAGGAGAGGATGGATGGCATTGAGTCAAGGTGTAGAAATAACAACCCCGAGGAAAATATGAAATTGTGGAAGGAGATGATCGCAGGATCAGAAAGGGGGTTGCAGTGTTGTCTCCGTGGTAAGTTGGATATGCAGGATCCAAACAAGTCACTACGGGATCCGGTGTACTACCGCAGCAATCCGATTCCTCACCATCGTATTGGCTCAAGTTACAAGATATATCCGACTTATGATTTTGCATGTCCATTTGTGGATTCTATTGAAGGTATCACACATGCATTGCGATCTAGTGAGTATCATGACCGCAATGCTCAGTACTATAGGATTCAAGAAGATATGGGACTTCGAAAGGTTCTAATATATGAATTTAGTCGGTTAAATTTGGTGTATACGCTTCTGAGCAAGCGCAAGCTGCTTTGGTTTGTTCAGAATGGAAAGGTTGAAGGTTGGGATGATCCTCGCTTTCCAACTGTACAGGGAATCGTGCGGAGAGGTCTAAAAATTGAGGCACTGATAGAGTTCATTGTTGAACAGGTAAGAAATACAGCCCTGCAATATTCAGTAAAGTTGGTCGTACATGCAGTAATATGTAGTATACTGAAGACTAGATTTTCTTGGTGAAATCCTGCACCATGATTAGTTTGACAGTAACCAAACCAAACCAAACCAAACTAAGCCTTAATTTTTGAATTGGCAGTTATGGACCGTTCTTTGTTAATTTTCCCCTCTTTTTAGTTTTATTATTTGATTGCTTTTAAGTAAGCACAGAAAATATGTAGTTCTGGGTGAGTTTATATATTGATGAAGATTTTTTTTCCCCTTGTTATATCGGGCAACATGCTTAACGAAAGAGTCTTCTAGCTAATTTGTTCTTCTGATGCTTAAATCTAAATGTAATTCTCTTGTCTCAGGGAGCTTCAAAGAATTTGAATCTCATGGAATGGGATAAACTCTGGACCATTAATAAAAAAATTGTTGATCCTGTGTGTCCTAGACATACTGCTGTGATTGAAGACGGACGTGTCATGTTAACCCTAACCGATGGACCACATAAACCATTTGTCCGGATCATACCAAAGCATAAGAAATCTGAAGATGCTGGAGAGAAGGCTACAACTTACACTAGGCAAATATGGATTGACCGCATTGATGCCGAGTCAATCTCAGTTGATGAGGAAATAACCTTGATGGATTGGGGCAATGCGATAGTGAGAGAAATCACGAAGGATGAGAGTGGAAAAGTTGTGAAGTTAACTGGAGTTTTACATCTTGAAGGCTCTGTCAAGACCACAAAGTTGAAGCTTACCTGGTTACCTGAAACAGATGAGCTGGTGAATCTCTCTTTGGTGGAGTTTGATTGTCTAATTACCAAAAAGAAGGTGTGTACTGCTCATATTCTTATTCTCTTTTATTTGTCTTGTGCGGGATCGCTGTATTTTTTTCATTGTTATAATTGCATGGTTCTTGAGGTCGACTTTAGGAATAACCGAAGACAAAAATACGATATAGCCATGTTGAAAACATTACCTATCAAGGAAAGAAAGATGGGTGAAAACATTTTCCCATTGGATTTACTCTTCCGTTGGTGATTGTTTTATCGTGGTAAAAAGTACTACTGAGATGTCATGTTCCGTATGAGGTATTGATATTTGCACTCCAGGATTCGATGACTACATGATGTTGGTGTGTAGCAAAACCTGAAATGTAAATGCATAACACGGCTAAAATATCTGTGTTTGTAACTGCATTGTTTTCCTTTTTGAGTCTATTCTATTCTATTTGTTTGTCTCTAATTTCTTTTTAGAAACGCTATGAGGTCAACTCCAGATGTTTACAAGCTGTGATAAAATATAGGAGCATGTGTCCTTGCCAATCTGAGCATCATAAATATAGGGGAAGAAAGTAAAATGATCATGACTCGATGACTCATCTATGATGAACATGCCACGTATTTACCTTTTAAATTCTTTTTGTGAATGAATGCTGACTAAAAATTGTGGCGTGAGCAATGTAGATGAAAGTATCCTGTCAACATTCATCTAATGCACCAAATGTCCATTTAAAATAGTGATTTATATAGATATATGGATCTGTATGCTTGCTATCAACTATAGAATCCCAATGCTGTTGTTGCCCTTGGTATTACTGTGGGCGGTGAACTTTAGTTATATCGTTTTAAACCATTTCTGCTTGCAGCTGGAGGAAGGAGAGGATTTTCTTGACGTGCTGAATGAAAATACCAAAAAGGAGACTGCGGCCCTTGGGGATTCAAACATGCGGAACTTGCAGCGTGGAGATATATTGCAGCTGGAGAGAAAAGGCTATTTTAGATGTGATGTGCCCTTTGTTAGGCCTTCTAAGCCCATTGTTCTATTTGCTATTCCAGATGGTAGGCAACAGACGGGACTAAAGTAAGACCTATTTCAATTTCGACTTCTCCCAATTGGACTGGTGTACTTGAAGAAATTTAGATGTAATACTGATTAACCTTTACAAACTTGATAATCAAACTGTTACTGTTTCTGTTTTGTAATTCGAATGTCTGTTGGATCTTGGGCATATCAGAAATCGAGTTCCCTTTTATTTTATAGATTCGTAGAAGTATATAGGTGTAGGTCACCTATATTTCTGCTTTTGTTTGTCTGTTATGTCTGCTGGATCTTCTTGTTGTCGCGTTTCTTGTTATTCAGAAAGCATAGATATACTTCATTTCCATCTTATGTAAATCCATGCTCCTTCCAGGAGTAGCATATTTGTATTTACGTCACTACAAGGAAAATGGTATTTACATCGCATTGGATAATGGTAATGTCTTGGAATTTGGAACATAAAATGTGATTCGAATTACATGGTGTTGGAATTACTAATCGATCTAGAGCTTTGGGCAGCACTGCAGGTTGAAATAAAGCCGCAAACGAGCTCTGAGTTTGTGACTTAGGCTAAGAATGTTGTTCGGATAAGGTTTTTGGTTTTTGTAAGGTGCTACTGGATTAAAGACTATTAATGTTTGCAGCTGGCAGTTTGATTTGCAAATTAATCCACTAAGCATTTTGTTATCCGTTTTTTGATGCTAAACATTCCAAACATTAGGACCACTGAGAGTTATGTCCGGTTGGAAGCTAAACATTCCAAACATTAGGACCACTGAGAGTTATGTCCGGTTGTTACCTTCAAGGCCCTGGAGGTAGTTGAGGTGCGTGTAAGCTGGCCTGGACATTCCATTTTTTACTTTGGTGGTTGCCAAAATAAATAAATAAAAATAAGCCATGTGAAATTGTATCTTCAACTGCAACTACTGGACCCATCAACACACAAGAATCCATGTTGGGCTCACAAGCCCATATCTGGGAAGCCCAGGTCCATCAACTTTGAGTGGGTTTGGATTAAAAAGTTAATAGTAACTTCTTTTTTTTTTTTTTTCTCTATTTACAATTTTTTTTTAATTGACCTTTGGATAGAAATCACGAGAATCTGTGTTTTTTCTCAATTCGGTCATTGACGGGTAAAGGATTTAATCCTTTTAAGAAAAAATGTTTTTGTTCGAAATATGAATTATACTGAAAGACCCTTTAACTATTAAAGGGGTTAATAGAACGAATCACACTTTTACCACTAAACTATACCCGCTACAATGTGATTATTTACCCGCTAGTCCTGGGTAATAGGTCGTGTCGGGTCGTGTCAGTCGGGTTCGTGTCACAAACCACCCAACCCGAACCCGACTAATTTAGAATTCGTGTTTCTCAAGTCGTATCATTTTCGTGTTTCGTGTCAGAAATGCTCAACCCTAACCCGTTAACTTCGTGTCCAGTTCGTGTCCTGTTATCATGTCCGTTGTCCAACTCTATATAGAATTGCAGATATACCATATTATATATATATATATATATATGTTCGTGTTAATGGGTGACACAGATTAGTAACCGTGTTAGTCGTGTCAATTTCGTGTCTCACGTGTTCAACCCGAACCCGACCCATTTAGAATTCGTGTTCTCGAATCGTGTCATTTTCGTATTTCGTGTTAGAAATGTTCAACCCTAACCCGCTAACTTCGTGTCCGGTTCGTGTCTTATTATCGTGTTTCGTGTCCGTTGCACAACTCCCCGCTACAATGTGATTATTTTCGCTTTAGGGCGCATACCAATGGATGGGACTTTTGATCAAGAGAAGCCAGTAAGGCCTTTAATTAGTCGAAAGAAAGATCTCTTCTCTTATGATATCCGTCTTCTACTATATGCATGAGAAGCCGTCCATTCCTTATAATCTATATGAATAGCCCAACCCATCCAACTCAACACAATACTCAATTTTGTTATAGGATCCGGATTCTTTTGTGGATTCATGACCGCATCCACCGTAGGTCTCAGATATTTCTTCATTGTATTCAGCTTCTTCAAAATAGACATCCAGAAGCGGATAGCAGCAATGACTAATTTTCTTATGGGACATTTCATGATGTTCACATCGATCTATAATGGGTCGCTGCTGAAAAAACCCTTTCCCTTTTTAATAACGAATAAGGTAAGCTTCATAACTCCAACCTAGTAAAGAGGTGTTGATGCCCTTCGTATGGGTTGAGTTGCTGGATACGACGGATTCTATCATAACTCGTTCCTGCCAAGGAAAAAATTGCAGCACCAATAATGCCATGAGAGATTATTTGTAAAATGGCTCCGTTGAGTCCTGTATCGGTATCAAACTTTTGTGACTTATTAATTCGTCTCGACCAGAAGAACCGAAAAAGTAAAAAAAAAATTGATCGAAACTCATAATTTTTTTCAAAAAGTTAAAAAGCTATCTTTATTCAAAAAATTGGTTTATAGACTTATTTTTGTTTTTATTCAAAAAAATTTTTTGGGTGTTTATCATACAGTAATTTTTTACTACTTTTTAAATTCGTCTCGTTAAAAAGAAGAAATAATCCTCAGAAAATTAACAAATGCAATTTTTTTAATAAGAAAAAAAAGAAAGAAAGACATTTGGCTTATTTTATCAAATGATAGTCTACTTGGGTTCTTTTGATGCGACTCGACCTTTGAAATATATCCCTATAATTAAAGACCACAAATGATTTCGATCGTAGACTGGTTTTCTACCACTGAAAAAAATCTCCGTTAGTCAAAACACGTGAATGGAAAATTTTCATGTGAATCCAAACTGTCCAAAATAATGTACTCCCTCCGTCCCTTTTTAAGTGTCCTGCTTCGTAACTCCAACTTATTAAAAAGATATCATCATTATACCTTTCACATCAACTTTTTCCTCCACTTTCCCTACTTACCCATCATCATTACTCTTTTACTCACTTACTTTTCAAAAAGGAATCTACTTTTAGGGACAAAATAGACAATACACCAACTTTTACCCACTAACTTTACAAAATGGACACTTATTAAGGGACAACCCAAAATGGAATACTGGACAATAAAAAAGGGACGGAGGGAGTACTATATTTTTTACACGTCACTATAAGAAAAATGGTATTTACATCACAATATTGGATAATGGTAACGTCTTGGAATTTGTAACATAAAATGTGATTCGAATTACATGGTGTTGGAATTACTAGTCGATCCATAGCTTTGGGCGGCACTGCAGGTTGACGTGTGCAATAATAAAGCCGCAAACGAGCTCTGAGTTTGTGACTTTTAGACTAAGAATGTGGTTTGGATAAGGTTTTTGGTTTTTGTAAGGTGCTATTAAAGACTATTAATGTTTGCAGCATGCAGTTTGATTTGCAAAATAATTCTACTAAGCATTTTGTTATTCGTTTTCTGAAGCTAAACATTCGAAATATTAAGACCACTGAGAGTTATGTCCGGTTGTTGCCTTCAAGGCCCTGGAAGTAGTTGAGGTGCACGCAAGTTGATCCGGACATCCCGTTTTTTTTTTTAAAAAAAAAACTGTGAAATCAACCTTGGTGGTTGCTAAAAAAATTAAATAAAAATCAGCCGTGTGAAATTGTATCTTCAACTGCAACAACTTGGACCCATCAACACAAGCCCATATCCGGGAAGCCCAGGTCCATCAACTATGGGTGGGTTTGGATTAAAAAGTTGAGAGTGACCTTTTTTTTTTTTTTTGGTCTCTATTAACATTTTTTTTTTTTTTGTATTTGTTAGTTTGCGTCAAACTTTTGTGACTCATTGATTCGTCTCGACCAGAGGAACTGGAAAAGTAAAAAAATTGATCGAAACTCACAATTTTTTTGAAAAAGTTAAAAAGCTATCTTTATTCAAAAAATTGATTTATTGACTTATTTTTGTTTTTATTCAAAAAAATTGGATGTTAATCGTAATTTTTTACTTTTTTAATTCGTCTAGTCAACAAGAAGAAATAATCCTCAGAAAATTAAAAAATGCAATTTTTTTTAATAAGAAAAAAAAGCCATTTTATCAAATGATAGTCTGCTTGGGGTCTTGTGATGAGACTCAGGCTCCATTTCAGAACGGTTCTTAAAAAATAAGTACTTATTTTGCCACTTCTCTTTCAAAAATAATAAGGGCCATTCCACAAAATTCAAATCAAAAGTTCCTTTCACATTTTCAAACTCAAAAATAATGTAAATCAAGATCCATAGTGGTAGGAAAATTATTTGCGTAAACACATGATTTTTGAGCTTGAAGTTACCTTATACAAAAAATAAGACTGTTGCTATAATAATGGGCGGCTGAGGAATGTTGGTACAGCGTCGGGCGATCTCGGCCACGGCCGATTCAACCGTCCAAAATTTATTAAAGAGGGGCTAACGTGGGAATCGACGGCATCCGAGGTGTTAGAATGCTTGATCCGAGCACCCTTTTCCATGTATCCATATATACATGGAAAAGGGGTATATGAAACCCTACACACCTCGGATGCCGTTGATTCCCATGCAAGCCCCTCGATTTTTTTTAAAGAATTTTGACAACTCTCTCTACATTCCAGATCTCTGGTACGATTTCCCTCCCGGCGCCTATTGGTACCTATATAAATTCATCTAAATAAGTGACAACCTTCTTATTTTTCTGGAACAGAGGTTCTTATTCAACAAAAAATAAGTTCTTGAATCGTTTCTGGAACGGAGCCTCAACCATTCAAATATATCCCTATAATTAAGGACCAAATGATTTCGATGTAGACAGTTTTCTACCACTGAAAAAATGTTCCGTTAGTTAAAGCACGTGAACGGAAAATTTTAATGCGAGTCCAATGTATGTTTTTTTGTTGTTTTGTTTTCGAAAAGGGAGTACTATCATGCAACCCGGGGGCGTGCTGTGTAGTATGTACATCATTCAGACCGTCCGTCTTAACAATCAATGACATAGGTTTAAAAAAAAAAAAAACTCTTCCAGGGAAGATGAAGAGTTTTTTAAAATCTGGATTTTGAACGGTTGTGATCACACAACATGCCCCCGGATTATGTTTTGTTTCTGGAAGTGAGAGAGTGATGAGACCCACAGTGGAAATTCCCCTGTCTATCCTACTCCATAGACGACTGCCATTTTGTCTTTCTCTCACTTCACGTGTATCTTGATTCTTGAAAGGTTGGCGCCGAGAAATTATTCAATGCCCCTGGGGCAGGGGTGACGTGGTGCTCCTCGGCACGATCCGAGCCATCCGTTCGGGTACCGAACGGATGAGATTAAAACACCCTCTCTCCTCCTTTCTCTCTCTCCTTTCTCTCTCTGCTTTCTCTCACTAAATTCGAGCCGTTCGGGTACCGAACGGACGGCTCGAATGTGTTGTGGCACGGCCACGTGTTGCCCTTGGGGCAAGGAATAATTTCTCGTTGGCGCCACATCCCCCTCGTCTTTTCTACAAGTCTATGACTACGAACATTTACGTGCACAAACACACAAACTCTTACAATCGCTCACTTGATTGTGAGGCTTGGTGCGTGTAAGTGTTTATAGTTGCCGCAAAGTTGTTTTTCTGGTTCTCTCAGTCAGCTGAGTCGTGCACACCACGTTATCCGACGGCCACCGAATCCCCTTGGACTCTCTCTCCATTTTTGTCAAACAACTTTTAACTCTCTCTGGTGACCCAAAAAATATCTAGTACACTACACGCATGACCACCCACAAAATCGTTCACTCACTCCATCAGATCGTCATTTTATTCTAAAACCCATTCCACTTTTGACATACCAATTTTCTCTCCCACAAGCAAAACACTCCACAAAGATGGAGTTTTTGAGATCAACGAAGATGGGTATGTCGTTCTTTCATTCTCACTCATATTCATCACTCATGTACACTCCCAGTAGTTTCCTCCTCCAACCCATTTTCCTCCGTGGGTTTTCTGGTTCATTGCACCTGGTTTTGGTGCTTGTTGTCTTCATCACATGGGCATGTAGGAAAATCATGAGAAAGAATACTCCCAGTGAAGGGCCAAAACAGAGTAATAATAGGAGAAAAAGATTTTCCTACTACGAACAAGCTGTGTTTTGTTGTTGGGGTCTTTCAGTTTTTAATCTCGTTCTGTGGATATTAAATTACTTCTCTTGGTACAGAAATGGTTGGTCTGATGAAAAGATTGTAACCCTTTTGGATTTTGGACTTAGAACACTTGCTTGGTTAGCAATCTCTGTTTATTTGCGCACCCATTTCAAGAATTCAGGTGGGCCAAGGTTCCCAATTTTATTGAGAGTCTGGTGGGGATTTTACTTCTCCATGTCCTGTTGTTTCCTTGTGGTAGACTTCCTTTATAATAAAAATCATCAATCTCTACCAACTCAGTTATTTGTGTCTGATATCATCTCCACTGTTATGGGCTTTTTCTTCTGTTTGCTGGGGTTTTTGGGGAAGAAGGAAAGTGAAGATACCCTTCTTCAAGAACCCCTTTTGCATGGTAGAGAGTCAAAGAAGTCTAGTGGGGGTGAAATTGTTGCCCCCTTTTCCAATGCTAGTCTTCTTAGCATCCTTAGTTTCTCTTGGATGGGTCCTTTGATTGCCGCCGGTTATAAGAAAACATTAGACCTTAACGATGTTCCTCAACTAGCCGGTATGGACAGTGTCAAGTTGGCTTTTCCAATATTTACAAGTAAGCTAGATTCTGGTATTGGAACCAGAATAACCACATTTAAGCTTGTGAAGGCACTGATCTTTGTGACGAAATGGGAAATTCTATTAACGGCTTTCTTAGCGCTAATATACACACTAGCGTCTTATGTTGGTCCCTACCTTATTGACTCCCTTGTTCAATACCTTAATGGAAATCGAGCCTTTGAAAACCAAGGGTACGTCTTGGTTTCCACTTTCTTCGTTGCGAAGCTCATTGAGTGCTTGGCTCAGAAGCACAGGTTCTTTAGGTTGCAACAGGCTGGAATAAGGGCTAGGGCAGTGTTGGTTGCCATAATATACAATAAAGGGTTGACCATTTCATGCCAATCAAAGCTGGGTCAAACGAGTGGGGAAATCATTAATCTCATGTCTGTTGATGCCCAGAGGATTTCGGACTTCGGTTGGTACTTGCACGATCCGTGGATGGTCATAGTCCAAGTTGGCCTGGCCTTGATAATCTTGTACAAGAATCTTGGGCTTGCGTCCATTGCTGCATTCGTCACTACCGTACTAGTGATGTTGGCAAATGTTCCGCTAGGGAGATGGCAGCAGAAGTTTCAGGAAAAGATAATGGAATCGAAGGATAAAAGGATGAAGGCGACGTCTGAAATCTTGAGGAACATGAGGATCCTCAAGCTTCAGGCGTGGGAGATGAAGTTTTTGTCAAAAGTTACAGAACTTCGGAACACTGAAATGGGATGGTTGAAAAGATTTGGTTACACTTTTTCTTTGACCACTTTTCTCTTTTGGGGAGCACCTACGTTCGTGGCCGTGGTCACTTTTGGCACCTGTATGCTTCTAGGAATCCCCCTCGAGTCTGGGAAGATTTTATCCGCCCTGGCAACATTTACAATACTTCAACAGCCTATCTATAATCTTCCTGACACAATCTCAATGATAGCTCAAACAAAAGTTTCCCTTGATCGAATAGCCTCTTTTCTCCGTCTTGATGACTTACAAAGTGATGTTATAGAGAAGCTTCCGATAGGTAGCTCTGACACTGCAATTGAGGTAGTTGATGGAAATTTCTCATGGGATGTATCTTCACCTGATCCAACATTGAAAGATATGAACATCAGCGTGTCTTGTGGTATGAGGGTTGCTATTTGTGGCACCGTTGGATCAGGAAAGTCGAGCTTACTCTCCTGTATCTTGGGAGAAGTGCCCAAAATATCAGGGACTATTAAGCTTTGCGGAACAAAGGCATATGTTCCTCAGTCACCCTGGATACAGAGTGGAAAGATTGAGGAGAATATACTGTTTGGAGAGGAGATGGACCGAGAAAGATATGACCAAGTACTTGAAGCATGTTCTTTGAAGAAAGACCTGGAAATTCTTTCCTTTGGTGATCAGACAGTCATAGGTGAAAGGGGAATAAATTTGAGTGGGGGCCAGAAGCAGAGAATACAGATTGCACGGGCTTTATACCAAGACGCAGATATTTACCTATTCGACGATCCATTTAGTGCTGTGGATGCTCATACGGGAAGCCATCTCTTTAAGGTGACTATGCAATCTGTTTTGTGCTTCTTTATTATATGTCTTTTTACTTGGTTTCTTAAAACCGGGTGCATCCATGGGGCGGCGAATTCACTCTATGCGGAGGAGTATTAGACACTAATAAACCTCACATAAACTCCACAATTTCTCTCTTCTCTCTGTATCTACTGCACTAAAAACAGAAGAGCCATGTATATATAGCCAGAGCGGGAGCCAAGTGCAACGATCAATTTGAGATATGGCACTCCAACCAAACAAGGCTCCTCTTCAATGGCTCTGTCTGATCCCAGAGCTGCTGCAGCTGTTTTCTTTGATACACAGTTTATAGAAAGCCTAATTTGATAGCCAATCACCACAAATATTTTCCTAGTCAGTTTTAATTGTTACTTGGATGTTACTTTATGCTACGGCTTTTCTCTGAAGCATTTTGCTTATGCAGGAATGTTTATTGGGCCTTTTGGATTCCAAAACTGTTATTTATGTTACTCATCAAGTGGAGTTCTTACCTGCTGCTGATCTCATTTTGGTGAGCTATTCATGTCTTGCTTCTTCTATGTCTTTGACATATAATTGATATTTTGCTTAAAAAAAAAAACATTTTATTCAAGGATGAAATCATTACTCAACAAACAAAAATAAAAATGGGTTTTTTTACCTTTCAAAAAGGTGAGATCAATTCATAACTGCTTTTATCGGAGGTTGTAAATATAGTAGAAGAATTCTGCTAGTTTAATTTAAGACCTTGTGGGATGGTTTTCCTTTGTCATTAGGTCATGAAAGATGGAAGGATCACTCAAGCTGGGAAATACAATGACATCCTCAATTCAGGGACCAACTTTAGGGAGCTTGTGAGTGCGCATAAGGTAGCTTTTTCAGCACTAGATTCCTTAGTGGCAGGCTCAGTATCAGAAAATTCAACCACCGACGAGGAGAATGGTAGAATGTGTGGTGTCTTGAAGTCTGTGCAGAAAGAGGAAGCTGCAAATGGCCAAAATGGTAAAACAGATGATATAGTTGGACAAAAAGGACAGCTTGTTCAAGAAGAAGAAAGGGAGAAAGGAAGAGTTGGTCTTTTAGTCTACTGGAAATACATAACAACAGCGTACGGAGGAGCTCTTGCGCTTTTAATATTGTTGTCACATATTTTATTTCAGCTACTTCAAATAGGAAGCAACTATTGGATAGCTTGGGCTACTCCAGTGTCAAAGGATGTGAAACCTCCGGTCGAGGGCTCTACTCTCATAATTGTTTATGTGGCTCTTGCGATTGGAAGTTCTTTCTTCAGTCTTTCTAGAGCCTTGTTTCGAATGATTGATGGATATAAGACTGCCACTATACTCTTCAACAGAATGCATTTGTGCATTTTCCGTGCTCCCATGTTGTTTTTTGATTCCACCCCATGTGGACGAATCTTAAATAGGGTGAGTGGTTTCTTTCTACTTGTTGCCAATACTGTCATAGTGACCATTGTTGATTTCTTGTTTAGCTGAATATAGAAATGTGTTTTCGTCATTTAGGCATCTACGGACCAAAGTGCAGTGGATTTGAACGTTCCAGGTGCCGTTTGGGGGGTCGCTTTCTCAATGATACAGCTACTTGGTGTTGTTGCGGTACTGTCACAGGTTGCATGGCAGGTCTTCATCACATTTATTCCCGTGATTGCCACCTGCATTTGGTTACAGGTAATTAATTTTAGAATCAGCTTTTCCCCGCAGAGTTCAGTAGGGAAACTTCAATTTTCTTTGAGCACTATGTTGGTTGCGTAAGTTAGTCTGTTTTTCCTTCTAAACTATTCGAACATTTAAATACTTCATTTATTTATTGGTTGGTAAAATGTTGATGTTCTTCCACATAACGAAGATGATATACAGGAATGTAGCCTTTGAAAAAACTAGAGTGATTTGGCAAACCACGAAAGTTTTGTGTGTGTTCTAGTTTAGTGGTTTCTTTTACCAACTCTTGCCTCTATAAGTTGTATGAGTCTACAAAGTCATGAATGCTATATGCTACAACGTTAATATTCTTTACTTTGTTGCAGCAATATTACATACCATCTGCACGTGAACTAGCACGATTGAATGGTGTATGCAAAGCTCCAGTTATACAACATTTTGCTGAAACCATATCAGGATCCACTACCATTAGGAGCTTTGATCAGGAATCACGATTCAAGGAGTTGAGTTTGAAACTGATAGATGGGCATTCTCGGCCAAATTTTTACACTGCTGGTGCGATGGAGTGGCTTTCCTGCCGCTTGAATTTTTTATGTTCTCTTACATTTGCCTGCTTTTTGTTTTTCTTGATCTCCATTCCAATGGGAACAATTAATCCGAGTAAGGACTGTTTGGTTTTCTTCTTTATGGACTATTTTACTTTGCACCCTGGAAAATGTTCAAAAGTTTGATGATTTGTCTTTTGTTTCTTCATTTGTAGGTATTGCAGGGTTGGCAGTTACGTACGGGCTTAGTCTGAACACGTTCCAGACGAGGGTTATTCGGTTTCTTTGCAATATGGAGAATCAAATCATATCAGTTGAAAGGATACTTCAATACACTGCTATCCCAAGTGAGCCTCCTCTTGTTATAGAAGAAAAGAGACCAGATGGCCTCTGGCCAGCGCATGGAGAAGTTGTTATCCAAGATCTGCAGGTATGGTACAAAAGTTCCGATCTTCTTTGGTTTTGTCTGTCTCATGGCTCTGTGGAGAGTAAGTAAAAGGAAGAGGAAAAGATGCAAAATGAAAACATCCTTTTATTCACTGTCCACCTATGTGACATTTACTCTGCTACATGTTATTACTCCTGAAGATATTGAGTTTTGTTTCCTTTTCGTAGACAGCGTTTACAAGATGTGTCAGAGTATTTAATACCGTATACTTCATTGTTACACATACCGTGAACTCAAATTAGTAAATGGGATTCGTAACTGTCCAACTAAACTTTCTCAAGCGTATTTTACAGGCACTTCAGGTATTTAGAAGTGCCCAGTAACATAGCCCTCCACAAATTGGGCATCCAAAGATGGCCAATGCATATGGATTTTTTTAATGTTGACTTGTACGCATGTAGGTCCGATATGCCCCCCACATGCCACTGGTGTTGCGAGGCCTTACATGCACTTTCTTGGGAGGAATGAAGACAGGAATTGTGGGGAGGACGGGCAGTGGTAAATCAACCCTCATACAAACACTCTTCCGCATTGTTGAGCCTGCTGCTGGTCAAATCCAGATTGACGGTATCAACATTTCCACGATCGGCCTCCATGATTTACGATCTAGATTAAGCATCATTCCTCAGGATCCAACCATGTTCGAAGGAACGGTGCGAAGCAACTTGGACCCACTTGAAGAGTACACTGATGAACACATTTGGGAGGTGGGTTGATTTTCTTTTATGTTGATGTTGTTTTGGCACTATGATAGGGACAAGGGTTTCTCTCCTGCATTTGATTTTTTATGCATCATATCTCTATAGGTACGTGCTTTTCTTCTTTGGATGAAATTTTGAATACCTGTTTCGTTTCTTTAGGCTCTTGATAAGTGCCAACTTGGAGATGAAGTCAGGAAGAAGGAAGGCAAGCTTGATTCAGCAGGTTTTCTTCATCCACTATTCCCACACAATCAAAGGGGAAAATAACTTTTCATTGGAAGACAAAGTAGACCTTGAAATTTTCAGAGTCTAAAGAGCTTTTCATTCCGAATGGGAGTCATGCTCCACTAGGATGATTCGGGTCAACAAATTTCAGGATGTACAAAATTTGCTTGAGAAACCATCTTGCCTTCGTAAAAATGTTCTCTCTCCCTATCCCAGCATTACTGTTAAACAAGTTCCTGGCACTACTTTTTTTTCTCTCCTTTCTGCAGTTACAGAAAATGGGGAGAATTGGAGTATGGGTCAGCGGCAGCTGGTTTGTCTCGGGAGGGTGCTACTCAAGAAAAGCAAGGTCTTGGTGCTCGATGAAGCCACATCATCGGTGGATACAGCTACTGACAATCGTATACAGCAAACGCTTAAGCAACATTTCTCCGATTGTACAGTGTTATCCATTGCGCATAGGATTACAACTGTTGTTGATAGCGACATGGTTTTGCTGTTAGATCATGGTTAGTGTCGACGACTCCCTCTGAATTAGTTCCTCTCCCTGTCAACTTAATCACCGTTCACCAATTTAAGAATTGTCAATTTGGAAATCTTCTAAAAAAAAAAATTCCGTGGTGCAGGACTAATTGAGGAACATGATTCTCCCACAAAGTTGCTTGAGAAAAAATCTTCTTCATTTTCAAAGCTCGTCGCAGAGTACAGCTCAAGGTCGAGTTCTAGTTCTAGTCGTGAGAAGTAGGCATATACTTGAATATCCACCTCATATCTTGGACAACGATGATGAAAAATCTGGCAGTACATTTTTCATTTGGAATTGAGCATCCTTTTGATTCGATATTATTGTTGTATTACTACATGTTTTGCTACATATTAGGTTTTGCCGTGGGCGTTTTTTTCGGAAAAAAAAAAAAACAGGCTTGCTTCAACTATCTTTTTTTGGGTAGGCAAATGCAAGACAATATGAAATTTATGTTGCTGTTCGATTATTGCACATCACGGCTGTCTTCGGTCGGTTTATAGTCCAAGGCAAGATCTACTACAGTACTCTCAGTTGAACCTAGCTTCAGCTCCATTTGTTCGCAACTTTTTTCGTTTTCGTTTTTTGGGTTTGTCGTTAAAAGTTATCTTATTTGATTTTGTAACTTCCGATCAAAAGGCTGCAGTCCGACCATTTCGACTTCATTCAAGGTCAACTTCGATGATTGGACTCATTCATACTATGAGTTGGTCGAGTAAAAAAATCATGTAAAATATTCTGTTGATCGAATACCCCAAATTTCTGTTAAAATTTGGACCATCCAAAACACTTTTTTTTACCCCAAACACTTTTGGACCATCCAAAACACGTGGTCCGGCACGGTGGGCGTTGCCGCAAATAGTGTCGCGGCAATGGACTGTGTGCTGGGCAACTGGTTGTTGAAGGCCGCAATAACAGCCGCCGGAACCTTCCCATTGTTCTTTCGGAAATGAACCAAACCCCTAGGGAAACAAAAGTATCTCACCCGTCTTGATCGTTATGGAAACAAGTACATTGGCAGTGATGATAAAACCCCGCATCCAATTTGCCGTCGAGCACGAAGACTATCTCGGTGGCCTGTGGGCGGGTGTGGGGAGCACGAAGACTATCTCGGTGGCCTGTGGGTGGGTGTAGGGAGCGTTAAGCCCATCCAGTGCAGAGTCGATACTGAATAGGGAGACGCCAAGGGTGTTTGAGCCCTGGGATTTTCTCCACATTGGCTGGAGTCACCTTTGAGCTACCGAGTCATTGTATGATCTGTTGGGTTATTTACGTGTTTTTCGAGGGTCCACACCGTTCAATCTTTTAGACCTTGTCAAGGACCTCAACCTTGTTAAAATTCATGTTTTTTGAATCTCAATTCTTATGATATAAAAACACATTCATCTCGAAAAAACGGTCATATACTGTATCTGAAAATCCTTCACTCCAAGGTAAATGTGTTGTGAGACAGGTTTGATGTTTTCAATGAGCTACTGTATAAAAAAGAATGGTTCTTAATGGCAAAGTGAACTCGAAAAAGATCTGTAAAAAGCCGTAACACCACGGGCAAAAGGACTAGAGAGGAGCCGTGATCATTTATTTACTCTTCTGTAGCCGTACAACAACAATAACAGAACTCATCTAGTCCCCAATCATTGAGAGTATAGCCGGAAAAGAATTGGAGACTGACCTAATCTTTGACAATATATGCACAAAGTGGTTGCTCTCAAATTTCTGTAGCTGTACAATGTGGCAAAATAATCGCACCCTTAATTTAGTAAACAAAAAAAAACACTATGCGTACACTAAATCGAACCGTGGAATTCATTTTGAGGTCTCATACAAATGATCTACATCCTTCAGTGACACACTTCCTTCCGAAATTGCACAGAAACACATCAGAAATATGATACAACATGATTCAGCTCTTTAGAGAGTTTCTATCTAAAGGGATCCGCTTATCCCAGTCACCTATTTCTAAAACAATTCAAAACAGAGTTCCTCAAAAGAGTTCTAACCTCATTTCTGTACACCTAAAACTACTTCAGTTAAATCAAACTTGCAGTGGAAGCCCAAACAAGTTTTTCTTTATATATACACGTCCGTATATACTAGTACACATCACCTTTTTGCATCAAGTAATGCCAGCGTGTTTTGCCGATTAATGGCACTATGCAACCACTTCCAACAACTCTGCTTCACATTTCTGCCCAGCAGTCTCAAACTCGTCTAACGTGTGCCCATTTTCGTCCACGTCCCTGTCCCCATCTCCAACGCCACCACCATTGTCAGTATCATCATCATCATCATCATTCTGCTCTTCAACATTGTCATGATTACTATGAGCATGCTCGGCATTGTCTTTTTCTGGACTTTCATCACCCGTATTACTATCGTCTCTTTCTTCAACCACCAGCTGCTTCTCATCATTCACTTGGTCCATATCTCTTGAAACGTAATCACAAGGGACGAAATCATCTAAAGGCTCAACCTTCTCCTCGACTACATCAAGTTTGGTACAGATGGGAGCTTCATGGCATAACTTGAGTAAATCATCAGAGTTGGGCTCCTTCACAATGGTTGGGGATGCTGTAACCTTAGTATCCTGGCTGACAACAGCAGATATGGCTGAAAGAATGTCACGATTCGCCTCAATATCAACCCACTGGTCTCCCATCCAATCTCTTGAAACTCTTAGGTTCTTCCTACTTACACTCAGAAGTAAATCTTCACCTGCTATCACCAAAACAAATTGCACTCAAGAAAATGGGGAAAGTCCCTGAAGTTTATAAAAAGCAACCCAATAAAAAACAGAAATGACAATAAAATCAAGTTCCGAAGAGCATACCGGGAACGTAAACTTGCAAACTTTCATCTCCGGAGTCGACAATTCCAGTCACCACACCTTCCCACCAGCCATCGCTCCACCAAGCATCCACTGGAGCTCCAACCTCAAGGGAAAGATCTATCTGATCATGAGAGAGGGAAGGTCTGATTGTTTGGCGACTTGGGCATCTCATTCCAAGTTTATCAGGCATCGCCAGTCTAAAAGCAGGGACCCATTCCTAGAAAATTAAAGAAAATGTCAGGACTGCTCTGTTTTGCCTCATTAAGCTGGGTATAGGAAAGTTAGTCTTAACTCCTGAAACTATCCCGGAGGTCTAAGATTTAAATCGTACCCAGAGGACAATCAAATACCCATCGGAGGCTAGTTCCACTGCGAAGGATGATCAAAAAAACAAAGTTCCACCATAAAGGAGTGAAAATGCGCTACACTCGCTTACAAGACAAAAAATATCCCAAGTTTCATGAAGACACTGCCGTTACCTCTTTCACAAAGTATCTACTGCAATTGACTAAAAATACGTGCAGATATCAAAGGACAACACTGTATAGACTCTAGAAAACAGGCCTATACTGACATCAAAAGAACCATAGGCTACGATGACTCGTTACAACTTAAAAACACATTAACTTGCGGGATCAGCAGAAATGCTAGATGTAATGCAAGAAAGAAAGTAAGGGAGAATAGCAAAAAGCTGCAAAGATGCTTCAAATCGTAACCCCTTTTTGCCAAAGGGAATAAGAATGAACCCAGGTCTTAGGTTGTGTGACTATAGTTCAGAATCTTCAGATTGGGTTTTGAAGTACTGGATAGGGGGAAGCTACCATTAGACTGGATATTAGTCAAGAATTCCGCAAGTTCGAAATTATGGCAGAAATAAATTAATTATGCATGATGAACACTGAAAGGCCAATCCATTACCCTTTTGACTTTTTCAGCCATATAAAAGTCAAAAGGGTACCTCAAGATCCCAAATCAAAAAGAAATTCAGCCGAAAAAGCATACCTCAAGATTGCCACACCCATCTTCATCCTTCAAATCATCATATTGCACTTTCAACTGTCTCTGGGAAACCTGCAAGACTGTACACCTGAACCAACAACCTCTGATACCACTATCTTGACAAAGCAACTCTACCTTTTCATCAACCTTAAAATTGTGGGAAATTAGTCTTCTCCTCTTCAAGTTCCGAAATGATGACTCATATGTCAACATCTGCCACTCTCTAGCTCTTCGTGCTCTTCTAACTCCCACCTGTACATTGTCCCCTGGGCTAAGCTCCTCATCGTCAAATTCAGGATCCAAACACGAGAAAATTGGCTGATCAAAGTAGCCACGTAGTTTACTCAGTTTGAAGGGCTTCACGCGATTGCTTTTGAATTGCCGATAGCAAAGGTGTAATCTGGCTACCAAAGTACTTGGAAAACCAGCAAGACATTTCTCATAATCTTCAGGAGCTAAGACTATGGCGGAACCGTCCACACACTCCACGCTTATGACCTGTGCATAAGGTGTAATGAAAACTTCTTTCGGATGAGGATTTCGTAGGGAAATCACACGCTTGATTTCTTGAGTACGGTGAAACCACCTCACTTTGACCTTTTTCTGTTCCTTCCTATCTTCATACATATCTTCTATATATGCAAGGTAATGATTTCCTTCTTCAGCCATGACAAAGACAAAGGAATGGATCTGAATACCAAAAGGAAATGAACGATCATCGAGTCAATTTGTGCTTATGAAAAGGAGAGATACCTCAAAATATTGATGCCATTTAAAAAGGGAATTGATGTACCATAAGTCATTGCGATAAGATAAAAATTTGCATGCAGCCTCCCAATTTGGAATCCCTTTATGCAAATGACCTAAAACCTGATTTCGATGCCTCAAAGTTCAGAGTCCAGAAAAGGCATAGACATTCCTCGAGGCTAACAATGCACGTGAAGCATTACAAACATCATCCTTTAAATGGAGCCCTATCATTATACTGTTACTAAGAATCAATGGTACTTATATTCTAAGTATTTATAGAGCCAAACCAGCTATGTCCATATGGGTGATTCGACGTCATAGAAGCCACAGAATCTGGCATTGACTCTCTCTTCTAAGTGCAAGTATTTTGTTTACCGTGTCATGGACTCATGGGCTTTAAGCCCATTCAAGGTTCTGTCACACAAGTTCCCCAATTTATGAACAAATATCATTAGGTGTAGCATTATTTTGCCCTTTCACATTTATCCATTTCCTGTCAAAACTTATTTCCTTTTGGCAAATCCTCACCGCTATTTTAATCCCATTTCGGCAAAATGCTGGGTAGTGCTTGAGTTGTTTTCCACATGTCCATGAAACACCTGACCACGCAATATCTGAACTGTGTCCTTTCAAGTTCCTTGCCAAACTGCCCTGATAAGGAGAAGGTGTCAGATGAACATGTGAACAAATAATTAGGTGTGACATGAAAATGTAACAAAAGAGAGATACCCTATAGTCAGGCAGGGGGGTCTGTTCACCGCTGGCTTCAGCTATCAGATCATCCTTCTGCAATTCTGTTATGAACGGTTGAGAAAAGAAATGTTAATCTTCCAGACTCCTATTCCGCTTCATTTTGTCAAAAGGTACAATGCAACACATAACTATTTAGCCAATCATCCATGGTCCAAAAACTATCTACGGTATCTACCTAACTAGGAACATAACCGAAGCTTGTATTCAAGAATCAGATGTCATTGCCACAATAAGCAAGGATTTTCAAGCAATTAAACGAAGCAAATGCAGAAACTCATGCAGAAGGCAGGAGTATGTCAAGGATACCCAAGACCAGATTACAGTCATCGACCAGGCGCATTGGACTGCACACAAACAATGGTTGGTTTTCACTTCCACAACTAGTGAACTTGGACTAAAGGTCCTTACCGCAGACATCGCATTATTCCTGGTATCTCACACAAATGATATCCCATCATCTGGTATCAATATTTGAAATAAGCACCCAACACTTAAAAACAACTAGAACACGATGAACAAAAGAGTCAGAATCCATATAATAGTGGTTCAGAACGTTGAAGAAATCAGAATCTATTGACGTACCCCAGATCTTTAACCACAAGCAATCACTAGGTCTTCATTTCCAAATTATTTTCCTATGGGAAACACTTTACTTCAAAGGTCCTTTAGCCACTCTAGATCAACACAGTGCAAGACTAATTCCAAGTACATTGAGTGGCTACAAAGGGCTTGTGTAAGCAAATTCTGCAGTATTACAGAATGATAGCACTCACAATCTCCAGCTTGATACTTGAGATGATTGACAGATATTAAAAGCAAGCTTGATATTTACGGGTTACATCTATCCAACTACACCGTTCAAAACAATGAAAGACTAGAAATATAGTACTCCTATATACATGCTCTCAATCTCACAAGTAGACAAAAGTTTGAACACCGTGAAGGACTTGTTGAAACAGTAAAACATAAGACTGCAAATGTTCCCAGAGATCAAGCCATAGAACACTACGTGTACAAGGTGGAAAGATATAAATCTGAAGTCATAACATCCCAAATTGAGGACAAGCATCAATAAACAGTTTCGAGTAGTAAGATAGAGCAAAGGTATCATAGTCTTCATATGTAACGTGGGAAAGGGGATGCAAGACAAACCCCTGACCACGGCATGAAAAGACATAACGCAACAAGCCTTTATGGTAAAGCTAATTGTGTACCCATTCAACACACATTGGCACTTCTCCTATTAGAGGTCCTCGCAATTATGATAGTGATAATTTTGCGTATTTGTACAAGGGGAAGACAACCAAAGGTAACCTTAAAGAAGGGGGGGAAAATCAACATAAACATCCAGGATACAGATTTAGGAGAAACATACTGTTGGACCGATCGCTGTGCCGGTGCTGCTTTGATAGCCTAGATGTGAGCCAATTAACAACCTCTCTCCTAGATCTCCACCTGAAACCGGCATGGACCGAGTTGTCTGCCCCTCGAACATTCAAGAACTCCTCAGAAACAACATAGAACATGTGCCTGACGCTCCTTTCAGTGCCAACAACAGCAAGAATGGACTCCCCTGAAATATCCTTCAAAAAGTAGTGAACCACACGGTTACCCCGCTCCTTAGAAACAAATTGCTCTTTCCACTCCACGAAACAGTGCCCATTTGCAGCCATGTTTTGGATAATAACCATCAATTGGGCTTAACAAAACGTCAGAACTGTAAGGAAAAACCTAATTACAGCAGCTAAAGATGCCCCCAAATTACTGGCATCAGGGTTTAGACCCAATTAACACAATTGCCTGAAAGCTTCAATCTTGGAGCAAATCTAACAAAAAGCCACAATCTTCCTATAATTTACAAAGCTAGTTTAGGATCCACCTTCAACTACAAAGATTCTAGAAAATAAAGTTGGGTATATGAAAAAACTTATGAGAACCAAAGAAAAACCTTTAGCTTGGGAGATCTACAAAAAGATCAGAAACCCTAACCAAAAGAAATGGGTTTTGGGTTTTGACTTTGAAATCTCCAAGATACATAAAGATGTGACTTTTGGAGTTTCTACCTCAGAAAGATCATCAAGAAATTGAAAAAGAAACCTACCAGTGGAAAAGCAAAGAGAGGCCTGAAAGCAGAAAACTTGAGGCAGTCTGTTCAAGAAAGAGGGGGGAAGAGAAGGTTTGATTGAGTTTTGGAGAGGGAAATTTGGAGGAGAGGGAGAGAGAGGATGAGAGAGATGTGGAGACACGAGAAGATGGGTACCTCAAGAAAGCCATAAAAATGGCAAGTTGGAGTCTTGGAGAGTTGCGGATTTTTTGGAACTCCACATCCCATGCAGCTGGTGATGAGAGAGAAAGAAAGAGAAGAGGAAAACTGGTAGGCGGTAGGAGAAGAGGTGGTAATTATCATAACAACCCCTTTCCCACAGGCGAGAGAAAGTCTTGGGTGTGAGTGCTGAGACGCTAGACTTTGAGTCAAAGTTCCCAACTTCCCCTTCATGCTTAAGCAGCTTGTCTCTTTGTCTGATGATTTTTTTAAAAAAAAAACCCTTGTCTCTTGTCCAATAATAGGAATCGTTTGTAAAAAAAAAAAAACAATAAAAAACAAAGGCTTAATCAAAATGTAAGATGTATAAGAAAATTTTAACCAATAAGAAGTATTAATCTTGCGGATCAAAAAAATAAGAAGTATTAATCTTGTATTTTCCGTCCATCCTCCCATTTTCACCCCTCTTTTATTTTCCAATTTGATGATAGAATTCTCATTCTTTTCACTATTTTTCACCGTACAAATCGATTTTGAATTCCTGAATCCACCGAGAGCCTTTTAGTTGCGGAGAGACACAAGTCTAGATCAACCATGAGTAAAATCAAATTGGTTCCAACTGTAGTCACTTTATTTCATAGTATTTGCCTTGTATACATAGACAACAAGAAGTATGAATTTTTTTATTTTTTTTTCTCGACACACCAACAAAGATTTTATTAAGATCGAGATAGGGTACATCGAACAAAAGATTAAAATAAAAGTTAAAAGAACATCCAATAAAAAGATTGGATGAGAAACATAAAAACACCTAAAATAATACATCTCAGATTTTAATTCTTCTGATTCCATCCAAAACCCTTCTGATAGAAGTGTTTGGAGTATTAATTTGACAAATGATCAAAAGATCTTAGGCCTTCAAAATGAACACACAAATGTGTAGATGTTAAATTTCGGGTGGGCCCAAGATTACATTTCGGTCAGTTCTCTTGAAATAAACTTGGAAATTCAAGAATACGGAAAGACAACCAGTATTGACTGCAATTATATTAATTATAATAATGAATAAAATATAGAAACATTAAATTCGATACATTCTGCATTTTACATCCGTTCGATTATTTTTCTTTTTTTTTTTATAGGTCTTCGATAAATGAGTAGTACATATTAATTTCAAATGCTTTCGTACTTTTTCTTTTCTATATTGTATCTCTGCTCCATGAGATTATTAGGGGGTGAACACTCTTTAATTCAGTGATGAGGTTAATGAATGAATCTGGCTTGTCTGTTTTGGACTGCAGAACAGCGGTTGAAGTAATCGCAATCATCGGATGATATTTTTAATGATTTATACCAGCAAAATATATTTTTACTGCTAAAAATTTAACAAATCTGAACCATTAATTATTAAGATAAATGGTTCAGATTCAGCTACACACACTTTTCTGCAGAAAAGCTGGATGCTAATGAATTTCCACATTTAAGGGTACATGGCCGCATAAATAGGTGCCCCTAACTTTGTTATGTTCCCCCATCTCTCCATGTTTTCTCCCTTGTCATCGGCGGGAGCAATTCAGCTCCAGTTTTATTCAGCTCCAGTCCGGTTCAGTTTTGGGCCATTGTGGGCCCCTTCCGGGCCCACAACAATGATCGGAATCGTTCATTTTGTAGAGCTCGTCGAATATGTCATCCACGCCAAAAATTAGCTTCATCGAACATCAATAGGTACATGAACGAAATAGATTTGTACATTAAAAAAATGGGCAATTATTAATTTTAACTTAATTTTTGACATCACTTTTTCTTTGTGCAAATCTGTTTCATCCATGTATCTATTGATGTTTGGTGAAGCTAATTTTTGGCGTGAATGACATATTCGACGAGCTCTACAAAATGAACAATTTTGATCATTGTTGTGGGCCCGGAAGAGGCCCACAACGGCCCAAAATTGGACCGGACTGGAGCTGAATAAAATTGGAGCTGAATTGCTCCCGTCATCGGCCTCTCTCCATGTGTGGTCCAGTGTGGAGTATTTTGTACCCATCGGCCATCACCAATAAGAGTTTTTTTTTTTCCTTCTCTTTCTTGCCCCCTCTCAATCAATCAAATGAAAACTATTCAACAAAGGCCAGGACGTAGTTAAGGGGCATTCCGATTTCCCTTCTTTTTTTAAAAATTCTTTTTTTTCAATTTTCAAACTCAAATATAATGAAAACGAAAAATAATTTTTTAATTTTTTTTGCACCGTTTAAAGATTTCGATGAGATTTATCAAATAAGATCCATATTGGTAGGAAAATTATTTGGGTTAACACATGATTTTTGGGCTTCAAATTTCCTTCGTTTGAAAAAAAGGAACTTTTTAACAAACTGGAACACCCCCTAACTCTACGAGAGATGGGTAGTGCTAAGAACGCAGACAAGTGAACAAAAAAAAAAAATGCAGAATTTGGAATCATTCGGTGCGCCTGAGTTCTAGATTGGGACGGATTCAGAAATTTGTTTTAATTGAGGCACACCAAACAAATTAGTAAACTTAGCCCGCACCTTTATAATCCCTTAAATAATACATTTTTAGCTGGTAAAATAACAAATTCATGAATAAATTTGTAATTTTACCTTATAATTAGCAAAAAATGGTGTGTCTGCACAAAAAAAATGGTGTGAAATTTAGCACTCAAAGAAACAGATCAAACAAGTATCCTCATAATAGAAATCTCGAATAATTTTATTGAGATACTATCACAAATTTATTGGGTAAAATTAAAATATTTAAGAAAATTATAATTTTACAAAATCGAGCCGGGGCCATGACCCATGGACCCCACTTGTGTCCGTCCCTGGACTCCTCTCCTAGCATTTCTGTTTGTTTATTAAACGTGCAAACAAAACTGATGAGACATTCACATTCGGACATATACCTATTGGACCAGACCAGCCACCAAACCCTTTTCTTCCCCATTTCCCACTTGAAACTATTTTCGGATTGAGCTTGACAAATGAACGAGTTAGGTCACCTCTTTGAGATAACTAGTCGGTTTTTTGCCTTTTTGACCACTTTTTCTCGTTTAATTCTTGGATTGGAAACTTATTCATTTTTTTTTTTTTTGGCGAAAATGAAAACAAATTAAACAGAAACTAGATCCTTTCGTGGATAACTCCGGCCAGATCGGCCGCGAGTGCATTTTTTATCTCTTCGAAAGGGATAATGTGGCACACCGGCCATCTTCTCGTCTTGTGCTCCGCTCATTCTACCTAACTTGTCTACTATAATTTTCTTTCATCCGGTTTCTTCCGTGAGCATCTCGGCATTAGGATAACAACGACCCATCCTTTACCATTTGAACCCACCGTTTTGGCAATCAGTTTGGACTGCAACCTCTTTCAGATTCTCATATTCTGATCTCGAAACAACTCAAAACTTTTCAACAAGCCCCAAAATTCTGCTTCCAAGCTTGAGCAATCCTCCAACTTCCCACGGAAGCCAATAATCCAATAACCTCTTGCCTCAAGGAACACCCCTCCTTCGTTCATATATATTGTTTTCACTCAAAGGGAACATATTTTCACACTCCTATTTTAGCCAAATACACTTCTTCTTTTTTTTGTAATGATGTGAAATTACATGATTATCCTTTATATGTGTGAAGAAAAAAATGTATGCAAGCTAATTTTATATAATTCTAGATGCATGAAAAACAAGAAATAAAATGCACTTAGACAAAAGAAAAATGTGAAAATCAATTTCTTTCCACTAAACTCTCACACTATTTTGTTTTTTAATGTCGCAAAATGGGCTACTTTTTATGTTACTTTAATTTGTTTGACCAAATATTCTTACGGCATCATGCCCCATGAATTATTTAACTTATCTGAGTTTTGGTATTGACGCAAAGGCCCACACTTCCAATCCAATTGTCATATATCCCTGGCCCCCAGCCCCCCCCAATTGTCCTCTGACTCTTTCTTGAATTCCCGACATTTTTTTTGTTTTGTTTTTGATTTATAATATGCTCGGGTCAGTTTGCGTACATCTCAACTTATTTCGGAGCCCCAAAGTTAACGAATGAGCAAACCCTCTAATGTCATGTTTGGCCTATGATTCGAATATGCAACCTCATTGAAAACAGACACTTACAATATTACTTTTCTCATTTTCACGTAGCCAAACATCTTGGGGTTCTCAATATATATATAGGGGCCGGTTCCGGGGACACCCAACGGGGACACTTAAAAAAACACCCCATGGTTCTTGATCAAATTTTGATGATCCAAGCCGCTCAATGTGATCAAAATGTGATTTTAAGGGTACACGCTAAAAATCAGCAAAAAAAATGACCGGGAAGGGCTTGATCCGAACAGTTTTGAACAATTATTTATTGAACGGTTCAAATAAAAACTGCTCAAATCAAGCCTTTCCCGGTCATTTTTTTTGCTAATTTCTGGCGGACACCCTTAAAATCACATTCTGCACACATTGAGCGGTTCGGATCATAAAAATTCAATCGGGGACTATCAGATTGAGATTTTGGGTGTCCCCGTTGGGTGTTTTATTAGGGTGTTCATTGAACCATTCCCCCATATATATATATATATATATATATATATTTGTTATAATCTTTTGGTAAATTCTCCATCCAATAAAAAATGGATGATGCAAATTACTATGAAATGGAGAAATGCCCATGGTTCCTTAACAATCAATTGTCCCCATGCACGTGATGAGGATATGTTCCATTCCAACCATATTCTTCACAATCTCACAGCAAAATTCAAACCACGGCATCAAAAGAATCCTTCTAGTTCTGCACCCATTTTACACGCCAAAATACACATACACTCGCAAAAATGTGGGGTTTGTTTAGTCGTTTTACACATCCAAATGCACACACGCTGATGCGGAATTACATTAATTCGCTTTCCTGGCAAAACATGTGGAGTAGCACATGAATGGGGTACATCCGTATGAATGTGAAAATTTGTAAAATGTTTGTGCAAGGATATCTCAGGCCCCGTTTCACTAAGGTTTTTACTTTTTAAGTACTTGTTCCTCTTTTTATGAGACAAGTTATTCTCTCACGATACAATCAATTACCTTTAATTTAAAAAATAAATACTTATTTTTCTTAACGAAACGAAACTTGAATATATGGAAGAGTTTGAAAGCGGGGTCAAATAAGTTAGGGTTTGGCCTAGTTGCCCATAGGTTGTAAATTAATGTGCTTTGGGAACCACGTGTACGGTTGTGATAAAATAAAATAATCATCAAGGGGAAAAGAAGAAGGTTGCGTTGGTTGCAAGTGCAACACAATAAAAAAAAAAAAACAGGATGATGACTTACCACAAACGTGGGCCACTACCTTCAAATGGTTAGTCCAGTTGGTTGGCTACAGTTATCCATGGCTCGATCTTTGAAATCAAGCCGTAAAAAAGTAATTACTTGTGAATTTTTTAGTCTTAGCGTGGATTGTTTGTCCTTGACCGAAGCAGAGAAGGAATAAATCGAAATTCACGTAAACTGGATCGGGCACTCTTGACGCTCGGGAAAAAACAAGGCAAATGGACCACTGTATACATAGGCCACCGGGCTGAAATTCTCCACAGCAAACGAAAAAACGATATAGGGGTCCGGCCCATGTGATGAACCCTCTAAACTATTACAGTAACTTTTGGACACACTCCATTTTGAACCCAACAATTTGGGCCTCCAAGAGAAGGGGAGCCCACGTCAGTAAAACAGAAATTCACTCCCTAAAATCACGCCTTTAGTCACATGATCCTTCAAAATGTCATACACCCCAATTCTGAATTCTTACACTGCAATTATACTCTCAGTCCTCGCTCTTGCAAATTTAATAGATTGAGATGCATTTCGAATATACTTTCACGCTTCCACTCACGCACGCAAAATATGTAACTTGGCACACGCCTTAGGCCCAGCCGCCTAGGAACCTAGATTTGCTTATATAGCGTTTGGCATTTTAGTGGGGAAAAAAGCTATGTATAAAGTTTTGTTATGTTTTTTTTTTTTTTTTTTTTATCAGCTAGGTTTTGTTATGTTGATAACTGATTTAAACCCAACTCCAAGGGATTTTACAAAGTAGTTGTGAGAAAACAAATAATCCATGAGCAGATTTCATTATTATAGAGGTCAAACATTTTAAACTTTAGAGTCGCGGGGGGTTATGCACAGTCGTTATTTGCAGGACCCTGAAATTAGTCGAGGTGCGCGTAACCTCGTCCAGACTTCCGATTATTAAAAAAAAAACTGATTTAAACCCATCAAGTTCTACACGTGTTAACATAAAGTCAAGGTTGGGCAGAAAAAAAGTTTTGCCATTAACGTGAACGCTAAATTGAAGCGTTCATAAATTTATTTATTAACAAGAAAGTTTCCAACTGGATCTTTCTAATGATGATTCACCATTAGTAGCAAATTGATCATAGCAGAATAATATATATATATATATATATTAATTTGCACATACATATAAAAGGGGCCAAATTGAAGCATTCATAAATTTATTTATTTATTTTTATCTCATATTGAGAAGAATCTACACTATCTTAATCTCAATTCCAACTAATTATGAACTTAATTATCATAGTAATTGAACTCAATCATAAGTACAACTACAATCAAAAGTGTTAGGGTCCAGGATATTCCGTCCACGAAAGTGTCCGGGAAAGAAAATAGATGGTCCAGATTCACAGTCCTAAACACTTTCATTGACTCAGTGAACGGTACCGGGCCTCAACTACAATACCATTGAACCAACTGCATGATTTTTCTCTTTAATTTGTGGTCCCTAAATCCTTATCTTTTCTTTTTTTGGCACAAAGGTCCCGAAATCATTTAACCAAAAAGCAGTCAAAATCTAAAATCGGTGAACATGAAGATCACTCCTTCGTACCTACAAATTAAAGTAGTAAAAATGCAGAAGACACCTCCACGTGGCAACCATTAAACTCAACTCCCAAATCTCTGGGGAAATTTGCCTCCCCTAAGAAACCACAAAAAGATATACTTTTTGGCCTCACTCTCTAATCTAACCCAGGGTATTATAGTCAAGTTTCCCACTTTTATTCTCCTATAAATATGAAGAGAACCTTCGTTTTTTCCCCACAGAACAACCTCCATACACTTCATATATAACTTCTGAGTTCTCTACAGAGAGAGAGAGAGAGAGAGAGAGAGAGAGAATGGATCAAACTCTGGATCAGTTTCTTACATCCCAATCTGTTAAGAAGGTCACAAAGTTAGTGCTGCTAGCAGTTTCTTTGTTTTCCTTCTTTTTCTCCTCCTACTCAACATTATGGCAGTACTCTTTCTTCATCAACTCTTTTGGCTTGTTACACTTCTCTACATTCTCTTTCAAGCTGCTAAGCCATGCAATGGACAAGAACTGCATCTTCTTAATTTGCAATGGAATCCTAGTGTTCCTTGCTAAGTCATCAGGATTCTTCATCCGATTCTCACCCGAAAGTGAGCTCAACGACCCGTTACTCAACGAGACTGGAGACGGAAAGGGTTTTCACTCAATGGAGGAGACAACAGACTCGTTGCTTGAGAGAGAAGCTTCAGTGGAAGAACAAGAACAAGAAGAGCAACAAGATTCCTTGGAAGAAGCTGAAACTTCAAACTTTACTGCAGAAGAAAAAGAGCAAGAGGAACAAAATGTACTTTTGATCACAACAGCCGAGGAAGAAGAAGAGGCAGTGCATAATATAGTAGAACAAGAAGAAGAGAATAAGTCAGGCGCTATTGGGTTTGGAATTGAAGAAGGAGGAGGGAATGGGTTGGTAATAAGTACAGAAGAATTAAACAAGAAATGTGATGAATTCATAAGAAGGATGCATGAAGAAATCAGGATAGGAGCTCGATCAAATTCAGTCATGATTGATGACTTGAGTAATTTTTGAAAGACATGTAAAATTGGTCTAGTTTGCATGATGTTTGTAACATGGTCCTTAATTTCTTCTTCAACTAATGCCACCTTTCGAGTAAATTAGTAATTATTAAGTAGTCTGGAGCATCGTCACATGGTTTTCTAGACCATTTCAGAACCACATATTTATGTAGGATTCATAAAGTTAGTCATGAGCCCACGAGAATGTGCGATTGTAGAGTAGTCCGGAGAACTATGTGGTAGTTCTGCTCCCAAACTACTGAATAATTTCACCTCTCTATGGAATTCTCTATGTAGATTGTCTTTATTTAGAAATGCTATATTGTGTATTTTAACAAAAGTGTTGCCCCGGTTCACCCATAAGGTCCATGCATTTAGTTCCCTAATACGGGATTTCAACTTTGGCATTTTTAAATCTATTTTTGTCATGTTTTCTCCTCAGAAACTCGAAGGGTAAAAAAAGAGAGTGGTACGGTACATGACACTCCGTCTATGAAACCATTCAGATTCATAATTTGGACCATTCTTTTTTTTTTTTTTCCATGAACGGTTTCATGGACCGGGTGTCACAAACATTTTTGGGTAAAAAAACAACTTAGTTTCAAGATTTCCCATATATCTTGTACACAAAGTATAAATGATCCTTTTTGTTGAAAGTGATTGATATGTATAGCCATCTTCTGAAATTGAATACTCCATAATACAGGTGGCCTGAGATCATGCATGGTACCTCTTTCGACTTAGTTAGTGGTTATGATATGGAGACCTCGATCTCCTTTTCACCCTACTTACGTGGATCGATCGATAATCGATTTACATTGCAAAGCAAGTTCTCTCCAAATGGGTGTGGGATTATCGCATAATAACTAGCGCAATTGGATGTTGGGTTCTTGAATTTCTTAGAATTATTATCGCAAAACTCAAAGCGGTCGCTCAAGTATTAGTCGTAACAGTACTTGTGAACCAGGCAAATTAAAAAAATCAAATACAAAGCAATATGTATCAGGAATCAGACAGACGATATATATGCATGAGTCAATTTCGATCACTGGTATTTATAGGGGAGTGCAACGATATATATCTCCAGCCAAAGAATAAGTATGTAGTGGCTGTTATTTAAAACCTTGCTTTGCAACGACACATCAACATGCGAGAAAGATCAAGAACACCCTATATATATGGTTAAGATGGGTGGGCATAATTAAAGATATTGACGGCACTTAATTAGACAAACTAAACATTCAAAGAGTCAAAGAATAACGACGTACGTAGCGCGCGGCTGTCACATAGAACCTTGCTTCGCAACGACACTATGAACGTGCGGGAATGATCGAGAACACCCTAGCTAGCTAGAGGTAAGATTGGTGGGCATGCATAATGAAAGATAGAGACAGTACTGAGACAGTACCTACATTTTGAAATTAAATCACAAACCGAATGCAAGTTGAGGGCTTGGACGGTGATCCTTTAAGACATGTAAGTACTTGGGTCAATATTGTTTCCAGTACCCTCCATTGAAGGAATTAACCAGGACCACATAGCTACACCAGATCTGGGATATGGATAGATATCAATTAAATGAGGCCTAACTTCTAATGAGCAATTGATACCAGATTCTTGAAAGTACTACTAGTGTGATGATGATATGATCATTATCCTGCAGCAGAAATTGGCAGTCATAATTGCAAGAAAAATGAAAATCAGCCTTCACATTGTTTGATTAGAATATATAAGCTGGTCCGAAATGCTCATCAAATCAGACTTCACAAAAACCATCGTCAAGACCAATCGGTTGCAAGAGCCGAAACCCAGATCTGGTTCCCCAAATATGGAATGGGAATTTATGGTGCAAACAGTGATTCTCTTCACCCACCTTCTGAAGCAGACCCGACACCGGAGCTAATTTAACGCGGCTTTTCTCGTTTTGTTTGTACTTTGCTTTGTTTTATCAAAAGTGCTAGGTACAAAGAAAGTGTACCCAGAATACACTTGTAGAGGTACAATTGTATTCTGGGTGATTTCTGGGTACACTTTTTTTTTTACCTACCATTCCTCTCGTTTTTTATGTTGTTTTTCGGCCTATGGGCTGCCCAATTTATATCCGATTTTACCAATAGAAATTACGTTTGCGTTTTCTCGGAAAAAGAATCGACAGATACGAATTGAAGTTTCAAGTTTTCAACAAACACTAGTGACTACTCATTCAAATACATAAACTCAAAAAAGAATTTTCCCAAAACACACTGACTGTCCATCATCTCAAAACCTACTCCAAAAAAGAATTTTCCCAAAACCTCAAAAATCTACTCCTTCATTAACATGAGGATTAGTAGTAATGAGCACCACTTGGGGGCAGATAACCGTAGTTCGAACTATAGTCGTAGGAGGGTGGGTAATCGTAGTACCGATCAGTCACTTGGGGCCATCCCTGAGGCTGAGGCCAGTAGTTTTGTGGTGCGTCCCAATACATTCCTTCAACTGGAGGCATTAGTTCCCTGCCTCCGTAGTAAGATTGGTTCGTTGGCCCATAGGCGCCACTGTGTGAACCGTAATCGTAACCGTAACCGTAACCGTGACCGTAATATCCGTCGTCGACATTGTTGTAATAACCCGATCCTGCGTAGTGATTTGGTGCTGGATGTTTGAAGTTCACCCACTTGAGCTCTGCGTGTTTCCCAGTGTTGGTTATTGCCTTCAAAAGTATGTTGGGATCCACCTCCCCTGAAATCGTTGCTAATCCTTCTTCTGCATCTAATGTGACAGAGTATACCCCTACAGAAACAAAAACTTCCAGTGTTACTTTACTACGTATTCTCCTTACAAAAAAAAAGAGGTATGGGTACCGATTGGTGGATACCAATTGTGTACCGAGCTTCCGTGTCATGGTTTGAAATATTAGTGATAGGTAACGGTATCGATCGTATGCATCGGTATGAGTAGGTACCGAGTACCTTTATGGCCGATATTGCAGTGTGAAGGAAAATCGCATATGTACTTGAGATAGATACATAATAATATCGGCTGATATGTATCGGTATGGGTGGGTACCAAGTACCCTTACGGCGTAAAGGAAAATTGCATATGTATCGGTGATACGAAATAACGATACATAACGGGGTAACAGATCCTTATGACCGATCGATACAGATCATTAAAGACAAAATACAGGCCGTTATGGTATTGGTAATTTTTTCTAATGATGTGCGGAATTTTAAATAAGTCACATCTCCAGTGACCGATACCTTTATGGCAATCGATATCAAAATTTCAAACCATGCCCCACACATCTCAAGTCTCATACAAGTACTCCGAAACGTTCATTGTGTTCGAAACAAATTAAATACGAAATAATGCGGGGGGTGGAATATTTACCGGAGATGGATTTTAGCACTTGAAGGAGGTGCATCCTGCACGATTCACAATGGATATTTACTTTTAGAACACATCCCTGCAGCATAGAAATCAAACCAATTAATTTCACTGTTTATCAAAACAAGTTAAGCAACTGAACGAACATGAACGCGAGGGGGCAGTCGAGTGGGAGCACGACAATTGCAAGTACCAAACTCTACGAGCCGCTGAAGGTTTGTTGGATCGTTAACTTTAGAATCTTGAGATTAGTCGAGTTCGTACGTGTAAGATAGTCCAAAGAGCCATATGTATATATGAAACAAAAACAGATTGTACATGTGTTTCTAACCATGTCTGCAGAGGACGCCATTGAAGATGGTGTGTACTTCTCCGATGGACCGCAACCGAGTAATTATAGATCTGCAACTTTTCTACGCTGATGTCCGATGCAAATTTATGCGAAAATTCTACGGGCAGAGAACGAAGAGTACAAATTCAGTTGCAAATGCGATCGGAACGGGTTCGATGGGTGTCCTTAGCCTTAGGGTTGAAAGGGAAAATTCTGTGTTTATAGAGGTTTGGAGGGTACGTTCAGTCATTTCAAAATGGAAACCAAATCGGTTTCTTGATTACAAAACCATCGGATTACCATGCCAGGATCTCCTGGAGTCCATTTTTAATTGGTAACATTTTTGGCAGCAATTTGTTCCAAAATCCTAAAGCAAATTTAATAAAACTTCACTGCCAAAGCAGGCAATAGATCGTTATTTGGTTTCAGAAAAGTAATTAGTAGTCACTATGGTAGTCTTGAGAGCATATCTAAGTGAAATTTTGTACCATAATAAAAGATTAGGTATGGGGGTACTAAGATCGAGCATCTCCAATCCACTCATCGACACTATATTTTAAGTTTTTTTAAGGCGCAATATTGAAAAAAAAAGATTTTAAAGAGGAATGAATTAATAAAATTTGAGGAGTGGGTTGGAGTCACAATTTTATAAGGGTGGCACTAATGCCATGATTCTTTTTTTTAATGCCACGATAGTTCTGGCTGAGAGACTATTATGCCCTCCCTTCCTCACTCTTTGACTCAACCCTTTGTTCTAACCGTTCTGGCCCCTATCTCTCTCTCTCTGCTCTGCTCCCCCTTTCATCTCATCTCATTTTGGGCTTCTACCATTCCAGATCTATTTATTTTGAGGAATCAGATGGCGGAGGAAACCAATTGGGGGTCGAAATATCTAAGGTCACCAATCTGAATATGATTTTGCAATCCCCATATGATACAGACCCAACCACTTCTTTCCGCACAAGAGCATCGAGATTGTTGGCAACTGGCTCCTTTCGCTCATGATGACAGTGTTTCTTCAAATCGAGCAATACTTGAGTACCATTCACTCAATTTCCATATGCTATCTAAAGTGTTCTTACCACATGAAAAAGTAAGAAGCTTCAGCATCAACGAAGTGTGGGCAAAGGAGAAAAAAATCACAGCTTTTCTATCGTCCTCTTCATCTTATTTGTCTCGTGGACTGAAGAAATTTATCTCTCTAAAAAAATAAACAATTAGTGCTCCAATTTTCCAATGTCTGAATGTATAAATAGTTGCAGTTTCTGGGTGAGTATCTTGATGGGTTACGTTGGATGGATGCAATCGAACGGGGCGGTGGCTTTTTTGAGGTTGGAAAGAGTAATAAGGACCCCCAAAAAGGGAGAGAACGGATGGAAGTGGATTTCGTAGTGTCAGGAAAAATTGGGGGCGGCAGTAGCTAATTTGTCGTTGGAGTCATATGCATTGTGCTGTGATAGTGATAATCGGTGAAGCCAAGGGAAGAAGGATCCAGGTAGAGAAGAAATTTGAGTTGCTCTGTTCTGTGCTAAAAACGAGGAGAGAGGGGAGGGGGAATTAATTGCTTTGACTAACAGGGCTATATTTGTCAAAAAATGTAAGTTGTCGTGGCCTTAACAAAAGGCCTCGTGGCATTATCGCTGCCCTTTTATAAAACTACAAAAATGAGTCATCAAAATGCCACATAAGTTACCAAGAGATATATGTACATGGTAAAAAAAAATTAGATGAGTGGGTTGGACATGCTCTAATTATTTGACCAATTGAAGAGGTATTAAAACAAGTCAACTGCAGCAGAATCTTCAAATTAGTTTCCTTATTTACGCATTTATGAATTTATTTCGTGCAAATTTAGAATGGTAAGTTGCCAAGTGAAAGAGTCATGCATTTCTCTCTTAAAGAGTCGTTTGTTCGGGTGGGCTCCATTATATTATTTTTTGGTTCCCGTGTTTGACTTTTTGGGTTGGGCTTCGGCCCTTGTGATGTACTATCCAACTTTTTGTTGGATTTTCCTTTCTCCTCTCCCCGTTTTTAATAACTTTTGCCTATAAAAAAAAAAAAGTTCCCGATAACACGACTTTTTAATTAAATGTGCACAAAATCTAGTATAACCTAATAGAACTCTACTTACGAGTCTGGTACAAACAATTCAAATGGATCGAGTAGTGAATATATTTAGTGCGCTTGGTTTGAAACGTGATTAATTTTACAAATCGAATTAACAACTTGGATATATGCTAGGTGATCCCATCTTAAACAAGCTTTCATCGAGCCGGCAATCACAAAAGTCAATCTCAACGGGATTTCGTTTTCAAATTTATTACTCCAGTAGCTAATTCAAATTTGGTTCGAAAGCATAACGAGCTTCGAGTTATCAGTAGTGTAAGAACTGCGCTAATAACTTGGCAGCGGACCTCATTGGACTTTCATTTCCTATGCCAAAACCAGCCCAACGACTAATTGAATTGAGCAGGGCTAAATGAATCCAGGCAGGCCGGCGGGCTTGTGTTGCTGTCACATGATGTGGCGAAAGGTCGGCGATCAAACCCTGTAACCGGACTCTTCCGCGCCGTAGGGAAAATCAAATCAGACCCCATGTCGACGAATGGGGCCCGCTATCAGAAAGCAGAGAATATTTGCTCGCTATTTCCATTTTCATGTCCCTTGAATATTTGAGAATGGGGCCTGCTTCCGACATAGGATTAGTGGTAGTATCTGCATACCTATAAAGAGTGTAGAGACGCCTTAAACGATAATTATTTGGATGTGATGGCCCTGTTCCGATTGGAGAAATCCAACTTGGAGGGTATCTTTCACATTATGTCCCAAGCCGAGACAGGATATTTGAGATCCAGATCGAAATAAGACCATCCCCTTTCATCTCTCCATGCGTTCTTGCCTCTATTTTCATCTCACTGTTTATACTTGGATATGTTCTCTTTTCTGCACACCACATGACTTACTTGCAACTTTTGCTGAGATTACCAGGTGAAGGGACCCTGTGGTGAGCATGATCCATGATTTTCGTGACAAGACAAGTGAGAAGTTCCAGTTTGTGGCTCAAAAGAATGGGCTACACCGTTTCTGCTTCACTAACAAGTCTCCTTATCATGAAACCATCGATTTTGACGTACACGAAGCCCATTTCACATACCATGATGAGCATGCAAATGATGGTGAGCCATGCTTCTGTGTATTAATTTGCTTCCCCTATCCCGTTAGCCTCATAGGAGGGAGTGCATTCTCTCTCTACATTCAAGTATAGAACTTATTCTCACTATTTCTGAAAACTGACTGTGATGCACATCTGCAGAGCATCTCAGGCCTTTGCTTGAACAAATAGCAAGGATAGAGGAGGCTTTATACAACATTCAGTTTGAACAGCATTGGCTAGAGGCTCAGACTGATCAACAAGCAATAGGTATTTCTATTAACTGTGACTTCCATCTAACCGTCTTTCCTGAATATTTTGGCTCTGCTCAAACTCTTATTGGCAGTTTGGACTTCACTAGTCACTTTTGCTCTCCACCAAATTCTTTGACCGGAAGAACGTTCCTACTTCCGCATTTTGAAATGTATTGACTTAACTAGATTCTGATTAAATTGTTCGGAGACACAATATTGTAGGATTAGCAAGTTTGTCGTTTCGCAATTTAACTATGCTTTTAAACTTGGAATGTAGTTAATGAAGGAATGAGCCGGAGGGCAATTCACAAGGTGTTGTATCAATCAGCTGCTCTGACGGGCTGGTGTTCTCCAAGTTTACCTTCTACGATGCCTCTTTGAACGGAAGTAGGGGATGTCCAGAGTTTAGGTTTTGCATCGTGTGGGATATTTATGATTGCAGAACTTTGGACCTGGGTTTCTGGTCTTTGTTCTCTCTTCTTTACAGAAACATGCTTAGCCTCGATTAGCGATTCAAATTGGAGGCTTGTGACTGTCAGATGACTCAGTTAAAGAAAATTTTCGTACTTATTTTGTTGGTTTGTCAGCCTGACGGCTACGCTGTTGGGTCTGGTGAGCAACTTCTCACAGAAAAAAAATGTTAGCCGTATTGTATGGAGGGAACCAATCTTGTGATTTTTGCAAAAACTGTTGCAGAAAAATCATTAAGCACATATAGTACCATTTTGTGACCGATCTTTCTAGCGTTTATTGTCGTTTGCACAGGAAGTGCACTAAAATCTTGTGATTGTTTGAGCTGGTTGGCTATTGATACTCTGTATTTGTTTGCGCTCACAGCAGGAGGATACTGTTTTTAGTGTTCTTTAGTATGTAACAGGATATCGCAGCATCCGACAACACTGACATTTTTCCTCTAATGCTTTCACAAGTATACAAATACCATTGGAAGCACCTCCCTAATACCATAATATCTGCTCATGTATCGTTAAGACAGACCATCTGCCTGTTTTCCGATGCAAAATGGGCAACAGAAAGAACAGATTCTATGCCTACCCTTCGGGTTCACGAAGCATTCCTTGGGCAGATTTGGGTTAAACCCAGCCAATGAGCCCATTGCAATTGAATAGCTTGTCCTGTCCAATGAAACAAGGCACACGGGAACTGAAAAAACGATACTAGTGAAACCGACTTTGGCAAAAAAAAACTTGCAAAACGTATCACTCGGTGGACATAAGGTTCTATTACATCACAGACAAGCTCTATGGCCCATACCAGAGGCAGAGGAAAGTTGAGCAAGCTTCACATGGTAACACATCAAATCAATACATATTAGATACAATAAAGTTTAGTGTTTTTAAATCCCTGCACCCTTGGCAACGTAGTTTTTACATCACACAAAATGGATTCAAGACAACCATTACTCCACAGCTCCTATCTTCAGAAAAATATGGCTAGGAGCCTGCTATGAGCATGTTCTTCTATTGAAGGACATGCAAAGAGACAACCTTATCAAGATTCTGCATGCGAGGATGCACAGCAAAACCATTTTTCCTGTGAAGGAGCAACAGTAACATTAGCAACAGCACACACATGGCCCTATGAAAAACTGACAAATAAATGATTTGATATGGTCTGTGCACCAGTATAATAACAGGCCATATAGCGTCAAAAAGTTACAGCTACGTAGTCTATCCCAAACTAGCTCAGGGCAACACAAGGCATAGAAAATGAAAGGATGATCCGATGCAAGACCAATAGCATTTCCTTATAGGAATCTATGGTCCACGAACATTGTCCATTGGGCCAGATGTGTCTAAGAGAAAAGGTAGGTACTTGTCCGGACTAGAAAACCAAAGCAAGAACTTTTCTGAGGTGTTCCACCAGTGAATTTTATACGAAGGATGGATTCAGAACGTCTATAGGTACTTCAACAATGAACAAGCCCTAGGTAGATGCAGAAAGATAAGGTCCTGTCACCTGTGTGGCTGTGTTTAGGAAAATAGATGGTGCTAATGCTTCTACTGGACATGGGGCAAGTAGAGATGCAATCAGCTGCCTAAGAATATCTTCAACTTCAAAAAGAAAAAAAAGGTGGGAGCAACAGTTAATATTCGAAGAATAACTTACAGGTTGAGGCTTGACAGGGTCCGCTCCATGCATGAGATTGGACTCCGACTTTGTTGGTGACTCAGGTTTGCCACCGGTCTTTTTCTCGTCCCTGCCCTTATTAAAGATCGCTGTAAATCCCTCAGCTGATGCAGGGTCATTCACATCCCATTCACCAAACTTTGGCAATGGCTAATCCACAACAAATTACGCAACAAATTTCCATGTACACTCTCTATTGCTAATCCACGTTTCTAACTATGTTTTTCATGTGAAAAGCCGGAAATGGAAAATAACTTGTCAACCAGAACCAACTAAGCATTCAAATAAATCATTTCTAGACTGCTCTTATTGTTCCACTGTAATCTAGCCCATTCAAGCATGTGGCAGTAGCCGATACGTATGATGGTGTATGGTCTGACATTACTATGTTAGTGCATCTACAGTTACTGATGTAGTGCAGGTAACCACAGACACCAAAAGATGCCATTGAAGGTTCTATAGATCTTCTAACTTTATCTTGCACTCTCACTGCTATTTCAAGCATAGTGGTCCAGGTTTTGTGCAAACTCTCTAGACTGTAGAGCATGGCAGCATGCTATTGGTTCAATATAAAGCACAGAAACATTAGCAGATTAACTGCATGGACTATGGTATGGGCTTGTTTGATCACGACCAACTTTTCCAAAACCAAGATCAATTAAATTTCTTCCATCATCTGATAATATGATGGAAGTACCTGTGCAAAAGTGATATTAAAAACATGGGAGAATAATCAACACATATGGCTGGGAGTCCTCAAAGGAAACCACACATGCATCAATTAGTATAAACATAGGATTTATCATTTTATCCTTCGATTGAGATCAGCTGACCAACCTAATGAACCTATCAGTAAGGAACTGTGCCAAGCATCATACAATTAGAAGGCAGATGAAGAGTATACTTCCCTAGGGACAAGGTGTAACTTGTGAGCCACAAACAGACACGTGCACACACATATCAGATTTGTAATAATCGCGGACTAAATTAACAATAAGATCGAGGAACATTAAAACATAAAAGAGCATCACCTTGGGGGCATGAAATACATACCGGGCATCTGATAGAATAAGTACGCACCCGAAAAAAAAAAAAGGTAACAAGTTTTTATCTAGACACGGGCGCATGCGCTAGCAAACTCAATGGCACAAACTGTGAAAGTAGAGGTCAAACATAGGGCCAATTAAAGATATCGTAGTAAGGAATTCTACAAGGACCAGCTCAAATCATGAAATAACACAGGCAATGTCAATCACAATATAACACAGGAATTTGAAGCTAAAGTTGAACCACTTATTCATATTTCTTTTCTTTTTTTTATCCTACTTCTTCATACTCCATTTCAATTGCAATATTATTAGATATCAATAGATCTGCACCAAGGCCATGTCATTTTGAAACACCCAATGACAGACCTCTATTTTGCCCGGACCAGAACCCAGCGCCAAGAAAGCTCCATGATCGGCACTCCAGGATGACGTATCCTGGTGGCAGAGGGCAACAGCGTGGTTGATCTTGATGTTTGTTTTGGGGTCCAATATCTCAGCTTGGTACACCCGAACCTCCGGAACTGAGTGGCAATAATAGAGCAGGTAGAGGAACAGAATTTGGTGACAAGAAACAGCTGTCTCGTCGTTGATCGCACGGACCTTCCCAATCATAACGTTGTTCTCGGACCCCTCGTTATTCAACGTTGTGAGTACTGTCAAGTTGCGTCCCAATATAGAGATGGCAAAGTCCATCATGTCTTCCACACAGCCCACGCACCGCTTCTTCTCGCTGGCGCTCGGTGCCCTCTCACAAACACTCACCATCGCCGCCTCGAGCATGCTGGCCGTTGTTGAGTTCTCCCCGCTTGATATATCTTACGCATCTCTGGAATCTTGGACGTGGAAAACGGCAACGAATTACTGCAACGAATTACCGTTTTCCACATCCAAGATTCCAGAGATGCGTAAGATATATCAAGCAGGGGAGAACTCAACAATGGCCAGCATACTCGAGGCGGCGGTGGTGAGCGTTTGTGAGAGGGCACCGAGCGCCGGCGAGAAGAAGCGGTGCCTGGGCTGTGTGGAAGACATGATGGACTTTGCCATCTCTATATTGGGACGCAACTTGACAGTACTCACAACGTTGAATAACGAGGGGTCCGAGAACAACGTTATGATTGGGAAGGTCCGTGCGATCAACAACGGGACAGCTGTTTCTTGTCACCAAATTTTGTTCCCCTACCTGCTCTATTATTGCCACTCAGTTCCGGAGGTTCGGGTGTACGACCTCTTGGGCGTTTTGTCCTTGATATTCGGCATCCGCATAATCGTCCCCGTCGTCAGCATCCTCTCCCTGAAATATATACCCGGCTCCACCCATGTTTTCACAGCTTTGCCACCCATCGTGGTCATCCCCATTGAAGTAGGACTCGGCGGTTTACCGCCGTTGTAATGGATGAAAGAACAGCAATCGACATTCACGTCCCCACCGTCGCGGACGTAGGTTTTGCCGTGGCCCGGGGACAGATCCGGAAAGCAGAACAGGTCGGCGGAGGAGCAGAAGGACCGGAGTTGGTTACCTATCTCGCTTGGGTCATTGGCAAGTTCTGAAAAAGTCAAGGATTCCATGGCTGTCAATGGGGAGGCCTTGTTGAGGAGGAACCAGGGTTTGGGCAGGTCGTTGTAGATCTGGATCTTCCAGTATCGAACTAGTGACACTTTCGAGTTTGCGGCGGCGCCCACCTACGTTCAAAGATTGAAACAGATAATTAAATGCCTAAAATAATTTGTAAGTCAGATATGAACAACTTAAAAACATGAGTAACGGACTAGAGACGCTTTTGAGTTTGCGGCTGCTCCGGCGGCGGCGGCGCCCACCTACGTTGAAAGATTGAAACAGGGTAAATAAATGCCTAAAATAAAATGAATTGTAAGATAAATTGTCAGACAGAAACAATTTAGAGCATGAACAGTTACATTGGTAAAGGAGAGATAGAAGAACAAGGAGTCGAGAATGAGAGAAGTCATGTTCTGCTTTCTCCTGTTTAAGGCTCCGTTTGGAACCTATGGAAAGGAAAGGAAAAGAAAGGAAAATAAAAAAATTTCCCTTTCTATTGTTTGGTTGGAAGGGAAAGTGTGAAGAAAATAAGGATTTTGAGTGTAATGAATAATAAATTTTCCCTCTCATTTCCTCTCATTTTTCTTCTCTTTTATTTTCCTTTACTTTCTTTTCCTTTCTTTAAGTTCCAAACAGAGCCTAAGTGAGACTGTGAGAGAGAAGGGAAATTAAGGGTAGTGAGAGAGGAGGGATGAGGCTGCGTTTTATAATACCCGGGAGAGAGGAGGGAAATGGTAGTGAGAGAGAGAGAGAGTAGAATCGACCGCTGAGAGAGTAGTAGTGAGAATACAATCCGAAAATTGGTCTCTCTCTTTCTCTCTCTCTCTCCTGCGCATGAACCACTGGCTATAGGGAGTAAAGAATGGTCCCTTAAAATTAAAGCAGTGTTTAGTTCAATTTGGCGTCAGGTGGTGTTGTGGAGTTATCACTTGGTCTTTACCAGCGATAGTGGATGGTGACCGGTTAGCTAACGCTGGGTTTCCAATGTGATTTTTCTTCATCTCATCAGGTGGTATCACGCTTTTCGTGGAGTTATGACTAGTGATGGCAACGGGCGGATCGGGGCCTGGTATTACTATCACCGTCCTCAAACCCCGTTCCTCCAAAATTGGAATTTTAGAGTGATGGGCTCTGGGTGAATTGAATCCCCTCCAAGGTGCAGTACTGCACTAAAACCTGCATACCACAAATAGTTGAGACATGGGTTTACAAGTCACGTGCTGGGTTCTATGTTTCATTAGTTGAGATATGGGAATTCATGTACCTGTCAACTTTTTGACCTGCCAGCAGAAGACAAGGCATGTGCACTATATGTAACCATTTAATTACCATTTGTTAGTGAAGTACATGTACAGTATTTGCCAACAAATTGGGTCTTTTCCCCTTTATTTTTTTTTTTTTTCTCGGCATGCAAAACTAAATAGTCTCTTTTGTCCTCATGTATTAAAGTAGTATTTGCTTCAATTTGGCAGTTTCTCTCGATTACCAAAATCAGCTAAAGTCTCACTTGTTGCCGTCCAATTAATTACCCGTAGAAAATAGAGAGAGAAAATTGATTTCAAATATGACCAGGTCAGGTGAACGAGGATTAATAATAAGTGTGAACAGATAGACCACAGGAGTATGGATGGTGACCCGCTAGCTATTGCGGGTTTTCCCATGTAATTTTTCTTCTTCTTCTTCTTCTTCTCATGTTTCTTCATCTTATGGTGTCACATTTGTCGTGGAGTTATCACTTGCTCTTTGTTAGAGCATCTGCAATAGGCTCGGCTGCATTCTAAGCAAATTGACTACTCAAAACACCAAAATTTTATTTTGACTACTCACAAAATACACCCATTTTTCAACGGTCTAAGCAAATGCCTACTCAAATCCCAAAACTCTTTAAAAAAAAACCAAATCAGAAAACCCCTTCCCACAGCCACCACCATCCCACCGCACCACCACCACCACCATCCCACCGCCGCCGCCACCACCATCAGCCATACCTACCGTCTGAATCAAGTCAAAAACCCACAAATCAGCACTGGAATCATAAACCCACAAATCAAGTCAAATTTGAACACAAACCCAAATACGAACCCAGAAAGGCAGAAATCATCTTTGTCTAAACCCAGATACGAACCCAGAAATCAGCAAACCCATATGTAGTACCAAATCGGCAAACCCAAATACTTCTCTCTCTTTCACAAAACACTCCGACATCGGCAAATTCCAAAATTGAAGGAAAAAATTGAACGAACAAATCAATTTACCTCCGATGCAAGACCTGCTCCGCCGTCCTCAACGTCATTGCCGTCATCGACTTCTTCTCCCGTATCTGGATTTACCCTTCAACCACAGACACACATAGAGAGAGAGAGGCTCCAGTAGCACGCCAGGATTGACGTGGTACTGTAGCAGTCGCGGAGGAGACGAGGTGGGAGATGAGGCTGTTGGTAGAGGGTTTTGATGGGTTTGGCTCGGGGAAGAGACGAAATGGGGGAGTAGACGAGTTTATTGGAGATGCTCTTAGCGATGGCGGATGGTGACCAGCTAGCTAACGTTGGTTTTCCCATGTGATTTTCCTTCTTCTTCTTCTTCTTCTCATTTTTCTTTATCTCATCAGGTGGTGTCACGCTTGTCGTGGAGTTATCACTTGCTCTTTGCTAGTGATGGCAATGGGTGGATCGGGGCCTGATATTGTTGCATATTCCGTTTAATTTAAAATTTTCATATAACTTTGGATGCCTTCCTTATTAATTACTCTGCACAGATTTAGTCCATTGTCATTGGGATGCCGTTGCTTGACAGAGGAGCTCCATCCCTTGTTCATTTACTCACCATCTGGCATTGCATGGGGCAGTCCACCACCATTCCTTCTTTATGATATACTAGCGCATAACAGGCACGACTCGAACATTCAGCACACATAATTAAATATTAAACAACTTCAACTAACTAAAAAATTGCCTTTTAAAAAAAAACTAACTAAAATACATAGAACGAACTTGAACGCTTAAAACTTGATCAAATCAAAAAATACCATCCAAACTTGATCACTCTTAAGTCCCAAAAAGAGTGCCCGAGAGGAGACAAAACACTGTCGCACTGCTTTCATCTTCATTGGATTGGAATGTTCTTTAACACAAACAACAAAAGTGATGAAACAATAAGAATATGGCAATTATAGCAAACATGACGTGGCTCGCGTTAATTGGTCCACACATTATTGGCTAAGGTTTTCAATCAGGGCAAAACCCTTGGAACCCACCATGTGGTCCATGTGCGTGCATGGACGTGTAAGAGCTTCTAACTCAATCGAATAAAGATATTTGAGTTTCTATTTCTGCTATTGAGCGCACACACACAAAAATTTGAAAAGTGGTTCTCTGTTATTTGGCCTCTTATATTGAGTAATAGCGCATGTCCGTGCCTGGAGGCACGATTCGAACATCGGTACTCGATTCTATTTTGAGTGTTTATAAGCAAGGTGTGAGCACAAAACAAAGGAAATCACTTAAAAATTCTGGGTGATTTCCGGGTACACTTTTTTTATACCTGACATTCCTCTTGTCTTATATGTTGTTTTTAGGCCTATGGACCGCCCAATTTATATCCGATTTTACCAATATAACTCACCTTTGGGTGTTCTCGGAAAAAGAATCTAACAGATACGAATTGAAGTTTCAAGTTTTCAACAAACACTAGTGACTACTCATTCAAATACTAAAACTCAGAAAAGAATCTTCCCAAAACACACCGATTGTCCATCATCTCAAAACCTACTCCAAAAAAGAATTTTCCCAAAACCTCAAAAATCTACTCCTTCATTAACATGAGGATTAGTGGTAATGAGCACCACTTGGGGGCAGATAACCGTAGTTTGAACTATAGTCGTAGGAGGGTGGGTAATCGTAGTACCGATCAGTCACTTGGGGCCATCCCTGAGGCTGAGGCCAGTAGTTTTTTGTTGATTCTCCTGGATTTTCCCCACATGGGCTGCTAGCTTTGCATTAACTGCAGAAGATTTCCTCAGCTGGAAATCTTGACTCCCTCACGCGTGAAAAGAGCATTTAATGCTCTTTGGAAATTTCTCCCTGTTTTTGCCTATATATACAAGTGTAGTGTTGCCTATATATACATGTGTAGTGTGTAGGCTGGAAGTGTGTGGTAGCACAGATGTGAGGGAGAGGGTGAGGTAGAGTGGGGGCTCCCCGACAGTGAGCTGGAATATGGCTCTCGGAGAGTTTTTCAATCTTGTATATTTAGTGTATGTGATTTATACTGGATTTAAATACAGGAGGAGTTTTCTCTGAAATCAGTGTGTGTTGTGTGCGTGAGTGACTCCTGGGACACAACAGTTTTGTGGTGCGTCCCAATACATTCCTTCAGCTGGACGCATTAGTTCCCTGCCTCCGTAGTAAGATTGGTTCGTTGGCCCATAGGCGCCACTGTGTGAACCGTAACCGTACATCTAAGGTGACAGAGTAATAGTATACCCCTGCTGAAACAAAAACTTCCAGTGTTACTTTACTACGTATTTCTCCTTAAAAAAAAAGGTATGGGTACCGATTGGTGGATACCAATTGTGTACCGAGCTTCCGTGTCATGGTTTGAAATATTAGTGATACGAGTAACGGTATCGACCGTATGCATCGGTATGAGTAGGTACCGAGTACCCTTATGGCCGATATTGCGGTGTGAAGGAAAATCGCATATGTGCTTGAGATATATACATTATTATATCGGCTGATACGTATCGGTATGGATAAAATGAGGTAATTTAATTAGAGAGGCCTAATCAATTTCTGAGTGGTATTTTCTTTTTGAGACTTTTTCACCCTTTGCGGGCATCATTTGTTTTCTTCGTTTGATGAAGTTGGTGACTTTTGTGAGAATTGCAGATAACTCTGTGACTCAATGTGTGGCCAAGAGTGTTGCGAGAAGAGGTGGAATTTGTAAATGCGAATTCTCTCCCTCTGGCTCTTCTAGATCTTTTTCACGAGGATAGTGACCTTCCCTGATGTACTGGTCGTTTTTTCTGGCAATGAAAACTCTTCTAAACTTTGGGAAAAAAATAGAGAGGCCTAATTGGGCGAGGTCGAGCTCTAAATGAACTTGCGTTTGACGATCGATCTGAGCCAATATCTCTTACGGAATCTCTTATTGAATTGTTCATGTATGAGATCACACATTTGAATTAATCGTAAGATTGAACAGATAAAATATAGACGCGGAAGATACAAGTTGATCAATGAGATGACAATAGCTAGCAATGCAAGCACAATTCAATTTTGTTAAGACTCCATTACTAATTTTGCAGGATAGAAGTGATTTTCAGCAAAATGTGGAGTGTACGTAGTTTCAAAATCACCACGATCGCTTAAACGTACAACTACCATTGTCCACCAATCTACCTATTCTTTGACCCTCAAATTTAACACGATCAAATGAGCATTGTCGATCAATTAATCAGCCTATCTCCTCTCTGTTGATTTCGAAAATAAGTAACTTCATCAAAAGTTAATTCTGAGTGGGTACCAGTTATGAGTTCATCGAAGCACATTTATTTTGGAAAAAAAAATTGGTTCTTTGAGTCAATGTGCTCAACTCTTTTTTTTTTACCAAAAAATAAGTGGGCTATTAGCAATTCCTAATGGATTCCCATCAGCATAACTATCTATAAAGTTATTCTACTCGACAAGCTCTAAAATACATACGAGTCCGATCGTCAAAATAGACCCAAAACGTGATTCGAAATCGCTGGACTGCGCGCACCTAAGTCAGTCGTCCTTCAACTGTAGACAACATTCTGTAAGTAAATTCTATTCTGCCATTATCATCCAAACACTTTCACAAGTTCAATTATAATTCGATAATCCACAATTCAAAGGCTAAAAAAAGTATAGTTGGTTCCCAAACAACCCTTGAATATGTTTTCAGAATATTGAAAGTGGCCTTTTAACTTCCGCAGGAAAATTTATTGAGATGTCATGTGTAGGTATCTGACATGAATCATTAAGAGGAAAACCAGGGCCAACATTTTAATCTTTTTGACTAGACACCTCAAGTGGACACATTACAATACTCTAGCTGTAGCTCACTTTTAATTTGTTTTTTACTCTCATTTGAAGGCCATAACATACAAAGTCTGGTTTGGTGGGGACTCTCGTAGCAGAGCAGGATAGTCTCATGTGATGATGGCCGGGCTTGGGCCCAAACGTCTTTAAAAGTTTTGCATGAGATGGGGCTCGAGGAAGTTTGGCAAAAAAATTGTTGTAGTACCTTGATTTGGTATGAGAAAAATACGAATTATAGGGGCTCATGGTAGTTGGGGGTGGAGATGCTGCCGAGCACCCCTTTAGAGCTCGTGTAGAGTGATCGATCCGGTCATTCATCTCAATAATTGACGGTCTGGATCTTAACCGAGCAATAGATGGTTCAGATTTGTATGCGTTCGGATTCAACCCGAGCTGCCCGTGCCGAGATGAATGGTCGGATCGGCCGCTTTACACGGTGTAGAGCGGGGGTGCTCGGCAGCATCCCTCATTCGGTCATGCCGTAGTTCGGTACTCCCGCCATCTCACAAAGACAGTCTCTTATAGTAAAAAGAGATTTCAAAAATCATGCACGGAATTCGATTCAAAAACTTCACGTCTTTTCATAGGAGACAATCTTCGCAAGACGGAGTGAGTTTTTTCTTTTTTTAAAAAAAGAATTTTAGCCGGTAATTTGAAGTACTATTATTGACAGTGAAAATACCGCCAATTTGATAGTGAAAATCAGCTTGGCATGCTAATAGAGCCAAAGCTCCCCTAGCTCCATGAAGTAAATTAAGTTGTTTAATTTCATTATCATGTACCTAAATGTGCCATGCATACTAGGGTGGATGGGCATCTTCGGTTGTTTGTCCACTAATTAAGCCATTAAGGATAGGCTCATAAACAGCGGGATCACCACTAAATTGTGTTTTTGTGTTCTATGGTCGGGCTTCGTTCGTTTTGGGGTTTTCAAAATTCCTAAACACGGACTTCAATAAATTTTCCCTATCTCTCTCTCCACTCATTATTCTAAAAAATCTCTCTCAAAACCCAAAATCGAACGGGCTCACCATTTATTCTTTGCCTGCCCATACTTTGTTAGTATCTGGAATCACTTTTTGCAAAAGAATTATATGGGAAGGCTGCTCTAAATTTAGGTGCCGTTACACATTCTAAGAAAAGGAAGTTTTAGAAAAAGAACGTAATTTCAAGGTCAAAAATCATGTGTTTTAAAAAAAGATCTTAATTTTAAGGTCAAAAATCATGTGTTTACGTAAATAATTTTCCTATCAATATGGATCTTGTTTGATAGATCTCATTGTGATCTTTTAAACGGTGCAAAAAGAAATCAAAAAATTATTTTTCATTTTCGTTATATTTGAGTTTGAAATTACCTTGTTTTTGAAAAAAAAAAAAGTTTAGAAAATAAGCGGAACGGGGTTTTAGTGCCTTAATTCACAGAAGGAATCAAGACTTCAAGAACCTAAGTTTTAAGTACACCTTTTTTTTTCTATCTAAAAGAAATGGTGCTCGATGAAACCATCCAGATTCCACACTAAGTTGTGGGCTGGGGAGAGAGCTGCACTAAGGAGCTGCTGGAATTCCGGAGCCGAGAAAAAGTTTCGGGCGTCAGTTTTTTGCGGGGTATGGTAGATGGTAGGGCTGTTCAAGAAAAATTGAAAACTGCAAAACTGGTTCGGATCAAACCGATTTGTATCTTTTAGAATTTGTTCGTGAATTAATGGTCCGGACACAGATTCGAAAATTAAAATAACCGTGAGATATGGATTAAGATTAGATTTTCATTTCAAAACCATGGATTAAATCGAACCGGACCGTGAGATATTTTAAAAAAATAAAAATAATATATATGTGTGTGTGTGTGTAATATTTATAAATAATTACAATACTACTCTTGCCGGTTGCCGTGCTCTACAAAATGGAAGATCTTTGTTGTTTGTTTTGAGAAACTAGTTCGTTGTGGTTTTTTGGGATTTATGAAATGTAATAAGTAGATAATGGCTTGACCAGAAATTGCATATTTTGTTAGTGGAAGATAATGCCTAGCCTTTATTTCGTTGCTGCCTTGTTCCAAAAATTTTTTTAAAAAATAAGCAGCTTATTTCACATTTTCAAACTCAAAAATGATATAAATGAAAAATATTTTTTTTTTGTATCGATGAGATCTTTTAAACAAGATCTATAATGCATATTTTTAGATTGCAATAAGCCTATAATTTTTTAGCTTGAAATTGCCTTCTTAAAAAATAAAGGCTTTTTTTGCGTTCTAGAACGAGGCGAATGTAATAACTAATAGGGGAATTTAGAGGCCGGCCCTTTTTTTTAGGTTCGGATCTCAAACAGTCCTGACACCAATATTTCTTCCTTCTTTCAGTCCTTTTTTTTTACTTTCCATACAATTGTACTATTTTGCCCCTTCTTCTTAACTTTTTGTGTACATATCCATTTTTAGTAAAATTTATATTTTAGAATCAATTCCTGATCTATATTATTTCGGACAAAAATACCCTTTGCTATGTGGGCTATGAGAATCGTCAATTTCATAAGTCGATTCTATGAGAATCGTCAATTTCATAGAAAATTGGGCTATGTGACTATATTATTTACACAAATACCTTGCTGGTTATGTAGGCTATGAGAGTCGCACTTCATAGTCATGAGAATCGCCAATTCTCATAAAATCATTATGTGACCCATATTATTTCGGACACAAATACCCTTGGCTATGTGGGCTATGAGAACTGCCAATTCTCATAATCAGTTCTATGAGAACTATTAAATTCTCATAGAAAACTGGCTATGTGAACTGAATTATGAGAGCTAGCTATGTGAACTGAGTTATGAGAGTTGGCTATGTGAACTGTCAATTCTCATAATCAATTCTAATGGTTAGTTTTATGAGAATTGACTATGAGAACTGACTATTCTCATGCAAAAATATACAGTTCTCATGCAAAAATACTCAGTTCTCATAGAAAACTGGCTATGTGACCCATATTTATTCCGGACAAAAATACTGTTGGCTATGTAGGCTATGAGAATTGTCAATTCTCATAATCAGTTCTACGAGAACCGCTCAGTTCTCATAAAAAACCGCTCATACAAAAATACACACTTCTCATATATTTTAAAACAGTTCTCATACAAAATACACAGTTCTCATATGTTTTAAAACAGTTCTCATACAAAAATAAACACTTCTCATAGAAAAATACACACTTCTCATAGAAAATACACAGTTCTCATATGCTTTAAAACCGTTCTCATACAAAAATAAACATTTCTCAAAGAAAAATGCACACTTCTCATAGAAAAATACACAGTTCTCATATGCTTTAAAACAGTTCTCATACAAAAATACACACTTCTCATAAAAAATTACACACTTCTCATAAAAAATACACAGTTCTCATATGCTTTAAAACAGTTCTTATAGAAAAATACACATTTCTCATAGAAAAATAGACACTTCTCATATGCTTTAAAACAGTTCTCATACAAAAATACACAATTCTTATAGAAAATTACACACTTCTCATAAAAAAAATACACATTTCTCATAGAAAATACACAGTTCTCATATGCTTTAAAACAGTTCTCATAGAAAAATACACACTTCTCATAGAAAAATACACACTTATCATAGAAAAATACACACTTATCATAGAAAAATACACAGTTCTCACATGTTTTAAAACAGTTCTCATATGCTTTAAAACAGTTCTCATACAAAAATAAACACTTTTTATAGAAAAATTGCCTTTTAAAAAAAAACTAACTAAAATACATAGAACGAACTTGAACGCTTAAAACTTGATCAAATCAAAAAATACCATCCAAACTTGATCACTCTTAAGTCCCAAAAAGAGTGCCCGAGAGGAGACAAAACACTGTCCCACTGCTTTCATCTTCATTGGATTGGAATGTTCTTTAACACAAACAACGAAAGTGATGAAACAATAAGAATATGGCAATTATAGCAAACATGACGTGGCTCGCGTTAATTGGTCCACACATTATTGGCTAAGGTTTTCAATCAGGGCAAAACCCTTGGAACCCACCATGTGGTCCATGAGCGTGCATGGACGTGTAAGAGCTTCTAACTCAATCGAATAAAGATATTTGAGTTTCTATTTCTGCTATTGAGCGCGCACACACAAAAATTTGAAAAGTGGTTCTCTGTTATTTGGCCTCTTATATTGAGTAATAGCGCATGTCCGTGCCTAGAGGCACGACTCGAACATCGGTACTCGATTCTATTTTGAGTGTTTATAAGCAAGGTGTGAGCACAAAACAAAGGAAATCACTTAAAAATTCTGGGTGATTTTCGGGTACACTTTTTTTATACCTGACATTCCTCTTGTCTTATATGTTGTTTTTAGGCCTATGGACCGCCCAATTTATATCCGATTTTACCAATATAACTCACCTTTGGGTGTTCTCGGAAAAAAAATCTAACAGATACGAATTGAAGTTTCAAGTTTTCAACAAACACTAGTGACAACTCATTCAAATACAAAAACTCAAAAAAGAATCTTCCCAAAACACACCGATTGTCCATCATCTCAAAACCTACTCCAAAAAGAATTTTCCCAAAACCTCAAAAATCTACTCCTTCATTAACATGAGGATTAGTGGTAATGAGCACCACTTGGGGGCAGATAACCGTAGTTTGAACTATAGTCGTAGGAGGATGGGTAATCGTAGTACCGATCAGTCACTTGGGGCCATCCCTGAGGCTGAGGCCAGTAGTTTTTTGTTGATTCTCCTGGATTTTCCCCACATGGGCTGCTAGCTTTGCATTAACTGCAGAAGATTTCCTCAGCTGGAAATCTTGACTCCCTCACGCGTGAAAAGAGCATTTAATGGTCTTTGGAAATTTCTCCCTGTTTTTGCCTATATATACATGTGTAGTGTTGCCTATATATACATGTGTAGTGTGTAGGCTGGAAGTGTGTGGTAGCACAGATGTGAGGGAGAGGGTGAGGTAGAGTGGGGGCTCCCCGACAGTGAGCTGGAATATGGCTCTCGGAGAGTTTTTCAATCTTGTATATTTAGTGTATGTGATTTATACTGGATTTATATACAGGAGGAGTTTTCTCTGAAATCAGTGTGTGTTGTGTGCGTGAGTGACTCCTGAGACACAACAGTTTTGTGGTGCGTCCCAATACATTCCTTCAGCTGGACGCATTAGTTCCCTGCCTCCGTAGTAAGATTGGTTCGTTGGCCCATAGGCGCCACTGTGTGAACCGTAACCGTACATCTAAGGTGACAGAGTAATAGTATACCCCTGCTGAAACAAAAACTTCCAGTGTTACTTTACTACGTATTTCTCCTTAAAAAAAAAAGGTATGGGTACCGATTGGTGGATACCAATTGTGTACCGAGCTTCCGTGTCATGGTTTGAAATATTAGTGATACGAGTAACGGTATCGACCGTATGCATCGGTATGAGTAGGTACCGAGTACCCTTATGGCCGATATTGCAGTGTGAAGGAAAATCGCATATGTACTTGAGATATATACATAATGATATCGGCTGATATGTATCGGTATGGGTAAAATGAGGTAATTTAATTAGAGAGGCCTAATCAATTTCTGAGTGGTATTTCCTTCGTGAGACTTTTTCACCCTTTGCGGGCATCATTTGTTTTCTTCGTTTGATGAAGTTGGTGACTTTTGTGAGAATTGCAGATAACTCTGTGACTCATTGTGTGGCCAAGAGTGTTGCGAGAAGAGGTGGAATTTGTAAATGCGAATTCTCTCCCTCTGGCTCTTCTAGATTTTTTTCACGAGGATAGTGAACTTTCCTGATGTACTGGTCGTTTTTTTCTGGCAATGAAAACTCTTCTAAACTTTGGGAAAAAAATAGAGAGGCCTAATTGGGCGAGGTGGAGCTCTAAATGAACTTGCGTTTGACGATCGATCTGAACCAATATCTCTTACGGAATCTCTTATTGAATTGTTCATGTATGAGATCACACATTTGAATTAATCGTAAGATTGAACAGATAAAATATAGACGCGGAAGATACAAGTTGATCGATGAGATGACAATAGCTAGCAATGCAAGCACAATTCAATTTTGTTAAGACTCCATTACTAATTTTGCAGGATAGAAGTGATTTTCAGCAAAATGTGGAGTGTACGTAGTTTCAAAATCACCACGATCGCTTAAACGTACAACTACCATTGTCCACCAATCTACCTATTCTTTGACCCTCAAATTTAACACGATCAAATGAGTATTGTCGATCAATTAATCAGCCTATCTCCTCTCTGTTGATTTCGAAAATAAGCAACTTCATCAAAAGTTAATTCTGAGTGGGTACCAGTTATGAGTTGATCGAAGCACATTTATTTTGGAAAAAAAAAATTGGTTCTTTGAGTCAATGTGCTCAACTCATTTTTTTTTTTTTTAACCAAAAAATAAGTGGGCTATTAGCAATTCCTAATGGATTCCCATCAGCATAACTATCTATAAAGTTATTCTACTCGACAAGCTCTAAAATACATACGAGTCCGATCGTCAAAATAGACCCAAAACGTGATTCGAAATCGCTGGACTGCGCGCACCTAAGTCAGTCGTCCTTCAACTGTAGACAACATTCTGTAAGTAAATTCTATTCTGCCATTATCATCCAAACACTTTCACAAGTTCAATTATAATTCGATAATCCACAATTCAAAGGCTAAAAAAAGTATAGTTGGTTCCCAAACAACCCTTGAATATGTTTTCAGAATATTGAAAGTGGCCTTTTAACTTCCGCAGGAAAATTTATTGAGATGTCATGTGTAGGTAGATAGACATGAATCATTAAGAGGAAAACCAGGGCCAACATTTTAATCTTTTCTGACTAGACACCTCAAGTGGACACATTACAATACTCTAGCTGTAGCTCACTTTTAATTTGTTTTTTACTCTCATTTGAAGGCCACAACATACAAAGTTTGGTTTGGTGGGGACTCTCGTAGTAGAGCAGGATAGTCTCATGTGATGATGGCCGGGCTTGGGCCCAAACGTCCTTAAAAGTTTTGCATGAGATGGGGGCTCGAGGAAGTTTGGCAAAAAAATTGTTGTAGTAGCTTGTTTTGGTATGAGAAAAATACGAATTATAGGGGCTCATGGTAGTTGGGGGATGGAGATGCTGCCGAGCACCCCTTTAGAGCTCGTGTAGAGTGATCGATCCGGTCATTCATCTCAATAATTGACGGTTTGGATCTTAACCGAGCAATAGACGGTTCAGATTTGTATGCGTTCGGATTCAACCCGAGCTGTCCACGCCGAGTTGAATGGTCGGATCGGCCGCTTTACACGATGTAGAGCGGGGGAGCTCGGCAGCATCCCTCATTCGGTCATGCCGTAGTTCGGTACTCCCGCCATCTCACAAAGACAGTCTCTTATAGTAAAAAGAGATTTCAAAAATCATGCACGGAATTCGATTCAAAAACTTCACGTCTTTTCATAGGAGACAATCTTCGCAAGCAGAGTGAGTTTTTTCTTTTTTAAAAAAAAGAAGTTTAGCCGGTAATTTGAAGTACTTTTATTGACAGTGAAAATACCGCCAATTTGATAGTGAAAATCAGCTTGGCATGCTAATAGAGCCAAAGCTCCCCTAGCTCCATGAAGTAAATTAAGTTGTTTAATTTCAATATCATGTACCTAAATGTGCCATGCATACTAGGGTGGATGGGCATCTTCGGTTGTTTGTCCACTAATTAAGCCATTAAGGATAGGCTCATAAACAGCGGGATCACCACTAATTGTGTTTTTGTGTTCTATGGTCGGGCTTCGTTCGTTTTGGGGTTTTCAAAATTCCTAAACACGGACTTCAATAAATTTTCCCTATCTCTCTCTCTCCACTCATTATTCTAAAAAATCTCTCTCAAAACCCAAATCGAACGGGCTCACCATTTATTCTTTGCCTGCCCATACTTTGTTAGTATCTGGAATCACTTTTTGCAAAAGAATTATATGGGAAGGCTGCTCTAAATTTAGGTTCCGTTACACATTCTAAGAAAAGGAAGTTTTAGAAAAAGAACGTAATTTCAAGGTCAAAAATCATGTGTTTTAAAAAAAGATCTTAATTTTAAGGTAAAAAATCATGTGTTTACGTAAATAATTTTCCTATCAATATGGATCTTGTTTGATAGATCTCATTGAGATCTTTTAAACGGTGCAAAAAGAAATCAAAAAATTATTTTTTATTTTCGTTATATTCGAGTTTGAAATTACCTTGTTTTTGAAAAAAAAAAAGTTTAGAAAATAAGCGGAACGGGGTTTTAGTGCCGTAATTCACAGAAGGAATCAAGACTTCAAGAACCTAAGTTTTAAGTACACCTTTTTTTTTCTATCTAAAAGAAATGGTGCTCGATGAAACCATCCAGATTCCACACTAAGTTGTGGGCTGGGGAGAGAGCTGCACTAAGGAGCTGCTGGAATTCCGGAGCCGAGAAAAAGTTTCGGGCGTCAGTTTTTTGCGGGGTATGGTAGATGGTAGGGCTGTTCAAGAAAAATTGAAAACTGCAAAACTGGTTCGGATCAAACCGATCTGTATCTTTTAGAATTTGTTCGTGAATTAATGGTCCGGACACAGATTCGAAAATTAAAATAACCGTGAGATATGGATTAAGATTAGATTTTCATTTCAAAACCATGGATTAAATCGAACCGGACCGTGAGATATTTTAAAAAAATAAAAATAATATATATGTGTGTGTGTGTGTAATATTTATAAATAATTACAATACTACTCTTGCCGGTTGCCGTGCTCTACAAAATGGAAGATCTTTGTTGTTTGTTTTGAGAAACTAGTTCGCTGTGGTTTTTTGGGATTTATGAAATGTAATAAGTAGATAATGGCTTGACCAGAAATTGCATATTTTGTTAGTGGAAGATAATGCCTAGCCTTTATTTCGTTGCTGCCTTGTTCCAAAAACCTTCTTAAAAAATAAGCAGATTATTTCACATTTTCAAACTCAAAAATGATATAAATGAAAATTTTTTTTTTTTTTGTATCGATGAGATCTTTTAAACAAGATTTATAATGCATATTTTTAGATTGCAATAAGCCTGTAGGGTCCTGTTTTGCGCAAGGTAGCTGACGTGTGAATCTACGCGAGCTGGAGAGGTGCGATTGGTCGATTGTCAAAGGAAATGAGGGGAAAGGGGAAAGATCTAGTGAGGTGGAGGAAGAGGACACGGGAGCAGAAAGGACAAAGGCAGCGTGCCACTGACAGTTCTCCCCAGATGGATCGCGCGACACGAGTCTGAGAAGAATGTTCTTCTTTCTCGGACCAGTATCCCTTAATCTTTTCTCTGAGAATAGTCAGCTTCTGTCTCTATCCGTACATATGTCCTTGTTGTGTAAAAGGGAAGTGTCGGTGCGTATTTATAGGCCTCTGGGCCCTGGTCCTGATGGCCCCAACCTAGCTTTGACACGTGCCCTTCCCGCTCCCGAGGTCGCGAGGTGACATCAGCGCGCGTGCGCGGGGCGCGCCACCCCGCGACGGACCCTCCTCTTCCTTAGCCACCAAACCACTATATCTCCTCAATTCCGTTGGAGCAAGGCGCGACCGCAACGATCAGATCTCTTCCGGGCCCATTGGTCCTGCCTTTGACCAGGGCGCGTTCTGCTATCGAAGCAATCTGTGGGTATCTCGGTCCTCCTCGCGCTCAAGGACCTCTCGAGAGTCCGCGCGGACCGCCCTTTCTTCGCGATGTCTCTCGCTGCCTGGTCGTCTGTGCGAGTGGGCATCTGTTTGCATGTTTGGACCCGCGCGTAGTAGGCGTACGCGCGCTACCCCCCTCGCGCACGGCAGGCGTGTGTGCGCGCTACCCTCGCGCGCGCAGGGCCTGTCGCCGCAGTGGTTACCTACTTGTTGCTCCCGAGTTGCTTCCACGCGTCGCGTCACAAGAGGCTAGCCAAAGTCTTGTAGCTGGTCAACGGCTAATTTATTTTGACCGTCCCTACAATTGCCCCCCGCGCGCGTATGATGGGAACACCGTGCGTGCGCGCGACTGCTCCTTCGTCAGGGCTCCTTCTCTAAGTATACATGACATCTCGGAATTCCGTAGGCGTCCCGCGCGGACAGGTCATGGTGACGCGTGGCGCCTCAAAACAGTTCGCGCGAAGGGTCGCGCCTGGTGGCGGTTCGCGCGCAAGGGTCGCGCCTGGTGACGGTTCGCGCGGAAAGGTTGTGACGTTTCGAGCACGCCGCGACTTCTTCATCATTACCGTTACACCAGTTACGAGAACAGTTGGAGACACTGGTGACCCTTCGTGTATGGGAGTGATGGCAGGCTTTAATGGAGGGGTTTCTCTCCTCCTATAAAAGGGACCCTTAGCCTTTGCCACTCCTCCTCCCACTTGCTACTTCAACCAGACAACACCCATTCTCCATTTCTCACGCAACACCAGCCCACCATCTCCCTCGTCACCTACAGCTCTTCTTCTCCTCTATCTTCATTAGCACCCACCACAGTCATGGCGCGCGACGACACCGGCGAGGGCAGCGGCCGCGCAATGGATGGCGATTCCGTTCCGCCATCAGACCAGTGGCGCCGGGCGCCGTACCTCAGGACTGTCGGCGACCCATTTTGGACCGCCGTGGGAGAGTTTCAGCCCACGGGTGCCGTGCCGAGCGACCCTGTTCTCATCTCGGCAGAAGCTTCCGTTGAGGGCGCAGATCTGGTGCCTCCGTCCTCTGTGCTCAGACTTCGAGTGGAACGGGGAGATTTTCCCCACTCGGAGACCCGCTTCAACGTCGGGTGCAGTCCTCCCGCCGACTGGCCGGCGTGGGTGAATGATGTCCTGTCCGCTCCCGTATACCGTGATGTGCTGCAGAGGGCGCTGGTCTTGGACGCCGTGCAGATATCCCGGGACTTGACTCTTCCCCGCAACGACCGCAGCAACGGGAATCTGGAAATGGCGGCCGCGCGATGGAGCACAGACACCCATACGTTCGTGTGGGCATGGGGGGAATCTGCCCCCTCTCTGGAGGATACATTCGCGCGCCTCCATCCGCGCGGGCGAAGGCTCCTGGATCTCGACAGTCTATCCCCAGAGGAGGCCGCCGCCGTACAGGGCCTGCGCGCGGCCTTCACCGAGGCCAAGAAGGCGGGGTCTCGATTCAAACCGGACGGGACGCGCAGGGACCCACCTAATCCGCGCAAGGCCTCGTGGAGGAATTGGTTGTGGATATTCTTCAAGGATTTTCAGCCTCCTGGGTCTGTTTTAGCGGGACGCGAACCAGAGTTTGTTGCTGGGATACACTACCGCCAGCCCCTGTACCTGGCGGGCTTTTTGGTATATTTCCTTTCAAATTTCGTTCTCCCGGACTTCCCTTCGGAGAGTGTCAGCCCCTTCGTCTTTCCCAGCCTGTCTCGCGCAGGGCGAGGCCGTAGCGCTGGGGCCGCTCTTTCTTGGTTGCTTGTACAATCACCTGGACCGCATGCATGCGGATATGGAACGGTCGCTGGGCCGCTACGACATGATCTCGATGATCCATTCTAGCTTCCTCCTGGCTTTCTTCTATGAGCATTTTCCCGCCGTAGCGCCTGTACCATCAGCCCCACCACAGGGCCGGCAACGCTTTTGGGTTGAGAGGTGGTCCGGCACCACCTCACGCGCATACTTCAGCAACTATTGCGATGAAACGGGGTACTTCGTCTCGCGCCCTTACGCGATCACCCCGGCGGGGACAGTGGATAATAACAAGTTCTTTCTCCCAATGAGCGTGCCGCTAGCAGCCGCGGGGCTCCCGGAGGACCTCGCGCGGGCGGTGATCAATGCCTACTACATGTCTCTCCCAGGTTGGCTGCCCGTTTTGTCGGCGGAGGGATCGCGGTCAGTTGTATACCGCGCGGACCGGATAGCCAGGCAGTTTGGTTATGACCAGCCCTCCACCAGCACGGCTCCCCCGTTCCAGGGCTTCGTCGAAAGCCAGCATCGCTTCCTTCCAGTCAACCTCGGGAGTTTGATCGCCGGCCGTGAGGACACCTTCCTGCCCGACTACGACCGCTCCGGCGCCTTCACCACCGGCTTCTACCTGTCATGGCGGAGGAACTTAGATTCCTTCGTCCAATTCGTTCAAGGGACCGCACCCACGCCTCAACCATCCACCGTGCAGATGCAAGACACTTCACTGCGCTCCCCTAGGGCCAGGAGTCAAGACTGGCGGGGGCAGCACAGCCAGTGGTCCGTTACGGCTGTGGCCCCTATATCGCGTATGCCCATGGGCCCCGAGGTTGCAGCGGCCGCCGGCCCTGCAGTGGCCCAACCCCGGGAAGTCGGTCGTACTCGGGCAGCGCGAGCAGCAGCAGCACGGAGAGCCGCAGAAGCAGCACAGGACCCTACCGCTGAGGTAGCACGCGCGCGAAAGCGCCTTCGCACGGTATGTTTGACAGCCTCCCGATAACACTGCCTCGTACAGTACATTTTCTTGTCTCTTCTCACATTGCTGTGGTTCTTTCATTCAGGTTGGGGAGATTGAGCGTGCGCAGGAGCAACGGGTTCCGGATCCAGAGCCGCCGGTAGTGGTAGCCCGTTTGGCTCGTGCTCCAGTCCGTGCGACCCGTCAAACTGTCGTGAGTAAGCCTTGATTATCCAAGTCTTTACACACATTTTACTTCCTTTATTTTCACCTTCACACGCTAAGTGCTTGCCCTGCGTATACTCTGAACAGTTGGTGTTGATGAACCCGAAGGGGAAGAGGATTCTGACAGGGAGACGCTTGCGGCCGGGCTCCAAAGATCAAGGGGTGCCCTTCCTGCGCAGACTGCTGCCGCCCGCGCGCAAGGACCAATTGAGGTGATAGACATTGGAGACTCCCCAGCCACGGAGCGCGCGGGAGCGGGGATAGACATAATACAGCCTCATCTTGGGCCCCGCGCGCACATCCCTGCTGTCGAGCAATCTTCAGCCGTGGTGGGAGGTATGCTCGAACTTTCTCCCGTTTTTGAAGATATTCATGGGGGGCCCAGTAACGTGTCCTCGTCATCTCCAAGTCACGAGGACTCTCCACATTCTGACCCTACTTCCTCTGATGATCCAGACAGATCTCCTTCCCAACCAGCCCCATCAGAGGAACGCGAGGAGACCCCCAGCGCGGATACTCACGAGTCCGTGGGGGGAATTGATGTGGACATGAGGGACCCCGTTGAACGTCTCAGAGATGCGGAGGAAGACGACATAGCGGATCTGGCCAGGCAGGCCCGCGACAGCAACGGGGCGCAGACGTCTACCACAGAACGAACCCGGGCAATTCCCGTCGCGCCAAGAGGGCAAATAGACACACCGCGCGCGCAGCCATCCGCGCAGGCCAGCACCCCCGCGCGGGATCCCAGCGCGGAGGGACTTGGTCGAGGGGTTTCTGAGGGCCAATCCAACGCCTCAACGCTTCCAGCTGCCCATCAGCCCGTCAATCTTGAGTTGGTTACTGACGCGACCAGCCCTACCGCGCGCCGGGGCCCTCCATCTCGCCAATCTGTCGCAGGCTCTCTCAGGCCGCCAGCTGTCACTCTTCCCCAGCAGCCACATGCCCAACCCCAAGAAGGTGAGTCTCAGGCCGCGGAATTCACAGAATCAGAACTGTCTTATATGATAAAAGCAACAGGTTTTCTACCAGGTGATGATCTATTGGGTGGGCGAGGCAGTGAAGTTCTGGGCGATTTCGGCCACGATTTATCTGTGGATGCCATGGCCAGGGAGGCGGAAGACAGGGAGATCAGTACCGGGACTCATACCGGGAATCAGATGCAGGAGGATGCCCCTTCCGCGGATCAGATGCAGGAGGATGTCCCCCCCGCGGCACAGATCACCGCCGAGAAGCAGCCCGAGGGTATGGATGTCATGGAGGAGCCAGGGCGAAACGTTGCTAAGGGAGCAGTGGAGGAGGAGCGGGCACCGACTCCTCATGAGGTGATTCGCCACTTCCCCGCGGGCCACGTGGACGAGGTATACTATCCTCTTCTGAATTCCATTGCACTGGTCCACCCTGAAACCTTTGCCAATTTCCGGTGCCGTTCCCTGTCCACTGCCTTTCCTCACGATGCTTCATGACACTGTTCGTGACTGGAATCAGACCTCCGTACGGGCTTTCACTCCGGCGATGCAGCAGGAACTCCAAGTCGTGAGCCTCGACCTTGTGCCGTTGGGTTTCGACCTCAGTTGGATGATCCAGCGAGGAAGTCAGGTGCTGGTTGGCGCCAGGAGGCGAGAGGTCCAGGAGAGGATCCGCGCGCTGACAGACAGGCTGGAGTCTGCGCGGAAGCAGGTTGCTGATATCGAGGGAGAGCTTGCCGAGGCCCAGTTGGAGGATTTGGAGTTGGCTGCTGAGGCACCCGAGGAGTTTGGCCTGGATGATTCCGTGTTTGGGGGACTGTTGCCCCCGTAGTTATTGGTTCTTCTTTCCTTTTTCTCTTTTTCCGCTTTTACACAGTCGTACCCTTGTGGGGGATGCTGAGACTCTATTACTTTTCTTCTTTGGCTTTGTTTTCTTTTTGTAATAATGATGCAACTGTTTTTTTTTTGTTATAACGGCTGTTTTCCTTTATCTCTGTTATTATTTCATTTACTATTGTCATGAAACAAACAGAAAAGGACAAACTCTATTCATTGAATGCGCAATCCGAACAATACATCTCGCTCGTAACCTTAGAGCATTCAAGAAATATCTATCCCTTTAAAGATCAGTACTAACCAACTCTAGCGCCTCTTCGGCGCGCGCAGCCATACCTGCCGCGCACAAAAAGTAATAAACAAGTAATACATACAGCCTTCTCGGCTCTCTTCAAGGGTAGTACCTCTTAATGAATTTGGAATTAACTGCACCAGTCTTGTGCCCATCACTGACGCGCGCCAGATGGTAGTACCCGTTGCTGGAAGACGCAGTAACTTCATAGGGGCCTTCCCATCTAGGAGTGAACTTGGGTGTTTCCAGATTTCTCATCACTGCCATAGTTGACTTCCAAACTAGGTCGCCCATCGCGAAGGTGCGCGCGACCACCCCTTTGTTGTAGTACTTCGCTACTGACTTCCAGTACCTTTCGTGCTCCTGCGCAACTCCGTCCCTCCTTTCCTCCAGCGCCTCCAAGTCTGCCCTCCTTGTTCCTTCAGTGTTCTCCATCGCAAGGATCATGCGCGCGGAAGGGACACTGAGTTCTGCAGGCAAGACTGTGTCCGCGCCGTACACCAAGCTGAAAGGACTCGCGCGGGTTGACTTTCTCTTCGAAGTTCTGTATGCCCAAAGGGCAATTGGCAAATGATCGGCCCATGTTCCCCCACGCTCATCCAGTAGCTTACTGAGGATCCTTGTCAAAGTCTTGTTTGTGGCCTCCGCCTGCCCGTTGCCTTGTGGGTAATACGCGCTTGAGGTATGATGCTCCACGGAGTATTCATCCAACAGTCTTCCCACGTGTTTATTGAGGAATGGAGTGCCATTGTCCGACAAGACTACCTTGGGGATTCCAAACCTGCAAATGATGTTCTCCTTTATGAATCGTGACACTGCTGCTCCTGTTGCCTTCCCCAAGGGTACAGCCTCAACCCACTTAGTATAAATCTCAGTCGCTGCCAGGATCCATCGGTGAGTACGCGAGGCAGGTGTAATTGGTCCTACCAGATCCATGGCCCATGTGTGAAAAGGGTAAGGCGCGCGGACGGCCTGGAGTTCAACAGACGGGGCGTGAACCAGGTTTCCAAATTTTTGGCAGGCTTGACACCTCAAGACATGGCGCTTTGCATCTTTTCCCATGGTGGGCCAGTAATAGCCCAAATGGATCATCTGCTCGTGTAATTTCCTCCAGCCCTGGTGTTCAGTCTCATGCATTTTCTGCAGTACCCTCCCCGCTTCTTCCATCGTCAGACATTTCAAAGGTAACTCGTCAACTGTCTTTCGGAAGAGTAGGTTATCTTTGAGAAAATACCTCCGGGCTGCGCAAACCATCCGCGCGGACTCTCTTCTTCCTGCGGGGAGGGACCCCTCCCGCAAGAAGTCGATGTAAGGCTGCCTCCAATCTACCTCTTGTTCATTGAGACAGGCGGCGAGATGCTCCGGTTCGACAGCATAGAGTGAGCATCGCGCGCAGGCATCGGTCACAGCAGCCGCATCTTTCTTCATGTCCTGCCAATAATAACCTCGCCTTTGGATTCGCCTATACAGCGCCACCTCATTGTCTCCACAGCTGGCCTCATGGGTCTGATCTAACCTTTCCTTGGCCTCCCTGAGGCCGACACACCGCGCAAGCCACCCCTGGGGCGCGCGATGATACAACTCTCCGTGCAGAATGACGAACTGTGACAAGTCCGCGAGTGCCATGCTGCCCTTTTCCCCTGCCAACTGTGATCTCACGGCACTTCGCCAATCCTCAGGAGCCTCTTTTTCTTCTTCTTCCTCGACTATGGATGGCTCAAATAGCTTTACAATTTCAATGAACGCCCTCTCTTCTTTGAACTGCGTCTTTGCGCCCAACGTGGCGAGGGCATCAGGGAATCTGTTTTCGGACCTTGGCTTGTGAACAATACTGATTTCAGAAAAATGTTTCACCAAGCGCTGGACTGTCGTCCTATACGGTGCGAGCGCAGGCTCCTTAAGCGCGTATATACCCTCCGTTTGTAGAATCACTAATTTTGAATCCCCCACGATTTCCAAACGATCGATTTTCCTTTCCTTTGCAGCCAGCAGCCCTAGCACCAGCGCTTCGTACTCTGCCTCGTTGTTAGAGCAGGGGAAATTCAGTTTGTACGCGAGGTAGAGTTTTTCCCCTTGGTCGCTTGTGAGCACAATCCCAGCGCCACCGTGGCCTCCGCCCCGTCGAAGCTTAGGGACCAGCGCGCCTCCTCGGCGCAAGTCACTAGAGCTTCGAAACCATCTCCGACAACGTGTCGCCAGCGGGCTCGTGACTTCCACCTGGGAATCATAGCAAATCGGCCAAGGCCTCGACTTTAATCGCGGGGTAACGACGTGATATCGAACTCGAAGCGCCAATAGCCACCGCCAATCCGCCTGTGAGAGTCGGCTCGACAAAAGATACTGACGGGGTCACACTCGTAACGACCGATAGGAATGACAGAAAGTAGTGGCGCAACTTCAAGCGCCAGAAAGACAAGGGCCGATAATGCCGCTTATCGCTCTTCCGCTCCGTGTACTTGCCTGCTGATATAATAGACTGGGCGCTCTAACCCATCTATTTCCTGTACCAACAGGGCCCCGATGGATCTCGGGGTAGAAGTCAAGTATAGTACCAGCGGCTTGCCTTCCTGGGGCGCAACCATAGTCTGCGGGGATACCAGAACTGCCTTAATTCTTTCGAAGGCGTCTTGGTGGACTGACGTCCACTGGAATAAGGCCGCGCCCTTGAGCAGGTCTCTAAAGGGCGCTGCGATCTCCGCCAGCGCAGGAATGAATCTTCGCAGATAGGAAACCCGGCCTAGGAAACGCTTGAGCGACTTTTGAGAGTGCGGTGGAGGCATATCCCGAATGGCTCGAATTTTGGCTTCGTCAGCATCAATCCCATGCCGATGGACGAGGAACCCGAGGAACCGACCGGCTGTAACCCCAAAAACGCACTTCAACGGGTTCATTTTGAGCTGGAATTTCCGGCATCGCCTGAACACTGCTTCCAGCCAAATGGCCCTGCTGCCGTTTGGATTTGACCACCAAGTCATCAACGTAAACTTCCACAATTCGGTGAATCAAGTCATGGAAAATGGCCGTCATCGCGCGTTGGTACGTTGCGCCGGCGTTCTTCAACCCAAATGGCATGACAAGATAGTAGAAATTGCCAAGTGGGGTTCGGAACCGTCTTCATTTCATCCTCGGGCGCCATCTTGATCTGATTGTAACCGCTAAATCCGTCCATGAAAGAGAACATTTGGTGGCCTGAGGTGGCATCTACCAGCGTGTCGATGTGAGGCAACGGAAATTCATCTTTAGGACAGGCCTTGTTGAGGTCGCGAAAATCTACGCAGACCCTAACTTGGCCATTCTTCTTCTTGACGGGTACGATGTTGGCGAGCCAATCTGGGTATTGTATCGAGCGGATGAATCCCGCTTTGCGCAATTTTTCCACTTCCTCTTTGATTTTACCCTCCAGGTCAGGGTGGTACTTTCTTTGAGACTGCTTGACTGCCCTGGAGTTTGGAAATATATCCAAACGATGAGTGACCATTGCAGTATCCAAACCAGGCATCTCTTCATAATGCCATGCGAACACATCAGCATTTGCGCGCAGCAGCGTCACCAACTTAGCCTTGAATTCTTCACTCAACGCCTTGCTGATGAAAATGGGCCTCTTCGCCCCCCCCCCCATCGCTCAAATCAATCTCCTCCAGGGGCTCCTGCTGTGGTTTGGGAATGCTTCGTTCGTCGATATATCAAATAAGATCACCCCAAGCGTAGGGTATAAGCGTCCAATTGAAGCATAATAATCCGGAAGACCGGGATCGTACCCAAGGGAATAATTAATATGGCTTTGCTGGATTTGTAGATGCATGTACTGGTTTTCGGCCTTTAGACAGCCAACTTAGTTTTTCATTTGCGGTGGAAAGTAAAAAGGCTAAATTAAACGAGAATAAACTAGATTAAAAAGCAGGTTAGGTCTAGGAATCACTAACACCCACGACTCGAGCTAAATTACATTTTTTCACCCAAATACACGGTTTAAGATGCTCAACTAAGGCTCCTAATCCGGAAGATAAGATGGTTCGAAAATCAAGCTAGCTATAGAATTCATTTAGCAAACACCTCGAGCGACAGAGCTCCAAGCATCATGTGTGGTAAGTAGGCGATGCTCTTACCTACACATGATCAAAGAGGTTAACACCTCGGCAATTTGACAAACAAATCCAAGCCCCACATCAATTTTCGAACCAAAGATTCAAACTTTATTGGTGAAAAATGCAATTTTACTCAAGCCATGAGGTGCTAATCACCCCATGACCCAACCTTGGAAAACTACTCACACATATTTATGGAGATAAGAGCAAGCAAAAATTTACTAAGCATAATTGAAAACATAGCACTAAAAGAAAACTAGCTTAAAAGATAGATCGGGCAACAATAAGCAACTTTAATTAAGGCAAGAGTACCAAATATTAACTAACAAGTGCAGGAAATAAAAAAGTAAAGGGCTGAAAAATAAGAACAAGCAAGAACAAGCAAGAACAACTAAAAATCTAAGCTAGATCTGAAAATTAAGCAATACAAACGTCCCTACTTCATTGTACAAAAATGACCTCACTCCTATTTATATTCCTTATGCATGCGCACGGAATATTCCATAAATATCCAAAAATCTTCTCCTAAGGAGCTCGGCATCGATGCCAAACAATTTCTTCCATCGATGCCTAAGTGGATAAGGGCCTGGCACCACTAAGGGGCTCGGCATCGATGCAACAAAATACTTCCCATCGATGCCGAGATGGTTAAGGTGCTGGCGTGGTTAAGGGCCTCGGCATTGATGGACTAAATATACTTCCATTGATGCCTAACAGCTTAGGGTTGATCTGCTAAGTACTTAGGCATTGATGCAATAAAATTCTTCCCATCGATGCCTAACAGCTTATCCTTGCTTTGCCAATCCTAGCCGTCGGGTCACCGTCGGGTCTTTTTAGGCTTTAATCTTTGGGACTTGATTATTCCGTTCTTGATCATACTTGCACCTTGAATAATCTCGATAAGCTTTGGACTTTATAATTCCTGATTTAAACCATTTTCCTACAAAACAAAACTAGAACACCTTACGAGTAAAAGTAAATAAAACGACAAATTAAACGATAAAATTAACTAAAACTAGACTACTAGCGCACCCTTCATTACATTATCGGGTGCTTATCACACCCCCCAACTTGAGGTTTGCTAGTCCCTAGCAAATAAAACATGAAAAACTAGAAACAAGCAACTTGCAATCCATTCCGCTATCACAACTTAGGACATGCTCAACATTGTAAACTAGCAAGAGTTCAAGCATTCCAACTTTTTATTTCACTCTACAACTGACAATTTCAGCATTCAATTAAACAGGCTAAGTATCAAGCAAGTCTAAGAGCAAGCTAAAAAGGTTTGCGTCCTCGAACAAGGGGAGGATACGGGACACAAGACCTTGCGAATTCAATCTAAACCATATCCATCAACAAAGTGCTTAACGAACAGGCAATAGCGAACAAAGAAAGCTATGCCTCAACAACTACAGCACTTATTCAACAGAGTTAACAACTAGCAGATGATTATTGGATAACGAAAGGAAAACATGCCATAAAACTAATTATGCAACTATCAGACAGTCAATCAAAATGGAATCAATGCGCACAAAAGATCAACTAAGGACTTTTTAGGCTTGTAATGACCTTGGTTACAAAGAAAATGTTAGCACAAAAAGGGCGACGGTCTATACTAGCTCGGTCATCTACCCAAATGACCGCCGCCAACACACAAAGATCAACCAAGTCAAGGGCCAACCCAGCCAAACAAAAGTACGAATTGAGAGAACTACTAGATAAGTCCTACTAAAGCTACTACCACCAACTCAATCACACCAAGTCATCATCCTCATCCGGCTTCTCATGGTATTGTGTCTCGAGCTCTCCTTTTTTCATTGAACTCTTTTTCATCCAGAATGTATGCTAGTCCATATGTCAAAACAATCCTCTCATATCACAGTATTCAACCCTCTTTCGAATTCACTTTTTCTTTTTCATAGTATTTCTTTGATCTCTTTTCTTTTCTTTTCTTTTCTTTTCTTTTCTTCTTTTTGCAATACAATAGGGTCATTTGAGGTGAGATTTGTAATGAGAGAGATATTGGAGCCAAATTTTGGAATTTTTGGAGAGGGAGATGAAAATTTGGGACTTTTGCTTTTGTAGTGGGAGAGGAAAGATATAGAATCATGTAACAATTTTTCGCTTTTTCGCATTCCAACCACTTCTATCACATTCACACCACCCCCAAATCTTCTTGAACAATGAAAACTCATCCGAACATCCCTCCAAACAATCGGTTCCCTAGGTTAAGCAAAGAACGTACGGGAGAATAACAAGATGCAAAATAGGACAAGGGGACTCATTTGTGGTATCATCATGCAAAGAATGCCTTGTATCTTCCCCTAAGTGCGCTTTGGATTCCAAAATGATTGAAAATCGACATTTAAACACAATTAGAGATGGACATGTGATTATTCACCTAACTACAAGCATTTTATTGGAAAGATGGAGATATGGGCCAAAACTTGCTCAAAAACTTACTCAAAACCTAGACCATTCAATTTTCAACTAAGCATGCAAATTGAGAAGCACAAAATTTCTTAGGATTGCTACGAACTCTTGCCAACTAACAATTATTGAGCATGCAACAAGTTATGAACAAAAACTAAAAATATGACAAAAGGAAAGAATTGCAAGTAAAAAGTTTTATTTATTTTTTAAAATTTTTTTACTTTCTCATTTTTTTGGATTTTTCAATTTCTATTGTTTTTGAATTTTCAAATTTCTCACAAAATGACACAAAAGCAAGCAAATAGCACATAAGCTAACCCCTCCCCCCAACTTAAAGCGATGCTATGCCCTCATAGCATAAAGAACAAGAGCAAAGAGAGAAAAGAGGGCGCGAATGTACCGTCCAAGGGGAATGTCAACCCCTAAATACCTCGACCAAGTTGGAGGATTTCATGTCAATGTCCCGTTCCAGCCAGATTAGATGCTTCCAGGGTTTATTCCTTCGGTTCTGCCAATTCGGAACCACAGCTAGTCACACAGGACCATATCCAAAGCTTTATTGGACTAATAACCGCGGCACATAGCCGCACCCATGCTTAGGGCTCCTGAATGCCTCACTCACTCCGGCTTTAGGTCCAAACTACCAAGGCTGGTGTGGTAGCACATAAACCCTGCAGAAGACTTAAGAGAACGACTTTCCACAAGACAAATGACATTAGAAACACCGGCCCGTGTTATCCAGTTCCAAACCAAAACAAAAGTAAAAGACAGCAAACACAAAGAAAACACAAAGAACAAGTAAAACAAGCGAAACAAAAATGCAATGCAATGCACCACCCGATCATCACGCGATCAAACGAGTCATACTTTTCTTCCCATTCCTTACCGGTGGGGTACGAAATGGGTGGCTATACTAGACCGTCAAAAATGTGTTATGCTAGCGCCCGTAATAAAATTTATCGCTCGACCTCGCCAAACAATTAAGTCCAGCGTCCCCTACGATCAAAACAAAGCAAGATAGAATACAACCTAGCGTGCACTCCAGGCAATATCACACCTCACCCACAGACCTAAGTTGCCACCGATAGGGGCCTATTCGGAGAGCATGGATCGTTACCGATAAACTATTACCAAGAAAAGCTACTGAAAGCCCTTTTTCACTAACATAGGTGAAATCTTTTCATGTGAAACATCTCCAAGACTTTATTGAAAGCAAGAAAACATAACAAAACTAAACATGCAAACAAACAAGCTAACACAAAACTAAACATGCATAGCTAACTAAAACATGATAAAGCAAGAAAGAAAAACAAGTATGTACAATATTTACAAGTTTTGTCCTTCGAAACGGAGCTAGGCACACGATCCTTCTTTTAGTAGCGGCGTGCGAAGCTACATATACCCAAGTCAATGGTGGGTACCCCCTACCTGGGGGCCGAGTCCGACAAACAGTTAAGTTCAGCGGTTACGCTTTCGCTCCCCGTGCAAACATAAAGAAACAAGCTAATCAACCGTGTAAACTGGATCGACTAGCTCCTCATCCGGCTCTCCAACCTCGAAACTGCCGAGAAATGGTTTAAGCCTCTGTCCATTTACTTTAAAAGATTTACCATTACTTGGATTCATAACATCAATAGCACTATGATGGTTTCGAATAATTAGCACGCCATTGAGAATTATTAAAAGAAACAGAGCACTCCAAACTATAGTCTTTGCCAAAAATTGAACTCTACCATGCCACAAGATAAGATACTTTGAGTAAAGCAATTGCCTAATTCGTTTTAAAAACTTAAGTTCCACCAAGTGCATAGCCCAAGCAAAATCAATTTTCAATTTGTTGACAAAATCTACAATATAAGGATGATAAACCACAAGAAAATTGTCAACACCAAGAAAATCAATTACTTCTATGATTGGAAACTTCTCAAGAATAGGCTCACATGCATCTTGTTTTTCTAACAAAGAGTATAAAGAATCTACCTCACCATCCATTTCCTTAGCAGTGAGAAGATCAAGGCATGGAGAACTCGAAGGGACAATTTTAGCTTCCATGGGCTCCAACTCTTCAAAGATTGGTCCATAAACATCTTGTTTGGCTAACAACGAATACAAATAATCCACTTCGACATCTATTTCCTTAGCGGTGAGAGGTTTTTCCAACGGATCTTCACAGTAGATGCCCGACATTTCAAACATGTTCATTTCTTGAGCAAGAAGTAATTCCTCCAGGGAAGAATCAAAATACGGGATATCGGAAAAGACAACTTCAGCGATGAGGCATTTTCCCCCCGGATCATCATGTAGAAGGGGATCCACAAGAGAGGGAAGAACCTTCTTCTCTATTGGTGGTAGCTCCTCAAACTTTAGGGTCCAAGTGTTCATAGCACAAGCTTCATCCCCATCAAGCAACGCATGTAAATAACTGACTTCAGAAGATTCGAGAAATTCAGCCTCTTCGGCTGTAAGAGCAACTTCCAAAGGATCACTATAAAGCAACTCATCCACATGTTCCTCCACGAGGGTGTCAATGAAACTCACTTCGTTCACATTTTCATCATCCCCCATTTGACTGCCTATATTAAAAACATTGACCTCCATCTTCATGTTACCGAAGGTCATGTTGAGCGATCCATTCCGACAGTTGATAATCGCATCCGCCGTGGCTAAGAAAGGTCTCCCAAGAATCACCGGAGTAGAAGCAGCACAGGAATCAGTCGGATTTGTATCGAGAATCACAAAGTCCACTGGATAGATAAATTGACCAACTTGCACTAGAATGTCCTCTACTACCCCTCTTGGAGTACGAATGCTCCTGTCAGCTAACTGAAGAGTGACTCGAGTAGGTTTCATCTCCCCCAACCCAAGTTCTTGATAAACAGAAAATGGAAGTAGATTGACACTTGCACCAAGATCAAGCAAAGCTTGTTCGATACGCTATCCTCCAATGGTAATTGAAATAGTAGGACTCCCCGGATCTTTGTACTTTGGTGCGATGTTTGTCTGAATGATGGAACTCACTTGTTCGGTCAGAAAGATCTTCTTTTGGACATTCAATTTTCGCTTTCGAGTACATAGATCCTTAAGAAACTTAGCATAAGACGGAATCTGCTTGATGGCATCCATAAGGGGAATGTTGATCTTCACTTGATTAAATAGCTCATGCAACTCCGCATTGAGATTAGGTTTCGCCAAAGCCTTCAAGCGATGAGGATAAGGTGCCGGTATTGAAACAACTTGAGGATCCGGTACACTTTCCTTCTTTTTACCCTTTTCCTTCTCCTTATCTTCTGAATCCTCCTTGCTTGCATCCTCCTTGGGAGATTCCCCAAGGATTGGTGTTGGAACTGAACAATCAATAGAAGGAGGCAACAAAGTAGGCTCTGGAGGCATCTTCACTTGATTATCCACAACCTTCCCACTTCGAAGAGAAATAATAGCCTTTGCTTGCTCGGGGAAAGTCACCGAAGAGCTAGCAAAGTGAACACCTTGAGAAGTCGGAGTGGAAGTCGTTTGGGGATTAGGTTGAGTCTGCGTTGGAAACTTTCCCCTCTCTTGTTGTAACATCCCCACAGTTGTTGTCAATTTACCCAACTGATTCCTGATATCATTCATCATTTGAGTTTGTTGCTCATTGATAGCAGTTTGGCCTTGCAAGAGAGCACTGAACTGATCTTCCCAAGAACGCTTAGGGGGTTGTTGTTGAAATTGAGAGGGCTGTTGAAATTGAACAGGTTGTTGCTGAAATTGGTTTGCATGAGGGAATGGAGCAGGAGGAGCAAACCCTGGCGGACCTTGAGCTTGAGGGAAACGGAAAGCATTCTGAGGTTGCTTCCAAGGCAATTGAGGAGCGGGAGGTTGAACTTGAGAAGAACTCCCTTCATTAGACTGATTCCAATGGAAGGCTCGATGTTGACGTGTCCCCTGATTATAAGATTGAGAATAGGGATCAAAACGTTGAACTGCCTGTAACTCTTCTGGAGCAATCCCATTGATTACGTTCTTCAAAGCTGGAATATTAGGACAAGCATCAGTAGTGTGCCCCACCATCTCGCAAATAACACAAACTTCCTCAACTTGGCGAACCACTTTCACTTCTTGAGACTGAGCACTCTTAAGTTCCAACTTATCCAACTTATGAGCAATCTCCTCCAAACGGGTTTCAAAAGCTGTATGCTCCGCTATAGAGAATTTTCCTGACCCAGAAGGACCCTGATTGAACATTGCCCTATCCCCTGGGTCTGCAAACTGCCAAGTCTGAGTCTTCTCAGCTAGTGTCTCATAGAAATCCCAAGCATCCTCCGGAGTCTTTCCCAAAAAGTCACCTCCTCCCATAGTATCCAAAAGCTGCTTGCTTTCTTGAGAACACCCTGTGTAGAAGTAGTTCACTCGAAGATACAACGGGAAGTTTTGATGAGGAACCGACATAAGCAAATCCTTGTAGCGCTCCCAATACTTGTGATAAGTCTCCCCATCCCTTTGCTTGAAACTTTGAATCTGATCAATAAGTAACTTGGTCCTGCTGGCTGGAAAGAACTTTGTAGTAAAAGCATCCTGAACTGCTCCCCAGTTGCGCAATGATTGAGGTTTGAGAGAATTGAACCACTGCTTCGCTTTGTCCTTAAGAGTGAATGGAAATAACTTCAAGCAAGCTTGCTCAAGTTGCCCCGGAATTGTAACAAAGGAATGCAAGACATTTTCGAACTCCCGGATATGCAAATAAGGATCCTCCAATTCTCGCCCCCGAAACTCTGGAATAACCCGAAGATACTCGGCCTTGAATTCAAATGTGTTGCCAGCAGTTGGAATCGGAATAACGATAGGAGATACTTGTGGGGCCCTTTCTGGATTCAGATAATCACGAAGAGTACGAACTGGAGCTTCGTCGGCCATTGGGCCTTTGCGAATGCGATTGCGATTAAATCTGCGAGGCGGAGAGTGGGCAGGATACGCCCTGACAATGCTACGGATTCTCGGCGGAGACGAAGAACGATGAAGCCGATTGAAAATTGAGCTTCGGTACACAACAGACATACACAAGCAAAATCTACCAACTAACTAACTAATTAACAGCAAACTAACAGACTGGAGGGGCTAGACTGCCACCTCAACTCAGCAAACAGAATATGCGAGGGGTTATGCCACCGCCTCGGCTCAGCAATGCAATCAAATAAAGCAAGAAATACTAACTAACTAACTAGATAGCTCAATACTTAACCGGGCTTCGTTACACCTCAGATTTGGCATAAGACCAGGTTAGAGGTATCCACCAAGCTAAGTACGACCTATAAGCAAATTAAACTACTAAACTACTTAAGCTACTTAAACTACTAAAAGAAAGAGGCGGAATACTCACAATGGTGTGTCGAACCTCCAAGAAGAGCCATATAAAGAAATCCCCGGCAACGGCGTCAAAAATGCTTCGTTCGTCGATATATCAAATAAGATCACCCCAAGCGTAGGGTATAAGCGTCCAATTGAAGCATAATAATCCGGAAGACCGGGATCGTACCCAAGGGAATAATTAATATGGCTTTGCTGGATTTGTAGATGCATCTTGGTTTTCGGCCTTAAGACAGCCAACTTTGTTTTTCGTTTGCGGTGGAAAGTAAAAAAGCTAAAATAAACGAGAATAAACTAGGAAAAAGAAACAGGTTAGGTCTAGGAATGTCTAACACCCACGACTCGAGCTAAATTACATTTTCCAACCAACTACGCGATTTAAGAGACTCAATTAAGGCTCTAATCCGGAAGATAAGATGGTTCGAAAATCAAGCTAGCTATAGAATTCATTTAGCAAACACCTCGAGCGACAGAGCTCCAAGCATCATGTGTGGTAAGTGGGCGATGCTCTTACCTACACATGATCAAAGAGGTTAACACCTCGGCAATTTGACAAACAAATCCAAGCCCCACATCAATTTTCGAACCAAAGATTCAAACTTTATTGGTGAAAAATGCAATTTTACTCAAGCCATGAGGTGCTAATCACCCCATGACCCAACCTTGGAAAACTACTCACACATATTTATGGAGATAAGAGCAAGCAAAAATTTACTAAGCATAATTGAAAACATAGCACTAAAAGAAAACTAGCTTAAAAGATAGATCGGGCAACAATAAGCAACTTTAATTAAGGCAAGAGTACCAAATATTAACTAACAAGTGCAGGAAATAAAAAAGTAAAGGGCTGAAAAATAAGAACAAGCAAGAACAAGCAAGAACAACTAAAAATCTAAGCTAGATCTGAAAATTAAGCAATACAAACGTCCCTACTTCATTGTACAAAAATGACCTCACTCCTATTTATATTCCTTATGCATGCGCACGGAATATTCCATAAATATCCAAAAATCTTCTCCTAAGGAGCTCGGCATCGATGCCAAACAATTTCTTCCATCGATGCCTAAGTGGATAAGGGCCTGGCACCACTAAGGGGCTCGGCATCGATGCAACAAAATACTTCCCATCGATGCCGAGATGGTTAAGGTGCTGGCGTGGTTAAGGGCCTCGGCATTGATGGACTAAATATACTTCCATTGATGCCTAACAGCTTAGGGTTGATCTGCTAAGTACTTAGGCATTGATGCAATAAAATTCTTCCCATCGATGCCTAACAGCTTATCCTTGCTTTGCCAATCCTAGCCGTCGGGTCACCGTCGGGTCTTTTTAGGCTTTAATCTTTGGGACTTGATTATTCCGTTCTTGATCATACTTGCACCTTGAATAATCTCGATAAGCTTTGGACTTTATAATTCCTGATTTAAACCATTTTCCTACAAAACAAAACTAGAACACCTTACGAGTAAAAGTAAATAAAACGACAAATTAAACGATAAAATTAACTAAAACTAGACTACTAGCGCACCCTTCATTACATTATCGGGTGCTTATCACTCATCCTGCATGCACTCTGGGGCAGGCTCTGGTTCCAAAACTATCCCTTCGTCATCCGCACGCAACACCTCGCTGGGGCCAGCGGCTTTGCAGCTGGCCGCTGCCCCGGCGCACCGTCATAAACAGTATACCACTTTTCCCCCCTCTTTCACCTTCGTGATTTTCCTGGGGGTAGTAGTGTTTGTTGTAGTCGGGCCACCCCTTCGCACGTCGGACTCGTGTTTGATATCCTCCCATCGCGGGAGCTTTACACCCCTGGGCCTGGCAACAATCGCCTGGGAAGCTTCCCCTAACTCGGTAAAGTATATTGCATCAGCGAGATGTGCCTCATGGATATCAAATGGTCTCTTTGAGGCGCGTACAGTGATCTTTCTGCCAGCCCAGATCCCCTTCAGGCATTGATGGTAGCTGGAGGGGACAACGGCATATCTGTGCATCCAGCTTCGCCCCAGGATGATGTGGTAGATGGGGTCAGCATCAATGACATGGAACTTGGTGGCCGCGCGAATAGGTCCCACCGCAAGGTCCACAACGACATACCCCAGGGATTCTTTCTGATCTCCTCCAAAACCCGTGATGGTGATGGGATTTTTGACTACACGATTCTCCGGAATTCCGACTGCCTTGAAAGTCGTCAGAGGCATGAGGTTGATGGAGGCGCCACCATCAAGGAAAGCGCGCCGCAACTCCACTCCGTTAACACAGGCAGTTACGTATAGCGGCCGATTATGAGGAAAAGGAACGCGCCGGTCAACTTCTGTGAAAGTAATGGCATTGGACTCGTCTTTAACAGTGCGCGAAACTGACCCGTCAGCTGACATGCATGCCTCTTGGTGAACTGCCGCGATATCAATGACAGCTTTCGTCATTTCAAAGCGCGCGGCCGGTGTGAAACCAAAACTGTCGAAGAAAGCCTTAAACTTCGTACTGCCCAGCAACGTCCGGACGGAAGAGTCTGGATCCGTATTGACCACAGGCGCGGGATGACTTGGGAAATCCTCCGTGATCTCATGGCAGGAAACCATGCAGATCCAGTCGTCCTGGCTTTCATCGTCGCTGTATATGAAGGGATAACACTCAGCTCGGTTCACCTCGTGATTGTGATTTGGGAAGGGCTCTTCGCGCACATCGCGTTGGCCAATGCGCAGCTCATTAGCCTGCTGCTTCCGTCTGAAAATCGTCTTCAAAGTCCAGCAGTCGCTGGTGGGGTGCCTCGTGTGGCGATGGAAAATGCAAAAATTCGGGCTCTCACGATCGCGACGTGAGGGCTCGTGTTCTATGTCTGGCAACTTGATCTCACCATCAGCGACCCATGCGGCCACCAAGGCCTTTACTTCTTCTAAACTGCAGGGGTAATCAGGCGCGGTCCCATAAGCGTCTCTGTCCTTCCGTTTCCCATTGCCTCCCTGCTGCTTCCGAGCAACCGTCGCGGTGGAAGCAGCAGCAGTAGTAGTTTTGCCTTTCCAGGTATCCTTCTTGCCGGGTTTAACCACAGAGCGCAGATTGTAGGCGGATTCCAACAAAGCTGAAAAGGTAGCAAGCTTCAGGTTGATGAGATGGATCTGAAAGTCATTAATCAAGCCGCTGATGCAAATTTCAACCAGCTGGCTCTCACTGATGGGTTCAGTACAATCTACAGCACGATCCTGGAATCGTTTGATGTAAGCGATAATGTCCTCGCCAGTTGTCTGAGCTTCCTTGGTGAGGGTAATGGAAGTCACCTTCTCGCGCACCTGGAAGAACTTAGCATAGAATTTGTTGACCATTTCCTCCCAAGTGGCAATGGAGTATGGCTCAAGGTTGACATACCAGGTGTACGCGCGCGAAGTGAGGGACTTAGAGAATTCGCGCAGACGTAGGTTGGCATCAGCAGCGTGCGCGCCAAGGGATTCGATGAAGCGGACAACGTGCTCCTGCGCGCTGCCCTCCTTGCCATCGAACTTCACAAACTTGGGCGGGGTGTAACCTTCTGGATAAGGCGAAGACAGGATAGCCAGCGGGTAGGGCGGTTGGATATCCGGAGGAGGGAGAGACGGCAACACAGCCTTGGCTTTCTCCTTCTGAAGGAGTGCCTGCACATCGGCCAAAGTGAGGAATGGCCCTGCAGGTGGGGTGACAACAGTCGCGGCCGGACTGCTATGTTCGCCGGCTGGCTGCCTGCGACCAGTAGAGGTTGAACCCCCGGCAATGCCGCCAACTAAAACTCCCTGCAAGGGATGAGGCTGCATGATGAGTGGCGGGACCGTGCCGAGGCCTGCGGGCGACGTGGACGGACCGGCCTGCGACGCGAGACCTTGGTGCAAGCCGTTGTCCCCACCCTGGATCGGCTGGGGAACCTCGCCATCGCGCGCCAGCCTAGGCTGGGCGCCAGCAATGGCCTGTGTAAGTCCGTGCAGGGCCGCAAGTAATTGCTTCTGGGTGTCCTGCATCTGCTGCTGGCTGGCCTGGACAAGCTTAAGGGCTTGGGCGGCGGCCGCGTCGGTGCTACCAGTCTCGCCTGTTTCGTCAGAGATAAAATCATCGTGCTGAGAAGTCCCCTTCCCGCTCATGGCTGCCAAATAGACTCTCGAGCAGAATGGGAACGCAAAAGACCAAAAACACCTCCCCCAAGTCGCTGTTGTAGGGTCCTGTTTTGCGCAAGGTAGCCGACGTGTGAATCTACGCGAGTGGAGAGGTGCGATTGGTCGATTGTCAAAGGAAATGAGGGGAAAGGAAAGATCTGGTGAGGTGGAGGAAGAGGACACGGAAACAGAAAGGACAAAGGCAGCTACTGACAGTTCTTCCCAGATGGATCGCGCGACACGAGTGTGAGAAGAATGTTCTTCTTTCTCGGACCAATATCCCTTAATCTTTTCTGAGAATAGTCAGCTTCTGTCTCTATCCGTACATATGTCCTTGTTGTGTAAAAGGGAAGTGTCGGTGCGTATTTATAGGCCTCTGGGCCTGGGGGGTCCCCCGGATGGCCCAGCCTAGCTTTGACACGTGCCCTTCCTGCTCCCGAGGTCGCGAGGTGACATCAGCGCGCGCGCGCCTGGTGCGCGGGTAGCGCGCGCCACCCCGCGACGGACCCTCCTCTTCCTTAGCCACCAAACCACTATATCTCCCTCAATTCCCGTTGGAGCAAGGCCGCGACCTGCAACGATCGTATCTCTTCCGGGCCCATTGGTCCTGCCTTTGACCAGGGCGCGTTCTGCTATCGAAGCAATCTGTGGGTATCTCGGTCCTCCTCGCGCTCAAGGACCTCTCGAGAGTCTGCGCAGACCGCCCTTTCTTCGCGATGTCTCTCGCTGCCTGGTCGTCTGTGCGAGTGGGCATCTATTTGCATGTTTGGACCCGCGCGTAGTAGGTGTACGCGCGCTACCCCCCTCGCGCGCGGCAGGCGTGTGTGCGCGCTACCCTCGCGCGCGCAGGGCCTGTCGCCGCAGTGGTTACCTACTTGTTGCTCCCGAGTTGCTTCCACGCGTCGCGTCACAAGAGGCTAGCCAAAGTCTTGTAGCTGGTCAACGGCTAATTTATTTTGACCGTCCCTACAAAGCCTATAATTTTTTAGCTTGAAATTGCCTTCTTAAAAAATAAAGGCTTTTTTTGCGTTCTGGAACGGGGCGAATGTAATAACTAATGAGTGTTTGCACCTTGCATTTTTAGTTGGCAGTAGCGTCATTTTATTTTTATGGAAGAAAATCCGTGGATAAAACTGAGACTGAACCGTGACTCACGGTTCGGATTGGAACCGAACCGTGTGACTTTTGGATTAGGATTGGATTGCATTTTTTAAAAACCCGGATTAGAATTGGAATCATAGGAATTCAATTCAATCCCGACCGTGGATTCTTGAATGACCCCCGGGGTGTTATAGTACTATATATAGATCAAAAGACTTTCTCACGAATCTTTGGGAAAGTGGCCACAGCAGACCAAGCCCCATGGAGATTACGGACCCCAAAAATTTACCATGTATGTTAATACTAACACTGGGTGTCTGCATTAGCTCGTGGAGACATGTAGAGAAGACAGATGTGAATAGGCTAATCTGCCTAAACTGGAACATCTCTTTCATTTTATTTTCTTACAACTAGCTAGGTAGTTTTGATGCAATTAGGTTCTGTTTTTAATTAGGCCCTTCCTTGTTGTAGTTCTTGACACAGTCAAGATGGTCTGGATGGCTGTTTTTTTTTTTTTGTCAGTGTCACCCATTTTTTCGTTTCTTAACTGAAGAGGAACCAACTTCTTTTCTGTCACTGTGACCGTTAGTATTTTAGTGGTTAGTAAGTTACAACAGCAGATCGGCGTTATCCATCAACTCCAACTTGAGGTCTCCTTCCATGTCCGCTTGGGTTAGAGCCCTGGTCCTTGGGTAGAACGGAAAATCATTTTGAGACAGTGTTTGTACGCTGAATAGTTTTCTCAGATTTGAAGATTAGGGCATTAAACACAGCTTCGTCAGGAACGAGGGCTCGAGCCCCAACAGCCGCTCCCAACCCTTGAGCTATGGGTTGGAATTTCCCTCGGTCGGAAGGGGGAAAAATGGTTTGGATTTGTAAGGTTAAGAATGAAAAGAAAAAACCTTGATCTTAGCTTGCTCACAAAACATCACAGGCCTTATGTTTTAGGCTGGATGACCCAATTGAGAATTCTAGTTAGCCCATACACATGGATTGTAATCAGGGGAGGTTGAAAGCTGACCCAATTCTTGATCTTGATTCTTCATAGTGGGGGCTACACCGGGGTAACGGACTCTTATGACCGATACAGATCATTACAGACAAAATACAGGCCGTTATGGTATTGTAATTTTTTCTAATGATGTGCGGAATTTTAAATAAGCCACATCTCCAGTGACCGATACCTTTATGGCAACCCATAACGAAATTTCGAACCATGCCCCACACATCTCAAGTCTCATACTAGTACTCCGAGACGTTCATTGTGTTCAATATACGTATATGATTTCTTAATTTACCCTATGAAAAATCTGTTGGGTTTTGCCCATGTGATGTTAATGCTTTTGGAAAATGAAAACATAGGAAATTTATTTGGCTGTATAGAAAATTGTTGGTGGAGTTAATTGGCTTTGGGTGGTGCATTTCAACAAGTCTCATGGAGCATTTGCTGTGTTGGGCTCCAGATTCTTCTTCTGGGCAGTTCAAGAGGCGTTTATGCTGGCCTTAAATGATGCCTATTTATAGGGGTTTCTTTGCCGTGTGTGAGGTGTGTGGAAAAGGCAGAGAGAGCAAAAAGTAAAGGGAATTCTTTGTGCAACTGTGAGACCCGTGTGAGTGAAAGAAAAAAGGTCAGAGAGCATAGTGTGAGAGAAAAAAATTGTGTGAGAATATTGGTGAGTTTGAGGGAGATAAAAATATCGAGAGCTTGTGAGCTAGAGTACGGTATTTTGTATCTCATCGCACTCATTCAATATTAGTGGAAATTGTTCTCTCTCCGTGGACACACCCGAGTTTGGGGAACCACGTAATATTGTGTCTCTTTTGTGTGTGTGTGTTTTTCGTTACACTTCCGTTGCGCGGGTGATCGGTATTTTTTACCCAACAAAGTGGTATCAGAGCTACGGTTTGGCAGGGAAAGGCACCGGGTTCACGGTTGAGCTTTTCAATGGGCACAATGATTTCACTCTTTGGCAACAAAGGGTGAGGAATATTTTGGTGAGAGAAGGTTTGGTGAAAGCACTCAAGCCGAAATCCAAAAGCCGGAAGAAATGAAGGAAGATAAATGGGAGGAGATGAGAGAGCTTGCAAATAGCACCATCCAATTGTATCTCGTGAATAGCACTCTTCGAGAAGTCATCAATGAAACGGATCCGGCGGAACTTTGGGCGAAGTTGGAGAGTAGGTACAAGTCCAAGTCTTTGACGAATAGGTTGTCGTTAAAGAAGCAATTGCATGCGTTAAGTATGCCCGAGGGAGGAAATATTAATGAGCACTTGGATGAGTTCAATCGGCTAATAACGGAGTTGGAAGCCATTGGTGCAAAGATTGAGGAAGAAGATAAAGCGATCATTTTGTTGGTTTCCTTGCCGATATTGTATGAGCATCTCCAAACTACGTTGTTGTTTGGGAAGGACACTCTCGGACTTGATGAGATTATTGCTACACTCCTATCCCACGAGTCGATGCGGAGGAGGGAGAGCGAGAGGATATCGGAGGATCATGCCATGGTTGCATCTTCCAGTAGTCAAGCTAAAGGGCGGACGACCGAAAGGCAAAATGGGTCCAAGCCAAGGGGGCGTTCATTCTCGCGAGGTGGCGAGCCGCTGGGTGTTGACAAAAGGAAGTGCTACTTTTGTAATGAAAAAGGACATATAATGAAATTTTGTCCAAAGCTCAAAGCCAAGATAGAGCAAGAGAAAGAAAAATCCGAAGCGGCGGTGGTTGAGAGCACCGTTGAAAATGAAGGTGATTTGCTTACGGTGACTTCGGAAGGTATGGAGAATTTTGATTGGGTTATGGATTCCGGTTGTTCTTTTCATATGTGTTCAAACAAAAAATATTTTTATTCATATGAGGCTTGTGATGGAAATACAGTTAGGATGGCAAACAACACGGTGAACAAGGTTGTTGGCATGGGTTTGGTACGCTTTGGTATGGCCGATGGAAGGTTTGTGATATTGACCGGAGTTTGACATGTGCCGGGTCTAAGGAAAAATTTAATTTCTTTGGGAATGTTACAGTCAAAGGGTTGTAGCTTTGCGACAAGGAAAGATGTTCTTGAGGTTTTCAAGAATGATAAAGTGATATTGCCAGAAAAAATGACGGGCAATTTATACAAGCTTCAAGGTCGAGTTGAAGTGTGGCGTGCAAATGGTGGATACCGAGCAAGGAAAAATTATGGGCGTTGGGTTACACAAGTGTGGCGTGTGAAGGCGCAAGCAAATGAATCTTTATGTGTGGAGAGCAACATTGAGAAGGAAGTGCCTCAATTGTTGTTTTTTGAAAAAGTTGAAGGAAATTTGTGCGCAAGGAAGAGGGTTTCTTTCGCACCAAATTTGATTTCCGATATTTTCGATTAGGCACCCGGTTGAGGGGGTGCGAGGCGCCCGGGTGAGGGGGTGCGATTTCACATGAGCAAAAGGGGGTGTTTGTTGGGTTTTGCCCATGTGATGTTAATGCTTTTGGAAAATGAAAACATAGGAAATTTATTTGGCTGTATAGAAAATTGTCGGTGGAGTTAATTGGCTTTGGGTGGTGCATTTCAACAAGTCGGAGCATTTGTTATGTTGGGCTCTAGATTCTTCTTCTGGGCAGTTTAAGAGGCGTTTATGCTGGCCTTAAATGATGCCTATTTATAGGGGCTTCTTTGTCGTGTGTGAGGTGTGTGGAAAAGGCAGAGAGAGCAAAAAGTAAAGGGAATTCTTTGTGCAACTGTGAGACCCGTGTGAGTGAACGAAAAAAGGGTCAAAGAGCATAGTGTGAGAGAAAAAAATTGTGTGAGAATATTGGTGAGTTTGAGGGAGATAAAAATACCGAGAGCTTGTGAGCTAGAGTACGGTATTTTGTATCTCATTGTACTCATTCAATATTAGTGGAAATTTTTCTCTCTCCGTGGACGTACCCGAGTTTGGGGAACCACGTAATATTGTGTCTCTTTTGTGTGTGTTTGTTTTTTGTTACACTTCCGTTGCGCGGGTGATTGGGTATTTTTTACCCAACAAAATCAATTTTTTCGTGTATCAACAAATTCTTGATCGAGTCGTACAATTTTTTGTTGAATTCTTAAGTAAATGATTTTTTGATTGTGGCATATCCATTGACCTAAAAAGAGAAACACGAAATAATGCAAGGGGGGAATATTTACCGGAGATGGATTTCAGCACTTGAAGGAGGTGGATCCTGCACGATTCACAATGGATATTTTATATGCTGAAATGTGTGTCCATTTTACCCTTAGGTGTCGGGAAAAAAAGATGATTTTGGTTTGTAAAAGTTCAAGAGGCATCGTTCAAGCTTTAGCTAAGTCCTGTTTTGACTTTGTTTCATCATCGGGGAGCCACGAGGGCACAAATTAAAAATAATTAATAGGTCCAAATTGGGGTGTCTACATCACCCTAAGCAAAAATGACCTTTTCAGCATTTTATCCTTGATATCCGGCATAGGCATAATAGTCCATGTCTTTAGAATCCTCTCCCAGAAAAACTTACCCGGCTCCACCCACTTTTTCACAGTTTTGCCACTCGTCATTATCATCGAAAAAGTACTCGGCAGTTTATCGATGTGACGGAAGAAACAGCAGTCGACTTTCGCGTTTGCGGTTTATCGATATAACGGAAGAAACAACAGGCGACCGCCGCGTTCCAACAATCGCAGAGGTAGGCTTTGAATTTGACATTTTTGCCATGATTTTCCAGGCCCGAGGACAAATCCGAAAAGCAGAGCTGGTCGGCGAGAGCAAAAGCACTGCAATTCGTTAGCGATGGCTTTTTGGTCAGTGGCGAGTTAGGAACAATTGGTTAGCTAAAGTGGTATTCGCATAACACAAGTAGTAAAAATCACTTTGAGCCGTTAGATTAGAATCTTAAACAGATATACTATGAGTGCGCCAACCACGCACGGATATTGCACGCACACACAATTGACAGTACACGTGAAATTTTTGAATTTTTTTCACTGATTCAAAACATGAAAGAGAGTGGAAAGTGGGAGCCACCGTGTGCCGAGTTTTATTTTTTCACGTGTACTTCTAATTGTGTGTGCGTACAACATCCGTGCGTGGTTGACGTACTCATAGCATTTCGAAAATCTTAAATCCAAACCGTTTGATATCTGAAATTTTGATTTGATACTACCAGTTGATCAACCGATGCCGGTTGCATCATTCTCTCTACCTTTCCCATTCATTACTCTCAAAAACATTTCTCAAAATCCAAATCAAGCAGTGCCTCACAAATGTCAATCATGGTCCGAAGGCACAAATTAAGAATAATTAATAGGTCCAAATTGAGGTGTCTACATCACCGTAAGCAAAAATGACCTTTTCAGCATTTTATCCTTGATATCCGGCATAGGCATAATAGTCCATGTCTTCAGAATCCTCTCCCAGAAAAACTTACCCGGCTCCACCCACTTTTTCACAGTTTTGCCACTCATCATTATCATCGAAAAAGTACTCGGCAGTTTATCGACGTAACGGAAGAAACAACAGTCGACTTTCGCGTTTCCGGTTTATCGATATAACGGAAGAAACAAAAGGCGACCGCCGCGTTCCAACAATCGCAAAGGTAGGCTTTGAATTTGACATTTTTGCCATGATTTCCCAGGCCCGAGGACAAATCCGAAAAGCAGAGCTGGTCGGCGAGAGCAAAAGCACTACAATTGGTTAGCGATGGCTTTTTGGTCAGTGGCGAGTTAGGAATAATTGGTTAGCTAAAGTGGTATTCGCATAACACAAGTAGTAAAAATCACTTTGAGCCGTTAGATTAGAATCTTAAACAGATATACTATGAGTGCGCCAACCACGCACGGATATTGCACACACACATAATTGACAGTACACGTGAAATTTTTGAATTTTTTTCACTGATTCAAAACATGAAAGAGAGTGGAAAGTGGGAGCCACCGTGTGCCGAGTTTTATTTTTTCACGTGTACTTCTAATTGTGTGTGCGTACAACATCCGTGCGTGGTTGACGTACTCATAGCATTTCTGAAATCTTAAATCCAAACCGTTTGATATCTGAAATTTTGATTTGATACTACCAGTTGATCAACCGATGCCGGTTGCATCATTCTCTCTACCTTTCCCATTCATTACTTTCAAAAACATTTCTCAAAATCCAAATCGAGCAGTGCCTCACAAATGTCAATCATGGTCCGAACCACCACTTTGCATCACACCACCTATATCACAAAGTCGATCATGTCCTCAACGGACCCAACTCACCGCTTGGTCTCGCCCGTTCTCAGCGCCCTCTCGCACTCGCTCACCACCGCCGAGAGCATGCTCGCCATGCTCGAATTCTCCCCCGCGTGAAATATCCTCTTCATCTCAAAAAATTTCGTCGTTGAAAATGGAAATTTTGACAAAATCACCAGGGGCAAAAATGATCTTTTTGGCATTTTATCCTTGATATCCGGCATTGGCATAATAGTCCCCGTCTACAGCATATTCTCCCTAAAAAACTTACCCAGCTCCACCCATTTATTCGCAGTTTTGCCATCCATCATCATCATCAAAGATGTACTCGGCGGTTTATCAACGTAATAGAAGAAACAGAAGCCGACCTCGGCGTTCCCGCTTTATCGACATGATGGAAGAAAAGTAGTCGACCTCCGCGTTTCAACCATCGCGGAGGTAGGCTTTGAATTAGACATTTTTGCAATCATTTTCGAGGCCCGAGAAAATCCGGAAGGTAGAGCAATTCTACAAAGGGCAAAAGGACTATAGTTGGTTAGCGAGGGTGTTTTGGTCAATGGCGAGTTAAAAAAATTGGTTTGCTAAAGTGGTTTTCGCATAACACAAGTAGTAAAAAATCACTTTGAGCCGATAGATTAGAATCTTAAACAGATATACTATGAGCACGCCAACCACGCACGGATATTGCACGCAAACACAATTGGAAGTACACGTGAAATTTTTGATTTTTTTTTTCGCTAATTAAAAACCGGAGAGAGAGTGGAGAGTGGGAGCCACCATGCGCCCAGTTTTGTTTTCCACGTGTACTGCTAATTGTGTGTGCGTGCAACATCCGTGCGTGGTTGGTGTACTCATAGAATTTTAGAATCTTAAATCCAAACCATTTGATATCTGAAAATTTGATTTGAAACTAACAATTGCATCAACCAAATGCAGATTACACCCTTCTCTCTCCCTGTCTCACTCATTACTTTCAAAAACCTTTCTCAAAATCCAAATCGAGTAGTGCTTCAGAAAGTCGATCATGGTCTGAACCGCCACGTTGCGTCCCAACACCGATATCACAAAGTTTATAATGTCTTCCACAGACCCCACGCACCACTTGGTCTCGCCCGCGCTCAGCGCTCTCTCGCACTCGCTCAACACCGCCGTGAGCATGCTCGCCATGCTCAAATTCTCCCCCACATGAAATATCCCCTTCATCTCTGAAATTTTTGTCGTCAAAATGGTAATTTCGATGAAATCACCCGGGGCAAAAATGACCTTTTTGGCATTTTATCCTTTTTATCCGGTATTGGCATAATAGTCTCCGTCTTCAACATCCCCTCTCTAAAAAACTTATCCGGCTCCACGCAGTTATTCACAATTTTGCCATCCAACATCATCATCGAAGATGTACTAAGCGGTTTATCAACGTAACAGAAGAAAAAGCAGTCGACCTCCATTTTCCCGGTTTATCGATATAATGGAAGAAACAGCAGTCGACCGCTGCGTTCCAGCTGTCACGGAGGTAGGCTTTGAATTCGACATTTTTTTCATGATTTTCCAGGCCCGAGGACAAATCCGAAAAGTAGAGCAAGTCGACAGAGGAGCAAAAGGACTGGAGTTGGTTAGCGAAGGCGTTTTAGTCAGTGGCGGTTGGTTAGCTAAAGTGGTTTTTGCATAATACAAGTAGTAAAAATCACTTTGAGCCATTAGATTAGAATCTTAAACAAATATACTATGAGTACGCCAACCACGCACGAATATTGCACGCACGCACAATTGGCAGTACACGTGAAATTTTTGAATTTTTTTCACTGATTCAAAACAAGAGAGAGAGTAGAGAGTGGGAGCCACCATGTGCCCAGCTTTGTTTTCCTCGTGTACTGCTAATTGTGTGTGCGTGCAACATCCGTGCATGGTTGGCATATTCATAGCATTTCTGGAATCTTAAATTCAAATCATTTGATATCTCAAAATTTGATTTGATGCAACCAATTGCATCAGCCGATGCCGGTTACATCCTTCTCTCTCCCTGTGCCACTCATTACTTTCAAAACCTTTCTCAAAATCCAAATCAAGCAATGCCTCACATAGTCGATCATGGTCCGAACCACCACGTTGCGTCCTAACACCGATATCACAAAGTCGATAATGTCCTCCATGGACCCCACGCACCGTTTGGTCTTGCCCGCGCTCGTCTGTGGTAGTTTGTAGCTCATAAGCTAGCATGGCTTGCCTTTGTTCATCTGAATCCGATTCTACACTGCCCTCCTCCTGGATTTCCTCAAGATTTTGGCTTTGGCTGCTGTCAAACTTTTGCCTTCTTAGCTATTTTGCCTTCTTTAGCTGTCTTGCCTTTACCGCCAGCAAACAACTCTTCCTTGCCTATTATGTATGTGAAGCAAAAATTTTTATTCAGTTTCATCTCGTCATTTGGCCCAATCAGTCGTTCATTTCTTTATATGCTCTCTTTCAATTGCATTTATCTTCTTAGATTCTACATCCATGGATCATTTTGTCTATCAGTTCTCTTCCTGCTTCCATTTCTATATTATCCTCTTCTTTTCACTTTCTCCAGCCGTATGTGAGGTTTAGATCTTCCAATTATTTCTTCCTCGTTTATGGACTCATATTATCAATCTTGGTTACATTTACAGTTATTTCCTTTTCACTTCCCTGCAGCTGCTCTTATTCTCTGTAATGCAACATGCATATCTTGGGCATATGCCAACCTATGATATCTTGAATTTATGTGCGTTAACAAAACGCACCCATTTCTTCGCTTAAGAGATCTCAGAACCTATAAAAAGTACACTAATCAGTCCTCCCTCAATGCAAAAAGTCTTTTGGCTACCATGATGAGAAAAAGCTTTTCTTGTGCTATATCTCAACCTAAACCTCTTTGTTACCCAAGAAAGAGTACTGGATAACGAGAAACACCTTTTCTTATTCTCTTTATGGGCTTTTCGTTGTTCTATGCATATTCAGATTTTCCGCATCTTTGCACCACCTCTACCTTCAACGCTGAACTATTATAGAAGACAACCAAATTGGAAGAGTATTCAATTTGATTCTCCTCTAATTTAAAATCAGTTCTCATCATTGCTGATTATGCTTTGCACATGATTGGTTCTGTACCTCATGAGAGTTATGGTTCAGGGGGTTCAGTTCCACCCTGGTTTTTTGATTCTGGTGCCACTTCTCATGTTACCAATGATGCTACAAATATTCAGGTATCTCATGGAGCTTCTGGAACAGATACAATGAAAACAAAACAAAGCATCATCTACAACGGGTAAAAAACGATTTCTATTAGAAACTTGACAAAGGGTAGGTGGCCGGAACTGAAGCTACAAGAAGAACCATGAAGCAAAAGATAAGGCTAAAAGGAAAGAAAAAGAAAAGAAAAGATAAAACATCCAACGTAAATTAGATGAAGCCACAAACCGGAAGAGTGGCATCACCCTAACATCCAAACCATATAATCACGACCTCAATGGAGAACACCAATCTTCTGATTCTTTAACCATATAATCATAGATCCGACGTCTCTCGTCAAGCCCCCGCGGCCCAGTACTACATGGCCTCATCCATCCCCCCTCATGCAGCAACTCGTGTGCCTCCGGCTAAACTGCAGGTGGATGAACATGAACTGCTGGTGGCTCCATTACAGCCTGAACCCCGTGGTGGTGGTGTCCGAAGCAAGCAAAAAGGCCTGCAATGGCCCTCCGAAATGATGCGAAAAGGCTCAGTAGTAACACGACGCCCGCAAGCACTGAGCATATGGACATCCAGGTCATCCACCCCTGCCCCATACCCGGCGAGGTAGGAAGCACGATGTAAATGGCTGGACCCTGCGGAGCTGCTGGTGGTGATGGTGGTGGAAAGGAGCTCTAACCGACAACTAGAACCACGGTTAAGAGGACTGCCAAGGCAAAAATGAACATGATCTTCATTTTTTGCGTATGGTGTGGTGGTGATTTGGTATCGTGGAGTAAGCTCCCCACAAGTAAGCTCCCCATTTATAGAGGTAGAGGTGCATGCCTGGTCTCTCTCTCTCTCTGAATTGAAAGTGATTGCTTCAGAGAATAAAAATTGTTGTGCTCTGTTGATCATGAACATGTTATGCATACACTCTCACACTCTATCTCAGTTGGGGGAAAGGGACCTTGTTACGCAGAGAAGAATCAATGCCTGCATCCCAAAAATACCTTTGTACAATACTGTACCATACCTTTACGGAACTTCTGGGCATTCGGCCCAGTCTACTTTTATTGGATTATCGGTGATGGGCCAGATGCCGTCGCTCCGCTTCGCTCCACTCATTCCGCTCCGCTCCGACATCTGGCCTTCTTTCTAGAACTTCAATTCTTAGTTTCTCTTCATACTTACATATAAGCCATAGTTCTAACAGAAGCTCACTACATCAAATTTTGGCTTTACCGGCAGTATTATTCCCGGCATTACATAACTGCTGTTAGTCACTTTTACAGGCAATAATCAAACCACCACAAATGATTACCCTAAAACAACGGTTTTTCCGACACTGCCGTTTTTAGTGACTTTTAACTACGTTTTCTTACATTACCGCTGAAAAAAAAATACTATTGTTTTTATTATCGGTGGTTTATTACCGCCATTTATAATAAAAACCAATCCGTATAATATAAATATTATTAGACTTTTCAAATTGTTTTACGGCCAAAGATGTAAAATATTTTCCAAAAAAATCTCTCTGGTGCATGGTTGGTAGCATGCAACTCTCTCTCCCTGTGAAAAGGATGGTCAAGGGTCTTCATCATGAAGATGTTGCTACACCACTATGCTGCAAATTAAACAGAGAGAGACAGAGTCCTTTGTAGAATATTTTTGCATCGAAAATTTTCTCCCAGACGTAAGCAAGATTTGCAATATCAATGGTTTTAAAGTATATCTACTAATTAAGACTCTTTTTCTCCACTATCAAGATTAAAACAAGGAAAAATAAAGTGTTGTCTAATGCACCCGGGGGCCTGCTGTCAGCAGGGGCCTACGCAGCATGCGGTGGTCCTAAACTTTTGCTTCTTAAAACTTTGATCAACCACACCGCGGACGGATAAAGTGGGGGCCCGCGGGGACACAGGCCCCACTTGATTTTGTAAAATTATATTAATTTTTTTAAACATTTCAACTATATCCAATAAATTCGTGATAGTGTTCCAGTAAAAATACTCTTGATTTGCATTATCAGCATATTTGTCTGATTATTTCTTCAAATGTTAAATTTCTACACAATCTTTTTGTGCAAACGCATCCCTTACTGCTAATTATAATATAAAATTATAAATATACTCTTCAGTTTGTTATTTTACGGGCAAAATATTTATTAATTGAGAAATTAAAAACATACGGGTTAAGTTTTATTTGTGTGCCCCACTCATGAGAGTTTTTGAATCCGTCCCTGGACCACACTAAGCAGCTCTAGCCTGAATTTTTCAACCTCTTATATTTTCTTTGGGCATGGTTTTTCAAAACAGTAGGTAATGGAAAATTTTGAATCCAAGATAAAGAACTGGTCTTCCTCAAATCAAAAAAGATGATTGAACACAAACGAACCTGAATTTAATCAAAGTTAGGTTTGTATACAAACACTCTTGAGATTTTACTAAAACCAATGTAGAAATGTAAGCACACTGAATTTAATCAAAAGCGAGCTTATAAATAATTCAGAGGATCGAACACAAATAAACCTGAATCTAATCAAAGGCCAATTTGTGCACAAACACTCTCGAGATTTTCTAAGACTAATGCAGGAATACAAGCGCACTGAATTTAATCAAAGAGAGCCTATAAACGATTAATCTTTGGTAAGGAAAAGACTGAAAGAGATAAGAAACTTGAATTTAATCAAAAGTAGTCTTACATGCAAACAAGCCTTCAACTTACAAACTAAACTAAACTAAGTCCTAGATTATGATAAATCTCTGAGCAATCATATCGAGTATGAGTTGTCAGATGATGAGATTTTTTGTCGGGGGGCTTCTATCTTTAACTTCTTCTTCTATTTATAGACGCTGAGCCTGCCTTCGAACTCCACGTCTTTAACTGCTTCTCACGTCTCCATTCGAACTGCCCATGATTCCTTGAAAAACGGTTGAGGGGAGCCTTCGAACGGTTACTTGGAGTGATTTCCTCATAATTTTTCTCTCTCCACATTTGCTAATATCAATCATAGCTGTTTTCTGGATCGTGGGTTTCCTTCTTTTATGCAACGTGAGTTAATGTAGCACGATTGGATTTTAGAAATGATTCCCTGCATCCACGCTTAATTGCTGCACAAAACAAGAGATTAACCACCGTTCGATGGTTCTAAATAAGTAATCCACGGCTAAATTTAATTACCGCCTTAATTGCCTTTAACTGAGGCTCAAACGCCGCCGTTTCCCATCAAAACGATACTGTTTAGTACTAAAATAATATCGCCATTAACCCTATGATCCCATGTATCTCGGGCCAAAATGGGATATATTCTGATAGGCCAAAGCATTGTTTGATGCCACGTGTAATTTTCTTAGTGGGTGGCGTATTTTAGGATGTAAACAAACGCGACGGTTGACAACTGTTTCTTTCGTTATGTCGATAAACTGGGAATGCAGAGGTCGACTGTTGTTTCTTCCGTTTCGTCGATAAACCGCCAAGTACTTCTTTCGATGATGATGATGGGTAGCAAAACTGTGAATAAGTGGGTAGAGCCAGGTAAGTTTTTTAGGGAGAGGATGCTGAAGACGGGACTATTATGCCAATGCCGGATATAAAGGATAAAATGCCAAAAAGGTCATTTTTTAAGCCCGGGTGATTTCGTCGAAATTACCATTTCGACGACAAAGGAGCAAAAGGATTGAAGTTGGTTAGCGAGGGCGTTTTGGTCAGTGGCGAGTTATGAATAATTGGTTAGCTAAAGTGGTATTCGCATAACACAAGTAGTAAAAATCACTTTGAGCCATTAGATTAGAATCTTAAATAGATATACTATGAATACACCAATCACGCACGGATATTGCACGCACACAAAATTGGCAATACACGTGAAATTTTGGAATTTTTTTTCACTGATTCAAAACAGGAGAGAGAGTGGAGAGTGGGAGCCACCATGTGCCCAGTTTTGTTTTTCACGTGTATTGCTAATTGTGTATGCGTGCAACATTCGTGTGTGGTTGGCGTACTCATAGCATTTCTGGAATCTTAAATCCAGACCATTGTTATTTGAAAATTTGATTTGATACTACCAGTTGCATCAGCCGATGCCGATTACATCCTTCTTTCCCCCTGTCCCACTCATTACTTTTAAAAACCTTTCTCGAAATCCAAATCGAGCAGTGTCTCACAAAATCGATCATGCTTCGAACCGTCACGTTGCGTCCTAACACCTATATCACAAAGTCGATCATTTAATCCACAGACCCCACGCATCGCTTGGTCTCGCCCGCGCTCAGCGCCCTCTCGCACTCGCTCACCACCGTCGCAAGCATGCTCGCCATGCTCGAATTCTCCCCTACGTGAAATATCCTCTTCATCTCTGAAATCTTCGTCATCGAAAATGGTAATTTTGAGGAAATCACCCGGGACAAAAAAATGACCTTTTCGGCATTTTTCCTAGATATCCGGCATTGGCATAATAGTCCCCATCGTCAGCATCCTCTCCCTAAAAAACTTACCCGGCTCCACCCACTTATTCACAGTTTTGCCATCCATCATCTTCATCGAAAAAGTACTCGGCGGTTCATCGACGTAACGGAAGAAACAACAGTCGACCTCCGCGTTCCAGCCTTCATGGAGGCAGGCTTTGAATTCAACATTTTTGCCGTGATTTTCCAGGGCAGAGGACAAGTCCGGAAAGTAGAGCATGTCAGCAGAGGAGTATAAAAACTGGAGTTGGTTAGCGAGGGCATTTTGGTCTGTGGCGAGTTGTGAATAGTTGGTGCTAAAGTGGTTTTCGCATAACACAAGTAGTAAAACGCACTTTGAGCCGTTAGATTAGAATCTTAAATAGATATACTATGAGTACGCCAACCATGCACAGATATTACACACGCACACAATTGGCAATACACATGAAATTTTTGAATTTTTTTCGCTTATTCAAAATAGGAGAGAGAGTGGAGAGTGGGAGCCACAATGTGCCCAATTTTGTTTTCCACGTGTACTGCTAATTGTGTGTGCATGCAACATCCGTGCTTAGTTGGCGTACTCATAGCATTTTTGGAATCTTAAATCCAAACCATTTGACATCTGAAAATTTGTTTTGATACTACCAGTTGCATTAGCCGATGCCGGTTACATCCTTTTCTCTCCCTGTCCCACTCAGTACTTTCAAAAACCTTTCTCAAAATCCAAATAGAGCAGAATTCTAATCCTCCTCTTTTCACTCCAAAACAGTGATTTCTTCAAACTTTTTTTTACGTGCTTATTTTAATTTTATATATATATATATATAATATTTATGACATCACGGTTCAATAGTGGTTCAATAACGGTTGAATCGGTGACCCATCCGCCTGGTCCTTTTTTCCGGTTCGCTCACCGGTCCGGTTTTAAAAACATTGCTTCCCATGTCCCTTTAATTAGGTGAAGTTCCACCAAGCTAAAAAGACTTTTTGAAAGGTTTGTCTTTATTCAATTTTCTTTTTGCGTGGATTGTTGATTCGTGTCGACGAGAGAAATCGAAAGAGTAAAAAAATTTACTTATACTTTTTTTGAGGGATCCTAAAATAATATATATATAAAAAATTGAGCGATTGGAATTATCTTTCCGAAACCCGAAATGAGCCTCGTACAAGATCTTGGACCATAACCGAGTAATTAGATCTGCAACTTTTCTATGCTGATGTCCAATGCAAATTTATGCAAAAGTACTACACACAGAAGGAAGAGTATTACAAATTCAGTTACAGACGTGTTCAAAACGGTTCGATGTGTCCTTAGCCTTAGGATTTAAAAGGGAAAAGTCTGTGTGTTTATAGAGGCTTGGAGGGTTCAGTCATTACAAAATGGAAACCAAATCGATTTCTTGAAACAAAACCTCCGGATTACCATACCAGGAGAGTCCATTTTTAATTGGTAACCTTTTTAAATTTGGCAGCAATTTGTTCCAAAATCTTCACTACCAAAGCAGGTAATACATCGTTATTTTGTTTCAGAAAAGTAATTAGTTTAGTCACTATGGTAGTCTTAAGAGCTTATCTAAGTAAAATTTTGTACCAAATAGGTGTAAAAGATTAGGTATAGGAGTGTGGAGCATCTGCAACCCACTCATCAAACACTATATTTTAAGTTTTTTGAGGAGCAATGTTGAAAAAAAAAAAAAAAAACATCTCTCTTCAAATATCCCGTTTGATAACAAGGATAGATAGTTGGGATTCGTAAGGAGATGGGATTGGTAATGAGAAGGGATTGATAAGGAGATGGGATTGGTGATGAGTATGTTTGTTTGAGATGGGATTAGGTGATGGGATTGATAGCATACATTCCCATTTTTGCTAGAGGCCTCTACTAATACTCCCTAATGCCAAGCTCTGAAGCCCAGGGGATTGTTAATCCACACCCATTTTTGGTTACCAAACATGTTATTATGAAACCCATGGGATTGGTAGTCCAATCCCAAGGCCTAGTATGGTTATCAAACGGAGCCTAGTGAATTCTTAAATGATCAATTGAAGAGTACAATAGCAAAAAAAATTAAAAATTAAAAAGGAATGAGTTAATAAAATTTGAGGAGTGGGTTGGAGTCACAATTTTAAAACGACGAAAATGAGTCATCAAATGACACATAGGTCACCAAAAGATATATACATGGTAAAAAAAAAAAATTAGATGAGTGGATTGGACATGCTCTAATTATTTGACCAATTTAAGAGGTATTAAAACAAGTCAACTCCAGCAGAATCTTCAAATTATTTTCCTTATTTACGAGTTTATGAATTTATTAAGTATTTTATTTCTCTCAAATTTAGAAGGGTAAGTTGCCAAGTGAAAGAGTCATTTCTAGGTGATCCCATCTTAAATGAGTCTTTACGAGTTTTCTTTATCCCAATAGAATTTTGTTTTCAAAAGTGTTAGAATTCAGAACACTCGGATTATGAAAGTGTTCAGTAAAGAAAACTGGTTGGGGAAAAAATTGGATGGTCCAGATTCACTTCATCTGTGGTGAATTTGGACCATCTATTTTTTTTTTCTCGGACACTTTCATAGACCGAGGATCGTACCAGGCCTCTTTCGTTTTCTAATTTTTACATAATCAGTAGCTAACTCAAGTTTGGTTTAAAAGCATAACGAGCTTCGAGTTTTCAAAGTTCATTTGTTTTGAGTTATATGATCAAAAGTGTAAAAACTAACCACTTATAACTTGGTCGCGGGCCTCATTGGGCTTCATCTCCTGGGCCGAAACCAGCCCAACGACTAATCGAATTGAGCAGAGCAAAATGGATCGCTGGAGGGTATCATAATAGGCCTTGGGTTTCATAATCGGCCTTTTGCCGCGACGATAAAAGCCTCTAACCGGACTCTTCCGCGCCGGAGGGAGAATCTAATCAGAACCCATGTCGACGAATGGGGCCCGCCATCCGCGTACAACGACAGCCGGATTCCCAAAAGAATGGAGGAGAAAACAAAATTTTCTGAGAGGATTTCCCCACCTCTGTAAAAGTACTCTGCTTCCACTGGTACTGTCTCTCTCTCTCTCTCTCTCTCTCTCTCTCGGTTATTTGTTCGTTAGATCTGGCGTTTGCTCTTGTTCTGTTGAATGCCTCTCCACGGTTGGATTGCAATGTTAACAAAACTGGGCATCTTGGGATTTTGGATTATTATCCTATAGTGTGACTGACGTTTAGCATTCGAAATTCCATAAATCAAGTGTTGATAGCATCTCTCTCAGGCGTTGATGCTGTTTCTGGTGGAACTTGTGATTTGAATTTTGTGTGAATAATCTTGGTTTAGGTGACAGGGCAAATGTATTTACGGATAAGTTTGGCTGCTGATTACTACCATTTTTCCTGTTTGGGAAGTTGAGATTTCTTTCTCAGTATCTAGTAGTTGTCTTTTTTTTTTTTTTGATAACTCAGTTGTCTGGGCCACTAGCTTACGCGCACGGTGCACCTCTACTAATCCTAGGGGCCTAATTACACCGCTCACTTGTGGGAGGCCAATTTAAGTTGGAGCAAAGCTCCGTATGGATTAGCTTCAAAGGAGTTCATAGCACCTTAGAGGTTTTGGACCTGAGACCTTAGGAGTAAAAGCCGAAGTCCCAATTCTTGACCACTGGGTTGTATCTATCAGTTGTCTTGATATGCACACATAAAGTGTAGCATGATTTCGTGAGGCATTTGGAAATATTTAACCAGGAGATACATGTAAGACCGGTATCGTCTGTGAAATTTCATGTTAAGAATCGCATTTAACTTGGGAATATGGAACTAGGAGATTTCTTTTGATGGTGAAGAAAATTTCATTATCGTGAAAGATAAAGAATGAAATCGACTACGAAGGAATAGAAAAACCATTGAGAGGAACTACGAGATTAGTAAAGGAACGTTATTGCCTGTTAAATTACTTGAGGAAAAGCACTAGTAGGTTTCAATATGCTCTCTCTAGCTCTTTCTCTGGTGAGCAGCACTACCAGCTAAGCTCATTTTTTTTTAACGGCAACCAGCTAAACTCACTTGATAAGCGGACAGAGATATTTGTCTGTTGTAGCTAGTGACATAATGCAAAGAAAGATTGTGAGGGAACTCAATTTATGTGCTAGAAGCAAGACTGTTTCCGGAAAAGAACTTTACTCTCTTGCGGGGTATGCATGTACATTCTGGCTTGCTATGTGTCCAACTGTTCAGGTCATCTAATTCTCACGTCAGCTATATGGGGACTCTGTGGAATATTAATATGTCTGCCTATATTTCGTTTCTTTTTGGAGGTGAATTTCATATACATGGCGCAAATGCCATAGCCCTTTCCAGCAAAATAGAGGAGTTTTATGCATTAGTTTGCAGTAAACTTGAAGTCTTGAATGCTAAATATGTTTCCCTGGTGTCTGGTGAATGCCTTATAGAAATGCCGGGCACTTAATTCCATACAGTTACATCATTGTTGAGTGTAGTGTGTCTGATGTGGTTACTTCACACATTTCGAAGAGTCTGACATTGCTGGCCCATACCAGATTTTGAAGTGATTCACAAGGTTTCTAAAAGTATTAATGCATGCAGTGTTGCCAGAATGGTCGATAACGCTGCACAACAGCCCCTGTTGTCTGGATTATTAGATCCTACACCTCAAACCAATAAGAAAGATGCTCCCAAGAGAAGATTCCGTCACTGTAAAAGTGCTCCTCTACCAGAATATGCTCCTGCAGAAATAAATGGCACCGACTCACTTCAACGTTCTCAACCCTTTTTGGGTAAAATCCACCCAAGTTTTAGGAAAGTAGCCATGTACTTGACAACGTACCTTGGTGTGGGCACAGGCTGCTTCTACCTCATCAGTCCAGGGATTGATGGGAAGAGAACAGATGGACTTCTTGATGCTGTTTATTTTTGTATTGTGACAATGACGACCGTTGGGTATGGTGACCTCGTGCCCATTGGTGAGCCCGCAAAACTTCTCGCTTGTGCTTTTGTTTTCACAGGGATGGCTCTTGTTGGACTGATCCTTAGCGAAGCAGCAGATTACTTAGTGGAGAGGCAGGAAACAGCACTTGTTAAAGCATTATACATGCGTGAAAAAGTTGGTCAGGCTGAAATTTTAAAGGAGATTGAAACAAACAAAGTGAGGGACAAGTGTTTTATGGTATTTGCGCTTCTCTTGGTGCTAATAGTTGTTGGGACAATCATTCTGACAGCTGTTGAGAAACTGGATCTTGTTGATGCATTTTATTGTGTTTGTTCTACTATCACGACTCTGGGTTATGGAGATAAGAGCTTCTCAACTAAGGCAGGGCGTTTTTTTGCTATATTTTGGATAATGATTAGCACCATATGCTTAGCTCTATTTTTCCTTTATGTCGCTGAGCTAAACACTGAAACTAGACAAAGGGCGCTGGCCAACTGGGTTCTTGATAGGAGGTTGAACAACGTGGATTTGGAGGCAGCTGATCTTGATGGTGATGGAGTTGTTGGGTAAGTTCAATCTGTGCTACTATTGGTTTTCTGAACTCTGTGTTACGTTGTTGGTTTTTCTCCACAGTGTTTCTAGGTGTGTATAATTTGTCTGTAAAAGGGTATCGTTTGTCTTTAATTTTTTTCCCTCAACTTTTATTCGAATAGGTCTGCTGAATTCATCGTATACAAGCTAAAAGAGATGGGGAAGATCAACCAAGAAGATATCTCACTTGTGATGGAAGAGTTTGAAGATCTTGATGTTGACCAGTCAGGAACTTTGACCGCTACTGATATAACGCTGGCCCAATCAGCTGAAGTTGCGAAGTGAGAAGCACAATTTTGCAAAAAGGTAATCTACATGTACACGTGTGAAGAAAAATTACTCGAAATATGTTGTAAGTGTTCAAAAACAAATACTTAATGCCTCTTTTCATCCATATTTCCTTTTCAGACTTTTACCTTCCCCGAATTTGTTTCCTAACTCGAGACACATTGTGCATATGGTAAAGATGTTGATCTGTCTTCAACATTGTTCATTCAGTCAATTCCAAGGAAAATTGGGCTGCTTCAATTACTGCCTTTTCATATACTATGGCAGCAAGTCTATTGTTTTGCTTCTATGGTAAGACTTTGGAAGTCACTCCCTCAAACCTCTAACCCTGGCCTCACCCAAGATACGTTGACGCCTTTGGAAACTGTTTCTAGGGGAGCAAAGATTGGACTTGGACATGATTTACATGAACTAATAAAGGAACTACTTGTCTAGTTTAGTATTCAAGTTTAGCGACATGAACTTGAAGATTAAGTTCTTTTGTGGTTTAGCATGTTACCTTTGCAGCATTTTGGGGTTCAACATTGAGGAACAAGTTCTTTATTTGCCATTAAGTCTCCAATCGGTGAAATGAATTGTGTGCAATATCTTGAAATGATCATTTCCCTAGATTCCATAGAGACGATTAATACTTATGGTTAGGATAGTATCACATTTACTACCTTAATAGTTGATTCCAATTCTTTGCACGTGAACTGCACCCCCCCATCTCCTGTTAGGCTGTTAGCATACGATCAACTAGGCAGCAGGTAAGCACACGACTAAGATTTGTGACTTCCTATTCACTAATTAGCAACAGAAAGGGCGGCTGTATCCAGCCTGTTTACATGATTCACTGAGAACTTTGACGCTTGGGTTTTGGTAGATAGAAGATATTAGAGACGCCATTGTTTTACATGGGACTCCTTATGACTATTATTCACTTCACGACAGAAGCATCTGAAAGTGCATCTCAAAGAGGTAAGATATCTGTCTATTTAAGATTTGGATCAGATTCAGAGAGGTAATCGAACACCTGAAATGCTTGCGAAATATGGGCCAAGGTGGGAGAACCTTTCTGGTCTTTTTGAGAAATTTAATTTATTATCTTAATTTAAATGTGATTGGTTCATATAGCGGGTTTTATCACTTGTGTTGGCATTTTGCCTTGTGGTCTAGCATCTGGTGATTAGTATGCAACATTGCTCTAGAGGAAGGCAGTTTTCTGCCATTCATGGGTACTTTCATAGTCCATCAAAAATTCAAGTTGATCGAAAATTGACATGTATAAACCTCAAGGGGTTTGGCCAAATGATTGTGAAAAAACAATAAGTACTCCTTCATGAGGTCACAAGTTTTATTCTTACGGAAGTCAAACATTCCAAACATTGAGGTCGGCCGGAAATATGGTTATAAAAAAAATAATTGAATGAACCATATTTGTTACTTATCACACTAATGTCCAGTCATCTTCTGACAGCTTATTTTCTTTCAGCCCAGATAGGCTCACAGGCATATTTGTTACAATAGTAATGTCCAGTCATACTCTAGTCATACTCTGACAGTTCATTTTCCTTTGGATCAATACGATTCTTCGATCAATTTGATTTTTCAGCCTCCATTTCGCTAAGGTACTTCTTATTCCAATAAGTAGCTTATTTGCGATTTTCAAGCTTAAAAATAATACTCGGTTTATTGAAATAATTTTTTATGCAATAGGAATTTTGTTTGGTAGCTCTCGATGAGATCTTTTGAACGATGCAAAAAAAAAAAAATTGTAGATACATTATTTTTTAATTTAAAATTTTCAAATAAGCTATACTTATTTTTAAAGAATCTTTGCAAACGGAGGCGATAAGTACATCGAGACCTACAAAAATGAACAACTAAGATGGTCAAATGGACCGTAAATGTAATATGTATCATTTCCCATCACATGAACAACAACACGAGAATTGTCACATGAGATAATCCGATCGGAATGAATATAGAGCCTAATCATATAGAAGCCAAAAATTCAAAGGAAATGCAGTAACAAGGAATTAAGTTTCAACAAAAAGGTTCATTCTAAGTTTTGACCGGATTTATAGTGTCGAATTTTGTTTGGGATTCTGTGTACTGAATCGAGAAATATGATAATGCAGACGAGATATTCCAAAACAAAATCCACCGACCACTCAATATCAACAACTGTGCTGCTGCAGTTTTCGTTGCATTCTACATGGAAGTATGCAAGTAATCAATTATGCTCTTGAGAAACAGTTTGAAAATAATTAAATAATGCTCTTGAGAATGGGATTTGTTGGTCCTAGACATTGCCTATTGCCTAGCACCATTAACAATGTGCCACCTGGTATTTTGCATCTCAAACAAAGAATGATAAGATATATACGTGAAACCCGGTACATGAAAGCATCTGGACCATTCATGTTCTTTCGTGAACGCTTTCATAAACCGAATTTCATGTATTGTACTGTACCAATCCTTTTTCTCAAAACAGTACTTCAAAATAAAAGTCACGAATTTCGGAAGAATCACAACATCAACCAATTACATGTGGAGAGCAGTGTGTGCTATGCATTGGTGCGCAATTAATACACGTGATGTGCATGCATTACGGGACTCAGAATGGGTCTCTGGGTCCCGTTTTTCCGTTTTGCTTGTATTGTCGACTAGGAAAGTTCAAATTGATTACGCATTGATATTCATGTTTTCAGAACTCATTTTTCTTGAAAAAAAAACTCTACCTATAGATTTATTATTATTATTTTTAAAATTGTATGGTAAATGCTACCGATCAACCTAAATTTCTAGACGGACTATCTACTCGACAAGACAAAAAAAATAAACGGTTCAAATAACATAACGCAGCCCAGGATGGGCCCAGTAACACATGTTGTGCACCAATGCACCAACACACATGACATTGTTCTAATAAACCTAGCTCCAGTTGACTTTGTGGGGCTGGATTTACTGCAGTCATTACAGTGGGCCCCACTAATCCAATAAAAGTTCGCATGGGAACTTCAGTTGAAATACCCACCATAGCTAGTAGCTCCGGTTGGTACAACAGAACACGTCTAACAGAGACTAGAGAGGTGCAGTGCAAACTTCAAACCCATATAGGGTTGGTTGACACTAGCCTGGACGAAGTCCATCCATTGGTATCAAAATAGCGTCTTCAAAATCATTTTTTAGTACGTTACAGTGTCGAAACGTCAAAAACTAACAATTATTCTACACCGGCTTGAAGCCATTTTGATACCACTTCAAAACCAAACTGTCTAATTTTACCGTGCAAATCGAATGGGTTACCAAAGTCGATGCCAATTCAGCAACCAAGAATGACATTGCCAAAATTTGGCACAAGGGTAGAAGATGGTTTTGCCATTCTTGATGCCAAATTTTTGCTTTGGCATGATGGTGAACTTGATCTAAGAGATTCAAGCGTGGAATATATAAATGTTGGGCGTGACAAACACATGAGATATGCAAAATGGATTGTTCAAATCGTCCTTGGAAAATCATGATCATGGGTCTCATTTTGCAACGCACGAGGAACAACTAATAAGTGTGTTCTTCTTGCGAGGGTGAATCTGCTTGTGATAATAGTCCTGTGATTAGAGATGTTGTCTGACAGATGTTTTGTTCTATTCGAGTCTTTGGTGAGCTAGGGTTGAAACCTATGAATGACTAATAACTCCTTCGCCGTGGATCAAGAGTTCCTATGATCGCTTCCAATAGAGGTACTACTACAAAACAAAAAACGAAAAGAACATTTTTACATGAAGACTAGACTGTATCTTGAGTGAGCTAGCCTCCCTGAGTAATGTTGGGTTTTTGCACAATTCCCAAGTATTCAGTAGCTTGTTGAGTTCTATTCTAGTTGAGTGGTAGGATATACTGAAAAAAATTTCTGAGACCCGTATCCAAGCCGTCCATTTCGTGTTTGAACGACTCAGATTTGAAGAGAGAAAAGAGAGAGAAAATATTGGGATGAGAGGAGGAAAAGAGTCTCAATCTGAGCCGTCCAAAAGTGTATCGGACGGCTCGGATGCGCCGAACGGGTATCACATAGGATATACCTCCCGGGACTGAAAAATCTCTCCGATATACTAGTAGTGAGTTGAGAGTTACTGATCAATTCAGCATAGAGATGCAACCACAATTAACCAAAACTTCTTTTTATGTTTAATAATAACATAACAAACACCGATTCAAATAGACACAAAAGGAGAGTAGAGAGATGTCGATAGTGCATTTTATGACTACTGGCCGGAATACTACTACTACTCTCCATTTACATGGTGTTCCCAATCCCAGATGTGGAACATTGATCTTCTGCTAGTTGTACTGCTTCCGGTTGGGCAGCGACGAATTCCAAGATCCCTTCGCCGGCTTTTTCAGCGGGAGCTTCGGAGGCCGGCGGCGAAGTCTGGCCGATTACGACGACGGCGACGAGGAACAGGGCTGTGGAGAGCAAGAGGGGCCAAAAGTAGGCCAGGACGTGGATAAATCTGGGAGCCAGGTAGATGAGGAAGAGTATCATGATGGAGAAAGCGAGGGTGAACAAGATGTGGAACTTCAACTTGAGAAGCCTTGTCCAGATCTCCATGACTGAAGTGGTCAGGTGGAGGAGGATCCAGATGGGTGGTTGGTTGCTGGTTAAGCTCCACTCCCACTGCTAGATTTATGCAGTCTCCCTGGAGAGAGAGAGAGAGTGTGTTGCGAATGTTTTTTTCTTGTTTATCTCTCTATTCAGAGATTCTCTTCCTCTTCAATGGTTGCTTTATGAGGGTGAACTTTTCCCTTTTCCCTTTTTTATTTTTTTATGACCAGTATCCGGATCAGTTTGCGTCCACCTTAATTAAAGATCTCTAAGAGTGAACTAAGTTTCTTAGTGGGATCGGATTCTTTTTGGACCAGAAGAAACGATACAAATTTGGACCCTAATTCCAATGGTTTGGATATGTCGCGTGAAGCATTCAATTCTTCTAGCGAAAAATATCTGACCAAATCTGAACCATTGATTATAGCATTGAACGGTTCAGATTGCGATCGTCTCCTCCCGTCTAAAATATAGACAAAGACATGGACCGATGAGGATTCTCTTCCTTCTTAGTTTTGGTCCTATATTTCGTCAATTTTTTTTTACCAATCTAGTGTTGAGGTTCCAAAATTTATTGGAAAACTTATTTCGATTTGTTGGGCTATATTATTTAGTTACCCAAATTTAATTAGACTTTACCTTTTACCGTAGTTTTTTGAAAAAGGAAATCGATGCCCCGGAATAGAAAATCAATCGACAATATATCGAAAGAAATAACTAATGTCAAAATGGTAATTGCAAAAACAAAAATTAGGGCTTGACGTCTCAAAACTTAATTATCAATTAGGCTAAGTTTTGCTAAGATTTTTGGTTTTTTCTTGTTAATTAGAAAACTAACCTTATTATTCAGAAGGTCGAAGCCAATATTACAACTGAAGGAAGAGAAGAATACAACGGAAGGGGAGAGTTCGGATTTTTAGAGAAAGAGAGGGTAATCTTGAAAAACCTGCTTAAATCTAACCAGACTCGGACTATTTATAGACTCAAAAAGTAAACAAATGAAACTCAAATGAAATACAAAGGGAAATGATATTGCCACACCTTTTTTTGTTATTGCCACACTCCTGCAGTGTATTTTTTTGTGCAAAAATACACTGCAAGAGTGTGGCAATAACAAAAAAGGGTGTGGCAAAATCACCTCCCAATACAAATTACACTCTAAATTGAAATGAAGGTTCCTGCCGAGTACACCTGGGGCCTCATTGTCACATTAGTCTTCACCGAAAGGAGAGTGTTATCATAACTGGCTCCATGATTTAGTCCTTTATCACCGAAAGTTGTTCCGGAGATGCTACATACACTATCATCTATCCACTACATCATCCACTACATTTTTTGTGAGACTCACCCCGAGTCCCAAAAAAATACAGAAAAATGTCCATAATTTTTAGAATAATATTTTATGTGGCCCTGTAAAAAATCAGCTCCAACGGATATCAGTAAGTATTATTTCTTGATTTGTAGGGGCGAAACTGCTCAACTGCACTGTTTCACCCCTACGAATCAAGAAATAATACTTATCGATATTTGTTAGAGCTGATTTTTTTCAGGGCCCCATAATATATTATTTTAAAATTTATGAACATTTTTCTGTATTTTTTTGGACCCGGGGTGGGCCCTATAAAACATGTAGTAGTTGGATGTAGTGTACCTAGACTTAGTGATTCCCAATTATTGGTGCTTTTCTTTTTCTTTTTTGGAGGATAGCTTTTCTGTCATTATTTCTGCCATGTCATCCCAAAAATCTTCCAAAGTTGGAGTGTTCTCTTCATCTTCGTAGGGATCTTGAGATTCCTCTGCTAGACAAGTGAAAGGATTATTATTATCCTCTTCGTTGTTTTTTGCTGATGCCATGGATTCGTCATCAACTTCTTGGTGTACTAATTGGAAAAATTGCTCATTCATGAAGTCCATGGTCTCAATTACTACTTTATCATTAGTCAGTTTTGCGCCTAACTTTTATGGATTAATGAATTAGAAAAGTAAAAAATTACTTTTATCCAAATATTCTTTGAAATTAATATACAAAGATAAAATTCAAAAAACCAACTTTTTTTTCATCGTGCATGCTAACGTATGATTTGTTTTCATTTTTTGTTTACTATTATTTTCACATAACACAAGTAATTAGGTGTACCCAAGTAAGCAAAAATGAGCTTTCTTTTAATTACTGGGATTTTTAACTGACTTCGACGAATAAAGCAAAACCCAAGATCTCGAGTTCGAACCGCCAAAATGGCACTTGTTGGAACCACAGGCACCGTTGTCGCAGCGGCCTCCATGGCCGCCCTCCTCTCCTACTTTCTCTTCTGCTCCAACTATCGATCCAAATCCTCGTCAACAAAGAAGAAATCAAAATCAAGAACTGGACTCGTTGACGCCATTGGCAACACCCCTTTGATCAGAATCAACAGCCTCTCCGACGCCACTGGCTGTGAAGTAACTTCCCGCCTCTCTCACTCTATCTGATTATTCTTCATCTGGGTTTTGCTTTTTATGTTGGGACTTGTTATGGGTGTTGTTTATTTTGGGTTTTGGTTGTATTTCAGATTCTGGGTAAAGCGGAATTCTTGAACCCAGGAGGGAGTGTGAAAGATAGGGTTGCAGTGAAAATTATTGAAGAGGTGGGTTTTTTTGGCTTATTAAAAGAAATAGTAGATCGAAATTTTAACTTCAAATTTTGTGTTTTGTTTTTTATGCTGTTTGTTGTTTTGGTTCAGCTAAGCCAAATGCTTCGACGGTTCTCATTTTATTTGTATCCTTGTAGATGTGGTCTTTTTTTTTTGGTGGTCACGGAGGAGAAACAATTATTTCGCTTTCTTTTTAGGTTAAGTTGATCATTGCAGACATGGTGAACAGAAATACTATGTGATAATGGGAAAGTAGTTTTTGCAAGAGAAGATTAAGGTTTTGCTTTTGCTTTTGCTTTTGCTTGTCATCAAGCTTTCACAATCTTGTAGTTGATCCCTTCCTGAAAAGTTTGTTGTTCCTTTTTCAGTCTATATTTTTTCACACTATTTCCCCTAGTGTCCTCTGATCAATTGCATTTCAAGATTAATTGTATGCACCATATTGTTTGAGAGTAGTTACTCTTGTCTCCTTTCAATTTAACATTTTATTGGCTTTCCGGCAGAAGGCTTGCAATTGTTACTACTGATCTTTTCCCGCCCTTTCCCTGTATCACTTACATACAGGCTCTAGGGTCTGGTGAGCTAGCTCAAGGTGGTGTAGTTACAGAGGGGAGTGCCGGGAGCACCGCTATAAGTCTTGCTACTGTTGCTCCTGCTTACGGATGCAAATGCCACGTTGTTATCCCAGATGATGTCGCTATTGAGAAAGTATGTATATTGTATACGTTTTTGTCTCCAAATGCCTTTTCTTGTTACTGGCTTGTGTAGGAGTTTCCATTTACAGGCCCTTATTAAGTTAACAAGTACAAAGTTTCCACTGCTGCATTCAAAGTGCCATGGAACATGACTTGTTTAACTCTCAGAAAAGCGAAAATGGACTCTAAATTACTGATCTTATTGTGTACTTGTCCTCCTTTAACCAGTGGTTTATTTGGTTATGCTTTTTGCATTCCTGGGTTCAACTTGGTTTTTAAGTTTTCCCTACATTGGCTCCGAACTTTTTTCAGTCTCAAACAATCGAAGCCCTTGGAGCTACTGTAGAAAGGGTTAGGCCAGTGTCAATCACACACAGAGACCATTATGTCAATGTGGCAAGGAGAAGGGCATTGGAAGCAAATGAATTGGCATCAAAGCAAAGGAAGTCTAAACAAACAGATGCGGAAGATATAGAGCTGATTAACGGATATGAATCAGAGGGAGGGAAACAAAGTTCAGTCTTCTCAAGTGATTGCAAAGGCGGTTTCTTTGCAGATCAATTCGAAAACCTGGCAAACTTCAGGGCCCACTATGAGGGTACTGGGCCTGAGATTTGGGAACAGACTGGTGGTAATCTGGATGCTTTCATTGCAGCTGCAGGTACAGGTGGCACCATAGCTGGTATTTCCCGGTTTTTGAAGGTCGTTGAATCGTTGTTTTCTTGTGCGGACAGATATTTCTTTTTTTTCATTTGAATTTTGAAGTTACATATGTTTTTTTGTTTATTTTTTTACAGGGAAAGGATGCAAACATCAAGTGTTTTCTTATTGATCCTCCGGGCTCAGGTTTGTTCAACAAGGTGACAAGGGGAGTGATGTACACCAAAGAGGAGGCTGAAGGACGGAGGCTGAAAAACCCATTTGATACTATAACTGAAGGAATTGGTATTAACAGATTAACCCAGAATTTTATGATGGCAGAACTTGATGGGGCTTTCCGCGGTACAGATATGGAGGCTGTGGAAATGTCTAGGTCAGTACATAATCCACAAAACTCTGTACCCATGTATTACTCTCCTTGGGTCATCACACAGATCACAAGAGGACATGAAAAGTTGGGAAGTCATTCCTAGTTTGCTGTGAATATGATGTAACAAGGGGGCTTTTGGTTGCCTTGTGTTGCAATTTTCACTCTCTTTATTTCCCGTGGTTAAAATTTTCAAATTCCCCCAAAGAGATGGTTCATTCTGGCCATTCTCATCATGACTGGAGCAAAACTGGAGAATTTCACCCATTACCTTAACCGCTATGTACATGTAGTGTATGCATTCAAGTTTATATATTCAGGCTTCTGATTGTGACGGTACTTGTTTTCATTTATCAGATTTCTATTGAAAAATGATGGACTTTTTCTTGGGAGTTCATCTGCTATGAACTGTGTTGGAGCTGTAAGAGTGGCAGAGTCAATTGGCCCTGGCCACACGATCGTGACGATTCTTTGTGATAGCGGGATGAGGCATCTGAGTAAATTTTGCAACTCTCAATACCTTTCTGATCATGGCTTGACGCCCACGGCTACTGGACTAGAGTTTTTGGGTCTCAGATGAGATTGAGGTCAAATCAAGTCCTGCTCTTTTATCTTCTTTGGAGAGTTATTTGATGTAAGATATCACTGTTCTGCTCTCATTTTTTGTAGTTGCCATAGGGCTGTGCCATATATTCATCCATAGAAGTCTGGTATTTTCTTGTCGTGAAATTTGGACAACGGAATTAGCTTGAGTTTCTTCAGATAGAAATGAAAAAGGTTTGATTAATGACCCATTTTCAGGGTTTAAGTGGTTTCCTATTGCAATTTGGCATAAAGCTAACTCGTTGCTTGAACGGGAGCATAGCAGCAAGTAAGGGACTTATTCTTTCAAGTTCGTAGGTTTGACTCGCACCACCAGCAAAAACCATTAAAGACAACAGAAATTTGCCTGATTGCTAATACAGCATATGCGTAAATTGGCCCGAATGTTTTGAGTGATCGTTGAGGAAAACTGCATGTTTAGTCCTCTGTGATCTGCTTTGGTAGTGTTTTACTTGAAAGGTAGAGTTTTCCAATTTCCAGTAATCCTTTTGCTGCTTGTATTGCCAGCTTCAAACAAAATGTTCAAAGGCCCCTTTTCAATAAGCCAATTTTGCCTCTCGTTTTTGCGTTAAAAAAGAAAAAGAAGAAACAAATATGAAGGATCAAATAGCAACCTCTGTGATGTGCTTGAACCTATAATCGCCATGAAAGTAAGATGTGAATCGGGTGGTGGAGAGTCGGAGACCACTACAGCTCTCATTCTGATAATCTAAGCTGGTTGGAAATGTGGCCTAATGAGATAAATATGTATCTCTTGTTAAGTTGATTTTTAAATGAATGATTTGTGTGTTATACGAAATGAATAGCTCGGATTATCAAAATAGAGTCGTGGGGTCTCACAGTTTGAATGTCCTAGGACCAAAGATAAGCTTGATTTATTCATTACTCGTATTTTTCCAATAAAGATGTGAAATGCTTTCACCTTAAATTCGTAGGAAGAGTAGTAATGTAATGCTGCCGAACATTTCCTGTAGAGCGGCCGATCCGGCCGTTCATCTGGACAATCGACGATTCGAATATTAACTGAGCAATAGACCGCTCGGTACGGCTCTACAAGGAGATGCTCGGTAGCATTCCCCTGTCGAAGAGCTTCCTCATCTGTTCCAACTACAGGACTATCCGGTCCTAACCACAATCCTCTTACATATTCGTAGATCCTACACATAAGAATACGAGGCCTACACAAAGTGAGATCTATATGCATGTGAGAGGGTTTATGATTAGACTTGTGGTTTGTGGTTGTATACCTAATATTTCAATAATCATTGTAGTAAGTGAAAGATGTCTAAAAAAGAAGTTTGAATCTTGAGCTGCTGCTTTTTTAATCTGCCCTCTTGAACTCAAACAATTTTATTTTGCTTAGCCTTATTTCTTCTAATCAAAATATAAACAGGAAAAAGTCGCCTGCACTAACAACTCTTAGAGCATCCCTATCGTAATAAGTAAATGGATGTGAATAAACAAATTTAATAACAATGCTCAAAAAATACCTCACATTGTAATAAACAAAGTTACAAGTCTTTTAGCAAATAATCAAATTTCATCCATTCCATAACCAAACCTAACAACTATTTACCAATAACAAAAACACAATAACTCAAAAACACCCCACATTGGAATCGTCTCATCGAGGCAAATAATTTTGTGTGGTCGGGTGTATAATTGAAACTCGTTTGCGATTGGACATATGTGCATTGTGTATTGTGGGGGGTCTTTTGGTTAGGGATGCAAAAATAACCAATGTAAATATAGAGGTTGTTATGTTTGATTATGAAAAAAATGAATAATAAAATACTAACGGAATACATTTTAATTATTGATTTTGATTATTTCCATTGCGAATGCTCCTATGGGGTCAATTCATACAGGTCTTCATCTTTCATTAGTCAAACTTTCCGCTACTTGACGTGAAATTAAACTCCTTGATATTTAGGCCCTGTTTGGAACTTATGGAAAATGAAAGAAAAGAAAGGAAAATAAAAAATTTTCCTCACGAGTTGTTTGGTTCCTATGTCAGGGAAAGGTAAAGAAAATAGAAGGAAAAGAAAGAAGAAAGCTCTGGAATGCTGGGGAAAATGAAAAGAAAGGAAAAAGCTCTCATTTCCTTTCCATTTTCCTCTTGAAACCAAACAAGAGAAATTGATTTTCCTCATAGTTTCTTTTCATTGTCTTTCTATAACCAATTAAGAGAAAAGAATCTATTTTATTCCTATTTTCCCTCTCTTTTATTTTCATTTCATTTCTTTTCCTTTCCACGAATTCCAAATTTCCATTATTTCCAAACAGAGCCTCAGTGCTGATAAACTTGTCTGGACAATTTAATAATTTATCGAAATATTTTTCCCCCGAAAGACCTGCATGTAAAAACAGTACCCGTGTTACTAGACCCGGTTTTTAAATCCGGGTTTGAAGCTCGGATCCCCCGCCGATGTTCCAAACGCGATATCCTGTGTAACGAGAGAGAGAGAGAGAGAGAGAGCAAGCAGTGGGAGCAGGAGTCGGGAGAGAGCGAAACATTGTGGCTCAAAAACCATGTAAGATTCCAAATTTCCATATCTTTTCATCCAATAACTGAGTTTGTGGGTTTCTCTTGCAAATTCTGTTGCTTTGTTCATAGTACTATCTTACAAAAGTGGTAAAGGCTGCATTTTTAACAGCTTAGGGTTTCATATTCTCCTTCAGCATTGCATGTTCTTCAACTCTCTTTCCAATCTTCAGGGCTTCTTGGGTTTGATTCTGTAATTATTGTTTCTCTCACAATTTGTGGTTTTCTCTTGCAAATTTTGTTGCTTTGTTCATCGAACTATGTTATAAAGAAGTGGTAAAGGCTGCATTTTTTACAGCTTTGGGTTTCATATTCTCCTTCAGCATTGCAAGTTCTTCAACTCTCTTTCCAATCTTCAGGGCTTCTTGGGTTTGATTCTGTAATCTTTATTTCTCTCACAATTTGTGGTTTTCTCTTGCAAAGTCTGTTGCTTTGTTCATAGTATTATAAAAATGGTAAAGACTGCATTTTTTACATCTTAGGGTTTCCTATCCTCCTTAAGCATTGCATGCCCTTCAACTCTCTTTCCAATTATCAGGGCTTCTTTGTTTTAGTTCTGTAATTTTTATTTCTTTATTGCCGAAGGTGATTAAATCGGTTGTTTTTTTCCATGCATCTGTATCCTCTCTTTTTTTGGTGGGATGGGTGGTTTTTGTTCATAGTAATATAAAAGTGGTTGAGACTGCATTTTTGCAGTGCAGGGTTTCATCTTCTCCTTAAGCATTGCATGTTCTTCTCAACTCTCTTTCCAGTTTTCAGGTCGTCTTTGGTTAAATTCTGTAATTTGCATTTCTTAATTGCTGAAGATGATTAATTCTGTATTTTTCTCATGCATCTGTATCCCTTTTTGGTGGGATTGGGTGGTTTTTGTGGAAAGATCTGGTTCTGTGGTTCACTCATTGGTTTATTTGTTTTATCTTTGTTGGTTGGTGTTTGATTATGTTAGGAATTAAAATCTAAAAGTTAATGGTTTTGAACAGTGTTTGTTACTGGTCTAAGTTCTGTTGGATCGGACAAGAAGAGAATTGTGTTGTATTTGGTAAAATATGGGTGAAGAAGAGACTATGAGTGAAGTTGCTGAGGCAGCACCAGATGGGAATATCACAGCAGAGCATAAGGATGAAGATGTTCCTCAGACAAAAGAGGAGCATGTAAAAGAAATGGAAGAAGATAGAAATGATGAGAAAGCGGGGACACAGAAAATGGATGTGGACGAAGTGGGAGAAGAGAAAACGGAAGAAGAGGAGAAAAAAGAAGAAAAGCAAAGTATAGGAGAGGAAGAAGAAACGAAGGAAGACACGAGAAGTGATGATATGGAAGATGAAATGAAGGCAAAGGAAAACGAGGAGAGCGAGGAAAAGGGTGAGGAGAAGGTGGATGAATTGAAGGAGGAAGAAGAGAGGGATGGAGAGAGTAAACAAGAGAAAGTATCCAAGGGGCGTGGAAAAGGGAGGACTCCCGGCATCAAAGCTAAGAGCATTAAAAAGGAAGTGGAAGAAGAGCAGCAGAAAACCCCCGTGACTTCTCCAACTAACCGCCCTGTGCGGGCAAGGAAATCTGTAGAAAGGCTTGTTGAATCCTTTGAAATGGAATCTGTGAAGGAATTTCATATTGAAAAGGTGTTCCTTTCATCCAGTTTGCAGTTGAAACTGTTAGCATAATGAGAAATTTTGCAGTTCTGTTTGGGATGTAGTTGACGTCTTGCCTCGTAATTGCAGGGTCGTGGAGCTGCACTGAGAGATATACCTAATGGTAAACCTCTTGAATCTTCTTTCCCCAACATTTACGTAGTAGTTGTGCCTGTAAAACATTTGCTTAGGATCCTATTCTTATTGATGTATTACATAAAACATATCTAGATATATCTTGGATCATGGAATAGTCATGTTGACAAGAAATTATCCTCATGTTATATCATTCAGAAGATTAATGATTGGGTGTTTTTGGAATAAGTGGAACTTTATTTAGTTTAAAATTTTAGAAGTGAAAATAATGTTTTGGTTGGTGAGTTTCTGTGCTTTAGTTTTCTCTGCTTGCTGGAAGGTTTTAAATTTTTAGCTTCACAGTTCTGTTTTAAAATATTACGTATGGTTTGAGGTGTTTTATTTTTGTGTGACACAAAATGTTTCGAAATCGATTTCACTTCATTTTTCTAGGTGTCCTTCCCTATGTTTTTTGCTAGTGTAGGTGTACCTTAGTCAGTTAAACTCTTAGCATTGCCCTTATTTGTTACATTCTGTTGCATTTGACAACTCTTTATTTCAATTCAATAACTGAACTACCTTTCATTGTGTCAACCATGATATCTGTTTCAGTGGCCTTCAAGTTATCAAAAAGGAAAACTGATGACACTTTGAAATTGCTTCATACAATTCTCTTTGGAAGGAGGGGGAAGGTAATTTTGTTTGAATCGTAGTTTTGCTTTGTCTCCCACTTTGTCTATGTTTTGTTTTTCAATCTCCACTCTCCAGTTAGGAGGTTTTGTTTTGAAAGTGGAATGAGCTGGAAACATAACATTAACGTAGTGAAGCTTTGATTTTCTGCTTTTAGGAACTTCATCTACTTTTGACAACGCGCATGCTTCAGTTTGTTATAGTTACCTTCCTTTAATTTGTTGAGTATTCAACATTGTTTGGCCATGTTTCCATTTAAAGTAGGCAAAGAAAAGTACAACATAAATGGAAAATCAGAAAATTTACTTTATTGTTGACTCTATTTAATAACTTTGTGCAGGCAGCTCAGGTCAAAAGCAATATTTTCCGGTTTTCTGGCTTTGTGTCGACTGAAGATGAGGTAAAATATCCATCTTTGAGATTCTAGGGCTTTCTGCATAATGTTTCTTCCCCTTTTATTTAGGGCATTTATCTTATTTGCATTCCATTAGATATTATGATACTTCTTGTTTGGATTGGTGACATGTGGTAACCAAACAAAACATTTGAGCTTCTCTCCAATTTTTTATTTTTTTTACTTTCACTGTCTTTTCAGGAAAAGCAAAAGATCAAAATGAAAGAAAAACTCGACAAATGTGTTAAAGAGAAGTTGTTGGGATTCTGTGATGTGCTTGACATACCTATTGCGAAGGCTGATACAGTGAAGGCTAATACAAGGAAGGTTTGTTGATATCTGACTTTTGCATGTTTGGCATAGAAAGTTTTTCTTGGGGTCTTGGGGTGACAGTAACTTTGTCCGAATTCTAAGTTCCTCCCTTCCAACAGAAACATATGTGCAGTGTTTCCTCACTTTTCCTAAATGCTTGCTTGATATCCTAAACTTAATGCGTATTCGCTGGGTAGATGATCAACAGTTCAACACACAACACAAGCATCTTCATTTGCATTCACATACCACACACTTATGGTCAGTCTATGTATGCTTGACTGTGACATGAAATGCTGGTTAAATAATTGATTTTCCGTGTAACTCTGCTTGGAACACCATCTAGAAGAAAAACATCAATATAATTGCTTTACGGGTTGTTTGATTAGTATATGGCATTGCAGCTGATTCGCTCAAAAGGTGTGCTGTTCTGTTGTCATTATGAAGAGTTTATTTGTGCATGCAGGAAGATATTATTGCAAAGTTGATTGATTTCTTGGCGGCCCCTCAGGCTACGACCACTGAGTTACTTTCTGAAAAGGAGCAGGTTGGTTAACCCCAAGGGCAACTTCCACTGTTTTCTTTAATATCAACTGCTCCTTTAAAGAAAATTGGTCTTTTTTTCCCGGCTTCTTATATGATCTATGCTCTATGCTCTGTCCAATACCAGTCAGGTAAAGGAACCAAGCGCAAGAGGGCAGGCAAACAGAGTGCAGGCAGCACACCATCAAAAAGCTCAGCTAAGGTACCGTTGTTAGCAGTGCAATTAGATCTGCAGATTATATTTTTACTTACTTCATCGTTCATCCCTTCATTTTGCTTTCTTCTTTGTTGTGGTGTATTTTGCAGAAGAGTAAAATGACCGAGAAGGTATCTGAAGAGGGAGAGAAAAATACTTCGCCTGAAACAGGAGGCGAGTCAGAGGAAGAGGAAAAACTAGAAGAGAATGGTGTCCATGAACTATCCAAAAATGAGGTACCTGATCACTCTTACAGTGAAGAGAACAAAGATGAATTTGAGGATGAACCTGAACAAGAGATTAAAGGTAAACGTGGTTCAAAAAAATTATCTGCAAAGAAAGAACATGCTGGGATGGCAAAAACCAAGAAAGTTGCTACTCCAAAGAAATCTAGCCCACCCACTGAAAGAACACCACTGAAATCATCATCCAAGCGCTCTGAGGTTGATGATAAAAGTGATGCTAGTCCAAAGACATCCAGGAAGAAGAGAACTGATAAAAAGACAAAAACCAAGGAAGTTGAAACTTCAAAGAAATCTAGTCCACCCCCTAAAATTGCAAAGTCGTCATCAAAGCTTTCTGTGGTTGATGATAGAAGTGATGCAAAAAGTCCCAAGACATTCTCAAGGAAGAAGAAAACTGAGGTAGTAAAGGAGAAGTCCTCAGCTTCAAAGAAAACTTTTTCCATGGAGAAAATAGGTAGTACTCATTTTCTTATTTTGTTGCACACACTTTACTGATATTCTGCTCATCAGAAGTTCTAGTACAATGGATCTGTGTTATTAATTTTACAATATGTTGCAAGGGGGTTGATATATTGTTTCAAACTGCAACATAAGTCTCCATGAAATATTGCAAAAGTAGAGATCTGGTGGAGAGTTTTGTCAGCTCAGTCAACAGTCTGAAGCTGTTTTCTGTTTTTTTGCAAAGGTAAAAAGGCCGCAAAAGGGAAAGACAAACCTAAAGAAGATAAGCTAAGGCCAAGCGATGATGAACTCAGAAATGCTATATGCGACATTCTTAAAGAAGTTGACTTCAACACGGTAAGACTTTTGACTTCTCTTTATTTTACTGAAAAATTATCTGAGAATACCAAGTAAACTACCATGTACTGAATGGTGAGTTAGTATCCCCTGCCTCTTTACTATAAAAAGATGGTGAAAAGGTGCACAGTGGAGACGTGGAGGATAGTAAGTATTTCTAAGAATGTTCTTCTGCAGTACTGGGGAACAAGTTGCAATACTAGGATTTTCTTTCCCATGAACTTATGCGGAGCTTTTGGCTACATTTTCTTACATGAATGACATATGAAAGCAAATTGAAATGAGCATATTGTGATTGAAGAATGTCGACTATCCTCATGTTTTTGGGCGTAGCAAATTTAGTTTCTTTTCTTCTTACTATGCTAAAAAAATTACCTTTCTTTCTTCCTGTGCTAAGCAAGTAGTTATTCATCATTTGCCGGGGTTTTTTGGTGTATGATGTAAGTTCCATCTTTCGTGCTTTGTTTTGCAGGCAACTTTCACTGATATTCTGAAGCTACTTGGTAGGACTTCTACCTTATTACTGACATACTGAAGCTACATTCTGAAATCGTAGCCTCCCCTGCCCCCACCACCACACACACTCACAGCACATATACACACAACCGCCAAACACCCCCCCCCCCCCCCCCCCCCCGGTTCCTTCCTTTTTCTAACAGCCTAGGATTTCATTATTCCAAGTTAAAATCTTATAAATCTAGTACATATTTCCCCCTTTTCTTGGCACTCCACGAAGCTGGTGGAGAGACAAATGTCGTATTAGTTTGTTAAATTTCGTGAAAATATAAAGGAGACTGGTAAATGTGTCTAATTGCATATGAGGCAACTTTATTGAATAAAAAGAGCCTTGCAAGCTATGGAGCACGGGTACCAGTACGCGGTACGGGTACAGGTACGGGAAACGGCAATACTCCAAAAAAGTAGGGTACGGGTACGGCGAATATATATTACTCCCTCCGTCCCAAAAAGAATGACAATTTTTGAAATCTGTGTCATTTTTCATCGCTTATATCTTTCAATCTATAATGTTTTTCATGAGTTTGAAAATTTTGTATAATATAATTAATCGAGAACTATCAAACAAGATTCATATTGCATATTTTTTGAGATCCGTATTAAAAGATATAAGGAGTTGAAATTGACACGGATATCAAAAATTGACATCCATTATGGGACGGAGGGAGTATCTTTTACTATTTTTATTACATAAAATAGAATATAAACCCATTTTACCAACAAAAAGTAACATAGATAAAAAGTCAAAATGAGATAATGTTTATGTTTGTTAGGGGTAAAACTGAAATACTAAACAATTAGAGGTATGCTGGAACTGGAAGATATAAAACTGTAATTTTTAGAAATTTAGAGGCTTTTTGTCGTGGTAAAGAACTTAAGGGGCTATGTTGTATTTTTTTAATATATATTACGATGAAATAGAGACATAGTCGTCGATCGAGAAGCCAGCCAAAAGCCCTGAAGCCGTTGCTGTCATCAATCGATCTGAACCCAGTCATCACCTCGTCGTCGTCAGTTGATCTGAACCTAGTCATCACCTCGTCGCCATCGTCAATCGATCAACTCTGGTTCTCTCTCTCTCATCTCTGACTCTCTCTCTCTCTCTCTCTCTCTCTCTCAATGTGTGTGTCTCTCATTGTGGGCTAATACGTACCCACGAAGTATCCAAGGCGTACCGACGGAGTACCATTGCCGTACGCAAAGATACCAAAAGTACCCAATACGATTTTGCCGTACCCGGTACTTTTTTGCCGTACCGACGCCATACCCGTATCAGTACCCGGTGCGTGTACGGCGACATTTCCGGAGTACCCGTGCTTCATAGCTTGCAAGTACTTTCATTCTTTAAATCAAGGTTAAAAACATATCTTGGGATTTTCTTATTGTATTGCCCTTCTTTCAGCTGGGAGATATAATAAAGATCTCACACCCAGAAAGTCTTCAATAAAGCTCATGATCCAGAATGAACTTACCAAACTAGCAGATGAGGATGACAGTGAAGAAGATGATTAATGCAATGCCGATGAATATGAAACTCAACCTCCCAAATGCTTGAAGGCCCGACTGCCAAGTTGGAAAAAGCCCAAGAATAGCTATTAGCTTTCACAATCTCTTTATTCCAAACTTACATCATGGTGAAACTTTCATCATGTTTTACAATCTTCTTTTCTTTTATAAATGCTTACTGACTGTAATTTATTTCCAGCGGGTGAAACGTGTTTTCTAGATATTAGTAGAGATTGGGTCTTGGTATTCTGCAGTGTCGCAGTTACTTTGTAAACTAACAGAAGTTTGTAGGAATTCTCCTATCTTTTAACTTAATGACGATTGGCAAAATATTCTTGTTGATTATTGAATGGGAGTGTTCATAGCGGAATTAGTTTCGCAGGTTGTCTGCGGTCAGGATATTGAATCAAACGTACCGTAGTTTTCACTTTGGTTTTTGGCCGGTGGGGACATTTGTTATTGTTATGCTGGTCTTTTGTTAGGAAACATATCCTCTCCAAAGGTGCTGGTGCCTCAATTGTGAGCTCCTTGTTGCCCCACTTCTATATTTGAAATTGTGTATCGTTTTTAAGCACGAAATGACCATCGTTTGTGATTCCCTCCGTCTCGAATTGCTATGAGTTCTTTGATTTGGTGTAAAGAATATCAAAAAATAATGACATCAACGTACACATTTTCCTTTGTTTACACTTTCTGAAATCCAGAAGAGAGATTTTGAAGTGGACTGTATCGCAAACTTAACTGCGAAAGTAATGGAAGGTCAAATTCACCTTGATTTATCTTTCGTGTTTGATTTGATTTCATACAGACATCAATCAAGTCAATCCTGAGCTACTCCATATTTAGTGAGTTTGCTTTCATTACGATTTTCTAGACCGTAAAAACTTGACCTCGAAGGGATTAGAAGACGAATTCAAGCTTAAATTGTTTATACCACGAACATATTTCGGACAAAATTTTAGTTAAGAGGAACATCATTCAAGCAGCAAATAATTGAAATACAATTTTTTCAGCTGTTAATCTTTTCAAGGCCTGATCAATGAAAGTAGCTTTAAGTATTGCGTCTTACTCATAAGGTCAATGTTGTACTCCTCACTTTCTTTTGTCCAACCTCTGAGTCTGAATACTCACATACTAACAAGGAGTCCATTTAACTTCAAGCACCGTGTTAATTTGGCAGAAGACAGAACACTGGATGCGCTACCATTTACGACCATTCACAAAACCGGAGAACTATCAGAAAAGCTCTAAAAATACCATAGAGACCCATAGCTGACACAACATAAGGTCCATAAGGATGATATCCAGGAACACAACATACCATTGCTGTAACGAGAGTCGAAATATACCAGAAAAGATTTCACAGAAACTGCAAAACCATCTAAAAATATTCCTCTACAAAAACAGAAATAATACAATCAGGTTCACAATAAAGAACATGGACAAAAAGGGAACATAATACATATTTTCTGAGGATACAAACGATTTTCTGGATTCAAACTGTTAAATTTCTCTTACTGTACACGAACACATTGTGTGGTCGATATGGTTATACCAAACCCCAAAAATAAAGGGAACTAATACAAAAGAAAGTAATACAACAAAATCTCCAAACAAGAAAAGGGGAATCACAACATCCTTAAAGAGTTAAATCCTATTACATCACATTCAACACAGTAAATTCTAAAACAATGCACCACAACTCAGGCTTCAGCAGGTTCTAGCCATAACATTGGTTCTGCTCATAGTGACATTTTAACTAAAACATAAAATGGAAAGAAAGTCTTAACAACTAAGATAAGAAGTCCACCCCTAGATCCGCAATGAGGAAACGCCATGGAATAAATCTCTAGCATATTAGTTCATGTGCTCCTTGTCTTCAAGACAACCAAGGGTCGCTGAACAGCTTAAATTGCCACGCCAGATATCCTTCAAGCTGAGAACAAGCAACGAAACTGTAAGTCAGCACAATCAGTAACCAAGTTTTCATCAAAATCAAAAAAGCAGCAAAAACTTTCGCTTATCATACCGCCCAAGGTTAAACAGTTATCAGGTCCCTAAGAGAACAACCATGTTTCCAGAAGTGCAATAACAATCTTCAGAAAACTATCGCTTACTATAAAATGTTGGGAAAGATACTATGACAAGATTCAATCAAACACAAAGTTTGCAAAGACACAAGTATCTCTTCTTTAAATACATAATCCAAAACCCATCAAATATAGTCCTTACTAAATTACAGCACATCGAAGTGCAGTTCCATTCAGCATCATCAAGACTATTGACTTACCAAGCACAGTATCCTTCAGCGCCATCCCAATGTGCTGGCTAACTCGCCAATTGAATCTCCAAAAATAACACAAATTCACAGTCCACTACTTGGCCACTACCACCCCATCTAGTATCACAATCAGTCCAATAGCTGTCCAACATGGAAGTCATAGATGAAAGAATTCCGTGTCCAAGATAGCATTTGATGATTTTCGTGATTGCAAGTATATGTCATTTACCAGGTTTATAGGAATCAAGTGAAGATTGTACAAAACTTTTTGACCCCTTAAAATAGTGCATGAATGAGCTAAGAGGGGTAACTGGATCGAGCAATGTGAAGTAAAAATAAGGACTACAGGATTCCTTTTGCAACCAATAAGGTAGCTCAGTTAGAAAGCTTGCACCTATGAAGTACAAGGTCTCCAGACACTCCCAGGCCCCCAAGACCTTTGCTTGCAAGTGGTTGCTGGTATTTAGCTATACCCTATCACACAAAGATTGGTTCGAGTTCTTCCTTTCCAACCATCAAAAATCAATAAACAACTATATATTCATACATACGTCATGAATTGGAAATTTTCACTCCGCAAATTCAAAATATATAATCATTAAGAGACCACCAAGGGGGTGCCACCCATGTATATACAAAGCCAACAGTACAAGAAAAAATTAGCTCGAAAAACAAAACAATGTACAAAAAGAACAACATATACAATTCTGTACTCCCGATAAAAAACGCATCAAAACCTCCAGGGAAGGCACTTCCAGCCACCCAAGGAAACAAAAATCTAGTACATTTACACTTAACAAAAGAATCTTCTACACACTAGAAGGAATGACAAATCTTTTCACCACATACACCAAGTCAAGAACAACAGTGAAACGTCTCATGCTCTCTTCCTCCATTGTCTACTCTAATGCCTCTCCAAGTTCACAAAATTATCTGCAGTTTTCAGGATCCAAGACAGTCTGTCCAACCCACGCCCAACACTAAAAGGCCATGTATCTCCCCATTCTATACTGGACAAGGTCATCCACAAACTTGCCATTTCTTCACACATGAAGCAAACAGAGAAAATGATTAGGCCTACAAGATACAAGAAGCTATGCAAGTATATACAGTTTTATCTGGAAGGCCAAAGCATACTGATTACACAAGCCTTAGAGGACAATAGCAAAAAACTTACAGCATTAGCAACTTCAGGGAAAAAAAAGGAAAAAGGCAAAATAAAAGCTAATGTTTGACTGAGATTGGACTCAGAAAAGACACCTAAAGGTTATGATTGCCAAGTTGCGGGACCAAATGTGCAAAACCTAACTTGCAAGCTGGCCCTTACGCTGGTTCACCAAATTGCCATTGGACAAGAAGATTGATGAAAGAGCTGCTTTCTCCAAATGCCAAAATTCAACAAGGTAAAATGGATGACATCATGACACTTCACAAGCCTCTACATGTTGACTATAACTTATGCGACCAATAACAGGAGCTCTAATTATAATTTTAGTTGTACCCAGAAAGGGTAGGCACTCTACCAACTTCAGAGAGAGAGGAAATATAAGTTGTAAGGTAAGGATTTCTGTTTAGTTTTGGTCCTGCCTTTAAATATGAACGGGAGAAATCCGTAAACTTAGAAAGCATACCAAGCCTTGTATAACCTAGTGTGGAAGCTCAGAATCTTTTGAGAATGTATCCTCGTGGCATCACCAAATGCAGTGCCACAATAAGTGAATCCACTCACGGAGAACTCAATCCATCAGTTTAGGAGCATTGAGCATGTAATAACATATTGTAACATGGGAGGGTACAAAATTCTAGCGACTGCTACAATCGAATGTTTAGCATGAATCTCCGCATGAAGCAATATGACCTGTTATTTGCAATCTAACTGCACAAGTAATGCCTCAGAAATTTTGAGTGCTAATGCAAGTACGCATCACAGAATCAATACTTCAATCCACAACTTTACACTCAAAAAATTAACACAAAGGGTCAAGACCAAAATCTATAGTCAGATAACTTACTCATTCCATGCACCAAAGGAACTGTCCCCTGCAAAGAAGCAAACAGGAGATGATGCATTTTGAAGCCATGAAAGATATCCCAGAGAACAGCTATTCAATGCCCAATATGACAACTCCAAGGAGAATCAAATGAACCCCTCAAACCCAGAGGTGGACCAGAAGCCTGAAATTGAAGCAGAGTCAAACTGGTTATTCTGAGGCCAGTCGTCGCCTCTTTCCATAGTCAGCATCCCGTGATCTTGAACGCTGCTCCTCCTCTTGTGGCAACCGCGACTTGCCATGTGTCCTTGATGAGCGCCCCCTTTCCCACTCATCATCATATTCTGGTTCACGGTCCCTATACCTATGATGATCCACATATCTGTCTCTCTCATCCCGATGCCGATCCCGATCGCGATCCCTCTCACGTTCTCGAGATAGTTCGCGGTCTCGATCTCGGGAACGTTCACGATCACGTGACTGGTCACGATCACGATCACGCTCTCTATCTCTGTCATCACGGTGCCTTCTTTCGGACCAATCCTGATCTTGACCCGTATCTTTCTCCCTAGGCATGTCCCTTTCGTAACCGGGGTCTCTATCTTCTCGATACCTTCTATCAGAAGACCCAGACCAATCCCTTTCTGAGCCTCGATCTTTTTCCTTCATAGCATTAGGCCAAGGTCCTCTATCATGGCTCACTTCTCCATACTGATGGTCAGATACAGCTTCTTCCGCATAGCTAGACTCCCCTGCCCTGCCAGCATGCTCCTCTCCAGCCCATCCAGCCATATTAGGATCAGACCACATTCCCATATTATGACCCTCAACACCAGTTGCGGGCATCATGCCCATTCCGTTCATGGGCATACCTCTTCCAAAGAATGCGGGGTTCACATGAGGAGCTACACCAGGCAAACCCACACCTCCCACAGGCGGGAATGAAGACAAAATCCCTGAAAAGGGAGGAGTCGGACCAGGAAACCCTCCATAACCTGCCATTCTCCCCATAGGTCCAAAGGCTGGATCAAAACCCTGACCAATCATAGCTTGATGGTGCAACAAAGGAGGCGTCGCACCAATCCCCTGCCCAAATCCATTTCCACCATTTCCGATGATACCACGTCCACCCATTCCAGTGGGCCTATTTCTCATTGGACCAGGTGGCCCCCGACCTCCCATCCCTTGAGCATTGCCTCTCCCCCAATTTCCTCTCCCAAATCCTCTGTTGTTATCAGCACCACCTTGGTAATTGCCAGATCCACCTTGATAATTCCCAGAGCCACCTTGATAATTTCCACCTCCACCTTGATAATTCCCACCAGTTGCAGTGTTGCTGCCCCCAGTTCTACCTACACCATCACCAACGCCCCGTCTTACTGGTCCGAGGGCAGCCTGGGCAACCTGCTGGTTTCTATTTAACTGGGCTTCTCCCATTTTTTTTACACTAAACGGCGAGGCAGATGCAACAACACAGGGACGCCCATTAAACATGTGCCCATTCATTCCCTCCTTGCAAGCTGAAGCAGCAGCAGAATCATAAAACTCAACCTGACAATAACCTTTCGACTTCCCACTCGCCTTCTCATCGAAAAACTTCACCTCCTTCACCGGTCCATACTTGCAAAGCTCTGCCTCAAGCTCAGCATCCGTAGTCCACCAATGCAAATCCCCAACAAATAGAATTGTCCCTCCCCCTCCTCCTCCACCTCCAATCCCAGCCCCAACCCTAGTTCCGTTTCCATTCACAAACGCACCGCCACCAGCACCATTCACATTCCCTCCTTGCCTAACAAACCCTTCATTCTCCGTATTCCCTCCAGTTTTCACACCAGCAGCAGCATAAGGTTGCTGCCCAATCCGTTGACCAGCCACGCTATTATTACCATTCACAGTCTGTTCTTCTACCTCACCCACTTTACCCAATGATTGCCCTAATTCAACCCTCATCCCACCACCAACAGGCGGCAACGCCCCTCCACCACTAGACCCCCTCACAGGCAACTCATCACCTCTAAACTCTACATTCTCAAACCCCTCTTTTCCAAAAACCCTGCTAGAACCGCCACCGTCACCGCCCCCTCCAACATCCTTTTCCACTTCCCTATCCCCGCCACTCTCTACCTCACCGCCACCCACACCGGGTATCACGGCACCCAACTGGACCACCGTCTGATTATTATTCAGCGGCGGCTCGGGCAGGGACGGCTCGACCGTCTCATCGACCTCCTCGGCTCTCGCCCCTATCTCCTCGTTGCCACGCAACGATTGGAGAAACCCCTCGCCGACATTCACGTCGTTATAGAGATCCTCGTAGTCGTCGTCCTCTTCATCGGCGACGGCGGAGATCGCCTCGTTCCGATGGAACTGGTCGCTCAGATCTCCTTCGTTTTCGTCCATAGCTTTTCCTGAGCCTTACGGCTAGGGTTTTGTAAGAAAACAGGGGGGGGTTTATCGATTAAAAGTGTTTCCAGAAGTCAAAAACGAAAATGAAGAAAACAGGAAGAGATCAGGACTTACCGGAAGGCGTGGACGGAGAGTGAGGGTAAGAGAGAGAGAGAGAGAGGGTGGGAGCAAACCCTAATCTAGAAGGTTTGTGAGCGATGAGGAAACTAGGAAGAGGGGATTTCTTGCTCATTTTCTATTTTACTTCCGTAGGTAGGTCTGATTCTAAAGTGCGCCTTGGTGCGCGTTACGCACTCGTTTAATTGAATCAGCAGCTGTGGCTTTTGCAACCGCGGGACATAATTGTTGTGTGCACATGTGGTACTATGTCGTGTGTGTCTTCTAGTGAGTTCCGACAAATTTTTGGACGCCGAGTGGGTACCAAGTAGGCGTGCTCATGTGGTGTCAGAGCAACTCATTCTTACCTTTCAAAAATGTGTTGGACGGCTTAGATTGAAATACTCTCTCTCCTCTCACCTCCACCACTCTCTCTCTTCTTTCTCTCTCCAAATTCGAACCGTCCAAACCTAAATGGACGGCCCAGATGTGCCGAACAAGCACCACCTCATAGTGATACCCACCCAACACTGAAAAATTTCTCCTTAGGGCCTGATTGGATGAAGTGAAAATTAGAGGGGAAAAATAAGAGGGGGTAAATGGGAGGGCCCCACCCCATTTCCCCCGTTTGGCATCCCCTTATTTGCCCCAGATAATTTACTATCCCTCATCATTTCCCCATGTCCTTGGGTTTCTCAAGGATTAAATTTGGGCTCCTCCGAAGGTCCCTAAATATAATTCGGGTTTGAAAGGATATTTTGTGGCCGAAAATACCCCTCGTTATCCCCTTTTTCTATCTACCATTCAACCAACTTCTACACTCCATTCTACCTAAAATCATATTTTCCATTCAAACATATCCTAAGACTCTATATTTAGTTTCGGGGCTCTCTCAGAGTACTCATTGAAAAGTCTTAGAGCCAAAAATCCATTATGACCATTTAAAATAAAATGATCAGAGAAATAAGATTTTCGCACTGGTTCAAACAAAATGAAAATTGGAACACTTTTAAGTATATTTTTTAATATATAAACGGTGTAAAAAAATAAGTGTTCCAATTTTCAATTCGCTTGAACTAGTGCGAAGATCTTAGTTTTCCGATCATTTTATCCTAGATGGTCATAGTTAAATTTTGACTTTAAGGCTCTCGTTAATTAACCCTAAAAAAGTTTGACTTTAAGGCTCTCGTTAATTTTATCTTAGGGCTAATCAACGAGAGTTATAGAGTCAAAATTTAATTATGACCATTTAGGATAAAATGATCTGAAAACTAAAATCTTTCCACCGGTTCAAACGGATTGAAATTTGGAACACTTAATTTTTCAACCTCGTTAGACAGTTTATATATTAAAAAATATGGTTAAAAAATTAAGTGTCCCAAATTTTAATCTGTTTGAACCAGTGGAAAGATTTGAGTTTTATGATCATTTTATTCTAAATGGTCATAATTCAATTTTGACTCTACGTCTCTCGTTGATTAACCCTAAGAGATATTTGATTTTAGGGCTAATCAACGAGAGCCCTAAAGTCAAAATTTAATTATGATCATCTAGGATAAAATGATCAGAAAACTAAAATCTTTCCACCGGTTCAAACGGATTAAAATTTGGGACACTTAATTTTTTTAAAAATCAAATTTTATAAAAAAAATTGTTTAATAATAATACTAAATTTGTTAGTAGAAATAAAATTACGGCTTAAATTGTGAAAGAATAATTAAATTTACAATTACATATAAAAACGTAATACATAATTAATTTAGGGACTGCACAAGGGCAAAAGGGTCATTTGATAGCTTTTTATATCATCTACCTTTCCTTATACCCCATATTAATCCTCCATCCAAACAAAGTATTATTTAATCTCTCTTCTCTAATACCTCATCCAAACAATCTACTATTTAATCCCCCTCCATAAACATCACATCAATGTGGGTCATCTCTTATTAACTAATACCCCCTACTATCTTATCCCCTTATTAACTAATATCCCAAATTCTTTCCCCGCATCCAAACAGGCTCGTAGTTCCATTGCACTATGTACACACTAGCCACGTATGAGAGAACATAGTTTTTTTGGGGTAACCAGTAACGCTGAATGTCAAGGCTAGCTTGCGTGCACCTCAACTTATTCCGAGAACCTGAATCCTATCGAATTTGAGTAAAAGAGTGTTGTTCGTTAAAAAAAAAATTGGTTAAGCCGTTTGACTAAATAAGCCAAGTGGCTTCTCTTTTTTTTGTTCTTATTCAAATTTTTTTTGCATTTGTTAGTTTCTCATCATTTTTTTGGGAATTATTGCTTCGTCATGACGAGAGGAATCTAAAAAGTTAAAAATTACGATCGAAATCCATTTTTTTTGAATAAAGACGAAAAAATTAGCTTATTAGCTTATTTTTGTCTTTATTCAAAAAAATTAGGTTTTGATCGAAATTTTTTAATTTTTAGATTCCTCTCGTCATGACGAAGTAATAATCCCCAAAAAATTGACGAGAAACTAAGAAATGCGGAAAAAATTTGAATAAGAACAAAAAAATAAACCACTTGGCTTATTTAGCCGAACGGTTTAATATACTAGTCACCTTGAGCAGTTGTTTTTTTTTTTGCTCAACCAGTCGCCTTGAGTTGTTGAAAAGCTTGATTGATTCTCAATTTTATGCAACTTTGGCAAAAAAATGATGGAGTTTATCTTTTGTTTGTGTTTTTCAATCAAATTCGAGGTTTGAGGATGGTGGAGTCTTTTGATTGAACTATGTGTAACGTGGCACAGACAAAAAATGAACACTTTTTTGTTTATAAATAAAAATTTCGACGTACCTTCTAACTAAATAAAGTATCCATACAGACCATACTCATATATTCGTATGAGAAATTTATTATAATTGCACGAGAAATTTATTATAATTGCACGACACGATAAGAACATATACCATTGACAAAAAGTGAGTAAAAATGCATCATCTACATATCTGATAGGTGCTGAAAAGCACCCTTTTATTCCTATTAACTTAGGCTTTGTCGATCCTTTCTAATGTTATTTAACGAGCTTTAATTGGTTTGTAGTGTTTCAGGCCTTACGGAGCATTCGGAAAGGATTTGGAGTAATAATCGTGAGTTAAGGATGTTCCGGAGCGATCCGCGGCGAGAAGAGGAGCGAAAAGGTGAAGACTGAAAATTTGGTCCGGACCAAGGATATGTTGGTCCGGACGACCAAGACTGGAGCACGATATGAACAGTCTGTTTTTCTGGTCCGGACCAGCGGGCAGCAAACGCTGCAGACGGAATTTTGCTTTACGTTTTTTTTAGTCTAATCGAATTTGGCCGAGACTATAAAAGGCATGCCTTAGTTCATTACTTAGGTTACACTTTACACGTTATTCTTTCCGGCGGCAATTAGAGAGAGGCAAGAGGGTTTCAAGGAATAAAAAAACTCATGTCTTCCTTGTCTTCTTCAACTTCAAGCGGATCTTCTCTCTCCATGGCCGGTTAAACCCAAAATTTAGAGGGAAGATGAAACCTCGCACCTAGTAACTTTATTTTATGTATGGGTTTTAGGTTTATTATTCGGATCAATTGTATAACTAAGAACTCTTTCCGTTTCAATTGGATGGATTGTTGGTTTTAATCTATTGAGTATTTGTATGCATGCTTTCAAATACGAGTTATACAATGGCTTTCATTGATTGTGGTTGGAGTTCTGAGATAGATTATACTCATAAGACGGGCCGTGCCGTTAGGCGGCCAGACCGTACTTCTGAGACGGTCCGTGCTATGGGATAATCTATACCTTTTAACAACTCAATAATTTTCTTGACGATTATTGCTAGGGTTTGCAAGCCCTAATAATAATCCCTTCTGATTCGAATAATTAATCTCGCCTATGCATGTAGGAGTTACGCGGTCGAGGTGGATTCGAACCCTAGATTTTCTTTCCAATCGTTACAAACTTTCCATTTAATTTATCCTCTTAGTTTAATAAACTCTCCAAGTTCAAACAACCGAGCTTCTTTTGCTCGAATTAATCTAAAAATTAATCGAATTTGTCGTAACTTAGCCATACTGTCTCCGTCGGAACGATACTCGGTCTTGACCACTATTCTACGGAGTAGTAGTTAATTCTCGATTTTATAAATTTATTTTTGACACGGAACGACGCGGTCAATATCTCCTTAAATTTCTCCATGTTCATAGCCAAGTCTCTTGTACGCAATGAAGGAATCAATTAAACCAACAAGGAAAAAGTAAAAATCAAAAGACACAAAAGAAAAATGCAAAGAGACAAAAGGAGTAGACAGGCTCTTTATTTGCTGAGAGGTGCTCAACAAGACAACCACCACAGGAAACTCCCAAATATTTTGTTAGCTCACGTGAATATTACTAGCGTTTTTGTGTTTCATGCCAATTTACGCGCACCTCGGATTAATCCCTACAATCCCTCCCACAACCATTTTCACACACTTGCGCGTGCGGGTGAGATAGTCTCAAGAATTGCTCGTAGAGAGAATCGAACCGAAGACTCTTAGAAGAAAGCAAACCCCTAAGTTCCCCGCCCTAGGTTGGTTTTCTCAAGACTTGTGATTGCATGAACACCGAAACCTATTCACGAGAAGTCTAGCATCTTCAATATGGTCGAAAAGAATTACGATAGATGTTTTTTCCTTGAGAAGATTCATTGCCAACTCAAAATCATTTCCCCTTCCACTTCATGCAATTAAGCTTTAAGGCATGTACTGATTTTTTGAGGTTAAAACAACGAGAGAGATAGAGTGAAAAATGAAAGTAATGATTGAAAAGTTAGAGAGAGAAAAAGTAGAAGAATTACTTTATCCAAAACCCTGGGTTTGAAATTCCAAACCGAACAAGGTTTTTATCATTTCCCCTTCCACTTCATGCAATTAAGCTTTAAGGCATGTACTGATTTTTTGAGGTTAAAACAACAATCACATATTCGATAATTTATCATCCAAAACTCGCTTAATCGTGAGACTTATATGTAGGGGCGGACGAAAAAATTCAAGGTTGGGTGGGTGAACATTGAAAAAAGTTATAACAAATCGAGACTATATTAATTCTTCCAAATTTGTATGCGATTAATATGTGCTCAGTGTCGATCCGAAAATTAATAGCCGGATCAATCGCTCTGCATCCGCTCGGCAGCATTCCCAAAGAGTATAATTTTTCTTGGATCAGACGGGACGACAACCACACACACGGAACAAAGAGTCACGTACTTCCAAAGAAAACGGCTAGCTACATTAGGAGCCCAGCCCCCTAACAATTCTACCCCACCATCCCCAACGGTCGAGACACCCAGGCAAGGGGCTCCAGCCTCCTAAAGTCGCAACGTTTACTTCTAGTAGGGTAGTATAAAACCGTCTCTCTCTCCTCTTCCGTGTTCGCCGGACAGAAAACCCATTAACAAATTGCTCAAAACATTCCCCATTTCGATTTCTTCCCCAGTCCCCCACAAAAACCCAATACAAAATGTTTAAACTATTTGTCGCGATTAGTGCTTTATTGGTCTTGTGCGCGACAGATTCCGGTACGGCGCAGCAGGGCAACAATGCCGCCCCTGCACCGGCACCCGGTGCTTCCCACTCGCACCCGCCGGCTACTTCTTCGCCCGCGTCCAGTCCTCCGGTGCCGGCTCCGGCCAGCCCTCAAGTATCTCCTTCGAAGCCTCCGAGTTCATCGCCGCCGACTGCCGCTGCTCCCGAGATTTCTCCGGCGATGCCCCTTTCTCCAACGGCCAGCCCGTCTGCTTCGCCGGTGCAATCCCCGACGCCTTCGTCCGGTAAGAGTACTGTTGTGACAACCACGAAATAGAGAAGAAAAAAAAAAATTGATTCATTTTAGATTGCGAAATGAAATTGCGAGGCCGATGGGATAAGAATTTTGAAGTTGGGTGGACGAACATTAAAAACGATTAAGTACAACGTATAAAAGCCAAAAGGCCATATAAATTAAGGGAATTGATTTTAGCACTCCAAAAATTGATTGAGAAGCTCTAAAACGATGTCGTTTCGTAATTCAATTTTGGAGCCCCTCTATCAATTTTTACGGTGTCAAAATCACAATCTTAAATCAATAGCATTATAGTATAAATTTTGAAACGTGGGTAAGGCTGCGGGCCGCACTCACAAATAAAACTGTAGTCCAATTTTTATTTTTATTTTTATTTTTATTTTTACTTTTACGGTTGTCCAAGCTCGTGTACTTGCGGGGCTTACCCCTGGCTTTCCTTGCTCATCAGCCCTCCAGTCCATTCATCCTTGAAACGGCTCTGATACCAATTACGATTAAGATTGCAGTATTCATAAGGAACTCCTCCAAATTTTGTGTCGTTATTTAATTGCTTGTCCTTTTGCCTTTCTTCATAATAGCTACTCCGGCGAATCCTCCGGCAGCCGCTAAAACGCCCGTGAGCACTCCGGCGCCATCTCCTACGGTGTCGTCTCCAGCGAAACCTCCTACTACAGCAAAAACCCCGGTCGGCGCTCCGGCTTCATCTCCAACGGCATTAACTCCGGCGACTCCTCCTACTGCAGCAGCAACTCCGGCGAGCACTCCGGCACTAACACCGGCAATTTCGCCGGCGGCGGCGGAGGTTCCGCCGGTTCCTCCGGTCCCTGCAACACCTGCGGAGGCGCCGGAGATGTTCAAAAGCCCACCCAGTCCGCCGCTGGCGAGTTTGTCCCCGGAGATCGCTCAGGGTCCGATTCAGGACGAATCTGGTTCGAACTCAAAGTACGAGGGTCGGGCCATTTTCAGTGGGCTGGCTCTTTGGGCCGTTTTGGCATTTTAAAAACACGAGTACTCATACACTTCTTGTATTTTTTGCAATTATTATTGGGGTGTCGCTAATGCCAAAAGTCGTTTTTGTTTGTGTCAAAATTCTAGAGCGTAAAAATTTGTTTACCTTGCACATGGTACAAGATTTTTATGCGCTACAATTTTGGCACGAATTTAAAAAAAAAAATTTTGACATTATCGTGTCCCTTTACTATTGTATTAATTTTGTGATGATTGATGGTGAAGCAGAAGTATTATTCATTTGTATATTTGGTTGGTCAGGGTATGGCAATCTATCTCACTTGGGCTGTTTGGCAAACCTTCATGATGATGTTTCGAATTCTTATCCGTTAATGGATAATAACTACTTCCAGCTCAGATTTTTTGATTTTTTTCATGAATATACACATATTTTGATTTGATTTTTCGTGAATATACCCATATGTTGAGACATTATTATTTGCTCTTGGACGAGCACATGTGGTATATCACACGTGTTATGATTGGTAAATACTGTATGGCTCATAATTTTTGTGTGGGTAAATTTTAGTGAAAAGAAAAATGACATGTGATATGTTGTGATTGGTGTAGAGCATTGCTCCAAAAGTACTCAATAACCTCCCGTATCTAACCCTCTTATGATTCCCTGATTTTTTTTTTATTTAGTATATACGGATCATCCGTACACGTAATTTACTAGCACTAACTTCATGTTTTCTTGCTCCTAATTACAAATTTCCTTGAACTCTCTCTGTTTAAAGTCTGTTAGCTGATGAGACCAACTGGAGGTGGTATTAATGTTCCATCTTATAACTTGCATAATGGCACTCTAGGATTTTTAATGTTTAAACAGTTTTATGTGTTGACTAATCCGGCTAAATAAGCTAACTGGTTTTTTTTTGTGTCTTTATTCAATTTTTTTCCTTATTTGTTAGTTTTTCGTCAACTTTGGGGGGATTATTGCATCGTCATGACAAGAGGAATCTAAAAAGTAAAAAATTAAGATCGCAACATAATTTTTTTGAGTAAAGACAAAAATAAGCCAATAAGTCAATTTTTTCGTCTTTATTAAAAAAAAGATTTCGATCGTAATTTTTTACTTTTTAGAATCCTCTCGTCATGACAATGTAATAATCCCCCAAAAATTGACGAAAAACTAACAAATACGAAAAAAAAATTGAATTAAAAAAAAAAAAGCCAATTAACTTTTTTAGCCGAACGGAGAAAAACAATGACGTGATAGCATGCATCAGGGCGGCTCACTTGCAACATATGTGACACAGTATAATGCTTCAATTTGAAGCATAAAAAAAATGCCCTTTGTGTGTCTATTATTGGGTACATGAACTTAGATGTACGGAAATGAGATCCCCTTATAGTGTCCAACACTTGCACAAAATTTCGTCGCGCATTATTTATCTACCGTGTTGCCGTATGCAGCGGGTTAAACATGATCAATTCTCGACATGGCCGTGTCTATACCAATTTATACTCTCTACCATTTTCTTAGTACCAAAGAGATCCATAACAAAACTTGCCAAAAATCCTAAACGCATGGGGGATGATTTGTAAATAATACACAGCAAGGGATATGTTGTACTCGTGCGGATAGTTCATTCTTAAATCAGTCCAGCAGCACTTGGTGGGTGGGGGACCTATTAATATTCCTTTCTATATTACTAGTATTGTCTTGAGGATCTATACCAGACTCGATCGGACCGAAAAATTAAGGTAACGGACGGTTCCGATTGGGTGTAAAGGTCTGATTCGGGTCCGAAATCTTTTTTTTTTTTGGGCAGTCGGTCAGGCGTTGGGCACGCCTGAAAATTTGCTTACCAGGCCCCAACCCGAAAAAAAATCCGACCCTGGATAGGCCTGGTGGGAATCTTGTAGGAAATTTTCATATTTCATATACAAACAGGCTACAGAGGCCCGTGGAAAAAGTGTCGGGAATATTTTCTTTTCGCATGAATAATCATCACATATGAATTGGGGACGGTATTGTGCGGTGGTGTAGGCAGCACCTCCAAGTTGTCGGATCGTGGATTCGATGGCTCGGATCTCATCTCGACAATGAATGGCTCTCGATCGTTGGTTGCCGAGATGAGATTAGAACCATCGGATGCATGATCCGACGGCTCGGAGATGCGCAGCACAACCCGAGTCCCATCTCATATATCGATTATTCTATTCTATGTATGATTTGTTGATATATGTAGTTCAATTATTGGCGGAGGTGACTCCATACGCAAAGGTACGGGGGCATGCGACACCATGGAAAAAAACAGAAGTTGCTACTGTTATGACATAAATTTTGATTTAACTAAAAATTGACTCTCTGTTCGGTTTGGGTTTGGAGAGAAGTCTTAGAGAGTAATGAGTGGCGAGAGGTAATGAAAATTTATTGAAGACCGCGCACAGAAATTTTAAGACTCAATAAACTTTATTGATAAATGCAAACCGTATCGATGTATTTTTTGTAGTAAAAAAATAAACGTTAACATTGCCTCCTTGTCATCTCTTCACAAAACTACAGTGGGACTGTGCTTTGCTATTTCTGTCTGTTATATTGATCAAAACATAATTTCCATTGGGAAATAACTTTGCCACTCATTTTTTTTTGTTAACGTCACTCCCCTGTAAGTGTATTTTTTGTGTAAAAAAACACTTGCAGGGAAGTGACGTTAATGAAAAAGGGAATGGCAAAATCAGCTGCCTTTCCTTTAATACTAATTTGTTTATTATACTTCTATTGATTCCAGACGATATGGACTGTCTCTCTGCTTCCAAAAATAAAATTATGGCATATGTCTAAAAAGAAAACAATTACTAGTTAGTAAAGGGAAATGGTTTAAGCAAAAATGCAGAGGCGGTTCAGCATTTAAATTTTATGAATGGCCCCATAAAAAAATATATAATTATGGCACAAGTCTAAAAGAAAGCACAAGTCTAAAAGAACACAATAATTGATACACGCACCTCTACTGTTTCTCCCTCTGGATGTCTTTAAAATCGCTAGGCGTTAGTCGGGCGGAAAAGTGATATCTAGCGCTTAGGCGGGGACTAAGCGCCCGACTAGTTGGCTGTCTAATCTAGGCGTCGGACCACCGCCTAGCGCCTAGACAGAGACTAATCAGCCTAGGCGGCTGCCTTTTCGAACACTGTCCTCTCCCTCGATCCGGCCGAAGGCAGATCATTCATGCCAGAATTAGTGAATTTACAAAAAAATCTCTCTCATACGACCTAATCCTAAGATTGTCAAAGTTTGAAATTCAGAATATAAATTTACAATTTATCTTGTCACACTTGGGCTACCCAGGGCCTCGAGGTCAAGAAGTTTGTTATGGATAATAATGTGACAAATGAAAAGAAAAAATAAATACTATACTGTACTATTTCAGTCCGAGTTCAACCGAAATATTATTTTGAAATGAGAAATGATATTACCACATCTTTTTTATTATTGTCCCTTCCTGTAAATGCATTTTGCACCAAAAAAAATATATTTTTACGGAATTGTGACAATAACAAAAAAGTTTGTGGCAATATCACAGGCCGTCGAAATCCAAGCGAGAAAAACTGCACGCCGCAAAATAAAAATCGTGAAAAGCTGGAACTTTTAGGCTCTGTTTGGAACTTAGAGAAAGGAAAAGAAAGGAAAAGAAAATAAAAGAGAAGGAAAATGAGAGGAAAATACGAAGGAAAATTCACTGTTCATTACACTGAAAATTCTTATTTTCTTCCCCTTTTCTCTTCCAACCAAACAATGGGAAGGAAAATTTTTTAATTTTCCTTCCCTTTCCTTTCCTGTCCATAGGTTCCAAACGGAGCCTTAGGCGCTGCAGAGAAAATACGGCTACGGAGAATCTGTAGCTAGGCAGCCTACTACTACTTTTGAAAGAAAGCTCTCTTTCTGATTCGGTCATCTCTTTCGCGAATTGAGATCGCGAGAGAGAGAGAGAGAGAAATGGGCGCGGCCGAGAACGGTGGAGTGGCGTGCAAGTGCATGAGAGAGAGGAGCTTGAAATTCAACAGCAGTAGTCTCAGTGGAGGAGGAGGAGGAGTATTCCGTTTTTTGGAGAAGAGGAAATTTAGGAAGAATCTCGTTAACGTCTTTCCGATTCCTCTACTCCGATGGGAGCTCTCTTCGTCCAGATCAGTCGCCAGGACTAATCGAATTCTCAGGTGAGCTCGTTTTCGAACCTCTTCACGTCGTTTGGTTGCGATGAAATTGTTACTACTACCTCCGTCCCAGAAAATTGTTTTTGTCCGCAAGACGAGAACTGAAAAATTCTCCAATGCTTACGTCTGTGTCCAATTTTTTTTTTTAATCTTTTTGCCGCTAGCTACGAGTGGAATTTTGGTGAACAATAACTTCCTTTCTATTAGTTGAAATGACGTGGGCCTACTGCAAAATGATATTATGCTTACCATACAATCCACTTTTTGGTAAAAAATGATATCACTTTGTGGTGGGTCCACACCCTCTAAATATGGATGAGTTTTTTAATTTGTCAAAAAGTTAGAATTTTTCGTCCCATGGACTAGAGAAACGAAAAGGAACTTCGCCGGTAGTTTCAGTGAGGAGGTCGTTTTCCCCATGGACTAGAGAAACGAAAAGGAACTTTGCCGGTAGTTTCAGTAAGGAGGTCGTTTTGGCCGACTCATTCAGTTAGTTGTATTTTTTAGGACTTTGACATAAGGATGCTTCATATATCACAAAGCAGGTCGTAGTGGTTACGTATGAGAGTACATATATTACAAACTAGGCCACAGTGGTTATGTAGGAGAGTAGAGCCATGTTTCATAAGCAGCACCTATAGGGCATGTTTGATGTTGGTCGTAGGCAAGGGGATTGGATTAACAATCCCATGGGTTGGCTATAACCTTGTTTGGTATGCATAACCCTGTTTGGTTTGCATTTGGAAATGCGGTTATACCAAACCCAAGGGGTGGGGGGTTATTGTTAGTCCAGTCCGGAGTTACTATGAGTGGAAGGTCCATTGTGCCCTTAAGTACTTCATACAATACAATAATGCCCTCATTTACCTCTCTTGTATTAGTAATTCATAGTATGAGTAATCTCACCAGACTAATGCTGAGGTATTAGCAATACCAAATCCCATTCTGTTGTATAGCCCAAATTTTGTAGGATTGGTTGTCCATTATGTAAACGCCCCACCAATGGTTGCATTGAAATGCCGGAAACAAAATCCTGCGGATGGTAATCTGTTCCCGTTTCTAATCCAGTTAAAAACTAGAGTCATTTTCCAGGGTCAGCTATTTTGACATTATCTTCTCCTAGGGATCCTCATCTTTCTAACCCAAGCTATTGGCGAGAGTTTCTACATGGACTTGAATACTGTGCTCCGATCTAGCTTGTCCAATGATGGCTCTTCTTTTTCCAGCATCAAAGCTTGGCTTGGTGGTTTGAGGTGGATCATGCAAGGCTTCAATTGAGTTTAAATCGGGCAAATTCTAGCTTCCACAGCAAGGGAGTCTGGTGATATTTGAATAGCAATTGACTTTGTGATCAAACATCAGAAGTTGGTTATTTTTGGTAGCCAGGGTCATACAACTTCTCTAATTAGGCGAACACCAATGTTACGCAACAAGACTTGCTTGACATTGGTAGCCATGAAAGTGCTTCACAAGCGTCTAGGGCTTAGGTTTGGTTTTGTGCGAGAGAGGAGGAATGCTTATTTTGTCCAATTTCACATAAGTTTGCTTGAAATATTACGGAATGAAAATAATAATAATAACGGTGCTATGATCATGAGTAGCAACTCTGCCACCCTAACGGTAGAGGTGGCTATCTCATGGGGGAATGGTATTTGATATCTGCTCATGAGGGTACTTGCGAGGGATCTCGGACAATTGGCTTGTCAGTTCATTTGTGTTTGGGTCTTGCACCCTAGGTCACATAATCCTGTAGTAGGACAGCCTCCCGCTTTTAATTCTCGCTCTCGCAAATTTAGTAGTTAGAAATATTTTCGAAAGATGCTTTGACGCTTGCGCTTGGGCTGCCGCTCTGGCTCACGCATGCGCATTATGTGACTTAGCTTGCAACCATAGTCTTGTAGTAGATTCTGAGTGGAGATTTCTTGCAAGGGGTGCATAAGCTCAATGGCTGGAGGGAGCTTGCTTAGAGAAATAGGATAGGACACCGACTATGTCTTCGTCCCCTGAAATAACATGATGTGCGAAAGAAATAAAGGGTTGCCATTTAGAAGCAGAAGCTATACTCTAGGGGCTTTCGCGGCCCAGCCCATAGGGTCCATGACTGCATGCTACATTACAGCAGCACGATCAAATGGGAGTAGTGATTGCTTATAAAAAAAATGGGAGTAGTGATTAAACTTTTAGAGAAATTCATGCCTTCGATTTTATGTAAGTATCACTTTTACTAATCAACAGAGAAGAAGGTTACTGCCTGAATGATCTGTTGATGGATTGTGTATTGCAGCCTGGATGCTCGGGAGAAATCAAGATCCAGATTGTTTGTATTATCCAAACATAAGAGGGTCCCAATCTTTGTGATGATGCCTATTGATTCATTTTGTACTGATACTTCTGGGGATATGAAAATTAGAAAGTAAGTGCCTTTTCCATCAGTTACTGTTGTCAACATTTGTCTCGGTGATGTATTTTAAGTGCTGGGGTTATGGTAACAGAACTAGAAAACTCAAATAGCTGCTTGATTTCTATTTTGAGAAAAACAAAAGGAAATACCTTCTTGATTCTATTTTCTTCTGGCGACTACTCAAATTGGACAGCAACCTCATGTCCGCCTCAGAGTTCTTTATGGTAAATAAGGACGTTCTCTTCTTAGGTTATTGGATATCGATCTTGGTCATACCTAGTTAAAGTCTCAATGCGGTAGTATATATTTTTTATTGTAGTGGTTTTGTATTTCCTCCACTTCTATTGGTGACAGTAGAGATGTGGATGTTTGCTCTTGTTGTTTCAGAATCAAGGCCTTAACTATATCTCTAAAAGCACTCAAGTTGGCAGGTGTCTATGGCATTGCAGTTGAGGTTTGGTGGGGGATTGTCGAGCGTACTTCTCCTTTTGCATATAACTGGTCTCTTTATGAAGAGCTTTTCAAATTGATATCTGATTCAGGGCTGAAGTTGCACATTGCATTATCTTTCCACTCAAACATGCATTTATCGTCTGCAGTGGAAGGAAGAGTTAGTCTTCCGTTGTGGATTGTAGAGGTTTGTGTTATTCTGTCTTTTGCTGTGTTACGATTCCTAGTTGTGTTTGTTCACATGTAGTTGATGCTTGACACATACAACTGATAAGGGGATAATATCTAGTTAAGTGGTGTCCGTACGTTCAAACTCTTGATGAATAACTTTGGGTTTTACGGAAAGTAATTTGCTCCTTCTGTTAGGCTTTTCTGTGATGTTACTGATGTATTAAACCAGACTCTTATAGAAGAAGAGAGATTAGGCTTGAGAATAATACATTTGAAAGTTCCTCTAGGTTTAGCAGTGTCATGACATAAACCAGTATCAACTATCATGTAAACAATGCCTTCTTCTGTTTTCCAGATTGGTCGTCACAATAAGGATATTTATTATCAAGACCGGAATGGGCTCTCGAATGATGATTATCTTACTTTAGGGGTGGACCAACATCCTTTATTTTCTGGCCGAACAGCCCTCCAATGTTATGAAGACTTCATGTCCAATTTTGTTAATAAATTTGAAGCGCTTATAGGAACTTTAATTGAGGAAGTGAGTGTTGGTCTTGGTCCTTGTGGGGAACTCAGGTACTTCTCCACCTTCTAGATATCCACAAGAGCAAAACTCTGGCAAGATAATATTAGGGTGTCAAATGCAGGTATCCTGCACATCCCTTCGGTGATGGTAGATGGAGATTCCCTGGAATTGGTGAATTCCAGTGTTATGACAAGTACATGTAGGTTGAATTCTGTTCCTGTTACTTCAAGTCGTCTAGTGAGTTGTCTCTAAATTCATGCATGTAAGCTTGTTTTCCTTTCAGGATGGAAGACTTAAAGATGGCTGCTTACCATGAAGGGAAGCCTCAATGGGGAAATACAGGCCCTCAAAATGCTGGATACTATAACAGCTTTCCATCTGAGGTTCCTTTCTTTGAAGAAGGACATGATAGCTTCCTTTCAGATTATGGCCGTTTTTTCCTTGTATGTATCTTGCTTATGTACCGTTTGTCTTGTTTATATACCCAAAGGCCAAAACTAGAGAAAAATAGCGAGAGAATAGAAAAATTGAAAATGGTTTGTAAGTCCTTTTGTATGCACTTTATAAATTGCACTTGAAACGTGACAATGTTGCTTGCTATTTGCAGGAATGGTACAGTAGTAAGCTGATCCGTCACGCAGACGTCATTCTTGCTAAGGCAGCAAGCATATTGGAGAAATATCAGGAAAATGAGCAGAATACTTTATTATTAGTGGCTAAAATTGGAATTATTTATTGGTGGTACCAGACAGTGTCACACCCTGCTGAACTGACCGCTGGTTACTACAACACTGCTTTAAGGGATGGTTATGATCCTTTGGCATCTGTCTTGTCTCGTCATGGAGCTGCTTTGCAAATTTCGTAAGAGTCGACTCCTATATTTAGTTCATACACTCTTTAGTCTGTATTCAGAATTTCAGATGGTTAGTATTGTTGCTTTCCAACATATAGTACGTCTTATAGTGTAGAAGATTAGGTTGGTTTCATGACAGAAAACAAGTGTCACATCAATGCTTAAGCATGATGGGGTGGGCCAGTTCATCTATCAATGCTCGAAGGGAAAAATGGGAGACACCATCTTGTTTAGTAATTGCACTTGATGTTCTGGAAAATCATGGGGAATGATCACTGAGAAGAGATAACGTATTTGGAAATTGGATGCGACAGTCTGTTTGGAAGTATGTCCTAGGGATTTTTTAGTGGTTATTGCATCATAGCCCTGTTTCCTTGCACGTTTGAGAACTTCCTGGATTCCTTGAGCAGATCATCCTTTTGATTAGTGAAAAATCTCAATTTTCTCTTTCTATTGGTGGAATCTTGGCCAGCACACTCGTTATTTACAAGTTCGTTCTTTTTTACTTCTTGTAGCTGCTTTGAAATTAGGGACAATGAGACCCCAGAAACCTACCTTTGCAGTCCAGAAAGACTACTCCAGCAGGTATTAAATCTTTCGTGGGTGATCAGGTCGTTTCCTCATATCTTTATATTTTATGCTAAAGTTCAGAATTTTCTGGATATTAAGAACACTAACTGTCATGCATCCAATTCAATGTGTCTGAACTAATGTCACAAAGATTTATGTGCTTAAGTTGCCTAAAAATTCCGATGAATTCATTAAAGCCTTTTCCTTAGTGCTTTACAAAGAGGTGTATACAAAATTGTTTCTTTTACGAAGAGGAGTATACAGAATTGTTGAAGGACTAAGTTTACTGGTACGTTTATATATTACCAATGTGCTTCTATTATGCTTATTGTTGATTCTACCTTGATGTGATTCGTCCCAGATTAGGACTGTGTCGAAGAAAAAGATAATCCATTTGACCGGAAGAAATTCTTACGAGAGATTTGACAAGGTAAATATGATTCTTTCTGGGAACATTGCTTAATTTGTTGCAATCTTTTCAACTGAAGGTGGAATTAATACTTTCCTTTTGAACCGTTTCTAAGCAGCACATCTAACTGGTTTAAAATTTAGAACATTGATCTAATTTATAGCAGTTACAATATGAAACCAAGCTTATGAAGTAGTTATTGGTAGAAGAAGGTCTCGCTAACCAGTGCCCCAGAGGCTAAGGTTAACAACTCTGGAATGGAAGATAAAGTGTAACTCAGGAATTTCTACCTACCTTAGAATATGTTAGATATGAAACCAAGTTACCATTTCTTAAGAGCAATTGCTTCTGCAGAACTGCTGCTTTTTCCGGTTATATTTCACAATGATTGTGTTGTCGTTCTGGTGGGAGATCATATAATCATATGTTGTTGATATAAATTATGAGAAACTATTTAAATGTTTTTATTACATTTTAGTGATTATCTGATAGTTGAAATGTGGTTTACCAAGATTGATAGCTGAAAGCAGTTGTTTGTTTTTCCTTTTCTCTTTCTTTTGGTTGCTGGAGGGCTTATACTTAGGTCGTGGATATGTGTAAAATTCAACATCCTGGATCATTTGTATTTGCGTTAGTGGATATGGCTTAAGGCTGTGTTTGGAACTTGTGGAAAGAAAGGAAAGAAGGGGAAATTTCAAACCCAAGTTTAATTTTTCTTTTAATTTCTCTTCGACTTTCCTTCTCAATTTCCTTCTTAAATCACTTTCCCTTCTTTCTACAAGTTCCAAACAGAGCCTAAAATTCAGCATCCTACGTGCAAATAAGACATGCATTTTCTCTTGCAGGCTGGACTACAGCAGATACATACCAACTGTTACTATCCACAAGAAGAAGCTGCAAGATCGTTTACTTATTTTAGATTGAATGAAAAAGTTTTCAGGGTTGAAAATTGGAATAACTTTGTACCGTTTGTGAGAAAGATGAGTACAGATCTGTAGAATTCCTATTAACCCATTTAACCAATTTATATACGGAATTGGTCCGCAGAGTTATTCCTCTCTGTCCACTCTTGTTAACTAAAATGACATTTTTTAACTGTTAAGCCCGGAAGCCGGCCACCTTTACAGAGTCTATTGTCAAAGGACAGAAGAGGGAGAAAGGTTCTTCACAAGCAACTTTTACTTGCAAAAATTTAACTAAACTGTTGCTTATAACTTCTTATGGCTGTAGTTACAGTTTGTTTTTTCTCTTTTGTTATCCCTCATTAGTTTGTTGTAATGCTGCCGAACTTAAAACAGATGGAAAATTTCAGTTGAGATATTAAAATACATTCAAAAACTGATTGAAACCCAATATATATCCATATATATATATATATATTATGAACTTAAAAATAGGTAAGAATCTGGTTGGCCAGATTTTAGCATTGTTTGCCTATCTGGCAATTGAGAACTCCGGCAGATGGAATGATATTTGTTAGAAGTGATGCCGGTCTTGCGACCATGCTTGATGCTTTTGCATAGCTTCCTGGAGATTCTTCTCCAGAGGGTGTAAAGAAAGCACCATTTAGCATCATATCTCCATCTGATCTCCAATTCCAGTTCTTCCATTCACTAGATCCCTGTGGACCTTCCCTTTTGGTCACCTGAACAAGTAGTAATCTTAGTCTATAACTGTTGGCTTAAAACATAAGGCCAAATTAAGTTATCTACTTATCTATCACTTTGGTTGGATCTAACTATTGATTAGCCTTTGCAATTTGATAGGATTTACATGTGGAGATTCAGTGTCGTATATACATGTTTCTTTCTTCGGCTACCTGTAAACTTTTCAGGTCATATTTAGCTTCAGTTGAAATAGTAGACGGATAGCATTCCCATATAGTTGGGCAACTGGGTTTATTATCTTGTAGACTGAACCAAGAAAACCATAGTACTTGGTTGGTCTGCCAACTTTCTGCATCCTGCTTCAATTCGATCTACTGAATTAAGTTTGAGATTAGTATGCATCTAGTACTGGCATGCTATGCATGAAATGTAAGCGAAATAGTTGACATTGCATGCTTGTATGGGAAACAGGGATTGAAGATGAAAAGTAGAAGGTACTAAACTTCACAAAGGAACTGACCTCCTTTGTGGAATTGTCCCCAGATGCTATGAATACATTTCCTTGGCTGTTAATTGTAGGATTGGCACTTCCTCCAATTGCATACATCTCCCAACCAGTGTACACATTATTCACAATATGGAAATACCCAAGTCTGCATCTGCAACCATCCCAAATTGGGGGGGAAAAAAAAAAAAGGAGGAAAAATTCTCATATTTAGTGTGGAATTTTAAAACATAGGAAATAGGCTGAGCCTAGAAAAATGGTAGGATTTATGTTGTCTATGTTTCGTTTACCTGGGCATTCTTTGAACTAGACCTTCCCCAAAGTAGTTGAAGGCAATTGTGACTTGCATCTTCTGATCTGCTAAGAAATCATCCTTGTGACCCAAAAGCATGACTTCATTATGCTGAAACATGTAGTTATTCGAGATGGTTATGGCCGTTGATCCGTACACGGCATCGATGAGCCCATCGGTGCATCTGGCTAGCGTGCAGTGGTCAATCCACAAATCCCTTGCCCCAAAAATGGATATCCCATCCCCATCTGAGATGCCTCTCAGCCCATAATGCCTTGGTGAGTCTCTCACCATAGTGTTCCCAGCAGGCACACAATTATGTATGTAAACCCCATGTATGATGATGTTAGTTGCTTCCGATATGGTTATGCATGGTCCATTCGCTATCTCTATGGTGTGCCCTCTACCATCTACGGTCTTGTAGGAGTTCATCATGAGTTCTTCCTTTAGCTGAATGACCATGTCCTGGTCAAAGATGATCCACAAAGGTTCATCTTGGATGACGGCGTAACGGAGGGTTCCGGGAAGAGGGTTGACTGGGTCGTCGTGCTCTGGATCGGTGACGATGTAGAATTCACCGTCTCGACCGCCTACGGCATTGCGTCCGAACCCGATGGCACAATCGGCTAGCATTTTCCGATTAGTTTCCCAGTCTGGGTCGCACCGCCAGCAGTCATCGATAGGGTTTCCGGTCCTACACGATGGCGCATCTGTCCCCAATTGCCTTCTTGAGTTCTTCTCTAAGATCCTAGTACAAAATTCAGAAGCCATGAGAATATGAGCAAAATCTCTCTTTACTAAGTTGTAGTTGAGATACATACCATTTTGTTCCTTCTGATATTTGCATGAGCGGACGCGTGGAGGATGCGAAGTGGGCATGTATGAGCATAGCAACCAAAAAGAGAGAGAAGGTTGACATGAGAGAGAGAGAGAGAGAGAGAGAGAGAGAGAGAGAGAGAGAGTTTGTGTGTTGAACTACAATGGTGGATGAATGGAGTGAGAGAAGTTGACGTGCAAATGGGAGATGAACGTATCCATTTATGGAAAGACTGGGATGGCTAAAACTAGGGAATTGTTGAGCTATATATTGTTCCTTGCTGTAAGAGATTAGGTGAAACTTCAAGACCCTTTAAGCCATGCTTGCAAAAGCTGTTGGCTGGGTGTCCTTTCTTCACATGTTAGTTTTTGGCGAATGATTTAGTCTGGGTGGAACTTGATTGAAAATCAAATCGAAACAAAAGTTTAAAGACCAATGATTACTTGAAATTGTGTCATTAGCTAGAATTACTCTTTGTTGCCGACATTTAGGACGAGAAGAATCACTGTAAAGGAGCAGGAATCCAGCTGGTTAGTAGGTACGAACCATAGTTACATAATGCACGTGAGAGAGAGAGAGAGTGAGTGAGTGCGTAGATCAAGTATTGGGAGCAAATTATGCGTGAAGTAACCCTCCAATTAACCAGACTAAATTCAACCTCTACTTTTCTCGCCTTCTCTTCTGCTTTCTGCAAGGCTTTAATTACATTTATAGATACTTCTAACGTGGGGAAAAAATAGAAAAAAGGGTAAAAGGTGACTCCGTAAATAGACAAGTAGGCATTTAAATTCCAGATATTAAACAAATAAGCAACTAACTATTAGCGGCTATATAATGCCACCCCAAAAGAAGAAAAGGAATTAGTTGCAATACTCCTTGCCGTATTTGGATGAGTAGGACAAGCGAATGGTCCTTAAGCAATCAATATATTTGAAAAATATAGTAATTAATATGGAATATTAACCGGATTAAGTATTATTTGCAATTTTCAAGCTTAAAAATAATAGTCTTATTAAAATCAAAAAATATACAATATGGATCTTGTTTTGAGATCTACCAAATCTTGAAAAAAAAAATTGAAAAATTATTTTCGTAAGCCTATTATTTTTAAGTTTGAAAATAGATCCTTATTTTTTAAGTACTTATTTGAGAATCTGGAACGGGGCCTAAACTGGTTCAAGTATGGACATAAATGCCCTAATGTCTAATTAATATGAGACATTAATTGTTTAATTATGGACTTGAATGCCTTAATGTCTGATTGATGTGGAACAATAACTGGTTTAAGTATGACCTAAATCTCATAGTGCGAATGCGTGAGTGTGAGCAGAAATGGAATTAACTATTAAGCAGGTTTATGGAAACGTCTCTCAAAAATATGCCATACAATGATACTTTGTGAGAGCGTGGAGTGTTGATTGAGAGCTTTGTGGTGTGGCTTACACTATTTTAACCAATGATAGAGAGAGAGAGAGAGAGAGAGAGAGAGAGAGTAATGTTCACCCTATTTTAAAGAGGATAAACAAAATTGCACTCGAGCTCAACATAGAAGAGCCTAGAGCAAGAGAGGAGGATTTGTCTAAGGATTATGTGACCTAGGTATGGACCGCAATGTTAGCAACTACTACTGTTAAAGAGTGTTGGTTTATCTTATGGGTAAATTTCAAAATAACCCCCAACCTTTACACCAAAATCTAATTAGACTCCCAATCTTTTAAAAGCTTCAATTTTACTCCCAACGTCATCTTCCGTTAATCAAAACGCCCCCTTTTGTCCGAATAACTAATGGATTTCATTAAAAGCTCCGTTAAATAGCGTCCCAATCAAATTTCGATGATCCTAGCCGCTCAATGTATTCAAAACGTTATTTTAAGGGTGCTCACGAGAAATCAGCAAAAAAAAAAAGACCGGAAAGGGCTTCATCTAAACAATTTTTTATTGAATAGTTCGATAAAAAACTGTTCAAATCAAGCCTTTTCCGATCATTTTTTTTGTTGATTTCTCGCGGGTACCCTTAAAATCATGTTTTAATCATATTGAGCGGCTCGGATCATCGAAATTTGATTGGGGAAAGGGGAGGTGCGGATCGATCCGGATTTTGCTTCGGTATGCACCTCCCTTTTTCTGATTGAATTTCGATGATCCGAGCGACTCAATGTGATTAGAGAGTGATTTTAAGGGTACACGAGAGAAATTAGCAAAAAAAATGACCAAAAAATGCTGGATTTGAGCAGTTTTTTATTGAACTATTCAATAAAAAACTATTCAGATGAAACCCTTTCTGATCATTTTTTTAGCTTATTTCTCTGCTGTACCCTTAAACTTACGTTTTGAACACATTGAGCGGCTCGGATCTTCGAAATTCAATCGGGACGATATTTAACGGAGCCTTTAACGAAATTCGTTAGTCATTCGGACGAAAGGGGGCATTTTGATTAACGGAAGACAACATTGGGAGCAAAATTGAAATTTTTAAAAGATTGGAAGGTCTAATTAAAATTTTGTTGTAAAGGTTGAGGGCTATTTTAAAATCTTCCCCTATCTCTTGAATGATCAAAACCTCAAGGAATTGATCAGACTTTAGAAGAACAAACAAAACACAACCAACTAGGCAACTACTCCCTAGATTACATTTACGCGGGGGGACACTTTTTTGGGTGCGATATTTATTAGCGACCAAACCATTTAGGCATTACATTTATTAGCGAGACTCTCTGTCAGCTCTTTTTTTTCATTTTTTTTTGCGAAGGGGAGTGATTTTCGCAACCCCCTCTAAAGTGCAAAAACCAATTCCATATTTAGGCTCCATTCTTGCAAAAAAGATTTTAAAAAAATTATGTTTTGTTCGTCTTTTTTGTTAACTTCGTGTTATAATTTTTGGATTAATCATACGTTTTCGATGAGAAGAGTCTAATAAGTATAAAAATATGACGCGGAGCAAAAAAAAAAAATTCACTAAAGACGAAAAAAGTATTAAACAGCTGTTTTTTGATTGTCTTAAGTGCCGTCTTATTTTAATTTTTTCAACATCTGCCCATAATTTTAAAATTTCCCGATTCGAGTTGTTGAGACGAACGATTACCCCAAAAGTTATGATGAAAAGCTAAACGAAAAGTTGCGAAAAATTAAAAAAAAAATATCGAAATATAAGTTTCAGACTTGTAAGTTTACAAGAACACAGCCTGATTTTCGCGCTCCCAAGCGGAGGGCGGAGTGCGAAAATCCGGAGTGCGAAAATTACTCCCCTTGTGTGAAAGAGAGAACGAGGCTTTAGAGACACACCCTTCATTAGTTCATTATAACCGTAGGGGTCATATTATTCGACTTATTTCATAAAGGAGGGAGCATAGTGCAATTATGTCGTAATCGAAAGGGTTGTTGTACTTAGAGGCTGTTCCAAATGAACAGTAAAAAGTACTTTTAGAGAGAAAAAAAAATTTCAAGCTTAAAAATTATGTGTTTACGCAAATAATTTTTCTGTCAATATGGATCTTGTTTGATAGATCTCATTAAGATCTTTTAAACGGTGCAAAAAAAATTAAAAAAATATTTTTCATTTTCATTATATTTGAGTTTGAAATTACCTTCATTTTCTAAAAAATTACTTTTTTTAAAAGCGAAACACCCCGTATTGTAAAACCTCTGGGAGGTATTGTTACCCCGTTCCTCGTAGGTTTTTTTGGGTTTTTTCCTCAAAAATATATTCAAGAAAAAATCCAAAAAGATTTAGAATGAGTAAAAATCAAATATTTTTATTTTTTTATGAATAAATAATCTACAAAAGTTTGGACTAAAACGAGGCAACATGAAACTTTTTAATAAGAACAAAATCCAAAAAAAAAAAAGAAGCCAAAAAGAACACACCTTAACCTACCGTGAAATACCCTTCTAAGCTAAGAAGAACCACACCTTACCCTTAATTGGCTTCTCTTGAACTTATGTCACAATTTCAAAATGGCCTCCGCTCCCGCTATCAATTCTCGCTATGTATTTGTCTTCTCAATTTTCGTACACACGAATTTTAGTTGTTCGGGAGATTTCTGAATACCTTGAACACAGAAACGAAAAGTATATTTGGATTTCGATCAAAATTTTTTACTTTTTAGATTCCTCTCGTCATAACGAAGCAATAATCTCCAAAAAATTGACAATAAGCCACAAAATGCGAAAAAAATTTGAATAAGGACAAAGCAATAATCCCCAAAAAATTGACAATAAGCCACAAAATGCGAAAAAAATTTGAATAAGGACAAAAAATAAGCCAAAGTGGCTTATTTGTCCAAACGGGCCCTAATTGGCTTCTCTTGACCTTATGTCACAATTTCAAAATGGCCTCCGCTCCCGCTATCAATTCTCGCTATGTATTTGTCTTCTCAATTTTCGTACCCACGAATTTTAGTTGTTCGGGAGATTTCTGAATACCTTGAACACAGAAACGAAAAGCATTGTTCCGTATACGTAAATTGTTTTTTACGTATGAATGTCAACCCACGTTCTCTCTCTCTCTCCAAACATAAGTGTTTTGCCATATAGCAAATCCTGTATTTCCCGTTACTTACACCATCATCGCTTTCAAGTGCCACTGTCAACAAGGCATCTCTGTCCTTCTTGTTCTTCCATCCTAAGATTGGATAAAAGCCAGTGAGCGATTCAAATCCGCACTGTACTAAATTGACTGGTGATCGATTTTAAATGTAAAGGAGTACCCCATGGTTATCTTGCATTAATTGACGACTTTCATCGCTCTCTTACTGACATACAAAGAGGCAAAAATTCAATACTAGCCGAAGGAACCTATTTGGATATACACTATTTTTCATAAGCTCTCTTTTGGTCCTTGTTGTGAGTACCCTAATTACATGGTGTTACACCAAGCTTGCTCCTTAAACGTATGGTTATTTATTTATTTATCATGTTTTACTAACTGATACTCGTTTATTAATCACGTGAGTCTGTATTGAACTATTGATCCATCTTTCCATTGTTATATGTTCGTTGGAGTTAAGCTACATCTGGGAAAGGGGGGAATCGGAACTTACATCGATCGGAATATGTTTTGTTAGTGGTGCTTTTGGAGTTGCGGATGCTCAGGGTGGAATGGTTGGAGATCTCTCATATATGCTATCCGAGTTGGAGTTGCGGATGCTCAGGGTGGAATGGTTGGAGATCTCTCATATATGCTATCCGAGTTTATTTGAGTAGGTTTCTGTGGTTGGCTTATTTGTGGTTAGGATGTTTTTCCTCTTTTCTTATTTGTTACAGTTTCCAAAACTTTGAAAATCTTCTTTGCTTTTTTGATTCTTTAGTCTTTCTTTGCTGGTTTGACTGCATCAGGGGCTCTAACCTCTGGCCTGAGGTTGATTACAAGGCAGCATTTGAGAATCTCAGGGATGGCCTGTGCAAGGGAGCTAGTAAATTCAAGTCCTTTCTTTGGCCACATCGAATTGCACTTGACCGCTACAAATTACTTTTGGCCTCATCAACTTACTCTTGGCCGCATTGAATTGCGCTTGGCTGCTACAAATTACTCTTGGCCTCATCAAATTGCACTTGACAGCATCGAATTGCACTTGACCCCTACGAATTACTCTTGGCCGCATCGAATTGCACTTGACGGCATTAGATTGCACTTGGCCGCTACAAATTGCACTTGGCTGCATCGAATTGCACATGCGGCCAAGTGCACATCGTAGCGGCCAAGTGCAGTTTGATGTTGTCAAGTGCAATTCGATGCGGCCAAGTGCAATTCGATACGGTCTAGTGCAATTCGATGCGGCTAAGTGCAATTCGATGCGGCCAAGTATAGTCTTTTAAGTTATGTTACTCTCCCTCTATTCCTTAATGTTGGCCCCTGTTGGGGATTCCAATTGTTAAGAATGATATGCAATTATTGCACTTCCATCAAATCTCATAATGTAATTTCCTTAATTGCCCCTTATTGTACGTCTCACTCGGAATACAATACTAAAAAAATACTAATGAGGATAGTCTTGGGGAACTTACCAATTTTAGGATTTTGAATTTTCAAGGGGGACTAACATTTTGAAACATTCCGAAATTGAAAACCGGACCAACAATTAGTCACAGAGAGAGTATCTATCCGTAGCGTCATAGTTTTTACTTTCGGGGGAATGAAAACTTCTCGACTTTATGTTAACTTTTGGCCCAGAGTTATGAAGCAAAGTCTATTGGGTTAACAAATTTCAATCCATTTTTCCCTCGCAAGGTTTTTTTTCCCGGAAGTTCACTCTCTAACTTACATAACTGTCATTTTTCGACCTGAACTTGTACTAATATGTAGTTTCCTATCATGCAATTTGTACTCTATATGACATCCCCATCCAAAGAGAGAGTTCGAATCCCCTAAAATTAGCCAACAAAAGAGCTTTTCTAGCGATTTACAAAAGTGTGTATCCATAGATAGATTCATTGATTCACCTATCTCATTATACTGAGGCATCAAATTAAGTCAAATTCTTCGAAGCGACTAGTAATTGCTAATTTTCTCTTTCTGTTCTTTGCAGTTCTATTCTTTGCTATCTCCGCATTCTTCAAACTGCTCAGCGTTCTTCTCTATGCATATGTATTTCCAATTAAAGCTTCCATTTGTAAAGTATTACCGCTCAATGGCAGCCTCAGAAGGATACAAAACTGTTTCAGCTGACCTTGCTGCTGGTGGCATTCATGCAGAACCAGTGCAAGAAGTATGTCTCTTTTTCTTATTATTGTGATGATTATATGAAGCAAGATACTCCTATGAACGCTTGACTTTGTGTGTGTATGTATGTACACATCGACCAATCATTTCGTGGGGTTCGTGCAGGCTGAAGAAGACCCCAAATGACTCGAGCGACTAAGCACCAAGGAATTGTTGTTTAAAAACATGGATTATGCACTGCACTGACATTGTCGATTTCCCCTGGATTTTTATCTGAAGATACTGGATCACATAGCTTGGGCGCATGGTTAGTGTTTCATTGCAGGTTGCTGTTGGTCTCATTTATGTTTTCATGGGATAATAGTTTTAGAAAGTTTGTTAGTTCGATAACATCGTTTGTTCCTGAGAGTGGATTTTGGTTTCAACTTTCACAAATGTTTCCTGGAAAACGTTTTCGGAAAAGTATAGCCAGGTTCTGTATTGTTTGCAAATAGAAAGCAGAATATACAAAGCAAATTGATACCAAACATGTAAAAATATTGTGTCAGCATACATGTTGTCTGTTTATACTGTTACTCGTTCATAAGTCGATAAAATGAATAAATACCCATATAAACGTTCTTTCTTGTGGTATTTTGACTACTTGCATCTGGTAATAATTCAAAAATATGATTAAATACCCATATAAGCGTTTTTTCTTGTGGTATTTTGACTACTTGCAAGTGATTATACTGTAGGTATGCACTTGTTCTGATAGCAATGTATAACGTGTGGGATCTTATCGGGAGATACATGCCACTTATAAAATGCATGATGGAATCGCAGAAAGGACTTACTATAGCGATTCTTTCTCGCTTCCTTCTTGTCCCAGTCTTCTATTTCACAGCCAAATATGGCGACCAGGGTTGGATGATAATCCTTACATCCTTCTTGGGGTTGACTAATGGTTACCTCACTATCTGTGTCCTGACTTCTGTTTCAAATCTCCATGCCCTTTTCGGTGGAAGAAGGTCGGTAGAGATGCCCTCGTCCTCTGGGAGGGGAAAAAAGGACTATTCCAACTGATAAGCAGGCTGAGGCCATGGCTGGCATCATGAGAAGGTTCTGTGGGACTGCTGGCCAGGAAGTCAACTTGGCAAAATCCAAGATGTACGTGTCCCCGAATGTGCCAAGACAAAGGGCTAGGACTTTGAGTGCCCACGGCTCAATTCCTTTGACAACAGACTTGGGAAGGTATTTAGGGGTTCCTTTACTTCACTCTAGAGTAACTAAGGAGACTTGACAACCACCGCCTAGTGCAGTTGGTATGTCATCTCTTTGCGGGAGGTCCTGGGATCGACTCCTTGCTGGAGCAATACCCTTGGGGTCCCAAGCTATGGATAGCTTCTGGACTCTGTGCTAACTCTAACACCCCCCACTAACCCCCGCTGATGTATGACGATTGAAAAAAAAAAAAACTAAGGAGACTTATTCTTATTTATATTATGGACAGAGTTCGCAATAAACTAGGATTAGCGTAAATGGCAGTAAAGAGAATCAGTTTCACTTACCCGCCTAATAATAACGTTTAACGCTTGCGATGAGTGAGGAAGAACTTCCACATCCACCAAGTCTTCCCTACAGAACAACCGTATACCACCAGAGGCAATTACACAAGAAGAGGTCTGAGAGGAGGTTACAAGGTTCGTTGATTTGTTACCTAATTATTTCTCGAGTTTGTTACCAGATCTCTGCTAGCTAGATATTAGGTTAGCAACGTAAAGGACTATTAGCAAAGTTGTTATACCAAGAAGACAACATCGTAAGGAAATCGCACCACAACTAGGTTGGTGCCTGAGCCTCACAAAAATGACATGCGACCCAGCATCTTGCATTGCATAGAACAACAGCATAACCAATTATTGGCAAGAGGCCAATCAGAGTAACCGAGAAAAGTTTTCGATCTACGCATCAACCAAAAAACTACAAAAGCAAATACCCTACCCAAACAAGTCCCCAGAAAGTTGGAAAGCAAGACAAAAATGAAAAACAAATCAAATAACCTCAAGGATACTGGGGAAACGGTAAACCAAACCATTCAAAGAGAAATCATTTGTACGAGCTTTGGGCGCAGGGTATATGTCAAAGTATACCGGACATGTTCTGTCAACAAAACATACATATTCCTTGACATATTTCTTAGGACAAATGGTGTTTACAAGGATGTATAGATTTCATAAACAATATGGGAGTTTTTTGTGCGTAGTTTTGAGATAGGCTTATATTCCAAATATTGTTCCTCCATTTATTTCTAACTAAAATCCCGGACACAGATTATACACCCTTGCCAAATGGTAAGAGCATGACGCGGGTACTTTATACTCTCAGAAGAATCCATGTACCCTAGACATTTAGGCTAAGTTCGGTTGCAATTTTTGAGTACTGATCCGGAAAAAAAATTTTGAGTTAGTGATTGGTTTGATTTTTAGAAATGGTTGTTGGAGTAATGATTTGATAGAAAAATAGGGATAATGATTGGAAATAGGGTAATGATTGGAAAGAGATAGAGAGAGAAATATGGGTAATTATTGGAAGAGAATAGGGGTAATGATTGGATGAAAGAGTAATGATTGGAATGAGAGAAAAGTGAATAGAGATAATGATTACACTTTTTCCGGAAATGTTTTCCGAAAATTGCCTGAAATTGCAACCGAACACAGCCTTAGCTTTTCGATGGATAAAGTTTCTTGCGAATCATGTCATGTAAAACGTACGAGATCGATGGTGCTTCGTAAGAATGTTGAAAACTATCGTATAACTTTTTACATACTTTCTGCTAAATTGAATTCCTAATATGCTCCTCTCTCGTATATTCCTTCGTTTCTTTACCTTTTGAGTTATTTTTATAAGGAAAAAAAATCATTTCCTATCATGATATTCCTGACGGACAATGGTTATTTTGTAGGGAAATATACTTGTGCTGTTTCTTCTAGGGGGGATATTTGCAATTGCAGGGGTGACACTTGACTGGCTGTGGCTCATAGGGAAAGGGTGGTGACCAATTTTTATTCAAGTTTCTCTAGCTAGCGATTTTTTGTCGCCCCCTCCTTTCGACAGCACAAAATGAAATTTTGAGTAGGACTGTAGGACATATTATTAGAGTTTTTACTATGATAAGGACATAAATATTTTTCTGTAAAGTCTAAAGGACGTTTTGTCCAGAATTTACAAAAAATCCCTTCTAAGGTTGACCGGGGTTGAAAGTGCCTAAAATCCTCAGGTATCCTATGAAAGTACTAAAACCACTAAAACCCTATAATAGGAAAGTGTACCCTATGAAAGTGCCTAAAATCCTAGGATATCCTATAAAAGTTCCTAAAACGCTAGGGTACCCTATGAAAGTGCAACAAGATAAAAAAAAAACGTGAAAAAAGACATATTTTTTGTTAGTCAAATAAGACCCTTGTCTCATATAAGACAATTTAAATGAAAAAAGACATTTTCTGTGTTAGTCAAATGAAGCGCCATTGTCTCATTAAAGGCAATTTTGTCTTTTCACGGGCTCTAGACCCTAAAATATTTTTATTAGAGTAATGAACTCTACACATCGCAGAAACTTAGGTCGGACTAAAGCTCTTGTGAGATTGTTTTATTTGGTCTTTAGACTAATATGATGTAATTCCAATTTGTAAAATCTCAATTTTTTAGTTTGGTTTTGGGATAATGAGTGGAGAGAAAAATAGAGTAATAATTGGAGATACGGATAATAAGTGTGGAGAGATAGAGAGAGAAATAAAAATAATAATTGAAGAAAGAATTTTAATAAGTGTGTTTTGGCCTTTTGGGTTTGAAATTTTTTTCAAAAAATCACAAACCAAACAAAGGAGGAGCATATATTTTGTACTCCAAAACACCCAACCCATCTCTTCACTTCACTCTTCTTCTTCTCCAACTCCATTTCAGAAAAATGGCCATGACCAATCTTCTATCCACAACTCCAAAAACCCTCACTTTCTCTCTCATCAGTTTCAAACACCCATCTCTTCTCTCTTTCTCCACACCCACAACCCGAACCAGGAAATCCAGAACACTAACCGTCCAATCCAGAGGCAGCAACGACTCAGAAAAAACAGACGCCACCGACCGCCTTATCTCCGCCCTCACCTACTCCTACCCCTTCTTCGACGGCTTCCATTTCGGCAAATACGTCATCACCCAATACTCCCCAATCCAAACCCTAATCCAACCCTTAATCCCCTCAATTCGGGCTTTCAACGACGTCCCCATCAATTGGTTTCTTGTCTTCATAACCCTCTCTGTTTTCGTTGTCGGAAACTCTAATTTCAGCAGGTACGCAAATGACGGACCAATCAGCCCACTCAAGTTTAAAAATTTGTTTAGAATCATAGTATTTTTTTTTCTTGAGACATTAAAATTAGTTAAATCCGCGCACATAATGTTGTTAAAGAAAATCTAACATCGGCGCCCTGCGTCCGCCCTTGCAGGTACGTGAGGTTTAACACGATGCAGGTTTTAATCCTTGACGGGCTGTTGATTATCCCTGATTTGTTGGTGAGGGGGCTTAATCCAAAAGATGGGATTGAGTTGTATTTCGTGATGAGTCTGAATAGCACAGTGTTTTTGTACCTTTTGGTGTGTTTGGTTTACGGGTTTGGTTCTTGCTTGTTTGGTCAAGTACCCAGATTGCCGATTGTTGCTGATGCCACGGAGATATTTATGATGTTCATGTGAAGTATGTTTTCTTCTATGTATTTCATTTTGTTTACGTAGAGAACGTTCGGTCGATTTTGTTCAACTTGCCTGAAAGGTGCTGTAGACTTAGTTTCAATCAATGTGTTTTGCTCGCAGAGGTAGCATAGACTAAAACCAAACAATAGCCTTAAGTCTCAATCAATTGGGTCAGCTCAGCTATATTCATGTCGCAGGGGGAGCATATGATCCCTCTTTCTCTATCTCAATAAAAATCCATGTTATTGCTCCCTTGAGATGTTTATTTTGTTCTAAAGTGTCTTTTACTTTGGCTATCTTGATTTGGTTTTTTGTTGAGTTTGGGTTGATCAATTCTCTGCCTCTTTGTCCGAATATTGTCATTGAATTCTGCAAGCTTGATGGTTTTGTGAGATGCGTACTAACTTTGAATGCTTGTTGCTTCAAAAGCAAAGGCAGACAATGGACAACATGTTAATCTTCTGAAGTCCCAATATATGCATGGATTCTTTTTCATGCTCTGTGTTTTGGACGAACGCGATGCCGATATGCTGGTATAGCTTCCTTTTGGATGTTGAACATCTATGCTTCAAACTAATCCTAATGCTGGCTGTTGAATGTATAGTTAAAACCATTCCGATTTCATACTCGTGCTGCAATACATGGTAGATATACTCAACTTAGGGGTCTAATTCGTCTTCCGAATTCCCTCCCAATTATTGTCAGCTCTTGCAGTTTCACCACCTCCTTTCCTTCCCTCACTAGTCAATTTCTCTTATGAGTTATGACTACTCACAGTAATCGACTAATCGGTCTTGTCTTGCCGGATTTTAGTTCATGCACTTGAGGACCGTATGCCGGCGTGGTTCCATATGAACATCTCTGCTTCAAGCTTTTAGCTTTTGTGGAAATGCTGCTAGAGATCAATCTTGAAATAGCAAAATCAATTCCCATGTCACACTCCAGAACCTCAGAGATGGAAACACCTCCACTGCAATAAATTCAACTGTGGGTTCATATTCCTTTTCTACCTCTGATACTCATGGTCTATCCCACGAAGCATTACATCTCATATAGTCATACACACTAGGCCTAATCCGTTTACGCCCGATACGCTTTTGGAAAGGCCATATTAATGACTTACACTCTCATTTTTGAAGGAAATATTGGTATAACATTGATACTGTGCAAGCAGTAACACTTGGAAACCTGGCGTTGCGAAAGTGAAACAATTAAGGCTGCATTTGGGTCATGAATGTAGGAACATATTGGCCAAAAAGAGCTAGAAATCATGTAAGTAAACATAACTTCTCAATTCTATTGTTTTATTAGCTTTCTATTCAAAAATCAAAATTATCCAAAACAATGCTTCAAACAGAGGCTTACTGAATTCAAATGATCAAACGCCAAAGGCTCGTCGAAGTCGTACAATTAATTTTATCTAAAACCAGATCAGTGAACTCATGAGTCACATGAGTTTTGACCTTCTTCTTGTTGTCGATGAATTGGTCAAATATCAACCCACACAAAATACAATTACGAAAATAACCCAAATGGAAAAGAAGCAACATATTTACGACTCATATCTTGACGTAAATTTTTGTCGCATATCAAATGAATATAGTTGCGTATAACAATTATATCTTAAATACGACATAGGGTTTATACTGTTATTTACATTTTGGAGGTTGTATTCCAGAGCTCCCGCCATGAGCACTACCTACCGGATTTTCATAAATATCGAATAGTCGGCCAAACCGAAAATTAAATTGGATTTTTTTGGTGAATCCTGAATAGTCAATATCTCTCTCTCTCTCTCTCTCTCTCTCCATTTTCAAGAAGATGGCCATGTCCAATCTTCTATCCACAACTCCAACCCCCCTCACCTTCTCTCTCATCAATCTCAAACACCCATCACCTCTCCTCTCTCTCTCAACAAAACCCAGAACCCCAACCCGAAAACCCAGAACCCTAACCGTCCAATCCAAGGGCAACAAAAACGACGACTCACAAACTGACCCCGCCGACCGCCTTATCTCCGCCGTCACTTACTTCTTCCCCTTCTTCGACGGCATCCAGCACGGAAAATACGTCATCACCCAATTCACCCCTATCCAAACCCTTGTCCAACCCTTAATCCCCTCAATTAGGGCTTTCAACAGCATCCCCTTCAATGGGTTTCTTGTCTTTATAACCCTCTATTTTGTCGTGGTCAGAAACCCTAATTTCAGCAGGTACGCAACGTCCATTTCACCTCAAGTTTCAAAATTTGTTTAGAATCATAGTAGTTTTATTTTCTTGAAACATTAATTATTCAAGTCTGCTCGCCTAACGTTGTTAAAGAAAATCTAAGAGCATGTCCAACCCTTACACATACTTTTACTCAAATTTGAGTAAGAATTTGAGCAAGAGCTACATTTGGTATGAATCACTCCAATGGGCAAACCCAAATTTAAGCGACAGCTTTTGCATTGTTGTAAATTTGAGAGGAGAGAAATTTGAGTCTCCCTTTATTTGAGTAATTTTTTTTAGTAAAACTCAATTTGATATCGGTTTGAGTAAAGGTGTGGAGTCGATTTTTGAGGAGTTTTACTCAAATTTTGAGTTTGAGTGAAAAAATGAGTAAAGAGTTTAGATGCTCCGCCTATCCTAGAAGTTTTTGAAGAGTTCAATAATCGTCCTCCCAAGATGTATGCATCTATCAAAAAATTGAACACTAAGTTTAAGACTTTATCTCTTGAAACGGGTATTGTAGTACAAGATTGTAAGCATCTACGGTTATATATGGCTATGATTTTGTAAATGTATAGGTTGATCAAAAGTATTTAGGATTATTTCTTTGCTACTGTTTTTGTGATATGTGATAAAAAGAATTTAATATTTGTACACCCAATGGTGAATTGCTGTGTCTGTCTTGCAGGTTTGTGAGGTTTAACACGATGCAGGCTATAATCCTTGACACACTGTTGATTATCCCCGATTTGGTGGTGAGGGGGTTCAATCCAAAAGATGGGATTGGATTGGATTTCATGATGAGTTTGGATAGCACCGTGTTTTTGTACCTTTTGGTGTGCTTGGTTTATGGGTTTGGTTCTTGCTTGTTTGGTCAAGTGCCCAGATTGCCGATTGTCGCTGATGCTGCAGAGCAAGTTATGTGAAGTAAGTTTTATTTTCTGCAACACTAATACTGTGATGACCACGTTTGGTAACCACATTTTGTGTACCACACAATGATTTGCGCCCCATTTGTCATGTAATCGAGCACATTATACCAATGCAATTGTGACCCGTCACATGGTCACCTTAGCATTGCTCTTGTAATTCATTTTGTTGAGGTAGAAAATGTTGATTGATTTTGTGTAAGGTACCCGAAAGGTCAGTATATCTGTTTTGCTAACAGCAGGTAGCATAGTTTATTTTGCAAAACAAATTTTCCAATTTTCCTAGAAGGAAACTTTAGATTATTCGTGTTTCTTTATTTGAAAAAAAAAATTTCCATGTTGATCCCTTCAGATGTTTATTTGTGCTAGCGTGCCTTCTACTTTGCTGTATAGTTTCTTCTTAAAATTGTTATCTTACTTACTTTCTGAACAGTCTGTATCTGTGATTGTTTGAAACTTCCCGGGTTTTCTGTCATTTTTCCCTTTGTGATGAACAGTGGGCTTTAAGTACACAGTATGTTAGTGCCTGGTGTTAGATGGAATGCCTGAATGAATTACCCTCTTTTTTTTTTTATCATACTTAAGGTTAGATTACAATTTGGTTATTTTTTAGTTGGTTTTGGTTGAGCTTTGAGATGATAAATTTTCTGTTAGTGATTCATCTTTGTCATAGATATTGACACTGAATTTTCTGTTAGTGTGATGGTTTTGCGAGACGCAAACTAAAACTTTGAATGCTTGATGCTTCAAAAGCAAATGCAAAAATAGACCTCCATCTATACGTTTCAAGAGTCTATGTATGCATGAATTCTTCTATTTACTCGCTTTCTGATTGGAGCAAACTCGAGGCCCGTATGTTTGGCGTGGGCTTCATTTGAACTTCCATGGCTTCAAACTTGTCCCATTCTTTGGATGTTGAAATGTTGTTAGAGATCAATGTTCATGTTTAAAACCATTCCCGGTTCTTACTCCCGTGGCATAACATCATAGTAAGTATGCAAACATCTCCACAGAAATTAACTCAACTATGGGGTCATATTCAAATTCTTAACTTTCCGAAAGACAGGAAGATACCAATAGATTCGCAGGTCGTGGGCTTGCCAGATATTGTCGGCTCTTGCAATTTCGCTACCTCCTCCCCTGCTCTCACTATTCGACTACTGTTTCGCGACTTCTCTCCCTACTCATTTACATACGTGTGTAGGCCCCGACTCTTCTGTTTTTTGAAAAGACCACTTTAGGCTTCGTTTTGGTTTGGTAATGTACACGACCAAGTTTACCAAGGGAAAGAGTAAAATGTAGTATATTGTTTTCTTACCCTTTCCCTCCATAAGTCTAGCATGATTTTCTGCAATCGGTCAAATGATCCAACTTGCTGTGCGCATAGAAGTCGTATATCCATAAATCTATAAGGTACCGTGGGCAGTCGTTTTAAATTGTTCATCTTATCTTAGCCAAGAGTTATCGTAGCGAGCTCGGAGTTTTTCACCTTGTTCTATAAGGTACCTTGTTCTGTTGTTGCTGGAAAATTGGCAAAATCGCAACACATGAAGCGCGAAAAACGATGAATTCGTGGCTCATGTCATGTCAATTTGTTGTTTACCAGTATGAATCGAACGAATAGAGCACAAGAGTTTCATTGGCCAATCCGTACAAAAATGATTTTTATACTATAGGATTTAATCGTCAGTTAGTAATATTCCTATTTAAGTTAAGGTTTCGAGGGTGCTATCCTCTGGTCACGAAAAATTATTCAATGCTCTTGGGGCATCTCAATGTAGCGGCCCAGGTTTTTTTTTCCCCGGCACGCATTCTGCGTGATATGGGAAAAAACGTGGGCCACGAACGTAAAGTAAACCTGATCACGAGAGAAGATGTAGGCATTAAAACGTGCACTAATAATTCTACAAACGCTCTCACACGGAGTTTATAGGCCCCACCACTGTTTGTGGTTCTAAGAACATTGATCAATCACACCTCACAAGACCAAATTCTAGTGGAGGTGACGGGGCTTTGATCCATTGCTATCGCAAAGGAAACACTTGTTCGCAATCACACCTCACGTTTACCACAAGACCAAATTCTAGTTGAGGTGACAAAGCTGATCCATAGATATCGCGAAGGAAATACTTGTGCGTGACCGTTTGGCAAATTTGGGTTTTCAAATGGATTTGGGTTCTCTTATCAATTACTACTTAGATTTTATGCCGAGTATTGTTGCGTTTCAATTAAGGGCGGATGCCCAGAGGGTCTCACCCTCCAAACTTGTGTACAGGGGCGGACCCAGAATTTAGTTGCAGTGGGGTCAAATCTCTATAACATATAGGAGTATATTTTTTTGTATGTAAAAATCAGATAAGAAATTGAATTAACTATGAAAACAAAAAAACAAAGAGTAGAAACTACCATACCCAAACTTTTTTACATTATAATTGGTAATTGTCTGACCTAGTTTTCATCTAGAAAGATTGCTTGCTTTTGCCTTTGTTTGCTTTTGTCTTCATAGAAGTCTATGCTTGCTTTTGTCTTTAGAGAGAGAGATTCAAGAAGAACAGACTATAAAGTAAGAGTATATAGACTCGTAGACTTTGTGGAGAGAGAAAAAATATTGAGTTCTTTGCATAACGTTACAATTAAAGAAGGCAAGAATTATAAATTTCGTGAGATCTTCAGGGCAAGAATGTGATCCTTTTGGGGCAAAATTACAGTATAAAATATTCCTCAAAACTATACCTGCTTTAAGGGTATTTTGAAACTCAATGGAAACAAGTGACCCCGCTTGCCCTATACTAGGGCCGCCCATGCTTGTGTACTCTATCAAGCAAGTATTTCTAATTAATGATAGCATAGTCCGTTTAATCGGGAGGGGGGTTGGGGGGTTAAAAAAAAACAAAATACTCCTACAAGATTTTGTCTGTTCTTTAGACGAATCGTGGCCGTAGAAATGTTTGAAGTACTTTCCCACCAAAGAACCTCGTCGTAGTAGTAGTAGGAGATAGAATCCAACGGAGGTCTGTTTTGTTGTCGGTGGAAGCATCTGCATCTGCTGTTCTCCACTATTTCGATTCGACTGTACACGTGGAATTCGATTACTGGTTGGTTGCAGCCTGGCTTTTTTGAACGTGTAGCGCGCAGCTGCTGCGCTGTAATAGGGCCCACTTGAGAATTCTGATGATCATTTGATTCATTTTCAGCCCTTCTACCCATACTCTTTACTCCTCATTTTAACCCATTTATTACTATATCAGTATTGCCTCGTCACCCCACATCACTCATGGAAAAATAAATAGTGGAACATCCCTTTACAAGTGTAATTTTGTTTATCATCTTTAAAAATGGTGAACATTACCATCCCTCTTATTGATTGAAATTGTGTGAATCCCGCCATAAAGAGTGATGTCATACTTACCATGCTATACATTTTTTGGTAAACATGACATCACTTTGTGGCGAGACCTATATTATTTCAATCAATAGGAAGGAGAGTAATATTCACTCTCTTAAGTGGAGGGTGAACAAAACTCGACTCAACTCCCACCCTTACTATACTGGTGAAAATCTGCGCGCAATTCGCCAACGAGCTTCTACGTCAAGAAGTATTACCTTGTCACACTGCACCACTGTCGGAGACCCCACGTAAATGTGTACCCGTGGGGGAAGTTAAGCCACCACTTGGTGGTGCCCCCGTGGCCATGGCATCGGATAATTTTCCTATGTTGCATTTATTAGTGCGTTAGTGGGTACTCATGTATCGGCGTATGTGGAGTGAGTTTAATAAGTGTATCAAAACTCTATGATTACGAGTTTACGTGCAATAAAATACCCCATATATAAATCCATGCACGTAACGTAAAGTCGTAAACTCACACCCAAAAACTCTGCCGAGGATCCCCTGTCCGAGTGAAATCCGGACAGGGGCCTGTCCTAGTGTTCCGAGCCGTTGATCTCGCAAATCAACGGTTGAGATCTGTCGAGCCAAAACGACGTCGTTTTGGACCAGAAAGTGTTCGGTAGATCTCAACCGTTGATTTACGAGTTTAAGTGCAATAAAATACCCCATAAATCCATGCACGTAACGTAAAGTCGTAAACTCACACCCAAAAACTCTCAACTGTCCCCCCCAAAACTATGCAACCGGAAGGAATATACTACTACTAGTAATCATTATTAAGCTTGTAGAACACAAGATGGCCGGGTTGCCCTACTCCAGTAAAACCTCGATCATCATTAATTTGATACTCTTATTAATTCCCTATCAACCACTAGCACCCTAGTAGAAGCAACTTTTAAATTAGTTAGGCCCGTTCCCGTTGGGATTCTTATTTTTTAAGTACTTATTTTTTTGTTTAACGAGGCAGATCATTTAGTTCGAAAATCAAGTATTTATTTTAGTAGTTAGTGTAACACACTCTTACTCTTAAAATAGTTTTGCCAACCTCATCTATCCAGTGGGTAATTCACACTTAATGTCGACAAAAGTTGAAATTTTAATGTACTTTTCGAAGATAATAACAAGGTGTTTTTCTTTAAATACCTATAAAAACCTTTTCACATGTATTAATACACCTTTCAAACATTATATCGTTGTTCACCGGACTGAGGTTGGCATTTTCCTTGACGAAAACTAGCTCTAAAAAGAGCTGTATGCCATCATATCTCTTTTCCCCATCTAAAGGGTCCATGGCCCCTCCTTCTTCTTTTTTAATGCGAGACGAGAAAATCATATTTTCGGAACAGCCGTAAACAAGAGTTTACAGCGCTCAATCGCGAGCGTCCAAAAGTATTTTGGACAGTTTGGATGTTAATGAAACTTTTCTGGAGAAGTGTTAAACTTTTTCCCGAAAATTTTTTATTAAAATTCGAACCATTCAAAACACTTTTTGAACGGTCGCAATGGAGTGCTGCTGTAAACAAGTTGTTTGCGACTGCTCCGGAAATAAGTATTTCTCGCGAAGACAGAGACGGTGCAATGGAGCACGATCTCTGTCGGCTCCGCACATCTTTCTTTTGACAAAACAATCGTCAATATTTCTCCACCTAAAACATTCGTCATTTTCCTCAACTAATCCCTCTGTTTAAAAACTAAACAAAAGCAACTGGGCATTCTTGTAAATCAAGCCTCTTCCTATGGTCTCTTTCCTTTACTCACTCCACACTCCACTCCAGATCTCTCTTCTTCTACTTCTCGACACCATTCCTCTCTTCCCCTGTCCCCTCCCTCTCTCTCTCTCTCTCTCTACCCTATCTGCTCTCCCTGTCTCTCTCTCTCTCTCTCTCTCTCTCTCTCCACCGCAATGCAGCTACCGAAGGTGGCCACCGGGACAACAGTCCTCTCTCTCCTCCTCATTCTCCTCTCACTCTCTCTTCCCCCCACCTCGTCAGCCCACAACATCACAAAAATCCTGGAGAAATTCCCCGACTTCTCCACCTTCAACCACTACCTCACCGCCACCCACCTGGCGCCGGAGATCAACAGCCGCGAGACCATCACCGTCTGCGCCGTCGACAACGCCGCCATGTCGGATCTGCTCGCCAAGCACCCCTCGATCTATACCATCAAGAACGTGCTGTCCTTCCACGTGCTGCTGGACTACTTCGGGGCCAAGAAGCTGCACCAGATCACCAACGGGACGGCTCTCGCCGCCACCATGTTCCAGGCCACCGGGACCGCGAGCGGGTCGTCCGGGTTTGTGAACATCACGGATCTTAAGGGAGGGAAGGTCGGGTTCGGAGCGGAGGATAATGGTGGGAACGTTGATTCTGTCTTTGTCAAGTCCTTGGATGAGGTGAGAAATCTAACTCTACATGTCCTGTTTTGTGCCAAATTTACCCCATTAGTTATGCGCTATGCTATGCACACATTTTTAAAATACAATTCCGGACAAGGTTCAGAATTAGATTTTCTAAAAAAATCTAAGTGAAATCTAAGTGTACAATTGTAGAAAAAAGACTGTAAAACAATTTTGAAAATTCGCCATGGTCAAAATCGGAGATGTGACCCTGTTCGGTTTGGGTTTTGAAAATCATACCCAAAAATTTTGAGACCCGAAACGAGCAGCTGTCGGTGTTGAAATGTCTTTGTCAAAGATAATCTTAGAGAAGCGACGGGATGTGTGTGTATGTATGTAGCAGTGTTGGATTATAAAATTCGAGATGTTGACTAATGTCTGAATTGTTGTTCAACGTCAGATACCGTACAACATCTCGGTGATCCAGATCAGCAAGATCTTAGCTTCGAGTGAAGCGGAAGCGCCGACACCCGGCCCGAGCCAGATGAATCTGACCTCTGTAATGTCGGCTCATGGCTGCAAAGTCTTCGCCGAGACTCTGCTAGGCTCCGACGCCGAGAAAACGTACGACGACAATATTGACGGCGGATTGACGGTGTTCTGCCCCGGCGACGACGCCTTCAAGAACTTCTTGCCCAAGTACAAGAACCTAACGGCGTCGGGGAAGCAGGCTCTGTTAGGTACCCTTTTGGTCTAAATTCCCATTTCTGTGGTTTTTTTCCTGGTTTTTTTTTTTTTTTGAATTTACGTCAAGTTTTTTCTTTATCAATCATCTAGAGGATGAATCTGAAAAGTAAAAATTATGACTAAAAGCAAAAAAAAAAAATACGAAAGACAAAAAAAAAAAAAAATCGATAACTGTATTATTGACTGAAGTCGATAATTATGGAGTATATTTTTCTTTCATATTGCTGTCGAGACAAGTACGTAATTAATACTTTTAACAAAAAATTTGGTGGAAAGCTGTAGAAAAGATTACGAAAAGTCACTTGTTTTCGGAAGCTTTTTCTCTCTCTCTCTCTCTCTCTCTCTTAGCACGGTTTTAATAATTTATGTTTAGTTGTTATTCCATTTATCTCTCCTCATTTTATTGTTCCAGAAACCTCCCTCAAAACCTTTTACCAAACAACATACCTTCTTCCAAATTATTGTTTCGTCGTATTAATTCCGTCTTTGTTGAATTTTGGTTAGATCCATATTAAACGTTTTGGATTGACCATTCGGTCCATTCGTTTTGACGAGAGCAGTGTAGAAAGCAAAATCTTGTGAAAAAAAAAATAAGACAGGAAAAGGTAAAATAAAGGGTGTGATTTTTGAACCCTCTTTTTCTTTTATAACCGCACTCTCCTATTTAATCTTTATTTATGTGAAGGTACAACATTGTCCTTAAAAGATCTCATTTTTTGGCATATTTAAGGACAATATTGTATTTTTACGTATCTAAAAAGAGTAAAAGAGAGAGCGAGGTTATAAAAAAAAAAAAAAAAGTAGTGCGAAAATCAGTCACATAAAATGTCTTTTTTTGTTTTACAACTTTGATCTACATTTGTGTGCTTTTTATATTCTCTTTTTTTTTTTTTTGTCAAGAGAAATGATTCATCGAAAAATTGGTATTTTTATTTATTACCAAAAGTTCATTAACAAATTATGAGAAATGAATAATCAATTTAATTTAATCTCATTTTCTTAGAGTATCACGGCGTTCCGGTGTACCAATCGATGGCAATGTTAAAATCCAACAACGGTCTGATGAACACTCTGGCCACCGACGGAGCCAACAAGTACGATTTCACGGTACAGAACGACGGCGAGGTAGTGACGTTGAAGACGAAGCTCGTGACGGCAACGATAACAGGGACGGTAATCGACGAACAGCCGGTGGCGATTTTCGCGATCGATAAAGTTCTGTTGCCGCGGGAGCTCTTCAAGGGTCTGGCGCCGACTCCCGCTCCGGCGCCGGCGCCGGAGACAGTGGCTGATGCGCCGAAGCCGGCGAAGAAGGGGAAGCACCTGTCCCCGCCCGCGGCAGATTCCCCGGCGGATTCGCCCGACGGAGACGCGGCTGATCAGACGGCAGATAGCAGCGGTGCCGTCAGATTTAACGGCCCGAGATTTATTGCGGTGGGGTTGGGTCTGTGCTTGGGTTTACTACTACAGCTGTGAGTTTCTGGATTGGGAATTTTTTTTTTTTTGACTTTTTTTTATTAGTAGAGAAATAAGCACTGCCTTCTACGGCTTATTTGTTTTCATGGTATATTCCTATTTATTTTTTCTTTTATTGGTTTTTTCTGTGTGGCTCTCTTTTCTTTCTTTTTTTTCTTTTCAAAACTTTTGTGGTGTACGATTGTGATTTGTGAAATGATTGTCCTAAGTTAAGGGAATTTGTGGTAGTCATTTTTAATGATTGGGAGAATTGGATGTATTTTGACGAGAACCCGGGGAGTCTTTGCAGTTGAATCTCGACTCTTCATCTTAACGATCAATGGTTTCAATTTGTTAAAAAGTATATTACTTGCGATCACTTAGATGGCCCTCTGTGGTCTAACTTTAGACGGTAGAAAAGCCATATTCTTTTGACTAGTTGTATGTTCATTTTCGATCGAGATAAACTAATGTCCAAGCCTGAACTTAATTAACCATGTTTGTTTAGCCAATAACAACGCCCTCAAGAGGAGTGATGACTTTGTTTCAGACAAAATTCAATTCATGAGATTATTAAGTGCTCGTGGAGCAATGCTCACAGAGCTCTCCTAATCATTCACTAGTGCAAGATCCATACGCTTTTCGATGCGTCTCTCATCACTCTCTTCGTCATTCACTTGTGCAAGATCCATACACTTTTCGACGGGTCTCTCAACACTCTCTTCGTCATTCACTTGTGCAAGATCCATACACTTTTCGATGCGTCTCTCATCATCCACTAGTGCAAGGTCCATTTTTGATGCGTCTCTCATCACTCTCCTCATCATTCACTAGTGCAAGGTCCATACACTTTTCTATGCGTCTCTCATCACTATTGGTGGAGAGAGATGGCTGCAAGAGCACGCGATAATATTTCTAGGGCATGGAGATTGCAACGCTGATAATCAACCTGTCGTTCAACTCCCGACCAATGTGCTTGCCAATCAGTCTTTTGGAAAACCCAGTTTTATCTTTTAACTTTCAAGAAGCAAAGAATATGTTTCAGCTAAAGCTCAATCTACTCTTTGACTGAGCATATAGTACAATGGGGAGATACGGAGCCTTGGGACTTTATAGAAAAAACAAAATGTGCCTTTCACGTTCAGGAAGCAAAGGATAAGTTTCTCTGCAAACTTCAGAGCATCTTTCACTGATACGCAACTCACGCTCGGTAACAAGCAAAGCAAGCATATTGTCACGGACTTGGTTGATTCCGCGGGACATAACAATATGCTGACTTAAAAAAGAGGACTAGAATAACAAAGATCTTCGTATGAATTCGAGGGAAATTAAGATTGCAGAACATTCTAGAGGCTTTTCCGAGTAGTGTACAAGTCTAACCACCATCTGTAACCTGAGTTATCAGAGGGAGTCATTTCCCAGAAAATAATTGACATGAGCAATTTGTATAGACGCATACTAATAGCAAAAGCAAAGAAAACTAGGGCAAAATCCAGACTGGAGCCCCACCTTCAGAATCACTCAGTACAATAGTGAACATTTATCTATGCAAGGGACCTTAAAGATTCCAAGAGATGTTCCATACAGCAGACAACAATAACCTTCAAGCTATGGTGCTTATTAGTTAGTAGAAAATATAACCGCCAGAATTCAAATTCAAACCTAATCCAGTGTGGTCCCTAAAAGGATTGAAATACTATGTCATCTCTCAAGTTCTTTAGAAATAAGAGATGGTACAGAAATGTATTTTACCCATTCAACATTATTTAGACTACAGAAAAGAGAATGATTGCCACTAATGGTAAATCACTAAATCATATAACCTAAAGTTACAGAGACAATGACCTAACCATCAGTTCTAACTCCGACGGCAGACTGTGGAAATTCACTTCTTGATGAGATCATGGCTGTTCAAATAAAGGTAACTTATCCGGTCATCAAAAAATGACCTTGTTGGCAGCGGTGAAAATCCAACATATTCTCTGTCCAACTTTGCCAAACAAATCTCTGCAGTGTACTTGGCAAGACCGTGTCTCTGAGTAAAAGGTTGGGCTGCATACTCCTCAAATTGTATCCACTGTTTTAAGGGAAGGGGGAAATGCAAACAAAAGCATCGTGAGTTATTGCCACATATGTGCAAGACCATAGGGATTTTGCTCTCTAATTATTAGAAGGAAACTCAATGGTCGCGATTTAGAACCAAACTGTCTAATGCCAAGAATACTTGGTGAGAAAATAACAGATGACATACAACTAATGTTGTCTTCCAGAGTTCTAATATTTTGTTTTACCAAAAAAATAGGAGCTGTTTGTCTCTTTAGTCGTTACCGGTAATAATGCGTCTAGGCTAATATCAAGACGAGTGGTTGATAAAACAAGCAAGCAAACTGAGGGAAAAGAGGAATTTCAGTTTGACCGGAAAAAAATAAAATAAATAAAAATAAAAAACCTGAGGGAAAAGAGAAGCAAAACCACATCTTTACAGATATTGGCTGATTCGGTTGTCTAACTAAGTACCTGGGCAGCTTCAATCTCTGATTCTTGCTTTTGAATGTCAAAGGATAGTGGACGCATCATGCAGACAAAGAATAAATCCGACTTGTCAAAGAATGCCTTGTGGCATTGCCTGTAAATCAAATCAATGGACCAAAAACGCATAAAAATCCTCATTCTTTAACAACAAAAAAGAGGAGGATGATCGGTAAATTGCATCAGATTTTGCAGTTGTTCTATTCACTCAAAAAGATGGTCTCGCATGTGCAATTGAATCCATTGATAGTATCATTTGGTAAGAGTGCCGTGGTTCACATTGAAGGTAATGCTAGGGGAGGGAAGGGGTAATACTAGTGAGGTTGTCTCTGTGAGGAAAGGAAGCCATAAAGTTTGTGATCTAATTATCTAACTAAAATTACGATCCTCAACAAACCTGAATAGCTGAGAGAGGACTTATTGTTTCCATTCCCAAATGGTTGGACAAAACTCGTTGGAACTGAGTTGAAGGTCCATTCAAGCTACCCCGAAAAACGAATTGAATCTTAGCACACAAATCTAAGCAATTTGTTTCAGGTGTTCTATCAAATTCAGTCTCTGCCAACTTTCACAGCACACAGCAAAATTTCAAAACTAGGATTATAACTAAATGGGAGGAAGGAACTTGGAATATGTCAAATACAAACCTGAAAGCTAGAATTTCCACAAACTCTGCGTCTATCTACAAAATTATCATCACAGAAGCATCAGAGACACAAGTATGTAAGAAGCTGAAAAGTAGGGAATGAAATAGACAATTAGACTCATCACTTACTCCTGTTTCCTCTTTTACTTCTCTTACTGCTGTTGCAAATAGATCCTCACCCTGTGGATAAAACCGATCAAATAATTGTTGGAAGGCCTTTGCAATTCATAACAACAACAAAATAACATAATCCATCTAGTCCCCAATCATTGGGGGTATGGGCGGGGATGATTGGAGACAGACCTAACCTTTGGCAATATATGCACAAAGTGGCTGCTTTCAGAATACCACTGAAACAGTGGCCCCCCTAAACCTCCAAGAACCGAGGAGCTACAGGGACGTTTTGTTGTAGGACCGTGCCCCCAAATCAAAGCCAAATGGCATCAGAGAGGGCAGGCCTTTGCAATTCATGGACAAGTTTTATGCGTACCTCATCAACAGTCCCAGTAGGGATTTTCCACACACCCGTACCTCTGAATTTGCCCATCTTTTCCTGGACCACGAGCAACTACCAACCACCAACCACTTTCCAGGTTCAAAACAACAAAAAAAACATAGGCAGACGCCAACACATCTAAAGCAAATTGTGAACTAGTGCATTATGAAATTCACATATGCTGGAGGATCACATTGAGTACGAGAATATGAGGGAAATCAAAGCAAAATATGTTTCATTAAGTTAAGCACATTGCTCGGAGAAGAAATCCTGCAATGGATTGGAGAAAATCAACTAACAAGAGAAAGTAACCAAGCTAGAGGAGTAGCAAATCTCCTATTTACGCTAGAGTATACATCGACCTGACATCTTAAAAATTGTTTTATGCCAGAGGATGACTTTATGGATCTGTCACAATTTGCTGGACTGCATGAAACCAAATCTCGGTTATAATAACCCTAAAAGTCCAAAAAGGAGATCATTAAGCAGAAAAACTCCTCAGAAAAGCAAGCAAGCAAGTTCATGCAAGTAGTTGGAACTTGTAACGTAAGGGGCGAATACCTCTCTTTTATCATTCATGACAATAGCACCAACAACTACTCGATGTGTAGCATTTGCAGGGAGAGTATTGGCTGTTTCAGGAATCCAGTATACCAGCATCAGATAATCAGGCTCAGCATGGTGGTACCTGAACCCTTCCTGCCTCCACATAACAGATTACCAAAGGAAAGTAAATGAGCAGAAAAGATCCAAAAAAGTAATAACACAATCACCAAATCTAAAGTATGTTCAGCGTCATTTTCTCGCTATGTTCCAAAAATCAATTGTATAACAAGGATTAGTTTCTTCTAATTGCAATTGTGAAAAAGATTGGGTGCAGGTTGAGTAGCAGCACCACAGTTTGAATCTTTTAAACCAAAACCAATTCCCAAGTGTTCCAGTATTATAAAATCTGTCATCAGTAACTTCTAGGATAATAAGATATGCTTTGGGTACAAATACACATTAAATTGCCAACATAACTCCATATCTAACTTGGTGATTCTTCTTAAGTCTGTTGTCAATGTTGCAGGGTCAGAGTTCCAAGTCAAGACCGCATCCCATACAACTAGGAAGCAATTCACCCTTGACCTAAATCGTGTTTATGGGGCTACTGGGTCACAGATACCAACCCTACTTTTTACAAGACAAACACTGGATTCCAGAGTCCAAGCAAGTAGAAAATATTACCTGAACTGCCGTTTCAACAAGATTTACAAGTGCAATGGGCAATTTGATCCAAACGCCCCTCTTCCCCTGCAAAATTTACAGTATAGTTCAAATGCCGTGATTCAGGCTTCTGCATTCATGTAGACAGAAATTATAGTCTACTGAGTCTTGACAAAAATGGAAATCACAAATTTATGACATCACCTCTCGAAGAGAGACCCTTGGTTGCATCTAAGTTTGTTTTACCATCTCTTTGAGAGCCAATTCAATTGAAAAGTAAATAATCATCAAAACGGAGAAGAAAAAATAGCCCAGTTAAGAGGCTTAGTCGGTTGGATCCCAGGTTGAGAGGCCCAGTTATCTGTTGGGGGTTTATACAATCTAATCCATTACCTGCTACAGGAAAGGAACAAAAAAAAAATGTGAATCTCTACGCCATTTTGGACGAGGTATGAGATTGGAGCTAAATATAGCATTAGAGGAAGAATAAACGATGGAAAACCTATAATGACACACTAAGCATTTTCCATCATCTTGCATATACAATGGTTCAAGCACCACTTCATCTACTTCCAAAACATAACCTGCTAACTTTACCCACGCTAAGCAAAGATGTATGGTATAGAATATTAGAATTCATCAAAACCAACATTTAGGGAACCTTTATGAAGTGAGCGATTATGAGATTATTCAATGAAAAGTCTCAGACACTAAAGTGGCAACAGATCAGTCAAAAGCGCCCTCAACTCAAATAACCATTTCTTAATTAAGAAATATGACCACCTACTATAAAATCGTCCAAAGTAAAAACTGAATATAAGCCGGAGGCTTGTTGATCTATGACTCTGCTTGAAGTATGTTTGAGTTTGTCAGGTCAAGCAAAGAACTAGAAGGCAAGCAATGACAAAACGTGCCAGAGTAGTTCGTACTGCAGCAGGTCCTGACTACTTGTCTCAATGACAAAATGCAGTTTCACAATTTGGTATTACATTCAACATCTTTAGTCCATATATTAATATTCCTGAATATAACGTAAACAAGCTATGCAGACATAGAAGCTGCCTCGGAATGAGCATCACATTCGGACAATGAATCTGTGTCACGCAAGATTTACTGTTATATTATGAGGTTTTGACATGCAAGTAGTGATCTTTTTTAGATAATTGTACCCAGCACCAAAACAGTTGAATAATTGCACCATAATATAGCAAGGTATTGCTTAGAATTTCATCCGCCTGTTATTTCTGACCATCATTTCTTCTAGAGTTGATACAAAGATTATCCAACAAAGCAAGTATAAATTCATTCCTGCATGAATATGAGCAGAAGAGAAACCTGTAGCTTCCACAGTGATATTGAAGATGTAAGTTGAGAACGAAAGGCTTCAGGCTCCATGCGTTCCTTCATTTCCACTATGATACCACCAAAGTCATCATTAACCGCGGGAAGTAGTTCAACGCGTTGAAATCCATTTTCAGCAACCACTTGATCCATTAAACCTGAGATTTATCTGATTCACACAAGAAAGAGCAGGGTCTGTATTAACAGCTGAATCAACGCAAAATACCTGCTCTACGTTAAGCCAACTATAATCGATCCTATCCTGAATCGGATTTCTATATGAACCAAACCAGCTCAAGTCCTCCTCAGTCCTCACGTAGTTCTTCACATCTGAGCTGAGCTTAATATCATAGTGACTACCAAGAAAGCATGATGAACTAGTAATCATGATAATTATCCACCAGGAACGCTCGCTTAAGTTGTTACAATTAGAGGAGGGATAACTTTTATCATTTACATCTTCAACAAGCCCCCTCACAACTTCAATTTTACAAGGAAAAACTAAAGAAACATATTCTTTCCCACCCAAAAGAACCTTTTTCTATGCAAAATGAGAATTGAAAAAAACGAAACATATTTTCTTATAAAAATTTGAACTTTCTTCGCAAATTTAAAAAACTCATTGATACTCATAAACTCGCAAAAAAAAAAATTTGTTTAATTTCTTTTTCCAGCTCTGACATTATGTAACGTAGGCATTGAGGTTCAAATATAAAATCTATTTCCTCCTCCGACATCACGTTACGTTCCACCAACTCCTATACTCCAACGTTAAGATATTTTTTTTTCCTAACAAAAAGACGAAGAATTTAGTAGAACAGAAACGGATCGACGCAAATTCAATGGAAGCGTAGAACAAATCCAGCTACAGAAGAGAAACACGCATGCGCACCAAATTCAAATTTTCGAAATCCCTCCGTTTGATTCGCCGGGATTTTAAAAAAAAAAAAAAAAAAAACAGAATCAAATGGTTGACAATGGGACTGAGATTATTATATTATTCTATATTGGAGTAGTACTGTAGTAGAAAAGCCAACGGAAGCAGAGCTTACCTGGAAAATTTCTTCCGATTTGGAAGCGTCGGTGGTTGGTTGTGAAGTGAAGCCCCCCCCCCCCCACTAAATGCTCCTAAAGAGGAAGTCTAAACGCTAGTACCTAGTAGTATTAGATTAGTCTAACAACCACCGCGCTGTTGGTATTAAACTGACGAAGAGATATGTTTAATATCACAGTGGTCTCCAAGGAATTTTCCAAGTGTTGGATTTAAAACATACTCCACGATTCAATGGCCGAAAACTCTCTCAGCACAAAAGGACAATAGTTTTTGACTTTTCGGGATAGAGGAGATCCTTTATAGTAAAAGATTTTTAGTGCCGAGCGGATATCACGTAGTGCCCGCTCCATTGCATGTTTTAATGGCTCAAATTTGGAGAGAGAGAAAGTGTTGGGATGGGAGAAAAGAGAGTGTTTCAATCCAAACTGTTCAAAAGTATATTAGACGGCTCGAATGCTCCGGATGAATACCACGTAGAATATATCCACTCGCCAGTGAAAAATCACTTCCTTTATAGAGTGCGGGGAAACTGAAAACATGATGACGCAACCATTTTGATTAGGTCATCCCACTTGGATCTTTCTTTTTTGGTTTGTGAGCTACCTGGGTCCCACGCGCTTTAGCCGCCCACTTCGGTTTTGTTACTGGAGGCAGGAGGAGGAGGAGTGTGGGCCGTGTGGTGGCGGGAACGGACGTGGGGCCTGCTGTGCAGAGTTCGACGTGCAGAATACTATTGATCACATGGGAGAAAGGGATTTTCCACAAAAAAGTGATTAGAATTTGATCATAGTACTATTGATCACATGGGAGAAAGGGATTTCCACAAAGAACGTGATTTGAATTGTATCGTCTATTGTGTAGAGTTCGACGTGCAGAATAAACGTGTAAGAAATCAAGTCTATTTGATATCGATAACTTCATTAGCGAATCACGTTTTTTGACAATGATAATGTGGACAAATGCGTTGATAAAGCGAAGCACGCGTTATTGATCATAGAGTTGATCACATGGGAGAAAGGGATTTTCCCCGAGGGAGACAACTAGGAGAGGACCAAGGGGTTTTGGCAATACTGATAACATGCATCTTTAGTGGTTTTTGAGGTTATGATTTTACCGATCAGTTTATGGGATTTGTTGAACGTTGCTACATTTGTAAAGAGCAGAGCAGTAAATGGCAACCGATCAGTTTATGGGATTTGTTGAACGTTGCTACATTTGTAAAGAGCAGAGCAGTAAATGGCAACCAGCGAACACAAACTCGAATTCAAGTGGTTTGATTAGTTTCAACCCTACAAAAAATCTTACTATCATTTTGTAGAATCCGACAAGCATTTTATTAATACAAGAACTCATATTGATGGATTATCAAAAGTAATAATGTAATTGTTACCTATTAATATTTGTAGGAAAATTCTAAATCAACCCATTATAGTAAGTGTATGAATGTATATTAAAGGGTATAAAAAGTGCACAAAAATTCATGTTTTTTTTTTTTGTCTTATAGTATGTTTATCGTCAGTCCAGTACAAGTCCAATATTTGTATTATAGATAATGAACGGTTAGATGATTCAAGATTATGTTTACAATGATTCTAGCTATCTCTACAAGGTGCATATTGATATCAAACAATTCATCAAATTGTATAAATAAAGTGGTTTGAATCCTCCGTAAAACCCACGATTCGAATCATTAATAATACTGGTATGATTTTAGAAAATCTCACTGAGTCAGTGTATGAATTTAGTTTAGAGTACAGCGGAGGGGGTCTTTGTCAAGTCGCGTCAATTAAGAGTCGGTTTGACTAATTGTGTAGAAAATACTACGATAACTTTTGTGAAATGATTAAGATTAAGCTATGATGAGAAGAGAAAGAGTTGGGGCGGTCACCTGCAACGTTCACTCTATCGGCCAACCTTTCATTTTTTTCAAATTAAAACTAATATTTAAATCAATAAAATTGAAATCACGAAGATGACATTAGTCCCTATATTTTTTTATCTGTTTTTTTTTACTTTTTTTTTTTTTTTTTGTTGTTTTCAAAATTCATCCAAACACAGCAACATAAACAGGAAAGTGGTGGCCATTCCGAGTTCCTACGGTCAAAGGCTAATCCTCGGCCCAGTCCCAGGTGCGTTGCTTTCACAGTCAAGAGTCTTGGGTCAAAGTTGAGTTGGGAAAGCCACCAGGCCCATTTCCGAAATGGACTGACCTTGACCCTTGACTTTAACTTTTTAACTTTTGCGTGGAATTAAAAAAAAGGGAATCATTTTTCAGATTTGGGATAAGGCTGGCTGGGTGGCTGGGCCTTCTCCTCGTGGAGAGATTGGACGTGATACGCTGCTGTCAGCCCCGTATCGCACCCGGTACGTACCGCACGGGCGGAGTTAGGATACGTGGGTAGGAGGTATACTTGGAATTGTTTTTATTTGGGGTAAAATTGTCAATACATGCGGGGTCAAATAAATATCAGGGAAAAACTAAATTCAACTCGGTGGGGGGCCGCGTGACCCCCACTTCTCACCGTATCCCTCCTCCGGCCCTTGACGTATCGTACCAACACTAAAACAGAACACGTTGCTTGGTGATCTGTACCGGCTAAATGTATTACTGGCATGTAGCGTGCAAAAATATTATTCTTTCCCCTTGAAAGCCTTGATTTTTGAAATAATTAAACAAAACTTGAAGTTCGTAATGTGTTAATCGTATTAATCTGTTCTTAGAAATAATGGTAAAGCATATCGAAGGGTTACAGTTTGTCTTATTTTTATACTTCAAAGTTTTGCAACAACATATAAAAATGTTTATCGCGGTAAATCCTAAGCGATACTGAGATATACATCGATATTAGCAAGTACCACCTAAATTTTCCGACACTCACTGGAACGGGGTTGACAACTTTGGGTTAGACAACTTTGGGTTAGACCAAAACAAAGAGAAATTGGAAATCAAGACAGTTTACTTAGGAGTTAAGACCCACTTGTTCAACGTAACTATCAGTAAATGAATATCTAATTTCGTAGATGGGATGATACCACGCGCTTCATGATATTATACTACTATTCTACACTTTGTGTGATAACATATTTGATTTATATTCAATCGGCACATTAGATTTTTACCCAAACACCGAATGTATAGTCTATTTGGATATATAGTCTGACTCGATGCTCATATCTGATCCAACAAGCAAAACCTTCGTTCCTTCCAGATATTTTTAATCATTACTTAAATCTTGTGTAGAAACACATCCTCTAATCCCGAAGACTATCCCATCATTTGTCAGGAGCTGAAGTTAATCACCCAACTAGAGTCACGAGAATATATATGAAAGAAGGAATCATAAAAAAGCATACCTTTTTCATGCTTCTTTTATTTTTCGTAAATCTTTGCAGAAAATCCAATGTTCAAATACAACCCAAGGTTAAGTGCACATCTGGAGTCCAAAATAAACACAGACAACGGAATTGTCTTCCTACTGGCTACTGCTGTGTTGCTTACACCCATAACCACATCAATTGAAGGCTGCAGGAATTTTGTAGCAGGTAGCTGAGTGAGAGAGACAGATGCCGCGTTGTCACCATTGGACTCGGACCAACTTGATTGTCTCACCCCTCATGTTGTTTTCGCTCTTATCCTTGACCTACTGTTCCACAGGTGGCCACAAAAATTGGGCCAAAGCCACACCATAAGAGGCCACAAAAATTGGGCCAAAGCCACACCATAAGAGTACCAAAAAGGGTAACAAACAAACATACAAATGCACATTGTCACTCTTTTCTTATGCCCTTGTTGGCTTTGAGTCAGGCTATGACTCTTGCCCACCTTGAGGATACGCTTACATACAGATTCTCTATGCATAATATTCCCTCCCCGTCATTTGCTTACTTGGGAAAAAAGTTCACATTGTCACTGCTTGAAAGGAATTGCGTAGGGGGATAAGTGCTTACGGGAATTATACCTTGCCCACCAAAAATAGAGTAGATTAGGATTAACGAATGATAAAAAAAAGAAGAAGAAAGAATTGTGTAACTCAATATAGGAAATTGATTTACATGCGCCCACCTTATAAATAAGGGGATTCTTGAATTTTCTGGCCTATTCTTAGACCAGATGAACTCTTAAAAATTCCATGCCATATGCTGCACAAAGGATGTTTGGCAATGTATTTACTGATTTACATACTATGTCTAGGATATATAAAATGCTTATTAAAAAAAAATCCCACATAGGAGGCATCTGGGAATTGAAAGGTTAAGATCTACAATGTCTAATTAGGATGTCTAAAATTTTTAGTATGTTTAATTTTGTTCTATGTAGTGTATTCTTGTGAATCTTGACATTATTTGATCATTATTTTACCTTCGCCGTTTGTCGCGACAGAAGGATTCTATTCATATCAACCTTAGCACGGTCGATCTATTGGTTAATTCGGAAACAAAACCGCACACAATTCGGATTGTGTAAGTAAGAATTTCGTTTAACAACTTGAGCTACGTACAAATGACCATTTTGTCAACCAAACTAGTACTATGCAATCCTCAGACTTTATGGAAATGCAATCCCTTCTCCCCACACTCCAAGGTAACGTGTTTAGGTCAGGCTTTCAGGCCTGACTTTACAATGTCTGTGATCCTTTGGCAACAAGGGCAAGAAAAGAGTCATGGGCAACATTCTGCGTTGACACATCAACTCAATTGAGAGAGATAGAGAGAGAGAGAGAGAGAGTGCATTAATGAAGTGGAAAACAACTTAACCCAAGGTTGCCCCGGTCAAATCTTTGGTAACTCGGGTTTGTTTTCTTCCGAGTCTTTTAGATTTAAAATATTATAGATGCTATTGATTCTTTAGAATTATTTCATACGAGGTTTCGTCCCGGTTTTAAATAAATTCCCATTAATGGACGGTCAAATTAGGTGCGAAAATGAATGTACGAGTACGCTGGTCCGGATTATTAACACAAAAAAAAATGAAAGTGAGGAAAAAAGCCCATTTTTGCTTTTGGGGTCTCGTAAAGTAGTACGAGTAGTAGTAAGAAATTTTCTCCTAAAGCTCATTTGCCTCTTTTACTACGCAGCAACATAAAAGAAAGGGTGAAAGGAAGTTTCCCCTGTATCTCTTTCTTCATTCTTTCTGATCAACTTTCTTGAGAGAGGGAGAGAGAGAGAGAGAGAGCAACATGTCTCTGGGTTATGCAGAGAAGCTCTCGTACATAGAGGATGTGGGCAAGGTTGGAATGTCAGAGCTTTTCGACACACCTCGCATTCTGCAAGAAAAAGTAGGATTCTTCTTTCTCCTTCCCTTAGTTTCCTTTGCAATTGTCTTAGTTATTATCGCTTCCCATTTTAGTTTGACTATTTTGATGATATTCTGAAATGGCAGTAGCCAGTACTGGTAATGGCAACTTAGGTTTTGTTCTTATACTGTTGATACAATATGTCAATGCGGGGAACCTTGTTTGATGTGCCGAAAAATTGTGTCGTTTAGTTCCTTGGTGGGATCTAACATCTGGACATTGGCGTTTTGTATTCCTAGTAGCAGTGAATTTCATTAGTAACATGATAGTCGTGTACTTGAAGTTTGATTTGATTTCGGTTCGGAGTTAAGATTTGGGGATCATTCACATGTGCATGGTGGTCTTACCCAAGGAGAAATCAAATGTAGCCAAATTGAGTGCTTTGATGTTGATGACAGGCATTCGTGGGGTAAGAGATGTTGCTTATTATTTTGGATGGCAAATCTGCTGATATGATAATACATTCAGTTGTCGAAGGATCGCAACTTGGACATAGTTTATCGAAATTCACTTAGACCACAGTGACCCATGATTAGAATCAGAGTGACCCAAAATAGGGTACAGATTTCTTTCCAGTACATAAATTTTGTCAATTCTAAGAGCACAGCCTATGTTTGGCAAGGTACATGCAATCAAATGTGAGTGACAAAGATGATTGATGGACACTTCTTTTTATAATGGTATCCCCAAAGAAATTAGTATTGCGTTGTTATTTGTACTGTTTAAATATATTGTCACCTAATAACTCTTGATTAAGACGTACAGATCGGATATATTAGTTTACACCTGTTATGCCATGTTTTGGGTCAAGCATTGTGGCGTATACCACTTACTGTCATGTGTGCCAAACTGCCAATGTGATCGATGTTGCGAGTAACATGATTTATGGTTCATGATCAAATGAAGCATAAGTTAACTATATATTTATGCTCTAGAGATGCCCTCGGTGCAATTTTGATATTTGCAATAGGAACTGCCAAGTGCCGACAAAAAAGGACAACACAACCTAGATGACTAGCAAACAGTAGGATGATTTATCTTCTCCAAAGGAACATCTTTGGAGTACAGTACATCTGCCTTTCTTTTCGAGAAATGAAGATTAGGAGACCTATACATTGGAGTATGTCTCTATATCTATGATTATAGATCTGTCTGCCAGGGATACGAGTGTATGCCTTTGCTCCTAGACGATATTGCTTGGTTAGATGATGGATAAAATGTTACTTACTTTGATGTTGCTGCGGAAGTTATTGGTTCCAAATGTAATTCAAAGTTTTAATCTTACTGTGATCTTGGCAAAGCGAATTAAATTTTCAAGCTGTAAAACTTGGTATCCATAAATTGGTAACACCAAGTGGGTCACCTCCATCAATGGGCTTTCTGATACTTATTTATCGCCCTTTACTTCTGGAAGCCTCTCCAAAGATGGAACTAGCTTACTGGTGGCCCCTGAACTTGGGGTTTGAAGGGTTTATGGATGTGAAAAAAAAAAAAATGATGTAGCAATCTTAGGACCTTTGACAATGAATGAAGGGAGGAGACTTGACGTGAACTGCAAATGATGTGGCTTTTTGGTATTGTTGGCAAAATAGCATTCTGGTGCTCTTGCATGAATCCTCATAGGGGGTGCAAGTATTGGTAGAAACCGTAGAGTTCAGTGCTCTTTGTTATGTATATGAACTGATGTGTGCATTTCCATTTTCCTTTAGTCATTGTGATGTGAATGCAAATTTATATCTTAGGAGAAAATAACATTCAAGACTATTGAAAACAGTGACTTTTCCTATGCTTACTTCCTCTAGCTCTTTGAGTACCTATAAAGCATGCCATTTTTAAAACTTATCTACTTTGGGCTTTCTTGAGGTTATCGTATTTGCAAAACAGTTCAAGCAATTGCAATATGTTGATGCTTTTGCTTTCCTCACTGGGCTTACCTTTTGCAATGCAGATTGAAAAACTTGCCAAAATGATACGGAAGGTCTGAACAACTATCACTTCATGTATCTCATTGTTGGCCTAAGTGTTTGTGTTTGATTATGCACTGATACAAAATCTGCCACTTTGGTTTTACTGGCAGAGTAAGCATCTAGTGGTTTTCACCGGAGCAGGAATATCAACTTCTTGTGGTATACCTGACTTCCGTGGTCCCAAGGGTATATGGACTCTTCAGGTTGGTATTATGAATTTGAATTTTGCATCTGGATTTTGATTTACTTCTTGTTTGAAGGTCTTAAGGAAGAAGTGTTTTTTACTTTGAGGACATAAACTTCTCTGAGGAAAATCATTTTTAATCTTAAATGAAAATTTCACTTTTGGTAACTACATTGTATGGCGAAAGTTGACTCCTAATAAACCTAAAAAAAGTTGCTCGTGACTAATCTTGATAATAGTTTGGAAAGTTGATATAACCGCCTTTCAAGAGGAACTTGTAGGATATCTGGATATGGTAAAGGAATCCAGGATAACAAAAAGATCTCTTTGCTGAGGATTCAGAAACCTATAAACCAAGTATCTTGAAGACTTTTCTATGAACATTCGGGAGGGCAGTGGAGAAAGTAGACACATTGGGGAGGGCAGTGGAGAAAGTAGACTTTTGGAAGCAGATCATAATTGGTGTGTGGCAAATGGTCTTTTTAAAGCCATGGTGTGTTGAGTAGTTTTAGTTGTTCCATGAAGGTCCAAGGACATGCGCAACAATGATAAAATGACAGCTAGGACTATAGGGGTTGTTGTGGTCACAAACAGATCAACGATAGTAACTTCGCAACAATGATAAAATGACAGCTAGGACTAGGGGTTGTTGTGGTCACAAACAGATCAAAGATAGTAACTTGGCAGGTTTTTCTTTCCGCGCTTTGGATGAGTGGTTATGGTACAGCTTCGGTTTTGCCAAATCCCGATTGATTTGGGTCTAGATTTAGATGACTTACTAGATTTCATTTTCTTGATTTGCAGCGGGAAGGCAAAGCCTTGCCTGAAGCATCATTGCCATTTCATCGTGCAATGCCAAGCAAGACTCATATGGCTTTGGTTGAACTAGAGAAGGCTGGTATCCTAAAGTTTGTTATTAGCCAGGTAACGAAGCATGCCCTTCGCTAACCAAACAGCAAAAAAATGAACTATTAAACTTATCAGAACACTTAGTTTGAAGATGTTTAGTCGTGACACTGTTTGCATAGTTTTTGTTTCTTTCATACTAGGGTGAAAATTCATGTTTCGAGGGGTTAAAATGAAAACAGGGAAACACAAATATATTTTGCCTTTCTACCCCTCCCTTTCTACACTAACTAAAAGAGACAAGTTTGTTGAAGGAGTCGGAGTTGCTCGTATCTTATAATCCCTCAAGGATGAGGAACTGTTCTAGGGTTCTGATCAAGATTACATGAAGGAGAGATATTGTTTGAAGGTTGTATGATCTTACTTTTAAGTACAAAGAGTACATTGCAAGATCACTGTCTTTATGGGTTGTTGTGCTCTACGGGGGGAAAAGTGGAATTTCATGGGGATTTTGGATACACATTTCTTGTAGTCCTGGTAAACAAAAAAAAATCACATCTGAACTGTTTTCTTCATCACAAGTGACTTTCTATGGTACCCGAACGTGGGACTTTTCGTTAAGTATTTGTTGTATGTCTATTGGCTTGTTGACTCTTTTTTTGAATGCTAGAATATTGACGGTCTCCATCTTCGGTCTGGTATTCCGAGGGAGAAACTCTCTGAACTGCATGGGAACTCATTCATGGAAACATGCTCTTCCTGTGGGATTGAGTAAGATTTGATCTTTATCTGTAGCCCATATTGTTCAAATATTGTGTGAAGCTTCTTTGGATTCTTCTCCATTCTCGTTTAGTTGTGGTGAAGATAATTATATGCTGCTTTATAGTCTAGTCTTGCATTCATGTTGGCTTTAGATATTTACGTAGTTGAATCTGTTCTCAAATTTTGACTATTGATTAATATAACCCTGATTCTGAGAAGGTATTTTCGGGATTTTGAGGTGGAAACTATTGGACTGAAGGATACCCCACGACATTGTTCGACCGTTGGTTGTGGTGCAAGACTTAAGGATACAGTTCTTGACTGGGAGGTACTAATTCATTGTGTTGATTGACTGTTCCTTTTCTGTTCTTTTTGTTTTGGAAATCAAATGGAGTAATTCAACTCCATGGAATCCTTGAAAAGTGGCTTTCCTGAAAATCTTCATGGCAAGGAAAGCTTTCTCTGTTACATTTTCAAGTTCATAGTTCAATCTTTGTAAAAGCTACTTTTTTATTTTTATTTTTATGTCTCGTTTAGATGGTAATAGTTCTCAAATGCTGCAGCGACTGGGAGGATTCCAGAGTTTAAAAAGAAAAAAAAAAGAAAAAAAAAACCATTTTGACAATGAGACAAGTCAAAAGCACAATGTTTTCATTGGTCTGCCCCTGGAAAAGGCTAGTTACGGGAAAAAAATTACTGAAGGCTTCGGAGCTAGCAAATCTAGTTCAATTAACCATAACCGTTGAATTATGTTATGGTGCCACATGGCGCTGGTATGCATAGAAAGCAGTATTGCATTGTTTAGTGGTGTGGTGCAGTGCCTATGCCGGCGGTGGGGCCACAGGGCCCTGAGAACTGATTCATCGAGCAGTCCATTAAGCCTACTATAATAGTCATGATCACGTTACCTAGTTGTTTACATTTCAGCTATTGCAACAGACAGACCTATGTTGATGTGTTCAATATTTATTGCACTGAAGCACACGTTGCTAATAACTCTGTAATCTCTCTCTCTCGACAGGATGCACTGCCCTCAAAGGAGATGAATCCAGCAGAGAAACACTGCAAAATGGCTGATGTTGTATTATGTTTAGGGACAAGGTACGTGTTATGTCATTTCCTTTTCTTTGTTTGGTGTGTGTATCAAGAAAAAGGTGCCAAAGGAGTCCCACTCATGACACCGAACGTTTCTTGGAACTTGGCATCTTTTATCTAAAGCCTGTCCTCAAAGATTACTCCTCTTATGAAAAAATCCGAAGAAAATCAAGTGTCACAAAGTTCTCTCTGCGTGCGCGCGTGTATATGTGTGTTATGTATGTATGTTCATCTCTGTAATGACATGACATGAATACATGATTGTTCCAATGTGTAGTTATGCATCTCTCTCTCTCTCTGTCATTTTAACAAGTCCTTTGTTTTGCCAACTTAACAATCAGTATTGGAGAATCTTTCCTTTGGATTATTTCTGTTATTTTCTATGACAGAAAGACGTAGAATTTTTAACCCCGATAAAATAGTCCAGCAAATTGTCATCATGACTTCCGAAAGATCGTTTAGTCTTCCTTGTTTTAATCGTGTGTATGCATTTTACTTCCACAAATGACCAATGGCACTGAAGAAGTAGCATGAAACTATGATTGTGAACTGCAGCGGATCCAACTTATTCGTCCTTTAAAATAATTCACTTTTGGCAGTTTGCAGATTACTCCTGCGTGCAATTTGCCTCTGAAATGTCTTCGTAGTGGGGGGAAGATTGTAATCGTGAATCTTCAGGTATTTCCTGTTTGCCTAATTGATTACACTTTACAGCTTACCAGTAATTCCATTGGGAGCTTTGCTTCAATTTAAACAAAAGCTCTACTTCCTCCTCATTTGTTGTATGCCTCCGAAGGTACTACTGATTGTAAGAGACAAAACATAAACATAGATTCTTCACATTTTAGAATGAATTTGGGTTCATCTTGGACTAGTTTACTGCCAAATGTTCAGTTTTTAATGCCAATTTTCCCCTCTAACTTGCAGAAAACTCCAAAGGATAAGAAAGCAAATATGGTGATCCACGGGCTTGTAGACAAGGTATTGCATTTCACTACTTTAGTTGAGAAGTTACCTGTTTTGGATTTTTATTCTCTCACACTACCAGTTGGGTAGAGAGTTTTCTTCTTTCTTGGTACAGACAAAGGTACGAGTTTATGTTCGTTCAAAGACTTTGGTGTCTTTCAATTGAGCATAAGACCTTTCTTGTCTATTATGCGGACTTCAGGATATGTATGCACAGCATTCATGGCAAAAGTCCTAATTACCGACTTTTTCAAATTCCGCCTAAATGAGTTATACCTGACCATATTTTCATTATTTTGCCAAATATTATGCCTATATTAGAAATTTTTTTTCTAGGATTGGTTATTAATTGGAGTAATAATAGGTGATTGTAGGGGTCATTGACCAACTCAATATGCGGATTCCTCCATTCGTCAGGACTGATCTTCTGCAGATCATTTTTACTCAGGGCTTGAGTATAGGTAACTTAAGCAAGATTTATGAATTTCTTTGCCCAAGTTTTAGGATCATATTACATGCACTTACTATTGAAAGCATTGTACATGAAGATGATGCTGTCTTCTTCGTTATGGCTGCCATTTAGATTATTTATGAACTTCTACCAAAACTGGTACAGGTGCAAACTTGAGCCTTCTGGTTTGTCCAACGACTCCACCCTGTATGCCCTGTATCTCTCGGAAAGGTGCAAGTGAATAACCACGATACCAAACCAAAGATTCAAAGGTGTAACCGAAGTACCAAACTAACCACCAAGCCCCATGTCCCAATCGAATGGGGTCGGCGACATAAATTTGCTTTCTATATTCTAAACACCGTGCACCCATTTTCACCATTCTAATCTAACTCAATTGTTTCTGTCCCAAATTCCTAACCTAGCACTAAAGCATTGTCAAGCTTCATCCACTAAGATATCATACCATGAAACATCATCCTCAATATGCCTAGTAAACTCATCCATAACTAAGGCAAAATGATAGGGACTCAAACATCCACAAGGCCAAGGGTTGAGACCCTCTTGGCGATGCACAATTTTGTGGACCCTTACCTAAGCATCAACAAGGGTTGGGATTGAGGTCCAAGAAAATGACTTGGGTAGATTGTTGGGATTCTGGGTGGGTTGCGAATTGAAACCATGCTACCTTTCCTTCAAGCAATTGTTTCCATTAATGAAGGACAGGAAATCTACAAAACTACCCATTAGTCTCCTTTTGCTGCACATACAGGGCTCTGTCTTTCAGTGAAGGAAATTTTGTAAATGCCTCCAAATGAACGGAATGACTTCCTTTTGCCGATCTTCTGGATCTTTTATTTTTCAAGGTTTTCAAGATGTGTGAGAATACCACTCCCATCTCCCTCTCTCTGAATGTAATGATTGCAATTACTTTCACCCTTGTGTTCCTTGCCTGATCTGGAATGTCCATTATCCTTGAGTACAGATGGAAGATTTATGAACTGGACCCTCAGGGTAGCAAGTGTGCATGGAAAAGAGGCTCCATTGCCGTTTGTCCACTCTATCGAGGTGATTTTATTTCTGTGAATTCGCTATGCTACTGGTATGTAGTATCTGAACTCTGAAGCCCTGTGTGTTGCCGATGGACTTTATGATCGGCTTCAAAAGGAGGGGCGGAAAACTCCCATATGATTTTCTTTCACATCTTGTTACTTCAACACTTATTGTCCTTTTTGGTCGTTTGCTGTATTTGCAACCTAGGTTTCCTTCTCAGAACAAGGGAAAAAATGGAAGGAAGCTTTTCTAAATGAACAACCACTTCGGCTGAAAAGGTAACATCATTCATTTGACAGGGTGATACAATATGCAATGTCTTCCATTATTTGTGAATACCATTTGGGAAATGCCATAACAAATTGAAGAGTGACTGAATAGCTAATGATTTTAGGGATTCGCTATTTCATGTGAGGAAGGTGTTAGCACCTCATCATCCTTTCCATCCTGTGTTTCCTTTATTAGGGGCATAAATCTAGTGGTCCTGCCTTAGTTTGAAGGATACTGAGCAAATAGGTTTTGAAAGAGCTCTAGACCAAGCCAAATGTGTTGCGTATGTGTCATTATTGGAATCTGATCTAATGTAGTTCAAAAGACAGTTTGGACTATTATTTTGACTATATTGTTGGTTTGATCAATAAAAAGAATAGTGATAAATTGTTGAGTTATTAAAGACCGTGACTTTTGATATTATTCGACAAGAAATCAAATGCTTCCTAGAAGATTCTTCAAAGGATTGTACAATTATTTCCGATCACTTAAACTCTCCCGAATTCAGCTTGTTTCTTGGCCATGTGAAAGAGTACAACCGCCGAAATTTCAAATAACCATTGGTTGTATTAGACGAGGTCATAATTTGCTACTTTAACCTGATTGGAGTTGTTAAATGTATATTCTATGCCTAGCATGCAGTAAGTACACCTTCTTGTTCACTTGCCCTAATACTCAACTGTATCCATACATCAGGAGAACAGCAACTTCAACAAAACCATTTAATATTATTTTGAAACTCAACTTCAGTGATGGTTGTGGGTGTTCATGCACCCATATCAGGATTCCTGTTGATTTTGAGGTGAGTAGATTTTGTTCAAAATATCTCAAATGTTGTCACTTGTTAGCCTCAGAACCAATGAACACGAGTGTTATGCTAAATGCAATGTCCGCTCCATTACTCTGCAGGTTTCTGTAGAATGTTGCAACCATGACAAAAACTCGATTCTCCGAAAATTGAGACGTAAAGCCATCCAAGATCTATGCTGTGGGCAGAATGCAGTTATCGAGAGAAAAGGTATCAAAACTCCAAAAAGCGAGGTCACAGTCTATGCCATTGTCACCAATATGGTTGTATATGACAAAACTTCCAAGCCATGTGGAGCTATTTCGTTAAGCAACGGAAGTAGGAAAAGGCAAAATGAGGGCGTTGGTGGGGTGCAAACATCTCGCAAGCGACGAACAGAGCGTAAAGTTGAAGATGGACAATGAAGCTGGTGTTGCTTGATTAGTGTAGATAATACCATGTATTAAAAGTGTAGGTGCAAAAATTATCATGCGAGACTGAGTGAATTTTGGTAGGTACCACACTCGAGTCCTTCCAGTCAAATTAGGAGAAGGGAAATTTGGCTGTCACGGACTAGTTTTTGCAGGTGAAGGAACATGAATGTTGTGTTCCACAGTGCACATTATTAAGTTTCCGGATCCGATGCAACAAGTTTCAACTTCTGATTCCTGCTTGTCCATTTGTTTGCGTACATGCATTTTCGAAGATGTCGGTCATAAAATCATGTCAATTTTCAAATGAAATTATGAGTCAATATAAGTGGGCTATATATGTTTTTAAGGTGGCGATAATTTCTAACCATTATCCCCAGAAATGAAGTGAGATTGGACTAGGCACCTCAATAACCTGTCTTGGATTTTGAAGTACAAAATAACACTGCGTGTAAGGCTGCGTACCCTTATCTTGTAAGCTTTGTGCATCAACACAAGAGTTGAGTCTAATAATTTTTAAATTTTTTTCACCGATGACTTGCCATATTTCCATATTCCATATGCTAAGACTTGAACGGGCACGACTAAGCATGTCAAATGACAACTTGTGAATACCTATAACTTCTCATTAGTTTCGAGTTAATCATTGCAAGTTCAATGCATCATCTTTTTGAAAGTAAATTCAGTGCATTCCAACTGTTGCAAACCCAGAAGCATACAAATATAATGCGCTAGATGGCACGGAACTACCATTTTTCACAATAAGGATATTATTTCTCACAACAAGGACAAATGCATTACACCAGTGGGATTTTAGTGTGACCAACACATTTGAGTTTGTATTCTCTATCTAAGCACATTTTATAGGACATCAACTTGTTTGAGCATTTGAATCATTATAGAAAGGGTTGCTATAAACAGGATGATCTGTCAATATATGCAGAAAGAAGATGAGATCCGAAAACCTGTTGAGGGGTCCCGAGTGTCGATGCCAATGGAATCACTATTAAATCGTGGAGTTCACATACAAATGGTGCTTTGTTATATAATCAATCACTTCATCTGCTGTTAAATATTTTATTGACAACCCTCGCGAAATGCAGTCCCTGTATACATGTAGAAGACAGAAGTGAGCGCCTCATAAATGTCAATTTCCTTACCCATCCTTCCCCCTTCTTTCTTACATTTTAAATATGTGAGCAGAAAAACATTTACCTTACTCGTGTTGAACTGATCTGATTCGGTACAAGTTCATCCACAACTTTGATGTTACTCTGCAGTAAGAGACACAAAAAAAGCAATGAGGTAAATCACGGGGGGTGTTTGGGTGGTGGTGGTCTGGTGCATAATCTTGAATATCTGTTTTGTTGACTTAGATCTCATTACTTTAACACTTTGTCTATATCGCCTCATGGGATATTTGAATGATGAAAAGAAGCTCTGTACCTCCGAAACAAAGTAGCAGCATATCTACGAAAATTACCTTGTACTCATTTAATATTTCATCGTTAGAGATAAGCTTCTCAATGTCTTGACCCTCTCTGCGGATGCAAACCACACCGAAGTCTCTACATATATTCCTTACCTGAAAACTTGAACAATGGGCATTTATATCAGTTTCGACTGAAGTTAATAAACGCTAAAAGGCTTAAATATTCTACTATCACCCCATATGAAATAAATTTCTGTCGTAGAGAGCCTGCTCAGTAATTACATAAGTAGCAAATCACTGACTCACATCTTGTTACTCGAAATCATGACACTTCTGATGTAATTGTTTGTGACCGGTGTGTTTATGCTCCGCAAATTATCCGAAACTCGTTACATAATAAGGTGGTCGATATATACATAAAAGATGCAATGCTTTAAAATCCAATGGCTCAAATTGGCATGGCAATAGTGTTAGTCTGTGGCATCATTTTCCACTCTGAAAAAAATTACAGCAAAGTAAAGGAGGAATGATATCTATGTTGTATAGTAACACAATAGGTATTTTCGAGTCACCACATCAACTTCACTATTAAGCTTTGACAACCTATTGTTTGCGGGTTTTATGCATTGTACAAGAACTGAGCAAGGGAGTTTGCCCGTCTGTTGGCCCTCATACTCCAATTCAAGATGCCAGGGGTTCAATCCCACCTCCTTCTCTTCCCCTCTCACCTAGGCTAGGCTAGACTACGCATTTCAAATATCACATAGAAAAAGGAAAATTTGATGGTACAAGAACTTGCCTGCTCAGGAATCCAAAATCCAGGAATGCTAAAAGATTCCAGCAGATCAGAGCCGCAAACGAGCATGACCTTGAGTGAATCTATGAGCAGAGAAGAGCAATTTATAACAATGGCACCAAATTAGACATTAAAATGACATGTAGACGTGCAATGTTGGCTAGTATTGAAACATATTGTAGCAAAGCGACAATGCACCTTAAAAAATGTATGAGCAGTATTGCCAGTATATAACAAGATAATTTTTGCCACTGCAAACTAAATTTAGTCATGCTACTTAAGCAGGTAAAGCACTGTACGATGATGGGGCTAGGATTCCAGTTGCTAACAATATTAATAAAAAGTGGTTGGCATCCAAAGTACGAGTACCCTTAGGTCACCAAGGTTAGTCAAGACAGCACCTGAGCCAAGTTTGAACTCAGAAGTGCCAGAAGGACAGGGCGAAGGCCAAAAAAAAAAAAAAAGGAAACAGCAAAAAAAAAAAATCAAGCATGGGTGAGGTACATGGCACGGCATAAAAACCTTGAACTTTAGGGCCAGCTTGTTGGACAGGACTCATATTGAAGGTAATTAGACCCATATGATATTTCGTCCAGGGAACTGATAGCTATAGGTTCAATAATACTGCATCCCCATGGTACTATACGTCCCAGGCTTTGTGGAATTAGATATCAGAAGTAGATTTAATCCATCGAGTCCGATCCGACACTTGTATCAGGTAAAACAAACGGGCCCTTAGCATTGATACGGCTTTTGCCTAATGCTTTGGCAATATCCATTTCATCAAACACAAGTTTTTCAATAGCATTCAAAACTGAGGCTGGAAAATGTAATTGGTTCAAGGCAGAAAATGAAAAACTGCATAGGGTCAGTAAAGCATATATTTATGCACGTACAAAAGGCATTATTAAGAAAAGTGCTATATTTCAAATCCAAACATCTGTTTGAGAGAATATTAAGCCTTCTTTGGGGAGCAAGAAGCAATTGACCATGCACACTCATAACTCAAACGCCAACAAAAACGAACATGAACAGTAATGGCTACTGAATCTTACCTCCTGATATCCGTCCACTCTCAACCAATGAACTCTTGATTCTACACAAAACAGTCAATGTGCGCTGGAACGTATCTTGATTGGCCTATAACAAGAGCTTAACACTTCCATGTCAATATTCCAGAGACAATATGGAAATGGAATGAATGAGTTAAGATAGAAAGATACCTCCCAGGGATCCACCATTATAAACTCCGAGCTTTTGCAAGCCAGATGGCACATCTCAATACGGTGTTTAGCAGATATGAGGCCCTATGGAAGATAACCACTTTAGCAACTATGAAAAGATAACCACTTTACGCAACTATGAAAAGATAACCAAGCAACTGTAGAAAGATAAACAATTCAAGCAACTGTAAAAAGATAAACAATTCAAGCAACTACAAAAAGATACACACTTTATGCAACCACTTTCTTTTGCAATGACAATATGAACTTGTATTTATAATGCTGGAAATCTGCTTGGGTGGGTTACAATAACTCTATGCAAGCAGATTAGTGATTCATTACTGGACAAAGCATCAGTGTAACTGCATAAGCACATATTCAAGGAGTCATGGCAATTGCTGGACATAATTCATTATTTGAACGCCAACTTCCCTATCACGAAATAGTTCAGAACAAAATCAGCCAATTCAATTTACACAAAACTAACTCTAAGAGAATAAATTCAATAGGAAATTAGCAAACTAGAAACATTGATTGTCAAATGTAGGATCACTCTGTGAGAAATTCAAATGGAGTAACTACTCTCTGGGCTTCATATCCAACTCCATAAAATTGTGGACAGTCTCTCGCCACCCACTGAGTTGTACTTCAATGCTTCACTATTAAGGCAAACGTTCACCACCCTACAAGACTTTATTTGTATTTTATCAACCAATAAGAGGGGGGGAGGAGCTGGGGTTGCAGTTCTCTTAATTCAGATCTTGCATTACTACCATGAAGCCAAAATAAGTAAAACGTCCATCATTATTCACATCATACTGTCTGAAATACCGGCTACTAACAGGCATGAGACATGCTATATAGCTTCACATACCCTTTTCCTGTAGGCATCATTCACTGGGGACATATAACCTCCAATGACAAAGAATCCTTCAGAATGTAGTGCATCTCTTGCCAGCTCTAAGCATAAAAACAAAGTCAAATTAGGCTGTTTATATTCCAAAACCAACAAACTGATTCAGAAACCCATATAACCAAATGTCTATGTACAGATTTAAGCATCGAAACAAAAATCACTAGGTCCTGTTCCAACAGAGAAAGAATCTTGCATGGACTGCCAACATGTACATGTAATTGGAAACTTTGAATCTAAAATTTTGAAGGAAGTCAAGGTTATGGAACATTACCAAAAATCCGCAGGTGCATGTATGTGGGAGGGTTGAAGCTTCCAGGTGATAGTAATACTACAAACTTTTGTTCCCTACTGAGAGAGATAGAGAGAGAGAGAGAGACATTGATACACACTCTAGTTAGTAGCGGTTAGTTAGGATTGGCGGGAAAAGTTGTTAGGTATTTTTCTTATAAAGAGAGGGGGCGAGAAGTGAAAGGCATTCATTCAATTGTAATGTGATAAGCTTGGGACCCAACGTTCCCTAGCCTGTAACCGTTTCCTTCCCCTATTAATAAAATCTCCTTCTTCTTCCCCAATTTTCTTCAAATTTCTCTCTATTTGTATCACCGATTCTATCATTGACAGCGGTTAAAGAACCTATTCCTATTGAAAGAAAACTATATAAAGTAGTAAACACAATACCAATCTTTCAGCTAGGCACGGTAAATACAAAATGGTACTATGATAAATGAACACAATTCTTCTCATTTTGCCCAACCCAACCTAAAAAACAGCAAATTTAGCTTCTTTACCCAGAAACAGTAAATTCACCTTCTTTCACTTGGTTTTGTTTCCAATAACTTTCCTTTCCCTCCTCAAATACAACATTACATAGCAGAACGATATAAACTTACTGGGTATGTGTTTCGGGCGATTCCTCTGGTTCCAAAGATCCTAAGCACAATTTATCCATTGGCAACTCAATATTTACAGAGCCTGCAGAGAGAAAGAACAAAGCCTTATTCACACACTTGGCTCAAACAACCACCAAATAAACCAGATAACATGTTTATTGATTGTTATCGTTATCTTTACTTAGCTATATCAAAAGCTTGTGCAAAAAAGAACCCATTTTTGCGTCTATTCTGTGTTTCCCTGTACATTCAGAGCCACCAAACAGAGATAGAAAAAAGTAAAGACAACTAACCGGACATTGTTACAACGAATGCGGAACAAAAACGGCTGAATTCTACGAACACGAAAAGGAAGAATACGATCTATCTATAATCTATAATCTATATCTATCAATATACTATAGGAATGCAGTTGAAGTCAAAGCCTCCCAACCTTAACCCTTAATCCTAAATTCTATGAATTTAGAGTTTAAAAAAAAAAAAATGGAAGAGAGAAAAACGTGGGAGTGGGGGTAGGGGAAGAGAGAGGGGGAGGGAACGTGGGGGTGGGGAGGGGAAAGGTAGAGGAAGGGAATAGAGAGAGGAAAAATTATTCAATGAATCAATGTACCAGAGGTGCCGTAACTCTGAATTCATTTTACATCACATATATGTCTTTCAGTGTACAGAATAAGGCTAATGCTTATCAAACATGAGACCAAAAAATATTAGATTATATTTTTTATCAGTAGCGTTGTACCCGTTCGATATATAGGATTAAAAAAAAACTAATGTTAATTTTTTTCCCATGCATTGAATGAGTATAATATTTGATTTTTTTTGTTACAAATTAATTTGATTTAATTTTTTTGAAGTAACTTAAATTGATTTAGTATTTGTTGCAATCTGAGTCATCTATTGTCGAACATGGACGGTTCGAATTAGCTCAACGCTCATGTTATTATTGAGGGACTGCACACATCCCGGGTTCCTTTTCTATCAACTAGCGTTATTCCCATTCGATACACAAGACAAAATATTTATGTGATTCTACTACAAAATATTGAGCTCATACAAAATTTATTGTTTGTCATGTGCATCAAACGAAAACACGTTAGTTTAGTGTAATACAAAGTAAACCCAGGAAAACCCAGATAATGGAAACGAACGGGGAGGGGAATTTCTTCTGTGGAGCAAGGTTGGTGAAAATTTGCGAGATGGCTCGTTTTCCATGGAGGAATAGCGGTTCGGGTCGGATCATGCATCCGAAAGAATACATTTGTATAGTTATTCGTACTAGCGTCGTTCCCGTTCGATGCACGGGACAAATAATAATTTTGTGTGAGCTCGAATATTTTGTAGCAAAATCACACAAATATTTTGTCTTGTGTATCAAACGGAAATGACGCTAGTTGATAGAAAAAGAATCCAGGGTGCGTGCTGTCCCTCAAGAACAACATGAGCGTTGGGCCAATCTGAGTCGTCCATGCTTGGCAATGGACGACTCAGATTGCAACAAATACTAAATCAAATTAATTTGTAACAAAAAAGAAGTTTTTAAATATCCATCCCCATTAGTCATGTCATGTAAGTTTCCATCCATCCCATTTTTTGTACTTATGTTTCCATCCTTTCAATGGGTGAATTATCCCTATTACCCTTTTTAATTATATATGCATAGATATTTGTAGACATATATTGTATGTATATATAGATGCACTTATTGCTTCCTTGATTACTAAATTAAAGGGATCCCTTCAAATTTGAAATCCTCCTATTATTTCTCACCTAATTGAAGTGTGAAGATTTTCCTCCTAAATTAAAGAGATTCCTTCCAAAATTTTGGGTGTGATGATTTTCCCAGTGATTTCTATTTCCATTTATTACGGATGAAGTCCATGCGAGGTGAGAAATATTAGGAGGATTTCAAAATTTCGAACAAGAAAATTACCAAATTCCAATGATTCATATTTCCATTTACTTCTCCATTGATATGTTGGTCAAATCATTTGCAGTAGAAGCCCAACCATTTGCATGCATAATTGTTCATCAAATCATGGTTAATTCATGGTGTATCAAGTCCAAGCAAAGCGAGTCAAGTTAAGAATATGTTTTGGACTAATTGAGTTCATAATATGTCATGTTTTCAGAAACATGATCAAAACCATGACTTGCCGAAAACATGACCTGTCAAAATATGTCTATTACATGAACAAACTTGCTGAAAACAATAAAAACTTGATCTATTTAAAACTATGTTTGTATGTTATTTCAAACATGATCTACATGACCAAATGGTTAAAAAAATTGTACCATTTACCATGAAATATGTTTGTATGTTATTTCAAAAACATGATCGAATACACCATGAAATCAAAAAAATAAAATAAAAAATACATGAATACAAATGACCTTCTCGCCGGTGGCAAAAAAACGTGATTCATAGCAAACGATACAAATAATATGCCATGAAAATTAAAATGCCATACACCATGAAAACACATAAATATACATCAAAAACATGAATACACCATGAAATCAAAAAAAATTACATGAATACATGACCTTCTCGCAGGTGGCCGGAAAACGGAAAACGTGATTCATGGCAAATGATACAAATAATATACCATGAAAATTAAAATGCCATACCCCATGTAAACACATAAATAAACATCAAAAACATGAATACACCATGAAATAAATAAATAAAAACATGAATACAATTGACCTTCTCGCCGGTGACCGAAAAACGTATTTATTCATATCAAAATCATGAAACCAAAAAACATAAATACAAATAAATTATTTTTTTAATCCTCAAAACAAAAATCATGAATACAAATGACCAATACTTGCAACCAATCAAAAGAAAATTGCAGCGTGGATGCCCAACTCGATCCGTTGGGCCTTCTTGTTGAACTCCGATCCATACGGCGACACTGGGAGTTTCGACGGCAACGGATCGTTGTGTGGCTGCCTGATTCGTTGGCTCCACCTATATTTTTCAAGGTATGATCTAATCGAGATCGAAACTCCGACGTGGCAGTTGTTAGCGGAGGACGTTGGAGGACGAGTGGATCACGCCCACCGGAGGATGTTGGAGGACTAGTGAATGGCGGCGAGAGAGAGAGAGAGAGAGAGAGAGAGAGAGAGCTTTCTTATATAGAATCCCACCAGATTTTAGGTGATCCAAAAATTTCGGGATTGATTGCCAGATTTCATGCAATGGACTGGAGGGGTTACGTTGTAGTCCCTTTTTTCTGGACTATATATAATATATATAATAATAATAAAGGGCATTACTGGTATTAAAAAATAACAAGGATGGAAACATAATAGCCAAAAAACTCAAGGATGGAAACTTACAGATGGTGGATGCTAAGGACTAATCTTTAAGTTCCCCAACAAAAAAATCAAATACGGAGTATTGTACGCATTCAATGCATGCGAAAAAAATTAACATTAGTTTTTTTCGACTATGTGTATCAAACGGGCACAACGCAACTGATAAAAAATATAATCTAATATTTTTTTGTCCCCATGTTCAATGCACGTTAGCATTAGTTTTATTCTGTACATTGAAAGACTTCTGTGTTGTGTAAAATGAATTTAAATTACTATGTGACGGTATCTCTGGGACATAGAATAACTTTTCCTCTCTTTCCCTCCCCCCACCCCCACGTTCCCTCCCCCCTCTCTCTCTTCCCCTCCCCCCACTCCTACGTTTTTCTCTCTTTTATATTTTTTTTAAAAAACTCTAAATTTTATGAATTTAGAATTAAGGGTTGGGGGCCTTTTGACTTCAACTACTTTCTTATAGTATATAGATTTCTTTTTTTAAGGAAAAAAAGAAAATATATTTTTGAACAAAATAAAACTGCAAAAAAAATAAAAAAATCTGAAAAGATTAGATGTAAAGAGAGACCTAAATTATGTGTATGGTTGAGGAGCGCATGTGTCTGAAAGATTTTAGTGATATGCGTATTTGCATGACTAAAGACTGCATGTGTCTGAGAGATACTCAGATAAGTAAAGAAAAAGTTTCATACATCATTTTCGTACATAGAGGTTATAGTCTCAAATAAATTATACAACTTGGGATTGATCCTCAAGAAACAAAATATAATTTCCATTGAGCAGTTGAAAAAACATACATCTCTTTCGAGTTGCGATATTTCATTAGAGAATTGAGATTTTTGGTTTTTTATAAAAAAAAGAAAAGAAAATTGAGAGTACAGAGAATTCATAGTTGGTTGGGAAAAATAATTATTCGAGTCCATGTTTATAGAAAGAAAAAAAAAATGGACTTGATTCAAATACTAGGCAGCAGAAGGGGATGCCTTCAAATTTGGTAGAAAGGGGCATGGATTTGAAGTAGAGAAAGACACAAGGGTTCAATTGCAAATGTCTTGAAAGTTAGCAATGCCAACTCACTTTTGGCATATTGGACTGTGGAGATGCTCTCATATATTGTGAGTTACTTCTATATTCTCTTCTGAAAAAATAAGTAATTATTTATATTTTATGGGGGGACTTAAAGAATCGTCCTCCTGCCTCACTCCTCGTAAGTTTTCATCTTTTGACTTTTTCCCACTTACGATTTCATCCTTCCTCTTTTTTTTAATACCAATAGTACCCTTATATACATATATATATATTCACAGAAAATGGGATGAAAAGATAACTCCGGAAGTCCCCGTAATTCAGCCTATATATTCGATCATCCAATCCCATAAATCACTCCTGAAAATCTCGACCCCACCTCCCCAGTTCATCCTCAACCATTTTGTCAAAATGGGATGGTCGCACCCCCACCAATCAAGACCACTACTGCATGAACAACTCATTCGGCGCACCGTCACCGATAAGCAAATCGTCGCCGATTGACCAGGTAACAACTCACAAAGGGATGGTTACAACCCGTTGAGGCGACGGAATCGGTGGCGCTCAACAGATGCTTGCCGCTCTTCCTCCACTGCCGCTGGCCGGAACGTTTACGTAGACGAATTCGTCACCTTTTTTTTTCCACTTTGTTTGCCAGAAAGGGAAAAAGAAGCTATCGGTGGGTTTTTCAAATCGGGAATCCTTTCAAATCTTACATGCATGATATTGTAGTACTGTCCTAATTTGTTCCTAGTTTGTTAATTAAGAGTGGTTGTATAATCCCCGATCCTTCTTATTTCGTCAAGATTTGAAACATTCAAATATGGCTGCCGCTACCTTCTTCTTCTTCTTTTTTTTCTGGCTAAACATGATTAGTCCTATTTTTCAGATTGGAGTTGTTGGACGATATTTTATTCATGAACATGAAATCATGATTTATAGATCATGAAAACATGAACATTACCTATTTTGTGGAAAATCCAGTAAGTTGTCATGTTTAGAACATTATTTTAGAAATCATGATTTATAGGTCATGTTCGGTCAATAAGGTTTCCGTTTCAAATTAGAGTCCTATTTTTCGGGTTGAAGTTTTTGGACAATATTCCATTCGTGAACATGAAATCATGATTCATAGGTCATGAAATTAAACATAAATGATTCAAAAATAAACATGACCTATTTGAATGATTCAAAATAAATGAGGATTATTGTTTTATTCATGGTTTATTTGAATAATCGTGAAATTTGTTGGACTTAAATCAGGGTGTATTCATGAAAAAGATGATCGATTTTTTGGTATAAGATTTGGAAGTCATGTTTTCATGAAATCATGAAAACGTTCTAAATATGCCATGTTCTACAAACAGGGCAACTTAAAAAACATGATCAGACATTCTCAATATGCCATGTTCTAAACCAAAAATGATCCCTAAAAAAATGATCAGATTAGTCTCACTAATCGTGTTATATATGGAATGCAATCATCCCACTAATCTTGCCCCCACTACAAATTTCAAAAACTTCCTTAATTATCGAAAATGCTCAATCAGTTACAAATGGGCCTAAAATCATGGACTCTCATTTTGGAATCCCCATCAAATCAGTTATATATGGAAATAAAATCATCATCTCCAAATTCAAAAAACTTGACGTATATATATAATAATAAGGGTAAATATGGTAAAGCACACACAAAGGGGATGAAAACATAACCCTCAAAATTACTAAGGATGGAAACTTACATAGTGCCCCAAAAAAGGATGATTAATTAAAAACTCCTATTTTATGAGACATATCATTTTTCTCATAATACATCACCTTCAATACAAAAAAATAAGTGCTTATTTGAGAAAACTGGAACACACCAACTGTTTTTGAGATTTGTTCATTGTTACTGGTTCCTCCACCGTGTAATTTTTCATACCTAAATCTCTACTTGATAATCCGAGTTGTCCATCTTTGTAAATACCATTGAATAGCATATCCTTGAAAATTTTCAAATTGACCTTTTAAGAACACTCTCATAGACGACTCCAATAATGTTTTGCATGACAAAAGCATTCCGACAAAGTGATTACGGGTGCTCGATGAAATTTAATTTTTGTGTGAACATTTTTGTTCATGAGCCTTATGAGATGGACATCGTGAATCATTGAGTAAAGCTCTGGACACGACAAAACTGTGTTCAGAATGACTCGAATCATTGAGTATAGATTTGGACATGGCAAACTTCATTCAATTCAGGATTGGAGGTAAGATGTGTAAAAACATTAATATTAACATTTTTTAATTTTTACTCCTATTTTTTTTACTGTATTAAACTTTACCAGCTTATGATAATTAAAAACAAAAAACAAAAAAACAAACAAACTTTACCAGCTTGGAAGAGGTTGTTGTTATTTCCACTTCTCATTTCACTGTGGCTAGAATTCCTCAAATTCGAAATTGGCTCCGCGCTTCTAAACGACACATCTCTACCAGTCATCGAAACACTCTTGGGAACACCTCCGTCTCTCTCTCTCTCTCTCTCTCTCTCTCTCTGAAGCCGCATCTCCGTCTAGAATCCCTCAGTCGGTCAATCTTCCAAACACTCTTGGGTGCATTCATGGCGCGTTGAATCTGAAAATGACAACCACAGAAAAGCTATTCGTCCAGATTTTCGACCGGAAGACGCGGATCACCGAACAAGTCAAGCAACGAACAGATTTGTACAGGCAACACCTCGCTTCGAAAATTCTACTCGATGGATACAATCCTCCTCATTGGCTCTGGAACCCTAATTTCAACTCGGAATCTTCAGATCCCCAAGGTACTCTCTCTCTCTCTCTCTCTCTCTTATACACAACGCTACATACACACCTTTCGACCACAATTCCGGACACAACTGCGTCCAGAGCTGTTTGATGCACAAGAGTTCACATGCATCGAACTCCAGACGCAGTTGTCTCTGGAGTTGTGGTTGAAAGGTGTGTATGTAGAGTTTGTCTTTCGAGTGGTCAATTGCTTGTTCTGTTAATGCCTCTAGGGCTAGCTTGGATGCTGAGAAAATTAGGGAAAAGAATAAGATCAGAAATTTTGAATCACAAATTTATATTCTGAAATGGAGTTAAAAAAAAAAAATTATGTTCTGATCTGAATTTCAAAAATATTTTCTTCTTCGGTTCATATGGACAAGAGAAATTGTTAAACAATTGGAAGAAAAAACCACAGTTTTTTTAATCTTTTTTGACAGCAGGGGTATTTTTCAGCTTTTCCGACAATAGTTTTTACCTATGCGAATTGCAGTCACCCATATAAAATAGTCTCTACATTGTTATGGAATTTCCCTTGTTTTTTTTTTTTGGTACTTAAGAATATAAATTTCCCTAGTTTTTTACTTGTTGAATGCAAATGCCCAAAACACATAGACATTGTTAAGTTTTAGCTGACACTAACTTCAACACTGCCAGATATTTTATTTACTGTTCAGCGGGGCTATTTAGAAACGCAAGAGACATTCATACAAACTATTATACCTCAAAATATGTCTTTAGCTGTTAATCAGTCATTGCCCTTTTTTATTTGCGAGATGGCCGAGACAAAAAGGAATGATGATCACGGAAGCATCCTTGGCTAGTTAACGAATCCCCAAAATTGACATCTTTTGAGTTGTAAACTAAAGGACTTCCCTATTTATGTGCTTTTAGGAGGCCATTAGAGTGTAAGACTCCTTTCAAAAGAAACAAAAAAAAAATCAGAGTGTAAGACATGCGTTGATATTTTAATTGTGTCCCAAATCTGTTTGTCAGTTTTGTTAACAGAATGTTTCAGTCAGTGAAGTATTCTCTTGCAATGGTGAATAATTGCAGGGTTGAAGAAAGAAGAGCTGATTTCTGAACTTCTACTTTCTCATCCACGACCTGCAGTTCCTTATTCTGGCGGTCCCTACTCTGCGTATGACAAGCCAGTTGTCGTACGAAATAATGTAGAGTTATCAGAAGGGTTGTTAACCCATGCTTCCAAAAAAGGTTTTAATACAAGAGATAGACCAAGAACCTTGCATGATAATGACATTGGATGTGCCTTAAACAGCGTTCCGGAGTTGGATCTTAATTCTACTTCTCCTCAGGCGCAGGGTGAGGTGAGGATCTCAGATATTCATCCCGACAATGGTTTTGGTGCAAGGGATAGGATAACAACCATGACTGAGTGTCATGATAATGACGTTGGGTGTTCCTTTAATTGTGTCCCTGAGGTCAATAGTAGTGCTACCTCTCGTGAGCAGCAGGCTGAGGTGAGAATCTCATACATTCGTAGTGACAATGGTTTTAATGTAGGAGATAGGCCAACAACTGTGCCCAATTGTTATGGTAATGACCTGGATCATGCCTTCAATTTTTACCCTGACTTTAGTAATGGTGCTGCCTCTCCTCAGGGGCAGACTGAGGTGAGAATGGCTGTTACTTATACTGCACCAGATCAGTCACTTGCCAGGCTACAAAGGTCCAAGTCTAGGCAAAAGGCTCTAGAGATTCGCAATTCTGCAAAAGCAGCAGCTAAAAGCCGTTATGCCCCTGAAAACCTCACTGTTGCTTGTTACAGTGGTGATAAAATGTCGAGGATGGTTTCCCAAGAGATAGATCATGATATTGAGTTATTTGGATTGGCTAATTATTCTGATACCGTTAGAGAATGCCAGGGTACAGCAAAGAATCCTAACACTTATGGTGGTAGAATAACAAGATCTAGAAGTTCTTACAATCTATCTAGTCATGAGAGTATTGCCAAGGAAGGTGTCTGTCCTATGATAAGGTCACAAAGTACTTGTACCGAAGGAACATCAAAGCCTGTAAGTTCATCTTATACTGCTAGCCAAAGAGTTGCACGGTCCAAATCTGGTGCTTCTAAAAGGCCTCCTCTTGATAACTCGCTGGACCGGATGGAACGATTTCAACTCAATAATGTGTCGGGCAGTGCAGTGGTGCCACACTGTCCTGACAGTAGTGCTATTGTTAACAAGCATGTAAATGCCGATAACATCGTTGAATCTGAGGTTATCTCAAATGGGCTACTTGAAGCTAGTCACAAGAGTATTGCCAAGGAAGATGGCTGTCCTATGATAAGGTCACAAAGTACTTCGACTGAAGGAACATCAAAGCCTGTGAGTTCATCTTATACTGCCAGCCAAAGAGTTACACGGTCCAAATCTGGTACTTCTAAAAGGCCTCCTCTTGATAACTCGCTGGACTGGATGGAACGATTTCACCTCCATAATGTGCCGGGTGGTGAAGTAGTGCCACGCTGTCCTGATAGTAGTGCTATTGTTAACAAGGATGGAAATGTCGATAACATTGTTGAAACTGAGGTAATCTCAGATGGGCTTCTTGAAGCTCCGGCAGCCATTTCTGAGTCCAACTTGGATTTGGCTTGCCCAAGTATAAGGTTTGAAGCTTCTATCTCAAGGCCACCTGTTTTTGGTATGTTTGTGAAGCCCAAGACACTAGACTTTGGTGACATGGAAAAGTGCTCGACTAATATTTCTGGTCCTATGCTGGAAAAAGGAAGGCTGGAGAAATCAGCTCCCACAATGAGTACTCCAGTGAAGTCTGCCGTATCACATGATAAAATAACTTTTTCTAACACTTCTGGAAAGTCTTTAGTGAAGCAATCGCTGGAGCCCAATGCATCAAACAATAAGACAGGCGCTTGGAGGGTTTCTTCAGAGACCTGTGTAGAGGAGTGTGTTGTACATAATGAAGATGTATCCAACAATCTAATGTATGTCGCAGATAAGTCAAAATCTATCCACGAAATTCAGCACTCTCTTGTTTCTGATGGGCCAGATAAATTGTTATCGAGGGCTGGTAAGGGATTTGATGAAAAATACATGGTGCAAGTTCAGGAGGTAATTGTTTTCCAGTTTGTAGTTTTCAAGTTCTTAATTATGACACACCTGAATATGTGTTCATTTGCATGTGTACCACACACACACTGGCATGTCCTGAGAAAAGAGATTGAGCCATCATTGCTTGCAACATGCTTTTGTGACAGTTATCCAAATGTGATAAGTACCTTCATGTTACTTTGGGAGTCTGCGATAGATTGCGTGGGTATACTTCATGTATGATGCGGATAACATACTTCGCTGAAATTAATGGAAACACACAATTACATCAACTTTTAAACCAATCTCAACAAAGAGTTGAGCATTAAAGCTATTATCTGATATAGGAATTGAATTCCATTGCCACATGTGTCCTGTTGACTATTTGGATTTTATTCCTCTCTTGTCAACCATGTGATGGCCCAATAGGAACTATAGAGTGGATTAGTTGATATTGCTTAAATAATTCCGTCTAACATCATTTTACTGGTGACTTTATGTTAAATGTACGGTCAATGTTGCGACCTGCGAATATAAGAGTTCATATGCACTCCCAAACACCAGTGCGCATGTTGAACGCCTGCTCATGTTTCTTTTCTGCTAGCGTAAGCTCTTCTAATGCAGGATTTGTGTTTTATCATGATTGACAGTGTGAACTTGGCCATGACGGGAGGAATGTAAATGGGACAACCCCTTTTCCCTTCAAGAATCAAGAATTACACTCAACTGCAGAGCAAGGTTGCAGGGTTGGGAAGGTGGGAGTGACTGATCCAAGTAGCTCTGGTCTAGATTTACGCTATTGCAGTGCAGAAGATAGTCAGGACTTGATGCACCTTGAAAAAAGTTCTGATAAGGGTAAGATGAGCGGTTTTGTTTTGAGAGAGAGAACCCAGCTGGAAAAAGAATCACATGTGGTAGAAGATGACTTACTAGCATTCGGTTTCACTGGTTCCATAGAACTGCCACTTCTGCAGACATCCTCATTGCCAGTAAGAAGATTAAGATCTGCTGCAGAAAATTCTTGGCCTCAGTTTAAGCATAGAAAGGTTGAAGGCCAACAAGCTAATTTCTCCTCTGCCTCCCCTAGTTGTCGGGCGAAAGAGATTCATTGTATAAGGGTTGGGGGTAATTTAGGAACTGACTTACAATCTCAATATGAGGGGGATGTAGCACAATCAAGTGGTGATAAGATTATTGATATCGAAAAGCACTGGGAGGTGAAATACAATTTGACACAAGAAACTGAGCCTTCAGCGGAGATGCAACTTGAGCAGGTACCTAGTGTTTTTGTTGCAAAAGTTATTCTCGTGGTTCATGTACATAATTCGCTGTACTTTTTGTGGAGGGAAGATGCTGAACCTAAGTCCTTTTACAGTCATAGTGCCTTGGGCTCACTAAGTTGATTGACATGTATATATAGAAAGTCTCTAGGAAATTATGATTGTTTTGTGGATGTTGTGTATCTGTAAATAATGTGGCGTTTATCATTAACTCTAATTGACCTTGGTAGGCGAACATCAGCCGTCCATGAATATGCATCAATCTGTTGGATATGTTTTGCTGCTGGGACTGTTTAATGTGTACTTACAAGTTCCAAATGGTACTATGTAATGGAAGATTAAAAGATGATAGAGTTAACCTGATTTGATGTTCATGGATAGCAATAAGTTTCTGTAGCTGACCCCAATTGATTGAGAATTAAGGCTCAGTTGAGTAATTATTGGCAAGAATAGAGTCCTCGTTCTACCATAATGGACATTAACTACAAAAACGTAGTGTTGTGTGTTAACTAACGAGTTGGGAGACAACAAAAGGATGAACTTTATTTGATTACTAGGTTGGGTTACTTGCTCTCCCTCCATTCCTCTCTTTCCAGAAGAAAAAGGAACTTGAATGCCTTCCAGAACCATCTTCAGGTAGATTCCATTCAGGGTGGGACTGTCATACTGTTCTTCTTGGTTTTACGGCGAGCTGAAATATGACACTAGGTGCATTTCAAGGTAAGTGTACTCATCAAATTGATCCCATGATTACATAACATAAAGCCAATGTAATGTAACACAATTCTGGTTTACTAGATCTCTAAAAGAAAAAACAACGTATCATTTTTTAGGAGATTATTTTGTATCCCACAGGAACCAGGCAATTACTAAAAACACTTCAGCTCCCTGGTGGTGGTCCCAAGGGGATTTTGCTCAACTAGAGTTTCCAACGCAAGATCTTCCCTTCATGAGGCGCGAATCCCAAATCAGCTTGCTACTGAGCTAACCCTGTGGATCGTTAGGAGGACATTGAATGATTATCATGTTAATTGATATTGACTAAGTTAACTAACTCATAAAGCAGTTAAAACTATCGGTATTATGTGCTGATGTGATTGAAACAACTTGCTTTTATGTTCTTCGCTTAATCCGCACAATCTGATGCAGGAATGCTGTCTTTTCTGTTGTGTTGGACAGGATGAACTTGGCTTTGAAAAGAGAAATCCTGGTTCAGATGCCACCTCAGTATTCAAGAATGAACATATAGGGACGTCTATTCTCTCGGGTTTCATAAATGATACAGCTGAAGGATTCCAAGATTGCTCTTTTGAGAATGTCGAAACAGCAGATACAACTCACATAGACCTGGACGTAAGGATGCGGGGTGATGAAATACATTACATAAATAAGCTGCATTCTGGAAATAATATTGCCTTAGAAAATGAGGATGACTTGACTCATCCTGAGAGAATGCTACAAGAAACAGAGCCTCGTTTTGAGGAGGGCGTCCCATTTTCACATGAGAGAATGCTACAAGAAACAGAGCCTCGTTTTGAGGAGGGCGTCCCATTTTCACATTCTTCAATTGTCTTTCCTCAAGACAAGCACCTGGATTCTCTTGATGCTGATCAAACTATGCCTGAGTTTGAGCGCTTCATGATCGACACTGAAGAGGATGGAGACGGGTTTAGTCTTGACAAATTCGATCTTCCTAGTACTGCAATAGAACGTGCTAGCATTCTGGAACAGCTTTGCAGATCGGCTAGCATGCATACTCCACTGCCTAAATTTTCAACTACTTTTAAATTGCACAGAACACCAGATTTATACAAGTCAGTACCAAATGGACTTCTTGAGCACACAGACCTGAGGAGCACCTTAAATCTAAATGATGGTGGGAAACAGCTTAGAGCCAGTTATAGTAATGTGGGTGAAGTGAAGAGTGCTTTCCAGGGGTCTTCACTTTCTGATTGTATGCCGTATTCTGATTCTCATTTCAATTGGAGCTTAAAAGAACATCCTATGTCTCCAGTTGGAAAGCCTTGGGATTGGTTTTCAGTTAACTCTAGTAGTTCAGAGAAGGAGCGGAGCTCAAATCCAGAACTTACTTGCTTTCCAATCGAGGAAGACCCTAACATTAGTGAAGAGAACGAAAATGGAGATGAAGAGGCCAATATAATCCAAGAAGACACTTGTTCAACTCTTCTGAATGGTGGTGCCAAAAGAGAACCACTTGCGGAGCTAACAGCAGTTTCTGCAGTGGAGAGATTTCCAGATAGAAGTAGTTTAGATTCCGTAGACACTGAAGTCAGCGTCACTGAGGCTCATAGCAAGGTCAGACAACCGCATGGAAATCGCAACAACAATAAGAGGAGATGTACAAATGAGGCAAAGGAGAACTGCCATTTTTCAGTTAGCACAAACTGTGATAAGAAGGCTACAGAATCACTTAATAGCAGATTCAGTAAGCCAAAATTGTTGGGTAAAACTAGCTTGAGGAAAGGTATGCAGGGTCTATCAGAGAGGGAGCCAAAGCATAACAATATTGTTACAAACATCACTTCCTTTGTCCCATTTGTTCAGCAAAAACAAGCAGCTGCAGTTGCTACAGGTAATCTATGTCATTTTTCAGTTCTTAGTGCTGCTTGTTTACTTCATTTTTTTACTTTCCGGAAAGTGACATGCTAGCGGCATGTCTGACCATAACTTATGTCAGTTGCAAACCTTTGTTCTATCCGTGCAGAATTTTTTTTTCGCTACCTAAATGTTATCCTTGGGTTTGCATGGGTAGTCTGCCAGTTATGCTCGTATATGATTCTGACACAGATTTGTAGCAATTGTGTTAAGAGTAGGAATTCATGGATAAGGGGTTAAGATTAATATAAATTATTGCGGAACAGGAATTAACGATCTTTTGGGGGAGGGACTCATATGTCATTTCATATATAATTCACTATGTTTTTGTGGCACTTCATAGGGAAGAGAGACATCAAAGTGAAAGCTTTAGAGGCTGCTGAGGCTGCAAAGCGCCTTGAAGAAAAAAAAGACAACGAACGAAAGATGAAGAAGGAAGCATTGAAGCTTGAACGAGTGAAAACAGAGCAAGAAAATTTGCGGCAAATGGAGTTAAAGATGAAAATGAAACAAGAGGAACAGAAGAAAAAAGATGCTGATATGGCAGCAAGAAAAAGGCTGAGGGAGGAAGAGGGAAGAAAAGAGAAGGAAAGAAAAAGACAGCGAACTGACATGCGGCGACAACAAAGAGATCAAGGGGACAAATTACGCAATCGGAAAGTGGAGAAAGAAGTACCACTCAGTACCATAGTAAGACCCTTTCTGTATTAAAGCGCGTTTAATTTTTCTGTTTGGCAGCTGCACTTACCATGGTGATGTCTGTGCTAGGATAAAAAAGTGATTTGTGGGACTCAATCTGATGACAAATTGAGAAAAGTTCAGAAAATGGGAAATAAAGGAGATGACAATATTGGCAAAAAGCCGCACACTGAACTTGGGGCCTCTGAAATTTTGACAAGCAATCTCAGACAAGCAGCCCTTGAAGATTGTGAAGCTTTTCCTCGCTGTGGTGATACTGAGGAGGTAAACTTCGCATCGTACAGATCCCTGAAAGGGAAAAAGGGAAATTATTACTAGAGCTTTTTGAATATGCAAAAAATTTCAGCTGTATGTTCTCTTTTCGTGGCAATAATGACAACAGTAGACTTCCATGTGTAAGTGGCTTGGAATATGAATTTTGGTAGTCTAGTTCATGGGTTTAAGGACTGGTAGAGAGAAGAGGGTAGGCATGCTTGTAATAGGAAAGGCTTGTTTGGTCTAGCTGGACCGGAGGAAACCTTGGATAAGGAGCTCCAGCGTCTGCATCTTATTTCCCTCATTTCCCCTACTTTTAGGTAATATGGCAACTCAATTAGGTGTTCTCCTTCAAAAAACAAAACAACATGAACATCTCAAGATTGCCACTTGACTAAGCCTTTCATCGAACCATTTGGCTTATTGACTTTCTGGATCTAGTTTGCCATTTCACTCTATCATGGGCCATTCCCGAAATTAAAGTTGCAAGATGACATGACTTTCTTGTCCCAAGCATTACCCTGGATAGTTTTGTTTCTTCCTAAGTACTAAGCCAGGTTATTTCGTATATGCCCAAATCATCTTAGTTAGTATTCCTCATTTTTTCTCACAAATCTGTTCCTTCCTAAACCCTTTTCTTTTGGTTTTACCACACATCCATATCAAACTTCCTCATTTTAGTCCGGCATCTTCCCAACATCTTATTTGTTGACCCATAATTTGTACTGTAAAACACGATTGGTCATATAGCCTGGCTTGTAGTACTTTCCAGTTAAATCTCATTGGTATTCAGTATTCACTGATCACCCAAATCAAAACTCTCAAACGACCATAAAATTAGGAAAAGGAAAAACAAAACAACTAAAACTTTTCATGGTGTGTGGTTTATCTTTGGAAAATTTTGGATCGTCTAAGTTGTTTTACGTTCGTTGTGCTTTGCAACAGAAGGAAATGTTGGTTTCACAGCTGAAGGCTTTTATCTTCCATCTTTTTTGAGATTATTATAATGATAAGAGGTTACTTCGTATTAGTCAGGACTGTTCTTCTTAGGGGCTAACTGATGGTAGTCCATGCTGTTTTCACCATTATCAAGAATATGTGATATGCTTATGGATTTTCACTTCGAGCCTTGTACTGAAAATATCATTTTTTTCTTCTTCTTATATTAGCCAACAAGCGTGTTGAGTAAACCTACTGAAAGTAATGACCTGGTGAAGACAAGTCGAGAGAAATCATACGAGATTTCACCATATCAATGCTCCGACGACGAAGATGAAGGAGAGGATGAAATTCCAACCAGTAAATATATTCCCTCATGGGCAAGGTAACTATCTTAGTCTTTCCTATTCAGATTTAAAACCATCTTGAAAATTGCCGCACGTAAATTGCACGTAAATTGCCGCAGAAATCTCACTTGTTTTGTGCTACCTATCACGTTTACTCTCTGAAAAGAGTAACCCCAACTATTTCTACTCCATATGAATTACCCACTTGTGATCTGGATATTATTCATCCAAAGCTTTGAAGGATACTTTTGAGAATCACTTTTCGATTTCTTTTTTCTACTAATGCTGAAAACTTAGTAAAAAAACGAAATTGCGATTTGGGCCATTCGGCCTATTTCTGTTCATGTGAATAACTGAAACTTGTAATAAGTATTTTCTTGCCTTTTGCAGCAAAACTTCTGTGGCTCTTGCTCTTTCCTCCCAGCAAAATATCGACCCAGATGTCATATTTCCCCCAGAAAGTTTTTGCAGTTCAGATGAAGGTAGCTTTTTTGTTTACCTTTCTTGCTTTGATCAGTGTAAAAGCCACTGTTCATTTTGTTCTCTAATTAAAGAACATGATTTACCATGTGTAGTTCTCCGGCCTCGAAAATTACCGCTGAAATAGGGGGCAATGTTTTTGTTCTTGGTCTTCAAGAACATGGTCACTATAGCTTGGATGAGATCAACTGCACCAAGAAAAGGTACTCTCTCTCTCTACGTGTGTATGTATTAGCTCTGTTTCTCATCTAGTCTGGTTATTCTCGATAAGAAGCAAGAAAAAGAAATGCATCGTCTGGCTTTTTCCCTTCAAGAATTATGAGGAATTAAGTTTTGTCTCTTGGTTTTTTGTGGCAGATTTATAGAGAGAACATTTTCAAAGAGTTCAGGATCGTGATTCAAGTTCAAGCAGCAAAGTCAAACAAATTTCTTCTTGTTACTAATGTTTTGGGGAAGGTGTCGAGGTGATCTTGTGTCGTCAAAGATCACCCAGTTGTAGAAATGTATATGCTTCATTGCAATGCTAGATTAGATGTTTCCCCTGCAACGTAGAATTTTGAGGGGATGGGATGGGATGTGAATCTAGATTCTCATAGTTCCTCATGGTAAGTACTAAGTAATGTTGTAGAAGTTTGATCCTGATCCGGCAATATAGTGATCTCAGAATTAGCTCAATCCGGGAAGACTGAAAAAATTATCAGCCCTAATAAATTTCAGAGTAGATTATTTTCTCGTGTAACATTCATGGATTAAAATCCTTGGTAGATACCTTGTTCTTCCAAACCAGTATTCCCTTCAAAATATTGTTGGCATTCTGTGACTCATGCCGTCGAGAAAGAAGCTAGTTTTGCTAATTGCCTTTGCTCAGAAACCATGTTCCGTTGAGCAATGAAACATTTGTTCTTGTGAGATCCCATCTAGTCCCACATCGGTTGAAGGCTGTTAAGTCTCTGTCGTTTCTTGGGGAAATCTGGGAGAAACAATGCGTCGCGGCCGCCTTGTGAACTTGTGGGTAAGGAATCGTGCTAAGCCCGTGACGGGTGAGGCGGACAACGTTGTATAGGAAGGGCATTGTTTTTTGTTATACAGTTCTTTTCTCGTATCGTGAGCACAGACGGAATGGTGAAGCTACACCTGAACGGTGCAGCAGCAGCATAGGAAGTACGCAGTGTAGAAACGTCGGAACAGTGCCGGAGCAGCATAGGAAGTAGGGGGATAGGTGGCGGTGCAGGAGTGGTCTGGTGGTGGAGCACAAATATTCAAACAGGCGTGGGGAACATTAGGCGTGGGAAAGCAATTCTTGTTTTTCTCTTGTACGGGCAACACTTGATGAGTTCGAGTCTGGGAACTTGTGTGGGGAATTAACTACATTTGTTTGTTCAATTATTATTATTTTTTTTGTTTCTCGACAAAAAATCATCGAAACCCACAGAGAGTTAGGTTAAGAATTTGCGAGTAGTAGTATCCAAGAGAGTATTATGCACTATGAGTGCTTTTCTTTTTCTTATTGTACTGTTTTTTATTTTTCCTTTTCCTCCTTGTGATGAATGAAAATTATCTTCGCCATTCAAAAAAACTAAAATCACCTAGTATAGTGAAAACCCTTTTTGGCTCTATACCCCTTGTTCTCTGATTCATGGTTTTTTAGAGTGTCGAAACTAAGATAAATGAATTCGCGATTCTAAATCCACACATAAGCCATGAAAAAACAAGAATATTCTGATTTAACCCAAAGAAAATACAATATATATACATGGTGAATCAAATGGTTAATTAGAGTTTGTCAGATCAAATCATCAAACTTTGTTATGTTTATGAAGCTAATTAGGCCATACACGTAACGGTAGATCCAATTCCATGCATGAATATTAGCATCTTCGCTCATGACTATATTTTGCTCATCAACCTTCCTTCCGATTCCGGTCTTCGGTCGGTCCATAAATATTTATTGCTGGACAGATAGCTCGACGAGATCTATATATAGAGCCTGCACCACATGAAAAGCTACTGATCAATATATCAAATATTTTTATTTCATCAAACTGTTACTTGAAATATCCCTCATAAAAAAATACTATAACCAATTGACACACACACACACAACAATCGGTGGAGAGAGAGGGATGAAGTGAGGAGGAGTGAGAGTTTAAAGGTGTGTGGTGGTGTAGTGATGTGATGACAGAAGAAGGGAGAGCACACTCCCACATAAACCAAAGGATTTTCTTTAAGCTAATGGCGGGTTGTGCTCTCTCTCTTCTGTCAACATCCCATCGCACTCACTTTTCAAACTACCCCATCTCCTCCCACTCATCCATCCATCCATGATCATATATACCCATATACACACATCTGGATCATCACACTAACATATATATATTGAGAGAGAGAGAGAGAGAGAGAGAGAGAGAGAGAGAGAGAGAGAGAGAGCAGTATTTTTGTGAAACCAAGAGAACGCATATTAGAATGAGTTTGCATGCAAATGTCCTATATAACTTCATTCACATGCAGACACTAAGTACATGATAGATACCAAAAAAAATTAAAATAACTATGTCTCAGAACATCAGATATTGGAGCAAGTTTTTGGTACGTATACAAATAATATAAATAGATTTATACTATCTACATAATAGATAATTAATAAAGCCATCTAATCTTTAGGAGCAAGTTTCGCAAAATCTAATTAGGTTTTTTTTTATATATATATATATATATATATATATAGAGAGAGAGAGAGAGAGAGAGAGAGAGAGAGAGAGAGAGAGAGATTGATTTATATAGATATAGGTGGATGGAGTCTTTGGTGCAATGGAACAGTGAAAAGGAGAAGGCCAATTTATAGGGGGGACAGGGACCGGAGAAGACCGGTAAACCAAGGGTTGTGACCGGCTATAGGGAGTAAAAAGTGGTCCTCGAAACTAAAGCTGTGTTTGGTTCAATTTGGCAGTTACTCTCGATTAGAAGAATCGGCTAAACTTAGCAAAAGTCACTTGCTATTCCCATTAATCACCTGTAAAAAAACAACAGAGAACAATGGGTTTAATTTGGGACCAGGTCAGGTGATAATGGACCAAACGAGGAATAATACTCCATGTGTGAACCCCAAGAGCTGGCCAAGTCTTCTTGGCCTGAGACTTATATATTTACTTCATTTATCTTAAAGTCTCATGTTCGATTCTCATTAGTAACACTACTAGAGATAATTATAAAGTAAGCCAATTTTGTGAAAAGATTGTAGGTAGTAATTCGAGGTGTAGGTAAGTTGGCCTGAGAGATGGTGCATTAAAAAGAAAATGAAAAAGAAAAGAAAGAAAACTCCATGTGAAGCTTTAGCTGAATATGGGGACATGGATGGTGACCGGCTGTTGCGGGTATCCCATGTGGGGGTTCTATTTTTCTAGGGTTGTCGTGCACGTGATTGTGTCCACGTGGCGAACATGCAGGGCCTAAGAGGTCATGATTTTGGGCCCACTTACACTTTCTTCCTCAAATCTCGGGCCAGTGATTTTCATCTAAATAGAAGGAAAATGATATTGACATTTCAAAAATTGATACATATACTTCAAAATTAGTGTAATTTCAAAGTCATTTTTCTTTGTTTTTTGAAGTGCCACCATCAATATTTAGAGTGCCAATATCATTTCCCGAATAGAAACAGATGCTATGTAAGTACTCCTATTAGTGAGATTATTATGGTATCCATTCACATTTTAGCTGGACTCAATTTTTTTTTCCCTTCCTATAATTGAATGTCCGGATCAGTTTGCTTGCATTTCGACTAATTCTAGAGTTTTGAAGCTAACGACTGGGTGAACTCTCTAGTAGCCCCAATGTTTGAAATGTTTAGCCGTGGTTGTGAGAAAGCAATAAGTGCTCGTCCTTGAGGTCACAGGTTCTATTCTCACGGAGGCCAAAACATTCCAAACCTTAGGGCCACTGAGAGTTATGCCAAATTGTTACCTTCAGGACCTCAATTTAGTCGAGATGAGCACAAACTGACCCGAACATCTGACTATAAAAAAAAATTGAACATGCGAGCTCATAGAAAACAAGCAGCTAGGGTATTACTCTTTTCCATTTGAACTTAGGCCAAATCCCTTCGGATTACATTTTAACCAAACTTATCTCTACTTTTCCTTTTTTTGAAGGCTATCTGCCACTAATGTAAACATGGAACGGTATATCCACATTAATAGGAGTAGATCCATTTAATAACAAGACTTAGTACATTTAATACATGCATTTGTTCATAAGATTTAAGCTTTTGATTTCTTTCCATTTGACTAACACCCAATTGTTATACAAAAAAAAAATGTGGTAAGGAATTTCAACTACCTATTTTTTATATATACTGAAGGGGAGAAACTTATTCACGGCTCAGCCGTGAACCAGTTCTTTTTAACATCAATTAATCGCTAGTCGCAACTGTCTAAAAGTGTTTTGAACGGTTCGGATGTTAATGAAACTTTTCCGATCCGGACCGTCCAAAATACTTTTGGATGGTTGCGATTGGCTTAGACTTAGTCTCCAATGTTTAGACTTAGTTTTTTTTGGTAATTAAAAAAAAAAAAAAAACTTAGTTTTCTCTTTTGCTTTCCAGTTCAACAAAAAGTTAAAAAAAAAAAAAAAACTGAATGGGCCATGGGCCACTTGACTTAAGAGATCAAGGCTTTGGGCCTAAGACAGTGATTTTATATGGGCTTTGGGCCCAACTCATTAGGAGATTCAGTCAAACCCAAAATCACGCCACTAACCCAAACAAGTTTTTAAACCGCCAACTTCAATTCCCCACTCCCTCCTCCTCTCCCCCCACTCACCTCAGAAATAAACCAACTTAACCGCCATGACTCTCTCTCTCTCTCTCTCTCTCTCTCTCTCTCTCTCTCCATAATAAAAACCAACTTCGTGCACTATCTTTTCTTCCCATTTTGCTACTTGCCATTGACTCTTCACTAGCAATATTTTGAGTAACTTCAGAGAATGGCTTCTTCTTCTTCTTGTTATTTACTACTCTTCTCCCTTTTCTTGATTTCCACAGCTCCCCTCTTGGTTTCTGCTGATCAATTCGCAGTTGGCGGCGAGAAAGGCTGGGCCAAACCCACTGGAAACGACTCCGAAACCTACAATGAGTGGGCTTCCCAGAACAGATTCCACGTCGGTGATGAAGCTTGTAAGTTTAGTGATTTTACATGCAAATGTATATTCGCAAAAAAAAAATTTGGACGGCTTGAAACTTGAAAGTATGGCCCTTTTCTTAATCATCATCTCTTATGAAGTTGTCAAAAGTATTTGCCTCTTGGGTTTCATCTCTTACCTTAAAAAGTAGAAAATCAACATTTGAAAAGAATTCATGAAGACTACAAGTTAAAAGGGATTGTCTGTGAGACAGATCTTGACACACGTGTCTAGAGTCGCCCAATGCACATAACATAATCTTCTCATTATTTTTGGTGGCTCACGAGCATCGAACGATTATGTGCACATTTGTATCCGGTTCTCATAAATGTGTGTGTACTTAGTATTTCTCTGGTCAAAATTCCTATCTTCTTTTGTTTTGTTTTGGAGGGGTCTTCAGTAGATTTTTTTCTGGTCTTATAGCATATGTTCTACTTTTTCGGTAACTCTGTCAAGAGTAGCAGAAGAGTGAAACTCACCAACCAGAAACCAAAAAAAAATAAAGGCCAAAAAATGTTCTATAGAAGAAACCTTGGATTTAAACTATGCCAAACAGAGCCTTATTAGTGTTCACTCATCAATTTTGATTTTGTTGGTTTCTTGTATAATCGTTTTTTTTTTTCAGTATTCAAGTACCAGAAGGACTCGGTGCTGGTAGTGAACAAAGAAGATTACGAAAACTGCATCACATCAAACCCAATCTCCAAATTTGCAGACGGAAACACTGTTTTCGCATTCGATCACTTCGGATTCTTCTACTTCATCAGCGGGCAGCCCGGTCACTGCAAATCCGGTCAGAGATTGATTATTCGGGTGATGGTGCAGTCTGAAGTCGAACCACCGCAAAATACTACCACACCACCACCTAAACCGGCTGAAGAGGGCGGGGGAGATCACGACGATGGTGATGATTCGTTTAGGTTTGGACCACCGGGGAGCATCTTTTCTGGTTCCAAGATGGGTGTTGCATCTTCTTGCTTCACGACTGCTGCTGTCGCCGCGCTTGTGATTCTTTGTCTGTTCGGTTAGGAACTCGGATGACTTGGTTATGTTTTATTTTTTCTCGTTTGTAGGTGATTCTGTTTGATGGTTGTTTTGCTTGATGCTTTGCCGGTATCGTAACTCATTTGATGACTGCCTTTTGTATGGCTGTTTAATTTCAGTATTTATCTCATTCTCTTTGATTACCTGCTTCGGTCTGAGATGGGTGTTGTGGAATCGCCCAGACCAACCCACCGACTCTAGCACGAAGAATAAATCAAAGCAAAGAGCGTCAATAGAAAAGCACGATACAGCTTTTACGTGGTTCCCCCAATTGGATGATCGGATACATCCACGACTTTCTACTGTTTATACCAAATAAAGGAGGGCGTACAGTTATATCGGCTTATATAGCACATTATCTATTTACGTCGAGCACCACCTATATCAGGAAAGTGACAGACTAGGACTGAATCAGCCTTCACAAACCCAAGGATGGGAATGAAATCTAAGTTCAGCAGGAAAAGAGTGTTGAATGGCTCACTCCTCTTTCATTGCTTTTTTTTTCGCCTTCACAGAACCACATATACAGGATCTCAGAAAAGCAATGATCTAATTAAAACATCATTGTAAAAAAGAAACGCAGTTATTGAAGAACAATTTCCAACTATGCTGTAAATCTCCAACTTTGTTCAGTGATAGTAGTTGATGAACAATGACCCAGATACCAGTAATATATGGTCATTCCTGTGGTTACCATTCTAGTGTTTGTATAAAGCACTTGCATTTGAATACAAAAAACCTTGTTGGTAAGCAGAACGTACAAAAACCTTTCTTCAGATTTCGATAATTATCAAAATATTCAAGAAAACAATATCTAATCTAGGAGGATACATCTTGGATCCCGTACAACATGAATTAGAAGTTCTATCCTATTTGCTTAGCTGAGCTTCACAAGTATACGAGGAATCAATGGCTTCATCATCTCGGATATGGCCACATGCCAGATTGTCTATGATTCTGTTTATCTTCCTCGACTCATTTCGATCAAAAGTATTTGGAAAAGTAGCCGTTTCATTTTCTTGGGTTTCCACCTCTCTGTTGGATTCTAAAGATTCAGTCTTCCAATTAATACGCATTGCCTCTGCCTGATCAGCAAACAAGACTTTTGAAACCGGTTAACTACAGATCCTTTCATAGAACTCATAAGTGGCTGCACGAGTGTTTCTGCCTTCTAGAAGTTTCGAAAGGGGATGCAAAACGGATATTGGATCGTTGTTTCTTTCCAAGGTTTCCTTAACGGAAGAAAATCAGTGACCAATTCAGCCTTGCTGAACTGCATGAGCACTGCAGTTTCATCCAAACGATACACAGAACTAACTGAGTTTAGGCCAAAGACTTTATTTATGCCTTAATCTCCCCTGCCTTGATCTTTGGCAGAAATCCCCATATTAAAGCATTATTTTGAAACACGATCCTTAGATACCGGATTTTTAGGTTGTTAGAGTACGAGGACTCAGAAGTTTGCTTACCAGTCCTTAAATCAATGATGTCACCATTAATCCAGCTCAAATAGAGAACATTGATGTGCTTTTGAAGCTTCTCATCATTGGCCAAATTCGTGGAGGGCGAATGGAGCTTGAAATGTAACCAAAGATGACTACATGCTTGGGCAAAAACGCACCCCGTCATAAAAGCATCATAGCCTGCTTCATGCTTAGCTCCAGAGTTCCAGTTCAAGGACCTGTAAATGGAGTTTAAAATCTATTAACAACTGAAAGTATAAGCATTCCCCATCTAAGCTTGGAGAACAGACATAATTTATTGGGTTTGAGATTTCTATCCTTCGAAAAAAGGTTCCGATAGCTTCTTATTCATTAGTACTCCATTTAATAAAATTTTCAAACTTCAAAGTTGATTAAGGTGGTATTCCGCTTTTTGAAAAAGTTCTTTTTTTTTAAACGAAGGTAATTTCAAACTCAAAAATCATGTATTTACGCAAATAATTTTCCTATTAATATGGATCTTATTTGATAGATTTCATCGAGATCTTTTATACGGTGCAAAAAAAATAATAAAATTATTTGAAAGCCCCAACCTTGTACACATGTAATTTAAAAGTTTGACAGAATGACTTGTCAACATATGCCGAAGCAATAGGCGCAATATCATATTCTTAAATGTGACTAGTTACTCTTGAACCGTAGGTCCATTTTTTGTTTTGAATTTTTTTTTTTTGTCCTTTTAGTGAACTTTTTCAAGATTTTGATCATAAATTTTTGTCTTTTAGCTTTCGCTCGTCGAGCTAAATTAATAATCTATAAAAGAATTGGCGTAAAACTAATAATTGAGAAAATTTTAAATAAACATAATAAAATAATTCAACTTTTTTATTCGGCCAACCTGAACCGAATTTATTCTAAATTTCAAATAAGCATAATTTTTTTATTGTCATTCTATGGGAAGTTCTGAACAGAAATCAGTGCATCAAATAAAAAATGTGTTTAAGAGGATGAAGGCTACCCCGATAAAAAAGGAAAAGGATGTAGACTGCTTTTGTCATTTTCAAAATTATAGTCTAGCAACAAAAATGAAATGATATGCATAAGTCCTTTTTATTTAGAAATTATATGTTTTTTTCCATAGTGAACGACATTGCATCATTTGTTTGCCAATAAATTTCATTTGCAAATTGAAAAGTGAAACTATGAGTAGCTCGAGGCATTTGTGAAAAAAAGTAGACATTTAATTAAGGTGCTTTTGAAAATTGAAATAATCATTCGATGAAGATACAAGACCAATTACACCCCACACAAACACTTATACACATTCATACTGAGGGGTGGCTATATGTGTAGTGTGGCCAATTCGGCCGTCTATCTCGACATTGGACGGTTCGAATTTTCATCCGAACAATGAACGGCTAGGATTTGTAGGAGCTCTAATTAAATTCGAATTGTCTGTGCCAAGATGGACAAAAGGATTAGCCATGCAGTGGGTGTATTACAGTCCCTCCAATTTCATATTTGTGCGTGAGTTTAGCATTATTGGACAGAAGACTAATGAGAGAAGGCACAGTTGTGCATGCGTCCACCTTTTTTTTTACTTCTTCAAAAGAGCTAGGGCTAATTCGGTTATTTGCGGTTGAAAACAATCAATCAAATCATGTGGACTGACATTGCATAGAAGGGCGTTAAGCGACTGCAAAAGTAATTGCGCGTTGAGGGAAATTTTTAGCACGCCTTGTGGGCTGACAGTAGATGAACCCAAATACAAATACTAAGGGGGTGTTTGGGAAGTGGATTTTTAGATTTTTGGATTCTCATTTTGAGTGGTTGACAAGTCCAGTTGAGAATGGATTTTGAGAGAATACATTTTTGGATTTTGGGTTTAGGAGCCAAAAACCAAAATCTAGGTTTGAGGAGCTTTTTGGATTCTCATTTTCGGATTTTGGATTTGTATTACGAAAATACCCTTAATTATCCCTTCATTTTACCAGGTTTGCCACTCTCTCCTTGGACTTATTATTTTAAATCTAAAGTACAAAATAAAAATACCCAAGTCTTCCTTAAATTAAAAAATAAAATAAAATTACAGCCCATAAAAACTATTCACTAATAAAGTAAAAAAAAAATTGAACAAAAAACCGGAAATGTGACACTTGTTATAAGAAGACAAAGGGCAATATGGTAAAAATGCAACCCATAATTCATTCTCAACAATCATCTACCAAACACTACTACAATTTCAAAATACATTCTGCACAAATCTCCCAAACACTCTACCATACCCAAAATACATTCTGGCCATAATCCAAAAAGCCAAAAAGCTGAAAATGAAAAGCCAAAAAGTAAGCTCCCAAACACCCCCTAATTCCATCCCTCTTTCTCTCTCTTTCTCCCGCTCTAGAAACCCATTCCAGAAACTCTCTCTCCTGCTCCATCTGAAACCTTACTCTCTCTCGAATTTCTCTCTACCTCTCTCTCTTCTCTCTCCATGGAACTTCCGTCAGACCTCGAGTTGGACATCGTCCGACGGATGGACGAACCATCCCGTCGGGCGATGAGATTGGTGTCGACATCTTGGCTGACGGCCGTGCGACGCGTGACCCGCGACGAACGGGTTGAAAAACTACAACGGAAAACGAATGCACTCCGAAAATTTTGTTTGCGTTAATTGAAGCCAACGGGCCTAATGGCCGTAAGGCTTACTTTGGCGGAAATCATTCGGTGGCTTTCTACTTAGGCCTGTTGGAGAAGGAGAAAAAGAACTCTCCTGCAATCCGTGACTTTCATGCGCTAATAGAACTCTAATTCGAGTTGGAGTTCCATCACAATATGAGAGATATTCTTGTGATGATGTATCTCGATGTCTTTGAATTGCTTGGGGATTACGACGTAATCTTGCAAATCTTGACATCGGAAATGATGCAGATGCAGATCTTTGTGGTAACCCTCGGCAGGACCATCACCCTTCAAGGCAGAGAACCAAGAGACCGAGAGGTTTTTCACGATTTGTATACAACTTGTTTGCATATAGAGCCATCCGAACTTTCCTCGCTTTCGTGTTGTGTCTTTTTCGTTCACCCCTACGAGCACATCAGTTTCTAATGTTTAGAATGTTTTCATATCTCGATATCATGTATCTTGATATACATTTGCTGGAAGAGCAGAGTTTCTCTTGTGTAGTTGGACAATATTATTGGGAGAGAGAGAATACAAAAGACAATAGTGGGGAAATGAGAGTATTTGTATTGCACTTGAACTCAAACTTGTTTTTTTGGCTTGGAATAAAATGGTTAGAACCCCACCCTATTTGTACTACTCCATGGAAGACTCTAGTATAAAGATATTTTCATACCAGATAAATTTTGAGGTAATTCTAGAATTACACATGAGACTAATTCTCACCAAAAAAAACTCTAGATATTTCACAAGGATATTCTAGAGTTTCTAGAGCTTGATATTTTAGAGTTTCTAAAAACTAGATATTTATATCTTTTTCGATAATATCTATCATATTTGGGTTTTGTCAATTGGAGCTTTGTCAAAATACTAAATTTAGTTTATGTTTCAACAACATTAATCATAATTAAAATATAATTAAGAAGTAGATACACCTAATAACATCAACAAATTATGTTTACATTTAAAAAAAATTATGATGCAAAATTTCAAGTCTCTCAACTGAGGCCTATTACATTAAGACTTTATGTTTTTTTGTTAGAAAAAGAAAAGTAAGACAAAATACAATCGAAGTATGGTTTTTTCTTTTATATAAGACCCACATTGAGGTTGAATTTCTATCAAAGAGTTTGAAAGATGCCATAATTAGATCGAACGAGATTAATGCATTTGGGGATTTTGCTTCCTCAAATAAGGTCCAACTTTTTTTGAATAAGTAATCGTAGAATACTTACAAAATTAGGATACACGTATAAATTGTAGGATACGCGGTCGTATCGTAGGATTTTGTTACAAAAAAGATACATGATGGGAGACGATACAAATCGTAAGATACGTATCGTGTATCGTAGATTTTTAACAACTATGTCGAGGATATAACCTGCTTCTGTGATGAATTATTAATGCCTTGAAAAGATTCTAGTATATATTAAATATATTCAATTAGGAGTATTTGAAAGGGGAGAATTAAGGAGGGATTTTGGAGGGAAATCTTAGAGGAAAAAAAATAAACAATGCAAATAATACCCTTCTCTAAACTTTACATTCTGAATAATATACTCTATTTTGTGTCTCCAAAAAAAAAAAAAAATAGTGGAGATTGAGCGGATAAAAAAAATAGTGGAGATTGAGCGAGAACTGGTTCGAGATGCTCTCAATGGCTTTGGTCCCAAAATTAGAATTTCCTTGAGAATTTTGCATTCCTATTCCACATAGAGTATTAGCATTTCAAAAATAAAATTCCAATAATTAGAAAAATCGTTCACCTAAGGCATTGTCACATGGTGCCACGGGTCTCTTTTCTGCCACAATGTATGGTTAAGAAAAGGCCTAGGGCACCCCAACGGGTTGACTTAGTGGTCAAGGCTGAGGACTTATGGGTTTGCTCACTCCTAAGGTCTCAGGTTCGAAACTTCTTAGGTGTTATCAATTCTTTTGAGGCCGGTCCATTTAGAGCTTTGCTTGCTTTTGCTCTGGCTTTAATTGAGATCCCCGCAAGTGGACGGTGGGAATGGTCTCCTAGGATTAGTTGAGATGTGCGAAAGCTGGCCCGGACACCCGAGTTAGCAAAAAGAGAAGGCCTATGGCACTAGGTAGCGGTGCCACACTGAATAATCTTTGCTATTCTCTATTTTCCTATTAAGAGAAGGATTCGTTCATGGCCGTGGTCGGAAAGGATTCATGACTGTGGTGGGCACACTACTATTCTAATTATTTGTTTCATACTCGTATTAGGAATACTACTGTATTAATTAGGAATAGTGTTCCTAATCGGTTTATGATTATATGTAGAGTATGTATTACCCACACGTACGTACACTACATGGTCTATAAATATGGGAGGTCCGCTATGGTGGGAAAGATTAAGATTAACACCGGCCAGTTCTAGTTTTGATTTACCATGCAAATTTCAACATAGTATCCCTCTTACTTATTAATTGTTCTCATTCGTTTTGATTAAGGTATCCTATCAATTTACCATCATTATCATTCAGAAACATGGATGATGATGATGATCCTGCTGCTGCTGCTGCTATGTTTTCTTAATTGTTGGGAAGATGATAGCATCGACATTGAACCCCTCCTCGGTCGCTCTAGCTTTCGTGCCAATCTGCGGTTTAGTTATCATCGCGAAAATCCCAACCATGACGATGATGTTCAAGTGCTGTACTCATACCAGAAACGATACTTCAGGCATTGCGATGAGTTTCTATCCCAAAACGAGGAGTTGAGGAATTTTTTGGCTCACATTCTGGTTGATGCGGGTATTTCCGAGAGCGGTGCAGAGTCGATTTTGGATGAGTTTATGTCATTGGCCCATTCAATGCTGAATGATCCTAAGAATGTGGATCGGAAAGTACTACCCATTGCTGTGGATATTCAGATTAGGAGTGAGGCCTGGGCGATTGCCAGGGAAAGGGTTCATCGGGAGTTTAGGGAGGAACTCGCCAGGGTAAGGAGTCTTCGGGAGTTTGCGGATAGTCAAATGGCCGGGGCTACGAGGGACTCAATGCAAATTTGAAAGTGAAACTATGAGTAGCTCCAGGGCATTTGTGAAAAAAAGTAGACATTTAATTAAGGTGGTTTTGAAAATTGAAATAATCATTCCACGAAGATACAAGACCAATTACACCCCACACAAACACTTATACACATTCATACTGAGGGGTGGCTATATGTGTAGTGCGGCCAATTCGGCCGTCTATCTCGGCATTGGACGGTTCGAATTTTCATCCGAACAATGAACAGCTAGGATTTGTAGGAGCTCTAATTAAATTCGAATTGTCCGTGCCAAGATGGACAAAAGGATCAGCCATGCAGTTGGTGTATTACAGTCCCTCCAATTTCATATTTGTGCGTGAGTGTAGCATTGTTGGACAGAAGACTAATGAGAGAAGGCACAGTTGTGCATGCGTCCACTTTTTTTTTTTTTTTTACTTCTTCAAAAGAGCTAGGGTTAATTCGGTCATTTGCGGTTGAAAACAATCAATCATGATCAAATCATGTGGACTGACATTGCATAGAAGTGCGTTAAGCGACTGCAAAAGTAATTGCGCGTTGAGGGAAATTTTTAGCGCGTATGGCACACCTGGTGGGCTGACAGTAAATGAACCCAAATACAAATACGAATTCCATCCCTCTTTCTCTCTATCTTTCTCCCGCTCCAGAAACCCATTCCAGAAACTCTCTCTTGCTCCATCTGAAACCCTATTCTCTCTCTCGAATTTTTCTCTACCTCTCTTTCTCTAGAATTTCTCTCTTCCTCTCTCTCTTCTCTCTCCATGGAACTTCCTCGGACCTTGAGTTGGACATCGTCCGACGGATGGACAAACCATCCCGTCGGGCGATGAGATTGGTGTCGACATCTTGATTGACGGCCGTGCAACGCGTGACCCGCGACGAACAGGTTGAAAAACTACAACGGAAAACAAATGCACTTCGAAAATTGTTTGCGTTAATTGAGGCCAATGGGCCGAATGGCCGTAAGGTTTATCTTGGCGGAAATCATTCGGTGGCTTTCTACTTGGGCTGTTAGGGAAGGAGAAAAAGAACTCTCCTGCAATCCGCGACTTTCATGCGCTAATGAAACTCCCATTCGAATTGGAATTCCATCACAATATGAGAGACGTATCTCGACGTCTTTGAATTGCTTAGGGATTACGATGTAATCTTGCAAATCTTGACATCGGAAATGATGCAGATGCAGATCTTTGTGGTAACCCGGGTAGGACCATCACCCCTCAAGGCAGAGAACCAAGAGAACCCCTCAAGGCAGAGAACCAAGAGACCGAGAGGTTTTTCACGATTTGTATACAACTTGTTTGCATATAGAGCAATCCAAACCTTCCTCGCTTTCGTGTTGTGTCTTTTTCGTTCACTCCTGCGAGCACATCAGTTTCTAATGTTTAGAATGTTTTCGTATCGAGATACATATCATGTATCTTAGATATACATTTGCTGGAAGAGTAGAGTTTCTATTGTGTAGTTGGACAATATTATTGGAAGAGGGAGAATACTAAAGATAATAGTGGGGAAATGAGAGTATTTGTATTGCACTTGAACTTAAACTTTTTTTTGGCTTGGAACAAAATGGTTAGAACCCCTCCCTATTTGTACTACTCCATGGAAGACTCTAGTATAAAGATATTTTCATACCAGATAAATTTTGAGGTAATTCTAGAATCACACATGAGACTAATTCTCACAAAAAAAAAACTCTAGATATTGCACAAGGATATTCTAGAGTTTCTAGAGCTTGATATTTTAAAGTTTCTAAAAACTAGATATTTATATCTTTTTTGATAATATCTATCATATTTGGGTTTTGTCAATTGGAGTTTTGTCAAAATACTAAATTTAGTTTATGTTTCAACAATATTAATCATAATTAAAATATAATTAAGAAGTAGATACACCTAATAACATCAACAAATTACGCTTACATTTAAAAAAATTATGATGCAAAATTTCAAGTCTCTCAACTGAGGCCTATTACATTAAGACTTTATGTTTTTTGTTAGAAAAAGAAAAGTAAGACAAAATACAATCGAAGTATGGTTTTTTCTTTTATATAAGACCTACATTGAGGTTGAATTTCTATCAAAGAGTTTGAAAGATGCCATAATTAGATCGAACGACTTAGATTAATGCATTTGGGGATTTTGCTTCTTCAAATAAGGTCCGACTTTTTTCTAATAAGTAATCGTAGAATACGTACAAAATTAGGATACACATATAAATTGTAGGATACGCGGTCGTATCGTAGGATTTTGCTACAAAAAAGATACATGATGGGAGACGATACAAATCGTAAGATACGTATCGTGTATCGTAGATTTTTAACAACTATGTCCAGGACATAACCTGCTTCTGTGATCAATTATTAATGCCTTGAAAAGATTCTAGTATATTAAATATATTCAATTAGGAGTATTTGAAAGGGGAGAATTAAGGAGGGATTTTGGAGGGAAATCTTACGAGGAAAAAAATAAACAATGCAAATAATACCCTTCTCTAAACTTTACATTCTGAATAATATACTCTATTTTGAGTCTCCCAAAAAAAAAAATAGTGGAGATTGAGCGGATAAAAAAAATAGTGGAGATTGAGCGAGAGACTGGTTCGAGATGCTCTCAATGGCTTTGGTCCCAAAATTAGAATTTCCTTGAGAATTTTGCATTCCTATTCCACATAGAGTATTAGCATTTCAAAAATAAAATTCCAATAATTAGAAAAATCGTTCACCTAAAGCATTATCACATGGTGCCACGGGTCTCTTTTCTACCACAATCGTATGGTTAAGAAAAGGCCTAGGGCAACCCCAAGGGGTTGACTTAGTGGTCAAGGCTGAGAACTTATGGGTTTGCTCACTCTTAAGGTCTCAGGTTCGAAACTTCTTACGTACTATCAATTCTTTCGAGGCCGGTCCATTTAGAGCTTTGCTCACTTTTGCTCTGGCTTTAATTGAGATCCCTCAAGTGGACGGTGGGAATGGTCTCCTAGGATTAGTCGAGATGTGCGAAAGCTGGCCCGGACACCCGAGTTAGCAAAAAGAGAAGGCCTAGGGCACTAGGTAGCGGTGTCACACTGAATAATCTTTGCTATTCTTTATTTCCTATTAAGAGAACTTAGAGAAGGATTCGTTCATGGCCGTGGTGGGAAAGGATTCATGACCGTGGTGGCCGGGCACACTACTTTACTTACTTGTTTCATACTCGTATTAGGAATACTATAAATTAGGAATTAGGAATAGTAGTATTCCTAATCGGGTTATGATTATATGTACAGTACGTACATGGTCTATAAATATGGGAGGTCCGCTACAGTATAAGATTAACACCGGCCATTTCTAGTTCTGATTTACCAAATTTCAACATAATATCCCTCTTACTTATTAATTGTTCTCATTCGTTTTGATTAGGTATCCTATCTATTTACCATCATTATCATTCAGAAACATGGATGCTGCTGCTGCTGCTGCTGCTGCTATGTTTTCTTATAAGTGTTGGGAAGATGATAGCATCGACACTGAACCCTTCCGTGGTCGCTCTGGCGTTCGCTCTGGCGTTCGTGCCCTACTACGGTTTAGTTATCATCGCGATAATCCCAACCATGACGATCAAGTGCTGTACTCATACCAGAGACAATACTTTATGCTTCGCGATGACTTGCTATCCCAAAACGAGGAGGAGAGGAATGTTTTGGCGATCTTACTGGTTGATGCGCTTATTTCCGAGAGCGCTGCAGAGTCGATTGTGAATGAGATTATGTCATTGGCCCATTCAATGCTGAATGATCCTAATAATGTGGATCGGAAAGTACTACCCATTGCTGTGGATATTCAGATTAGGAGTGAGGCCAGGGCGATTGACAGGCAAAGGAGTCGTCGGGAGTTCAGGGAGGGACTCTACAGGAGTTTTAGGGAGGAACGCGCCAGGGAAAGGAGTCATCCGGAGTTTAGGGATCGGGAGTTTGCAGATGATCAAATGGCCAGGGCTACGAGGGACTCAATGCAAGTAGTGAAATTTGTTCCTGCCACCAAGTCATCCATTGAAGCTTTGGAGAGAGTGACGATTTTCGACAACAATTCATGTCTACAAGTTGAAGCGTGTAGGATTTGCTTGGAGACTCTTCCGATTGGAGCTGAGGTTACTCGCATGCCTTGTTCTCATATATTTCATGGTAATTGCATTGTCCGCTGGTTGGAGAGTAGCAACTTGTGTCCTCTTTGTCGCTTTGCAATGCCACACTGATTCATCAACTACATGGTTCTAGTTTGTGACCATGACACTTGAGTAAAGAGACGGGAAAAAGGGGATGTCCTTATTTTTATTATTTTTATTTTTTAAATGGGGGATGTGCTATATTGATAGTAATGATTCGTCACATTTTTGTTGTTAATGCTATTCTGATATTCCATCTACTGTAATAGTACGAGTTATCATCGTTTTTGAGATTGAACCTTGTAAAAAATCAATGCACATGTTTTTCAAAAAATCAATGCACACGGTCAATTAGCTTGCGTTTATATCTTTTCTCATGTTATAAGCAAAATATCTCAATTTCTAAAAGTGGCCGTGTTACGATTATTATTTTTGGTTGTGTATTTTTATGCGTATGTGGGATCACTATTGAACCTTTATAGTCACTTCAAATTCGGTTTTCTCCCACGACAACTACTTTGGCAGTTAGGCTTACTACTATCGACTAGTCCACAGAGGAAGAGGGAAGGTGCTCTTTATTTTATACATGTTCGAAAATGGTAACCAGGTGCATCTAGCCTTGATGGATGGTATGTTAATTGTTCTCTCTTTTGTAAACATTTGACGCATTTGTAGTCTGTAGAGGTGGCATGGGTGCGTGGGCATTACTCATGCATTTGAATACAAAAACCTTGTTCATAAACAGAAAGTACAAAAACCTTTCTTCGGATTTCGATAGTTATCAAAATGTTCAAGGAAACAATATCTTTATAAGAAGCATTAATCTAGGAGAATACATCTTAGATCCCGTGCAACACGAATTAGAAGTTCTACCCTATTTGCTAAGCTGAGCTTCACAAGTGTACGAGGAATCAATGGCTTCGTCATCTCGGATATGGCCACGTGCTAGATTGTCTATGATTCTGTTTATCTTCCCCGACTCACTTCGATCAGAAGTATTTGGAAAAGCAGCCATTTCATTTTCTTGGGTTTCCACCTCTCTGTTGGATTCTAAGGATTCAGTCTTCCATTTAATACCCATTGCCTCTGCCTGATCAGCAAACAAGACTTCTGAAATCGGTGAACTACAGATCCTTTTATAGGACTCATAAGTGGCTGCACGAGTGTTTCCGCCTTCTAGAAGTTTCGAAAAGGGATGCAAAACTGAGATTGGATCGTTGTTTCTTTCCAAGGTTTCCTTCAACTGAAGAAAATCAGTGACCAATGCAGCCTTACTAAACTGCACAAACACTGCAGTTTCATCCAAGTGATAGACAGAACTAACTGAGTTTAGGCCAAAGACTTTGGTTATGCATTCCCTAATCTCCCTTGCCTTGATCTTTGGCAGAAATCCCCATATTAATGCAATATTTTGAAACACGATCCTCGGATACTGGATTTTTAGGTTGTTAGAGTATGCGGACTCAGCAGTTCGCTTACCAGTCCTTAAATCAATGATGTCACCATTAATCCAGCTCAAATAGAGAAGATTGACGTGTTTTTGAAGCTTCTTATCATTGGCCAAATTCGTGGAGGGTGAATGGAGCTTGAAATCGTAACCAAGATGACTGCATGCTTGGCCAAAAACACACCCTGTCATAAAAGCATCATAGCCCGCTTCATGCTTAGCTCCAGAGTTCCAGTTCAAGGACCTGTAAATGGAGTTCAAATCTATTAACAGCTGAGAGTATAAGCATTCCCCATCTAAGCTTGGAGAACAGACAAAATTTAGTGGGTTTGAGATTTCTATTCTTCAAAAAAGGTTCCGATAGCTTCTTGTTCATTAGTACTACATTAAATAAAATTCTCAAACTTCAAAGTTGATTCAATATAAATAAGTCAAAGTAAACTCTTCAATAAGATGAAGAGCAAATCTCTGACAGAGTCGGTGACAGACACTGTTTGTTTTTCTCTTTGATAAGAACATATGGCATATCATTAAAGAGCTTCAGAGAGGCCCAACCTTGTACACATGTAATTTGAAAGTATGACAGAATGACTTGTGAACATATGCTGAAGCACTAGTCTCGCCAGCTTACACAACCAGTAGATGAGGCAAAGAAAGTTGAAAAGATGAACAAAATGAATAGGCAGTGAAATGAAGAATTCCACACACTTCAAATGATTTCAAAGGGAAGCACACCTCATGTCATCCACCTGAACTTCCACTTTGACACGTGGTTTGGGACCCAAACCCGGTCCCTGAACACTGGAAGCAATTTCTGGACATAATAAGGCAAATGCTTTGGATAGTGATGTGCAGCTCTTCTTCATCATAGGCAGATGCATATCATTTGCGTTCAAGAGTATTTTGGTGTCAATGATGTATGGGAAGTACTTATTTACGGAGGAGACATATTCTTCCGCAGTCAAAGGAAGAGGACCTAAAAATTTGCTATATATGTGTGCAATATCTGTATCACAAAGAAAAAGCATCTGAGTGACAGAAGTTAAATGTATAGAAAAAGGGAAAAATAAGAAAGAGAAAAAACAACTTGTAGCAAAACTCTCTCATATTTGTACCAAGGAAGCAATTGTGACCAACAATCAACTTCTGCTCTGAGGAGAGGAGGTCAATAACGTGCCGAAACCCAACCGCAGCTTTGATCTTCGTCTCTGCTTCCTTGTGAAGCCCATCCTTGACCTCCTTCTGCAAGAGATTGGTACAAGAATCACGTCTCTGTGAGGTGCAGCTAATATGACGCAAGGTAGTGGTATCACATTCATGTACGTTTTCAGCCCCATCCCCCTTCAGCTATGTTCATCAGAAAGCCTCTTGTCATCAAATTATTTAGGTGTAAGGTTACTGAATCCCTCAGTTCACTAAAACTAATTTTACCTTGAATACTCTATGCATAGTACTCAGACCTTACTTGTGAAACAAAAGGTGAACAGAACAATCATCGAGGAACTCATCTAACTACACTAACAAGCTGAAAAGGGTAATGTTTTTTTCATAAACAGAAAAATCTGAATAAGTCCACACTCACAAAAAGAAAGCAAAAATAGCTCTTTCCAAAGGCTTACATCTTACCATAACCAAGTCCCTGTCATTTCTGGAGTCCACGTACACAATTAATTGGTGTACAGAGGAAGTCTCAGCCTTCTCACGAACGAAAACAAGATCTTCATAATGCTTTTCTGTGACCTGTATATTTCAGTTTCACTGCTCAGCAATTATGAAAAATTCAGCAGGTCATGGACGCCATGAACTAAAAGGTGGGCAGGATAAAGCAATGGTCTTTAAAGAAGTTATCAAGGCGGTACTGCAATAATAATCGAAGATCTTCCGATCTCAAACTTAGTGGATATCATTTAAGATGCAGTTATTCATTCCAAATATGGTGCCAAACAATTGTGTCTTCATAACCCATCAATTTTGCCGGAGCTGCTACAACTGCTTCAGCAGGAGCTGCCGCCGGTATGGAAAAGAATCATGTAAGATATCATCAGGTTATCCTCTCATTGATAACAATTAACAACATGATATCAATTTTTTTATTGGAACTAATATCAAATCTAGAACGCTTCATTTATGCCAAGGCAGGCAACCGTCACAAATGACAGACAAGTACCACATTCCCTTGATTAAGCACATGTGGTACACAGAAAAATTATAGAGCATTACCAACTGAATCAACCTTAGTTGGTGAGAGGTGAACCCATTCAGCAAAAGAGCTGGACGCATCTTGAAGAAAATAGTTTGAAACTGTTGAGGGGAGTCATTAGAAATCTCCTGGGTTTCAGACTCGTGATTTCTATTCAGTAACAATCCATCACGCCATTCACCGATTCTGTTCTTCATTCTCTCAGTGAAGAGAACATCTGCAATTCTAACTACTGGTGTATCTCTAGCTTCTCTCGAGTTGCACCTCAACTCATCCTCATACATAGAATGCAAGTTCCTCAATGCGTCATCCTCTTGTCCTCTGGATAAATAAGATATTCCTGAGAATTTTCCACGAGTGTAAATCTCAAACAAAAGCACTAAATGAAGCGCATGGCAACAAACAAACAGATTATGATTTCAGTGTTTATTAATATCCCAATCAGAATTGCTCCATTGGGGAAAATCATCCCCATCAAGAAGGATTGCTGAGGAAATCCACCCACACAAAGCTAAACTATATAGTCCCAATTCTACCCATACATGTGCTTTACTATCCTCTGGCAATCTCAAGTGATGAGATGTTATCCATATAATCTGAAAGTTGGAAGTATCAAAGTGCCCACAATACAAGTATTCCATTAAGAAAACCACAACTGAGAGAGAAGTATCATCGACCACTCATTCCTTGGGGAATTAATGCAACAATACGATATACTGAGGATTATTTAAACCACAGACAAGCAACTAGAAAGAAAATGTGACACTGTAAATGCAACCTTGGTGTATTGTGCTCCATACCAAAGCCAATCTGGTCCATACTCCAGATTTTTTGGACCCTTTCCTGCGGTTTAATTATGGGTATGTAGAAGAACTCTGAATGCAATTAACCAGAAACAATATAGAGACAAATAAGGTACCTTCCTGTATGCACAAATTGAAATCAAACTGGTATCTAGCCAAAAAGTCAATAGAGGTTGTCTGGCAAAGGAACTCATAAGACCGACCACCGACTGGAATTTCTTTCCGCGGAAATATATAAAAATTGTGCCTGTCAAGCAAAAACGTGAAGCAGGATGAGGGCAAGCTCAACACGTGATTAAATTGTATACTAACAGTTTTTATCCCTAAATAAGCAGAGCATATAACCAGTTTTTTCTCCTATGCTACAGATACTGTAGAGGATATCTTTCCTTCTTATGTGACATTTCCCAAGCATCAAAGAGACAATAAGCCAAATTAAACCGTGAGTAAAAGTAAAAAATGAAACAAAGAAAGAAAACTTACGGGTGAGCAACGAAAGATTGCTTCGAATGGTCCCACCGGAATGGACAGACGCCGAACTGAACGACGGCGAATTTCTCGGCGGAGTCTTTCACTTTGAGGTAACGAATGTCGAAGCGATCGAACTCAAACGACTCTCTCCACGGTGCGCTGGTGACGCCGGTCATCTCGAGGTCGACGGCCACGAAGTCGGCGTCTCTGACGAGGCGGCGGAGGTCGCCGAGGGCCGATTCGAAGTTCGATTTGGTTACGTTTTTGAGAGCGAAGGTCGGTGTTGTTGTTGAAGAAGAACATAGCGAGCGAGTGAATGAAGCTATGGCTAGGGTTTTGGAGAGTGCCCTAACCAACATCCCCTGTTTCTTCATCTTCTGGTAATCTCATTAGTAGTAATCCCTAGCTCTCTTCAGTTTCTCATGTCTGAAGAAGGAAGAAGAAGATGATGATGACTGGGAACGACGTCGTCTTGGAGATGACTACGAACATGGGCCTGGGTTGGGCCCTGAGCAGTTCTTGGGCTGGGTCAGACAGCCCAATCATTTGAAGGAAGAGAATCCTTATAAAGATTCACGATAATAATATTTATTAGTGCGTGATTTTGCCACTCTATTTTCTCTACCACCACTTTCTTTTCTTTGTGTCTCTATTATGTGATTTGTTTTATGAGGGAAGAAAAGTGCCGTTAGAAAAAAGGGCAATAGAAAAATCAATTCCCTATTTATTTAAAAATGCTTCGCAAAAACACAAAGGAAATAATGAACACGAAATATAGAGAGAATACAGATGAATATTATTTTAAATAAATATAGAAAGTGTTTAATTAGTCTCGAAGACCAATTAAAAATATTATTTTTGGATTTCACTCATACAATCATCTTTTGTTTGCTCCTTTTTCTCGACTTACATTTTTCTTTTCTTTTTTCATACATCAATTGCATAAGAAAGATAACAAATATATAAGCGAAGAAATACAAGAGCCTCTTTGAATAGGTTCGCTATCCCACCCATTCGAATAGAACCCCCCCCCCTCCCCTTTTTTTTTGTCTCTTTAGCCAACCCCAAGTAATTGAAACATAAGACTCGGTTTGATTTGGTTTGGTTAGCTCACCTATTTGAATCATATGTGGTCAGACATTGACTTCATAACATACTACGATAGAAACTCTGCCACAATTTTTTTCCAATACGTAACGACATTCCAGAAACATACTCCCTTGAATACTCATGTTATCATTACCTCTTTTTCTCTCAAATCTTTATTTCAACTAGATTGGAGTTTATTTTAGTTTGTTTGTTTTGTTTGGTTTTTCAGGTTTGTTGTCGGGGATGCTGCTGAAAGTTTTGGGTTATTGGCTAAACTGATATGTGTCATCCGCCGTTAAAATATGGGCGCGATTCGGCCAGCGGTTTGGCTTTCTGTGATTGTGGTGGAGGTTGATCTCAGGCTTCCTGTCGCTGGGATGATGATGCAAGCTCCGGGTTGAGAGCTAACTGATCTGTGTCGGCCGCCATTAAAAATGGGTGCGATCCGGCCAGCAGTTTGGCTGCCTGTGATTGCAATCTTCGATTGAGGTTGATTGCTGGGATTTAGACTCACATCTGTTTTGGTTTATTCGTTGTTGGTGACTTCTAATTATCACGGCTGCGGTGCTCTGGGGATGCATTAGTTTATGTCTTCCATGTGTTATACTGTATGTTTTTGGCTGTAGTTTCCTGTGAGTGGAGGTGGGTAAGATAGTATGTGTGGAGGTGGTTTCTTTGATTTTCGTAGTTTATTGTTCAATAACCACGGTTACGGTGTGGTTCTGTTTTTTCACTATCGATTCTGTGTTGTAGTTGGCTGCTTAGCCATCTAGTTACATACAGCTCTATCATGCACGCAGTGCACTCTACCAAAAGTGCAAAAAAAGCCACTATAGTGGCATCGGACGCGCTAGGTTGGCATCGATCGGTCTCTGTAGAAAGCATCGTCAATTGTGAAACTACCGTGACAACTGGACATCGACAAATACCATACGCGACTCTGGCACTTGACCGTCTAATCAATTAATTCGCTGGACTTGAATCATTCATTTGGTTTTGACGTGTTATTTGTCTCCTTCTATGTAACAGTTGTATTAGTTGTACTCAATAGATTGTACTCATCATTTTAATCAATGAATTTCTAACGTGTTCCCAAAAAGACAAAAAGAAAAAAACTAGATTTCGATGACAAGAAAGAAAATCATTAACTCAACCACATGTAAACTAACTTGGAATTTACAAGATGGTGGGCTTCTGGTGATAGCTTGGCTTTAAAGGCAGCTCAAACCAGGCGAGACTTTCATTGCACAACCAGTGTGACTCAGTAATTTCGTTACTAATGATTAAATTTACACTATAGAATCAAGAAACCAACCGTAAACGGCCATTAGAATAACAACGGCAGAATCTAACCTATTGCATACAACTAAATGGGGTATGCCTTGCATGGTTAGAAAATGTCATAAACCTACAAGCTTTACATATGATTGCCTGCAGGCTAATATACAGTACAATCCACTAATCATCTCAGGCATAAATACTCTCAGATCGATTAAGCTTTAATTAGGCCTCGTTGTTAAGCAGTTCAACCAGCTCTCTGCTGTTGCATCCAACGTCATAATCGAGTTCAACCCAACGCTGCAAGTTGAAAGTGCCTTTCTTTGGATGTTCGCTTTTCGTCTTGCAAGGTAGTAGTGCCACTACCTCCCCTCACCTTGGCAAACAACTTTTGCACTAACTGGACAAATTGTTTTGCTTGATCGCTGCTTTTTCACTTTTTCCAGTTTTTTGTAAGAAACAATGATCCGAAAGAGAGCAGCAAAAATTAAAAATTCGGAGACCAAAAAAGAATCAAATTAAAAGTTCAAGTAACTTCCTTCCTGACCTCGCACAACTTCAACAAAATATCAAGCATTCCTTCGCTCACATTGCATTCTATGATGATCGAACAAAACGAGCTGCAAAGGCTCCATCGATTGAATGCTTCACAGGGTTGGAGGAATAGAAACCATGTTCCGTAACAAAATCAGCTGGCACATAGCTGTCAACAGGATCTACGCAGAATTCCTGCAAAATGCACAATAGTAACAATACAGTTTTTCGGTGAATAAGAGCATTACCTGGTGGACTAATTTCTATTAAATAAGTTTAAATATCATGAACTAGAGGGGTATATTTCACTTGCCCAAGATATTTTGTTCTTCAAAACAAGCAAATAAGATGGGGTCATAGATTCTAGCATATTATATAACTATGCTGTATAGACGCGTTAGTTGTAACTTGTAAAATCTAGCTGATTGATTTACTTACTTTTCCATTGTACATTAGCAAAGAGCCAAACAAATGAAATAGAGCAGTATAAGATTATTATTATTATTATTTTTTTGATCCGCGAGCAGTATGAGATTGATGAGTGTATATTTCTCTTACTGGATGTCTGAGAAGAAATGCAGCAACCCTTTCTTCATTTTCTCCAGGATCAATAGAACATGTACTATATACTAGTACTCCACCAGGCTTCACCAACCTATAAAGTAGCAAAAACATCTTGACAATGAATATTGCACCCATTATGATGTTTTGTTTCGACAAAAACATTAAGTTGTAAGGGAATACAGGAAACCAGAGCCATTCACAAATTTGAAGTTCAGTTTAACAAAATTACAAGAGTCAAGTTTGAAACTCCATAACTTCATAAAGTTAACAGCGATGGACTTTGCATCACTAGTTTCACGCCCGAAAGAGACTAGAAATGTGAAAATTAAAAGTATCAGCGGAAGAGCCTCACATAGAAGCTGCATCAAGAAGATCATCTTGTAACGCCTTAAGTTGTTCCATATCCTCCCACCTCCGATTCCAACGCAAGTCTGGTCGCTGCAATATGTACAGAAGAAACAGAATAAGCAGCAAGTAGATTCACTTTCTTTTTTTCTTTTTTTTTTTTTTTTGGGGGAAGCAAAGTTTACTGCTCTCGTGCATTAGTGTACCTTGGAAAGAACACCCAGCCCAGAACATGGAGCATCCAACAAAACTTTATTTGACTTATCCTGATTTTGGTCCTTGAAATAGGAGGAAAGCAGCAACAAGTCAGATAGGTGCACATATTCAGAAGTAAACTTCACTTATTACTGCAAACTGCAAAGTAACATACAGCAAAAGTACGAAGATCGGCATCGACAGTTGTTACAACATTGTCAACATTCTGCAACTTGGCAGCCTCTTTCAGGATTCTCAACCTTCCTTTGTTTATGTCGATTGCAGATATTGCACCTGGAATTCTCAAACAAGGCATCTCTAATATCGTTCACAACTGAAAAACTGTATCTCTCAGCAAACAAGAGAAAGAAGTTTTTTGAAATTTGGTTCATTATATCAACTTGATGTGACTCTGCTTTGTTGGAAATTACCTCGGCCACTTAGTCGGGCTGCCATGAATAAGGTCTTCCCTCCAGGAGCAGCACAGCAATCAATAATGCTCTCACCAGGTTGTGGATCCACAATAGAAACCACCAAACCTGTATTAGGAACCAATTCAGCACAAAACTTGACAGTGTGCAACAAAAATATTCATATGGTCATTAGCTGCTCAAAAGAGAGTTTATTATGACATAAAAGACATAAAACGAGAGTTGTCCGTGTTCAGCTTGTTTAGATTTCCCAGAGGTTTACACCATATGTGCCTAGGTTTACATTCACAACTAACTTGAAAAGACAAACATGTAAGAGACCATAATATTCACCCAAACAGATGTCTAACACCATAATCCACCTCAGTCTATCCACCCATTTAGGGCGCCTCATGGAAAAGCTCAAATATTTGAATATAAGTTCTTATTCTGGTTTAGATTTCCCAGAGGTTTACACCACGTGTGCCTAGGCTTACATTCACAGCTAACTTGAAAAGACAAACATGTAAGAGACCCCAATATTCACCCAAACAGATGTCTAACACCATAATCCACCTCAGTCTATCCACCCATTTAGGGCGCCTGATGGACAAACTCAAATATTTGAATACAAGTTCTTATTCAGCAAGGGGACAAAACTGTGACAATTTTTTAATAGAATTGAATTCACACTTCACCCAACAAGCCAACACCCTATCCTACTAGGCTACTATGATTGAGATCAAAATTAACCTGCACTTTCATCCTGGACTGAACATAAACCTTCTTTCAGTAATCCAGCTTGCATCACACTCTGAAAAATGGAAATATAGAACAATTAGGATGGATTAAACACTAGTGAAACAGATCAGAAGCAGAAATAGAATTTTGAAAACATCCGCATAACAGTGGCAAACTGTCGTCCCTTTCCTGTTTTAGAAGCACACTAAACTGATACTACAACCCAGGTGGCAGCGAGAGAGATACGTATAGCTCATAGCATACAGATGTCCTTTCAATGTAAAAAAAGCAATAGTTTCGGTGTGAATAAACAGAGAAAGTTAAGTAATTTTAGCCATAACTGCTTATCAAAAAATAATAATAGCCATAGTTAGGTAGGGATCTGAATGCTGCAGCCTGCATGACTATACATCATGGTTTAGACAACATAAATTTTAAATTTTAAAAGCTAAAATTTTATGGCAACAATTCAGAGATTACAGTTTAAGCTACTTCCAATGATTGACCCATCAGCTACCTGCCTCATTTACTTTTCAATTTTGGTAAGTCACTAGAACACGAGTAGCAAGTGAAGTTGAAAATACTACTAAAATGTAGCCATTCTCACTACACTGTCCACGAATGATAATAAGATAAATGTTCGACATGAATTGAACTTTAAACCTGCATTCCGGTTTTGATTCGGACAAAATCATCCAGATTCGGAGAAATCTCATGTGGCACCTGAAGCTCAGGAAAAAAAAAAAGGGTACATATGTCAGCAGAAGGATATCCTACAATGAGGCACGATTAGTAGGAGTTATAGCAGCAAAATTAGAAGTTCATGTGGCACCAGATGGAGAAAAATCTTATGCGGCACCTAAAGCTCAAGAAAAAGAAGAAACTACGGCCATATAGGTATAGCCTGCAGTGAGGCATGTTTACTGCAAGTTTTAACAACAAAATTGAAGTTCAGATGATTCAGCAGGGAGAAATTACAAGGCCAGGAAGAGGGTAGCAGAATGTAAGCAAGAAATTCATGGAAATTATCCAAACACACATCCTCAAAAGCAAAAGCTTAAATTCTTGTACATGTGCATCTAATAAATAATATTTGGAGATGGACATACATCACGTGTGTGTGTGGGGTTGCATGTGCATATGCAGGTTTTCAGCCATGTACTAGCATGTACAATGCATCCATGCATCAGTTGTGGAGAGAGAGAGAGAGAGAGAGACTACATGTTAAGAACACAGCAGAATTAATCAAGCACCTTTAACATTTGAAGTCGCGTCACTAGGTCAGCTCTTGTAAAACCTTTCCCACTGTTTGCCCTGACATAGACATTGAAGAAATTTTGACTATAAATATGCATTCAATTTGCTGAGCAAAAGATAGGATGATTCACTCACAAACCTCAGGCTAAAACTAGGATCAGTATTATTCCATGTCATCAACTTAATAGCTTCTTCAACTCCTAGATACTTCGTCCATCGTCTCACCATCCACTAATAAATAGAAAAGTGGAAAAGTGCAGAGAGAGAGTAGCCATGAGAATTAAGGTGCAACTATGCCAGTCTAAACAACCAAAATGAAGTATAGCTAACATACAGCTGCACAAGGTCTTTAACTTTCCACAGCTAAAAAGTGTGGAAATATAGTCAAGTCTTGCAATCTAGAATTTGCCATAAAACGGAATGTAAACAAATCAGATAGTTTAGTTCATGGAAACTACTTCTAGCACTATGCTGAACTGCAAATCATCCAAGGCAAACATAAATACATGGAGAGAGAAAAAATGCTATCTGTTATGATAAAACTTGAAACTTACAACTGGATGAGAATATAGGGTGGCAAGTGCACGAGCTTGTGTGCGGTCATCACCTTCGAGTTTGGGTAAAGGAAGGGAGTTGTTTTCCTGCAGATGCAAAATAATAACAGTCAGCATAAGTGACATAGGTATCAATTATGCCTAAAAATTAATCGAATAAGGCTAACCTTAAGAAAAAGTAACTTCCTGAGAATGCCATTGACCATATTACCAGCACCAGGTCTAAGAGACACCTTCGCAAGCCTTACATTCTGCAAATGATGAATGCAATGTCAAGTCAACATTATACCAAGTAAAGCACCCATTATAGGGAATTTTTAAATAGGAAATCACATGAACTTTGGCCACATGGAGGTGCTTATACAAATGGCAAGGATGTATTCAGGATTTGTCTTGTTACGTGATACAAACATTCAATCAAGCAAAATGTGAAGTTTAGCTCCGTTATTTTCTGACCACTGTGCGAAGTCAACAATAAGACATCTTCCACAACCATTGCTTTCTCTTTTTATTGTATTTCAAAGAGCATGCATGGCTCGTTAATTTGTTCAACTAATATCAAAGTGCATCTCTAGCTGAGGGACAGAATGGTGGTTCAGAAACCAAGAGATGCTGCCCGGTATCATTTGAGAACTTCCAAAAGAGGAAGAGTGACCACATATCCCCTACGCAGTTCTGGCAAAGATGATGGGATTTCTGCAACAATAAAGCCAAGTACATAAAATGAACCTCATCTACGACAGCATAAGGGGGCATTCCTAGCTTGACGATCTCGTAGAAACCAATTCGAAGAATCTACAAGGACATAACAAAAAAAACAATAAACACAAAAAGTCAGTAATCGCATAATGGAGAAGAATGAATATTTAAGAAATGGGTTCCAGCAATTTTAGGTACATAATTTAGGAAAGAGATCTATATGCTCCGTCTCATTATGAGTAGCCCTCCGATCTTGATCAAGACTGGCATGTAGAGCTTTATTTGATACTCACAATTCCTACCACTCATCATACAGCATAAAAAATTCCAAAATTGCACTAGGTATGTCTTTTACTCTTCTATAGCCAGTAAACATACATATTCATGATGTCTGCTAATCTCACTAAAACGACTAACAAGTTTAGCAATAATATCTTAGACAATCATAGTCCAATAACAACGAGACTAATCGTGCACCTGTAACAAAAGAGGTTCCATTCTCGTAAAAGTGTTCTCATCGTGACACAAAGAAAGAATCAAATGATCAAGATATCTTCTCCAACGAATTGTACCTCCAACAATATCTGTGACCTGCAACATGAAAATGTTCAGAAAGAGTTCAGTGGCATAATACAGAATCGAGAATGTAATAATGACATCGTATGCCCAAAATGAAATTTTGGTTTATCTGGTACATATCCCCACGTATTATAGGTCTGTATACCTATTACCATCAAGGTTAATGTGGCATAAGCTCTTGACCATACTAGTGGCATACAGATTCTAGTACATTCATTTAAACCTTTAGACTTTCTCAAACTTCCACAATTACTGAGATGTAATGATAAAGATAATGTTTTTTTTCTTTTGGAAACGGGTGACAAGCAAAATACAAGAATGAAATGAAGAGGGATACCAGTCTGAGATCTCTACCATCCAATACCCGTGTTCGAAACCCCAGAGTTCTTTCAACATACCCCATCTCATTATCCCCAGAACCTTTCCCTTTCTCATTCAAAAGGTCCGCAAAAGCACCCCCAAGTTCTATTCGCATCAATCTCACAGCGGACACTGTATAAGTCCAAAACAAGATAAAAATAAGAAATCACCAATCAAATATATATTCCCACCCCCTTTCAACTGAAATCTTCTTCCATTTCTTTCAGCTAATTTTTATTTTTATTTTTGGTTTTGGCTGGTGATTGAAGTGATCAAGAGAGTACTTTTGAGGAGGCACATAAACAGTCAGGTCAAGTGCTGTCACACAACTGAAGAAAAAATGTTAAATTGAAAAGAAAAAAAAAACACAACTGGAAGAAAAACTATCTAAAACTACCAGCTCTATGTGGAGAAACCTCCAAATTCAGCTTCTGGGTTCTGTGTGCAGATCTGGGAGTACCTGCATATCATCACCTTGTGTGGGCAAATCAACACAATAACGAACTAAATAAGTATCATAAGAGAAACTTTTTTGCACATGTCCCCGCTTAATATCGTTTTTTGCTACGCTGAAAAAATGCTTAATTGGAGCCCATAAACACTTAATCGGACTCAGTTGAAACTGGAAGTTTTTACCGTTTTAGTAATTTCTTACGATAACTTAGGTGTCCAGGCCAGTTTAAGTGCACCCAACGGCAGCTCCACTAGGTTTCCAGGGGGTTAAAGACAACCCCTTGGTTCGAAAAATGCACTAAAATTTAAATAAACTTTGGATAAAATTGACGTGTTCTTTAATATTGTCTGCACTTTATCATCAGTACAAAGCCAAAGCAAATAAAACCCATTTAAATTTGTAATTAAGTAGACCACGTAGCTCAACAAAACAGAATAAACTAGGCCAAATAAGTTCTAAAAATAAATATCTTTACTTCATATAGAGTTTTGTTTATTTAACTTTTTTTTCGAGCAAAAATCCTACAGCCGCCCATAAGCGCACCCGGATCAATCCCATCACTAGGGGACCCAATTAAATCAGGGACAAGCGCATGCACTGACCCCAAAAGCAGTGTTTTAAAATAAGGAATTAAGGTTCTATTCGATTAGGCCCAACTAATAATTAATTGTCGATTACTAATTAATATGCATCCATTAATAGTTCAAAGGCGGCCAACCTCCCGACTAAGCAATTTTAGAACATTGCCCAAAAGCGCCAATTTCCCCGCATACTCTGGGAATTCCGAGAGAGAAAATAACGGAGATTACCTCTCCCACGAGTGGAAGTAGCTGAATTGGGCCCTCTGTTCTTCTTGTCGAACTTGGAGTACTGATTAGAAGAAGCTTTTACTATCTCCGAATAGTTGATTACTCGGACAGAAAGCACGCACGCCATTGACAGACAGAAGAATCGCGGGTTAGGGTTTATTGCGAGAGAGGAAACAACTTTCCTTCCGCTAATGACCGAAAAGAGAGAACAGTACGCTGGAAATAGTTGGCTCCATTTTCAGAGGAGAGAAGCAGCAAAAATGGAACTTGATACTCCAGCTGGTACTGATAAGCGATAACCAGTTCGCTGTGCACATCCGGGTTGCCCGATCAGACGGACGATTGAGATTACACAACACCGGACACATTGATTATTGAGACGGACGATCCGTATGATGTGTCTCCCAAATCCTTATTTCCTCGTCGAAAAAGCATTAAAGCTTGTGTTTGTTTTTTTATCCAATAGAGCCAATGCAACGAACAAATCACACAATAACTAAATAAATACTCCTTCCGTCTCGAAATAAGGAAAATAACGGAGATTACTAAATAAGTATTTTATTTCAATTTTCAAATACTTTTTTCCATCAAATATCCTTCGATTTGGTCCATCTTTGGAATTTCAATTGCTCAAAGGGATGTATAATCATTATACTGTATTTCAATTTTCAATTATCCTTCGATTATACTTTTTGCCAGCATCTATGAACTCCTTACAATGAAACTAATAAAATTGGACAACCTAAAATAAAAAAATGGAAAATTCTTTTCGGGCGGACAAAATGGAAAGATGAAACAAAAAATGAGACGGATGGAGTAATTAATGCACTTTTGAGATGACACCCATATGAAGGGCACGAGCCGCACAATCTTAATAAAGCTTTCACTCTCGCTCTTAATTATCGCTTGGTGCAAGAAATGATATATGCATTTGGCTCCAAAATGGCTCAGCTTTGGAGATGCTCCGGGCTAAATTTTGAATGTTTTTTTTTAAAAAAATTGAGTAAAAATTATAATTTTTATTTTTCAATTTATATAGTCAAGATAACTAATAATAACATTTTTTGACACATAATTACTAAATGCAAATTTTTTAATAAGAACAACAAAAAAACATTTTTTTTTTTGGAAACTTATGCAATTTTTATGGGGTAGTGATTTTGCCACACTCTTTTTTGATAATGCCACACCCTACAAGTGTATTTTTTGGAGTAAAAATAAATTTGTAAAGTGTGACATTATCAAAAAATGGTGTGGCAAAATCATTTCCCTTTTTATGTTTTTTTTTTGTTGTTGATCCGATAGGCAATTTGTATGTGTCTTCAAACTAATCCATATTTTGTTACTACAAAACACAGATATACATAGGGAAGTCTGCGCCCATCTCTCTCTCTCTCTCTCTCTCTCTCCTCCTTTATTCTTGCCTTCGTCATTTTCGGGGAAGAAAGATCTTTACGGCAAATTCATGACGGTATGTAGTTGTATAACTTGGATTTCTTGGTAAAAGTTCAAACTTTTCATCTGATTAGTACCTTGTGGCTCCACTTAGTTCGTCGTTCGATCATCAATCTAATTTGACGATGTGTTTGCTCAATTTCTGGTACAACGCCCTGTTGGAATATCGCGTTTGTGTTAAATGTCAGTAATTAGTTTTGGACAGCTTAGCTTAAGCTGGTTTAGTAATTATGTATCCCTTTTTAAGTAGATATATGTATATTAATGCAGTTTATCTGAATCTTTTTGTTGCCCTTGAACCAAGTTTCCTCCGATGTAGGCATAAACCCAATTCAAGGATCCGTTAGACACAAACAAGTGATGGATGAAAAATACCAGAAGAAAGATTCAAACCCATACAGACACATGAAAACACGAAATTTACGTGGTTTACCCCAAAACTAGAGCTAGGCGTGCAAATTCGCTGCGGCTTTCATGATAATAATGATCCGAAATATAGGTATAAAGTTAGTGCACATGTATACCTCCTTGCTTCGATACTTCCTACGAAATATAAGGAATGGAAATACATGTAACTGAAAAGAAGTCGTAAGTGGCGCTGCCCCCGAATCCTGCCTGGGCCAGTTGGGTTGGATGAGTGCCCCCTGCCCTCCATGAAAGCTCTGTTAAGTTCTTTTGACATCCAACAGGAGTGGAGATCAAGTTGCAGGAGCTGACAAAATTCTCACGGCGCATACTGAATTTAGCATTGGCCATATGTATTGTTAGTTCTGGGTGTTTTCTTGAAGTACCATGGCTATGTGCATTCTTTCTCTTCTAGGAATGTCAATAGTTTGGTTATGTGCATGTTGCCGTTGCAATAGTTGCTGTCTTGTACTAAAGTTCTTAGATTGCAATCTCTATTTTGTACTAATCTATCAGATGTCCGGTATGTATTTCATGCCGCCAAGGTGATGCTCTTTTATCTTTTAATGTTCCTCTTATTGTTTATTTAGTCCGCGATTATTACAAATCTGATATGTGTGTGCACGTGTCTGTTTGTGGCTCACAAGTTACACCTTGTCCCTAAGGAATTATACTCTTCATCTGCCTTCTAATTGTATGATGCTTGGCACAGTTCCTTATTGATAGGCTCATTAGGTTGGTCAGCTGATCTCAATCGTAGGATAAATCCTATGTTTATCCTAATTATCTGATGCATGTGTGGTTTCCTTTGAGGACTCCGACTCCCAGCCATATGTGTTGATTATTCTCCCATGTTTTTTGTATCACTTTTGCACAGGTACTTCCATCATATTATCAGATGATGGAAGAAATTTAATTGATCTTGGTTTTGGAAAAGTTGGTCGCGATCAAACAAGCCCATACCATAGTCCATGCAGTTAATCTGCTAATGTTTCTGTGGTTTATATTGAACCAATCGCATGCTGCCATGCTCTACAGTCTAGAGAGAGAAAGTTGCACAAAACCTGGACCACTATGCTTGAAATAGCAGTGAGAGTGCAAGATAAAGTTAGAAGATCTATAGAACCTTCAATGGCATCTTTTGGTGTCTGTGGTTACCTGCACTACATCAGTAACTGTAGATGCACTAACATAGTAATGTCAGATCATACACCATCATACTTATCGGCTACTGCCACATGCTTGAATGTGCTAGATTTCAGTGGAACAATAAGAGCAGGCTAGAAATGATTTATTTGAATGTTTAGTTGGTTCTGGATGACAAGTTATTTTCCATTTCTGACTTTTCACATGAAAAGCATTGTTAGAAACGTGGATTAGCAATAGAGAGCGTACATGGAAATTTGTTGTGTAAATGATCCCCTTCCTTCTCTCCTCTAACAGGAAAAGGGAAAGCCATTGCCGAAGTTTGGTGAATGGGATGTGAATGACCCTGCATCAGCTGAGGGATTTACAGCGATCTTTAATAAGGCCAGGGACGAGAAAAAGACCGGTGGCAAACCTGAGTCACCAACAAAGTCGGAGTCCAATCTCATGCATGGAGCAGACCATGTCAAGCCTCAACCCGTAAGTTATTCTTTGAATATTAACTGTTGCTCCCACCTTTTTTTTTTTTTTGAAGTTGAAGATATTCTTAGGCAGCTGATTGCATCTCTACTTGCCCCATGTCCAGTAGAAGCATACCACTTCATTAGTTTTGGTGCTGCTGCTATTAGCACCATCTATTTTCCTAAACACAGCCACACAGGTGACAGGACCTTATCTTTCTGCATCTACCTAGGGCTTGTTCATTGTTGAAGTACCTATAGACGTTCTGAATCCATCCTTCGTATAAAATTCACTGGTGGAACACCTCAGAAAAGTTCTTGCTTTGGTTTTCTAGTCCGGACAAGTACCTACCTTTTCTCTTAAGACACATCTGGCCCAATGGACAATGTTCGTGGACCATAGATTCCTATAAGGAAATGCTATTGGTCTTGCATCGGATCATCCTTTCATTTTCTATGCCTTTTGTTGCCCTGAGCTAGTTTGGGATAGACTATGTAGCTGTAACTTTTTGACGCTATATTAAATCATTTATTTTTCGGTTTTTCATAGGGCCATGTGTGTGCTTTTGCTAATATGTTACTGTTGCTCCTTTGCAGAAAAAATGGTTTTGCTGTGCATCCTCGCATGCAGAATCTTGATAAGGTTGTCTCTTTGCATGTCCTTCAATAGAAGAACATGCTCATAGCAGGCTCCTAGCCATATTTTTCTGAAGATAGGAGCTGTGGAGTAATGGTTGTCTTGAATCCATTTTGTGTGTTGTAAAAAATACGTTGCCAAGGGTGAAGGGATTTAAAAACACTAAACTTTATTGTATCCAGTATGTATTGATTTGATGTGTTACCATGTGAAGCTTGCTCAAATTTCCTCTGCCTCCAGTATGGGCCATAGAGCCTGTCATTGATGTAATAGAACCTTATGTCCACCGAGTGATACGTTTTGCAAGTTTTTGTTTTGCCAAAGTCGGTTTCACTAGTATCGTTTTTTCAGTTCCCGTGTGCCTTGTTTCATTGGACAGGTCAAGCTATTCAATTGCAATGGGCTCATTGGGCTGGGTTTAACCCAAATCTGCCCAAGGAATGCATCGTGAATCAGAAGGGGAGGCATAGAATCTGTTCTTTCTGTTGCCCATTTTGCATCGGAAAACAGGCAGATGGTCTGTCTTAACGATACGTGATCAGATATTATGGTATTAGGGAGGTGCTTCCAATGGTATTTGTATACTTGTGAAAGCATTAGAGGAAAAATGTCAGTGTTGTCGGATGCTACCATATCCTGTTACATACTAAAGAACACTAAAAACAGTATCCTCCTGCTGTGAGCGCAAACAAAAATCAATAGCCAACCAGCTCAAACAATCACAAGATTTTAGTGCACTTCCAGTGCGACAATAAACGCTAGAAAGATTGGTCACAAAATGGTATGTGCTTAATGAATTTTCTGCAACTGTTTTGCAAAAATTACAAGATTGGTTCCCTCCATACAATACGGCTAACATTTTTTCCTGTGAGAAGTTGCTCGCCAGCCTCACCAGCATAGCTGTCAGGCTGACAAACCAACAAAATAAGTACGGAAATTTTCTTTAACTGAGTCATCTGACAGTCACAAGCCTCCAATTTGAATTGCTAATCGAGGCTAAACATGTTTCTGTAAAGAAGAGAGAACAAAGACCAAAAACCCTGGTCCAAAGTTCTACAATCATAAATATCCCACATGATGCAAAACCTAAACTCTGGACATCCCCAACTTCCGTTCAAAGAGGCGTCGTAGAAGGTAAACTTGGAGAACACCAGCCCCTGTCAGAGCAGCTGATTGATACAAAACCTTGTGAATTGCCCTCCGGCTCATTCCTTTATTAACTACATTCCAAGTTTAAAAGCATAGTCAAATTGCGAAACGATAAACTTGCTAATCCTACAATATTGTGTCTCCAAACAATTTAATCAGAATCTAGTTAAGTCAAACATTTCCAAATGCGGAAGTAGGAATGTTCTTCCTGTCAAAGAATTTGGTGGAGAGAAAAAGTGACTAGTGAAGTCCAAACTGCCAATAAGAGTTTGAGCAGAGCCAAAATATTCAGGAAAGATGGTTAGATGGAAGTCACAGTTAATAGAAATACCTATTGCTTGTTGATCAGTCTGAGCCTCTAGCCAATGCTGTTCAAACTGAATGTTATATAAAGCCTCCTCTATCCTTGCTATTTGTTCAAGCAAAGGCTTGAGATGCTCTGCAGATGTGCATGACAGTCAGTATTCGGAAATAGTGAGAATAAGTTCTATACTTGAATGTAGAGAGAGAATGCACTCCCTCCTAAAAGGCTAACGGGATAAGGGAAGCAAATTAATACGCAGAAGCATGGCTCACCATCTTTTGCATGCTCATCATGGTATGTGAAATGGGCTTCATGTACATCAAAATCGATGGTTTCATGATAAGGAGACTTGTTAGTGAAGCAGAAATGGTGTAGCCCATTCTTTTGAGCCACAAACTGAAACTTCTCACTCGTCTTGTCACGAAAATCATGGATCTGCTCACCAGAAGGTCCCTTCACCTGGTAATCTCAGCCAAAGTTGCAAGTAAGTCATGCGGTGTGCAGAAAAGAGAACATATCTAAGTACAAACAGTGAGATGAAAATAGAGGCAAGAACGTATGGGGAGATGAAAGGGGATGGTCTTGTTTCTGGATCTCAAATATCCTGTCTCGGCTTTGGGACATACTGTGAAAGATACCCTCCAAGTTGGATTTCTCCAATCGGAACCGGGCCATCACATCCAAATAATCATTGTTTAAGGCGTCTCTACACTCTTTATAAGTTTGCAGATACTAGCACTAATCCTATGTCGGAAGCAGGAGTTATTCCATTCCCAAATATTCAAGGGAAATGAAAACGGAAATAGTGAGCAAATAATCCCTGCTTTCTGATAGACCACTTGCAAATGCACCTAGTCCCCCTAATTAGGGACTTTAAGATTGAATCTTCCCAAGTGTGAATGTACAACATAATTTAGTTTCACAATGAAGGATGGTATCCATACAACATAATTTAGTTTCCCGATTTTTCTCTCTTTTTATACCATCATTGATCATGAAAAGCATAAGTCAAAAATTGCATACGGTATGTTAGTTCGGTTTAGGCTTTTGCAATTTTAGTTTCAACTTTTTGTCGTGTATGCGTGTCAATGAACTTTGATTGTGCTGCATCAAGGATGTTTTATTTGAGGGACATGTGTTTATCACTGGGGAAGCAAAACCTGTGGACTCTCTAAGTCTGAGACGAAGGCGGTCGTTTAGTTGTGTCATGTGATAAATGTCGGGTAAATATCACATGACAACTAAACGACCGCCTTCGTCTCAGACTTAGAGAGTCCACAGGTTTTGCTTCCCCAGTGATAAACACATATCCCTCAAATAAAACATCCTTGATGCAGCACAATCAAAGTTCATTGACACGCATACACGACAAAAAGTTGAAACTAAAATTGCAAAAGCCTAAACCGAACTAACATACCATATGCAATGTTTGACTTATGCTTTTCATGATCAATGATGGTATAAAAAGAGAGAAAAATCGGGAATCAAGGGAAAACGTTCGGAAATCTAACAATCTAGCCATGGAAAAGCAAGGAAAAACTTCTGATCATGAATGAAAACTGATATCAAAACCGGAACTGCCTCCTACGTCCTATCTGTTGGTAAAAAATTTGTAGTTCAAAAGAGTTCGTATATTCCTTCCATCGACGACCTCTCTGTTGGACTTCCACTGCTATAACCAAGCCATAAGATTCCAACATTCAAGTGCTCACCTTTAGGGTAGACTTTCCATTACTTTTTGCCACTATCGTAAAAGATTTGCTCCACACCAAGTTCAAAATATTCGTAACATATAAAACTAAAGGCACCTTCACAATAGATTTCCTTCTAAATGGCTCATGCCTCATACACGCACACAAGAACTGACAAAATTGGAAATCCAGCATTACAGCAACCAAAAATTTGGTTTCTCGACAGTATTTATCCTTTAAAACAAATATATCAGCATAAAATATGTGTAGAGAGCTAACTATATACCAGCATAGCACTTAGAACTCCATAAAATCAAAAGATATATCGCACAAAAAATAGAGCTTTTACCACAAGATCAACCCCGTCCGGAGAATAATGCCATGCGCCCTCAGACTTGATTACCACAAAGGAGAAATGAACGGTGTCCCTAGCGTACTCAACATTGTGCGAGAAGCATTCTTCCCTATCTATCACAAATCTTATTCCCGACACCTCTTGTTGAAGGCTCAATAAAACTGCGAGTATCAAAACTGTGGCGAATTCCACAAACTGCTTTTCTAGCTGAATCATAAGTCAAATAGAGCACAAATCATCAATCACTCATAGTCGGCATAAAAATTACAAGCCCTTATCCCGTTGACAGAAAAAGATTTGTACTTTAGGCCCGAAAAATGTGTTCTTTTAGTGATTTCAACAAATTGATTTTTCCAGCCGAATCATAATTCAAAAAGAGCATAGATAATCTCTCACTACGAATTGACACAATAACAACAGAATTAAAAGCCCTTACTTCGTTTACCTATAAAGATTTCAACTTTATGCTGAAAAAAGTGTTCTTTTCAGGGAATTCAACCCATTCAACGAACCGATTTCCCAGCTGAATCATAATTCAAATAGAGCAGATCATCTATCAGACTATCACTCGCAATCGAAATAATAACTACAGAATTTCAAGCCCTAATTTCGTTGAACAAAAAAAGATATGAACTTTTGGCTGGAAAAAAGGTGTTCTTTTTAGTGAATTCAACCGAGAAGATGGGAAAATTCGCAACCAAAGGGATCGAAATTAGACGAAGTCCTGAAGAGGGAATACAGGAAATCAGAGAGATAGAGAGAGAGAGAGAGAGAGAGAGAGAGAGAGAGAGAGAGAGAGAGAGAGGTTACCATTTTGATGTGAAAGAATTGTAGGGATTTGGGGTTTTGAACTTGTTCGAGTTGGGACGATGAAGACGAACAGTGTCTTATGATTGGGTTTAATTATAGTCAGTGGACATAGTCAAAACACTTGTTTGCTATGTTTAGGGCGGGCAAAGGTCTGGTCAAGTTTCTTATGATCCGGTCCGGTTCAGTTTTGAGTTATTTGTGGATTTTTTTCGGGTTTATGACAATGATCAGAATCGTTCAATTTTTAGAGCTCGTTGAAAACATTAGCCACATGAAAAATCACATTGATCTGATACCAGTTGACATAATTTCGAAATGCATTAAACTTGTTGTAATTCAGTGTTGCACATTATTTTTTTTTTACGAATTTAATGCATTTTGAAATCATATCAAATGGTATAGAATCGACGTGATTTTCATTATGGTTTATGTTTTCAGCGAGTTCAAAAAAGTTAACGGTTTAATCATTGTTGTGGGCCCGAGAAAAGGCCCACAAATGGTCCAAAACTGAACGACAGTAAGAAACTTGACTGGATCTGCCCCGTTTAGGGCGGGTGCCGGTGGGTTTCTCTTTTTGGAGGCAGCTGATTCAACCGTTCATTTCAGTAATGGACGATTCGGATCAATAGGAGTTCGGATTTTAATCCGAGCAATAGATAATTCGGATCAATAAAAAATTGAATTAAAACCAATCTGTTGATGTCAAAATGGACAGTCGAATCGATTGCCCTACAGACCCTGTAGTGCAGGCTACAGTACATGATTTCCAAATTTGTAAAGGGCAGGGTAGACTTGCATTTTCCAAATCCTTATTTGGTCAAATTTCATTGGAAAAGTTCATATATATTATTATTTGTACATCTTTTAAACAAAATATGTTCATAGAAATGCTTTGTTGGTGTAGGATTGATACGCACCCAATATCGCTAATATTTGGTGCGTTAGTCCCGTAGTTTATTGCTTCTTTACGTTTTATTTATCATTTTAGCTCGTTATTGCACGTGAAGGTATTCGTTGCATTTTGTAGGAGAAACGTGCAAATGGGGCGGTTTGGATGCCAAGTATAGCCCTCGAGGGTAACTAAGCACCCGAGACCATGAGGCGGTGTGCCACCGAGTCCGAGAAGTCGATTGAAGATGCCCCGAAAGATGCTCGGAGGTGTCAAGACAAGATGGCAGAGCAGGAGACTGGAATTTGATGTTGTTCAGAAGGTTATCGATTACAATTGCTGGAGTAATCGATACCTTTGATCCCAAATGCAAAGTAATCGATTACAGAAGGCCATGGTATCGATTACTGTTGCCCAATTTGGTCCAAGCAGCCTCCAGCCTCAAGGGGATCGATTACTCTAGCCAAGGGTATCGATTACACTATGTTTTCATGATGTAGTTATCGATTACATGTAGGGAGTAATCGATACCTTTGATCGATTTTGGTCCACAAAGACTCCAGAAGGTGGGGTATCGATTACATAAGAGAAGAAGTATCGATTACATGGTGCTCGAGAAGGAGGTATCGATTACATCAGAAGGAGGTAGCGATTACTTGGTTCGGCCAGAGGATATTTTTGCCTGACTTTTCAACTTTCCAATTATGGAAAGTTTCCTTTTAAGGCTTGGTTTTGGGATATTTTTGGGGGTCTTTTGGTCTTTATTTTGGCTGATTGTTCAGCCTTTAAATAACTTGATTGGCCATTAATAGCATATATGTACTTCATTCCAATTTGACGTCTTCCAAATTTCTAGAACGCCTTTGGTAAGTCTTAAGCTTTTCTTGCTTTATTTCTTCAAGAACACTAGCAAGCAATCATTTTACGTTAATGTCTCGTATGTTAAAGTTATTCGTGTGGATTGGTTCTTAATAGAAATCAAGTTTTATTTCAAGTTTATTGGTAAATCATGTTTTCTCTACTTAGCATAATTTCTAGTCTTTTCCCAATGTGTGAGTAGTTAATCGGTAGAGTCTCGGGGTGAGGTTTGCGCTATGATTTAATCGATCAAATGATTCCGCTCAATCTTTAGCTCAATTTCAGCGTATTGAATGAATTAAACCCATGATGTCTTGTGTTGATCATGGGATTGGTGGCTCCTTTGATCAATGGAGTCTATCGGCCCATGCTACGTGCTTGATTAATCATACGCGTGCGAACGATCCTTTTTCGCCTCTCACTTGCGTTAAATGAGTTCAGTTCGAATTAATACTTTGAAAGGAGTTATAAGTAGTCTTCAGCGTAAATGCCTTTAGCGGAATCCGGACGGTTTCGGTCCGCTCTTTAGTTAGATAAAGGAATCGTTTGATTGGCCGAATCGTAGGTAAACCGAGCTCTCTTGACTCGACCACCTTAGTCTAGTTCAAATCCAAGTCAATTTTCATAATTTCAAATCAAACATCGAAGTTGGCTGCTTGAAAGCCGAAAACCATTTTCATTACATCTAATCCAAATTAGCTTAAAAGATTTCTTCGTGGGAACGATCCGGTCTTGCCGGTATAATATGCTTGCAACGACCTAGCCCTTGCTTTATTTGAAGGGTAGGTTGCGGAGTTGAGCAAATTTTGGCGCCGTTGCCGGGGATTTCTTATTTTTCGCTTATTTGGAGGTTCGACAAACCGCTGTAAGTATCCCGTTTATTTGACTTCAAGCAATCTGTACTCATTCTAGTGGAAACCTCTAATCGATTTTCCTATCAACTTGAGGTGTAACGAAACTAGCATGGTTATAACTTGCTTCCCTTTTTCTTGTACATAATCAAGTTTTAGTTAGACGTTTCTTAGTTTATTTTGTGGTTGCAAATTTCATCAATTCTCTTTTGAGTAGTAGTGCATGACTGAATTCTATCGGAGTCCAAACTCTAATAGACTTTGTCATTCATTATCGCCTCAAGGAAGCCCGAGAGGACGATCTCCTCCCTTGGCAGCTTATAGACGTCCGAGACCAAAATCTCCTTCACGTCCGAGAGGCCGCCGTCCTAAAAAGAGAATGGCTGACCAACCACCAGTGAGGACTTTGAGGGATATTTTGAATCCGGGGAGTCCGGTTCAACAATCCCCCATAGTCCTTCCTGCGACTACTAATGCAAATTCGTTTGATTTTAAGCATGGGTATCATAATCTCATCCCAATATTCCGTGGATTGGACCGTGAGAGCACATATGATCATATCCGTGAATTTGAAGAGCTTCTCAATACTTTTACCACGGATGCCGCTCGATTGGAGAATGGGCGGTTGAGGTTATTTCCTTTTTCCCTCAAGGATAAAGCGAAACAATGGTTTACTTCTTTGAAACCTCAATCATTGCGAACATGGGCAGCTGTCAAGGCCGAGTTTCACAAGAAATTCTTCCCGGTCCATAGAACAAAGCTCCTCAAGGAACAAATTCAGAATTTCAAGCAAAAAGAGGGGGAATCGTTCTACAAGTATTGGGAGCGGTTCAAGGATTTGGTTGCTGCGCTACCACATCATGGGTTTGACAAGCCACAATTGATCGGTCATTTCATGCAAGGTTGCTCCCAATCAAGTTACCAACTCATTGATACTATGGTCGATGGGGACTTTCTAGACAAGACGGGTGTGGATGCATGGGAATTTTTGGATAAATTGGCGGACAAGAATCAATCTTGGGATGTGGTTGATGTAGGCGAGCGTGCTATGGCAAATCAAGGCCCGAGTGGTTCCGGTAAATTTTCATTGAACGAGCCTAATGCCCTCGAGTCTAGAGTGGAACAGCTCACTCGGAAGTTGGAACAAATGGAGTTGAAAGGAGCACATGAGGTGAAGTCTGTCATCAAGGTGGAAGAAATATGTGCCATATGTGAGATGGCGGGCCATTCAACCGGTGAGTGTTTCAACATTCCCGCTCTCCGGAACGTTCTTAATGGCATGTCTCCGGAAGAAGTGAGTGCTATTCAACGATTTGAGCCTTATCCGAATACTTTCAATCAAGCTCAAAGGCAACATCCGGCACTCCGTTGGAACCAACCGCAAGAAGGGGGACAATTTCAAGGCCCACCGCTGGTTCAAAATCAAACATGGCGGTCCCCACAAAACTTTGGGCCACCACGCTTTCAACAAAGTCAAGGGCCTCCCGGATTTAATCCTTCGGGTTTCACGCAAGGTTTTTCACAAGGCCAATCTTCTCAAGGCCAAGGCCAATTTCAACAACCTCCCCCTCAAAGGCGATCTTTGGAAGATTCGATGCAATCCTTCTTCCAAATGCAAAACGCTATGAATGAGCAAAATACTCAAGCTATTGGAGATTTGAGAACACAAATGGGGAAGCTTGCCACATCGGTTGGTCTCTTGCAACAAGAGAGAGGAAAATTTCCGGCTCAACCTCAAGCAAACCCTCAAGGTCAAAATTTGGTTGGTAGCTCCCCGGTGCCTTTCCCAGAGCAAGCCAAGTCCATAATTACATTGCGGAGTGGTAAAGTGGTGGATAATGCACAAGTTGAACCGCCGGTACCAACATTTTTGAAGACCGCTCCGGAGCCATCTTCATCAACCTCAAATGGGGAATCTCCCAAGCAAGCTCCAAAAGCAATGGACAACATGCCTCCCATGCCACAAGTTTCTCCCGTACCGGCTCCCTATCCTCAAAGGTTGAAAGCGCCAACAAATTCCGCGGCCAATGCGGATATTTATGAGCTTTTCAAACAAGTCAAGATCAACATTCCACTCTTGGATGCGATCAAGCAAATACCATCTTATGCCAAATTCTTGAAGGACTTGTGTACTAAGAAGCGCAAGATCAACGTCCAACAGAAGGTCTTTCTTACGGAACACGTGAGTTCGATCATCCAAACGACCATTGCGCCAAAGTATAAGGATCCTGGGTGTCCTACTATTTCTGTTACAATTGGAGGCAAGCGAATAGAGCAAGCCTTGCTAGATTTGGGGGCGAGTGTAAATTTGCTTCCGTATTCGGTCTATGAAGAGCTTGGTCTCGGGGAGATGAAACCAACTCGCGTCACATTGCAATTGGCGGATAGAAGTATTCGCATTCCTAAGGGCGTGGTGGAGGATGTGTTGGTTCAAGTTGACAATTTCGTGTATCCGGTGGATTTCGTGGTGTTGGACACTTGTCCCATGTCTTCGTCTCCAATTTCGACACCCGTTATTCTTGGACGGCCATTTTTAGCAACCTCGGAGTCCGTCATTAATTGCCGGACGGGGCTTGTGAACATGACTTTTGGGAATATGAAGATGGCGGTCAATATGTTTCATGTGGGTAGCCAAATGGGGGATGACGATGATGTCCAAGACGTCAATTGTATTGATTCTCTAGTTCAAGACCATGTGGAGGAGCTCTTGTGCAAGGATTCTTTGGAGGTATGTCTTACCGCCGAGGAAGCCGATTTTCTAGAATCATCGGAAGTGGAGTATCTTTGTTCTATACTTGATGAGGAGGAAGCTTTTGGGGCGGAACCGTGGGTTCCTACATTTGAGCCGTTGCCGCTTGTTGAGAAGAAGACGTTGCCATCTAGTGTTGAGCCGCCTAAACTTGAATTGAAGGTTCTCCCGGAAACTTTGAAATATGCATATCTTGGCGATAATGAAACATTTCCAGTAGTGATATCTTCCGCTCTTGGGGAACCTCAAGAGTTGGCGTTGCTTGCACTTTTGAGAAGGCACAAGAAGGCTATCGGATGGACCATAGCGGACATACAAGGCATTTCTCCAACCCTTTGCACACATCATATTTACCTTGAAGACAATGTGAAACCATCACGTCAACCACAACGGCGGTTAAATCCAAACATGAAGGATGTGGTGCGAGCCGAAGTGTTGAAACTGTTGGATACCGGGATCATATATCCGATTGCGGACTCCAAATGGGTGAGTCCTATCCAAGTGGTACCAAAGAAGTCGGGGGTCACGGTTGTGAAGAATGATCAAGATGAGCTTGTACCTACTAGGACTGTCACCGGGTGGCGTGTTTGTATTGATTATCGCAAGCTGAATGCGGTGACAAGGAAGGATCATTTTCCGCTCCCGTTTATCGATCAAATTTTGGAAAGGGTAGCTGGTCATGCCTACTATTGCTTTCTTGATGGCTACTCCGGGTACAATCAAATAGAGGTCGCCATGGCCGACCAAGAGAAGACGACATTCACTTGCCCGTTCGGGACCTTTGCTTATAGGCGCATGCCATTTGGTTTGTGCAATGCTCCCAGCACTTTCTCGAGATGTATGATGGGTATTTTTAGTGACATGGTAGAGAAAATCGTTGAGGTCTTTATGGACGATTTCTCAGTTTTTGGAGACTCTTTTGAGTCATGCTTAGCCAACCTTGATAAGGTGTTGGAACGATGCGAGGAGAAGAACCTTGTTCTCAATTGGGAGAAATGCCATTTCATGGTAACTCAAGGCATTGTGTTGGGCCATATCGTGTCATCAAAGGGGATTGAGGTTGACAAGTCAAAAATTGATCTCATTGCCAATTTGCCCACTCCCAAGTGCATCAAGGACATCCGATCTTTCCTCGGGCATGCCGGTTTTTACCGGCGATTCATCAAAGACTTTAGTGCTATTTCTCGGCCACTATGCCATCTACTCTCCAAAGACGTCCCGTTTGAGTGGACGACTGATTGTGAGGAGGCATTTCGGAAGCTCAAGTCAAGTCTTACAACTCCGCCCATTGTACAAAGTCCCGATTGGAACCTTCCGCTTGAACTCATGTGCGATGCAAGCGACTATGCAGTTGGGGCTGTTTTAGGCCAAAGAAGGGATAAGCAACCGTGTGTTATCTCTTACGCAAGCAAAACCTTGAACGATGCACAAATGAATTATTCTACTACCGAGAAGGAGTTACTTGCGGTAGTTTTTGCATTGGACAAATTCCGCTCCTACTTGATTGGTTCACCCATTGTCATCTTCACCGATCATGCCGCCCTAAAGTACTTGCTCACTAAGCAAGATGCTAAAGCTAGGCTCATTCGTTGGATTCTTTTGCTTCAAGAGTTTGACTTGACAATCAAGGATAAAAAGGGAGTGGAAAATGTAGTGGCCGATCACTTGTCACGGTTGGAGTTTGAAGATCGTACGACTAGGCTTCCAATCATTGATACCTTCCCGGATGAGCAACTCTTCGGTGTTTCAAGCACCCCGTGGTTTGCGGACATTGTCAATTACTTGGCGACGGGGCTACTACCATCTCATTGGTCCTCTCAAGAGCGGAAGCGTTTCCTTTCAAGGGTGAAAAGGTACTCCTTTGATGATCCCTACTTGTTTAAGTATTGCCCGGATCAAATTATTCGGAGGTGCGTTCCCGATTTCGAGCATCAAAGCATCATGAACTTTTGCCACACGGAAGCTTGTGGCGGCCACTTCTCTTTCAAGAAAACCGCGGCCAAAATCTTACAATGCGGTTTCTATTGGCCTACTTTGTTCAAGGACACGTTCGAGTATACTAGAGCGTGTGAACGGTGTCAGAAGTTGGGCAAGATCACCCGACACAATGAGATGCCTCAAAATCCCATCCTAATCATTGAAGTTTTTGATTGTTGGGGCATAGACTTTATGGGGCCTTTTCCTACATCCTTTGGCTATCACTATATCTTGCTTGCCGTTGATTATGTGAGCAAGTGGGTGGAGGCCATCCCCACACGTACCAATGATGCCAATGTCGTAGTGGAGTTTCTCCGGGCCTACATTTTGGCAAGGTTTGGCATGCCAAGGGCGATAATCAGTGATCAAGGCACACATTTCTGTAATCGATCCTTTGCGGCTCTTATGAGGAAGTATGCTATTGTGCACAAGGTATCAACGGCCTACCACCCCCAGACGAATGGCCAAGCCGAGCTAGCCAATCGGGAAATAAAGGGCATTCTTGAGAAGACGGTTAATCCAACCCGCAAAGATTGGTCCCTTCGGCTGACTGACGCTCTGTGGGCTTACCGTACTGCTTACAAAACTATTCTGGGAATGTCGCCGTATCGGCTTGTGTATGGGAAGCCGTGCCATCTTCCGGTGGAGTTGGAGCACAAGGCCTATTGGGCGATCAAGAAAATGAATACTTCCATGCCGCTTGCCGGTGCCAAGAGGAAGCTTCAACTCAATGAACTTGAGGAAATAAGGTCCGATGCTTATGATCGCTCTAGCTCATATAAAACCAAAGTCAAAACTATGCATGATACTAAAATTCTTAGAAAAGACTTTGAAATAGGCCAAAAGGTGCTTTTGTATAACTCTAAATTACATCTCTTTCCGGGCAAGTTAAGGTCCCGTTGGGCCGGGCCATATGTTGTTAAATCTATCGCTCCTCACGGGGCTATAGAGATTGAGAATGAGTCCAATGGGAATGTGTTTAAGGTTAATGGCCAACGGCTTAAACCGTTTCTTGGCCATTTTTGGGGAGTAGGATGAGGAATTGAGCAATCCTGTTTATTCGGATGCTCTTGTTTCTTAGTTGTTTAGCATCATGTTTGCACGGGGAGCGAAAGCGTAACCGCTGAACTTAACTGTTTGTCGGACCCGGCCCCTTGACTTCATTGTAAGGGGTACCCTCCATTGACTTGGGTATTTGTAGCTTCGCACGCCGCTACTAAAATAAGGATCGTGTGCCCAGCTCCGGTTCGAAGGGCAAATTTTAATATCAGTGACATAGGGCTTTCATTAGTTCTCTTTGTAGTAGTTTACCGTTAATGATCCATGCTTTCAGATATGTCCCTATCGGGAGCAGTTTAGGTCTTTGGGTGTGACTTGATATTCCCGTGCTTTGGCGCAAGGCTCTGTCTAGTCTCACTTTGTTTCGATCATAGGGAACGCTGGGCTTCATTGCTTGGCGAGATCAAGCGGTAAATTTTACTTCAGGCATGATGTAACAAGTGTTTGCCGGTCTAGTATAGCCACCTGTGTCCTACCTCACGGTGCGATACGGGAAGAAAAGTATGACTCGTGAGATTGCGTGAATATCGGGTGGTGTTTTACAAGTATTATTTCTAGTTCTATCTGTTGGCGCCCGGGTAACACGAGCCGGGCGGTTCTAATGTCATTTGGCTCTTAGTAGGTAGTTCGAGCTTCAGTCTTTTGCAGGGTAAACGTGCTACCACACCAGCCTTGGTGGTTTGGATCTACAGTCGGAGTGATTGAGGCATTCAGGAGCCCTAAGCATGGGTGCGATTGCGTGTCGCGGTTGTCAGGCCAATAAAGCTTTGCCCATGGTCCCGTGTGACTAGCTGTGGTTCTGTTGGACGAGCCGAAGGAGTTGGCCTTGAAAGCTGTTTGAATGATGAACGGAGCCGGTGACGACAAACCCGCCAACTTGGTCGCGGTATACGGGGGTTGACATTCCCCCGGAGTACAATTTTTGTTCTTTTCCTCCCAATCCGGTTGTTTTCTATGCTATGAGGGCATAGCACATTTTAAGTTGGGGGGAGAGATATATATAATCTTATATATATGCTTTTTGGTAAATTTAACAAAATTTTATGTTAAATTTTAAAATTTGGTTAAGTTTTTCAATTTTTAGTTAAAAATCCTTCCGTTATCACAGATTTAGTGGATTTAAGTACTTGGCACATGCTCTTTAGATGATTATTTAGCAAGAGTTCGTTTTATGCAAATTTTGTTTCGCAACTTGCATGAATGGACCAAGGTGGAATTCACAATGGTTGAGTGTATTTTGGTCAAGTTTGGTCCATATCCCGTCTTTATTCTTCGTACATTCGTAGTTTAGGTAAATACTCTCATGTTCATGCCTAATTGTGTTTAATGTCTTTATTGAATCATCACGGAATATATGGCGTACTTAGGAGATGATACAAGGCATTCATTGTTTGATATTACCACATACGTGTCCCCTCGTCCTTATTTGTATCCTAGTCCGTGTTTGTCCAATTTGTTCATTAATATAGGGAACCGGATGTTTGGAGGGGTGTCGGGAAGTGTGATTCAGTGTTGTGGGGTGCTTCGGGGAGTGTGACAATGTGCTACAAGTGTTGGCAAGTGAAACAGGTGAAGAGCTGCAGATTTGCAGGGAAACAGGGGAAGTAATCGATACCAAGGGTCAAAGTTATCGATAACTTTGTGAGAATTTGGGCCCCAATTTTATCCAGATTGAAGGGTATCGATTGCCCTTTGATGAGGGTATCGATTACTGGGCACTTGTTCAGATGGTTATCGATTACTCAGGGAGGAGTAATCGATACCTTGCATCTTCAGGCAGCCTATAAAACTAAAAAGGCACGGTTCTATTTCATTCTAACCCATCTCTCTCTCTCATCTCCTCCATAGCCGACTCTCTCTCTCTCCTCCCCACGACCCAAAACCCTCCAAAACCGTCCCAACCCCTCTAAATCGTCCAAATCCCTTTCAAATCCTCCATCTCCATCATTAAGCACAATGAATCCTCCAACTACCCAAGGGTTTTGAAGGATTTTCAAGGGTTCAAGACCAAAACCTTCAAGTAGACAGGTAAAATTCGAACTCTCTCTTTTCTCTCTGTGAATTCGACTTTCACCCTTTTGGATCCATGTCCTCTACCATAAACCATCATTCTTTCTCACCCATTTCATGCCCACCAGCCTAAGTCCCAAAAATCCGAAATCCAGGAAGTTTCTGGCCGAAATTTCTGAAACTTTTCTGTACGAACTGAGTTTGGGATTCAGTTCTGCTCTGTGGTACAAGTGATTTCAGAGTTAAATTCCTGATTGCATTCCTTGTTTGCATGTGATGTACGGAGCTACATCGACTTTTGTACTGAATTTGGGGTTCCTGGGCTGCTCGTAGGATTATGGGCTGAAACCTTACTGCAAGCTTTAGTTTCTGTTGATTCTTAGGTTGGCATTTCGGTTCTACAAGAATCAGTTCTTAATCGATTTCAAGGGCTGGTTATCTTGTTACATCTGTTTCTGAAAATTGGGACTGGAATTTGGAAATTCGCCTGTTCTTGGTTGTTTTCCTTGCTCTGTTGACTGTGGGACCTCTGGTTTCAATTCTACATTGCTCTGTTCTGCATTGTGCGCAGGTTTTGTGGTTCGAATTGAAGTTTGGGGGAGATTCTCTCTGAGGGAGTTTGTAATTTCTGAAATGGTGAAATCAACAGAGGTGGCTGGAAGTAGTAGAGGCAAGGGAAAGGTTGTCGGATCCTCGTCTCATCGAGAGGAGGACATCGTGGAAGGAAGTGAGCATGACTCTATGGATGAGAGTAGTGAGGAAGAAGTCCCTGTGGTGAGTCGCACTGGCCAACGTGAGAAAAGGGCTAGGCGTAGGACGCCAGCGGAGATGGAGGCGGATGCTGAAAGGGAATGGGCTTTATCAATTCCATTTAAGGGTTTCAAGAGTGAAAGGTCAATTTGTAGGAGGAGTTTCCAAGGCGATGAAATCATGACCCTACTCACTAACCATGGCTTGCGCTTCTGGACTCGTGCTCTGAAAGGATACAATGCCACCGGTGTCATTGAGTTCTATCAAAACTTGGACACTAGTGAGGTGGAGGAGAAAGGAAAAATCAAATCCAAGGTGAACAATAAGCGGATTGTGATAGATGCCGACACAATTGCCAAGTATTTGAAGTACGAGAGGCCAGAAGGGGATGCAGTCAATTATCCGCGACCCGAGCCCATTCCTACTGATACTATTATCAATGACATGTACACCACTCGTCCAAGCGTCGGGGTTGCTTCCAAACACAAACCGGGGGGCTTCACGGATCTTTATAGGGTGGTCAATCAATTGGTGCATTATAACTTGTATCCTCGGGGAGCGGAGAACAAGCCTTCGAAGAAGAGTGCGGAGATTATGTATGTGTTCGTGCATGACACAGAGTTCAAGGCTGATTGGGCTGAGTTCATTCTATGGCAGATTGTGGATTTCAAAGAGGAGACCTTTGGCACGGCCCGTTGTCCTTACCCGTGCATGATCACGGCATTCTTGCAAGAGAAGGGAATAGTAAAGGGGGCCTATGAGAGGCTTGACCCACCGTCTCCTGGCATTATTACCAAGGCTGAACTTAAGAAGAGCAAGGGTCAATCCAAGGCTGCTGCAGCCAGTACATCGGCGGGCCCGTCGGGTGCTGTTCCTCCCGAGCCATCCTTATGGTCGGTGCCTGATGCTAAGGCACCGAAGGAGAGCATATGGAGGCAGATCTGCTGCCAGCAGATTGCTATTTGGAAATGCCTCCAGAAGGAGAAGAAGGAGAGAAAGAGATTGGCTAGGGAGGTGGGAGAAATCAAACACGAGCTGCACTGGCATACCGAGAACATTGAGGCCACGACAACTGATAAGTACGAGGCACCCCCGCAGGCAGAGATAGCTGAGAGTGAGGAGGAGGTTCTATTTGGACCGGGAGCTGTTCCCGGTGGGCAGTAGGGTGGATACTAGTGTCGGTGGTATCGTAGGAGTAGTAGTAGTACAAAGCCCTTTACTTGGTCGGGGTGCTTGGTGATTGACAGCCCACCTTTCTATCTTTTATTGTCTTAGTAGAAATGCTTTCTAGTAGGGTTAACAAATTTTTGTTATGGCCGGTATGTGGCCTTGACTTGGTAGTTTGAGTTGGCGGCGGCTAATGGTAGATGACCATGCTAGTATATGGCCGCCGCCCTTTTTGCTAACCGTTCTTTGATTACACCAAGGTCGTTATATGCTACAAAGTCCTTAGTTGATTCGTAGTACGCCTTTATTCCATTTTGATTCAATTAGTGACTTTGTGCATACGTTAGTTCATGGCATGCATTCTTTTGTTGCTTTAGCTTATAGCTTCGTGGTAATGGAACTCTGTTCTTTGGTGCTCTCCATATATGAGGCATGGTATTTTTGTTCTCCATAGCCTAGTTTCCGAGCACCTTTTTGTGGGATATGGTTAGTAGCATGCGGTTGCATATGTCTTGAGACCGTATCTTCCATTTTGATCTTGGATACGGTTCTTTTATAGCTTGTTCGGAATACGCTTAGTACTAGTGTTCTATCGTGGTTTTCAGCTGTTAGTTGTGAGTTCGAATAAATTTGCTTTTGGAACTCTTGCTAGCTTGAAATTTAGAGCATTTGCTAAGTATTTAACCGGAAGGATTGGTTTGTTTGCTTTTCTTTTTGTTGGATTGTTGCTCGGGACTAGCAACGTTCAAGTTGGGGGGTGTGATACGCACCCAATATCGCTAATATTTGGTGCGTTAGTCCCGTAGTTTATTGCTTCTTTACGTTTTATTTATCATTTTAGCTCGTTATTGCACGTGAAGGTATTCGTTGCATTTTGTAGGAGAAACGTGCAAATGGGGCGGTTTGGATGCCAAGTATAGCCCTCGAGGGTAACTAAGCACCCGAGACCATGAGGCGGTGTGCCACCGAGTCCGAGAAGTCGATTGAAGATGCCCCGAAAGATGCTCGGAGGTGTCAAGACAAGATGGCAGAGCAGGAGACTGGAATTTGATGTTGTTCAGAAGGTTATCGATTACAATTGCTGGAGTAATCGATACCTTTGATCCCAAATGCAAAGTAATCGATTACAGAAGGCCATGGTATCGATTACTGTTGCCCAATTTGGTCCAAGCAGCCTCCAGCCTCAAGGGGATCGATTACTCTAGCCAAGGGTATCGATTACACTATGTTTTCATGATGTAGTTATCGATTACATGTAGGGAGTAATCGATACCTTTGATCGATTTTGGTCCACAAAGACTCCAGAAGGTGGGGTATCGATTACATAAGAGAAGAAGTATCGATTACATGGTGCTCGAGAAGGAGGTATCGATTACATCAGAAGGAGGTAGCGATTACTTGGTTCGGCCAGAGGATATTTTTGCCTGACTTTTCAACTTTCCAATTATGGAAAGTTTCCTTTTAAGGCTTGGTTTTGGGATATTTTTGGGGGTCTTTTGGTCTTTATTTTGGCTGATTGTTCAGCCTTTAAATAACTTGATTGGCCATTAATAGCATATATGTACTTCATTCCAATTTGACGTCTTCCAAATTTCTAGAACGCCTTTGGTAAGTCTTAAGCTTTTCTTGCTTTATTTCTTCAAGAACACTAGCAAGCAATCATTTTACGTTAATGTCTCGTATGTTAAAGTTATTCGTGTGGATTGGTTCTTAATAGAAATCAAGTTTTATTTCAAGTTTATTGGTAAATCATGTTTTCTCTACTTAGCATAATTTCTAGTCTTTTCCCAATGTGTGAGTAGTTAATCGGTAGGGTCTGGGGGTGAGGTTTGCGCTATGATTTAATCGATCAAATGATTCCGCTCAATCTTTAGCTCAATTTCAGCGTATTGAATGAATTAAACCCATGATGTCTTGTGTTGATCATGGGATTGGTGGCTCCTTTGATCAATGGAGTCTATCGGCCCATGCTACGTGCTTGATTAATCATACGCGTGCGAACGATCCTTTTTCGCCTCTCACTTGCGTTAAATGAGTTCAGTTCGAATTAATACTTTGAAAGGAGTTATAAGTAGTCTTCAGCGTAAATGCCTTTAGCGGAATCCGGACGGTTTCGGTCCGCTCTTTAGTTAGATAAAGGAATCGTTTGATTGGCCGAATCGTAGGTAAACCGAGCTCTCTTGACTCGACCACCTTAGTCTAGTTCAAATCCAAGTCAATTTTCATAATTTCAAATCAAACATCGAAGTTGGCTGCTTGAAAGCCGAAAACCATTTTCATTACATCTAATCCAAATTAGCTTAAAAGATTTCTTCGTGGGAACGATCCGGTCTTGCCGGTATAATATGCTTGCAACGACCTAGCCCTTGCTTTATTTGAAGGGTAGGTTGCGGAGTTGAGCAAGGATTTTAAAAGGTGAAAGTACATAAACACCCCCTCAACTATCACTCTTTCTCGTAAATACCCCCTCACATTTAAAAGCGCCCATGAAGACCCCCTCAACTAATTCCGTTACCCATGTGATACCCTTCCGTCTGAGAACCGTTACCTGGATGGCCACATGTCAGTCACATGGGGTTTTTTTGGACATAAATGCCCTTCTCCAATACTATATCCATCTTGTTCCCCAGACAAACCCAGTGATTCTCTTTCTCCTTTCTCTCTCTCTAAGCCAGGTCCAGGTGACTTTCTCTCTCTCTCTCTCTCTCTCTCTCTCTCTCTCTCTGTCAACAGTAGCAACAACAGCCGCCAAAGCTGTAACAACAATAGCCAGAGCTATAGCTCTAACCAGACCCAGAACTGGGGTGATGCTTACTGCGGTTGTGGAGAAAAAGCCCCCTTGAGGACTTCAAAAACATATGCCAACCCCGGAAGGAGATTCTTGGGCTGTGTGAACTACGAGGTGGGTTAATGTATACAATAATCAAAAAAAATTTGAATTCGTTACCCGAATTTAATTCACCTATAATTTTTTCCTGAAATCTTTGCCCTAATTTCTAGTTTTATAATGGGTTTGTAGGAGAAGAATGCATGCAAATTTTTCATATGGGTTGATCCTCCTACTTGTCCTAGAGGACTAGTGTATGGTAGAAAATTGCAGGAGAAGGTCAAAGACCTGCAGGAGAGGGAGGAGGATTTAAAGAGGTTGATTGAATCTGAAGGAATGGACAAGGAAAAGATGATGAAGAAGATAGACAAGCTGTGGAGAATGAACCATGAATTGAAGAAGAAAAATGAAATGATGTGGAAATGCAATGTACTGTGTATGACAGTTATAGGTTTACTCTTGGTAGTTTGGTTAGGTAATTGGAAAACCACCTCTGGGAGAATGTTGTACCTGCCATGAAGTATTGGTAATGCATTGTACTGTTGGTAATGCATTGTAGTTTTGTACACTAATGCAATGCAATGAAATATGTGGTTTGTGTTTCAATGAGCATGTGTTCCTACTATAATATTGCACAAAGACAGCACAAAATAAGCCTTCCACAAAGGCATTACCAGAATAAACATTCCATTACCATCAATGGCTTACAAACACAGTCACTAGCCATACCAAATTAAGCCTTACACAAAGGCATTACAAAAGCACAAGTCAAAATGGTTGCAGAAAGGCAATACAGAGAGCCATCCACTAAGGCATTGCCAGAATAAAGTATTATGCCTTACACAAAAAGCCTTGAGCCATTCAAAAGGCATTACAAAAAACAGCCTATCTACTTGAGTCACTTACAAGTCAGTTTGAGGTTTGAGAAGAAATAATAGTCACAACTTTTCCACTCCTAGTGAGGCGAGTTCTTGGTGCAAACCTTGATGGTGAAGTACTTGATTGTTGACTGAAAACCAACAGTCGCCAACATTTACCAATCTCTTGGAACCCTAACAAAATACACACAAAAGTACCACATAAAAGAAGGGATTAGTCAAGTAAATTGAACCTGACTGTTGTACACAATTAAGTAAAGTAATTGGAAGCATAACTGGCATACACACCTGGTTCTGTTGTGGTTGGTCAACAGCCTTCCTTTTACCACTTGCCACAGTTCCACCAATTGCCAGAGAACCACCTATTGCCACAGATCCACTTGCCACAGTTCCTCTGCCATTGCCCTTGTCAACTGTCCCAGTCCCAGTCCTAGCTCCTCTGCCCCTTCCTTTGCTAGTTCCTCTTCCACCTCCCCTTCCTTTGCCAACAGTCCCTCTTCCTTTGGCAACAGACCCACTTCCACTTTCTTTTGGCTTACCAGCTGGTGGCACACCACCTCCAAACCTAGCCTTCTGTTTTCCATAGTATTTGCCCTTATGTTTAACCCAACTGTCTTGTGGTGTTTTACAAGTCCTTACATTGTGCCCAAATTGCCCACATTGTCTGCACATGGTAGTAGTACTATGCTTCCTAGTCTTGAAAAGATTTTGGGCTCATCCTCTCCTTTTCTCCTAGCCTTCTTTGGCCTCCCAATTGGCACTCTTGAAGGTGGAGGCATTATTGGATCATATTCAGTTTGTGGCCACAAGCTTTTATCTGGTATTGGTTTGATCCTATGGCTGTAAGTCCTAACAAATGTATCAGTTGTGTAAGCCTCATTGACATAATCTTCAGGTTGTGCCTTGTGAGCAATGATGGCTGCACATCCATGACTACAAGGAATTCCAGACAAATCCCACCTTCTACAAGTGCAGGTGTGCTCCCCAATATCAACCACAAAGGTTTTGTCTACACTAGTCACCTCAAATAATGCCCCTCCTGAGTAAATCACATTTAGTGTTCTTGCATTCTCCTTTTTCCTCTCAACACTCTTGCTAATATTTGGGCACAACCTACCCTTGAACTTCTTACTGTATTCAAGTCTTTCCACATACCTTACCATCAGTTGTCTCCTAATTGACTCTACTAGTGTGAGTATGGGCATCTCCCTTGCTTCTTTTATCCAAGTATTGAACCCCTCACTCATGTTGTTATCCATTCTATTAACCTTGGACCTAGAGTGGTAGTAGGCTCTAGCCCAAACCTCTTTTTCCTCCTAAAGCATCCACTCATGTGCCTTTTTATCAACACTATATATCTCTGCCATTTTCTCATTAAACTCTGAAACTGTATAAGCAGAAGCTGCTCCCCAAAATAAATCTTTATACTCTTTCCCTTTGTAGATCTTGTTGAAATTGGCATACATATGCCTTAGACAAAACCTATGCTCCACAGTAGGCATCAATCTTTTGAATGCTTCAATCAAACCCTGCAACCAATCTTTGCAATTAGCACATAAAATAGGACAATGAATTAACATCAATTGATGCAATTAATATCAAAGAACAATGAATTATGTTACCTTCTGCCTGTCAGACATGAAACACCATCCCCTCTCCTCAGGTCTTCCTATGATTTGTATCAAATTCTCTAGAAACCAAACCCAACTATCCTTCAGTTCTGCTTCAACAATGGCCATGCACAGTGGGTACATTTGGTTGTTGGCATCCCTCCCCACTGCATGCATAAGTTGTCCACCAAAAGGGCCTTTAAGAAAGCATGCATCTAAACCAATGAAAGATCTACATCCATCAAGGAATCCCTTAGCTTGAGCATCAAAGCATATGAACATCCTTTGGAAAAACACATTATAGCCCATCCTTTCCACCTTAAGAAGTGCAGTTGACCCTGGGTTTTTGTTGATCAAAATCTGACAATAATCCCTTATTCTTAGGTATTGTACTTCATGCTTCCCTTGGATTTTATCTAGAGCAACTTTCTTAGCCCTGTAAATCTTCTTACGAGACACATCCAACATCCACTCCCTCCTAACATCATTTTTCAGTGTCTTGACCTTTTTATTAGGTTCATCAATCAAGTTGTCAATGTACTTGTCAGCTATCCACTTGGCTGTTGCATACTTGTTCATGTATTTTCTGGTACAACAATGGTCAGCATTGATTTTCTTAATTTGGAATGATTTCTCACCATGCATTGGTGATGCATGTAACCTAAACCCACACTTCTCTTTGCAAATAACAGTCACCCTACTAGCTTCATTCTTCAAGTAGGTATATTCACACCCTTCCCTAATGTGGAACTCTTTGAGGAGAGCTCTGAAGGCATGAACATTAGGGAAAATCATGCCCTCCAGAAGCTTGGGGTTCTTCATATCCTTGTCCTTGTTAAACTCAACTAACTTGTGGCCACCCTCATCATTCTCATCCTCTGGATTTAAACACCCTTGGTCATCACTCTGATCACTAACTTCTTCTTCCTCCTTTCTAATCTTAATGGCAAGCATTTGTTCAATCTCCTCATCATCTTCAGATGATGAATGAAAGCCACTAAAATTGTCATCATCACTCCCCCCATCACTCCCTTTACCACTCTCATCACCACTCTCATCACCACTCCCATCACCACTCTCATCACCACATTCCCAATCTCTATCAGAATCATCATCTTCATCATCCTCTAATGGACCAGCTGGTATTACTCCTTCATCAGTTGGTATCTTATCAAGGTCAACTATGTCATCAAAGTCAACTAAATCATCAAGGTCACCTATGTCATCACCTTGCACAGTAGGGTCAGTCTTAGTTAAAGTAGATAGCTCTTCACCACTAGTTTTATTCTGCACCAACATTGGGTTATGGATATAAATATCAATCACTTTAGAGTTATTGTCCTTGTGCATTGCAAACATGTCTAACATAGTTTGGTCAGAGGTTAGACCCACCAACCCATCATCCATAGTTTGATGTGGACCCTTTTGGTACATCTCACAGATTTCTGAATCTAATTCCTTGACAACAGCCCTAAAATCAATGTACGACATCAGGTCAGGGTCAATGTCAAGTGGGGTCACATTCCCACCAACATACTTCTTTTCGGGTCCCTCAGATATATAACCTCCATGGTAAAAAAGAAGTGTTACTGTTGAAAAGCCCATTTCAAACTGAAAAGGTCAACAAAAAAACAAACAAAAAACAAGGGTCAATAAGTGGTCTTGTTCGAACAAAGACAGACAGGGGGGACAGATAAGGGGGACCAAATGAGATGCGTTTCCCTTAATCGAGGGGACCAGTAGCATACAAAAGCCATTAAACTGTCAAACCAAATGGAAAACAACAAAACCCCCAATCTTTTTCGTAACAAAGTCAAAACCCCAAATTTTTTATTACGGAATACATATAATACTACTTCCAAGAACCCTAATAATACAATACAGAATTCATAACATACTATTATATCATATACTATATAAAAATACATCAACATTCGTGTGTTTGTCTCACATACATTTAGGGGTTTTTTTAGTACAAAACGTACCTTCAAACAAGGGTTTCAGGTTCGCCACGATCTATGGTTCTTTCGTTGCCACGATCAAAGCATGCGTCTTCTTCGAGGGTTTCTGTCGATTCACTAAGCATTGAAGATTAGAGTGACGAGTCAGAGAGGAAGAGAGAGAAAATCACCATGGGTGGAGTGTTTTCTGGTCGAGTGAAGTGGGAATGGGAGAGGAATCGTATTTCACCGTATAATATGATAAGGGCATATTCGTCAATTCATTCATTCTGTTAACGGAGTTTGTCAAATTTTTGTTTTCAATAGTTGAGGGGGTCTTCATGGGCGCTTTTAAATGTGAGGGGGTGTTTACGAGAAAGCGTGATAATTGAAGGGGTGTTTATGTACTTTCACCATTTTAAAATTTCATTTAATGACAGAAGTTTTGACTTGTGTGGATTAGCAAAAAAATATTTGAAAAGTGTGTAGCCTCTCCCCCCACCCATAGGATTTTAAAATTTCATTTAATGACAGAAGTTTTGACTTGTGTGGATTAGCAAAAAAATAAGGCGTGGCTATTCGCAGCAACATATTTTCTTCCATAGCCCATTATATTTCGGTAAGTAGTTGAAAATCATAAATAACATTTCGGTAAATAGCTGTTGAAAACAAAATTATATTTCGATAACTGCATGTCGAAAATATGTTCAACTTTCGGTATACAACTGCTAATACATACATTTCGGTAAATAGCTGTTGAAGAAAAGATTATATTTCGGTAATTGGGTGCTGAAAATGTATCTCAATTTCAGTAACTAACTGTCGAGTATAGTTGGAAATTTTTAGCGGGCTATGGGAGAAAATACGTAGCTGCGAATAGCTGCGCCAAAAAAATATTTGAAAAGTGTGCAAAAAAATATTTGAAAAATATTTGACTTGCGTGAATTTTCTTTCTAGTCCTCCGAAAATGAGATATTAGCGCAAAGGACATGTATTCCTTTCATGCATGCTGATTTCTAGATGAAAGAGCAACATGCACACTTGAATAAAGTCATGTTTGCTTGGAAAAATATGAAACTGCATGGGAAGCATAAAAATTGTTATTGACACTAAAACCATTCTTCAAATCATACACGAAACCTCAGGGTCATCACGGATATTAGAGGTCCTTCATCAAATCATCGTGAAAATTCTTATATAACCATTCTTTTGCTCAACCTGCCTCACTCAATACACAGGAATCAGGCATGCCAATGAAGCCAGAACAAGAGACTTAAACATAACGGAAGACGGAATCCGGCCGTTATCATCCCTCAAGAAGAGTGCTCGGTACACCGGCAAATTAATCACAACCACTACCAAGCAAAGACCGATTTGCACAGTCAAGCCTTCGGCGATGCCATAACCCCAAACGACTTTCAAAATTCCCCCAGCAAAGCCAAAAAGGTTTAGCAAAGCCAACGTTGCTATTATTGTGAGCATGACGGACGAGGTTCCAAACTCCATCGTCCCTTCCTCGTACCTCTTCAACACGTCGTCGCCGACCACTTTAGGCGTGATGGAAAATGCCATTTGAGAGAAACCCAATTGCCCAGCGATGGTGTCGATGAAGGCGAAAAGGTAGGAAGTCATCCTGTGAAATAGCCACATACGTTGAGAGTTCCACCATTCTTTGAGTGTGTCTCCACATGCCAGGGCCTCAGCTATGCTACAAGCATTCCTTGCTGCATATACATATGCAAAAGGCAGGAACCAAAGGCTTGACACCTGAGTCATCGGTGAGACAATACATTGGACCAAAACTTCACAGGAAGACCTAAAATATTTAATCCAAGTGGAGTATTGGTGCGGGCAGAGCCATTATTTATGTCTAAATCTCCTAATCGAAATCCTAAATGAAGAAATCCAAAAGATCATGGCTGTGAAAGTTCCCCATGGCTAAAAACAGATTTTCCGAGAATGAGTCAATCTGAAATATCAGAGGCCTATAGATTGAAATTTGTAGACACTTTTGCATGAGGGCATGGTGTACAAGATGAAAATCTCATAACACAACTCGTCACAAGCTTAAAACCACATGGAAAATTTTGTTTTCAAAAACTCAGCACTTGCCCAATAGTGGCTCCAAACCCCATCGAATGCAATTCTGTCAGTACAAAATACTACTTAAAACTTGAAAACTTTTATGGGTATGTTGTCCAAAGTTGTACTAAGAATCTCCATGCTGTCCAATTCTACTTTTTCTAGTCTATTGTACAGAGGGAGAGGGAGAGGGGTTACCTCTGGAAATAAAGGAATGCTGCGGAGCAGGCAAATGGAAGGGATGATGAGATAATTGAGCACGGCTACGGAATTAGGAGCAAACAAAAGGTACACACAGTAGCCCATTTGGGCACCTAGTTTGATCTTGCCACGGGCATATATAAAGGGGCAGTACTCGGACAAGAAAATCTGGAACATGCCTTGACCCCACCTCTTGTGCTGGACAAGAGCTAGATCTAAGGTGTTTGGAGCCACGCCCAGAAAGGCCTTCCTTTCTGGATAGTAGTAGACTGCTTTCCATCCCCTGCATTGGATTCTCAATCCTGTAACGAGGTCTTCCGATAAACACCCGTACACCAATCCCACCTGCAAATCCACACACATGAAATGCATACTATCATTCCGATTTTAACAATGTAAATAGCTATGGATCCAAGGGGCTGATCGATCCCAAAAAAAACTTACAAACCCCCATGGTTGGACTCATTTTGAGTAATTTGGGATACCCAAGAGGAATTCTCATCAAACATTTCGTTTTCCTGAATATCTTTGGAGATTTGAGTTTACCTCGAATTACTATTTTTATAAGCATCATTGTTTTGGTTTATACTGAGCAAGTTTAAGAAACATGTGACATCAATGCTATTTTGTGGGGTAAGGAAAACACAATTAAACAAGTTTAAGAAATTATAGTAATACTTCAGTATCTTCTAATTATTCACTGAGCGGCGCAATATGGTTTCACCATCCAAATTTACAATCATTGATCCATTCCTGTACAGATGTATATCTGTGGGTATAGAAAGAGAGTGCAATACCTCTTTTCCCCATTGCGTGCCTTCCTCATTGCTACAATTTGCAAGAACTTTTGATCTTTGTTCCAATTCATGGACAGAACAGTCTTTCATTGTATTGCAAAGACTGTTCAATTCTCCTCTGTAATTTCTGGAGAACTTAAGTCCGCAAAGACTTTCTCTCCGATGAAAGCATCCTGTGCCACAATAAGGGGCCCCATCACATCCATCCATGCCAGCAAGCTCAATCTTTGTGACCAACATTCCAATGTAAATTATCCATCAGTTTCAATGGAATAAGGAGGACAAGGATTATTGTGAAGAACTAAAATGAATGGAAAGGAGGAGGTAAGGATCCTTAGTCTAGTTACATTAAATCCCGGATAAATTTGGCGTATGAATTAATCACGTCTCCGGTTTAGTTAGGCATGGGATAAGGAACTCACTATTGATGTGAGTTGTGAGATAAAATTTCCAGGATAAGCTAACTCACCCCATGGGATTAGAATAGTCCCAAGCAGAGGATACAGAACTGGTTGTGGGGGGAAAATTTTGGGCGTTCTCGGGGCAGGCCCCAACCCTTCCATTTGTAATCACGTATTATGCATGGAACCAACACAAATGTGTGGTTGAGAAGATGTGATTTGGTCCAGGAGCACTGTATGATTTCTCCACAATCCCCACCCTTGGAATTGCAAGTCAAACGAAAATTAAAATTTAGATTACGCAAAAGAGTTATCAAGGATATTGGTATTCCTACCTTAATAAACGCACTGCGCACATTTGAATAAATGTCATTGTTGGTGATGTTGTCAAAAGTTTGCGGATATTGCACATACGATATCATGTGGCCCCTTTCTTTATCCATGAAGAAGCAGAGTGACTCTTTTATTGCATCTGAATTATTTGAGTACATATCGCAGTCCACGTTAAGGATAATTGGCGCATTGCTTATTTCTGCAGATACTCTTATCTGCACATTCAAACTGATTTTAGCAAAATGCAGTGGATCCTATGACTAGTATCTGCAAGAGGATGTGTAGAGCTTAGTGACAAAGTCGCGAATGAGCCAACTATAAGCTGCAGTATATACATGATTTGAGCTGATTGTGTTTTATATGTTGCAGAATAAAGCACAGATTCGAATGCAGCATAGTTAACAGAGAAATTAAACTATCAGGAAATGGCGATACAAAATTACAACAATAATATATGGGTACGGCCCAGATATGATTGTCAAAAAAAGAAATCTTAAAATGGTCCCGGTTTATTACCAGTGAATTCATGGACCCAGCTTTGAAGTTATGAGGGCAATGAGGTCTCTTCTCTCTTGCCAAGTACACTAGTGTTGGCAATTGATGACCATCATCATCCACTGCATCCGGGTTCCTTCCGTCGATCAAAATCTTGTAACAGAAAAAGCACAACGTAATATAATTGCATGGTGTTGAAGTGTTTCACTGAAAAAAGAAGTGAAGTTACCTGTACAATGGACTGATGATCTTGCTTCGTCACTTCAGAGTTCCATTCCGAAAAACCTTTGTGTTGATCCCTTGTATCTTTTGAAATACCACCCTTTTTGATGGCTGATTCTATCCGGCATTTCATATCTTCATATAGTTTCTAACCAACAAAAAGAATGAGGGAAAAATTCAAGCAATGTAATTCACAAAGGCTCCATATTGTATCTATTATCAAACCATCCAACTCAAATCAATTGGCAATAAGTAGACGCCTCCCAAGCTCATGTAGGTAATAATGAACAATGTATGATGGGCTGTCATAGACTAATACTACCCTGCACGAGCGACTCCTGATTTGCATGCAGAGAGGTAAACATATTTTCTATTATAAGATGACAAAGAAACAAGGTGACGAACAACCAGCAATCACTTAAAAGAGTCTTGTCCAGAAGTATCTACCTTAATATCCAACCACTCTTTTGGAACTGTTGTGTCTTTTGGGTTAGAATTCTGAGCAAAATAGGCTGCTGGAGATCTGGGTTCCACGCTGAATTTCTTGCAAAATGGTATCCAATGCTTAGAGAAATGAGAAGCCTCAAGGAGAGCATAGAAAGTAAACTCCGAGCCACCATCGTCCGAAAGGTAAATGCTCAATCTATCAGGTGGGTAATTGTATGACATCACTGATAAAACTGTGCTTATCACCATTGTTGGAGGCTCTATTCTGGGATCCGCCGTGCATACAAACACGTCCACAGCCGGTAACTTGTCCCCATACCTGTTGCATTTTATGAGGTGGTTAGAATGACAAAATGAAAAACATGGAATCGACCACGTAACACAATGACGTGTGTTTTGGAGTGTCAAACTTGATCCTACTATACACGATGCCATGAGCGTCAACCAATTAATCAGTAAAATTGCTGCTTTCCACTTCCAAGTTAGGAAAAAAACAGTACTTTTTACGGATTTGAAGTGTTAGCTATTATTGTAGCGACGCGTGAACTCATGTGTATGTTGTATTTTGTGTTGGTTTCTTTACCACAGTAGCCCACATGTGATGACCGGGTAAATCTATTGTCATTGCGTGATTGTGCATTTGCTTTTGAGTCGCTCTGATCGTTTGCTCAAGATCTTTCGAGGACTCGAGGATACAAAATTGGGATCCATATGATGGTGGCAGGCTCAGTTAAGAATGGTTATGAGCTAGTTCATGGCCTGCTGCTATTAGTGTTCAGTGGTTGATTTCGATGTGGGAAAAATCCGATCCCACCCGCAACGCAACCACAACCAAAAAAGAATATGCACACACAGAAAAAGAACACACCTAGTTTTTATGTGGTTCGGCCTCAATGCCTACCCCACGGGCTATGAAGCACGGATACTCTATTTTGGTCTCCGTATCACGTACCGTATCCGTATCAGATACCGATACTATCGAATACTCTCCGGATACATATCCGCTACATTTTTTAAAGTATCTTGCTTTTAAAATTATTTTTTGGTATCCCGATACGCACCGGATACGTGTTGAATATGCGTGAGGATAAATGTTATTACTTAAAATATATGGGTTAAAATAATTGTAGTTAAAACTATATTTTTCTTTTTCCCTCACAAATCAACACTAGAAACCTAAGTAGCACGGATACGAACACGGGACACGGACACGACACGACACCGACACCCCGACACCTAAATTTTCAGAAAATGGGGGACACGACACGTTTGGGGACATGTCTATATATATATATGTCAAGAATAAAAAAAATTTAAATAAGATAAAAGTTAATAATATTATATCCAGATAGCCTTGTTTTCACCTTTGTAGTACATTGTTTTCCAAGTCATTACATCTATCATCTATACCTTGCAACAAAAAGTGTCCCAAAAGTGTGTCAAAAGTGTTTGAAAAGTGTCCCGAAGTATCATCTATACCTTGCAACAAAAAGTGTCCCAAAAGTGTGTCAAAAGTGTTTGAAAAGTGTCCCGAAGTGTCGCGAAAGTGTCTGAAAAGTGTCGGACTTCAAATATTGCTCAAAATAACAAGACACTTCTGGAGAAGTGTCCGACACGTGTCGGCCGAGTGTCCGGCGAGTGTCGGTGTCCGACACCGGTAAGTCACCCCTGGTGGAGTGTCGGTGCTACATAGCTAGAAACACACGGACGATATCCTCTATTTCGTCTCTCATCTCTTTCGACATCCTTATAAGTCTCTCTCTCTTTCTTCTCTCTCGTCTCTCATCTCTCCCTCGTTGTGTGTATGTATATATATAAGTAGATGTAAATATATATCTCTCGGTATGTGAAATGGTGAAATTGTTTAATGGAAAACTTTAATCATTAATAAAATTTTAGGAATTAAAAAATATATAATATATTTTTTATTTACTTTTATATTCAACGTATCTATCAACGTATCGTATCCTTCTTTTTGAAAAAATCACGTATCCGTGTATCCATATCGTATCGTGTCTGTATCCCGTGTCCGTGCTTCTTAGCCCACGGGAAAGAAATTCCACTATATGAAAAATAGGATATTACAATGTGAGATGGAAAACTACACTCACCATGGCTCTACACAATGTTTTACCAATAAAAACAGTCAAGGATATCACTACAACTTAGCAAAAAAAGCATCAAGAAAGGCTTAAAGTGTTCTTGTACCCATAGAGAGAGAGAGAGAGAGGACCTGTTTATGAGCCTATCCTTAAATGGGTAACGATGGGTAACGTTCCACCGAACGGATAAAGTAATGATCCAGTAGAAACCAAACCAGAGCTCGGCCATGAACATACCAATCCAAGCCCATCTTCCGTGTTCTTCAGCTGTTGGGATGTTTATTGACCTATACACCCATATCGAGCATATCCCTATCAACACCGTGACTGCATAAACCCTGTATGCAAGTTTACCCTTGGACACTTCTGTTTCGAATAGAGGCAGAGGCGCCTCTTCGTCTCCTCCATTACGTCCTCCCATCCTCTCTCTCTCTCTCTCTCATACACCAAGGACAAAGAGTATGCAGTATTAGTAGAATTTTCAGAGGGTTTTTGACAAGAGCCAAGAGGTAGTGCAGCGGACTCTTGTCAAAGTAAAGCAAGCAATTATGGAGAACAATGGACCTCCAAGAGCAAGTAAACCAATACTTAGGTAAAAAAAAGGTGGATTGTACACATTTTTCATTTTATCTACTTATATTTCTTTTAACACTACATTAATACTCTCTATTTTATCTATCCTTGAATATAATATTATTAATTTATTATGTGGTGAAGTACAAGAAAAAAAATAACCAATTAAAGAATAGAGAGAAAGTACAAAAGGAGCACAAAAGAATAAAATAATCAATACCTAAGGAATAGTCCTGCGGCATTTATGCCTAAGAACTGTAGAAACATTCATTTTACCTGAGTATATAGCTATGCTGCTGCAAGGTGTTTTTTGTGTGTTTGATCCTTTAAAATGCCTAAAAATGCACTTTGACTACTCTAGTGTACTTGCTCTGACGAACAGTCCTTGTCAGGCTGATTAAAAAAAAAACAGTCCTTGTCAATGCTTATTATTTTTGGGAAAAAAATCCAAAATAGAAAAAGTTAGTATTTAGAGATGAGCCGCCTCCCATTGTGGGCCCCACCGTGCTTTTGTCGCGATAATCTAAACTGTTCATTTTGTACAACCCGCAGATTAGTGTAATCACGCCAAAAATCAACTTGATCAGATATAGATAGGTATATTAAAATTTGAATTTTGATTTATAAAATAGGCTTTCATGAACATTTAAACTTAAAAACTATTGACAGAATCTAGGCCGTCCGTTTTATAAACCAAAATTCTATTTTTAATATACATATAGATGTCTCATAGAGTTGCTTTTTTGCGTGTTTGCAGGCTTTACAAGATGAACGATTTAGATTATCGCAGTAAACACACGATAGAGCTACGGCGGTGGCGGTGGGGTTTCCACCTCATCCGGAGAGAACTTATTCTTATTTCAAAATACTTTCCAAACTTGTTCAACAATGTCTAATACACAATCAAGAGCTTTGTTAAACTTCAAATAAACACCTAAATTATTGACCTGTTATTCAATTATACCCCTGTCGTCTAAATTCATCAAATTAGTGACTGATTTTGATGACTTGGGCTAACGATTTGTCAAAATTGCGTACATAAGTGTGATTAAACTCCCCTCCATTATCAAACCCCACCAAACAAATGTCCCTTCTGTGTTCTTCTGCTAATTTCGCCATGCCACTAGTTAATCCCAAAAAAAATCCATTATAATCATTCGAGCTCATAGCCAAATATACTCTATTTTTAGACTCCCTATTAACTTGGCAAAGGAATTTCCCGAGCTGAGTTCACAGAGAAGCTACCTTTGATGTTTCATCTCTACATTAATAAAAATAAAAAGATACCATTATCGATTGGAAAAAAAAAATAATTCGTCCGAGCTCACCTCCTTCTGTCTAGGGTTGGGAGTTGTCTTGTTCTGAGATGGATAGAGATAGAGGCCGGGGGCTAGTTGGGAGTTGTCGTGTTCCCACAAGCTTTCTTCATCCGAAGTTCACGACTACGGAGAGAATTTGAACGAGTTGCCCAACACTATAGAAATAACATAAAAGATACATTGAAAACTCTTTCTTTCATTTTGTTTGTGTTTTATCATTACACACCTCTCTTACCCTCTCCCTCAGTCACGTAATCCTTCAAAACACTGTGCACTCTTGCTCTCAATCCTCACACTGCATCCAAACTCTCAATCCTCGCTCTCGCGAGTTTTAGTAGGTTGTGATGTGTTTTCAAAGAAGCTTTCACTCATGCAAATTATATGGACCAGGCATAATTCTTTGAGGTTAAGATGACGGTAGAGATTCACAAGAAGATGCGAATGTCCCGCTCACGGTAGAGATGTTGTATTGAAAATATGAAATTTGGAAGCCTAAAAATTGTTAGAGACTTGACCATTTCAAAGGAAAAAAATCCTCGTAACCTCAAATCATACATGAACCTCAGAGTCATCACGGATATTAGAGGTCCTTTATCAAATAATCATGAAAATACGGACATTCTTATAACCGTTCTTTTGCTCAACCTGTCTCAATACACAGGAATCAGGCATGCCAATGAAGCCAGAACAAGAGACTTGAACACAACCGAAGACGGAATCCGGCCGTTATCATCCCTCAAGAAGAGTGCTTGGTACACCGGCAAATTAATCACAACCACTACCAAGCAAAGACCAATTTGCACAGTTAAGCCTTCCGCGAAACCATAACCCCAAATGATTTTCAAAATCCCCGCAGTAAAGCCGAAAAAGTTCAGCAAAGACAACGTTGCTATGATTGTGAACATGACTGATGAGGTTCCAAACTCCATGGTCCCTTCCTCGTACCTCTCCAACACATCGTCGTCGACCACTTTAGCCGTGATGGAAAATGCCGATTGAGAGAAACCCAATTGCCTAGTGATGGTGTCAATGAAGGCGAAAAGGTAGGAAGTCGTCCTTCGAAAATACCACATCCGTTGAGAGTTCCACCATGCTTTGAGTGTGTCTCCACATGCCAGGGCCTCGGCTATGCCACAAGCATTCCTGGCTGCATATACATATGCAAAAGGCAGGAACCATAGGCTTGACACCTGAGTCATAAGCGAAAGTACATTGGACCAAATTTTAGGCAGGTAACCGAAAGGGCCGAAACAGCCAACAGATAAGTGTCGGAATGCAGAGCGGTTCGTTCATCCTAGTGGAGTGTTGGCGGGGCTGAGCCATGATTCTTTTATGTAGGTGCTAATCAACAAAGCCATATACGATTTTCATGGCCGTGAAACTTCCAGAGGGCTAAAAACAAATTTTCAAAGGACTAGGCAACCTGGAATATTAGAGACCTTCAAATTAGAATTTCAGACACTCTTGCATCTGGACATAGCAGAATAAGATGAAAATCTCGCCCATGGTCCTGCGATGTAAATATTTTCTGTACAACGGCACAATCAACACTGTTGAAAAAAAAAATGGACAAGGCAATATTCTCAAATCCTAGTCAAGCAGATTTTTTCCGAAAAAAAGAGCTCAAACCAGTACTTGTCCTATAGTGGCTCCATCCATAATTGCAGGCGTCGAATGCAATTCTGCCAATACAAGTTTCTATAACACATGAAACTTTTATGGGTCTATAGTATTGTCCAATGTTTTATTTAGAGCAAGCCCACTTTTGGGCCAATGCCATGTCGAAGTCGAAATTTAGCATCACGAATGGCAAACCCCTCTCCACCCTCGTGTCCAATTCAATGCTAATCTCTGGCTATGCAATTGTTAGTTCCAAATTTGGCAAAAGTGGAACTTGCCACCACATCACCTTCAAAGTGTGGGAAAGGTGGTGGCAAAGGGGGAAGAAAGGGTTATGCCAAAATGTGGAGCAACCCTGTCATTTGTCTGCCATTTTGGCACCAACAGGGGGATGGTCTCCATGTCGTCCAGTTCTACTTTTGCTAGTCTACTGTGTACACACCCGCACACACGCAGAGAGAGGGAGGGAGGGTGGTACCTCTGGAAATAAAGGAATGCCGTGGAGCAGGCAAATAGAAGGGATGATGAGATAATAGAGCAAGGCGATGGAGTTAGGAGCCCACAAAAGGTACAGACAGTAGCCCGTTTGGGCACCCAGTTTGATCTTGTCATAACCATATGTGAAGGGGCAGTACTTGGACAAGAAAATCTGAAACATGCCTTCACACCACCTCTTGTGCTGGACAAGTGATATATCTAAAGTGTTCGGAGCCACACCCAGAAAGGCAGTTCTTTCCGGATTGTAGTAGACTGGTTTCCATCCCCTGCATTGGATTGTCAATCCAGTTATGATGTCTTCCACCAAACACCCGTACACCAATCCCATCTGCAAATCCATACACATGAAATGCATATTATCCTTCCCATTTCAACAATAGAAATAAAGATCGATGTACAGACCCCCATTGTTGCACTCGTGATAGTCATGAATTATGAACTGATAATGAGAAAATTTATACCATAGAGGAATTCTCCTCAAACGGTTCATTTCCTGAATTTCTCAGGTGAGTTTGAGTTTACGATTGATTGCTGCTTGTGGGTAAGGAAGATGCAACTAAATAAGTTTTAAGGAATTGTTCGAATACTTCATATTTTCTAAGTGAATGTTGTTGACTGGATGGTGCATATGGTTTCACCGTCCAAATTTACAACCGTGGATCCGTCCGTGCACAGATAGATGTATAAATATGAGGGAGAGAGAGAGAAAGAGACCTCTTTTCCCCATTGTGTACCCTTCTCATAGCTACAACTCGCAAGAACTTTTGATCCTTGTTCCATATCATGGACAGAACTGTCTTTCGTTGTATTGAACAGACTGTTCAATTCTCCTCTGTAGTTTTTGGAGAACTTAAGTCCACAAAGGCTTTCTCTCCGATGAAAGCATCCTGTGCCACAGAACAAGGCCCCATCCCATCCGTCCATGCCACGAAGCTCAATCTTTGTGACCAACGTTTCCCATGTAAATTATCCATCAGACTCAAAAAGGAAAAAAAGAAAAAAGAAAAAGAAGGAGCCATTGGGACGAAAGATAAAACAAGAGACTAAATAAGGATGTTTGTATTCCCACCTTATGAACTGCACTGCTTACATTTGAATAAATATCATTCTTGGTGATGTTATCATAACTCTGCGGGTATTGCACGTACGATATCATGTGGCCTCTCTCTTTATCCATGAAAAAGCAGAGTGCCTCTTTTATTGCATCTGAGTTATTTGAGTACATATCGCAGTCCACATTAAGAATAATTGGCGCATTGCTTATTTCTGAGGATACTCTTATCTGCACATTCAAACTAATGTTAGAAAAATACAGCTAACCATATGACTACTATGTACAAGAGGCTATAAGCTGCAGTATATTTGACTTGAGCTGATTGTGCTTTATATGTTGCACAGATTCGAATGCAGCATAGTTAATATAGATGTTACAAAATCACGAAATAATGGTACAAATTTCAAAACAGGATATGGGTACGGCCAGGATACGATTGCGAAAAAGTTCTTGAGATGGACCCCGTTCATTACCAGTGAGTTCATGGACCCAGCTTTGAAGTTATGAGGGAATTGAGGTCTCTTCTCTCTTGCCACATAAACTAGTGTTGGCAACTGATGTCCATCATCATCCACTGCATCCGGGTTCCTTCTGTCGATTAAAATCTGGTGACAGAAAAGGCACAATATAATGACTTTTCAGATGGTTAAGCAACGAAGTTCATGTTGTTGATGTCTGTCACTGAAAAATGTGAAGTTACCTGTACAATGGGCTGATGATCTTGCTTCGTCACTTCAGAGTTCCATTCTGAAAAACCTTTGTGTTGATCCCTTATATCTTTTGAAATACAACCCTTTTCAATGGCTGATTCTATCCGGCATTTCATCTCTTCATATAATTTCTAACAAACAAATAAAGGAGGTTAAAAAAAATTCAAGCAATGTATTTCACAAAGGCTCCATTTTGTATCTATTATGAAAACATCTACCTCAAAACTAATTGGCAAAGAGGCCTCCTAAGTTTATGTACTAGTTTGGGAGGTAGTAACAAAGAATGTGCATGGGTTAAGCTCTAATACACCACACCCGACTCCTGACTCGCATGCAGAGAGGTAAACTTATTTTCTATTATAGGAATGACAATGAAACAACGTGATAAACAGTGGGCAATCAATATAAAGTGTCTTATCCAAAAGTATTTGAAAACCTACCTCTATTACCGTGTTAAATTACCTAAATCAAAACCAATTGCAAAAATCAATTGGCAACGAATGAAGATGTCTCGAAGGCTTGTATACTATAAATACAAATTTTCAAGAAAAATTTGAAATTTTTTCATCAATTTACTACTAGATATTAATTAAAGAAAAAATATTGAATTTTTCTTGAAAAACATGCACTATTATTTTTAAATCCACCTTTTAAACATTTTGGGATGGATATTGGAATGATTCTCACCTTTATAGCCAACCATTCTTTTGCAACTTTTGGGTCTTCTGGTTTGGAATTCTGAGCAAAATAGGCTAACGGGGACCTGGGCTCCACGCTGAATTTCTTGCAAAATGGTATCCAATGCTTAGAGAAACGAGAGGCCTCAAGGAGAGCATGGAAAGTGAACTCCGAGCCGCCGTCATCGGAAAGGTAAACGCTCAATTTATCAGGCGGGTAATTGTACGACATTACCGATAAGACGGTGCTGATCACCATTGTTGGAGGCTCCATTGTGGGATCCGCCGTGCATACGAATATGTCCACCGCCGGTAACTTGTCCCCATACCTGTAGGATTTCATGAGGTAATTAAAACAAAATGAGAAAGCACTAGTTGAGAACACCCAACTGCTGGGGTTGTAAAGTACAGGTTTCGCGTGCCCCAGTTTTCGTCCAACGGTAAGGCCGTCTGGCCGCCCACGACTCGTCCCGGCGTTTCAGACAAGTTTTAATATTCATAATTCGAATTTAGAGTTAAGAATTTCACATCTTAAAGGGAAGAATGTTTATTCAATCACTCCACTTTAACCAATTGTATCGATCATCACCGACAACTGTCAACCACCATCACTATTTTTAATTTATATTTGCAAATAATGTCATCTTGATCGATTCAAATGATCTGATTAATTGACTAAACTCTTAATTAAATCAGTCGGCAGACTGCAGTCTGTTATACTCACTTAGTCGTCGCCTCTACACTAGTCGTTTCTACACGGTAAAATGTCGATCGAATCAACTGGTTACAAGCAATAAGTAAAAGACAATGACGATGCTTCAAAAATACTTAAATGGTAGTAGAAAAAAAGAATAAAAATATGACCAACGCAATGATTCTGTTATTAAATTGAACACCAAGGGTACAGATTGAGGGACAGATGTGTCTAGGCAACCGCATTAGCCAAGTAAATTTTAAATTTTTATTAAAATTATAGTAGTAGTTTTCTCAAGAAATTAAAAATTACATAAGTTCGCCGTCCCATTTAAATTTGAATAATTCAACACCCGTCCAACCAAGAATTTTGACAAAGATATATGTAATCTTAGCAAGTACTTTTACTTTTTGCAATACTATTTTTTTCCTATACAAATATAATTATATAGAACGACATCTCAAAAGTAACAGAATAGGTTGATCATATATATGGAGTAATCTTTTTGGTAGGTAGTACTACTCCTTTTATGCTTCGTATTGAAAAAAATTAATATTTGGCTTTCATATGGTCCCTAAAAAATTTCGTGTTCACCCAACTCATTCTCAAAATCATCTTGCTTCCGTCCTTGAGGTACACCGGACGCAACTAATCAAAAACTTTTGTAACGTACCCCAAAAATATGCGTAACATATTCACTCTCAAAAAATGCGAACGTAACATCTCTACGGCACACCTAATTGTACCATATACTGTAGCTTTCTCCTTCATAATGGTACCAGAAATTCTGCAAAAATATAAACACTTGTTTTTCCTTTCTTTTTTGGCCTAACTACCTAAATGGTCCTTACAAAATACAAGTTGTGTCAATTTCGTCCCTGCAAAATTTTTTGTTTCAATTTCATCCTTACGTTTTTGAAATCAGTTCAATGTTGTCCTTGCCGTCACATCCCTAACGGCAGAACCCCCTCCTTTGCACAGCGCGGGCACGCGCCTCCTTTGCACAGCGCGTGAGAACACTTCGGTGATCGGTTGACGACGGTTCTTGCGGGGTTGTAATCGTCTCACTGAGCCGAACCTGGGTATGCTATCAAAAAATTTTGCCGATCACGTTTCGGAACTGGGTTTTACTGGACAGGGCTCGTGGTGCATGCTCCTCCGTCGAATAGACCGTGTGACTTCTGTAGTGCTTGATTTGCGACTGGCCTTGGTGCGTTGGAATCGTCTCAGAGATACGCACGAGACTGTAATTACAGAGTTTGTTTCGCAAAACAAAGAAGAAACGGAGTTTGTTTCGGCTCTGTTTTCCGTTTCTGTCTAGAAAATTACAGTCACGGAATTCTGATCAAAAACTCAGTTTAAGCACTGAGTCTCGTGCATCTCTCCGAGACGATTCCAACGCACCAAGGCCCGTCGCAAACCGAGCACTACAGAAGTCACACGCTCCGTTCGACGGAGGAGCATGCACCACGAGACCTGTCCAGTAAAACCGAGTTCCGAAACGTGATCGGAAAAATTTTCTGATAGCATACCCAGGTTCGGCTCAGTGAGACGATTACAACCCCGCAAGAACCGTCGTCAACCGATCACCGAAGTGTTCTCACGCGCCGTGCAAAGGAGGGGGTTCTGCCGTTAGGGATATGACGGCAAGGACAACATTGAATTGATTTCAAAAACGCAAGGATGAAATTGAAACAAAAAATTTTGCAGGGACGAAATTGACACAAATTGTATTTGTAAGGACCATTTAGGTAGTTAGGCAAACTTTTTTCTCCTCTTCAACTTTCTCAATGTTGCAGTAGATAAGAAAAACTTGAAAACTTCATCGAGAGAGAGAGAGACCTGTTTATGAGCCTGTCCTTGAACGTATACCGATGGGTAACGTTCCAACGAACAGACTGAGTGATAATCCAGTAGAAACCAAACCAGAGCTCGGCCATGAACATACCAATCCAAGCCCATCTTCCCTTTTCTTCAGCTGTTGGGATGTTCATTGACCGATATACCCATATCGAGCATATCCCTATCAACACCGTGACTGCATAAACCCTGTATGCAAGTTTAGTACCCTTGGACACCTCTGTTTCGAATAGAGGCTGAGCTTCATGAGCTTCTTCTCCTCCAACATGTCCTCCCATCCTCTCTCTCTCTCTCTCTCTCTCTGTCACCACACACACTCAAGGACAAACCGTTTTATCTTAATACGAGGTGGTGGACTGTGGTCCATAATGTCCAGCAATTATGGAGAGGAATGGAAGAATTTTAAAATCACGTCGTCCTATCGAAGACAATTGGAAGAATTTTATTCAGTGCTCATGACTCATGGCCTTCGTAACACGCAGTTTTTTTTTTTTTTTGGGTGTGGCCAATATTTTATAAATCAACCGGGTAATAAAGTGTTAGCATGTTAGTTCATAAAAAATTCAAAGACCAATCATAGCCTTGAACCCAAAATCGCACCTCACGGAACTCGATATCCATGCCTCCATTGAGAATACCAACTGAGCTAAGAGCTCATTGGTTAACAGTCAGTTTATTGTCGGTATGATACGTACATGCATGTGTAGCCAAGCTTTTTTCAGTAGCGCCGAAAAATAAAATATATATGTGCAGCTGGCAGTATGTGATTGGCAGCGTAAAGAATGGGTATGAATCTTTAGTCACATAATTGATACTGTAATTCTTTAATAGAACGCATTGCTTGCGGCCTTAATTCTCTCTGTGGGAAATTTTACTCCAGTAGTTTGTGATACATCTTTAAAAAACACTTTCACTTTCACATGCACTCATGCTCACGCGCGCACACACGCATCACGCAAACACATGCCAGCGCGCGAATTATTTGATTAAAGTTTGGATTGCTATCGGTATGGAGTCTCATCGTTTAATTGTCATTTTCTTTGGGACGGATCGCGAAAAGATCCAAACGAGGGATGCAAAGTCCAAGGAGTGGAGTAATTTTTCAATAGTCTTGAGGCACTGCCGTCGACCACCGCGAATTCATGCGAGATTCACACATTTAATCATCTGTATGTACAAACGAGAAATGTGTCGATCGGGGCAACCGCTACGTGCATGGTGCCTTAGGATGACCTAATAATTTCATTCAAGAAGTGAGTTTCTTAGTCCGGCCAGTTCGTTGTATTAAGAGATAAAATTTGCCATATTCTCATATTGATCCACCCAGATAGACTTGTTTATAATATCTTCAACATAGCTCCAAACCAAACTACTAGAACTTCGTTAATGCTAAACCCTCTGATCACTGTCAATATATTGCAATCACCTCATTATCATATGTCTCACGTTTTTAACCAGTGATTAAGGCCTAAGACCTATAGGAGTTTGCTCCCTCTTAAGGTCTCAGATACTATCAACTCTTTCGGGGCTAATCCATACGGACTTTTCCTCAGGCTTTAATTGAGCCTCCCGCAGGAGGACGGTAGGGTTGGGCCCCTGGAATTAGTCGAGGTACGCTTAAGTTAGCCCGGACATGTAAATTATATACTCACGTTTTAACGAAGCCATACTGGTCGTCAGAAAATTATTTGGTGTTCTTGAGTATGATCGCATTGTCAATTTGAGCTCTCTAATAAAGTTTCTTAATTAATCAAATTGTCATCTATGAGGAACTCTGGAATAGTGTCCAATTTTTATTTTATTTTTTTACTTCTCATGCAGAGCACCTAAAAGATTTGAACAAAAAAAAAAAAAAGAGGTAGAATGTGGAGAAACAAAAATCCAGTAAGAGTTAGGCTATTTAATTTTCCTAATTAGCTTATTTCCCCCCATGCATATATTTTTTGGGGGGAACTTCCAAATTTGGTCAACTTTATGAATTTTGTATTCCAATTAATTGATCTCATTTATAGACTTAAAAACATACTCAGATAATAATTTTTTCCAATAAAATACTAGGGTACATTTAAGTAATTTCAAATAAGGGGCTTTTAGCATAGAAAATTTGATTTATGTCGAAGGCTATATTTTAAGATCATATATAAGATTTTTAGCAATTGCTTTCTATATATTTATCAATTAACCTCTCATCTCGGCAAAAATGCGAACAATTAAATCTCAATTAAAAGTTTGGGTGGGATGCGTATCCCACCCAGCTCTTCGTATAGGTAAGTTTAGCTCGGTGTCATTCCGAGGTTCGTGTTATTGGAAATTGTCGGTATTTGGCCACATCACTTCCTGTAAAAAAAAAAAAAAATTAATCGGCAAAAGAACAAATCACTTTCTGTTGGATGCATTAATCAAAGTTCTATTATTGCAACTCTTTTGTCCCCCCACCTTTTCCCATTTTTATATGATCAGCTATCTAATAGGCTCATAGGTTACATAAAAGGTTACGGTGAAAAGTAAATTAAGGCGGCCGTAATCTAAAGCGATTTGTCGAGTCGAAGTATGACAGCATGTCAGATATTTACGCTCTCAACCTCGTTCGTTTGACTTTTACCGTCATGAAAAAACTCTTTAGGTCACTAAATGTTTGTCTGATCATAACTTAAAACTCTAATAAAATTGATCAAAATGTGCGTAGGTTGTCCCACACAACCGATTTCGAAAAGAAGTGAACAGTTATCTTAATGCATTCGTCTATGCACATGGAGCGCCAGGCGGACATACTGCAGCAAATTGTTTTATCCTTTGCAGATTTTTTTTTTTTTTTTCAATTGATAGGAGAGATCACTTTTACATCATGAATAAATTACAAAGAACAAATCCGGGACATGAAATTGATGGCGAAAGTTCACGAGATAACGAAGCCCGATAACAACTTAACCAATACAAGAAATAAGTTCATCATAGGAGGGAAACAAAAGACAAGTCCGTCCAAAGAAAGAACACCCCGCAGGCAGATGGAGAGATTCGAACACCTGACCTTCTATAATGAGATGTAAGAGTCCTGACCCACACCATTCAGCTAAAATGAAACTTGTCAAATTTGTCATGCCCATATATATATCACGTGATTCACGTGTCACGTTATAAAGATTCATTTCTAAAATGAAACAAATAATGCCAACACCAGTGATCAGTTTAATATTATGTTTGTGGGGTAAGTAATTTAATTTAATTTAATTTAATTTAAGAGTGCTAGTTACGTAGTTTTGTGTTTTAAAGTACCAGTCAGTTTTATTTGAGAGTGTGTTATTTGCGAATGTTGACCTATCATGTGTAAATTCCTGGTGAATTTTGCAGGATAGTTGATAATTTATCTAGTGGAACAATTTTTGGAGATTAATCGTTCGACGTCTTGACAAACGGAATTTAAAAAATTAAAAAATTACGACCATTAGTTCCAAATAAATTACTAAAATAAATAATTTCGAAAAATATAAATTTTCACCGGTTGGTCTTTCATTGAAGGGTGTAGTCCCAGATTCGAGATAGTATTGCCTCATGCACTTTTCAATAAAAGCGAACTTTTTCATCACGCAAAAAGGATTGACTCGATATAAAATTAAATGCTCTTTTTTACGGCGAATAGACAAAATTTAGACCTTTGATTTTTAAAAACTTCTCATATATAGCAGGTCAATGAAATAGAAATTCCGGTATGGTACCTTGTCACTTCCGCCAAAAAAATATTAGTTTAGGAGTGATTTGGCTTGATAAGCCACTTGGTGTTTTTTTTTTAAAATCTTTATTCAATTTTTTTTCTTATTTGTTAGTTAAGTGTCTAATTTTTGTATATTATTGATTCATTTCAATGAGAGTAATCGGAAAAAGTAAAAAATTCTGAACCGAACTCAAAATTTGGTAAATTAAGACAAAAATAACCCAAATAAACATATCTTTTGGATTGTTTTTGTCTTTATATACAAAAATTTGAGTTTGGATCATAAATTTTTAATTTTTCGATTCCTCTCATCACTACGAACTAATTATCCACAAAAATTAATGCAAAATTAAGTGGCTAAACTCCATTAGTTGCCTTTTTGTTTGGGCTTAACTCCTGAAAAAAGTCTTGAACCAAGTTTATGCCCAATGGGTGATACATATGGATCGGATTGTTGGGCCCACGGATAAGCTCCATGCAACAATGGACCCAAAACCCAGGTTTCCCAATCACACTTTGTACTTTGCGACTACTGGGTTTTCAAAGTAAAACTGGTTGGGCCACCACATCATATTAAAGGGCCCGTCCATTCAAATGTTGGGGGCATTTAAATGTCACTAATGCTAAGGGGATGGACGGGCACGCAGGGCCCATTTCGGGTTGTTCAAATAATTAAAAAAAAATGATTGGGTTTGTGAAAAATCAGATTAATCTGATATGTGTATGTTTTCGATCCAATCTCCTATTTTTTTATTCAAGATTTCAGGATCATTGAACGTTTCGAATTATCCTTGTTATCCTTCGGTAGTCATCCAACCGGTACCAATAGTAGGACTCTTTAAATGTAGACTGGGTGAAGAGGAAATCAAACTGTTCTGCATTCCTTTTCTTTTTTTTTATAATGGATGTTCGGATAAACTTGCATGGATTTTAACTAAATTTGAGGTCCTGAAGTCAAACAACAAATCCTCCACTGTCCTGAGTTCAATTCACAGCCTCATGTAAAATCACTAAAGTAGAAATAAAATCGGATATGGCTCTTCAATGCACAACGCAAACTAAACACCAAAATCGTTACTCCATGAGAGAGAGAGGTGGTCATGTTAAAAGTAGGCCGCAAAATAGCAGGATCGAGGGGTTCGAACTCGGTTCGTTTATTAAACGAGCCTCTATATATAAAGGAGGTGAACATTTACAAATGAGCCGAGCTTTTATGGAAGAGTCGAGTTAAACCTACTTCGAACTCGACCCTTTCACAAACGAGCCGAACCGAACTAAGTCTACAGCGAGTCGAACCTCGAGCCATTTGCGAACAATCCAGTTGGTTTGCAACCCTGGCCTCGAGTACTTGTCTTTGATATAGGCAAATAATATTGCTGGCTAGGAGTATTTCGTTTGCCACTCTGCCTTATGCATGGTGGCACTAGAAAGTAGAAACCTCAGTACCATTTTGGACATGGTGATAAAAGAAGGTCGAGAAACAAAAGAGAAGAGGGGCACAATTGATTTCAACCATGTGCAAGCACACCATCCATTATGTACAAAAGAGCTATATAACAAACGAGCATAATAACTTAGGAAAAAAGGCATTCCATGTTAATTTTCTCTCAATCTCCCTTCAGAACTCGTATAGTCACAAACTTTCAATGCTGTCAAAAATCAAAGAAATTGATTATTAATTTTTTGTAATGCAGAATGTACCTGCTCAGTTTGTGTGTATCTTAGAGTAATCTCTACGGTCTCGTATACTTACACGTAGATGTGTGGTGACCCCAATATAATAGTTGCTGGTAGGAACGAAACATGAGACCTTGTAGGTATCAATCTCGTAAATCCCAAGTCAACATCACCAGGCCAATGACCCAACGTATTAGAGTTAAAAGCCGCAATATCTTTGGCAAAATGACGGCCCAGGACATGTTTTGATAATACCCGCCAAGGACAAGCTAAGAACATTTGTTAATAATGAAAATGTTCTTGGCGGGTATTAATAATTATCAAAACACGTTGTTGGCCGTCATTTTCCCAATATCTTTTGTCACATGCCATTTAAGTCTCAGAATTCCTAAAAAAAGGACTTCAAGAAAAAAGGACTTCAAGATAGGGCCGGTTCATATATTTTGGAGGCTCAAAACAAAGTTTTTGTATTGAGCCCCTTACATATTCACGAATTTTTAAGAAACTGATAAAAGTCAAAAAAAAAAAAAAACTAAAAAAATACAATTATGACAATATAAATGTAAAAAGATATGATTGCAAGAGTTTTTGAAGAAAATAAGATACAATTGTGTTTTTATTTGGAAACATTCTAAAATTAATATGTAAGCTATGGAGTACATTAAAGTGGGACCTCAATTTTGAACCAAAATTCTGTAGGAAAATATAGTGCGGAAAACAGTAAATGATTTCACTAATTTCTGAAAATTTACAATCGAAGAAAATATTTACATTAATTGGAATTACAGAACATAAAACATAAGCATAAACTGTAAATAGGGAACAAGAATTTGCAAACCGAGACCCGTTTTGTTCAACTGTGCCCTTAAGACAAATTCGCCGCCTCACCGGTGCTGGAGGTTGTGTCGGTGTTTGTCTCCCAGGGTTGACTCGATTACCACTCAGCCGCCGGAGCACTGCCGGTCGAATGAACTTGTGTTTGTACTCTCTCTCGAAAGAAAGAACAATTGTAAGAGTTGAAGAGAAGCTTTTGATCTTCATCTCATATGGGTGCCAAATTTATAGAACCAAGAGGACCAATCACTGTGGGAATTGAAGGAATTTACTACCAATACCAGCAATTTGATAGCAATAATATGGGTGTCAATACGAGTCTTTGACCCTTTCATTACCCATTCCAGATTTCTTGGTAAGCCCAATTCCGAAGTACCCAAATTAGACCACAGACCATAGACCTCGAACTACAGGTCGCGGGCCCACGAATTCTAAGTCCCGACCCGGTCTAATCTAGGTGTTTGGTGACGGCGAGCACGCGCGTCATTTGACTTTTCCAATTCTCATAATGAGACAATTTCTCATTCATCTCTTAATGGAATTTCTTAACTGTTGTTGGGTCCACCTCACACGGTGTGGGTCTCACCAAATTCTCTTTGGTAGAATTCCATTTTCCAACAAATTCGAGTGCCGGAAGCGATCGTTTCTCTCGCCTTCCAAACCGGCCTTGCTTCAAGAACACAGATCTATGGTAAATTTCTAATTTCGAGTATTATGATGACTGACTATTAATTGTAGGAAGTATGCGCAGTGCCATCAGCGTGCCAAAGTCATAATTTGACAATATTTTTGAGCAAAATTCAAAGTTCACCTATTTGCCATTTGTTCATTGAAAAAAATAATAATAATAATACCATCTTTTGTGCTAAATTTGGCACTAAATGACTATTACCATTTCTATCACACTATTCAAATAATTTAACTTGCATCGAATGGTGCCAAATCGGTGAATTAATTACTCTAAATAGAACAAATTTTCTAACCCCAAAAAATCATGGTATTGATTTCCTTTCCATACTTCTTTTTGGAGAGAGAATCCAATTATTTTGACATGCATATACGATGTCGCTGGTGAATATGCCAAGAGAGAGAAAGAGCCCATCCCAACGATCCGATCGCCTTGAGTTTGTACGAAAGGAAATAGTAGCATAAAGTGTGGCAATAATGCCGCTGCTTTATCGGAAGGTTGATAGAAAAGCAAATCAAATGTGTTTCAGGACATGTTAGTGTCAAGTTGTGCGTGTAAGAGAGAGAAAGAGAGGAGAGAGAGAGAGAAAGAGACGAGACAGAAAAGCCCAATCCATTTTATCTACTTGGTAAATTTCATTGACAACCCCTGAGGTTTCTTCAATGGCGGATACTCTCTTATGATTATCAGAAATGATGATGAATCTCCCGCGGTTTCTATGTGCATTTCATAGATGCTCTAAATCGATAATTATCTGTGAAAACACGTGATGGAATGAGTTAAAGATGACTTATGTATGAAAATTGACCATTTTATTAAAAAAATAATAAGATATCAACTCTTACTTATTTTGAATCAAGATGTCTTTTTTTTTTTTTATACCCATTGAAAGAGTTTTGTTTTAATAAAAATATTAACAAAAATATTAACTATTTTGATAAGAAAAAGAACAAATTTATTACGGTCGACTTAAAAATTTGAGAATTAAGAGTTTTTTTTGTTAGTTATTTTATAACAAACAGTAAACTTGCAAATATAAATCAGTTCTGGCTGATTCTATTACGTGATTGGTAGAAAAGTTTTTGGTTGGGTGTCGTGAAATAAACATTGAAACCACAACGGATTTATCTCTATTTCATATACGTGAAGGGGTTATCAGCCATCAGAAAAAACCTCAGGGGTGTCATTGACATTACCCTATCTACTTTTGTTTTCGCGTCTTTACCCACTACACTACACTGGTCAGAGTCTACAGACACTTCTTGGACGGTGCCCCATTGCTGACCTGGCCCCTCTCTCTCTCTCTCTCTCTCTCTGATGTCAACCAGCCTTCGAATTTTCAAACCCCTCTCTCTCCTCTGAAATCTTCCTCCCCACCACCGTTTCGATTCTCCTCCCTACAAACCCAGTTCATACTTCAACTTCACTTCACAATTCTCTTCCTCTTGCAAATTCGAAAAGGTCACTGGAAATTTGTTTTCTTAGCGGATAGTCAATAGTCCATTTTCTTGGTAGCTGGAACAGTCTTTGGACTGTTTCTTGGTACTAATCTCAGTTAGGTTTTGAAAGATTTACCAAAAGGGTATTGTGACTTTGTTATAGAAAGAAGATGAATCAAGAATTGGTGCACGGTCAGAATTCTGGGTTTTGAATCGTAGGGTTTATGATCCCTTTGTCTCTTCGCTCTCTATTTATTAGGGGTTTTCAGTAAGGTACCATTAGGTTTGTACTTTATCCTGTTCCCGCCTTTTCATAGTCTTTTCTTGCTTTTCTCTCTCATTACTTGTGAATATTCGGTTATTGTAAATTTGTAATTTACTACGGTATTTGTTTGATTTGACTCGTGATTTCTATGGTATCTGTGATATTCGTTCTTGATGCCATGAAAAATTGAGAATATATGATGGGATCAATTTATCTAATGGTCATGTAGTGGGATTGGGGAAGTGGCATAGTCGTTGGCTAGTAGCTTGTGCGATACTGCTATTAGTGGAAGATTTCGCAAGATAATCAGATATTTATATGACCCTGATAGGATTATACCACTGAAAAGACTTTCTTTCTGTTTGTTGATATAGAGAATTTCGAACTTTTAGAGGAAACTAGAGTGAAGACATGATTCTTGCAAGAGTGTGTGCACGAGTGTGGAAGCATCTTTCAAAAAGATCCCAAACTACTAAAATTCACTAGGGCGAGGATTGAGGGTGCAAGTGTGCAGCGAGAATTGAGAGTTTGAGCAAAGGATCCTAGTGGAGGATTAACTGACTAAGCTTGTAAATATTCTTATACATGTTTGATGAAAATCTTTTGGCTGGGGAAAAACACACTTTAAATGATTTTCCAAGAATGATGGTTGATTGGTGCAAGTAGTAGTGTCTTCTCTTTTACTATCAGGTATCTAAATATCCATGAGTTTACGAGACATAATTAACTTTGGCTGCTTAATCCAATTGTAATCTAGTTCTCTACTTTAGACTTGTGGATTATTTTCTGGTTGTTTTCAGCTATTGAGTTGCACATTATCTTGGACATTTATTTAATACAGTCTCTCCCTAGCTTTTCTAATCCATTCCACCGCTATTAAATGTTTTCCTATTGTTGTGTTGCTTCGCGCCATAGGATTTAGTCTTTGTGAGGATCACCAACTATGTAAGGCCATTTTTTGTCTGTGGTCTTTTGTTTGATTCTTTGAGCTTCGGACATCTCTGTCTTGCGAATTGGTTGCTGGAAAATTGTGCCATTGTTCCCAAGTATCACCCTTAGTTTCCTGTTCTTACGGAGTTATTGTACCATGGTCCAATGCTTCATTAACGTGTCTAATCAAACTCATTCTTTTGCAATTGTGGATGTCCTGCTACCCGTTTTTGCTATTATCTGGCCGACCATTATGATGTTGTTACTGTTGTATCATTTTTGCCGCTTCTGCATATTGTATAGACCTGACCCTTATTCAGTAAATTCCTTTTTACCTCCTCATTTGCCATGTGCAGTCGCGTAGGAGTTAAGGAGATCCTAAGTAACCCCGTTATATATAGTGGTTTCTTCAGTTTTTAGACCGTAAGGACTGCAGGTATAGCTTTTATGTGTTGATAGCCCACATAAAACTTAAAGATAAACAATGAACATCTCTGAAAGTTTTCAGTCTGCGAGTGAAACCCAGTTCTCTATGATAATGCATATGCTTGACAAGGGTTTCTCAAGTAGAACCTCTTTTACTCCATTCCTCTTACCTGGGTCAACAGTTTGTGATATAAGCAAGGCTGTCTATGTTTGGGAATTTTTGGGTTGGAAGTTACCTTCTATCTGCCATATCATTATGATGTATTGTCCACTCAGGTTTATCCTTAAGTATGTATTCATTCTTCTCTAGATTAGCTCGAAAATCAAATGTTTTGTCTTCTTTATCGACAGGTGGCGATTAGGTAATAATAAATAAAGCACTATGGGAGCAAAAGACCGTCAAAATGCTACCGACTCTCCTAAAGCGGAAGTAGGAGAGATAGACACCAGGGCACCATTTCAATCTGTCAAGGATGCCGTCAATTTGTTTGGTGAAGGCGCTTTTTCAGGGGAAAAACCTGCCATCAAGAAGACAAAGCCACATTCTGCAGAGGTATTATGATACCTTTGCTATACTTGTATAGAAACATATTCATATCACTTACAGTATTTTTCTTCTTTTGTGGAGGGTAATATAATTGTACCATAATAACAAGCCTAAAATGTATACATGCATGCATTTAGTGACAATCCAGTCTCTGGATACAGTAGGACCTTGTACTAAATTTGGATCCGAATGATGTGGCTTTGAAAGTTTTGAAATACAGTACAAGTATACAACATATATTGGTTTCCATCTTATAATGAAGCGCTAGGTGAATAGTAGACAGTTGCAAGCGTAGATTCTGTCTTATTAGCACAATAACATTTCCTGTAGTAACATTGCTTCGGCAAGTACTATGATTCTAATTCTTCTTATTTTATTCTTCTTTTTCTTTTTGTGGGATTTTGTGTCCAAAGAGATGTTTTTGTTAGTCACCTATTCACTAATTGTGGCATGGACCAAACCATGCTACTGATTCAATTGCAAAATTTTCTTTTCTACTGCAATTTTGGTAACATTGTTTGCTTTCAATGCTACAAAATGGCAAAGCTTTTATGGCATGGGAAATTCCATTTGGAGGGATCGATTGTTTTCGTTTTTGATTGGCCTGGAGGGATTGATTGTTCTGGAAACTCTTTTGTCTTAATATTTATCTAGATTTGGTGAATGAATAAGGAGCTCATAAATTTCATGGAGGATGTTATTGATGGAATTGTACTTAGCTTGACTTTTTTGCAAACCTAGTACTAGTTTGATAAAGGTTGGTGTTAATACCATGCAGTCATGCACGAAGTGTCAGCATTTACTCTTGCAGCTTCAATTTTCTTACTTAATCAGATTCTTCTTTTCTCGAGACACCAATAAATTGCATCGTGGCTTTATATTACCCCTTCGATAGATGATGCTGGTGTTAAATACAGAGGGGGTAGTAACTTACAATTAGCTTATAATTGTTTTTCTGATCTGCTGCAGAGGGTATTAGCAAAAGAAACACAGCTTCACTTGGCTCAGAAAGAGTTAAATAAGCTCAAGGAACAACTGCAGAATGCTGAAACTACAAAAGCTCAGTCGCTTGAAGAGCTTGAAAAGGCTAAAAAGACAGTTGATGAACTAACCCAGAAACTCAAAACCGTGACCGAGTCAAAGGAATCGGCAATCAAGGCAACAGAAGCTGCAAAGAACAAACATGTAGAAGCAAACGGTGATAATTCTGTGGTAAATGATGTTGCCCAGAAACAGGATATGGAAAATAAAAGAGAGCAGTACATGACTCAAATCGCTGAACTTGATGCCGCAAAACAATTGCTGAGGCAGATGCATCAGGAGTGTAATGCGGCCATGGAAGCAAAATCCGCTGCTTTCAAGCAAGCAGCAAATGCTGAGCAAGCCGCCAAAGCAAACACGGAGAAAGCTTGTGAGGTTTCTAAGGAAATTACTGCTGTACATCAGGCAATTGAGCAGGTGAAGGAAGCAACGATTTTAGTCCAGAAGGATCAAGAAAAGATATTTGCTGAAAAGGAAGTTCAGAAACAATCATATAAAGCTACCCTTGAAGACTCGGCAAAGAAATTGCTTGCTCTGAAGAAAGAGATCGATCCTGAAGTCGCAAAAAATATCGAGTCTCAGCTGGCTGAGACAGTGAATGAGATTGGATCCCTCAAAAAAGAGACGGAAAATGCGAAGGCTTCGGATCTTGATTCTGTTAGAACGGTCACTTTAGAGCTGGATGATGCTAAGGAGTCGCTTCACAAAGTTGTTGAAGAGGAAAGCTCCCTTAGAACCTTGGTGGAGTCCCTTAAGCTAGAGCTGGAGAATGTGAAAAGAGAGCATTTGGAACTAAAGGATAAGGAAGCGGAAACAGAATCCATTGCTGGCAACCTGCACGTGAAGCTCCGGAAAAGCAAGTCTGAGCTTGAAGCAGCCATCTTAGAAGAATCTAAAGTGAGAGGAGCTTCAGAAGAAATGATATCAACACTCCACCAATTATCATCGGAAAATGAAAACGCTAGATTGGAAGCGGAAGAGATGAAAAAGAAAGCTGAAGAATTAAAGAAGGAAGCAGAGGCCACCAGAATAACGCTCAAGGAGGCAGAGGATGTGCTAAAAGTAGCACTGGAAGAAGCTGAGGAAGCAAAAGTGGCTGAGGCAAGCGCGCTTGATCAGATCGGAATTTTGTCTGAGAGAACTCATGCGGCGCGTGTCTCGACCTCTGAATCTGGGGCACACATTACAATCTCAAGGGATGAGTTTGAGGCATTGAGCCGTAAAGTAGAGGAATCAGAAAAACTATCGGAAATGAAAGTGGCGGCTGCAGTAGCTCAGGTGGAAGCTGTGAAAGCTAGTGAACATGAGGCACTAAAGAGGATGGAGGCGACTCAGAAGGAGATTGAGGATATGAAAGCTGCGACTCAGGACGCGCTGAAGAAGGCTGAGATGGCGGAGGCCGCCAAGAAGGCCGTGGAGGGAGAGCTCCGGAGGTGGCGCGACCGGGAGCTGAAGAAGGCAGCTGACGCCGCTTCTCGGATTCTTGCTGAGACAGAGATGTCAACAGAATCTTCCCCACGCCATTACCGAATTCAGAAGCAGAACCTGCCTGAGAAAGTTGTAGCAGCCCAGAAATTAGATAAGGAGAACATTTCAGTATCTAAGAAAGGGCTTTTACCTAGTTTCAGTGGCATCTTTCACAGGAAGAAGAATCAGATTGAGGGTGGATCGCCATCTTATCTACCTGGTGAGAAACCGATTTGAGACGCATTTTCGCTTTAGTTTTTTTTGTGCAAGTGAGAATGGTTGATGGATAAACGTTTATACCTTGGTATTTGTATATTTGGTGTTATTTCGTTTTTTCGTTAGGCGTTTTAAATGTGAAATATGGAATTTGGAAGCAGTGGTAGTGGTTGGGTTTTAGGAAGAGCGACTTTGAATGATGTAGCAACAAGCTAGAACAATTTGCTTTGGAGATTTCAGCACGAGAAACTGGCTTTGAATGGTCTAGCAACACCCTATAACAATTTGCTTGGAGATTTCAGGACATATGATCTGTTTTGTTTTCTCAGGAGTAACTTTGGTGCTGCTGTTTTACATGTGCTTCTATTTTCAGTGCATACTTCTTGATACCTCAAACGATGCTTCAAGCAATACCCAGTAGGGCCAACGGCAGCACATGCATCATTGAACTTCAATGTTAGCCTCTTTAAAATTGTAGTAGTACATTTCCAACTATATGGATCATGATAACCCAAAAAAAAAAAAAAACTACTCCAATATGCTTCATAAACATGGAAGAGGAGTCCAGGTGCAGGCAAGAATCGAATGTGTCGAATTCCTCACCTGATCAGCAGGCCAATTCTGTTGGTTGACGAAATGTTGGTTGATCGAAATGTCATTTCTGTGATCAATGGTGCATTTGAGTGACAAGATGTTTGTTTATCCTCTTGAAAATTCATTTGAGTGAATGAGTGACATGATGTTTATCCTCTTCAAAATTCTTTTGAGATTGACTTGTAAGATACTAAATTAACTAGGGATCATTGTGTTAAAACTAAACTCAGACAACCAACAAATCAACTCGACAAACTTACACTACTTAAAAATGTAATCTGGGTTATACGACTCACTGTTCATTCTTGACTCGGTTGCACCAAACACAGAAAACCGTCAAACTGGATCTCAAATGCGCCCCCAACACAGGTCTCTCTCTCTCTCTCTCTCTCTCTCTCATTATCAAAACCTTCAATGGAAAGAAATAGAAAGTATGAACCTCTGACATTCATAAATCCATTAACATTGCTGCCAACTGGTGTCTCCGGACGGTTGTAAAAAGCGTACAAATGCATGTCTGAGTCCGTCATGTTTTGTTCATCAATACAATTGTATACCCGTGGATGGTAATGCCAAAGCTACGTGCAACCAGCTTTTCTGCTATCAAATCTGCAGTGAGCTGATGCAAGGAATTGCTATGTCATCCCTAAATCAAAACCCTCATTCAATACAAGTTATTGTAAGTAATCAACGAACTGTTGTACTACTACATATCACCTGAGCCCTTAAAAAGGCTCGTCTTCCTCGAGCTTTCAGTCACCATTCATTCTATGGTTGCTGTTGGAGTTGGAAAGCCCATTCTGATGATCCCCAAGCCTTTGAAACTCGGATTCTATGGTTTCGGCGATTTTGGCATCTTCAGGGTTTGGTTCAGGGAAATCCACATGGACTGAACCTTGTCTAATTGGTGCCTCTACAAGCGCAGCTTGCTGCTTGATGTAATTATAGAGCTCTTGATGGAAAACATGGTCCAAGGAGAAACAATTATCTGTGGTTCCATTACCAGAATGCCGAGATGATCCAGACCCTTCTCTTCTACAAAAATGCGGGAGAGATGCATAATCCATTATCTGCATTCAAGTAGCAAATCAAGTGTCAAAGGTTTGGTGCACAGCAATAAAAGAAGGTTCGGAAGCATTGCTGCAACATCAGACAGTTGGAGAACAAATGATGTAAGATCTTGGGTTGAACAAGAATAAAGTTGTATAAAAACTGAGAAAGAAGCACGGTGAAAGTTTTTATACCGCCAATAACTCGTCTCTACCAGAACCTGGCAGCACCTGAACTCTGTTCCTGGTTCTCTGATGCAAAAGAGGCCTAACAACCTGCCAGAACACAAACCTCTTAAGATTTCAATAAGAGAAAATCATCCTGTTTTACATGTTTCGTCAGAGATGAAGATAAAGCAAACCTTCCAGCATGCTGAAAATATGTATGGTGCATTAACAACGTAATATGTATCCGTCTTCTCGGGATAGTTGAGGTCATCAATGGTAGATATGACAGTCAATAGCTGAAACAAACATAGAATATGAAGATGGTTCCCAAGAAACAAACTACAGGAAATAAGCTGTGTATGTGAAATCAAAAGAAAAACAGGAATCACATTAATTTCAGGTCATCAAATAACTCCGATAAATCATAGTGGAAGAGAAAATATTACATCCATTTCACTAGTAAATGTTAACATTTAACGAGAGCAGCGGAGAGCTGATCAGGAAGTTTCATAGACAAATGAGGAAATTGAGATACGACTATAGCTTAGCCTTAACATGCAATCCAGAACGATACCTTAACTTGGTTGAGTGCTGAAAGCTTTAGACCAGTCATGTCCAGAACCTTCACGCAGGTACCAATATGCCGTCCAAACTTCTTTGTTGCGGCGGGCTGTAACCAAACAATAGTTAGGTAAAACGGAAGCTAAAACTGAGATATATGGTTAACCATTCCCATATCTGCTGGAATCATACTGACCAATATAACACGATCCCTGTATTCATTCATTTGGATGTGGGACTGAACATAGTAGTTAACCTAGAATGGAAAAAGAATTAAACATCAGTATGGACAAAATGATTGAACCCAGCTCCCAGTGGAATTTTCATGCTCGGTTCACTTCATGCATCAGCATAACATTATGTCCCGTTGATAAAAGTTCAGGTGCATTGACCCCCAAGTAGCTTGGAAAAAAATATTATTTGTTGATGATGCTGAAGCTAGTATCAAAATGAACAAATATTGGGTTCTTACGGACGCTTTGTCAAACGTGCTGAGCCCTACACCAACAGCGATGACTGGGAGACCCTGGAAATGATTACAAGGGGAAAGAAGGACTGAGTAACAGCAAATCATTACCAAACTGCAATCTTTCTTGCTTATTAAAATCTTATTTCCACAATGATCAACTTCACCAGCCTGGTGAGGCAAAACAAAATCCAAGTCCTGAAACCGATTCGGGTAAACACAAATTTCAAGCACCCAAAGGAAACCATCAAGTACCTCTTTTGAGTAACCCGACATTCCTATTAGCTGCGAATCCCGAACTGCTCTGTACAAATCACTAGGAATGATTGGTTTCTGCATAACGCACCAATTAAAGTCAATGATGAGCTATGTAGCACGGACACGGACACGGGACACGGACACGACACGACACCGACACCCCGACACGTAAACTTTCAGAAAATGGGGGACACGACACGTTTGGGGACACGTCTATATATATTTATATATATATATATATATATATCGAGAATAAAAAAAATTAAATAAGATAAAAGTTAATAATAGTATATCCAAATAGCTTTGTTTTCACCTTTGTAGTACATTGTTTTCCAAGTCATTGCATCTATTATCTATACCTTGCAACAAAAAGTGTTCCAAAAGTGTCCAAAAGTGTCTCAAAAGTGTCCCCGAAGTGTCCCCCAAGTCATTACATCTATTATCTATACCTTGCAACAAAGAGTGTCCCAAAAGTGTCTGAAAAGTGTCCCCGAAGTGTCCCAAAAGTGTCTGAAAAGTGTCCCCGAAGTGTCCGAAAGTGTCTGTCAAGTGTCGGACTTCAAATATTGCTCAAAATAATAGGACACTTCTGGAGAAGTGTCCGACACGTGTCGGCCGCGTGTCCGGCGCGTGTCGGTGTCCAACACGTGTCCGACACCGGTACGCCACCCCTGGTGGAGTGTCGGTGCTACATAGATGATGAGGCACATCATTAATGACCTAGTGAGATATATCAACATGGTTTAAACTACTCTGAATTTCCAGAATCTTCTAAATGAATAACATTATCAATGTTCTAAATCGTGATGAGTTGATCAGGCATGACAGTTTTTAGCTTTGACGCAAGTGAATATAACTTCCATGAATAATCGAGGTTCAATAATTAGAGTGATCAGACTATCAGAGTCCAAAGCACAAGAACTTCAATACCTTGGTGGCGAGGGCTTATATCTTACTTTCTTTGGCTTCTAGCCTATACTTAGTCACTTAGGGATGTAAGGAAAACGGTCAAACCTTAGTTGCACGAAGCGGGAGCAGGAGAGGGGAGCGGGGGAATATAGAAGCCCCCAAGGTTGGGAGCGTGAAGGAACGGGTACATCTATTACAAAATAATGTAGTATAGAATACACACTAAAAAAGTACAGTCATTTTAGGGAGTAAAAATATAGGTCAAGCCTACCATAAGTGTAAGAAATGGGCTAGTGTTACAATAGATGGTTTTCTTTTCAAGATATCATGACATGGGCCAAATATATGAGTTCATCAAAGACCAATTGATAAAGCAAAAGGATAAATCCCTGTTTTCCTATACAAAGATCATACAAAAGCTCTCATCTTCGTAAGGGGCGTGCTCTCATCCCAAAGGGCGCAAGCTCCCGTCAAGCTCCTTAGTTGGGAGTCCAGGAGTGCACTCCTAAGGTGGGAGCGGCATCACTTTAAGAGCTCTCTACTAAATGCCAAACCAAATACACCACCTAAACCAAATCGAACTGGTGAATTGTGGTTGATTTTTAATTAGTTTTGGTCTATTTGGTTTGTCAAAAGCTACAAAAATTGGTTTTTTGTTTGTTTTGGGTTTAAAGATTCATACATCAAACCGATTCTTTTTGCGTTACATTATATATTCATATCTTAGTTTCCCTTCACACACTTATGATTACATAGAGGTGGAAGAAAGTTATACTGTAATTTTTTGTTTGTACTGCACTACATTAGAGTTACATTAAAATTTTAAAATAATAGTTGCTATTTTTCCTTCCCCCTTTTAACATTACAATTGAACTTATTGGTACCGAACTTCTGATTACCAAACCAATCAGAGCATTTCGGTTTGGTTTGTTAGAATTCTCGGTCAGGTTTGGTTTGTGAATCTAGAAAACCAATATAATCGGCTTGTTGTTAAAATATATTGAACACCGACCAAACGGAAGAAAAATGAAAAATGAGCAATGGAAGTTGGTTTTCAGATAAAAATAAAAACTCACCGCCAATATATTGCCAATCTCATTTTGTATCCTCCAGTTTAAACAGTCAACCAGCTGCAACAGTTACATAATAATCAGTGAGCAATGGAGATGCATTCAGAGAAGTGGTTCTAAAGGAATTTATTTTTGTCATGGTATTCATTTGAAATGAACTGCATCTAACCATTTTATGGGCTTTGGAAACATTCCCATCCCTTGCTTTGAGAAACCGCACCAGAGTTTCAGTTGGATATCCTTGATGTATAGTCTGTAAAATGTAAATTAAGACAAAACTCAATTTTATTGTTCTAAAACAATAATGCAAGATAAGTTTTACAACTACTGCATGTTCATCTGATAAAAAAAGATTGAATTATTCCTCCTATTTCTCAATACATTAACGAGTTATAGTTTCGAACCTATGCAGCAGAGTGTTGGCTTAGGCCCTTAGGGACCTTTACCCTTGCCATCTCACAGCCTCGAATGCCTTGGGGGCCATATTTCCAATTTATTTTCCTGAGCACGTCAATTTGATTTTGAATCTTGAAGCTATCAATTACTAAAGTTTCATTTTCCTTCGTTTTGTGGTCTCAAATCTCAGGACCAATGACATTTTCCCAGATCGGGGAAGTAAATTTTTTACCACCACCTATCCTAGAATTACTTAGTCACTTCAAGTTACCAACACTCTAGCAGTCTGTGAGACCTAAAATCAGTAAGGGAAAAAGGCTTAAAACTGCAAACATTTGAATGAGCCAATAGAATTAGAGACCCTCTTTCCATATTCAAAGGTAGCACTATGACCATTGATCCATGGAAAATTAAACATATTTAAGAGGCCCTTTAAGACTAAGCGCGATTTATTCGTCGCCTCGTCAGTACTTCCACTAAACAACCAACACAAAAGATCGTGCATTTTGCAGCAGTGTGTAACCATAATCAGATATGCAATCCAGATCTAAGAATTTGGATACATAGATCACATAGACCTAAATTTCAATGTTTAACCAACGAACTAACCGGGAAAAAAAAAAAAAGATTAGTACAACATAGCAATAGGATTTATCATTTATATTATACTTTTTTTTTTTATAAGTAAATAATATACACCAGCATAGTCAGTATACGTAAACCCACATACAGAAAATTCCAGACTAAAAGAGAGGAGATCAGACCCAAGATCAAGAGTAGCTCTAGATGCCCAGATCACCACCTCACTTGTTTAGTTTTAATAAATAACAGATCTGACCCATACCATACGTATATCTACATGGGTATCTCTTAATGTGCATCATGTACACTACATCCACATAGAGATAGATAGGAGTGAGTACCTTGAAGGTAATCCTAAGTGGCTCATCAACTGCAGCAGCAACAAAGAAAACGGAGTAAACATTACAAGGGTTTTGAAGATCAACAAGCCAAAAAGTTGGATCTTCTTTTGCTTTTTCTTTGCTGTGGATCGAATCAAAGAAAGTGAAAGAGTAGGTTATGACTGAGGAACTCACTCTGTTCAATCAATGTCTGAAACTGCTTGATCATGTCTTCAGTTATGATATCCATAATCACTCACAGTAAATTGCCAGTGAGCTCGAACCCAGAATTTGAATTTCTGATCTGGTATCACCCTTCCGCGAAATTCTAGAGAGAGAAGGTGAATGGGGTGTCAAATGAGAAAGATCAACGATTATTGCTTTGACTCTAAGGTGAGCTCTGCTTTATGGCGGATTTATAGGACGGAAAATTCCAGGAACTGGGGACTAAAACGATAATTAGTTAATTACGATATACTGTACCTTCGGTTGTTTGAATGTTTTACCTGCAAGAAACCTAATCAATCATTTTGTTTTGAAAGGCAATTTTTTTTTATTAATCTCTAAAATTATTATAAAGATTAATATGAACAAAGAATGATTATATCAAATTCCTAACTCGAGACCCAAAGTATTTACATCATTAAGAGTAATTTTATGCCCATCTAAAACTTAATCCCCAGGTTTCGCAAAAAGCCAAACACGAAAAACCCATTGGAACGAAGCTCACACTCCTAATTCATAATCTAGACTAGAGTTACCGGAAGAAAAGGAAAGTACGGTGAATGCGGCAATGTTTAACTTTCAAAAAAAAATTGGTAATTGATTTATACATTTTTTTTTTAAGAAAGCATTCTTTATTTTTTGTCTTATTGTGACATGAATTTACAAAATTTCGTCTTTCATTTATAAACTCTTTTCATATTTGAAAGAACAACATGGCAAATTCACATCACAAGAAGTCAAAAAAGAGTGCGGTTACAAAAAATGAGAGTATAAAAATCGTTACCTTAAAAATTCTTGAGGAAACTCTCTAAAAAATTTAACGTGTTCAATTAGCAGAAGGAGAACTGTGAACGGAAATAACTTTCTTGAACTACATTTTTGACAAGTGAACAAAACCGAGGTTAGGCTTTCTTGGAGCAAAAGTCTAGTAGCCTTCGAAATAACAAAAAGTCTACGAACATAAATCAATTCGGATGCATGGGAATTCATGTGCATCAAATGGCTCCAAACTCAATTGTGTCTTAGATTGTGTTTGTAGCATTATTTAATTCTGATTTCTCAGCCATTAGGATTAATTTCTGGTTTCTTTAGCCAATAGGAAAATGGCAGCCCAATCTTCAATCTGTTTTGGTTTACTACTATCTCGTTAGACTATCATTAATTTCAAGCAAAGCAGACTCAGCATAAAGTAATGTAGGAAAAGAATATGAGAAGTATTAATTACTATTTACTAGTACTAACAGTTAACACAATTTGACTGTATCCGTTCATCATCAATTTTACAGAAGTGCTACACACAGCAATTTGTGCACAGATTGTGTACAGATTTTTTTGTGGGGTCCATCATGGGTCCCACAAAAATCATCCGAGCCGTTCATTAAATGTAAAACATTTTTTCAAGGGTTCCCATAAAAAATAAGCACAATCCGATACCTATAGGTACTTCATCCAACCATCTAACTTTTCATTCAGATTTTCGGATAATGAAAAGTTATATAGTTGGATCGAGCACCTATAGGTATCGGATTGAGTTTATTTTTTACGGGGACCCTTGAAAAAATGTTTTACATTTAATGAACGGCTTGGATGATTTTTGTGGGACCCGTGGTGGGCCCGACAAAAAATCTATGCACAATCTGTGCACATATTGCTGTGTGTGTAAACTTTCTGTCAATTTTATACCTACCACCTAACTTTATTCTAGTATATGGCTGTCAGTCCCCGCCCATACTTAGAATCCGGAGTAATATAGTATTAGGCTCTGTTTCAGAAACCTTCTTAAAAAATAAACAGCTTATTTCACATTTTCAAACTAAAAAATAATGTAAATAAAAATATTTTTTTAATTTTTCTTGCACCGTATTAAAGATCTTGATGAGATCTATCAAATTAGATCCATATTGGTAGGAAAATTATTTGCGTAAACACATTATTTTTGAACTTGAAATTGCCTTCTTAAAAAATAAGGACTTATTTAAGGTTCCGGAACGGAGCCTTAGACTTTTGGACGTGGTTGTAATAGTTGTGGATACAAATTTTGAGATTTTAGCTTCAGATTGTATTGTAAATTTTAGATTTCAGAATCTAGTAGAAGCTGAGAAACATGTTTGTTATAATTACGAATGAGAATTTCATTTCTTTTTTAAAGAAATTGTGTTGCAGAATTCCGAAAGCTATTCTTTTTTTAGCTTTTCAGAATCTCCAAAATTCGAGAATCTGTTACCTATAATTTTTGACAAACACTCCAAACTGATTTTGAAAAGCTAGAATTTCAAAATTTGCAAAAATAATTTTTTGCAAACACCCACTTTAATTGTCATTATTGGGGAGGTTAATTCATTATTCATCTTAGCAACGAAGAGGTGGCACTAATGAATTAAGATATAAAACACTAAAGACGCGACTATAAATGCATAAGCGGGGATAGCTCAGTTGGGAGAGCGTCAGACTGAAGATCTGAAGGTCGCGTGTTCGATCCACGCTCACCGCATTTTCTGTGTTTTTTTGCCCCTCAGTCTAAACGAACAGGGCCTTAACCCTACGAATTCCAAAGATCCACATTGTGCCCCGTAAAGTCTCACAATTTTGCTCTCCGGAAGAAACCCCAAAATAGAGGCCCCAAAAATGAACATACGGGACCACTTTTGGGTCCCACACGAATAATCTCGTTTGTTAATCTTAGAACGAGAGACTATTAAATTGAGACGGAGGGAGTAATTTTTTGGAAAATTGACGGCCAATGACGTATTTTGATAATTAATACCCGCCAAGGACATACTGAGAACATTTGTTAATACTGAAAATATCGTTAGCTGGTATTAATAATCAAAGCACGTCCTGGGCCGTCATTTTTCCTAATTGTTTGAGTTGGCCAGCAAAAAATCAGTTGAATTAAACATGCGTAAGTGGTTGATCTATTTTTTTCTCAACTTTTCATTCAGAAATCAGATCACTGGGCGTATGTTTTCATAGTTTTATTTTTCGACAAATAATAGGAGTATGTTTCATCCTAACACCCTAATCAGTTTGAACATCTAACACAAATAAACATGTTTTATTTTTCGACAGTTAGGGATGTTCGGGCCGCTTTCGCACAGCTCAACTAGTTCTCTCCTTGATACGTCAAAGACAAATCAGTCATGCCGAGGCTAAACAATTTACAAAAAAAAAAAAAAAATACTTCTTTTGCAGACTGACCTCGAGAATCGATCAATTGTGCAGGGCAAACCCACCAAACAACCAGACCTTGGACTAAAAATAAGGTGGTGTTCCACTAAAAGTGTTTTTTTTGTGGAGTTTTTGTTCTTATTCAAAAAACATTGTGTTAGTTACTTTGGCGTCAAAAATTTTTGTGGATTATTGATTCGTCTTGATGAGAGAAATCCAAAAAGTAGTATTTTTTTTTTTTTTACTTTTACCCAAATAGTTTTGAAAAATAACAACTTTTCATAAAAAGTAAAAAAAAAATTGGCTTTTTTTTTTGGGCTTAAAATTGGATATTTCAAAAAATATTTGGGTATAAATACAAATTTTTTACTTTTTCGATTTATTTCGTTGAGACGAATCAATAAAAACGAAACCTCCAAAAAAGTGCTAAAGTTAAGCGGAGCTGGCCTTTGGGCTAGGCCCATTGGGTATTTTCTTGGTTGGCTCCTTGCCAACGAGGACTTCTCTTTTTTATCCTCCTCATTCTCTTCTTTTAATAAAATTCTTCTTCGCCGTTCAAAAAAAAGTGTTGAATAATCGAACATTCAATTATAAATGTATTAATTTTTGCATTAATGAGTGTCGGCATGATGTAATATGTGAGGCGATACTTGGCTTGAGTGGGGTTATGGAATTTTGCAGGGTTAGTCTGCCATGACTTCCATTAACATTCTCCGTTCCCTCTTGAGCACAAAATTGTGAGACTTTACGTGGCACAATGTGCATCTTCGGATTTCGTAGGGCTAATCCTGGCCGCTTACTGGACGAAAATGGACCTTGGAATACTGGATTAAAGCCGAACCCAACCCGAGCAGGTGCTGCTCGTCTCCAACTAATGTCCTCAGAACTAGGCTTGTCAACGGGCCGGATCCGACAGATTCGGATCCGGTAAGATTTGAATCTGATCCGAATCCGATAAAACTCAAATCCGATAGCGGAAATTCGGATCCGAACTGAAAATCCGAATCCGATCCGAAAACTTTTTTCAAAAATTTTAGCAAAAAAAAATATTTAAAAAAAAAATACACAATTTTTTTTCAAAAAAAAATATTTTCCAAAAAAAATAAAAGAAAAAATTGAAAATAAAAATACAACTTCTTAAACATTTTTTTTTTCAAAATAAAAAATTTACTGTATTTTTAAAAAAAATTCAAAAATTTATAAAAAGTTTAAAAAAAATAAAGTTCGGATTTGGATTGATAACGGATTTAATCCGATCCGATCCCGATCCGATAACGTTACCGCATTCGGAGCATCGGATTGACGTTATCGGATTCAGATCGAATTTTTCGGATCGGGTCCGGATCGGATCCAGTCCATTGACAGACCTACTCGGAACCTTAGTTACAGATAACAAAAATAAACATACGAAGTAAAGCTAAAATGTCCCACAACACAGGTTTCACATACACATCATCAGCCTTAAAGCATCCGCAATAGGTTTGTTAACTAGTGTGTTAATTGTGTGTGTAACAAAATTATATTTTTTGTGTCACAATACTTATGTGTTAGAGTGTGCTAAATGTAGTAGTGTGTTAGCATGGTTATCAAGTTTAGCAAAAAATCTAACAAACAATAAGTGAGTCATATTCCTATAAATTCAAACTTCAATCATAAAACATAAATGTTCACACTACTTTCTTGAAAGAGTTAACACACTCCTAACTAACCCATTGAGGTACTCGTATATATACTAACACACTCCTAAATTACAGTAACACATACTTGTGAGACCCATTTTTTATCCTAACACATACCTTTAACAAACATTTTAAAACACAAATATGACACACCCATTACGGATGCTCTTAGCTATGCCAGACAAGTAGGACACCAATTGAAGACAATCCGCAGAAACTTCGACGCGACTCCATCCCTTGCCTCTTGCCCATTCCAGAGCCTTCAAAACCGCAGATGCTTCCACCATGAGTCCCGAACCCGCACGCACCTTGAGTGCCTGCTGCTCTATCTCTCTCTGTGAACAAACCCATTCCTGCCCGACGAACACCACGCCACAACAGCTTCCCAACACTCCTTATGCCAAGCACCCCATTCTCCTGAACCTGCCGGAACACCACAGCATGATTTTTTGAAGGGCAATTTACCTCTAGGTCCAGAAAATAGAAAGTAATTCCCACCAAGTCTCCTCTAATTAACGAAACACTAAAACCCTATGAAAGTGCCTAAAACCCCAAATATTGAAAGTGCCTAACCCCTAGGGCACCCTATGAAAGTGCCTAAACCTCAGAGTACCCTATAAAAGTGCCTAAAACTCTAGGGTACCCAATAAAAGTGCCTAAATCGCTAAAACCCTATAATAGGAAAGTGCACCCTAAAACTCCTATGAAAGTGCCTAAACCTAAGCCCTAGGGCTCTATGAAACCACCCAAACCTAAACTTTAGGTACCTTAAACCCTAGGGTATTCTAAAATCTAAAATCTTAAAGTACCATAACCCACTAGGGTACCACAAAACCCTAGCATACCCTAAAATCTTAGATTTTAGTACCCAGTACTTAGGGTACCCATTAGGGTACCCTAAAACCCTAGCATACCCTAAAACCCTAGGGTGACACTTCTATTAATGATAAATGTATTTTTGTAAAAGTGGACGTAGTGGTAATTAAGTACTTCATCTCTCCTTAATGGGAATTAAGTGTCACTTTTCTGTACTTAGAGGTAATTAACTCTTTTTTGAACTCATTTGGGTAGCACCGGCACCAACCGCACCCCCCGCACCGCAATACACCTTGTCCGACCCTCCCGTGCACCAAAGATTTTCACATGCACGCAAAAGTCACAATAAGCCTTTCGAACAGCAACTTCAATTAAATCGTGTCTATCTGGAAATACAAACTGATTACGACGACACCGGCCAAATACCTGTTAATTATTTTTCTGGTTTGGTCCAATCGACGGGATCCCGTTTCGTGATTTGCTGGAATGTGGATGTGGTAAGGTAGAGTTTAGTTCCTAACCGTGTTTCAGGACTTCTCTGGAAGCATACAATGAAGTGGGTGGAATATGGAAGAAGTAAAATAAATGGACTTTATTAAATTTCAAAGTAGAAGAACAATCAACCCAGAGAGTTGAGTGAACAATTACAAGTTATAGCTACTCCTAGAAAAGAAAAAGATAAATGCCTGATTGGCGTTGTTGGTTTGTTTGAAACTGCTACTGATTTGTTCTTAAATAGGCCTCCATTCCGTTTGAATTTAAATCTTCCCTCCAGGGTGGCAGTTGAGCCTATTCTGATTGATAACTTCCACGAACAGTTGAGCCTTTTCTGGCTGATGAATCCATAAAACTGCCCACGTTGAAAAACTGCTTCCATGATTATGAATAACTGCTTCTGGATCGTGGGAATGCCGAATGAACCTCCAACTTACATCTGGCAAATGATAACCAATATTAATTGAGCAATACAACCCAAGTCCACTTTATTACGATGACTCCTAAATCATCTCACATTTTTTCACTTATACCCCCGCCACGTGTCACCCAGTCGACGGGTGAAAGAAAATCACAGTTTATGGAGCAAACAATGCCCCCCTTATTCATTTGGGTGAAGTGCTAACGTAACCCAAGTGAATAATTTAACTAGTTTTAAATCACTCTCTGTCGAGATCGACGGGTAACCTTTTACAGTGTAAATATTTATGTCCCAAGTTCATTTGGCAAAACCAAATAAAATCGGTACCAGAAGTCTTGCCGTTATCGGCATGAGGATTTCCCAATCGACGGGGTCAGGGATTTTCCAATCGACGGGATCATATCCTGGTATCCACGGCCAAACAAATTGATTTCTTTTCCCGTCGATATCCAAGCAAATTGGATAAACTTTGTCAGCCTTGGATATTTGGGAAAAAGGCATCAACACATTGGTTACTTTCCTGCCATTTGTTGAAGATTATAGCCACCAAAAGGACCAATGTACTGGTCGGTCATAATCTGTAGCCATGTTCATACTCCATGGGCAAGTTTTTACTATTCTTAACCCGTACATAGGGAGTGGAGGATCATTTTCTATATGATCAACGATGGTCTAATTTGACTCGCTTTGAATTTCAACCTTTCGAGCCATTTAAGTTTTATAGTTGGCTTTCTAAAAGTGAATATTTGCCCCCCAAGTCCATTTGTCAAAATCAAATACAACCTGGCAACCATCAATTTTCACATATTTCGCAAAGGATTCTTTTGGCTCAAAACACGATTACTGTTTATATCAAGAGCAATTACTACAAGAACCATGATGCCAAATAGGTTGCAAGCCTTGTGAATTATGATCGACGGAAAAATGTTCCTATCTGTGGGCACACGCCCCTGAAAATCCCCGCATTTTCGGCGTGCGGGGTTAGGTTTGCGCCCTTTTTGTTTGAAAGCATGGCGAAATGCCGTTTTGAGAGAGTCGCCACCCGGGTTTTGCGGAAAACACCCAAAAAACTGATTTGAAAACGTTTTTGTTCACGCTTGTTTGATTTGAAAAGACTTGTAGACTGGACCGTCGTTACCTTCGATATCTGAGGTTCGAGAGCCAGGTTACGGGAGGGGAAGGGTTTTATGGCACCCCTCTCGCCCAATCCGAAGATCGGTCTCTACTTAGGCATTTTGTAAAACATTTGCATTTTTCTCTCTTTTAATCATTTATTCAGCCAGTTAGGGCGGGGGAACAGTTAATGGGGATTGACAAATGACAAATTGTATTTATGTGGCAAAATGTAATGTATGGATTATGAACAAATGTATAATAGATTGAGAACAAGCACTTCGTGAGTGTTTTGAACGAATCGAGTGCGCCGCTCGAGTCATCGATGCGCAGTTAACGACAAGATGCATCGATTTGACCAAAGTGCATGCCAAGACAATCGGGCGACGCCACCCATAATCGGGCGCGCCGGTGAGCTCAAACTCACAGATCCTGTTCTCAACCCTCTGGCTCTGGAATGGACCGTGCACACCCAGGACAAACCACGCAGCTTGATATAGCAACATATATACAGCTACAGGGTACAGCAACAAACCAAACAGAACAAATAGATCAAGATCCCATAAAGCGAGTGGGGGAATTAAACAAAGGCCCGATCTAAGCTATCAAAACAAGGGCCAGCCACTGGGACTTGAAGTAACGCTGGTCATGGATGGCCGTGCGCCAGCTTGTCAATGTATCCCAGCTTGGCTTTGCTTCTTCCGGGTTCGAACAGGACGGAAGGATCCTGCAGGCCTTACTAAGCGATTAAAACAGATAATAAGCTACACAGTCCTAAAATATAAGCAGAACTGATTTTAGCATGCTTCAAGGTGATCGGAAATAAAGAAACTGAAATGAGGATGATCGGTGATCCCCACACTAGTCCTGCCATGCAGCCATGGCTAGCGCACGGCTAGAACGATTGGCGCGCGCCACTGATTTTCCACTACATTGTTTTATTTGCTAGCTTTGAACTCAGGCTTGGTATTGATTACCAGCCTGGGTTCTGCTGGCTCCCCTCAAGGGTCGAAATGAATTCCAGAGCAGAAGGTGGTATACCTTTGGTTTGAGATTGATGGATGGTTTGAACCTTGAGATGGATGGATGGATGAATGGAAGATGGAAATGTAGGTTGTATGACTGATCAGTGGAGTGGTGTGTTGCTTGCTTACTCTTTCAATGCATGAAAAGGAGGAGACAAGAAAAACTAGAGAGAGAGAGAGGAGAGCATTGAAGTTGTTGAACCCTTTGCAAATAAATGCAAGGGTGTATTTATAGGCTGAGAGGGAGAGGATGCCTAAGGGGCTGTTTGGGGTGGCAAGGAGAAGGAGCCTCCATGCATTGAATGCATGAGACTTGCCTTGATGGAGGTGTAGGAGAGAGGGAGACTGCTTACGAACGATGTAATCATCAGGGGGCTGTAGCACACGTCAGGGTGCCACAAAAGTCTCGGGCAAGTGGTCCCAAAAGGTGATTTGACTGGCAATATGTGGCGTGCGCTAGAGGTAAGTGGCGTGCGCCAATATATGGTGCTTTGATGCCCGATGATGACACGTGGCAATGAACCGGCGTCGTCGATCAATCATTAGCGTCTTGAAGCGAGGGTTTCTTGAGGCCATTTGGTTCTGCTCGAAGGGTTTGAAAGGGGTTTTGAAAGGGTTTGAGCTCGGAGCTCAAACACACCATCAACCTTGAGGGTTCTCGACCATTAATCATCATCGGGAAACAAAGACCGTAAGTAAACTTATCCGGACAGTCCAAAATAGGGTGTCTACTGGCCCTTCGACGGCACTTGAGCACCATTGTCTTGGTACAAGTAACGTCGAAGGTTTTCTAGACACCCTCTTCCAGAATAGAACATACGAGTCAATGAAAGTACAGAACTTTAAAGAACCTGGTTGATTGAATTGATTGGATGATTGAGGCTGAACGGACAGAGCGGCTGCTTGCTGGGGACAATATGGATGACATTGACCGCCACTTGATTGAAGTTGAATGGACAGAACTGGCTGTTACGGAAGGCGGACTCTCCTGGGGATAATCTTCTCTCGGAGTCGTTGACTTGAGATTAGACAGCTAGATCGTCGTTGACTCGAATTTGGACGGGCAGATCGTCGCTGATTTGAACTTGGACGGGCGAACCGCCGTTGATTTGAAATTGGACGGGCGAACCGTCGTTGATTTGAGAGTGGACGGGCGAACCATCGTTGATTTGATTTTGGACGGGCGAACCGTCGTTGATTTGAGAGTGGACGGGCGAACCGTCGTTGATATGAGATTGGACGGGCGAACCATCGTTGATTTGAGAGTGGACGGGCGAACCGTCGTTGATTTGATATTGGACGGGCGAACCGTCGTTGATTTGAGAGTGGACGGGCGAACCATCGTTGATATGAGATTGGACGGGCGAACCATCGTTGATTTGAGAGTGGACGGGCGAACCATCGTTGATTTGAGGGTGGACGGGCGAACCATCGTTGATTTGAGAGTGGACGGGCGAACCATCGTTGATTTGAGAGTGGACGGGCGAACCATCGTTGATTTGAGAGTGGACGGACGAACCATCGTTGATTTGAGGGTGGACGGGCGAACCATCGTTGATTTGAGGGTGGACGGGCGAACCATCGTTGATTTGAGAGTGGACGGGCGAACCATCGTTGATTTGAGAGTGGACGGGCGAACCATCGTTGATTTGAGGGTGGACGGGCGAACCATCGTTGATTTGAGAGTGGGCCGGGCGAACCATCGTTGATTTGAGGGTGGACGCGCGACCCAGCGTTGATTTGAGAGGGGCCGAACCATCGTTGATTTGAGGGTGGACGGGCGAACCATCGTTGATTTGAGAGTGGACGGGCGAACCATCGTTGATTTGAGGGTGGACGGGCGAACCATCGTTGATTTGAGAGTGGACGGGCGAACCATCGTTGATTTGAGGGTGGACGGGCAAACCATCGTTGATTTGAGAGTGGACGGGCGAACCATCGTTGTTTTGAGAGTGGACGGACGAACCATCGTTGATTTGAAAGTGGACGGGCCATTGTTGTTGGGGATCAAACTATCTTTGGCCCAAAGAGATCCAACAATCACGGGTAGGTCGTGTCAGGCGGGTTTAATTCCATCTGTTGGGAATCAGAGCCAATCTCCTTATCAAAGACCATCCGAGGCAGAGCAATAAGACTGTTGGAAAATGTGCTTGAGGCTAGACTGAAGTAGAGGTAGCCGTTGGGGGCGGGCCAAGGCAGACTCTTCTGGGGAGAAATTGTTGAACGAGCGGACTGTAGCTGGTTGAATTGATAGGAAAGACAGGCGGACCATTTCAAGATCGTTACACATTGTTGGGAAATAAGGATGGGTGGACCATCATTGAATGTCGCGGCGGACTCTCCTGGGAATAATCAGCTGCGAACAAATCATTGCCGCATGGGATCAAACCTTCTTTAGCACAAAGAAACTCCAACAATCACGGGTAGGTCGCGTCGGGGAGGTTAAATTCCATCTGTGGGGAATCAGAGCCAATCTCCCTATCAAGGACCATCCGAGACAGAGCAATAAGATCGTTGAACGATGCGCTACTTTTAGACCAATGTGGACCAGGATAAGCGGACGGTGTTGTAGACTGATTGGACGGGCAGGCCGTTGTTATGGATCGGTCGGACGATATTCCGATCGTCATTGAGGGTGTGAATGCGAACGATATTCTGATTACCGTTGATCGTTGATGACATGAGTGATCATCGTTGAGAAAGACGACATGGCGATCGTCGGTGATGACATGGCGATCATCGTTGAGGAGGACGACATGGTGATCATCGGTGATGACATGGTGATCATCGTTGAGAAGGACGACATGGTCGATCGTCGGTGATGACATGGTGATCATCGTTGAGAGGGCGACATGGTCGATCGTCGGTGATGACATGGTGATCATCGTTGAGAGGACGACATGGCTGATCGTCGGTGATGACATGGCTGATCATCGTTGAGAGGACGACATGGCTGATCGTCGGTGATGACATGGCTGATCATCGTTGAGAGGACGACATGGCTGATCGTCGGTGATGACATGGCTGATCATCGTTGATTTGATTTGATTTGAGAAGGACGACATGGCTGATCGTCGTTGATTTGATTTGCTTTGAGAAGGACGACATGGCTGATCGTCACTGATTGATTTGATTTGAGAAGGACGACATGGCTGATCGTCGTTGATTGAGTTGATTTGAGAAGGACGACATGGCTGATCGTCGTTGATTGAGTTGACTTGAGAAGGACGACATGGCTGATCGTCGTTGATTTGATTTGAAGGACGACATGGCTGATCGTCGTTGATTTGATCCAAGCATCCCAAGTAGAGACTACCCTTAAAAATAGCATGGATATTGGTAAGAAGGACTGCTGTTGGGGCAATAATTACAACCGTGGACAGATAGACTGTCGTTGCTGGGGATTAAACCTTCTTCGGCACAAAGAAACGCAACAATCACGGGTAGGTCGCGTCAGGGAGGTTAAATTCCATCTGTTGGGAATCAGAGCCAATCTCCTTATCAAGGACCATCAGAAGCGAGGCAATAAGACTCTGGAAGATGTGCTAAAGGTCGATCGAATAGATGCGACCATCCAGACAAAGCGAATCGTCGTTAGAGACTGCTTGAAGTAGGATAGAGAGGCTGTGTGTTTGACATTTGCCATGGAGAAATGGGTAGGGAGAACGGCATGTGGCGCATCCCTTTGAAATTGCACTATCCCAGAGCAACAGTTTCGGCTCCAGTTCCAGTAGTGATTAGACCCCAGGTATGAAACCCCCAAAATCCCAAACTAACTTGTTGCCTTCGATGCTGGATAGGTGTGCTTCAACACTTGATGGGCTTTTCCTGTTTTCAACAATTGATATACAATATGCAATGACATGTATACTGAATTGAATGCGCAAATTGAAAATGCAGATGCAGACTAGGGCGGCCTCTAGAGGATGACGACCTAAAATGACCATAGCCACAAGAGCTACATAGAGCAACACTGCCACCTTAGCCCCAGCTCACAAGTATGAGAGCATTAAACAACTAGTGGCTGGCGGTGTGCAGTCGAAAGAGAGGCCCATAGAAAGGCTGGCTCGCGTCTAGGAGTGTTCAAGGACTCCGAGGAAAAGTCTGAGACGGAGAGAGAAACCTCATCGGTGAAAGCCTCCCCAAAAGAGAAGGATGGGAACGGAGCCCCAGGTACTTCAAGGAGTCCAGGAGTGACGACAACGACGAGAACGAGGCCGAACTCTATCATTGAGGACTACCACTGAGCTCTTTTACTTTACTGTCTTTTGCTTTTGAGGTTTGGGTTAGGGTGCCCATGTAGATAGACTTAGCAGCGGGCCACCGTGCCCTAGTTGACATTAGCAGGAGAAGCATGGGCCTGTGCACCCCTTGATTTCTGGACGGATGTGCCTCGTAAATATGCTTTTGCTTGGGCCGTTGAGCCTTGACATGCGTGATGCTCCACCGTTGTTTGATAGATATTGTTAGTAGCAAATAAAAGTTGCATTTTCTGATTTTATTAGTTCTCTTTGGGAGAATTAATAACAGAAAGCCGAGAACCAACTGCTAATATCCAACTTGCATTGACGAATGATCTGAGTTGACAAATAGACGCGCGTATATGTACGAATTTGCCTAGCTCGAACGAAAAGGAACGAAGAGCCCCAGAAGAATGCGTAAGCTCCTTGACACATGAAATATTGGGCATTAATGAGCCCAAACTCGAATATCCCCTAAACAGGTGAAACTGATACTTGCAAAAGGTCAAAAGATGTACAATAACCGAAATGATAAACCGAGAAAAATATCCCGAAATGACAATGGATTGAAAAACTGGAAAAAATGTCCCAAAAATGGACAAAAGACGCCAAAGATGACTCATATAAGTCCCGGACTGAAACCGACACCCCCGTACAGTCACATTAGATCCGTATGACGTGTATGGTATGACAAAACTCGGCAAAAGCCCTTAAAACCAATTCGAGGCACCGAAACCTTGGTTATAACTTGAAATACCCCCCTTGGAGGTCCGAAATCTTTGTCAGGCGCGATGGCTGCCAACTGTTGCCTGCTACAGGAATTGAAGAAGCGCGCGCCGGTTTGAGACCAATGCGCATCACTTCGAACAAATGTGCATGGGCCTCAAACTAGCACGCGTAACTGAAAAGCTGCTGCAACTGCTCAAACTAGATTTCGCTGAACTTAAAATAAACTGTGAGCCATTAGGCTTCTCAAGCATTTTGTTCTGTTTTTCATGCTTTAACTTATTTTAAGGCTTTTGCTCAGCTTTGAAATTGAAGTAGTAGTTTGCATTAAAGTTGAAAGATAAAAGGTTTCCCCCTTCTGATTCTCCAATGAAGTTTCTGACTTGTTCTTGCCCCTTCTCGACCTTTGATGTGGACCACAAAATGTCAAACCATGGATCAAGTTGATAGAGTATGACCGGGTCTCAAGGTGAGACTGCCTACGTATCCCTTTTCAGGGAATCAGGTCAGAACGTAGTTCAGGCCAAGGTTCACTCGTGTGTTTTACCTCTCCTTTTACGCTCTAACTTTTGCCTAGAACCACCTTTTTAGGTTTTCGGTCTAGCGAGCTTTCGACTTTTTGCCTATTTATTTTTGCCTAGACCGCCTCCTCAGGTTTTCGGTCTAGCAGGCTGCTCTAATTTTTGCTTGGAACCGCCCACCCTTGTGGTTTTCGGTCCAACGAGCATCTCTCAGGGATAGTAGCGCTTGAGCTGATCCGGGTTGACTAGAGTGTTGAATTTGTTGCCGTCGAGATCGATGAGCTTAGCGGCATCCCCAGATAGGATAGTCTTGATAATGTAAGGCCCAGAGCGCTTCGGCCGGAACTTCCCGTGTGGGTCAAACAACGGAGCACGAATTTCCTTGGTGACCAATGTATCGAATTTTGCCGCCGTCGAGATTGATGATTTCTGGTTACACCCTCAGATAGACTGGCTTTGATAACACAGGGTTCAGAATGCTTTGGTTGACATGCCTCGCTCCGGGCTGGTTTGTACATTTCCCTTCTTTGTACTTGGCGGAATGCCGCTGCTGCTGTTTTGAACACGGCATGGACCCCTGAGCTTTTTAAGCTTTTGCTTTACATGGTTTGGAATCCGGTAGCAAAGGGAATTCGATGCTTCTTTATCTCAGGATCAACGCCAAGCATGTCTTTGTAAAACCATGCCAAAACATTGATGAATTTTCCGGGCATGTCTACACCAAGTGTGTCTTTGTGAAACCATGCCAAGACGTTGATGAATTCTTCAAGCATGTCCGACCGAGCGCCGTGCTCCTCCAAGGACTGTATTGAGCCAATTTGAACCATTCGGGGGTCTACCTTATCTTTCAAGTTTATTGAAATTACTTCTTCTTTTAGTAGGCTGAGCATGCCTTTCGTCTTCCTTCTCGATGAACACATTTCCTTGGGAATGTTCCCATCGAAATCTATCCCTTCGTCGTCAGGGTCGACACAGTTTATTCAAAAGTCAGCGAAATACTTAAAAGCAGGATAATGCATATCATAAAAAGCCCAGGGTTTGCCAAGTTCAAAAGAAGACACAAACTAAAATAGAAGTTACGGCATGGAGGGCCAAGAGGCACAAACTCCGACTCAGAGCTAGACTTAGACTCGACCGACTCTGTGCCAGACTCAGACGCGTCGTCAATGCAAGTTAGACGCAGTTTGAAAATGCAATATTTATAAACTACTCTTAGCTTCTGTAATGAAAAGGGTAGAATCCTTGAGAGTGTTGGGCCCAAGCCGCAGCACTTCAGCCTCTTCAGCATCTTCGACCAAACCCACTTGGGAGGACAGCAACTCCAAACTCCCTTGAGTGAAAGACCTCTGCCAGTCAGTCTTCTCCCTTGATTGAATAAGTTTCCTATTGAATTTATCCTTTGAGGACTCTTCATCACTGTCAGTCCAGGTGTCGGGAGAGAAGACCTCAATTGCACCACCTACAGCCACCAGGCTAGCCTCAGGTTCGGATGGGGTGGATAAGATTGGTTTGGCTTGATTTGCTGGGATAATACGGAGAATTGGGTTGAACATGGTGGAGTTAGGCTTGATTTGAGTGGAGATGAGGGATATCTGGTTAACATGTTGGTTGTGCTGAGGTAGGGAGTTGGAGATAACGTTGGGTTTAGGAGGTGGAGTTGGAAGAGTGCCGTTGTCGACCAAATCTTGTATCGCATGACGGAGGCGAAAACAAGTATCAGTGTGATGGCCGGGCATCTGGTGGTAAGCGCAGAAAACGTTGGGGTTGTGGCTAGGGGGTAGATTTGGAGGAAGTGAGGTTGGTGTCAAGGGTCGGAGATGACCAGACTTGACCAGTTTCTCCAAGACCGAGGAAAGTGGAGCCTCGAAATTGGAAAACACACGAGGTGGGTTGCGGTTTCGGGTCCTTTGGGGGGTTTGAACTTGGTTGATGTCGGCAATATGGTTGGAGGAACCTTGAGCGGCGGTGTTGCTGCCGGCGATTCTGTCTTATTTAGCATAGTTCTTGACCGAAAAAGGCAGTGCTGTTCCCGGTGTAGGCACGGGGTTTGGCCTTCGGAGCTGCGGCAGAGGAAGGTGTTTCTGTTCTTGTCAGAACTCCAGTCTGGAGGGCTTCTTCAACAGCTAGACCAGAATCAAAGAAAGTCTCCCAATTGGCACCTTGCACCAGCACAAGGTTCTTGGCAAAGTCGGGCAACAGATTACGGGAGATGATACGGATCTGGTCCTTCTCACTGATACGATCGGTCATGAGGGCGGCCTTGGTCCTCCACCGCTTGATAAAATCCGCAAAGGACTCCTTTGCAGTCATCTTGGTTGACTCAAGCTCGCGAGTGGTCATCTTGAGCTGAGCATTATAGCTGTACTGAGAGTTAAAGGCAGCCCCAATGTCTTCCCAGGTTCTTCTTTTGGAAATGTCAAGAGACAAGAACCACTGAAAAGTTGGACCAACCAGAGTCTGAGGGAACAGTTGAGCCATGGCATCCTCTTCTACCCCATGAAGTTTCATGGCGCTGTGATAGGCCAACAAGTGAGTCCTAGGATCCCCGGTACCATCGAACTTCGCGAAGTCCGGCATTTTGAATCGCTCAGGCAGGCGAGCATTCGGGAAAGGGCAGAGGCGATCCATGTCTAGGCCACCCGCACCTAGTCTCTCGGATTTAGTGACGGATTCTTCGAGCTTCGTCATCTTGGCGATCAGAGCGGCTATCTCAGGATTCTGAGCAGGGTTCTCTTCTCGGGGAGTGTCTTCAGCCTCGACTTCCGGATTTTGCCTTTCTCCGTCGCCGCCAGCTGCAGCCACTAAAGGAAGGCGCTCCTCGATTAAAGTACGAAGATTGGTCATGGAGGCATCGGTCTGATCAGCCCTCCGCTGCATGGCAGCCATGTTTCGTTGGATGTCGGCCAAGACAGTAGCGAGATTCGGAGTTTCGGCCATGACTACAACTTCAGTCTTGACAAGTTTCGGAGATGATGGTGGAGATGGTGAAGATGAGGAGGTTTCGTGCGGAGTAGACAGCGGCGAATCCTCCTTTGACAACGTGCAACCCTGAGCTTCCGTTGTGACGGATTGAGCAACAACCCACCCAAATCTTCCTTCAGACAGACCCAGCAGACGGACCCAAGTAGGTTTGGCTCTTGACCTTTCGAACCTTGATTTGACAGTGCACAGGCTAGACAGTAAAGTAGAAGAGCTCAGTGACAGCCTGCAGCAGTTCAGTAAAAGAGATGGAAGAAATGGGAAATGCTCGTCGTCAGTGTCCTCCTAGACTCTATACTTAGCAAGCAAGTCCATCTCGCGGCATTTTTAGGACGACATTGTGATCCTCGGATTTCTTTTCGAGAATGTATCCTTGTTTGAATCGACAAAAACCAAGAGATGTCAAAACAGCCTAAGCCTTCGGCTACTCCTTTCTCAAGGTTTCAAAATTTGGAGCGGAACAACTTGATGTGAATGTCGTGATACCATGACCAAAATGGCGTAAGCAGCACTGTGCCGGAGCCTTGAAATGGTGTAAGTGTTTAGCACTTGTAACCGGAAAGGTGTAAGCATCACGTCATGCCTCTTGTTGTTCCTGGATTTCTGTTTGAAACTTTGATTGGGTTTAGACAAGGACTTAGGAAGTCCCGATTTCTCGAAGTCTCTTTGACTCACGGGATTTTGAAAGGTTGATAACGTACATCATCAAGATGCACGACTCGTCATTGGTCCAAACGGCGTCCTAGCAGGGACGAGATAGACTTGCCAAACAGACAGACCTAAAAGCCGCCCTAGCATGCTCCTACGCAAAACGGTATGGATGTATGTACAGGCATGCGATATGGAAAACAGTAACACATAGACAGTTATGGGGGTTAGATGCAAACAATCCTACCCTGCAGGTTCCTGTCTTAGTTTGAAAGGTTCTATTGCTTTGTACGCATGGAGAGGCTGGTTTTGGCTTAAAGGGGTTCCTCCGACTAGAGCCACGGTATACCTCCCAAAGCAACGCGTATAGCAAAGCAATGGTCGAACGGTATTGCGATTCATCATCGTCGAAGGTTGTTGGGCGTTCGAGGACCCCGGGCTCCAGTAAACTGTGCCGGTTACCCAAAACACCTCAACGGGGCTAAGTAGCACTGATGCAAATGGAGAACACCAACGAATGATTATGAGAGAGAGAAATGCAATGTTTAGGAGAATGCCTTTTTCAAGCTTGGCTCACTTTTATTAATCAAAACTTGGAGAAAACTACACAAGTGAACAATAGTAAAAGCCCCAGTTCGGATTGGTCGGATGTAGAATCCTGTTACGTTACCATTCCGTTCTTCAGCAGCGCGGAGCGTACTGTTTTGACAGACTTTTGAAAAATTGTTCATTCATGTATTAATTTCCAAATACTGATCAATGCAATGGTCCCCAGTAGAGTCGCCACCGTGGGCACACGCCCCTGAAAATTCCCGCATTTTCGGCGCGCGGGGTTAGGTTTGCGCCTTTTTGTTTGAAAGCATGGCGAAATGCCGTTTGAGAGAGTCGCCACCCGGTTTTCGCGGAAAACACCCAAGAAACCGATTTGAAAACGTTTTTGTTCACGCTTGTTTGATTTGAAAAGACTTGTAGACTGGACCGTCGTTACCTTCGATATCTGAGGTTCGGGAGCCAGGTTACGAGAGGGGAAGGGTTTTATGGCACCCCTCTCGCCCAATCCGAAGATCGGTCTCTACTTAGGCATTTTGTAAAACATTTGCATTTTTCTCTCTTTTAATCATTTATTCAGCCAGTTAGGGCGGGGGAACAGTTAATGGGGATTGACAAATGACAAATTGTATTTATGTGGCAAAATGTAATGTATGGATTATGAACAAATGTATAATAGATTGAGAACAAGCACTTCTGTGAGTGTTTTGAACAAACTGGAGTGCGCCGCTCGAGTCGCCGTGCGTTAACGTACAAGATGCAATCGATTTGACCGATGCATGCCAAGACAATCGCGACGCCACCCATAATCGGCGCGCTTCGGTGAGCTCAAACTCACAGATCCTGCTCTCAACCCTCTGGGCTAGAATAGTGCACACCCAGGACAAACCACGCGGTTGATATAGCAACATATATACAGCTACAGGGTACAGCAACAAACAGCAGTAACAAATAGACTGAAGATCCCATAAACAGAGTGGGGAATTAAACAAAGGCCCGATCTAAGCTATCAAAACAAGGGCCAGCCATTGGACTGGACTGGCGCACGCTGGTCATGGATGGCCGTGCGCCGGTTGTCAATGTATCCCAGTGCTTGGCTTTGTCTTCCAGGTTACGAACAGGACTGAAGGATCCTGAAGGCCTTACTAAGCAATTAAAACAGATAATAAGCTACACAGTCCTAAAATAAAAGCAGTAAACCGATTTTTAGCATGCTTCAAGGTGATCGGAAATAAAAGAAAGCGAAATGAGGATGATCAGTGATCCCCACACTAGTCCTGCCATGCAGCCATGATCGGCGCACGCATATAAAAGACGCGCGCGCCACTGATTTTCCACTACATTGTTTTATTTGCTAGCTTTGAACTCGGGCTTGGTATTGATTACCACTGGTTCTCGCAGCTCCTCGGGTCGAAATGAATTCCAGAGCAGAAGGTGGTATACCTTTGGTTTGAGATTGATGGATGGTTTGAAACTTGAGATGGATGGATGGATGAATGGAAGATGGAAATGTAGGTTGTATGACTGATCAGTGGAGTGGTGTGTTGCTTGCTTACTCTTTCAAAGCATGAAAGGAGGAGACAAGAAAAACTAGAGAGAGAGAGAGGAGAGCATTGAAGTTGTTGAACCCTTTGCAAATAAATGCAAGGGTGTATTTATAGATTGAGATGGAGGGCTGATCAGCCTGGCTTAAGGGGCTGTTTGGGGTGGCAAGGGAGAAGGAGCCTCCATGCATTGAATGCATGAGACTTGCCTTGATGGAGGTGTAGGAGAGAGGAGACCGTTACGAGCGATGTAATCATCAGGGGAGCTGTAGACCACGTCAGGGCGGCCACAAAGTCTCGGGCAAGTGGTCCCGAAAGGTGATTTGATCTGGCAATATGTGGCGTCGCCAGAGGTAAGTGGCGGCGCCAAGATATGGTGCTGATGCCCGATGGCCCGACACGTGGCAATGAACCCGACATCGTCGATCAATCATTGGCGTCTGCCGGGTGGTTTTGCTGAGGCCATTTGGTTCTGGCTCGAAGGGTTTGAAAGGGGTTTTTGAAAGGGTTCGGGACGCTCAGAGCTCAAACACACCATCAACCTTGAGGGTTCTCGACCATTAATCATCATCGGGGAAACAAAGACCGTAAGTAAACTTATCTGGACAGTCCAAAATAGGGTGTCTACACTATCGACGGGAGCATAACCTGTTATCCATGGCTAAACAACCCGTTCAGTGCACTGCCATGCCCAAACTATGGGTTTGCCACAATATCAGACTATCAAAATCTATACAGCAAGCCATTTTATTAAACAATTGGCCATTTATATTAGTCTCCAACCAAAACCATACAGATGGCTCTGGAAATCCAATAAGGACACTTGGCATATACAAAAATCTTTCACCGTCGAGCAAAGGAACATTTTACCAACATTAATTGGCAAAAACACTCCACTCGATGCTTGGCCTTGACCAAAAATTCCAAATTGAACAAAAAATTTACAGCCATAATTGGCTTGAACTCACACTTCATGGTTAAATTTTCACCGTTCCTAACCAACGTGGATGGAGAAGAGGGGATAATTTTATTATTTTGACTATTCATGGTCTAGATTGAAAAACTCTAGTCAAATCATTTCATGACTCGACTTGCCTTGAGTTTCAAAGCCAAAGCCATTTTCTTTGCATAATTTGGCTTTCTAAAGATGAGTTTGCCCCCCATGCAAATTTGATATCAAAAAAGAGCTATTTCTCATTCATAATTGGCCACATATGTTCTCATTTCTTGTAAACAGGCCAAATATATACAAAATATTCCAAAATCGAGAGAAAGCGATTATAATAGTCTTGTATAGATGTTTGGCATACGTGGCCAAATGGAGTTTTATAATTCAAAAATGGACCAAATCCATTTACATCTGTAAAGCATGCAAAGCCCTTACGACCAAGGCCTTCCACATGTATTTGTGATGCTAACACGTTTCGTTCAATGGCCAAATGGTCACAGATTACTCCATTCATGGTCAATCTTTGTGATCAGGCTCTGTTATCATAAATGAAACCTTACAAGGCTTTCATTTTCACATTTGATTTTTTGCCATCACTTCCAATTTAGTGATGGTGCAAATAAAACTGTGGCCAATTTGGCCACTTATATGTGTCCAAAATTGTAGAAAATCAATGAACATTATCTACACCCCTTAACCACAATTGGGCATATTTCAACCAAAACCAATACAGATACCAATATAGATGACTTCTGAAAAATCCATACCTCTTACAAATGCCTTTGATCAACAATTGAACAAATAATTCAGGGGTTTTTGTGGTCGACGTGTAGTGTGCCATAAGAGGCACATATTGGCTTTTGACTAATTCCAAATCTGGGCGGTACATTGAAACCCATGGGAATGTTTTCATCTTGGCCATTACCACATTGACTTCCAATTCCATCACTGCCATTAGTATTTGGAACTGGTTGATAAAAATCCGTTGGCCTTGTTGGATTAGGCCTAGGTTCAAAAGTAGGATTAGTATATACCTGTTGAGAATGCCCCCCAATCCTTATGTTATACAGATTTGAGACATTATTTCCATTATTTCCCACTCCCAATCCAATAGGGATTGTAGTTAGAATGCTTTGAAAAAAACTTTGATTTTGCCCAGAACTTTGATTCCCGATTGGGATTCTATTAGCTTCAGTAAAAACAGTTTCAAAAGTGGGATTGTCAAATACCTGAGAGGAAGGTACTTCAGTAGTTAGATTTGCCAATCCACTGCTTTGTCCAGGATTAACATTTACGTTAACTGGCACTTTCACCATCGATTGGTTTCGTGCTTCGGCAGCCTTAAATATGGCTATCAATACTCTAGCCATATCACTCTCTGGATCATTTAGAATTCTTGCAACTTGTTGAATTAAATTTAATGATTTAATCTCTGAGCCATTTGGTTGGCCACCCCTCATTGCATTCATCTCGTCAGTATCATTTCCACCATTAGAATTGGCAGAGTAGTTGTTATCATTACTGCCATCAGTTGGCGGTTGATTCCTAATCTTTGGTGCCATGTCTTACTTCCAAATTATTAAGAGCCCTCCTTCTAGCGCCAAAAATTGTTAACTATTTTTCTGGTTTGGTCCAATCGACGGGGAATCGACGGGATCCCGTTTCGTGATTTGCTGGAATGTGGATGTGGTAAGGTGGAGTTTGGTTCCTTGCCATATTTCAGGACTTCTCTGGAAGCAAACAATGAAGTGGGTGGAATATGAAAGAAGTAAAATAAATGGACTTTATTAAACTTCAAAGTAGAAGAACAATCAACCCAGAGAGTTGAGTGAACAATTACAAGTTATAGCTACTCCTAGAAAAGAAAAAGATAAAGGCCTGATTGGCGTTGTTTGTGTGTTTGAAACTGCTACTGATTTGTTCTTAAATAGGCCTCCATTCCGTTTGAATTTAAATCTTCCCTCTAGGGTGGCAGTTGAGCCTATTTTGGCTGATAACTTCCACGAACAGTTGAGTCTTTTCTGGCTGATGAATCCATAAAACTGCCCACGTTGAAAAACTGCCTCCATGATTATGAATAACTGCTTCTGGATCGTGGGAATGCCGAATGAACCTCCAACTTACATCAGGCAAATGATAACCAATATTAATTCAGCAATACAACCCAAGTCCACTTTATTACAATGACTCCTAAATCATCTCACATTTTTTCACTTATACCCCCGCCACGTGTCACCCAATCGACGGGTAAAAGAAAATCACAATTTATGGAGCAAACAATACCCCACATATATAATAGCCGCCAACTCAAAAATAGCATCTCTATCAGGAGCTTCAAAACCACCACTTCTCAATCTACCTCACAAACCGATAAAGGACGACTACCCACAGAAAAATCAGACCCCAGATTGGAAGCTCTTCACAACCTCTGCGCATTCTCACACTGAAAAAAAAGATGCTCTATAGATTCAACACTCCCATTACAAACGGGACATATCTCATCCTCCACCAAATTGCACCTAAACAGCGCAACATTGACGGGAAGAATCCTATGCACCACCTTCCGGAAGAAAAAAAAGCGCAACCCTAGAAGGCAAATTGAAACTCCACAACTTTTTCCTCCCCTCAAAACCACAACTAGCTGTCAAAGAACCAAACTTGGAAGAGTAAGCTAAAAATACCCCGACTTAACCGTATCCTGCCCATCCTTCCCAAGTTCCCAACAAAGCTCATCCTCCCTTCTCTCCCTAGGCACATGGATAGCCAAAATTCTGGCTATAACATCATCAGGAAACAGCACACAGCACCCGGATAACAGCTCCCCTGCAAGAAAAGCTGATCCCAATCAATGAGATCCTTGACTTTAAAATTATTAACCCCCACTGGTAGGGATTTATTTGAACATTTCCTTAGGTTGTTGATCAGTGGCATAATTAGCTTTGTTTCAACTACCAAGCCCATCCAGGGAACAGGTTATATTCAATGACATCAAGCAAATTGTTGTGCACAACTTCTTCTTTTTTTTGTCTCAAATATATATGCATCAATTGGTTGTGCATATTTAGTTGAAGAAGTCAAATAAATGGTTAGATTTTCTACGATTCCTCGAGGCCTTTCCAAGACCCAGAGTGTTAGTATAATCGATCCTCGTACTTCACATCCCATGATTTCCATCAATTAGATGCAGTATTTCATCACGTCATTGGAATTGTTGCATGGATTTGCATTACCACCGTTTAATAGCACTGTAGAATTAGGCCATACCCACTTCCCACAAGCTTAAGCCAGATGGTAAACAGCTCAAGCTCAGTTATCTTGGATCCGCTCGAAGAAGAAGAAGAAGAAGAGAGGAGTTCAAAAGTGCATGGCATAACTATAGTGATCCTCACCTCTTTCTGTCCCGCAGCACTATGCATAATATCTTGCTCTTATCGCGCTTGGCTTTTGCATGTGAAGGCAACTCTGGAACGGTATTTTTTTGTGACAAAGTTATTTATCCTTCTTGTAACGTAAGTTCTCGCATTTTCTGAAACAAAAACAACAAAAAAACAGAGCATGTACTATAACTTTAGCACAATCCCATGTTTTGGCCAGGATAAGCTTGAACCCTTTAACATCCTCCATTCAACTTTTCGGCTCCAGTTGGCTTGTTAAACTTCCATCTAACTTAGCCAGGAAGTTAGAATCAAAAAGCTGCATATGATCAATGATCTATCCGGACTATATTATGTATTGGAAACTGTTTAATGACAACTTGAAACATATAACCAGTCTTATTATATACGTAAAAAAATACGTACAAACACAACAATTTATACATTATAACATGTTAATGTGGCAACTCATTCGTTGGCAATTGGACGGATTCTTATTTTGCAAGCACCTACAGCTTTCTATGAGGAAGAAAACAAGTAGCAAATCAAGCCTGGAATCTACTTAAAAGAAATCGATTTCAAGATAACCGTTGGAGCCTCTCTCATCATGGTTACCATCAATACCGGCCTTTTTTCTGGACACCGTTGGGGCAAGAATCCGTTCAATATCAACCGGATTTGGAATCTGGGGTGGGCTTGCGCAACGAATCAAAGCCCAATTCACACCTTCAAAGAAAGGGTGCTGTTTTATTTCTGTTGCGCCTCTTTTGTATGCCAACCTCTTCTTGGGATCTTTCACTAACAAACCCCTTATCAGATCCCTTGCTGCAGAACTGATAACAGGTGACTCGAACCGAACCGGCTGACCAACAACGTTAAACAGTGTGGCACGATTCCCGGACCCTTTAAAAGGAGTTTTACCGATCAATAATTCATACAAAAAAATACCTAACGTCCACCAATCCACTGCACTACCATGACCTTCACCTTTTATGATTTCAGGTGCCAGGTATTCATGGGTCCCGACAAACGACATTGAGCGGGCGCCTGTTGGCTCAGCTATGAGCTCCACCAATGGGGCGACTTGGTTTCCCACTTCGTTCTTTGGTTTTCGTTCTTTATTGGGTTTATTAAGAATGCGAGGCAAGAAACATGCTGTGGTTACCGCACAAGACGGCTCGATGCAAGCAGGTTGGAAACAATATGTTCCAGGCCTAGCTGATGCGGACCTGACAATTCTTGGGCGGCTCGTGCAGCGGAGAGAGAGGTCAAAGTCGGAAAGCATTATGTGTCCATCTTCCCTCACAAGGACGTTTTCAGGCTTAAGATCGCGATAGACAATGCCAAGCATGTGGAGGTATTCAAGAGCAAGGAGAACCTCTGCTACATAAAACCTGCATATGGAAATTCATAAGTTTGATGACAATAAAAGGTGAACATAAAACGACATTACCTCAAGAGAACAGAAGACTAGTGTTCTTTCAATATTTAAGTGATGTGATAACCGAAGAACGTAAACGGGTAACAACTTAGTTTTGCACTCAGTATTCCTCTCTCCACCATTCTCTCCAGTTTCTTACTCTCATTACTTTAGTTTCAACATGCCCAACTCCTTACAACATAGCACGAGTCGGATATTTGGCATGTCCACAATTTCCATCCAAGCGAGGGTGGAAGTAAAAAGGTCGCTGCAGCCCTGCCCCATTGCGTTCATCCCTGCTAAACTGTTCTACCATAAGTTACTGTTAGGAGTCTTCAACACAATGCTCACATCTCCTTGTCGATTTTTTCAGTGAAAAAGGATACCAGCATTTCCGTTTTCCAGACATGGAATATCCTCTTACAAGAACCTTCCCGTGGCATGCACGAACCTCATATTTAGAATTTTAGATAGATTTCTTTCTAAGTTGTAACAGTATTCTTTCTAAGTTGTTAGATAGATTTTCTTTCTATTAACTTAGCAGCACAGAATGCGAAGAATTATCAAGAACAAGAGACACAAAGATTTCTATATGGTACAAGTTACATTGGCTATTGTGTATAGCAAGTATTTATACGCTAGAGTTTACATCACCAATTATGGTACTACCCCTGTCTAGATTTTAGGGGCTCTATCCAAAACGAATCAGGCTTTGCAAGCCCAATACAGTCAGTCAAATCAAGACATTATTTTCCACCTCTATCCATAGGATTGACTTCAAAAACCTTGGAACAAATGGGGACAACAAAATTAACAGTTTGTTATGCTTAAATACCGAGCAACCCTCGTTAGCATATATACTATCAACATTCATTAAAACACAGGTTGCAGATGATTAACATGCAGTTAATAGCACAAATACTCTAGAAACAATGATAAGATAACAAACAATATATCGTAAAGAGTATAAAAAACAGTGGGCAAGCATTCTACCAAAGCATGCACCCATACTATCTCCAAGAGTTACTGATAGACTATGAGATATTAACCATATTGAGATTAGAAGAGGAACAAGTCTCATACCTAACGGCTTCTTCGGGAAATCGCTTTCCTGGTTGCTTCTGCCGGAGTACATGCAAGTCACCTCCTGGGCAAAACTCCATTACCAAGCACGAGACTTTTTCAGTCTCAAAATGACTATATAATGTTGGAAGGAAGGGATGATCCAAGGACTCTAGTATTTCTCTTTCTGTCTGAGCATGAATCAGCTTCTTCTGGGTATCTAGTGATTTTTTGTCTATAACCTTCATGGCAAAGAAGCACTTCGTCCCTCTTAACTCTGAAAGATAGACACTTCCCATATCCCCACGTCCCAACTTCTTCAGCAATCTGAAATGGCTCAAACCCAAAGCACCGTCTTTTTCTTGGAAAACTTGAATGGCTTCCCATCTTGAGTCATTTGCCTTGTGGGGTTTGCTAACACTTCTTCTAAAACTGCTAAAGCTACTATCAAAACTTAAATCACTGCTTGAGCTACCCATGCACGTGCTGCTCTGCTCACTCTCAACAAAATCAGCTTGACTGCTAATTTTAGCAATCCCACTAGCATATTCAAGGCTACTGGACAGATCACTTACTTTAGTTGAAGGTGACCTATCCTTGATATACCCATGATTTGATTCTTTCTTTCCTTGATAAGTTCCACATTCAAGTAAAACCCCAGTGTCGGTAACCATAGGACTTAGATTTGTTGGTATTTGTTCCAAATCAACCAAAGCTAAGCTTGAATATGTTTGATCAGCTAAAGCATTGGTAGTCCACTGGCGTAGAGAATCCATTGATTTGTCCTCTGTTGTATCAAGCTGTGATTTACTTGCATTCGAATTTGAAACGTGCAAAGGTGAAGGCCGGCAAGAATTTCCTTCTAATATTCTTTTACCAACCATTTTCCTTTGCTTAGCACAAGATTTTGTGGCTATTCAGGAAAGAACAAATGCGTAAAGTTAATACCATTAACTCAGCCAAATACACGGCTCTCTTTGTTGTTCAGTTCAATGTTTTTCATCACCAACTCTAACAACACAGATAAGAGGCACCTGCAGCAATAAAGTCAAAAGTTCATGTAAGTTCAAATAGAAGGATACATGCCAAGTCTCAGATATCACCTTTGAATCAAGGAAAAGTATACACACTCGATGCTAAATAGTTACTACATGAATCCAAACATTTCAATTTCATTCTTTCTTCTTCTTTCTTTTTTGCCTTTTTCACTATCCGAAAATCCAGGGACAAAGTCATAAATCCAGATGTACACAGCATCACCAGTGAACCAGATAGATCTACAAGGTATCCTGGTCATAAGAAGCCTAAGGTACTGAAATCTCTGCTCAAATGAGTTGAACATTCTACATATAATTAAGAAATAAAAAGGTTCGATGTAGAACAAGTTACTACTCGGAGTCATACACCCAATTCATTGATTTGAATGGGGTCTTTAGAGGGTATATAACTTTTATCAAGGTTTTATGCATAGGTTAAATGCTACACTTGCTCCTTGGTCCTTATAAGGTGGTAGCTAGAGACCAAAGTTTTTACCCGGAGAGTTTGGGTGCTTTCCTTTCATACTTTGTGGATATATATTATAGGTATTTGAGCGTACAGATGGTTTTTGGTTCACGGGGAATGCTCTAACTGCACACAAAACTTCCAGGATGATCCTTACATCTCAGGAGTGGACCTCAATCAACCTGGTGCAAGAGGGACGTCTCTACTATATATATATATGAGGAGAACACTTTACGCATGCCTCAATCAACATGTTTGCATATTATTCATGTTGTGTAGTTGTCTCCAATTATTTAAGTTTCGAGAAGTTCTAACGAATTTTTCCGACAAAAATGGCCGATGAAAAACGCGGCTCTTGAGCACAGTCGACCCACCTGTTCTGATAGAGACCCTACCAAGGGATCGATCTAAATTAAAACAAAAAATCCAGATGCTAAAAAACAAAGTATATACCATGGAGCAACAAACCCAAAAAGCAAATCGCAGAACCAGTTCAAAAGCCAATAAAAAGGAGAGTACCTGAAGTTGCAAAGATCGGGACTTTAGATTTTTGCTTAGCAAATGCAGGGAAAGCTTGTCCAAAACGTCACAGGTCCAATCCCACAAAGGCCAAAAGTTCTAAACTTGGAGCGTCCATCAATTGCAGGACCCCGGAATTAGTCCTGCGCTCAAGTTGATCGAGACACTCGGTTATAAAAAAAAAATTTGCCAGGACAAGAGGGCTACTTGTGGGGAGAGATGGAGGAGCAGTGAACTCCTCCGAAAACGGGCGGACTGTGGAGAAATAAGAGGAAAGGAAGACAAGCTTTGAGACTGAGTCGGTTGCCTGTTAGTTATAGAGGGAGAGGGAGAGGGAGAGAGAGAGAGAGGGGGGAATAGAATATAGATGGGGTCAAAGTTAAAAACGGTGTCGTTGGAGCACTGGAGAACATCTGTGCCAATTTTTGGGTGCACCCATGTACCATGTTTTTTCAACCGCATAATCACGTGAGAGAATCTCTAAACATAATCATGCGGCTGAAAATTTTTGTACATGAGTATACTAAAAAATTGGTGGAGAGGACTTGATTACCCAATTTTTTTTAGAGGAATTATATATACATTTCGAATTCCAAGCAAAATATATTACTCCCTCCGTCCCTTTTTTATTGTCCAGTATTCTATTTTGGGCTGTCCCTTAATAAGTGTTCATTTTGTAAAGTTAGTGGGTAAAAGTTGGTGTATTATCTATTTTGTCCCTAAAAGTAGATTCCTTTTTGAAAAGTGAGTGAGTAAAAGAGTAATGATGATGGGTAAGTAGGGAAAGTAGAGGAAAAAGTTGGTGGAGAGGACTTGATTACCCAATTTTTTTTAGAGGAATTATATATACATTTCGAATTCCAAGCAAAATATATTATGAATTTGTGAAAGCGTAAATGAGATATGTGTTGCATGAGTAGATATGTGATGTATGGAACATCTATTATTACGAAGCCGGCTCACACTTTTAATCTTCTAAAACTCCTCTTTGCGGGAGGTTCTGGGTTCGACTCCTTGCTGGAGCAATACCTTCGGGGTTCCAAGCTATGGATAGCTTCTGGACTCTGTGCTAACTCTAACACCCCCTACTAACCCCCGTTGATGTATGACGATTGAAAAAAAAAACTACGTACCCGGAGAAACTACAAAATAAAAATAAAAAATGTCACAGTAATTTTCTTGAATGCGGACTTTGGCGCTGTATTTTTGTACGTAGGCGCTCCTCTTCTAACGTAATTAGAGCGCCTGCGTACAAAAGTGAAGCGTGAAAATAAATTTCCATTTTCTTCTCAGCAAGGCCGGCCCAAGGTATTTGGATGCCTTAGGCCGAATGGTGGAATAGTGCCCTATATAGAAAAAAAAAATTGGCAAAAAGACACTACAAAAAATACACTACCAAGATTTGAATCCAAGCATCTTATGTGAAAAAGCAAACACTTTACCATTGAACCACCAAAGAAGTTTGTATTACAGTTGCACACAGAAAATATATATACTTATCTGGAAATGGGTGCCCTATTTTTTGCCCAAAATGTGGAGGTCCAAGGCGGCAGCCTCTTGGGCCTTCTCATTGGGCCGGCCCTGCTTTTCAGCATATTCTTGGCGGATATTAATTATCAAAACACGTCATGTCCGTCATTTTCCCAATAATTAAATCATTCCTTCAGGTGCAATTTGGTCAGTTTAGCCCACCATCATATCTCTTCTTTTTTTTTTTTTTATGAGAAGATTCTTTTTATTTTATTCGGCGTATGAGCGGCTATCTACTTTTCTCATTGACAATTAAAGGTTCTCTCTTTATAATAGTAGATTCATTTGTGATTCTCGTGATTTCATCATATATGTTTATAATGAGGAATGCTGAATCTGATTATAATTTTATATATATACAGACCACATAACAATGAAATCACGTGACAACGACTATTCGTCCATTTGTTTTCCATTTTCAAATAACGTATTTAGAAGAGATTGCGTTATGAACAGTTCAAATTATCAAATTTTTTAACTACGTCACACGATCTTGGACCGGAAACGTCCAATTTCTTCCCAACTATAGAATAGTTGCTCAAATCCAAACAACCTATAAAAAAACGTAACGGAATATGGTTTACCAAGATAGATTAAAAAGGGAAAAAAAAAAAAAGAGCCAGGGAATACGGTTTACCAAGATAGGTACGACGACTTCAAGAAGATAAAATGGCATCTCTACCTGAGCTCGTTCCAGTTTTAATTTGCTCATGTTGTGATGCAAAAATAAATCACGAAAGATTTTTGTGGAAATTTTTTTGACAAGCACAAATCAAAGAAGAATCATTGATGAGGTGCTTTGTTATGGCAACTTTGGTTAGGAGATTCGGATATTTTCTTTACTAGTGTTAACCCGTGCCTACGGCACTACGCATCCCAGTTGGAAGTGGATGACAGTTGTGTGATTTATGTGAAAACCATGGGCACTTAACCGGGAAGTAGGAGGATACATTACAACCTTTAGATCAAATGAATCTAAACCGTTCCAACAACTTGTCTCCGCACCCTTCTGTTTTATAATAGAAATAAAAAAACCTTTTCTTTTCTTTAGTGTCGGTTGTTTTGCCGGCCATGACAATATTACCTCCTTAATTAGTTTTGGCATTTTTCTTCTTGATTTGGATCTTTTTATTACCTACTTTTGGAATTAATTCAATCATCAGAGTTCTCACTATTTTCTTTGTGCACAACGTGTTTATCATTTTCTTGTGAATTCAGAAGTACGTATGTTAGAACGAAATCTAACACATTCGTCTACCGGAACAATATCTAGTTGTTCTTTTGCTTCCATGTCGCATCACATAAGTTGGATGTAGGCATGTCAATGGATCAAGATTCGATCCGAGAATATCTAAAACTGATAACGTCAATCAGATAATCAGAATACTAGTACGATTGCCTGATCGGGTTCGGATATATCGGATCCAATCCTATAGTAAAAAAGGTTACCTCGTCATAAAAAACAGGCCTTGCACGGTTCACTCTCAACTCTCAAGCACGCCTGGGAATATATGCATCAACTTTAATCTTTCAAATCTTTTGCTTTGATTTTTCATACGTATTGCTTACTGTTTTTTTCCCACTTTTTGAACTCCAATTAGGTTATAGACGAGGTAGGAAACAGAAATTCGATTTGAATTTTGTTCGTTCGTGCTCTTAGATTGTTACGTACTTACACGTGGTGTTCCGTGTATCATACGATTTGTATCGTCTCCTTCCAAAATTTATACGTAATCCACCTGGCCGCATCCTTGTTGTGTAAAAATCCTACAATACGATGACATATCCTACGATACATTCGCGTATCCCGATTCGGTATCATACAATAAGTTATTGGACAAAAGCCAATCCATGTTTCAAGAAGCAAAACTCCAAACACATTCTAAATCCTTTGATCTAATTGTGGCCACAATAAAAACCATTTAATAAAGGATACCAAAACTCAATCCATTAGAGTTTGAATAGAAAGAAAGTGTCTTTTGATCATTGCAGCATGAATCGTAGTATAAGGGTTCTTCTCCTCTTCTTTTGGCCAAGGCACTCGAAAAGCCTCAATTTGTCAAACCCCAGTAGAGAGACTTGAAATTTTTTATCCTAAAAACATATTTTCTTTATACAAAACATTTATTTTTCATATATACAACATTTTCTTAAGATTGTAATTAGATATATCTATTGATCGTATATTAACTTTTTGGTAACGTATCTTACCGTAAGTAACCGTACCCCGATACACTTCATCAAATGGAAGAAATTGTACACTATATGTATCCTGATTTGGAAACACTACCTACTTATGCTTGGTACTTTTTGTTTTCGCTTTTTTCTTTGTTGTTTGAAATCAATTTCAGGTTACTGCCAGCCTGAAATTAATGTCTTCAAATTAGAATTTTTAGATTTTATTTGCAAGAATTTTGCGCAAGTGGAAAAATTCGAATCAGATTCAAATTTTTGGATTGAATATACAACTTTTTGAATTGGGATTCGAATTACCAAAAATGAGAAATCTACTCGGATTTGAGGTATTTCATATCGGATCGAAACTAATCCATTGAAAGGCCTAGTTGGATGGATGCAAGGTGAATACAAATTGAACCGCTCACATCACAGAAAGGCCTAGTTGGATGGATGCAAGGTGAATACAAATTGAACCGCTCACATCACAGTAGTCGCGTAAAAGCCGTAAGCCGGTGGAAGGCATAAAGGATGACACCACTTATGAATAATTAGTTAGTGATCCTGGAAAGCCCAGACTAAATGTGAGACCCGGGCTCCACAAGAATGCCGTCACATAGTACCCAAATCTACCTGTCTTTTCTATTTTTCTAATCTTACCCCAATCTACATTATATCCAAACATTTATGCGAGACCCGCAATCCACAAGACTGAAAAGAATTGAAGCACCACAACCCCAGGTGCCTAATAAATTTTCCATTCTCTTTTTGTCTTCTGACAATAACAACTAAGCAATGGCATTTGAGATTTTTTATTAGAAAATAGTTTTTCTTTGCTTTTTGTGATTTTTTCCCTGTGTAACTGTGGTTAAGTTTAGAGTATGGCCATTTATTGATTGATAAGAACCAATGAAAAAGTGGGTAACGTGGGTGAACAAAATTGCACTCAAAGCATCGCCCCATCTCATCGCAACAAGCATACAAATGAACACCTCATTTTGCAAAAACAAATTTGATTCATAGCCTCGTCTTCACAATTGCAAGCCTTCCAAGTTAGTAGTAACAAAGTGAAAGTGTTAGGACAGACATTACACTGTCTGAAACAGCGCAATTGCATCAATTGGAGTATTTGCATTCAAACAAGAAATTCCACAAGACGATCTGGTGCTTATCTACGTGAAATGTTTTTTGGGTTTGAAAAGCATAGATTTGAAGAAGACCGAAACCTAAAAATCTGATGGAGTTATCTTTACAATTACCATCAAATTGTGTTCAAATTTCCCTTAGATATGCTTGATTGATAAACGGGAGCATCCCCGCTTGGTGAACAATGAAGAGAAAGAAAAGGGTGAGAAAAGAAGAATGAAAACAGTAGCATGCCCATATACCAAATATGGTATACTGCCCAGAAACTAACTGAACCATTTTTTCAATAACACTGGGGGTACGGGCCAACTTACACACATCGACTAATCCCTAGGAACCAACCCCACCATCAACTAGCGAGAGCCCAATTAAAACTGGGACAAAACCGTGTATGGATTGAGCATGCTTAATTCCAATGAGATTTATTTTTGAAAGTGGCCATAATATCTTCAATGCTCCATTGAGGTTTGAAGCACACCAGCACAAGGTAGCGGCATGCTTAAAACCAACGGTTATTAAGGGAGATCTCAAGACCATCCAAACTGCCCGATACCTTACTACATGCTAGAATTATACAGGTTGAAACAAAGGGGGGGAAAAGAAACCCGAAATGGGTTTCGAAGAAAAACAAACAATCTGGCCATAATATTTTTGTAAATGAGATTTATTTTTGAAAATGGCCATAATATCTTCAATGCTCCATTGAGGTTTGAAGCCCACCAGCACAAGGTAGCGACATGCTTAAAACCACCGGTTATTAAGGGAGATCTCAAGACCATCCAAACTGCCCAATACCTTACTACATGCTAGAATTATACAGGTTGAAACCAAGGGGGAAAAAAGAAATCCGAAATGGGTTTCGAAGAAAAACAAACAATCTGGCCGTAAGGAAACTACGCCGAATCATTATGACGAGAAAAACTATACCAAATCATGGAACACTAAACAGCTATGTGGTTTATGAATACAGAATTTTGAAGCAAGCAAGCTTAAGAGGGTAAATGTCAAACAAGAGGAGGTATCTTAACCCTGTAACTGATTTTGTGCCAATCAGCAAGGGAAGTTGAACTATCTTTGCCCAAAACCTGGAAAATGTCAAGTTTAAACTATCCAATAAGACCTGCAATAATTTCAGGTCCAATGGTTTGAGTCCTGCCTCATATTATGCTATCAATTTAAACCTGCAGGGTGGTGTCCATCTAATACGGTTGCCTAAACAGTTAAACCATATGATATTTCCTACTCCAGTCATACAATGCTGCAAGAGGAAATGTAGAGAGCTATCTTGTAACAGACTAGATGGTCATGGTCATGGTTACAAGGCCCAAATGAAGTGCTAAAGTAAACATAATAGCTAAACACATCTATTACACAAGAATTGTCTGATCTAGATCAAACTAGAGGAGAAGGTAGCAAGCTTGGAACGATGATGTACTTGACACAAGAAACTAAAGAGAAATTTAGTTCAGAAAACCATGATCATACACCACATACTAAATGAAGATGCTATAATATTCTTCTACCACAGATAAAATGAGCCAGACTAGCCTCTTCTGATCTCTAACGTGTCGTTGGTTGCAGTAGAAGCATAAACCACTAGAACTCAAGCCAAGCACCTATTAATCCACAAGGGGGAAGAATGCAAGAAACTAGAGAGACTTGTAAGAAGCTTATACAGAAGGCTTAAGCAAGGCTTCATGGGAAGGCATTTTTTTCTACCTTGAATAAGGATGGTATCGGCTACTGCCGCTATAGCCTCCCCTTCCATACTGCCCACCTACTCCACCATAACTAGCACCAGGACCAGATTCATAACCGTCATAGCTTGAAGCTCCATAACTCCCATAACCTTCGCCCCGACCATATCCGCCTAAACCACTTCCTCCATAACCCCCACTCAACCCACCACCATAGGATCCAAAGCGGCTAGAATAACCGAGGGAAGATTCACCTCGATATGCTCCTAAGCTACTGGTTCCAAAATCTCCGTAACCACCAAATTCACTCCCACCGCCACCGTACGCACCATATCCACCAAACCTAGTGCCAATACCTCCTGGTGTCCTATTGGGGCCAGGACCAAAACCTCCATCAAAACCCACATATGAGCTGCCAAATCCACCCAAGTTATCATTGAAAGAACGAGCCCTAGAATTGCTACCATATGCAGGTGTAGGTGGTGGTTTTGAGGTTTTCTTTGGTTCTGCTTTCTTGATCTCCACCTACAACAAAGCAACTTAGTTAACCTATTTTCTATTAGATGCAAACTATTGTGAAGAGTCCTCCTGAGAAGATGATCTAACACTGAAAAACTTCATCCAACATCAGAAGTAAGCTCCCAAAAGTAATTACATCTAAGACAATATTTAAAGAAGTATACAGTGTAGAAATGCATGGCATACATAATACTGAGGACAAAAGAGAATTCAGTTTTGCATGCCCTGGAAAAAGTAAAAACATGTATCTGATTACATATTGATATCTTGGGGACCATAGAACTAAGCTCACCTGGGTACCCTCCATATCAATTATATTTCCTTTGGATAAAATTTCATCAACAACTTCCTCATTGTCAAATATTATAAATCCAAATCCTCGAGAACGGTTGGTCTCGCGATCACGAATGATTTGGTGCTCAACAACTTTCCCGTACTTGGAGAAGAAACCCTGGAACTCATCTGATCAATTCAACATACTCAAAAAACGTTACAAGAGTTCAAATAAATGGCACATGAAATATGTCTACATGAACTGAAAGCAAGAAAAGCAAACCTTCAGTAACTGTTGATGGCACGCCCCCAACAAATATCTTCTTTGTTTTGAATCCACCTGATTGCCCTGCTCCTTTTGGAATAGTTCTTTTAATCTCAACCTACCCATATTCACACAGCAAATAAAAACAGGTCAATATGCATATAGAATTACAATTATACCAGAGATCGATCATCACTAGCACGAGTTCAAATTCCCAAGTCCAAAAGAATCTTACCTGCTTTCCATTGATGATGTGGTTATCTACAATAACCTTGTCAACAACTGAAGGATCAGCATAGGTGATGAATCCAAAACCTCTTGGATTCCCTGTATGCCGATCTTTCATTATCACTGAGTCTGTAATCTCTCCATACTTCCCAAAGTGCTCATTGAAAGTAGCTGTTTTCAACAAATGACAATACCACATCAGCCAATAAACAGTACTGAACATCTAATGAACATCATGCTGATATCAGGCATGCTATTCATCATTAAATTGGTCAATTTGAAGCAACCTGGAATTTACAGGTACCAAACATGAAGTATTAATCAGTGAAAACTCCTAAACATGGGAATGGATGCCATAAGCAGTTTTCCCGAAATAGATTCTACATCAGCTAATAAAAGGTACAGGAGGCCTAATCATCAAAAGTACAGAATGCCTAATCACCATTAATTATGATACTGATGATAGGGATGCTATTCATCATCAAGTTGGCCAAATAAAACCAATGTAAAATGTAAAGATACCAAACGTGATGTATGAACAAGTGAACACTTAAGCATGCAATGCCATAATCCAATCAAGATGCAGATATCATATCACCTCATTACAAACAGGCTAGCCAACCTTACCAACAAAACTTTGAGAGAAAAAAAACCTAATAGTATACTAGCATTTCTTATGATCATCAAGAAACCGCATCCCCAAATAAGCATTCTCAAGTTGCCCTCAGCACGAGAGGCCCAACAGACCATGAAGTTCACTATCCCAACCAATTTATCATCTCCAATTAGAGAATCCAATTAAAAACTAACAAACTAACACTAACAAGTCACAAGTATAACCAACCCATAATTCTCCAGACGTAAAAATGCAACACGATTCAGTAATTTGACCACAACCAGGCTGTTAATGCACTAAAAGGAACATGTCCATTGACAAAGCAAGGAGACTAGGAGAGTCTACAAATCAACAAACCGCCATACGTTTAATCACATTGCACGCATCAGAGTACATTCTAGTATTCTACAAAGTACACACACATAAAGCTAAACACATACACACACACATCTCTTATCTATTATAAATGCAACACCCCTTTGTGGTGTGATTCGGATGAACATCAAATGCTAGAGGCACATCGGTGTGGCACACCTCAGCCACACCTCTCTTTTCTACTTTCACATCACAGAGCGTCTAGTATCTATCTATCTATATATGTATATGTACATATGGAGAGAGAGAGAGAGAGAGAGAGAGAGAGATACCATTAGTTGTGTCTTTTGCCAATCCCCCGATGAAGATCTTCCTGAAATTCAAACAATTAAAGTTCAAAATTAGGGTAGGAAATTCTTGAACAGCCAAGTTATTAAAAACGAATGAGATGAAAAAGGCGTGAAAAGGGCATCTATCTAACCCAGGACTAGCACCATCATCTCCTGAGCGGGGGTTGAAGGTCTTCGATTTCGAACCCATGATCTATCTCTCTCACCAGCTCTCTCTCTCCCTCTGGTTTGCCTCGGGAGACTTTCACACGATGATGAAAATATCTTCTAGGGTTTGTGATAAAGCATATGTCGAGGGGTGGAATGGATCTAGGGGTCGCTACAAATGGTTTGCGTAATTGTACAATGTTTCTAAAGCTAAAAGCGTTTTCAGTACCAACGTTTTAATTATTGCGGCCCAAAGGCCAAAGCTATGATGAGCGTCGCAACCCGTTGCTGGCCGAAAACTTTTACCGTTTAAAAGCGTTCTTATTAATAACGCTTCCCATTTGTTTCTGGACTCAAACTTTTACTTCTGGCCGCAAACTTTTGTGTCCAGGGCGCAAACTTTGACGCTTAGGTTAAAAAGCGGGGAAAATGACGGCCAATGACCTGTTTTGATAATTAATACCCATCAAGGACATTTTTAGCATTAACAAATGTTCTTAGGTTGTTCTTGGCGGATATTAATTATCAAAACACGTCCTGAGCCGTCATTTTACTGCTTAGTGTTTACGCTTTTCTTTTGTTGCGGCGGTTGGGCCAGAAATTGGCTTGTAAATTGGGCCAGTTGGACTTCTTGGGCTTGAAGTATACCTACCTATAAATTAAGTCCAAAAACAATTGAAATAGGTCCAAACTAATTTTTAAAAATCTTTCTATTAAAAATTATGTACAAAAAAAAATACAAAAGAATCGGAGAATCGCCTTTGACCTCTCAAAAATTGCGCGTATAGAGATTTAAAAAAGAATTGATCTGATCCAAGTCCGAATCTATCTAGCATCCCAAAATTCTTAAAAGAAAGTCCAATGGCAGCATTACAGATGAATCTACAAAAAGAATTTCATTGTGTAAATGGAAAACTCAACATTGCTGCTACAAAAATTGCAAAATCTTATGGAAACCCTATTATTCTTGCACAATATATAGCATAGTAGGACAATTAAAACATAGAGTTCCATTTTCGAAAAGCAATGAAAAGGGTGACAATGAAAAGACCGAGATGGACAACTAGTAGAAAGACAGGGAAAAAAGTCACAAATAAAAGACTAAAAGAAAAAGATCCTTTTTTTTTTTAACAGATGTTGGACTGGACCGGCCAGAAATTGGATTGTAAATTGGGCCTGTTAGACTTTTTGGGCTTGAAGTAGACCTACCTATATATTAAGCCCAAAAACAATTGAAATAGGTCCAAACTAATTTTTAAAAATCTTCCAAGTGACCCCAAAATGCTTCTTTTTCTTTTCTTTTTCCCTCAAAAATCTCCGAGATAAATATTTCCGCCATTATTTTTTAAAATTATTTTCATAAGATTTCTTGGTTTTTTTGGCCATTAGTTGAATCTTTTGTTTATCCACAAAGATGACGACCTTCCTGAAATTCAAACAATAATAATGGAAAATTATACTAGAAATGGTATGTTTTAAAATTTCAATTTTTTTCCCCCAAAATCGACCTTAAAAAAAATGTAATTGAATCAAACCTCAAGCTAGGTTTGGATTAAAAAGTTGAGTAACTTTTTTTTTGTCTTTATTCAAATTTTTTTCGTATTTATTAATTTTGCGTTAAATTTTTATGACTTATTGGTTCATCCTGATGAGATGAATTAATTAGTCATAAAAGTTTGATGCAATTTTTTTCACCCGAGCAAAGCTATTGATACCTTCTTTTTTTTCATAGAAAACAACTACTGTAGTGCAGTTGACTGTCTCATTTGGTCTCCCAAGTGGAGCGGTGAGTTCAAGCCCACGAAGTAATTTCTGGACCCTTTGTAAACTATCATCCTAACTAATTAACCAATTTTCAAAGGTGACAAAAAAAAGTTCATGGAATAAAAAATGAAGTGAAGTATTTTTATATGGCGTGTACTTTTCTTTTTTCACCCAACCAGGGCATTTCCCTTTTGGACTCCAAAATTCACTCACTCTCTCTCTCTCTCTCTCTCTCTACACCTCTCTCAAGTCTCAATTCTCCCAACTTTATTTTCCCCTAAAATGGAAGAGTGAACCCATTTGCCTGCGGATCAAAAAAAAACCAGTTGCCTTCCACAGTAGGAATTGCAATCTAGATACTGTGAAAACCTCTGGGTTTTTCCCTACTCTTGCAGAATTGGTGAGAAATGAAAGCCACAAAGATCCAATTTTTTCCGAGGCAATCCATAGTTTCATGGGGGTTTTTTGCACTGGGAGTGGGAGCCCTCTGAACCAACGAGTGTAAGTTCTCTACACGTAATTCTTGCTAAATTTCTTTCAATCTGGTTTGATTGACATCTCTCTTTGGTTGTGTTACTCATCTCACAACTGGAGGTCTGAAAATTAGTTTCAGTTGCAGGGTATATGTTTCATGTATTGATTTTGGTTTTGGTTTTGGTTTTGGTTTTGGATACATTATATCTTCAATTGTAGGACAATGGATGAACCAATGATTGATACTGAGTTAAACGAGCTTCGTAATGATGAAGAAAGGATTGTGCAATTAGAAGGAAATTTACTGGAGTTGAATGAGTACCCAACAGATTCAGTGCACATCCATGAAGGTACTGAATTTACTGAATGTGGGCAAAAGAAAGATGATTCATTTACAAATGAATTGGATCCTTTTATTGGTCAACGTTTTCGTAGTGAAGAAGAAGCTTTCATTTGCTACAGACAATATGCATGTAGGAATGGATTTTCAGTCCGGAAAGATCGATCTTTCGTAAAAAATGAAGAAGTAAGAAGACGTGACTTTTGTTGTCAACGTGAAGGAAAACCTCCTGTGAAACTTATTGATCCATCCAAGGAACAACGAAATAGAAAATCGGTAAAATGTGGATGCAAAGCTCGGATGCGTATCACTTTAAGAAAATCTGGGGATATGTTTCCTCAAGAATGGCATGTCACAGAGTTTGTTAAAGAGCACAACCATGAACGGTTGACTCCCACAGGAGTTCGGTTTCTTCCAGAATATAGAAAAAATACTAAGGAGGATGAAGATGGTTTTCTTTTATTAGAAGAAGTCCTTTCGGAAGACTCTGTTAGCAATGAATTTGATCCTTTTATTGGTCAATGTTTTCTTAGTGAAGAAGAAGCTTTTATTTGCTACAAACAATATGCAAGTAGGAATGGATTTTCAATTCGTAAAGATCGCACATTCAAAAAAAATGAAGAATTAAGAAGACGTGACTTTTGTTGTCAATGTCATGGAAAACGTCCTTTGAAACTTCTAGATCCATCCAAGGGACAACGAAACAGAAAATCTATAAAATGTGGATGCAGAGCTCGGATGCGTATCACTTGGAGAAAATCATTCGATATTTTCCCTCAAGAATGGCAGATCACAGAGTTTGTTAAAGAACACACCCATGACCTCTTGACTCCTACAGAAGTTCGGTTTCCTCCAGTAAATCAAAAAATTAAAGAGGAGGATGAAGCTCGTATTCTTTCACTAAAAGAAGAAGGCCATTCGGTTGGACAAATAGTGCGTGTCATGCAACTTGAAAAATATTTGAATCATGACTATCTTCCATTCTTTGAGAAAGATGTTTGCGACCTTTTTACTAGAATAAAAGGGAAGGATGGAGTCAATGATGCAACTGATCTTTTAAAACATTGTGAAGCTGCAAAAGCAGAAAATTGTGAGTTTCGATATGCATTTACAATAGACGAAGAAAGAAAGTTGGAGCATCTTTTTTGGTCTCCAGCCCACTCTTTTGATTGGTACCAAAAATATGGGGATGTTGTTGTGTTTGATACTACTTACAAGATCAATGCATATGAAATACCTTTTGGCATTTTTGTGGGAGTCAATGACAATGGGAAGACAATATTGTTTGGATGTGCACTTCTCCGAAACAAGACTACTAGTGCTTTTCAGTGGTTGATGAAGGTAAGTTATACAACCACAATTTTTTGGATGTATATTTATTCTGGTTTTATATTCGTTTCGGGTTTTGATACAATTAACTGTAATTTGTAGACATTTGTATCTTTGATGAAGAAACAACCAAAGACCATCCTAACTGATCAAGATCCAAGGATGACTGAAGCAATTGCAAAAGAGTTTTCATCAACAAAACATTGCTTTTGCATATGGCACATTACCAGTAAATTTAGTGGTTGGTTTATGGGTGTTCTTCGAAGAAACTATCCATGCTGGTGTGCTGATTTTGATAAGTTATATCACTTGGATACTCCAGAAGAATTTGAGTATCAGTGGTCTCGAGTAGTTACAAAATATAATTTGCATAGCAACAAGCATGTTGCTGGTTTGTATGAAATTAAGCATTTTTGGGTGCCTGCTTACTTGCGTGATCATTTCTTTGGAGGGATGACAACGATGGGAAGATCAGAGAGTATAAATGCATTCATAAAGCGTTTCACTAGCTCTCATACGAATATGGAACAATTTGTCCGACAGGTTAGTAATCTTTTTCATACCGTATTTACTTGGGAAAGATTGATTAGTTTATTTCAGCTTCAGTTCATTCCAAGGCTTCATCCAGCACTGAAACATGCTGTTCACTGTGTTCAGAACAATGCCTGTCTCAATGCAAGGGATGAATTGCAAAATGCAGCACTCTGTCCAGCAAAAACAGTGTTGTATACTTCTACGGTTGTTAAGGTTCTTTTACAACTGTGGTGCTGTGTCAAAGTAATTCTGGATTTGTTTATTTTGGCTTTCGATTCATACAAAGGCTTCATCATCCAGGATCCTTCAGCACTGGAGCATACTGTTCAGAATGATTCCTGTATTAATGGAAGGGATGAATTGCAAAATGCAGCACTCAGTCCTGAATCTAAGGTTGTCAAGGTTGTTTTAAAACTGCGGTGTTGCGTCAAAGTATTACTTGATTTGTTGATTTCGTCTTTCAGTTCATACAAAGGCTTCATCCATCCAGTATCATTCAACACCGAAGTGTGCTGTTCAGAATGATTATTGTCTAAACGCAGGGGTTGAATTTTAAAATGCAGCACTTGGTCCGAGTTTTACGTACAACTAAGATTGTTAAGGTTATTTTAAAACTGCAGCATTGTGTCAAAGTATTGCAATGGAATTATGGAAAGATCTTTTATTGGGTGGTAATTCTTATGTTGATATGGCAAAGTTGCAATTGATGGCATACTTGTCTCGTTAAACAGTTGATTTTCATTATGAAGAATCTGGATGAGTAATTTTGTGTTACTTTAATCCCATCAGAAGCTCGAGGAAGATCTACAAATGCAAGGTCTAAAATTAAAATGGCACGAAAATAATATCAAAATTTTTGAGTCTCAGATATGCAGATTGGAGGCGTCCATTCGAGATATGCAAGGTATATTGTTTTCCGAGTTTTAGTTTAGCCGTGTGTAGTGTCCATGACTTTAATCTTCAAATTTATAATTTGCATGTTACAAAAATTATCTTTTCAAAAAACAAATCATGGCGTCTGCGAGAAATTACTATCTTTATTGATATGCTGGCATACCAAATTGGACTGATGCAAGATTCAAGGGAGAATTATGATTTGAGTGATGGGTGTATCAGTCATACTCTTTGAAAAGTTGCCCCCTAATTAGGCAGAGGGAACAATGTGATTGATGTTTGTCAACAAAAAAAATTTAGTATGCACAACTCACTCAATTGCATTATTTACATCCTACCCCTTGTTCATTCCAAAGATGAACTTCCTTCTCTTTGATTCTCTCTTTGGTAAGAGTTTATTGAAGAAACATAGTACAAATGAGAAGAACACAAAACGGGGAGCTAATATCTTTCAATTATAACAAGTTCCTTCTCTCCGATTACTGCTACATGAAATTGAGTTATTTTTACAAGATATTGTTTGGACCTCAATAGTTACATTTTGAACTTTGGTGGCACCACTTCGGAAAGGAAATTGTTTTGAGTTTTTCCATAAGTTTAAGACCTTGATTCCCTTGTGATCATGTGTTGTTTGCTCAAATTATTTCATTAGATTTTTTCCTGACAATTATTTTGTCAGTTAGTCTTGGGACATATGAATTGTCGAGTGCTCCATTGATGGAAGCTGAGGACTATAATCGAGTGGAAAGTGAGGAGGAATCAGTAGACCATATCATAAAGCATGAAAAATCTGCAGCTGGCATTTTGTGCTCGCTGAAAAGTAGTCATGGTAGTCAAGCTTCTCATCTTCTGTTGACCAAGGATGTTCTGGGTATTGTTGCTCAACTTGGGAAAGTGGATGATGACAATCTCAGCAGGTTCGTTGGGGAATTGTTGCTGTTCGTGTTTTGATAGTTTACTTTGTGATTGTACCGTATATATTGTTTTGCATTTAGCTTTGTTTGATCATTTATCATACATTTTGTCATGGAGATGGTAAAGAATTATTTGGCCTATGCTAATGACATATAGGGCTACTGATTGAATAGAGGTCTTCTGGACCATGTGTAATTAGCCAATTAGGTCAATTGGGCATGGATGTATGTACTTACGAGTGGGTACTAATACTATGGGTGTAGTTTTTACAAAGATGTCTTGGCGATGGCTTGCTAACTTCACTTGATTAAGGGCTCCTCAGAGAGTCTTGCTATTGTCAGTAATCTTTAGTATACTTGACCATGTTCTATACTCTTCCTCTGGATCCAGGCTTCTCGCAGAGTACCTTGGGATAGAAACTATGTTGGCAATTGTCTGCAAGACTAGTGATTCTGTTAAAGGTCTGGAAACATATGAGAAAGATGGTTCTATAACTAAAAGTTCTGGTATTCACGGGCTTGGAATTTCTATAGGGAGGAAGTTGGATGGTCGTTTTCTCGTCATTTGTCTAGAGAATTTAAGGTATCTGACCAATGAATCATCCTTTTGTCTTGCTACCTAGAGTTGTATTTTGGGGACATTTTATGACATTTTTTTCCATCTCAGACCATATTCTGGCGAGTTTATATGTGATGACCCCCAACATAGGCTGGATCTTCTGAAGCCAAGATTACCAAATGGGGAACCTCCACCTGGCTTTCTTGAGTTTGCGGTGAATATGATCAACATTGATAATGACAACTTATTTTGTGTCACGGCCAATGGTCATGGCCTACGGGAGATTCTTTTCTTTAACCTCTTCTCCGGTCTTCAAGTGTACAGAACAAGAACAGATATGCTACGGGCTCTTCCTTGTATAAGTAGTGGAGCCATATCTTTAGACGGTGGGATAATAAAGACTACTGGCATGTTTTCCCTGGGAAACCGGTAAGAATCTCTGCCTAATAGGGCCATGTTCCAACTATGTATGTTAGTAGATTCTAAGTTTTGTTTTTCTTCCTGCTTCTGCATTCGTCCTTTTGAATCACTATATTCTAAGGGAAAACATAGCTGTAAAATTCCCGAAAAGCTGTGGAACGTCAAATCTACGTGCCAACTATTTTGAAAGTGCAAGGCGGATAACAGAGATGAAATGGGACAAAGAAAGGAGACTGGAAGACATGCAGAGGGAACGGGTCTTACTGGACAACACAAGGTACAATTTCGACATAAAGAAAAAAGAGCTTCTCAAGTTCATCGCGGAAAGCTCGTCATATGTGACTCAGGTAATTAAAGCCCTTGTGTGTATCTTGACTAATAGTGTACCTATCGAAGTAGTAATTCACTTCTGTATCTAATCAGTGGCTGCCACACAGATTAACAGCAAGTACACGTTAGCTTGCACTGAATTTTTTTTCATAGTTTTCTTGTTTGGTACAATTACTCAGGAACAACTTAATTTTATGTCGAGAGGAAGGTACTATAATTCTGTACAAGGCACAGTAGTCACAACTTACAGCTTTTTCTGCCCCGGAAGTTTTGCCACAATGTTTGTTTGTCACAAGTTTGACAAAAAAAAAAAAAAGACTTCTGAAATGACTTCATTTCAATGCTTTTTGGCTTCTGCTTTTTATTAAGCCGCTTTTACATCAGTGCAAAACAAATACCCACCTATGGTGACTTAGCGGAAGTTAGAGATCCAAATTCTCGTATGATAACTGAGTGCTTGGTTTTTATCCCCGAAGATTTTCATAATCAGAATCAAACCTGGTTCTTTTACTTAGCTACTCTTTATGATTTATGAACTATGGTATTAGATGAAACTCTCGCTCTCTCTTCTGAAGTCTTATTCTATAATCAAATGGTAGCTCCAAACTGTGAATGAAGCAGTTTTCTTGTAGATGAACAAAGAATATGTCAAAGGTTAAGGAAGGAATGAATCTGGTTGATCATGTTCATTTCTGGATTAGCAAATTAGGTTTTTTTTTGTGGGGTAAATAGATTAGCAAATTAAGTCCCTAGCTCTAAAAGCTTGATAAGTACGCACGGAGTTTAATCCTTCATAAAAATGTGATGGAACTTTGAGATATGCTCTAATTATACAATGTGCAGCATCAGATTCAGGCAGGGCGATTGACTTCGACGTGATATCTGCATCGAAGGTTCTTGGAGATTGCTTATTTTCTCTCCGCGCTAATTTCTATATATGATCCTCAATGGAAACTTTCCCGGAGCTTGGCTCCGGGGACTTTCGCGATAGGAGTTCAGAAGCCTTGGGGTTTTGCTGTCTTCAGTCTTTGTTCAGTGGATAGTGATTCTTGTAAATTCACCGAGCCCCCTCATCTTTTATTGTCTACCTTAGCTTTGGATGTAGGGGCTAAAACTTGTAACAAAAGTACAATGTGAAATTCTGTATCACTTTCTCTTACCGATTTTTCCCGCAAATCGAGGATCCTCAATGGGTTTGTTTGGTTTGGGTTTTGAGGGTGATGAGTAAAGAGAGAGGTAGAAAAATGAGAGTAATAAATGGAGAAAATTTATTAGGACCATGTGCAAAGAGAGGGGTTGGTTACAGAGACTCAAAGCGAACACAGTCGAAGTGTTCGTGTTTTCATGGCATGCAGGTTATCCAAGACTAGTACTAATATTAACTTCAAATATGGGGTTTATTAGTTGTTACTCATCTTTCCTTGTCCAATTACGTCTCATATATCAACTTTTCCTTTTCCAAATTAGTACATCTCATGGGCTCTCCTCTCTCTCTCTCTCTCTCTCTCTCTCTCTCTCTCTCTCTCATTTGGGGTTTAGGCTCCGTTTCAGAACGCAAAAAAAGTTCTTATTTTTTAAGAAGGCAATTTCAAACTAAAAAATTAGAGGTTTATTGAAATCTAAAAATATGCAGTATGAATCTTGTTTGAAAGATCTCGATGAGATTTTTTATACAATACATAGAAATTAAACTAGGTTCCAGGAAATATCATGTTACGTCTTTGTTCTCGTCTGTTCCCCTTAACTAGAAAACCAGAGTTTGTTCTTGTTTGACCATCGATCTCTCCTGATCAAAAAATTAGTTTACAAATTAGTCAAGTCGTAATGGAAGAGAAAAATCATTCACTTCTTTTTTGATCGGCGAAAATTAAAATAATTTGTAATGCCTATTAGTAAAACGAGGTTGAGTATATTTGGAATTTTTTTTGTTCTATACTGAAATCAACCATTGGAGACAGGGTTGTATAATTTAGCAAAAAAAACACTTTTTGGTGCCAAATTATACATATGACTATAGCCGTTATTCAACCACCATTGGAGATGCTCTTGGAGCTTAGAAGAGCAACATTCTAAAAAGTCTTATCGTCTAGTAAAAGCTGCTTTGGTGATCGATAATTCTTTCACGTAATTGACGAATATCTTGGGGGCTTCTTCGCCAATCACCATAAATAGAAAAAGTTCATCTAAACGACTAGTTCGCCATTGTCAGATTAATGGCAAGCCTTACAGGAAAACTGGCTCTCGTATTTTCCGTAAGTTATTAGAAAATACAAATTCATGTTATCATAAAACAAACAGAGATATATCTCGCGTAGGGGTTTGGACGGGGTTGGGTTGGTTGAGTTTCTGGGCCGTTTTGAATCGTCACGGGCGGGTTGGAGTAAAAGTTTTGAGAAAACAAGTGTAAATGAATCCTCGAAAACAATATGTGAATTGAATGTTCTAAAACAACATAGTAGTGAGAAATAAGCATTCATATTGTTACCAACTGGAAAATTAACAAGTCTATTGATCTATTATCCGTTTGATTAGCGAGAAAATTATAATGGAAAGTGAAAATGATAGAAAGTGAAGTGAAAGAAAAAAATATTTTTTTTTCTCACATCTGTTTAATTAGAATGAAAGTTTTGCAAGAAAATAATAAATAAAATAACCTATCCTTTTTGAAAAGGAGAAAACTTAAAGTTAGAGAAATTATTGCTGAAATTATTAGAAGAGAAAAGGTGGAGGAAAAATGATAAAGAAGGAGGTTAGAGCTAATTGTTGTTGATTTTCTCAAAAAAATAAAATTTTCCTACACATTTTGCGAGAAAAAATAAGGCAAACTCTCAAGTTTTAAAGGGTTGTACGGGAAAGTCCACTTTCTAGGACATTCTTGCTAAATGAACACAAAAAAGTACTCCGTATATTTATGTTATCTTTCTTGCATTTTATACTATTATCTCGCTAATATACACAAATTTAAGTAAAAACTTCATTAATAGCAAAGTCATAAATTTAAATGTGTGGAATTTATTTTTAAAAATTTGAGTCGAACCATATTCAAGTTTATAAATTTGGATAAGTTTGGGTAAAGGGTGGAAGAGGGTTTTAAGTGATTTTTACTCAAAAGTAAGGAGTAAGAACATTTCCAGTCTTACCCAAAATTGGGTCAAAATTCATTTTTGGTCCGACTAACTCCAATAGCAAAATGATTCCTTACTTAAATATATTATTTTTTTATGCTTTCAAGACTATTTCCCTCCATTTTTTGTTTTCCTCAATAATCGGCCAAAATGGTAGCACACATCTCTTCTTAACAACGTGGTTCTTATTCCGCAACAAGCTTCAGAATTCTTCCATAGAGGATAAGGAGAGATCGTCGAGACTTCTGCCTTGTTTACTTTACTCCTCTACTCAAAAAATATTTCTCAACTCGATTATTACTCTCATTTTTCTCTCTAACTTTTCAATCGTTACCTCTCATTTTTTACTCTATCTCTCCACTTTTTACCTCTATCCGTTGCTTTCATTTCTTTATCCACTCATTATCAAAAAATGCTACTCCTACTTAAATCACAAACCAAACAAAGCATTGCAGGGAAGGAGTCGTTAAAAAGAGAAAAGAGCAATTAGAATATTGGCCAAAAAAATAGGAAGAGACTCGAGTTGTCTCAAATTTAGGGAAAAAAATGGGTAAAATTCCAATTGGGAAAGATTCTGAGTATAAAATTGGAGAGGGTTCTTTTTGAATTTTGTCCAAATTTAAATTTAGGTATAAAATGGGTAAGGTTGGAGATACTCTTCCAGAATCCTCAAGGAAAACAGTCTAGGCTTTTGAAGTTATCCAAACTGTACCGGATTTCAACCCATCTCTTTCTCTCTCTCTCACCCAGAAAATTTCTGCAAATCCAGAACCTAGAAGAAACTAAATGCACAAATACAAAATCCATCTTTATCTCTCCGAAATCTGCAAACCCACCTATCTCCACCACCGTCGCCCTCCTCCTCCACTTCGTTCACGCCGGATCTTCGCCGGCGTACATTCTCAAGTAGTCGATTCCATAATGGTAGCTCCACCACCGCTTAATCGACGACGACGGCAGCCGGCTTCCATGAAGATGACGACGTATTTAGCTTTGGTATGACTTTTTTTGCTTTTGGATCTAATAATGAATGTTGTGCAAGGGCCGGGGAGATGGGAAAGCAAGAGAGAGACGAAGTCAGAGCAAGCCAGCTCTGAAACCTCGCTGGACCGAGCGAGCTACAGTAGCTCCCCTTCAAAGTGGCGAGGTTCAAGCTAGGCTGCTGGGTAAGGCTTTTAGTTTTGGTGTTTGGGCTAGGTAGTTTACCGGAAATCTTCCTTTGGTTAGGCTGATGGAGATGCTATGAGGAGTGGAGATGCTCGTATACATCCAAAAAAAGAAGTATATCTCGACTGTAAACCTAATCGGTAGCTCTCTCTCTCTCTCTCTCGGTATGTGTAATATGTATGTCTCTCGCTGTTTCCTCTCTCGGTATGTATATATGTGTCTCTGTGTTTGTATTTGATCTGGCCTCGTTCTCATTTCGCTTTCGGTATGCGTGTGGAAAAATGTAAAATAAAAAGTATATTCGTATTCCCATTTTTTTTAATTGCTATCCGGGCTCCATATATACCTTTAAATATAAGGTTTTTTTTTTGTTACATACGTTTTTTTTTTTTGGGTACATTTTAAATTGGAGGTTTTTTTTTTTTTTTTTGCCGCTTCTAGGGATGTTCTAATATTGTGGCTTTATGTAGGGAAGTCTCCATAGACGTGATACTTATTGTATGCTGAAGGTTTATGCTGTATTTGCATGAGTTTTTGAGAATTTGTTGAGAAAATTTTTTATGAGAGTAATGATGGAAAGTAAGGTTAATGAGTGGAGAGAGATAGAGAGAAATAAGAATAATGATTGGAGATAGGGTTAATAGGTGGACTATGGAGAGTAATGATTTAAAGTAGAGGTAATGAGTATTTTTTGAGTTGGAATTTTTTTTTCGAAAAGGGAAACGAACAAGGCATTAATAGTTGGTCTAAATGCCGAAGGTGTGTATTGGAATAGAAAGAAATTTACATCTTTCCTCACGTACTTGTACATGCATTTGATGTTTTCTTGCCAACAACGACAGGTGGGATTTGTTGATGATGATCGCAACAAAGAGGAACGGAGTGTCGGAGTGATGATGATCACAACAAAGACGAGGGGAGTGATGATGATCATGACTTGATTAGTTTTGATGATGAGCTTTTGGAAATCGCCCGCTTAGATGATCTGCATGGGTTCATAAAGCTAATGGAACGATCGTATCGAAGTAGTGAGAGTGTTTTTGGATATCTCAGTAGTAAGGGGGCTGTAAATTGTGTCACTGCTTTGCTTGAAGGAGAAGTGGGTCCACCAATGGAGCTTAGTGTTGACCCTAAATTTGGGGTATGCAACGCCGTTGCATGTTGCAACAAATAAAATGTCCTACAGCGTGGTTGATTTGCTTCTGTGCTACAGACCTCGGACTGACTTAAAGAGCAAAGATAAGGCAATAACACGGGGTGGCTTGCTGCCTCTCAATGTTGCCCTTGCTGCCTCTCAATGTTGCCCTCTCATATGGTTGTTTTGTATTCCCTTTGATTGTACTTTCTATGCATGAGCAGCTGTCATGAATCCCTAGTTGGTTGGACTCCAAAAGATCCTGCCTTCAAGTTGATCATCTTACTTTGCCTTCCAAAAATGGTATGTTTTGTTTTATTGAACTGATATGTACTTAAACCAATATGTATTGATCTCTACTTTTGTTTTGGTGTGGGGGAAATAATTCTTAAGGTTGCTTATATTTTAACATTGCTGTCAGAGAGTACCACTTGAAGTCAGTAGGTTGCTTGCATGGAACACAAAGTGGGTTGATGCCATCTTTTACTATTATGCCATGGAGGGAAAACTCATTGAGATCGCTGCTCTGCTGATGGTGGCAAGGGAAAAGGTAATGGCTGCTTTTGATGGAAGCATGCATCTCCGCCAATTCATATCTGAAGAGACTGTGTCAATGCATGTCGACAAGAGAAAATTAATGGGATGTGGTAAGAGAGGTAAGTGGGCTAGCATTTTTGAGGATAAGAGACTGGTGATGAGTGATGACATCTGCCCTGGAATTGCTTGAAGTGTTTGAGAGAGCTGGTGATTGTATTGAAGCATTTGCTCAGTCGAAGTGAAGTATGTTGTTATCAAACTTGTGATTTCCATTTGTGTTTGTTTCTGGGACTGACTGGAAAATGAAACTGGGTGATCATATGAGAATCATATCATCCTTCTATTTTATAAACAATATAGGTGTGCCTGGCGATTTCTAGTTAGGCCTGATGTGAAGTAGCTTTTATTTGTTTCCTTGCAGATGACTGAACAAGAAGTGATCAAGGACATAGCGTTTCTGCTCGAGGAAAATGGTTTCGATTTGAAGGGCAAGGACATTGATTTGAGCAACATAGACTGGTTTTGGAACCCATTCACTTCTTTCATTTCCTCACTTGTTATACTATTCATTCCTTATGTGATTTGGGCATGAACAAGCTTGATTTTTCTAATATATTTGCATTTTCTGTGACATAGTGCTCTGTGCATTGTAGATGAGAAATTCAAGCTGGAAATGCAAGGATTAGGTAGTTAGTTGATCTTTTGTTTGACTAAAGTCACTTATATATAAAACAATAATTATTAATTTCATTGCACCTATATCTTATTTTGTATGCCTTTTCTTTTACAGAAAAGAGGAGAGATTTTTTGGGTCAAGTAAAGGATGTTGGCATGCTGATCCCTGCACAGTCAGGCAATTTTTATGCAGAAAAGGTATGAAATATTTGTCCTCCTTGTAGAGTTTATGTCTTCGGATAATTAGAGGTCCAACCGTCTTTGCTCTTTGTGAGTTAAATCTGTGTCACTATAAGTTTGATTGACGAGAAATTTTTCCATAGGCCCGGCCTACAGGATATGTGGTAGGCCCAACCAACGCGAGCATGCCATGTGTTCGCCTTGTCCCCTTTTCCTCCGGCAAGGTGAACACATGGCAAGCACACGTTGATTGGGCCTACCATGTGTTCGTAGGTCGGGCATATGGAATTTTTTTTCGTGATTGACTGTGTGCACGTGAGGAGAATATGTAATGAAAAGCCATTGCTTTAGTAACTCCTTCCGATTTGTATTTTGTGTATCTTTCGTATATATGGCTCAGCTCCCACACTCTTGGCTCTCCAGATTTTTTGGGGGGAGTTGTTGATAATGTGAAATGGTTTCGAGTATGGGGGTCCAAGGTTTTTTTTTTTTTTTTTTTTTTTGTGTGCGCCTTGTGATAATTACTTATCTTTGTCATTACATGACTGTTTGAAATGTTTTTTCCTCTTGTAATTTTTTATTGACATAATCTGAAGTAACGTTTTATTTAATCCGTGTAATGATTCTTTGGTTGTATCTGTGATGTGTTGTATAGTCTTTGTTTCTAATCCTGTTCTTTTCTCATTGATAATATAAATTACAGTATTTATATGCTACGAGTTTTGAATTAGTGGCTTTCGTTGCTAATCCTGTATGTAGTCTAGTATGACAGTTATAATTGCATCCTTTCCATTGAACAGGTCAATTTTTGTCTTCTCCTATTTGTTGTATTCTGAATGGCTTCTTCCTGACCACTATTTAGCCTTTGGTAACACTGGATGTCTGTGTTTAGTTAAAGATATTGTACTCGGCAAGTGGTAGAATTCCGGGTTGTCTATGCCTAGTTGTTCAACTGTAGTACAATGTTGATTCTATGGCTATTTTCCTTTCTGCCTCCATTACTTTTTCCTATTAGCAGAGGTTAAAGCTTATTGTAGAATGTAGAGTCACAGCCTCATTTATTAAGCTTTAACGGTATGAATTAAAGGAACTATCATAGGAATGGATGTCTTGTGGTCTTCCTCAGTCTAATGACCCTGGTGGAGTTCGGCAGCATGCTACTAAAGATTTGGTCTTGAGAGTCTTGTGAAGATTGATAGGCTTACGTTTTATTAGTTATCTTTTGGTCTCGATTTTTCTTGGACATTGTTATGGTTTAGCTTTCATCTTTTTGTAAGATCTCCCTTCTTACTTCTTTTTGATATAGGACACTTGTTACCTGTCAAAAATTAGAAATATTTTTCCATCTTCGAATGATGACAGTTAATTTCTTTTTTGTTATATGTCTGGAGGCACATTTTTAGGGCACTAGCAACTTTTGAGGATTACAAAGTTATTCATCAGTATCGAGAAGCAAGCGTTGCTGTCAATGAGTTGGCAGATATTGCAACGCAAGTCTATCGGGATCCAGAAGTACATTATTTTGATCAACTCCTTCAAAAGGCTTATAACCACGAGTTTTGATAATTGATTTGACACATCTTGATATCGCATCACTCAATGCAAGATGAAGTTGCTGGAACTAATCTAGCGGAGCTACAAGAATCAAACTACTTTCGCTGTCTCATATAACTACGCATTGCTAACAGTTTCTATGGTTTGTTGTTGAGTTTGTGGAAATGCGCAGTTATAAGAAATTGTTAGCAATGTGTAGTTATATGCAACCAGAGTAGTTTGATTCTTGTAGCTACTTAGCTCCGCTGGATTAGTTCCTGCAACTTCTTCTTGCTTTGAATGATGCGATATCGAGGTGTGTCAAGGCAATCATCGAACTCATGGTTATAAGCTTTTGGAGGAGTTCATCAAAATTATGTACCTCTGGATCTTGGTAGACTTGCGTTGCCATATCCGCCAACTCATCTGCAATAACGTTTGCTTCTCGATACTGGTGAACAACTTTGTAATCCTCAAAAATTGCTAGTGTCCCAAAACTGTGTCTACAGATATATTTCAAAAAAGAAATTAATTGTCATCATTCAAAGATGGAAAAATATTTCTCGTTTTTGACAGGTAACAAGTGTCCTATATTAAAGAAGGAGACCTTACAAATAGACGAAAATAAATTTTGAGGTAAATTATCACTTAATCCACTACATACAACAAAACAATCCGTATCCAAACAAATTTTATCATCTTTATTCAATTGGTGGTAGAAAAGTTGATCATTGATGGTAGAGGTGGATTGAGGCGGTAGTCAATACAAATAATGATGGGGCATTTCCGGCAGTGAATAAATTTTGAGAAAGAATTTGTTGCAATCAAGTTGTTAGGTATTTTCGGTAATGAATAAGTTGTAGATGAGTTTGTGAATTACTGTAGCAAAAAATATTTTTGCTGACATGTTAGTTATTGGAAACAACTTTCCAACTTGATAAAATTCCAAAACTTGTTGATTTGTGTGTGAATGACATGCTAGAAATGTTTACATTTTTTCTTCAAATTGCTACCGGAAACATGACATAAGATTGATAAGAAATGAAGACCGATGAAGTGATTGATAAAAAAAAAAACCCGAATGAATTGTTCCCCGTTCTTTGTGGTGAGTTACTGTAGTGAGCCTTCAAAGAGCCTGATGCCGGAAGCAACAACTAGGTATTGAAAAATTACATTGATGTATTCTTATAGTACAAGTAACGAACATAAGTTTGGAAGTTCAATACTGTTTGAGAAATTCATGAGAATCTAAACCAACCTTTGAAAGTTTAATATTGACCGACTTGTGATATCTAGGAGGACTTGCTTGGCATTGGACATTACAAAATTGCGAAAGCAACATTCGTCCTCAAAGTTTTTAAGCTTTGAGGACTTCAAGTGTGGTACGCAAAGGTACCAGTGAAGATTAGGAAAAACATAGAAACATTCATTTAGGATTTAGAAAATGCCTTATACATTGTTAACAACACATCCGGTAACCAATTGGATCACCCCGTGTTGTCTTTTTGATGAAAAAACCTGTTGCTAACCACCTAAAGGCAAACACAGATGGCTCACACAAAGAATACCCCGATGGTAGTGCATTAGGTGGTTCTGGATATGTTATAGGGAAGATAATGAGTTTAGGTGTCGTTCCGTTAAGCTTTGCGTTGTCGAATTTGGAGGTAGAGATGGCATAATTTTTTCTTGCGGTGGTTGAATGCCAAAGAATTCGGGCAAGTAACGTAATTTTTGAGGGTGATAGCAAACAGGTTGTAAGAGTTCTCAGTAGTTTTGAGGCGCCCAAGGAAAAACATGCGGAGTTTTACAGGTTTGTATTTTGTTTATCTTTTGTATATACGGCTCAGCCTGTGGTCATGCCTCATGCTCCTGGCTCTTCAGATTTGGGTTGAGTTGTTAATAGGAAAACGTAATAGGGGTAGAAAGGAAGAGCCAAATCTCTTGTGGCCATGCCTCATGCTCCTGGCTCTTCAGATTTGGGTTGAGTTGTTAATAGGAAAAAGTAATAGGGGCAGAAAGGAAGAGCCAAATCTCCACCCCAAATCTGAAAAGTCAGGAGCATGGGGGATAACCACAGGCTGAGCCGTATATACAGAAGATAAACAAAATACAAACCTGTAAAACTCCGAGTGTTTTTCTTTTGGCGCCTCAAAACTACTGAGAACTCTTACAACCTGTTTGCTGTCACCCTCAAAAATTACGTTACTTGCCCGAATTCTTTGGCATTCAATCACTGCAAAATAAAATCTTGCCATCTCTATCTCCAAACTCGACAACGCAAAGCTTAACAGGACGACATCTAAACTCACTATCTCCTCTATAACATATCCAGAATCACCTAAAGCACTACCATCGGGGTATTCTTTGTGTGAGCCATCTGTGTTTGCCTTTAGGTGGTTAGCAACAGGTTTTTCCCAGCAAAAAGACATCATGGGGTGATCCAATAGGGTACCGGATGTGTTGTTAACCATGTATAAGGCATTTTCTGGATCCTTAATGAATGTTTCTATGTTTTTCCTAATCTTCTCTGGTACCTTTGCGTACCACACCTTGAAGTCTTCAAAGCTTAAAAACTTTGAGGATGAATGTTGCTTTTGCAATTTTGTAATGTCCGATGCCAAGCAAGTCCTCCCAGATATCACAAGTCGATCAATATTGAACTTTAAAAGGTTGGTTTAGATTCTCTTGAATTTCTCAATCAGTATTGAACTTTCAAAATTATGTTCGCTGCTTGTACTATAAGAATACGTCAATGTAATTTTTCAATACCTAGTAATCAGACTCATTACACAAAGAACGGGGAACAATTCTTTTTTTTTTTTTTTTATCATCACTTCTTCAGTCTTCCTTTCTTATCAATCTTATGTCATGTTTCCGATAGCATTTTGTAGAAAAAACGTAAACATTTTTAGCATGTCGTTCACACACAAGTTTTGGCATTTTATCAAGTTGTTTTGAGTAACTAACATGTCAACAAAAATATTTTTTTGCTATAGTAACTCTACCCACAAACTCATCTACAACTTATTCATTACCGAAAATACCTAACAATTTGATTGCAACAAATTCTTTCTCAAAATTTATTCACTGCCGGAAATGCCCCATCATTATTTGTATTGACTACCATAAACTTTTCTACCATCAATTGAATAAAGACGATAAAATTTGTTTGCATTTGTTTGCATAAGGGCTGTTTTGTTGAGAAATTATTGTATGTAGTGGATTAGGTGATAATTTACCTCAGAATTTGTTGAGTTTTGTGCAGATACTCTAACGCCCCGTTCCGCTAAGCACCTTATTTTTTGTTTTATGAGATAGATTATTCTTTGACAATATATCACTTGTAATTCAAAAAAATAAATACTTATTTTTATTTCAATTACTAGAACACACATTGTCTGCCCCCTTCCCTATGTAGCTAAAGAAATTTTAGAATTCATATGCATATTCGGTCCCCTCCCGATGAAATAAGTGTAAAACTTTACACCAACCAAGAAGTGAACATAAGTATTTAATACTATCGTGGTCAGCCATTTTTTTTTCCCAACGGTGAGGACTGTTCGGGCCATTTTACGCGCACCTCGAGTTCTCAACTACTCCCTTTCTTCGCCTGGTCAAAGACAGGCCATCGACACTGGGAATAGGGGATTTGCAAATTTTTTTTTCTTACATCATGACCCTAAGAATCAAATACCGATTAATTTTGTGGAGAGCAAACTTATCAAACTTATCAATCAACTGAATTAATTCTTGAGGCTATTGTGGTCAACCGCTAGGTTTAAAGCAGAGAAGGACCTAAAGCTTGTTCGGCCCCGTTCCCACATTTTCCGGCCCCCTGTTCTCAAATTGCTTGCCCCTGTGGACAAAATCGATTTCGTTCCTGGTTCAAAGCATTCGTTGTATTCGGTTTAGTCTCGTTTTGCTAAGATTTTTATTTTTTAACTAATTTCCTATTTTACGACACAGGTTATTCTTTCATAATGTATCGATTTTAATTCAAAAAATAATTTATTTGAAAAATAAGTATTTATTTTAGTTAAAGGAACGGGTTAGGCCTCCTTTTTCTGTTGTATTCGGTTAATTTATTTAACTATTCACTTTTAAAAATTAGTGATGGTGTTTACAAGCAATTGTACATGAAATTACTTGTTTTGTTTTTTTCAGCTTATTTAACTTATTAAGTGATTTTTTTTTTTAAAAGTTTCAGTTTGTTACTCTGCTTATTTGAAGCTATTTAATAACCAGAGCTGCTACCCAAAAGTATTTGTGCACAGATCATGGTGTGGGGTCTCCTACCAAACAGAGTCTTTACAGCCTGTTTGTTTGGTGACTAAGCTGCCCGGATAAGGGTGGGCTTTGGATTGCTTATCCAGCCCGGAGGGGGTAAGCGAAATCCACCCAGAGAGGTGTCAGTTAGCTTATTTGGATTCGTCAAATTTCTCGGGTGCCCCTGGCCCAAAAATCCTTGTACTCCCTTTCTGCTCATGACTGAAATACTGAAATTTTGCTTGGAAGCCAGGTGCTTCGATTTGATAACTTTGGTTTTTGGTTTTATGGAAGTTTGCTTTATTATTTGTTCTCATTTAAGTGACTCTTGATATGGAAAGTTTGAACCAAGTTTAGCCTCGTCAAACAATACTTTACTTAGACGATCCATGTTAGTATGTTTCTTGTAAATGGAAACAATTACTAACAAAATCAGATATGGTTAAGTTTCTACTTTCTTTCTTTTAAGTTTCAACCTTCTTAAGAGAAAATGCGCACCTTCCAATTGCTGCCCCATCTGTCGTCCTCAAGTAGAATCTATTGATCATACTCTCTTTTCTTGCTCTTGGGTCCGTGCAGTTTGGTTTGGGTTTAATATCAATTTGGGGGGTTTGTCCAATCAACCAGATTCTGCTCTTAAATGGTCTTCCTCTGTTATGGATCATCTCCCTCTTAAAGATGCTTGTGCTTTGGTGAGTCGGGTAGCCTTTCTTGCATGGCATATTTGGAAAGCAAGGAATGAATTCATTTTTCGTGGTGTTGCGGTTAAGTCGTTGGAAACAATGGCAAGAGCAAGCTTTGCCATGACAGAATTTTGTAGCTCGTCTGTGAATCCTCAAGTCCATATGGATAACCATCCAGTGGGGGAAACTCTTATCATCTTGGAAGGGTCCGGACTGTAGAACTTTCAAAGCAAATTGTGTTGTGGCGCTTAAGACCAACTCTTCTGTTGGGAAAATCGCTGTGGTTCTTCGGGATTGGAAAGGCAGATTGGTGGATGGAGTGGCAAAGTCAGTTTCAGGAGTCTCTTCTCTCCAGGGTGAACTTTATGCTATTCGAGAAGCATGCTTGATGGTGGCAGCTATGGGTCTCTCAGGAATTGAAGTTGAATCTGATAACAAGGAGGCAATCCACTTAAGTGTTTCAGAGCTTGTGCCTCCTTGGAAAGTTGCCCCCTTAGTTCTGGAGATCCGCGAGTTAATGGCAGCTAGCAAGCTCTCTTTGAGATGGGTTCATCGTACAGCCAATAGTTTAGCTCACTCGGTAGCTTCTTTAGCTTTTAAGGGACTTCTTCCTTGTAATTGGGTGGCTTTGCCCCTTTTTCTCTTGTTTCTGTTATCCAAGCCGATGTGGCTGTGTAGCCTGTTAAGGCGTTTTAAATGATTAAAAAAAAAAAAAAAAAAACCTTTCTTTTTTCCTGTGTTTTGGCAGCAACCAATGTTCAAATTGCCCCTGTTGACTCTCTGTGGCATTTCCACTAGTTTAGGTTTCACATCTCTTCTTTTCCCATAATTTAACTTGTTTCGATAAAATGATAATGCAACCAGACAAGGTTACAATTTTTCCGATTGGGATTATAGTTCTTAGAAACAAATACTTTCGATATGTTTTCTGTGACACGCCGGTTAGTTTTTTTTGGATTGGGATTGTAATTATTTGAATAATGGAACTTCAATGTACAATAGAATTGGCTAGTTATCGGCTTTGGCAAAAAAATGTGTGACCACATAATATTTTAGCTAAATAATCCCAACACGTTACATAAAGCAAATATTGTATAATTGTTCGGCTTTCTGCAATTTTTTCCATCCCTCTGTGTAAAAGGGAACGTTGATCTTGGGCTGTACCAAGTTTGAAACCAAGTGGATTTATTTACTTCATTGCTTACAATAACTATTAATTAATAGGAGTAAATAAAGTTCACGTTTTTTTGCCAATATTGCATTATACCAAAGGGGTTCGACGTCTCCATAGACTCGACCCCCAAACCAAATAAAGTGGGATACAACTAGATGGGCTAAGAGCCACATCTAAATAAAGTTGTTCATGTTTAGTAGGTTGACTAGAGTTTACCGTGCGTGTGTTGCACTGAAGAGCGTGCTCAATAACATACTCATTAATATTGATTTTTAATTGGACTTAGAGAATCCTAGTTTGAAGTTGATGCGAGATTTCAGCCAATATTTAGAGTACTAAATTCATAACATACTCGTACATAATTTCCTTGTAATGTCTTGCTCTGCCTATGCGATTACTGTAACGAGACTTGGATGTATACTCAGAGTCAATATTCCTGCATGCGAACACCTAAGGTATCCCCCAAGCAAAAGGGGATACCTTACCTTGATCGAACGGTTGGGAATAATTGGGATCATGCCACGGATGCAAATTTGACCAAAAAATGGCATAACAAAACCACTAAATGGCATAACAAGTTATACCAAAAATGGCATAACATCAATTTAATGTACATACGTGAGTATCACTAGCATAAGAATAATAATTATACCAGCCATCGATCATCAGTCATCACTAGCATGCAGTTCAAACCGCCAACTTCCAAAAGAATCTTACCTGCTTTCCATTGATGACATGGGTATCTACAATAACCTTGTCAAAAACTGATGGATAAGCATAAAGGAGATGAATCCAAAATCCCTTGATTCCCTGCATGTCGGTCTTTCATTTTCACCGAATCTGTAATCTCCCCATACTTCCCAAGTGTTGAATGAAAGGAGTTGTTTACAAAGAATAACAGTATCACATCAGCCAATGAACAGTACTGTACACCCTAATCACCATTAACTATCATACTGATATAAGGTAAGCTATTTATCATCAAATTTGTCTATTTGAAACAACCTAGAGATTTACAGGTACCAAACATGCAGTATGAATCTGTGAATACCTAAAAATTTAAAGCTACCATATCTCATCAAATAGCAGCTTTCACTGAATAAACTCCACATCAGCCAATAAACAATACAGAATGCCTAAATTTAGATTAATTAAGATGCTGATAACAAGGATGCTGTTAGTCATCAAGTTGGCCAAATGAAACCAATGAAAAATTTACAGATACCAAATGAGATCTATGAACAAGTGAACACCCAAGCATGCAATGTCATAAGACAATCAAGACTTAGATATCACTATCAAATTACATACAGGTGTAGGGGACTGACCCTACCCACGAAACTAAGAAAAAGCCCGTATAATATGCTAGCATTTTGAATGATAATCAAGAAACTACAAGATTTTGCATCCCCAAATGAGGATCCTAGAGTTCCCATGAGAGGCCCAATAGAGAAACCAATAACAAAACAACAAACCAACACTCACAAAGTCACAAGTCATAACAACAACTAACCCATACACTCCCCACAGAAAAAGAATGGCACAGAATCCAATAATTTGACCACAATCAGACTGCTAATGCACTAAAACGAACCTGTCCATTGAAGAAGCAAAGAGAGTCTACAAATCAAACAAATCACAAAACTGACTTCCACCTCACACATATTAGACATACCGAACAAATCTAATATCATATTGCATGCATAAAAGTATCATGGAGTTATAATTACCCCTTTAAATACCTAAAAAAACTGCCAAGAAGGAAACAAACAAACAAAAAAAAGACCTCGCCCCCTATTCAAATCAAGAAAAACTAAACTAATTCAGAAATTCAGTATCACTTCAACCAGAGCTTTGCATCTCCAGCAGCTGTTCAAGGGAAACCAAAGACCACCTTTCTTCCATTTGTGCAAATACCTTTTGATTTAGAGAGTCAATTATAATGCTTATTTTACCAAAGCCATATATCTGATGACCATCTTGCGTTCTCCCAGGTTTAGGCTTAAATAGGAACCCATTCTGCTGTGCATAATCTTCGATAACTTCTTTCAACGTCATCTGGGTTGCACCACCCAGGCTCCCAGAAGCTTGATCATGTGCTGCTGCTTTCTTCTGAGCCTCAAACTTTCTTTGCTCAAGCACTCTGAGATAGCTAATGTTCTCCCTCAAACCAGGTTGGACTACTTCCATGCCTTCAACTGCCTGGTTCATCATGTCAAGACCCAAGTTAAGTCGATACCTGACATGTTCATTCGCCAGAAGTTCTGGTGGGAGCAGCTCCTTCCAACCCAAATACCATTTTGTCACTTCTTCAAAGTTCGGGTTTGAGCACAACCAATGATACAAAACTTGTTGCCACTTGTCAAAGAACACGTCCATTAAGTGGATCATATGATGAATGGGAATAGAAGTAGCCCAAGTCTGGATCCAGTAGAACTGGTCAAGCTTCTGGTTTGCTGGGTTTACTTGGAACTCATGCATGACAGCCAACAATTTCGGCAGAATAAATCGAACCATTAGTTGTTCCCAACTAGCTGGATCAAACACAGTCTTCCAAGGCGACAACATATAGTATGCAGACATATCACTAGGGTGCCAAGCATGAAGAACACCTTCCAATCTATTGCGTACAGTGTGATAGAAGATCTCCAGTTTTTGTCCCAATAACGGTAACCATGGATGCACCCACGCGTGGATTGGAATAGTTTCCCGACGTGGGTCCCAGGAATCCACAGCAGCTGATAGTTTAGGCATAACAATGTTGTCCAATATAGTTTGAAGAACTGAAGAAGGCAGAAGCTTTTCCCAAGACTCCAAAAACCGCAGCATTGGTTCAGGATCTCTCACCTGCCAAGTATTGGTGCCAGATATTCTCACAGCAGGGAAGACAACTTCCATAAACAACTGAGTATAAGGTGATGCTGCATCTGAAAAGTCAAAACAATCATCCTCTGCTTGCAACAGATTCTTCCACAAGGATATCACATTCAACCCATGTGATGGATTTTGAAGCGGATCCCATCCTTGAAACACTCTAATGAACAGAGGAAGGGCAAATGAGCATGCAATGCAAGACAAGTTGCAGAGTTTATAATCATCAGCATACCGCCTCTGCAATTCGCTAAATGACTTTGCGAGGGAGTCGAGAGTCAAAGTTCCAAGCAAGTTCTCCTCCCCAATTTGGTCCAATGAGCTAACTATTTCCAGCATATTGTCCATCTGTTTCTTCTGGTGAGCTGTCTCATACAAAAGCTTCTCCTTCTCCTTCTGCAAAGTGACCAGCGTCTCCCTCTCATTCCTCAAATCTTGATCAATTTTCTGTATGTCCAGCTCAGCTAAATCCACAACCAATCTCAAATTGTGCTGCAGCTCAGGCATAGGAATGTTGTTTTCCCTCGCTTTCTCCTCCGCATTCAAGTTCTCCAAGTTTGTCAAGACTCGAACCTGTGGCCCTCTCATGTCAAAAACTTTTTGAACAACCTCCAGCCCCTGCTCTTGCTTCCTGGCCAACAACTCCTCGGCAGTAACATAATCCTTCTTCTTATGCTTCTTTGGCTGAGCTTGCTTCAACCAGAGCTTCTCATAGGTACGACTTGCAGGCTGAGACACTCCAGGCGATGATTTCTCCTCCGGTACTTGCAACGCTGGCAAACTCGACTCTTTAAATTCATTGTAACCCATTCCCATTAATTTAGGCCGCAGCTTGGCCTCGATGGGAGCGACAATCCCCTGCTCGTTTTTCCCAAGCCCACCTCCTTTGTATCCCATCTTCTCAAGCAACTTCATCCCGATCCCTTTCGTGTGCTTCTCAAAGGCACCTACATCTCCAGAATCTGTTTCCCGCCTCACAGGTTTTGATGAGTTGGCTAATTTTGACTTCTCTCTTTCCCTCTCGCGCCGCTGCTGCGCACCTTCCTTTATCCTCCTGCCAAAAGCAGTGGGCAGGAAGTCTTTCTCGCTGTCATCAAAATGATTGCCAGCATTGTCGTCTGTTTCGCTCTTCTTCAAAGAAGAAGAGGAGCCCGAATGAAACCCTAGGCCACCGGTAGAAGTTCCAATGCCACTTTGATTTTCCACCATCTCCTCCTCCTTGGACTGGCGATCGATCTCTTGGTTAGGCATGACAGTGCCAGAAGAGACGAAATTGACGGGCTCGGTAAGATCAGATTTCTTTGAGAGATGTTTCTTACGCTTCCTGGCATATGAAGAATCATCTTCGGAATCATCACTGTAATCAGCGAAGACGCCAAAAAGGGCGTCGTCTTTGGTCTGACGGGGCTTGTCCTTGCGCTTACGGTAGAAGAACTCCCCACCGATCCACTGACCGTCTTCGAAATCGTTCTCCATCCCAAACCGCTCTGACTCCTCATTATCCCCCATGTTTTTTCCCCTCCTCTTCCTCCTCCCCTTACCACCAGTTCTATGCCAACGCACACAAACGCAAGCGCAAAAAACAATTAAAGCGAAACGAGAGAAAACCCTAGAAATTCGTAATCAACTACCCTCTCTATGAATATTCTGGCCGCAGAGAGAGAGAGAGAGAGGAGCAAAACAAACGACGACGCACCTGATTCCGGGGAAGTAACGAACTGCAAACAAGGCTGCGTGCGGCTGAACAAACTACCAGAGGCGGCGGCGGCTTCAGGGAGCACCGATGAAGATCGATCTTCCTGAAATTCGAACAATCTAGGGTTTGTGGTTGATAAGGAAAGGTGCATAACGGTTTACCTGATCTCTAATTCTAATATGAGAAGGTTTTGTGATTGATAAGGTCAAAGGTGTGGGAAGAAATCGCGCTTATTGGTAGTAACGACGTTTCTAAGACCCCGACGTGGTTTTACAAAACCCAGATATGGTGCTGGTTATTTATTTGTACAACAACTAGTGATTGTCCGTGCCTATGGCACTACGCACTCCGGTTGAAATTGTCCTTGCCTACCGCACTTTCTAGCTAGTGGCTTCATTAGTGCGGCATGATAAAAGATTTTAGTGCGGAAAAAAATGAGATAAAAGATCTCACTCTTGTGGCGAGATAAAAAAAGGGGGAATTTGCACTTACACCCCCTGTACTTACACGGTTTGACAGATACACCCCTCGTACTTTAAATTTAGGCACTTACACTCCTTGTGCTGTGCAGTACCGTTAAATTGGATGGAAAAGTGAGTGGCGGGAGTTTTCCCTCCAAAATGACCCCCGTCCGGTACGTGTAAGTGCTCGCTTTTGGGTGATTTCTCACGAGTCCCACTCGGTTATTTTTTAAAAAATTATTGAACGGCTCGGATTATCCGTGTGGGGCTCGAATTATCCATTTGGAGGGCTCGAATTATCCATTTTGGGGTGGAGCTAGTATGTGGGGGAGGTGGCACGTGCCACCTTCGGTTTCAAAAATATCAAAAAAAAAAAAAACACATAATAAGGTTAAATAAAAAAAAATTGAAGAATTGTACATGAATAGTACTCCCTCTGTCTGGATTTAATAATTTTTTTGGAGTACGTGCTATTTTTCAATCGATTATATCTTTCAATTTATAATGTTTTATGTGATTTTGAAAACATTGTATTATAGAACTAATCGAGATCTATCAAACAAGATTCATATTCGATATGAAAAATTTATTACCGATTCAAAGATATAACCCATTTTTTAACCGGTTAGAAGAAGTATCTTGGTAGAGTGGCAAAGTGTTCTGTTGCCTGGTGCCTTGCGCCACGGTTCGTAAGAATCGAAACCCCTGGCACCCGATGTGCTTTCAAAAACAGACACACACACACTCTCTCTCTTGTGGCACAAGTTTTTATTAACAAGATTTGTAATTTTTTTCCCACAAATTGGAAACGAACGTAACCCATTTGGAAATTAAATTTTTTCCCACAAAAAAAAGTTAATACTTTATACAAATACTGTAAAAAAGTCCACGACATAACCTAATTATACGACTTCACAATTAATTTAAATTTTTTCCCACAAAAAAAAGTTAATACTTTATACAAATACTGTAAAAAAGTCCACGACATAACCTAATTATACGACTTCACAATTAATTTGTTTTTCATATTTTTTCGCATAACATGTAATTAGATTTTCATTGAACGGTGCCACCCCCGCCTCCGAATCCCGACTCCGCCTTGCTCACAATGGCTTCTAGGGGTATTTTAGGCATTTTTTCAGTCATTTTGGAGGGAAAACTCCCGCCACTCACTTTTCCATCCAATTTAACGGTACTGCACAGTACAAGGGGTGTAAGTGCCTAAATTTAAAGTACGAGGGGTGTATCTGCCAAACCTTATAAGTACAGGGGGTGTAAGTGCAAATTTCCCTTTTATTTTTTGTGACTTGTTCCTTGAAACCTAAGACTTCAAATTTACTTACGTAGATTAATTTTATAGTTTAATCAACTGTGAAAAAAAATTATGTGATCACCCCTGGTGTCGAAAAATAATTTTCCCTTGCCGGTAAAAAAATCGTTCAAGAAACTCCCAATTTTCAACAAAAGGAACCTAATATGAGTAAAAATTGTTCCAAAAAAAAAATCGAACTTGCATGAGAACTAAAAATAATCGAACTTACATCACTATTGATAATGGTCATTCAGAAGTCGCTTTTGGCAAAAAAAAACCCAATATGATTAAAAATCGTTCAACAAAGAAATCAAACTTGCATAAGAATTGAAAAAATCGAACTTACCTCACCATTGATAATGGTCGTTCAGAAGTTGGAAGACATGAAAAACCTATGCATGTGACAAACAAACCAAAAAAATGTGGACTTTCTAAATAGAAGATATATTCAAAATTTAAATTTTATGTGATTTAAATCTGGGAAACAATAAAAGGCTAAAAGTTTTAGGTGTTCTTTAGTCCTAAATAGAAAGGTATATTCATTATAAGTTTCCTTACATATAGGAGCCAAAAACGTTAGCAAAAAAAAGGAGCCGAAAATATTTGTTCTGATGCCTAAATAGGAGCCGAAATTGTGGGATAATCTTATATTGTTTGTAATTTGGCCAAACAATGTAAGTTATTTACGAAGATACCATTGGTTTGAATTTGAAGGGTGGAGAAATCTGGACCGTTGGATTTGTTTGTATGGGTAGATAAAATTGGTGTCATGAAAAAATCTGGACCGTTGAGAGAGAATATTCTTTAGAAATATTCCCAAAGGCCCTTCTGTTTTATAATATAGATGCTTAAAACCACACACAAATACTTCCCGTTCCAAAACTGAAAATAAGTACCTATTTTTTAAGAAGGTAATTTCAAGTTCAAAAATAATGTGTTTACGCAAATAATTTTCCTACAAATGTGTATCTGGTTTGATGGTCTTATCGAAATCTTTTATACGGTGCAAAAAAAATTACTGTATTTTTTAGTTTTTTTTTTTGATCCGCATTTTTTTTAGTTTAAAAATGTGAAATAAGTACTTATTTTTTAAGAAGGTATTCTAGAACGAGGCCTTACTCACAAAGAGGGTGGGCCCCACACACACTGCACTCGTTGTAAATTTATTGTTATTTGTAACGCATCTCTCATATAGTTTGGGGCCTACACAAACGTGTCGCCCACATCATGCGAGCAGTGGTGGAGCTATATTGGGGTCCGGGGGGCCGCGGCCTCCCCGACCCCGGTCCCCCTATCTCCCGAGTTTTAAAATTTTTATTTAGTATATACTACCATATTTTTGAATATTATTGATAATTATTCATGTATATTTACTTATAATTTTAATAACTGTGGTTTGACTTGATAAAACCCCCCCGGTTATTTTCCATTCTTATTTTTCAATTTTTTTTATAAATAAAAAATAAACACGTAACAATTGAAGTAACCTAAAAAAACAAAATTATTGATATATTTTTACTACATTAGGTTTGAATCATTTCAATATACAAATGTAATGTATTGGAAGACAAAAACTTTACGATATAATAAGTATACGTTTCGCCAAAATATATGTCTACAAAACCGGCCCCGGGGCTAACAATTCTGGCTCCCCCACTGCATGTGAGAAGACGTTATAAATAACCGTTGCATTGAAGATTTTTTCGTCTTGAAGATGTGTATGTGCAAAAAAATATTGACCACGCGTGTATACGTGAATATATGTATATCCTGTATGGCTGCGTAGGCACATTCTTCAGCCCAAAAAGATTGTCCGGTCCAGAAAACCAAAAAAGAAATGCATTTTTGTGTAAAAATAATTCAAACTTTCTTTCAGCAATTTTCTTTGATCCTTTTCTTTCAGATAATTGGGGTACACCTGAACCTGATTAGTTGTGTTAAGTGGATATAAACTGTAGTAAAAATGAAGACGAAGTGGTGATGATATAGCAGAGCAACATAGCAAGTGATGGCATCTCCCTGAATAATCACTCTTGCAAGTTATACTTCTCAGCTTTGAGATCACTAGCACTTTGCTGATCAAAATGTACAATTAACATACAAAACTCATCAGTAATATTTGGTATGAATCAAATGTTTCTGTACATAGCTTCCCCTCAGAACCCCATTGTAGAAGTAGAGCAAGAATTCAAGTGAATCTCCCTCTCATATTCATGGTGATTCAAATGGCAAATAAGATTGAATCTCTCTCATTTATATGCAAGCTGGTGAAGAATGAACCAAAAAAGTGCCAAAAGCCTCCTCATTTCACACAACATTTGAATCATCTTTCACATTTGTTTCCTCTGTTGTATCCTCAGTGCTTTTGGGTTTTAAAGCAGATGAACTCTGCTTTGGAGTCTGGTTAGAGGAAGAAGACTCTTGTGACTCTTTCAAGTTCAGCGAAGTGTAAACCGACATCCCTAAAAGAGCTGTGACAGCGCCACAAATGCTCACAAACCCCGGGTCCGAATCGAATAGCACGTAGCCCCCTAGAAGAATGACACAAGTTTTGAATTGCCCCAACACCACATGAGAAGTAGCAGAGGTTGCGCTGCGCGAGTAGATGCAAAACTCATTAGTAATAATCAGATAAGAAGGAAAACAAAAACTTGTTTTCGGGTTTTTTGACTTGATCTAACGGTAAGCTGAAAATTTGGAAGTTAATGTAGGTATTAGTGTTGGAAACTTACCCAAGTGCTAAAGCTCCAGACCATTGCAAGAGAAAACCAAGAAGTGCTGATATTAGAACAGCAGATGAGTTACCGAGATTCCACACAAAGGAAAATCCCCCCGGGGGGTCCAGCCATGGCATTAGAGCTACTAAGAAAAAGATTGTCACAGGGGTAGTTTTCCACATCAACCTATACTCAGAGAGAGAGAGAGAGAGAGAGAGAGAGAGAGAGAGAGAGAAGATGGTTCTTCGTTAATCTTTTTATAGTTGGTGCTTTTGATAACTCGGCAGGTGGCCCGAAGGACCGACTTATTTGAGAAACGCAGAGACGTGAATATATTACTTACGCAAGAGCCGTCCAATTCCCTTGTTGTTGGAGATTAGACCAGAGAATTTTGTTTATGGAACTTGGGATTATCCATGCGACTGCAATGCAGGCACCAAAGAGATTGAATTCTAAATCTGTCACCGTTGCCACTGCCACACCTACAGAGACCACAGCTAGAGCCAGAATCTGCAACAGCATTGTATAAAATTCTCCTTCATTGATAAACACTAGAAGGAAAAGATCTACATGCCATAAAAGGCCTTATGAGATCTTATAACACAATAAAATCGTCATTGAACACTCACCTTATTGAAGGTAACGGTTTTCCTAAAGAGTATGAACTCTGCAAGAACAATGGTTGGAGTCACGGCAATTTTAGCCATTTGGTAGAACCCAACACTGCAAATGAGCTTAATTGTGAGGAAACTGGAGCCAAGACCAGATTGGAACTCAAAAGATAAAAAACTGAAACAAAAAGCTGTCAATTTGATATGTGGAATTCGAACCTGTTATGCTTTAGACTGGTATTGGCAAGGCCAGAGGCAAAGGCCATGACAACACCCAAAGAGAAAAGAGAAGAAAAAGGTGTGGTTTTTGAAGGAGGAGAGGCTGGAAGCAATGAGAATGCCTTGAAAATGGCAAGCAGGACCCAAGCTGAGGAGTAGTGGATCAATGTGAGATAGATTGGGAAGTTAAATCCAACTTTACCCATAACCTGAAAAAACAGAAGTACAAATATATGGAACTGGTTTTAGATTGATTCACCAAGATACCTGAAGTCTAATGCATTGACTACAAAAACATGCACAAAATCCAACAGAGATAAGACAGTAAAAAGCCTCAAGTCCAGTGCATCAACTACGGAAACATATTTGAAATCCAACAGATTCTAATGGATTGACTTCAAAAGCATATAGAAAATCCAACAGCGATAAGAGAGGAATGCGCAAGGTTTTGAAAGCGTGATTACTATGCACGATGCTCTCGTGTTTTACGTGCCTCTTAGCCGCGAAGAATTACTCATGGCCGCAAATAATTACTCTTGGCCGCAACGAATTGCTCTTGGCCGCAAATTTTTGAAAGCATGATTACTATGCACGATGCTCTTGTGTTTTACATGCCTCTTGGCTGCGCAAAATTACTATTGGCCGCTTATAATTGCTCTTGGCCGCAACTAATTGCTCTTGGCCGCAAAACTTTGAAAGCGTGATTACAAAAGTTGCGGCCAAGAGAAATTATTAGCGGCCAAGAGTAATTATAAGCGGCCAATTTGCACGGCCAAGAGGCATGTAAAACACAAGAGCAAAACCTCTAGTCTAATGCATTGACTAAAGAAATATATTACAAATTCCAACATAGATAACAGAGGAAAAGAAGGATTACAGACTAATTTGTTTGCCATAATAATGCCAACAGCAACAAGAAAATTGAAGGTCATTGCCACAACAGGACCGCAAAGGCGCTGTTGTTGACGCTTAGCGCCTTCTGAAGTTCGAAGCTCACTATACAGAACACCTCGGAGTTCTTCCAATGCTCTACCTGATATCAATAATTGATCACTTGTGAAAATCCACGCTGATTTAGACATGCAAATAAGAAGAGCTTAATAATCAAATTTGACAAACTTTCCAATGAAGAACAAGATGTAGATGATTTGTGTATCTCTATCTTCAAACTGAACTATTCGCTATGCATTCTGAAGACATGAAATTCAATGAGCGATCAAATGAGAAGCAAAGGAACTGAAATAAAAAAACTGATACAGCACAAAATTGGATCAATGTGAATCAGAAAGATAGAATCTGACTAAAAAGGTATCAAATTGACCCAAAGAAAGAAGAGGCACTGATGTGGAGCATTAAAGATGCACAACTAGGCCCTAAAAAAACTGGAAAAAAAATGCATAACTACGAACTAACAAACGCTTCTTCACACCGGCAAGCGACTCAACTAATGGAAACAAACCGAGTACAAGTTTGATATCTTTAGACTTTGACAGCCTAGCCAATATGTAAATATGCTTAATTATAACCAACCGATCATGAGCGACTTGATTTGTATATACAGGGAAGGATTATTTGAGCCGTGTGTTTGGTTGTTCTAGCTTGGTTTCAAAACTTAACAAGGTTTCGGTTATATATAATCGTCATCTTGAATGAGCATTTAATAAGCCAAATACAAGTTGACCTCAAATAGCTTGATTTATTTTTGCAGGGATACAGGCCCATTGAGATGAGCAGACATTCCAATTATCAAATGGAGATAGACAACACCTACGTTAATAGCCCATAGAGCTAGAACTGTTTACAGATATTAAATGTCAGAACTCAGATAATCCAACTCGAATTTCTGGTATGCCGATGAAATTGCGAAGAACGTCTCAATCGGGCAAAGTATAGCAGACCCGTAAACAACAATGTGACAGGAACACCAAATGCAGAATTACCCAAGGCATTCATGTGCATGCATACAAATGTATAAAGCTGCAGATGAATGTACACATGTATATACACAAATAGGTATATGATCCACACACACACACACACACACACAGAGAGAGAGAGAGAGGAAACCTGCGTCGCCTGCATCACTATCTTTTCGTTTGATGAATCTCCTGACATCTTTTCCCCTCAGAAAACTGAGCAAACCCATTTCCACCCTCTAATTCTATCAAGAAGATATGAATCTAAAATACCCACATTCAATAAGAAATTGCTAGGGATTATTTTCAGGAAAAGAAAATAATGGCGAGATTTGGGAAAGAGAAGGGGGACACGGAAGGAGGTTAGATGTTGGTACAATGTTACAACAGTTTGGTGGGGAAGAGTTCTGTTACCAATGGAGTTTGAAATGAAATGAATAAAACTAATAAGCATCGGGTGATCATCTTGCAACTGAAGGAATGCTTTCTATCAGTTTAACGCAATCATGAGATGACATGTGGCGCCAGATTTTTCCCAGTTTGTTACAAGTCTAAGGCTTGAGAAATTTTTGGCTGCTGGGCGGGTACCACGCACGTAGTACCCAGTTGGCGATCCCAATAGTTCAAAAGTGTTTTGAACGGTACGGAGAGAGAGTGGTCGGATCTGGGCTGTCCAAATACTGCCGTGTGGTATCTGCTCGGCACCCAAAAATTTCTCGACTTCCTAAGGCTTTGTTTGGTGTCCGCTAGATGAATTGTCCTTTTTCTTTTGTACCGAAGAGACCAACACAATTTGCATTTTTTGGCGTTCTAACTTGCGACACAACTGCGTCTAGAGCCATCGATGCATTTGGACTCATGTACATTGAACAGCTCTGGACGCATTTGTATGAGAAGTTGTGTTTTAAAATTGTGTTTGTAGTATTGCTCTTTCTAAAAGTAGTTGAGAGAATTAAAATGGTCTAATTAAACAAGAAAAAAATAAGTCTTTTTAGCTATTCCCCTGACATTAAAAAACCAAAAAAAAAAAAAAAAGAAGAAGCCAAAAAGAGATCTAAAAAACTTTAAGCTAAATTTTAAACTAAATAAAAAATTAAAAAGCTAGGGAGTAACTTTTTTGAGACATGTCAAACAACGTCCAAAGCATTCCTTGAATACTATGAACCTTATTTATTTGAAAACTTATTCAATTAGGTTTATCTTCGATATCAAAATATTTAAATAATTAAAAAAATCTTCAGTCTTTTTCTGCATAGATTTACTTCAAAAGTTTTATATTACCATAATGTGTCTATGTGGCCTAACCTTACCTTAGTCACATAGTTATTTCCGTAGGGCCATCTGTTCATGCTCAAGTCACTTCCGCTCACATCATCTCATACAAAACTTCAAACTCACATTCTTCAGATTTTCAAAATGCATGAAAAGTTGCACCTCTCCAACCATGCGTCGATGAATTCCATTATTCAAAATAAAAAATCATGTTTCATTAATTCTATATATGGACAACCAAATAAGAAATGAAAGAAAATTAATTCTTTAAACTAGCTTTGCATTTTAAAATACGTGTAACTTGTGATTTTGTAAGTCAACTTTTTACAAAATTACCATCACTAGAAATGTATTAACAATATTTTCATAACACAAAGGAGTTTAATCAAGTGGACATGACAAAAGCTAATAAGTGGCTTTCTTTCATGTGGTCACATGTTCGAATCACACGAGACCAAACATTTCAAATCTTCAGACCACTAGACGAATTGTCCGATCGTTTACTTTATAGTCCTGAAATTAGTCCGTATGGACTTAATTAAGCTGGCCAGGTATCCGATTGTCTAACAATAATGCACATAGTTGTAGTTGATTGTGATAAATCTTTGTATACGTAGCATTATTGTTATTGTATCTAAAGTAACAATATCTTGATAATGAGGTACAGTCCAGGGTGACTTAAGGCCTAACTTACGAATTATTATGATGTTTCATTGGCTTTGTCGGATAAATCAGAAGGGAAAAGAGATTGTGGGAAAGTCATGCAGTGGGAGTCATCATAGTACTCGCGGGAAAGTATGGGGTAGGAATGAGAAATTATTCCTTGCCCTTGGGGCAACACATGTCCGTGTCCCAACACATCCGAGCCGTCCGTTCGGGTACCGAACGGCTCGGATTTAGTGAGAGAAAGCAGAGAGAGAAAGGAGGAGAGATGGTGTTTAAATCTCATCCGTTTGGTACCCGAACGGACGGCTCGGATCGTACCGAGGGGCACCACGTCACCCTGCCCCAGAGGCAAGGAATAATTTTTCGGTAGGAATAGATTATTTCGGATTTAACGAGGAAAACTCCATTGGGGGTGAAATTGCCTGTAGTGTTGCACCTACAGCAAACCCCGTACAATAGTTGTGTACAAATTTATTTTGTTCCCATTTTGGGTTCCACAAAAATGATCGGAACGGCTCATTTGGTTCAAAATATATTACGTCGAGTTTCTGTAAAAACTCATCTCAATCTGATACCGGCGCCCTTACCGGGGTTTTTTTTTTTTTTACAGGGACCTTAAACAATATATTTTGAACTAAATGAACGGCTCCGATCATCTCTGTTGAATCTCAGATGGACGCAAAATAGATATGTGCACGGCTACTTTACAAGGTTTGCTATACCCCTGGCTTGAATTACTTTTTCATTAAGGGAGAGATTGAGGAAATATTTTTCACTTTCTCCTAGGTTCGGATTAATATTTGACAAATACTAGTGAGACTTGTTTAACCGGTTCCCAACAAACATTTAATTACTAGGTTATACATTGCAAAAAAAAAAAAAAAAACGAGTGACCCAATACTAGCATTTCTGGTGGTAGATTTTTCAATAAATCATCATTTATCGAAAAACTAACACAAAAACTTTAAACTAAAAATAATGCTGTTTGGATATTGAGTACTTTTTAAGAGAAGAGTAAATGGTGAAGATCTGCTGAGGGAAAGTTTAGAAAAGGACTTTGAAACTAATTGAAATAGTCCACATTAATGGACAACCAAATGTTTTCTATTAATAACAATACAAAACGGGATCAAAGAAAATTGATTTTTGCACTTATCTCAATAACTTATGAAACCAAACAATTAAAGGTGACGACGACGCTGTTTTGGAACTTGGAAGTGAGAGAGACGTATATATTTAGGATAATACTTTGGTGACCGTCTTTGACCCAAGGGTAGGTCCCTGCTTTTATTAGAAATCTCAGGGGAGGTTAGTGAAATGTGCCCTCCCGTCTTATTGTTTAACTAGAGCATCTCCAATCCTTGCACATTTTTTCACCCAAATTTGGGGTAAAATATCTCCAATGCTAAATCCGTATTTTTACCCAAACCTATTATTAAATGGAACACTTATAATTAATGAGTGACACACTTGTAATTGATGAAAGTGAAAAGAGGGCTTGAAAAAAAAAAATGGTATGAATTTGAACCTCCCCAAATTTGAAGGTAGAACTCAAAATAGATAAAGCAAAGTATGACATTGGAGATAATTTTTTAGATTTTTTACTCAAATTTTAAATATGAGTAGTAAAATAAATAAGGATTGGAGATAGTCTTGCAGGAAATGGAGATGGTATTATGCAGTGGTGTGCGCAGCTCTGTGTTGCGCAATTTCAAGCCATCGAATAGTATATCTGATGGCTCGAATTCCATCTCAATAACCGACGATCAATAGCCGTTGTACAACACCAACCCCAAGTTCCACTTGCAGGCCGGTTGTATAAAAAACCTGCCCCAGTTACGTGAATTGCACAACCATGAGAATAAACTAGCATTCTATTTCGACCCACCTGTTTTAGCAAGCGTCCAAATTGTGGGTCCCAATACCAGGAAACAGCTTCTTTGAGTTCTGACCGGCACGTGGTCGCTGCCGGCATGAAAAAAAGCGCAACGTAACTAGGGGCGTATTTCCTTCCTTCTTTGCCGGGGGAGCTTTTTGATGAAACGAGGCACCCCATTTCCCACTCCACATCCTTAAGGAAACAACAAATTAGTTAATGAACCTCCTAGGCAAAATCTATTCATACAATACCACCCTTCATCTTCGAGCACTGCTATTCATTCCCCTCTTCCGTTTTTTTTTTCGTGCTACCAACCCCCTCAAACGAGTCGCACATACATGACGCTGAGGGCATCTCCCAAGAGCGGGGGATTTGCTGACCTTTCTTTTTGGCTGTCTTGTACTTTTAATAAGTGCGAATCCAGCGAACAAGCACAGTTGAACAAAGAAAAGTAAGCACGTGAAGAAGACAAGCTCCAAGCACAACCTCGCTCTGACACCGGTTGTCACGGGCTTTGCATCTTTGTTAGTTGAGTTTGCCACCCCTTTTTCTTATTTCTTTACTATCATTTTGTCTTACAATCGCCTACATTCTTCTTTCTCAGTCCCTTCGCCAGGCACACGATCTCCCCCTTCCTCTTACATTTCATCCTTCAAACCCTTAATTTTTCACGTAAATTGTATCCTTTTTTCCCCGCCACAATTCATGAATGTCGCACTCCTTATCCATGAGTGGTTAGGAAATTAAGAATAAAATGCGATTTCTTAAAAAAGGAAGATAAGAAAAGACTGGAAAGGAGGGTAGAACCGTAGAATTGAGGTGGTAGCACTAGTAGGCATGACATGCAGCATGAAGAGAACCCGGAAGGTTGAAATTTGGGAAGTTGCGAATATTTGACACCTGTGAAGAGTAAAACAGAAAGAGAAGGTGTGTAAAATGTAAACAAAGGGGTTGTAGAAGAAAGTGAGGTGTAAAAAGAAGGGTGCAAAGGGTAAATTTTTTTTTTTGTTCGTTTGCCAACTTGACATGACTTGAGATATGGAGGCCATCTCGCTCTTGCACATGTTCCCCAGCGCCGCAAAATGATTGAGGTCAAAACTAACGAGACCCACCTGACTCCTCATTCCTGAACAACACACCTTTAAGTTTGTCCTTTTCTGAGCAAAAATCCAATGAGCCATCCCAATCTCTTCTGATCTGAGCTACTCCCCTGTTTCATCTCTCTCTCTCTCTCTCTCTCTCTCTCTCTCTCTCCAATTCGGATTTGGCGCCTTACAGACCTATTTAGATTATTTTTTGATTCAAGTCAAGGTTTTTTTGAATCCGCCACTTTTGGATTCTGCTCCTGCCTTCTTGGGCAATTTGAGCTAGCTCTCTCTCTCTCTCTCTGAATGGCCTTAGTCCCCTATTCAGACCCCACCACAAAACAAACCTCCTCCTCTCCCCCATGGCAAGACATGTTCCGATCAGCCTCAACCCGCCCGCCCACTCCCTCTCCCAACGCGCCGCCCCCTTCGCCCCACGCGCCGCCGCCAAACCCCGCCTCCGGAAAAAACCCAGACCCTCAAAACCACCCCCTCTCAAGCGAGAACCCCCAGGTACGCCTCGCCCTCTACATAGCCATGGCCCACGCCGGCCTCGCCTTTGCCATTTTTATCCTCTACTTCGTCTCTAAAATCCTCGAAGAATACCTCCGCCCTTTACAATGGGCCGTCCTCTGTTCAATCCCCTTGAGAGGCATTCAACAAACCCTGGTTGGGTTTTGGACCGAACCCTTGAAACTAGGGCTTACGGAAACCGTATTGGCTGTCCCTTTAGCTGTATTTAGGGTTTTCGTGGGTACCCTTGTCGACATTCGCGATTTGTGTTTTAGGGTTGTGCTCAGAAAGAAGAGATCACGGGGTTTGAGGCCACACCGAAGTGGGTTTTTCAAATTGATTCGTTGGCTTGTTTCATTTTGGGTGTTTGTGACCGTTTATGAACGGATGGGGGCAATTGGGTCTTTTTCGATTATCGGGTTAGGGTTCATTTTCACGACGAATTCTGTCGCGTCGACGATGAACAAGGTGTCATCGTTTAGGAGTCATAGCTTTCATCGTAGTGCGTTTAGCGCGTTCTTCACTAGAGGGATTTTGAAGAGGCTGAAAACCATAGTGGCTATTGGGTTGATGGTTGGGATGATTGTTGGGTTTTTGGCAGGATTGATTTTCTTTTCGTATAAAATGGGAGTCGAGGGAAAGGATGCGGTTATATCATTGAAATCGCACGTTGAACAGAGCAATTATGCTGAGAAAATAGGTGTGAAGAAGTGGATGGATGAGAATGATGTGCCTGGGATGGTGGATATGTACACTACAAAGTTTTATGAAACTGTTTCTGAGCAGATTGATGGTCTAGCAATGCAGTATAACTTGACAGAATTCGTTTCGGAGATCAAGCAATTCGTGATACCCCAGTCTGCGAATTCATCCGGGCGTTCAACTGCTTTGATGACCCCATCCCCATATATTGAGAAAATGTTGAGCTTGAGGGATAGGGTTACTAACCATGAATGGGGCCAAATTTATACTGAATTGGATGTAATCTTTAGGGAATTACTTATCACTAGGGAGGATTTGGTTGAAAAGGCAAAAGGGTTTGCCATGCAAGGAATGGATGTGACACAACGTGTATTTTCTAGCAGTAAATCTGTCTTAGGAGGCAGTGCAAAGGTCGTGTTTTCGATCGGTAACTCCATAGTCTCTGGAGCAGCGGGTCTTTTCAATTTCGTTTCTCAGTCGATGGTTTTCTTCTGGGTTTTGTATTATCTCATTACATCCGAATCTGGTGGGGTAACCGAACAAGTGATGCACATGCTTCCTATATCTCAATCTGCTAGAACCCGATGTGTTGAAGTTCTTGATAAAGCTATTTCCGGTGTTCTGTTGGCAACTGCTGAGATTGCTTTCTTCCAGGGATGTCTCACTTGGCTTTTGTTTCGACTGTACTCGATACACTTCTTGTACATGTCGACTGTGATTGCGTTAATAAGCCCTTTGGTCCCAATCTTTCCGCCTTGGCTTTCAACTATTCCAGCGGCTTTGCAATTGGTATTGGAAGGAAGATATCTACTGGCAATCAGCTTGTCCATTATTCATCTTGTGATTATGGATTATGGCACGAATGAAATTCTAGAGGATATACCGGGTCATAGCGGGTATCTTACTGGGCTTAGCATCATTGGTGGAATGACATTGTTCCCATCTGCAGTGGAGGTAAACCGCTTACAATTCTTTCCCTCTTGTTCTTCATTATGATCCTCCATACTATTCTTCCTCATCTTCCTATGCTAGTTCTTTCTTCTTCATCAAATACTTGAGGAATGCCATATTCAAACCATCATTAACTAGTTAAGGTGTCTAATTGTGCTGGATCCCCTGAGGGGGAAGTTGAACCCTTATCAATTCTCCGTCTAGAAGTTTAGGTATTGCAAAAGGTAATTAAGAGACTACACTTACTGATAAAACGGCATTAAATATTTTGTAGTGGAAGCGTAGAACGGCGTGTAATCTCTTCTGAATGGATTGCATTGGCTGTTTCAATAACCTCTGTGTCCTTGTGTTTGAAATGGTTTGTTATACTAGTCTGTAGCGAAAGGAGTTTTCATTTGTCTAGCTTGCTGCATTTGCTTCAAATTCATCAAGTGATTAATGCTAGTTATTGGGGCTTATTGAGCAGGGAGCGATAATGGGACCACTGATAACCACCGTGGTGATTGCTCTCAAGGATTTGTATGCTGAATTTGTTTTGGGTGAACCAAAGTAAAGTGACGAGTAGACCGCCGTGGTGATTCAAGTGCTTGTTTCCGAAGGAAATGCACAATTTTGCCCGAAGAACGTGCATAAAGCAACAGTTGAGCTGCTTATGAAAATTTGCTGAAGTTGTTACCCACAAGTCTTTGGCAAGCCCTTAAAAGTGTCCCACACTGTCAACCTAGTGTATCTCATCAATTTTACTGTTTACGTGTTGACAAGTATGTTTTCTTTGGGGTTCCTTTTCCCCCTTTTTGGGCCTCAGCGTGGGAAGAAGCAGTTGGTTTTGTATGGAAAGATATTTTTTCATTTTCCATGTAGTTAGTCAGTTATTGATGTAGAATCTTATTTGTTCCCTTACAACATTAGAAAGGTGTGATAACTTTGTGCTTTCTTTCCCTGTTGCTTCTTCAAATCAGTCATCCAGCAGTGAATTTTTTCCGAAGACGTGCGCTGCGATGGTTGTTTGTCTTCTTTTGAAGGTTGCATTTCTGCCTCAATTTGCAGCCACGAAAAAGAAATAGAAATACTTACAGGCATGTTAAATTCACAAAATTATACCAAAGAGATTTGGTCAATAAACCATGTGGGGATGGCATTTTCAATGCTTGAACGGAACAAACAGTACAAGAATTGCATGTCAATCCAGTATCCACCAATTAATTCTACAAAACAAGATATACACAAATTAGGTGATGCTGTGCATCACCCTCTAAGCCAGATGGAAATAATCCGGCTTAACTGAACAAACAGAAATGGACTTTTCCAAACAAAAGTGAAATAAACACTGCATTTCCTTTGTCTACTTTCCACATTCATCCTTTTTCCTTTCACAATGCCCTCCACCTCCACAAACCCCCAAAACGAATCCAATATCCAAACACCACCTCAATGATCAAAGAGGTGAAACTAAAAAGTGAGCAAGATGCATTTTCCAATACCGTAGATCAACAAATTCTTACTTAAGTCAATGTCATTTAGCAATGGAATCTTGTTCAAAACAATAATTATTGATCACTGAAAATGGCAAATGCACACAAAGTAGAACACCACGTTGACCAATCCAGAAAATCAACTGTCTCTTGTCAAGTTCCTTGAAAAGCAAATATCACAACAGAATACCACGGAGATGTCTACTTTCTGAGTCATTTCTTGACTAAATTCATACAAAGAACACATATTGCGAGTTTAGTACACACGAAAGATTTCCCTGAAAGTTATCTTTGTTAAGCTTAAATCGTGAGAGTTATTTCATGTATTTCTGCAGAAATTTCCGGTGAAAGTCACTTCTGATGGTGTCATTGATGAAGCGTTTGGGCGTCTTGGATTCACCACGAGCCTGGTTCTTAAACACCACATCATCATCCCACCTGCATAAAAGTAGAAAACAACAATTGTAATATTGGAGCATGAATCTACCCAACAATTGTCATGTTTAGAAACAGAGAGGAAGTTGGATCTTCAAGAAACTTCTTTTTTTTTTTGGATAAGTTGATCTTCAAGAAACTGACCTCCTTTTCACATTGAAAGATGTTGGATTATTAAGAAGAGGGTTTCCACGTATTAATTCAGCTTCTTTGACCTTAAGCTCTTCTTCTTGCTTTTGTCGTTCCTGCACTATTGACCATTTTGCTCAGCGGTGACACCAAAAAGTCAACAGTGAACACTAATGCTTCAACACTTTTTAAGGTACAGCAGCAAAGTACAGAATTTTACGACTACTCCAGTAAGTTATTAAGACTACAAGAGCACGGGTTTACAAACTGCCCTTGCCAGTCCCATTAATGGACAAAGACAATAGGTTAGAATCATGAATAATCTTTTTCTGCCACAAATTTATATAGCTCTTCATAACTACTAACTAATATGGCAAAATATTCACACTTCATGTGTATATATATGAAAGAGCACAAGCTTCAACTATTTTCGGGAGGACAGCTAGATATTATCAAAGAGAAATTACCTTACGGAGATTCTCTTCTGCTCTTTCCTTCTTTATTTGTTCAAGCTCAGCCAAAAGAGCTTCAGTGTCATCTTCGTCGTCATCGTCCTCATCATCATCACTAACCACAACAATGTGACATGCAATCAAAATACAACATCCTAAAAGTGGTTCCACAACTAGGTATGAAGAGCAAAATTTCCAATGTCAGGAGAAAAAACTAACAGTTACAACTACACTATAATTGATTTCAAATAATTGAAGAGTATTTAGTAAAACTCATATGGCTGTCAAGGAAAAAGCAACAATCACATAAGTGCTAACTGTCATGGAATTCAAGAAACCAAGACATTGGCAAAAGCTTTTCGTAGCACATGAACTAGTTTCCAAAGAATGCGAACCTTTCATCACTTTTAACTTCAACATCAGCGTCGTCAGCATCTACACTCCGTGGAATGAGACGATCTTCAGTATCCCTCCTTGCCCCTGTAAAATAAGTTAGGTGAATGACATTACATAGAATTAGTTGTTTGCACACCAAGTAAAACCCCAAATAGTATTCACCTTCCAGTAGAAGGTGGGGTCCTTTTCTACGATCTCGATCATCTGCAACCACAAAAAAATTTAACATCAATCAGATTACAAAACACAGTCCCAATCCGAAATAAGGAAGAAAGGTTAACAAGAAGGGTGGTCAATTTTGTTTCCCACCATAGGACTTGTCCTTTGATGAAAAATGCCTGCGCTCCCGGTCCTCCAACTCTTCACGGAGATTTCTCTTCTGCAATTCATCATTGGTGTCCTGTCCCTCCTTTCTACAGCAACACATATATCAATTAGTGGACAGTTCTTATCGACAGGTATTAGAAAAGAAAACAGCTTCATATAAATGCCGATGAAATAATTAGTACTACTACAGCCTCATAAATAAAGAAGACAAATCGGGAGAGAGGAGTTTGTAAGGTGGGGTCTCGGTCCCCGTTTTGTTCTTTTTGTTCATACCATACACCAAAAAAATCCTGAATGCAATGTATATAGAGGACGAGGGAAATGTTTCTAAAAAACACGTGTATGGAGCACAACACATGCTACTTGTCTTAATGTCTTTTACAAGAATTTCCCCCTCTTTGTGACGCTCTTTTCTTATAGCACATTCTTATCGAATGATCTCACCCCGTAGCTACGGTGCATACGAAGGGTTCCTATAATCTTTCATATTGGAGAGTGCCTGAGGCTGAGAACTCCTGTCAAAGTGTGGAGTGTTCATATCTACGAAACATTGGTCCAATTAAGGATAGCCTTCAGAAGTGTCAAGATACATTTCTACGGATGTGAAACAAGAAATGGAGTGAAGCACGTGTCCGATCCTAAAAGGGTTGTTCAGTGCTCCTTAAAGTTGCTACTAAAGTAACGCTTGCAGAGAGAGATAGAAACTAGTTTTTCTTTGGAGAAGTAAAGATACTGGTGGTACCAACATATGAACTGAAAACATATATGCAGGCGAAATACAATCTAAGGACATGCTTGTACGTTCCTGTTTCCTTGGAGATCCTGTCTTCGCTAAATTAGACCACCGATAATCTTCTGTACTGGAAATTGTGAAGTAATGCACATCTATGTTGTCATGAATGCATATTTTCACAAAAAACAATATTGTTCTTGGTCAGTTCGCCATCAATTGTGCTTTGCAGCACTCTTCTACCTATCTTAGAAAGGTCAAAAATAGTATATGCTATGTTTTGATATATAACGCACTGTAGGACAACTACGAGTGTTCACTAACCCCTATAGTTATGCCTCCACACTAATGAGGGACTAAATCACTATCCATTAGTTACTGGGATTGATAAGATTTTCCGATAAAATGTGTCATGGACTCATAGAAGCAGGATGGTAACCATGTTAAAGGTGTCCAACTATCCTGATTGTGGAAGGAAACACCTTAAGAGGGGTAAGAAACCTAAATAAGAAACAACATATGCATACAAAACTTCAAGTGCTGAATGCCAACCTGGGCTTCAGAGTTGTGTGAGCAGCCATGTCCCTTGAAGAGTACTTTTGGGAGGGGCCGAAAATTCGAGTACCGCCTTGTTCATTGCCTCCTTTTGCAGGTGCCCAAGTGGGTCGAGCTGCAGTCGTCATGTTTTATAACTCCCCCCAAGATATCTGTAAAAAACAACGCCGACAGATTTAAAAACCTTAACTCAAGATCCCAAGTTCCCAAACCAACCAAGAAGGGAAAAAGTAAGACGATAATGCAATATCCATAACAATGTAGAGCATCAAATTGCTTATGCACCCCTTTCAAAAGAAAAATGCTTATCAACAAAGCAGCAGCTACCCCTCCTATTTTATGTGAAATACCACTCGCTTTTCCTTTCACCAGCTCCATCATATCCCACACACGAACACTACGAAATTATAAGAACTAAGGTCAATCATGATCATGATTACCGTCAAGTTTGGATTAACACATACAGTTAAATCCAAAATCCAACCCCAAGGGGTTGCCTTGGTGGTCAAGGCCTGGGGCTTAGGGTTTACTCCCTTCTAAGTCACACATTCAAAACTTTCTAGGCACTGTAAACTCTTGTGGGGCTAGTCCATCCGGTTTGTCCCAGCCTTAGTTGCACAAAGCGGGAGCGGGAAAATATAGAAGCTCCCAAGGTCGAAGCGTGAAAGGAACATGTACATATATTATGAAAATAATGTAGCATAGAAAATACACTTTAAAAGTACAATCATTTTAGGTTAGGGAGTAAAAAATATGGGCCAAGTCTACCTCAAGTGTAAGAAATGGGCTAGTGTTAGAATGTATGGTTTTCTTTTCGAGAAATCATGACTTGAGTCATACATATGACCTAAAACGAAGACCAACTTATAAAGCTAAGTAGTAAATTATTGTTTTTCTATACTGGTATCTAACAAAAGCTACCATCTTCGTAAGAAGCGAGCTCCAATCTCAAATGGAAGCGGGCTCTTGTCAAGTTCCTTAATTGGGAGTGCAGAATGTGCAGAATTGCGCTCCTAAGGTGGGAGCGGCACCACTTTAGGAGCTCTCTGCAACTAAGGTCCCAGCTTTATTTCCTCACACCCCCGGAGTGGACAGTGGGATTGGTCTCACAGTAATTAGTCAAGGTGCATGGATGTAAGCTGGCCCAAATATTCTTATTTACCAAAAACTCCAAAATCCTTTCTATTTGATCAAGCGTTTCCAATTCCACTTTTTTTGTTTATTCAACATAGCGGCACTAGTTTCAAAATATCTGTGATTGTTTCATCCAATGTTTAAGAACTGGAGAAGAAACTTGGTCAAGGGTCAACTAGAAACCAAAAGTACTGGGATCAGGGACATCAAAAAAATTTTGTAGGGAAAATGATTCATTGGCTTCTCTATTAACGTACTTGTTTGCTTATAGCCTTTGTAGTGCTATACCCAAACACAGCAAGTGTTGCTGAAACTGGTTTACCAGCTCTATAATAGGATAACCTAGATCAAGGACTCAAAAAACTATGCCCAAAAAATTAAGCCACAAAATGGTTTAAGCCCTCGCCATTGCCAAACTGCACCAGGCGGCCCTGGGTAGAAGCCTAGAAAGCAACTGCTTTATAGCCAAACACAGCAAGTGTTTCCGAAACTAGTTTACTAGCGATATAAGTTATAACTGGGGGTAACCTAGAAACAAGTAATCCAAACTATACCCAAGAAATTACGGTTTATGCCCTCGCTATTGCCAAACTCGTGACCAAGGCCGGCCTCACATATGCATAGAATTGATTCACTCCTGGTGTGTGGAACAGAGATTCCAGTACTCCTTTCAAGGAGTGATCATTGAATAGACCCCAAACGTATCATGTTTAAGCATCTAAATTAGACATAAAAACCAGCAGAGGTATAGACGCGAGAGAGAGAGAGAGAGAGAGAGAGAGAGAGAGAGATAGGGAAGAAGGGTACCTGCTCGATTTTCGTCTGCTGATCGCGTAGAGAGTGATTCTGAGAAAACCCTAGAATTTGATCTCTCTCTCGAGAGAGATGATTGATTTTTGGCCTCGTTTTTTAATCACGGAGAAATTTGATATATGTGGCGGCAATTACAAATGAAACCCTAGAATTTGATCCTTGTCACAGATTACTCCATCAATTGTATCTTTTTCAGTTCAAAGCCACGTGACTTTCTAATTTAACAACAATTTCAACCCTCCATGGTCTATATATAATTATCATTCCCTTCAAAAAATTTTTAAAAAAACCCTCTGTATATACCACTCAATTTCTCCAATGACACCTTTAGAATCTAGACATTTAGCTTTTCGTAAATTACGAATTCTCAGTTAATATGACGTGTCACAATCAATTCATGTTTATTATACACTTAATCTACATCACCAATCATAATTTTTTTTACGTGTGTAAATATATGGAATCAAACCAAATCAACCTTTTGCAACCAGACATCACTGACAAACTCTATTTGCGAGTCACTACTAGTCCCTTCTCTTCTCTTTCAAAATACTATACTCTGGCAAAATAAAATAATGTGTATGATATATTTGTTACACCTACCTAAAATGCTCATAGTTTTAATTCCGATAATTAGCATTTTGATTATAGAGTTAAGTCGGTGATGGTTGGGAGTTGTGTCTATTTATCTCGTATAACATCATGAAAAATCAAACGATGTAGGCCAACAATCATAGAAACACAATGCAAGAAATAGGTGTTGGTGGCTTGGTGCAAGGTTATCTAACGTGTTCATACGGACTATAGTAGGAGTAAATGGTGATGTGTGAGGTTGGTCTTGGTCATAACCCAAGAAAAAGAGTTTGAGTGGAAAAAAGTTAAGCTTGAATAGATAAACACATTATCAAAATAAAATAAAAAATTGATGAACACTTAAGTTGCTAAGACCGGAAAATTGAAGGAAAACAAAATAATGTTGGTATAGATGAACACGATGAACTAGTAGAAAGGTCATTTAAAACCTAGCGCACATGATGAAAATTAAATGAGAATGCATTGAGTTTGCATTACTCTTGAATGAGAATGAAAGTTCATTTGTCTCTTAAATCGGCCCCTCTCTCTATATATATGGGAGACCTTTCATTGATTAATTATTTTACTTAGAATAAAAAATAGTAGAGTGGTTTACTCCTTGTGAATATGTCGGTGTTATGAGCTAGAGAACTTGAGAAGTGGAGAGAGTAAATGAATTATTTTACCTATTTAATTTTGCAAACAAAAATAGTTCCGTTAAGAAGTGTCCAGCATTACTACACTTCTCAAGTTCAGGAATCAGGATACCTATTTCTTCATTTATTTCACCTTTAGTAATGTAATTTTATTTGGGGGGGGTGGGTGTGGATGCAATAATGTAGATTCTTGGTGCTTAAGTCCTTGATTTTGTTGTATTTATGTTCATAAAGTTAATGTTTTATTCGATATTGCACGTAAGGTAGGTTTTTGTATGTTTCAGGTAAAACGTGCAAATAAGGCGCATTTCTACGTCATGGAACCCGAAGACTCTGTCGACCCCTTAAAATCTGTCTAAGTATGGAAAAATGACCTTTTGAAAAAGTATCGATTTTCGAGATTAAAAATGACGGTAATTGATTCTTGAATTTTTCTAAGAGTAACTACAAAGTTACAAGGTTTTATTCGAAGAGCAAGGTCATGTTTTAAGCCATTTTCTCTCGAGAAAAATGTTCAGTTTTCCATTTTACACTAAAAGTGGGGGGTTGACATTTTGATATAATTAGAATATTGAAATTCTGGTAATGCCATTGTTTCCAAATGGGGGGTACTTTCTTATTTTCATTAAATAAATTAAGAGTAAATTACACTAAGCCCCCCTCAACTAACACCCATTTTCACGTAACCCCCTCAGACTACAAAACCCGACATCATGCCCCCTCTAACTATCCAGAGTTGACACTTAACCCCCTTCTGTTAGGTCAAAAGGCAGTCAACTTACATGGGGTGTTTGGATCGAGCACCTACACACATCGGATGCCGTTGATTCTTGCGTAGGCTCACTCGGTTTTTTTTTTATAAAATTTTTGGATGGCTCGGATCAGCCGTCCGGTGGCCGGAGACGGTCGTCGGTGGCTTTAAGGCTATCGTAGGGAAAATGCACTGACGGCCGTTTTCGACCACCGAACCACCGATCCGAGCTATCCAAAAATTTTATAAAAAAAAACCGAGTGGGCTTACGTGGGAATCAACGACATCCGATGTGCGTAGGTGCTCGATCCAAACACCCCATGTAAGTTGAATGCCTTTTGACCTAACAGAAGGGGGTTAAGTGTCAACTCTGGATAGTTAGAGGGGGCATGATGTCGGGTTTTGTAGTCTGAGGGGGTTAAGTGAAAATGGGTGTCAGTTGAGGGGGGCTTAATGTAATTTACTCATAAATTAAAGTAAAGAAAAGGTAAAAGAAATGTTTAAAATGTAATCTTTACTTAAGTTTAGAGAATGAAAATAAGGTGCTGAGAAGCTGTGAAGTGCTGTGCGCTATTTGCTGAAGCTGAAGCCTTGCCTGGAATCTGCAGTTTTTCATGGTATTATCGATAACATCCTCAGTGTTATTGATAACATTTGGTCATCTTAGTCCAGAAAGTTTTCAGCCTTGGGAGTATCGATAACGATTGGCCTTGGTTATCGATAACATGGTGCTACGGGGGAGTGTTATCGATAACACCTCCTTGTGTTATCGATAACAGTAGGTCTCCAGCAGATATTTTTCCTGTTTTTCAGACTTTCCATTTATGGAAACTTTCTACTTTTGGTTGGTTTTTAGAATATTTTGGGGGTCTTTTTGTCCATTGGTTGACTAATTTTGTAAGCCCTATAAATAGACTTGTATGCCATTTATAGAAAAGATGGCCATTAGTTAGTTTTTAGGCCTAAGTCTTTTTCTTGCTTTCCTAGGAACTCCATTGTTGTTCTTAAGCTTTTCAAGTTAGTTTCTTCAAGAACTCAAGTAAGTTTAAGTGTTATGATTAATTCTCAAGTGTTAATGTTGTAGGTACAAGTTGGATCTCTATAAAAATCAAGTTTATTTTCGCTTTTATCGGTTACGCATGTTTTCATTTTCTAGCATAATTTCGAGTCTTTTAATTATGTGTGAGTAGTTAATAGGTTTGGTCATGGGGTGAGGTGCACCCTATGGATTAGTCGTTTAAACGGTTTCGCCTAAACTTTAGCTCGATTTCAATGTGTTTAATGAATTAAACCCATGATTTCTTGTATTGATCATGGGGTCGGTGGCTTCTTTGATCAATGAAGTCTATCGCCCCATGCTACGTGCTTGATAATCGTACGCGTTTATCGGTTAAGCATGTTTTCATTTTCTAGCATAATTTCGACTCTTTTAATTATGTGTGAGTAGTTAATAGGTTTGGTCATGGGGTGAGGTGCATCCTATGGATTAGTCGTTTAAACGGTTTCGCCTAAACTTTAGCTCGATTTCAATGTGTTTAATGAATTAAACCCATGATTTCTTGTATTGATCATGGGGTCGGTGGCTTCTTTGATCAATGAAGTCTATCGCCCCATGCTACGTGCTTGATAATCGTACGCGTACGAAAGATCCATTTTCGTCTCTTACTTGCGTTAAATGAGTTCAGTTTGAATTAATGCTTTGAGTTGAGTTACAAGTAGTCTTCAGCTGTTAATTCTTCAAGTGGAATCCGAACAGTTTCGGTCCACTCATAAGTTAGATGAAGAAACTGTTTAACGGCTAAGTCGTGGGTTAATCAATCCTTATGACTTGACTGCTTTTAATCTAGGTTAATTCCAAGTTCAATTTTGTTAACTAAACCAAACTCCAAGTTGGCTGCTTGAAAGCCGTGCTACGTACTTTCCTTCTATTCCAAATTCGCTAAAGAAGACTTCTCTGTGGGAACGATCCCGGTCTTACCGGATTTATATGCTATTAACGACCTAGCCCTTTGCCTTATTCGGAGGGTAGGTTGCGGAGTTAAGCACTACACAAATGTGGTTGGTTTGGTTCTCCAAATTCATAGTCCGTATGTATTGGTTTGGTTATTAGTTTATTATAAAAACTGAATCAATCCAAACCATTAAAATACGGTTCGATTTCGGTTTTAAACCATGGTTTGCTTTGAACTAAGCAATCATCTTCGAAAAATATTTAAAGTACTTAAAATTACGAAGATAAATTTTAAAAAACTTATATTAAAACCAATTTCCTTCAAATTATCAAAACACACTAACATCAAACAACTAATTAATTACATTAAAACCGAACAAAACCTTTTAGTTTGGACTGGACTCGTGGTTTGACATATTTCTCGCACACCCCAAGGAATAGTGTTACTACTATTTTACCGACTAATCGAATTACAACGACATGCGGCTTATGGATATAATCGGATTGCCAGAAATTTGAGATACTTTTATTTTTACGGGTCTCACATTTTACTTTTGACAGCCGTGAGGCTCTGCTCTTTTCTCGGCGCTAAGGTTTGAGACTCAACTCTAACACCTCTAGGTTTTGCCGTCCACCTCTTGAGAGCTAAGATTGGCAAAAAAGGCCAGATACTAGTAAAGGATCGTCCTGGGAAATTGGAGTAAAATAGGAAAATTTGAGAGTTTAGACCAATCAAGACAAAGAAATGAGCTAGAAAAGGAGTAGAAAAGATTTTGAAGTTGAACAGGGCAAATGAGGGATCCTGCTGACTCTCAAAGGTTAGCATGTGTGTTGTTCCCCATCTTGACTATTCGGAGGGATAGGAGTATAATTTTGTGCTCACCCCCCATAGTACTAGTTGCACATTAAACTTCTATGAGCCACCTAACTACGTACTCACATCATTGACACTCTAAGTACCGGAGGCATAAAATGATTTACTTGTACGCATATGATTTACATTAAATGAAGTTTTACAACTTGTCATATTTTTGCGAGATTTTCCAAGAATGGATTAGACTTTTGACTAAAGAAACGAAACTAAGAAGGAATGAATCTCATTTAAACTGTATTCGGATTATGAGTTTACAAATGTATCTATCAATGAACAAAATAATACCACCACCTTGCTATATACTCTATCATTACATAACAGTGACATTTTGAGCGTCCAAGTCGTGAAAAGAGATACTCATAGATGTACGATTTATATGAAATGAAGTTATACTAACTTCTAATATTTGTAAAGTATCCAAGAATAAATTAGCCTTTGACCAATTAATAAAAAACAAGAGAAAATTACCTCTAAGTACAGAAAAGTAACACTTAATTCCCATTAAGGATAGATGAAATACTTAATTACCACTAAGTCCACTTTTACAAAAATACATTTACCATTAATGGAAGTGTCACCCTGGAGTTTTAGGGCATGCTAGGGTTTTATGGTACCCTAATGGGTACCCCAAAATCTTAGGGTACCCTAGGATTTTAGGATTTTAGGAACCCTGTTTAGTGTACAACTTAAGATTTTAGCTATTTTTAGAATATAGTTTAAGGTACCTTATATTACTAGTCACTTTCAGTAGAGCGGGGTTTTAGGTTTAGGCACTTTCATAGGAGTTTTAGGGTGCACTTTCCTATTATAGGGTTTTAGCGGTTTAAGCACTTTCATAGGGTGCCCTAGGGGTTTAGGCATTTTTATAGGGTACCCTGAAGTTTAGGCACTTTTATAGGGTACCCTAGGGGTTAGGCACTTTTAGTATTTAGGATTTTAGGCACTTTCATAGGGTTTTCGTGTTTTGTTAATTAGAGGAGACTTGATGGAAATTACTTTTTATTTTCTGGACCCAGAGGTAAATTGCCCATGAAACAATACTAAGTGGGAATGAGTCACATCTAAACTGTATTTTGATAACAATTTAAAGATATATTTCTCAATGAACAAAATAATAAAATAATACCGCCGTACTACCTACTCACATCATCACATATCAATGACATTGTAAACGTTCAAGGCATGGAATTAAAGTGATAGTACTTGTGTAAGTATGCTTTACATTGAATGAAGGTTTCACTAACTCCTAATATTTGTAAAACTTCCTAGAATGAATTAGCTTTTCACTAAAGAAACAATGATGGTTGGAAATCATGAGTCACATGTCTCGCATCTAAATTGTATCAAAAATACTATGAGCAGGTACAGTTTGCAGGGATTCTTACAGAGACAATTGCGTTTGGCCTCATTTCGGGTCTCAAAAAAATCTAGAAAAATATTCATAAATTTTTGAATATTATTATATAGGGCTCTGTAAAAAAATCAGCTCCTGCGGATATCGGTAAGTATTACGAATCCAAAAGTAATACTTACCGATATCGGCATGAGCTTTACAGGGTCCTATATAATAATATTCAAAAAATGAGGCCAAACGCAATTGTCTCTGCAAGGATCCCTGCAAACTGTCCCTACTCGTAGCAGGACTCAAATTGTATTCCGTATTTGGATAACGGGTTTAATCTACTCCATCAATGAACATAATAATACCAGAAATTTTTTAACTTTTGACGTGTTATCTTCGATATAGGCCATTTCGGAGCTTTCTTCGATGATTAAAATGATGATCTCTTTCTCTTCGATGATTAAATGATGATTTCGATGATTAATAAATGATGTTCTCTCTCTCTGTTCGATGATTAAATGATGGTCTCTCTCTCTCTCTCTCTCTCTCTCTATATATATATATACTATATATTTGTAGAAGACATTTACGTTGAAATAAATAGACCGGGAGCCTATATTCGGATCTTCACTTTTTCAAAATTCAAAATTCTATCAATCGATATGTGTCGTTAACAATTTCAAACAAAATTTTAAAAATGACTCAAAATGGTTCCGAGGAGGGCTCGTAAATAGGCCGAACAAGACCGTGAGACCGAGCGTGATCCCGTTCCTACTTTGCAAAGAGAGTGCATTTTTGCTCTTTTTTCTAAGTAGTCCGTCGAGCTCTTCCCATCGTAGTACTACAACATTTCTGGTTGAATTAGGCGGCTAACTGCGTAAATTAAAAATCCAACAACCACCACACCCGCCAATGGAAATTAGAATGAGTAAGTTGTTCTGTTAACCTGCTTTCTTTCTGCTCCGAATAAACGTGACCACATTATCCTAATCCAAAAATGCATTACGATAAATCCAAATAAATCCATTACTTGGTTACCCAAAACATCTTTGCTTTGGGTCCTAGCTACTAACATTGCATTTAAAAAAGAATTGCAGTTGAAGAACCAATTGCTTTCAGCATTTACCAAAAACGTCTTTGCTTTTTTTTTTTTTTTTTTTTAATAACTCTAATCTTCGGTCACGCATCTCGACTAATCATGGAGGCCAATTCCACCACTCACTCGCGAGGCTCCCGATTGAAGTCAAAGCAAAGCTCTATATGAACGGGTCCGGTGGAGTTAGTAACACCCGAGAGGTTTCGAACCTAATTGGTTCAGAGAGAGAAAATCCCCAAGTCTCGAGCCTTGACCGCTAAGCGGACCCATTTGGTTAACAACTTAATTGCTCCTAACATGTTCATTGCATTAACCAGCTGATTTCAGCTCTTGCTTGCTACACAAGTGCAAAAGGTGGGGAAAAAACACAGGAAGAAGTTAGGCCAACCGTTTAACGTACCCTTCATCTCTTTGTTTTCCCTTACAATCAAAGCAAAAGCCGTTTGATTTTTGGTCACCATCTGAACCCTAACTCCACCTTCCTGATTTGCTCTCCACACCCTCCGCCCTCTGTTTCTGTTTCCTTTATCCCTTTATTTACAAGCCATTCCCATGTTTTGCTTCCACCCAATAACTCCTCTCTCCTCAAATTTTTCGAAACAGAGCAAACCACCCATGCTTGAAGTTTAACCACTATGTTCAACAACTCATTGTTCTCAAAGAAGACAAATTTGACTCAATTTGATTCTGGGTTTTGGGGGCTTTTATCTGAGAGAGCTTTGAGGGAGACTTGCTTGTAGCTCTTTGAGCATTGTTCTACCTGACTAGTGAAACCCCGTGGAGCAGGTTTGCATCCCCAGTGAGCCCAACAACGTAAATCTCTGTCTCTTGTAATTGTTTGCGTTTCTCTCTCTCTCTTTTGGTTAATCTTTTCATCCTCAACGCATCGATTGTGCACATCATTATCCGCCAAATAGCTTATTTCTCCTGAATTTTTGAAGCAGGCAATCAAAACAGAGCAAACCCAGTAAAACCCATCCTGAATACACTATGTTCAACACTACTAGGCCTCAGAAGAACGAAATTTGACCGAATTGGGTCGCGGGTTTTGTCCAAAACATCTCGAGAAATGAATACTCGTTACTTAGTTACACCAGACTCTTTGTGCAATTCTGGCATTGTTGTTTCAATATCTTCACCAGGAGAGGATCAAACAGCAGCCGTCAATGCTCGAAACCGGGCATCACGTTTTCCCCCGTCTTCTTCTTTCTTGATAAGAACAGCAATGAGGGTATCAAGAGCAAGATGGTTCAGCTTCTTAAGAAGGGTGTTTCATTACCAAAACGGGTCAAGATCGGATCTTGGGTCGAATCCGTTCAACTCGGGTTCTTGGATGGTGATGGAGTTAATAGCTCTGGTGGTTCAAATACTTGTGACAACTTATACTCTAGCTGATTCCAAGGATGAGAGGCCTGTTTGGCCAATGAGAATATGGGTTTCCGGGTATGATTTCGGGTGTGTCCTTAGTCTTTCAGTACTTTACGGGCGGTATCGGATCTTTCATTTGGGTCAGGGAGATGGTTTTGGTCACTCTGATTTAGAACAGCAGAGGAACAATAATGAAGAGTCCAGGTATATACACATTTCATCCATTAAATTGAGCTTCAACTGTTTTCTTTTTTCTTTTTTTGTAACGGAGGAATAGCCCTACAACCAAGCCACTATATGGACCCGACTGCGCAACCCAAACCTCCGGGCGAGCTAGCCCCCACCACCAGTCACCCGACTTCGCCTTATGTATGACATTCATTCTTCAATTTTGTGCAAAAAAAAACTTGTTCGGCCAACTGTTTCGGAAAATTGCTTTCCAAAAACTATCTCAAAGCAATCCATTTTTTTTCCAGGTAACACTCAAATAAAATTTACTCTTTGAATTCTTGGAAACGTTTTCGCTCACAAATCATATTCGCATGAAGTTTTTTGCTGATAAAAAGAAAATGAATGTTTTCCAAACTCCACAAGAGTTTTCTCTGGAAACACAAAAAACAAGCAACAAGCAATGATACTTACACTCCTACCGACCACTCCTCTCACATATGTGTCAGTTCTATACATTTAATTGTGGGACGGATCCCACACATATGTGAGAGAGGAGTGGTCGGGGAGTGGTCAGTAAGAGTGTGCCTAGACTTATTTGCGAAAATAAATCTAAAGACATGAACTTTCCACCTTTGGAGACTGATGAAGAAAATACTATAACCAGGAGCTTTCACTTGATGAACAAATGCCGGACTTCTCTGGAGCTGTTCTTCGCCATATGGTTCGTGATGGGCAACGTTTGGGTCTTTGATTCCCGATTTGGATCGTTCCATCGAGCTCCGAAACTCCATGTCCTCTGCATCTCTATACTTGCTTGGAATGCCATCAGCTACTCTTTCCCATTCCTACTGTTTGTGTTGCTGTGTTGTTGTGTCCCTCTCGTTAGCAGCTTCCTTGGGTACAACATGAATATGGGGTCTACTGCTCGAGGGGCTTCTGATGATCAAATTTCCAATCTACCCAGCTGCAGATACAAAGATCTTGACAACAATTTGGTGCTTGGAAAATCAGCCCATAACCATGAAAATCCAGTAAGTTAACAACCATCTCTGCCTACATGGTTTTCGAGATGAATATTTCTCTGTTTCCGACCTTGTCACGATAAACCAAGCAATCGCACAAAAACACACGAGAGTTACGTGAGTTGATACTTTTCAACTGCAAGGATCAACAAAGAGATTCCACTGTTTTGTTGAAAAGGTAAGATTGTATATTTTTTCATGCTAAACAAAAGTGTTCCGATCAAGAAACTGCGGGAGTCCGAATTAATTTGAACTTTCTCATCGATGTTTTATTCATCGAGCCCTGCAATACGAATCATCAATGAGTGCTCTCACCATGAGCAAATTGCACGACCCGACTCCAACTCGTAACTCAAAAGAGCATAAAAAGATTTGAATTAGAATCTCACTCGCGATCATATGTTATTTCCTTTCCTGATGTGGCGAAAATCGAAGTGGAGAAACAGAATGTCTGATGGGTTTCTTTGTTTTCCTGGTATGGTGGAATCAACAGGAATGCTGCATTTGCCTCTCCAAGTACAGAGAAAAGGAAGAGATCAGGCAGTTGCCATGCTCACACGTATTCCATCTCAAATGTGTGGATCAATGGCTCAGGATTATATCTTGCTGTCCCCTCTGTAAACAAGAATTGGAGAGGTGAAAAAACAAAGATAGTATATACCAGCCGAGAAGCCCGAACTGATTCTTTGTTTTTCTTCTCTTTCTCCCGTTTTCTTTTTCGCCTGCGGGAAACAAAAAAAAAAAAAAAAAGCATCAAGAGTTTTCTGAACCGTTCGTGATTATTGTCATGGTTTCTTGAGTGAGAATCATTGTACATTGGAGCTCACCAGTGCCTTTAAACCTATCATTGATCTTTGCGCGCTCCTCCTGACTTCTCTGTATATGTTTTTTTTTCCCAATTCGCGCGCGTACAGCACAGAATACATGTACTTGGGAATAATGGTTTTACGCACAGTGGTCATATATGCATATGATATTATGAGCGTTTTGGCGTATATTCTTGAGTGAGTACGTTTTCTTTTACGTCACAAGATACGCAAATATGTTACTCACATATTTGCGAATTCTGGTTGTTTACGGCGCCGCAGGCGCAAATCATTACTCCCGGGCGCACGACATGCGCCTCCGGCGCATTGCATCACCACAATTTTTCAAAATTCGCGGGCTTGTTCCGGGCACTTTGGAACTCCGATTTTCGTAATGTTTGAACCGTTAGAAAGTTTGTTGAGTCTACTTTCTAACTCTAACTGTTTGGATCCAGAATTATTTGTACATAAAGAGATATGACTATTTTACAGTCAGTGAGTCAAAAAATAAATCATACCTGTAAAATGCTCGCATCTCCTTCACTTTACATCGGATAAAAACTTATTATATATAGATAAAAATTATTTTCAAAGTACTAAAATATGTTGGAACCCAACTATTAAAATAATGAAAGGCATAATGAAGTATAGTTCATGAAAAACGGGTAAAAGACACCACTACAAAGATCATGAGAGCAATATATACCATCCCTCCGCCACCAACACTGTCACCGTAACACAACCCTTGCACCACCATCACTTGACCACCTAAATCACCATCACTTCACCGCCCCTACCATGACACATCCACTCTACTACCGCCATTGGCACCACACCTCAACCTTACAACCACCGCCGCTGACACCAACACTTCAATGCCACGGCTATCACACCTCCGCATGCAACTCCACCACGACTACTACACCACCACTATCAAGCACCAAATAACCACCACCCCTCCACTCTACCACCAATGTCGTGACCACCACAACGGATATTACTTCACCACCACTACCAACACAGCAAATTAACCTTCTATTTTATTTAGCACAACTGGGTTGTAGATTTAAGTGTATCACATGCAACATACTGACAGTGGTGCTCGTTTGGAGCTGGTTTGTTCTGGGTTTAACACTGAATTTAGCTCCTAAAGCTCTACTAAAAATTGGAACAAATCAATCGGGAGTCTAAATTCAAGAATCCAAGGTTAAATTTGCTTCAAGGGCACAGTGTCCAGCTAGTCCTTCACCATCACCAATTTTCAAACCAAACTACACCTACATAACGAACAAACGAAATACATTTATGTCCTTCATGGGGACGTGGGATTTTCTGGTTCAGATAGCTAATTGGATTTATCAACATAAAATAGGTTTTGATCGGGTCTAAAATAAGAGAGATATTAGTGTTTTATTAAAATGATTTACTTTTCAACTCACTGAGGGTAAAATAGTCATATTTTTTAAAGTATAGATAATTAGGGATCAAAACTAATTGGGTTAAAAATAGACTCAACAAGCTTTTAAAAGGTTCAAACCTTGTGAAAATCGGAATTCGAGAGTGTTCGAAACAAGCCGACAAAGTTTGGTGCTTTAGTGCGCCTCAGGCGCAATTTCATGTACCCGGGCGCAATGTAATGCGTCTCAGGCGCATTGAAACTCCACAATATTTCAAATTTTGCGGGCTTCTCCCGGACACTCCCAAACTCTAATTTTTGCAATGTTTGAACCGTTAAAATGTTTGTTGAGTCTACTTTCTAACCTAAGTAATTTGGATAAAAAATTATTTAATAAGATGACTATTTTGCCCTTAATCAGTCGAAAAATAAATCATTCGACGCTCGCATCTCATCCATTTTACATCGGATAAAGACCTATTATACATCGATAAAGAGAATTTTAAAAGCGCTAAAATGTGTTGGAATCCAACTATAAATATAATGAATAGTTCACGAAAAACGGGTAAAAAAATATACCACTACAAAAATCATGGGAGCATGCAATACCATCCCTCCGCCACCACTGCCACCGTAGCACAACCCCCTGCACCACCATCACTTCACTTGACCACTTAAACCACCATCACTTCACCACCACACATCCGCTCTACTACCACCATTGGCATCACACCTCAACCCCATCACGTCCACCTTCATTTAACCACTACCACCAACACCAACACTAGAGCGCCATGACTATCACACCTCCACATGCAACTCCACCACAATTACCACCCTCCTCCACCACCATCCTTTAAGCACCAAATAACCACCACCATCCTTTAAGCACCAAATAACCACCACCCCTCCATTCTACCACCAATGTCACGACCACCACAACCGATATCACCACAACTACGTACCAACCCAACAAACCTTCTATTTTTTTTTTTTTTTAGTACAACTGGGTGTAGATTTAAGTGTATAACATGCAACATAGTGTTGTTTGGAGGTGGTTTTTCTGGATTCAGCACTGAATTTAGCTCCTAAAGTTCCACTAAAAATTGGATCAAATCAATCGGGAGACTAAATTCAAGAATCCAAGGTTAAATTTGTTTTAAGGGCAGTGTCCAGCAAGTCCTTCACCAACTTTTCAAACCAAACTGGCTGTACCTAGATGACGAACAAACAAAAATACAATTAAGTCCTTCATGGGGTTGTTCTGGTCTAGTCTAAGTCAGGCACACTGGCTTTAACAGGCCTTCTTTTGTCAACGGGTTGAAACTGCAAGCCAAGCGGCCTAAACCGCAATGGAAAAGAACAAAAAATCAGCATCTCTGATCTCACTGCATAGTGTAAAATCGCTTAGCACCATATGTGAAGTCAATATGTCCAAAATCCCCTAACCAAAGAGGATGACATTTCAATCACACATGAACATGCAATTTGTCCAGAAAAAATCACCATGCCAAAGATGACATGTTCAACGCAAACATTTTGTCTAAGAACCTAGCTAGGATGGTTTGTCAACCTGAAGTCCCCTACTATGGTACATGTTTTACTACTTTGTGTCTGTATAATTTTCTTGAAAACATGAAATTTGAAGTTCAATTTTGCAGTTGTATGCTTCTCTATTGGCGGGGAATTATATCATGTTCTTTTTTTTATCGGCGGGAAATATATCATGTTCATGATATGCGAGAGGATTGTGCCATTTGACTGGCTCTTAATGTTTACCCTTCCAGGAGGCAAGGAGAAGTCACCGGAGCTAGAAGTAGAAGATGGAGGGAGTGGACTGCCACCTTGTGGTGATGGTGATGGTGGTGGTGGCTGGTCTGGTCTGGTGGGTTCTTTATTGGGTTTCTAGCCTTCCTAGGCTTTTTAAAAGATCAGGACAGCAAGGGGTCTTCGCGGGAAGATGATTGTGAGGTTTCAGTACGAGCTCGTCACATGAGAGGATCATATGAGGCCTCACGCGAGAGGATCCGAACTCGTGTAGTGAAGGTTTCTGATGGTTTATTAAATTGGCAACAAAGTTGAAATGGAGGGAGATGAGTTCTACCAAAATGCAGGTGGTTTAAAATCCCCTTCGCCAAACACAGGTTGTTTTCAACTTATTTTTCAAAACAGGGCGTTTTTTTGAAGCACTAGAGGAATGGGTGCCGTAACCAGTAACCATTAACACCTCAATCATCAGTTCTTTTTTGGGGTAAATCTCAATCATCAGTTTTGCTTTACTAGCACTCCATTTATTTAGATTTTTGAAAGTATATTTTAGTGATTTTATGTCTCATTCAATAAAATTATGGTACTCGATCAGAGGTTCAGATTCATTTCACGCATTATAGGAGCACTGAGAAATATTATTCACCGGTCGTGTTAGAGCCTCCACAGCACAAATTCACACCAAGTCAACGAGTAAGTGTACGGACCCATGTGAATAAACCATATTGAAGAACTCTGGAGCACGGCCACGTGGTGCCCACAAGCATTTAATTACTCAGTGCCGGAGACACTATGTATTGGAGTAGACTGAGTAGTATATTAACATTGGAGCTCACCAGTACCTTTAAACCTATTCATGATCTGAACTGTTTGTGATTATTGTCATGGTTACTTGAGTGAGAATATTCATTGAACATTGGAGCTCACCAGTACCTTTAAACCTATTCATGATCTTTGCGCGCGCACTCCTCCTGACATCTCTGTATACGTTTTTTTTTTTTTTTTCCAATTCGCGCGCGTACAGCACAGAATACATGTACTTGGGAATAATTCTGCATATGATATTATGAGCATTTTGGCGTATATTCTTGAGTGAGTATGTTTTCTTTTACGTCACAAGATACGCAAATATGTTACTTCACATGTTTGCAAATTCTGGCTGTCTACGGCGCCTCAGGAGCAAATTATTGCACCCGGGCGCACGAAATGCGCCTCAGGCGCATTGAAACACCACAATTTGTCCAAATCTGCGGGCTTGTTCCGGGCACTTCCGAACTCCGATTTTTGCAAAGTTTGAACTGTTAGAAAGCTTGTTAAGTCTACTTTCTAATCAAAGTAGTTTGGATCCAGAATTATTTGTACATAAAAAAAATATGGCTATTTTACCATTAGTGAGTTGAAAAATAAATCATACCTGAAAAATGCTCACATCTCCTTCATTTTACATCGGATAAAAACTTATTATATATAGATAAAAATGATTTTCAAAGTACTAAAATATGTTGGAATCCAACTATTAAAATAATGAAAAGCATAATGAAGTATAGTTCATGAAAAACGGGTAAAAGACATACCATTACAAAGATCATGAGAGTAATATCATCCTTTCGCCACCAACAGTGTCACCGTAACACAACCCCACCATCACTCGACCACCTAAATCACCATCACTTCGCCACCACTACCACGACACATCCACTCTGCTACCACCATTGGTACCACATGCACCTCAACCTTACCACCTCTGTCGACACCAACACTTCAGCGCCACGACTATCACATGCAACTCCACCACGACTACTACACCACCACGGCACCACCATCATTTTAGCACCAAATAACCACCACCCCTCCACTCTACCACCAATGTCGTGACCACCACAACGGATATTACTTCACCACCACTACCAACACAGCAAATTAACCTTCTATTTTATTTGGCACACCTGGGTTGTAGATTTAAGTGTATCACATGCAACATACTGACAGTGGTGCTCGTTTGGAGTCTGGTTTGTTCTTGGTTTAACACTGAATTTAGCTCCTAAAGTTCTACTAAAAATTGGAACAAATCAATCGGCCGGGAGTCTAAATTCAAGAATCCAAGGTTAAATTTGTTTTAAGGGCACAGTGTCCAGCTAGTCCTTCACCATCACCAATTTCAAACCAAACTGACTGTACCTAGATAACGATCAAACGAAATACATTTAAGTCCTTCATGGGGTTGTTCTGGTTCAGGTGGCTAGTTGGATTTATCGACATAATATAGGTTTCGATCCGGTCTAAAATAAGAGAGATATCAGCATTTTACTAAAATGATTTACTTTTCAACTCACTGAGTGTAAAATAGTCCTATTTTTTGAAGTACAGATAATTAGGGATCAAAACTAATTGGGTTAGAAAATCGACTCAACAAGCTTTTAAACGGTTCAAACCTTGCGAAAATTGGAGTTCAAGAGTGTTCGGAACAAGCCCTCAAAGTTTGGTGTTTTAGTGCGCCTCCGGCGCAATTTCGTGCGGCTTGGCGCAATGAAATGCGTCTCAGGCGCATTGAGACTCCACAATATTTCAAATTTTGTGGGCTTCTCCCGGACACTTCCGAACTCTAATTTTTGCAATGTTTGAATCGTTAAAATGCTTATTGAGTCTACTTTCTTACTTAAGTAATTTGGATACAAAATTATTTAAAAGGATGTGACTATTTTACCCTTAGTTAGTCGAAAAATAAATCATTCCTGTAAACGCTCGCATCTCATCCATTTTACATTGGATAAAGACCTATTATACATCGATAAATAGAATTTTAAAAGTGCTAAAATATGTTGGAATCCAACTATGAAAATAATGAAAAGCATAATGAAGTATAGTTCATGAAAAACGAGTAAAAAACATACCACTTCAAAGATCATGGGAGCATGCAATACCATATCCCTCCACTATCAACACTGTCACCGTAACACAACCCCCTGCACCACCATCACTTGACCACTTGAACCACCATCACTTCACCACCACACATCCACTATGCTACCACCATTGGCACCACACCTCAACCCTACCACCTCCGCCTTCATTTAACCACTACCACCGACACAAACACTTAAGCGCCACGACAATAACACCTCTACATGCAACTCCACCATGATTTTTTTTTGATCGGCAATTTTTTTATATTAATCTCTGCAATCTTACAAAGATTAAAATGATAAGAACATAAAGGAAATTAAAATTATTTAATCTCCAACACTACCCGAGACCCAATCACTGGTCCAAGACCAACCAAAACTCTAAACACCCAAAAACCGAAATCCCCTCCACCATGATTACCACACCTCCTCCACCACCATCCTTTTAGCACCAAATTACCGCCACCCCTCCACTCAACCACCAATGTCACGACCCCACTGTTAGTAATTGAATTTAATCAACGGGTATTTGTAATCTTAACGTGGGAAGATTAATAAGTATTTAATATCATGGAGCTCGTAATATAATTGAGATAAGGACGGGAGTGCAATTATAATTCTGTAGTGGGGTGAATTATAATTAGTGAAATAAGAATAGAATTCTGGTGGGATTAGGTTTTCTTATTTACACTGGGAGCCCAGACTTATTACTCCTTAGGTCCCTATCGTAGCCCTATATATACACGTTATGCTCTCTAGGTCAGAGGGACGTTTTCACGTTTTCTATTATTCACGAAATAGAGGCAGGCTTAGAGAGGGCAAACAGATCGCGAGAGAGTCCACACTCGGTTCGTGTTCTAGACGTGCAGGGAATACGAGAGAAGATCGTAAGGTACGGCCGAGCAGTATTCGTGGTTTATAGCAAGACGTGCTATAACAAGTTCAACCAGCATTCGTGTCGCAGGGAGTTGAGGTGAAACCCTAATTCCGCCTTGTAGGGTTTTACTTATTTTTATTGTTTAATCTGTACGCATAATTACTGGGTTCTGGGATTCGTTTCCCAACAGTGGTATCAGAGCGGGCTGTAATCATGCGTATGGATTAAGCAAGCCATGTTGTCCGTAGAACATAGATATAGAACTGTGCTAACCGTTTTGCAGAGTTCTAGCTTGTTCTAACGTCTGTTTTGCAGAATCGATTATCCCACTATTATGGTCACGCATGTTTTTGATTGTGTGATTGGATCCCACGCTTTGTAATTGTTTTATGCGTGGTTACTATCACTATTTTTTGATTACAAGTTTAGTTTTGTAATCTGTAATAGTAGTATGTGGGGGGCATAAGTTTTTGATGTAATTTTTGTTCGTCCAGTTGTATCATTATTTGATATCTAGAACTGTTGTAAGATTACAAGTCATGCAGTATGTATTTTAGATCCAGATTATGTGAACTCTGTAAAGGAGGCATAGGATTGATGTATAAAATCATAGTTTCTGTATTCGACCCCCTGTGCCTGCATCAACCTCTAACTTGGTGTGGAAGATGCGGCTGCAATCTTGGCTGTTTTTTGGAAACAAGGATATTGACCATAATAGTTGGGATGCATATTTTATTATGTTTCCTTATTTATGTTTATGCATAATGTTTCCATGAGTGTTTGCAATTGTGATAGTTTTACCATATTGGACAACATGGTAATATTTGGCTTTGACCTAGATCATGGTTTTGCAATCTCGAAAAATTTTGATAACCCTTACAAATTTTTTTAAATAACTAAGTGGGAGAGGGAGTTTATTTTTATAAATCCCACGGTCTCCATTACTAGTATGTAGATGATGTAATTAGTTTTGTGTGATGGTTTTAGAACCTTCCCCCCCATCGGGCAAAATTAATTATGGTATCATCGGTACAGACTTCCTCAAATGGATAGGTCTGTGATAATTGTTGTGTGAATTACTTCTCCATCTGAGGTAATTCATAACGGAACAATGGGTCATGGGGTTAGGTAATGGTATACACTTAGCTGTAAATAATAGTATCCTCACCATCTGAGTCACTATTATTATTTACAGGACCGAAGCTATATTGGCTATTTAGTTTTGCTTGGCATGGTATAGTGTCTGGATAGTAAAATTAAAAGGTTGTGTCTATCTACACGAATGATGAAGAGTAGACGACCTTCCCATCGAGGCATGCTCTTCACGGTGTGTAGGGTTGCCAATGTTTTTCTTTTAACATATGATTGAGGGAACCAATTTTAAAATGAAATTCAAAGTTTTTTTATTGCCCTTCGTAATTGTTGTTATGTTATTTGATTCTCAGATTCAAAAATGGGCTCTTTCAATCCACTTGCCATTATTCTCAAAGAAAATAAACTTACTGGACCAAACTATGTTGATTGGAAAAGAAACTTGGATATTGTGTTAACTGCTGAGGGCCACAAATATGTGCTATCTACGGCGTGCCCTCCTGTACCTGAACAGAATGCCACCGAACAAGAAGCAAAGCCTTATAAAGATTGGGTTAAGGCTGATGAGATGGCGCGGTGTTATATTCTGGCTTCTATGTCAAATATATTGCAACATCAGCATCAAGCTATGGAAACTGCTTCTGATATGATGCTGAACCTCAGAGAAATGTTTGGGGATCAGAATCGAGCAGCAAGGCTAGTTGCTATGAAAGAATTGGTGAGTATCACCCATGTTGAAGGGACCCCGATTAGGGATCATGTTCTGAAGATGATAGCTCTTCTTAATGAACTAGAGATCCTAGGAGCTGAAATTGATGGGGAAACCCAGGTCGATTTTGTTCTTAACTCACTGCAATCTGAGAGTTTTAAGCAGTTTCGCCTGACTTATTCTATGAACAAAATGCATTTATCTTTGGCGGAACTTCTTAAGGAACTCCAAGCAGCTGAGGGTCTTTTGGCTGGGAAGAAATCACCATCAGTGTTAGTGGCAGAGAAGGCTTCTACTTCTAAGCCGAAAGGCAAGAAGAACAAGTCTCAGAAAAAGATTGTGGAGGCAGTTCATGCGCCTCAAGGTGGAGTGAAAAAGCCTGCGGGCAAGTGTTTTCATTGCAAGCAGAAAGGACACTGGAAAAAGGAATGTCCGGTTTTTCTCAATAAAGTGAACAAACAAGGTAAATCTTATTCACTAGTTGTTGAAACATGTTTAGCGGTGTTATCTACCGGTACCTGGTGTGTAGATACGGGAGCCACTAGTCATGTTTGCAATTCATTGCAGGGGTTCTAGGAAACCAGAAAACTCAGTGATGGGGAGATTTATCTACATATGGGAAATGCTACGAGAGTGGCAGCAGTTGCAGTAGGAAATGTTTTCTTAAATTTTAGTAGTAATAGGAGTTTAATTTTAAGAGATTGTCTTTATGTTCCTACTATTAGAAGAAACTTGGTTTCAGTTTCTAAGTTAATTAAGGATGGATATTTGGTTTATTTTAGTAACTCTGTGGTTATTAAGTTAAATAAACGTTTTATCTGTTCTGGTTCATTGGTGGATGATCTCTACATTATTAATCCTATGTTTCCTACAGTGCAACTGCATGAATTGAATAATACTAATAATTTACCATGTAAGAGAAAAGAGCCTTCTAAATTGAACCAAACGTATCTTTGGCACTTACGTCTTGGTCATATTAATCAGAATAGGATTTCTAGACTGGTTAGAGATGGACCTTTAGGTTCATTACAAGTTGAGGAACTTCCAGTTTGTGAATCCTGTTTGGAAGGTAAGATGACCAAAAGGCCTTTTTCAGCAAAAGGATATAGAGCCAAAGAGCCGTTGGAATTGGTTCACTCTGATTTGTGTGGGCCTATGAATGTCCACGCTAGAGGTGGTTTTGAGTATTTTGTCACTTTTATTGACGATTACTCAAGGTATGGATACATTTATTTGATGCACCGTAAGTCCGAATGCTTTGAGAAATTCAGGGAGTATAGGACGGAAACAGAAAAGCGTTTGGGTAACTGTCTCAAGACACTACGATCTGATCGTGGTGGCGAACACCTCTTGGGAGAGTTTAGGGACTACTTGTCAGTTGAAGGGATTACATCCCAGTTATCAGCTCCAGGTATGCCACAACAAAATGGTGTAGCAGAGAGAAGAAATAGGACTCTTATGGATATGGTAAGATCAATGATGAGTTATTCAGAATTGCCAATTTCGTTTTGGGGACATGCACTAGAAACAGCAGCGTACATTCTTAACTTGGTACCATCTAAGTCAGTACCATCTACACCCACAGAACTATGGACTGGGCGCAAACCTAGTCTGCAACATGTTCGGGTTTGGGGTAGTCCAGCACATGTGCTGAATGGGAAAGCAGATAAATTGGAATCAAGGACAGAAGTTTGCTTGTTCGTGGGGTACCCTAGAGGAACGAAAGGTGGACTGTTTTATAGTCCTACAGATAAGAAGGTCATTGTTAGCACTAATGCCCGATTCTTAGAAGAGGACTATGTGATAGACCACAAGCCCAGAAGTAAAATTGTTCTAGAGGAACTGAGAGGAGAGAGACCGACACAAACTTCTTTACCACCAATAGTGCAAGAGGAAACACCACAAGGGATACACCTATTCACACACCGGTACCTCGTCGTAGTGGGAGGGATATTGTTCCACCCAGTCGGTATACGTTGTTGGGAGAGACTTTTGAAATAATCCCTGATGATCAACGTGCCGAACCCTGTAACTACAATGAGGCACTTCAAGATAAAGATGTGGAACTTTGGCAAAAGGCTATGAAATCAGAGATGGAGTCTATGTACTCTAATCAGGTTTGGGATCTTGTAGAACCACCTGAAGGGATTAAACCCATTGGATGCAAGTGGATCTACAAGAAGAAAAGAGGGGCGGACGGGAAGGTTCATACCTTCAAAGCTAGGCTTGTTGCGAAAGGGTATACTCAGAAAGAAGGGATCAACTATGAGGAAACTTTTTCGCCAGTAGCCATGCTTAAGTCCATCCGGATTCTCTTATCCATTGCGGCTTATCTCGATTACGAGATTTGGCAAATGGATGTCAAGACCGCGTTTCTTAATGGAAATCTGGATGAGTGTATCTATATGGTGCAACCAGATGGATTCATAGCAAAAGGTCAAGAGCACATGTTGTGCAAGCTCAAGAAGTCCAGTTCTGGGCTTAAGCAGGCATCTAGATCTTGGAACATCCGTTTTGGTCAAGTAATCAAGTCTTTTGGTTTTGATCAATGTCCGGATGAGTCATGTGTGTACAAGAAGCGCAACGGAAAAGTTGTGGTGTTTTTAGTACTGTATGTCGATGATATCCTGCTCATCGGAAACGATGTGGGAGTATTGTCTTCAGTGAAAGAGTGGTTATCCAGCCAATTCGAAATGAAGGACTTGGGAGAAGCCGGTCACATCTTAGGGATTAAGTTTATACGAGATCGCAAGAATAGGATGTTGGGCTTATCACAAGCTACTTATATCGATGCCATTCTTGCCCGTTTTAGCATGCAAGACTCTAAGAAAGGGTTCCTCCCTTTTAGACATGGAATCTACCTTTCCAAGGATCAGTGTCCTAAAACACCTGAGGAGATGGAGAAGATGAAGGCAGTTCCTTATGCCTCGGCAGTAGGAAGCCTGATGTATGCTATGTTGTGTACTAGACCTGATATTTGCTTTGCCGTTGGCATGGTTACCAGATTTCAGTCTAATCCAGAGAAAGAACATTGGACTGTAGTGAAACATATACTCAAGTATCTGAAAAGAACTAGAGATCATATGTTGGTGTTCCAGTCAGATAGTATGGTACCTCATGGGTACACAGACTCAGACTTTATGTCAGATAGAGATTCCAGAAAGTCTACCTCGGGATATGTGTTTACCTTAGGAGGTGGAGCCATAAGTTGGAGGAGTGTCAAACAATCTTGTATTGCTGATTCTACCATGGAGGCAGAGTATGTGGCAGCTTCTGAAGCAGCCAAGGAGGCCGTTTGGCTCAGAAACTTTTTGTTGGATCTCAAAATTGTCTCTTCAGTACAATCAGCCATTACACTCTATTGTGACAATAGTGGTGCAGTTGCTAATTCGAAGGAACCAAGGACTCACAAGAAGGGCAAACACATCGAGCGTAAGTATCATCTGATTCGAGAGATCGTACAGAGAGGTGATGTTGTTGTAACCAAGATTGCATCGGCAAACAACCTAGCAGATCCTTTTACGAAGAGCTTACCGGCTAAGACTTTTGATAGTCACGTAAAGGGAATGGGAGTAAGATGCATGGCAGTACGGTTTTGAGTCTTAGTGGGAGTTTGTTAGGAGGTTATGTAAAAATTATGTTTTTATATGACGGATTTATATTTAATTATTAATCAGGTTTATCCCTTTTTGATGAGAATCTTTTATGGGCAATATTTGCATATTTTTTTATGTTGTGCATGTGTGTCTTTTATTCTACATAGTAGATAATCCAGTGTGTAGAGTACGGCTTACACACAGAAGATTGGATCATCGGTTCTTGTAAAATATAAGATATAGTTCACAGTCTTAGATGGAACTGGACACACCATCGGTAGGACTGTAGTACAATGTTTAGTAGGTCTGTCTTGACTACAGGGAACAATTTAGTTCTAACTCATTGTGCTAGTACACTTTGTGTGTATTGAACGGGACCGCATTGAGGTAATTGTCTTTGTACTAACTTTATAAGACAATTGGAACCTCATGGTTATTATGAATGCTTATGCTCTTAATTCAAAGATAATTGTTAGAGGTATATATTTAATGTTGTTGACTTTGATTCATTAAAGAGTGAGATCTTTATACGGTCAATAGTCTCGGTGAGTTGGGTCGTAATATTATGTATATGACAACTATTAATTCTTGATAGGGATTGATGATACCCCTTGAGTAAGCTTATAAGTTTCGATTATGTCAAACCCTGCAAGTGGATATTTGTATTCGACATATCGAATAAGTTAAGCGGATAGTCTCAAGTTAAGATGTTGATTAAGTGGGAGATTGTTAGTAATTTAATTTAATCAACGGGTATCTGTAATCTTAACGTGGGGAGATTAATAAGTATTTAATATCATGGAGCTCGTAATATAATTGAGATAAGGACGAGAGTGCAATTATAATTCTGTAGTGGGGTGAATTATAATTAGTGAAATAAGAAATAGAATCCCGGTGGGATTAGGTTTTCTTATTTACACTAAGAGCCCAGACTTATTACTCCTTAGGTCCCTATCGTAGCCCTATATATACACGTTATGCTCTCTAGTTCAGAGGGACGTTTTCACGTTTTCTATTATTCACGAAATAGAGGCAGGCTTAGAGAGGGCAAACAGATCGCGAGAGAGTCCACACTCGGTTCGTGTTCTAGACGTGCAGGGAATACGAGAGAAGATCGTAAGGTACGGCCGAGCAGTATTCGTGGTTTATAGCAAGACATGCTATAACAAGTTCAACCAGCGTTCGTGTCGCAGGGAGTTGATGTGAAATCCTAATTCCGCCTTGTAGGGTTTTACTTATTTTTATTGTTTAATCTGTCCGCATAATTACTGGGTTCTGGGATTCGTTTCCCAACACCCACCACAACCGATATTACTTCGCCAGCACTACCAACCCAACAAAGCTTCTTCTTTTCTTTTCTTTTTTAGTACAACTGGGTGTAGATTTAAATGCATACCATACAACATAATGCTTAATTGTTTGGAGGTGCTTTTTCTGGGTTTAGCACAGAATTTATCTCCTAAAGTTCTACTACTAAAAATTGGAACAAATTAAACAATCGGGAGACTAAATTCAAGAATCCAAGGTTAAATTTAATTGTTTTGCGGGCAGTGTCCAGCAATTCCTTCACCAACTTTTCAAACCAAACTGGACTGTACCTAGATAACGAACGAACGAACGAAATACTATTAAGTCATCATGGGGTTGTTCTGGTTCAGATGGCTAGTTTGATTCATCTGGCACAACCTCACTGAGATAAGGGGACTTCAGGTTGACAAACTGAGAAAGCATCTATCCTAGCTAGCTACGTTCTTAGACATATGCGGTGAACATGTCAGCTTTAGCGTGGTGATTTTTTCTGGACAAATTGCATGTTCATGCGTTATTGAAAACACGCATCGACCATCCTCTTTGTTTTGGGGATTTTGGACATATTGACTTCACAAATGGTACTAATAAACGTTTAATGCTGACTTGTTCTTCACCATTGCGGTTTAGGCCACTCTGCAGTCTCAACCCGTTGACAAAAGAAGACCCGTTAAAGCCAGTGTACCTGACTTAGACTACAATGTAAATGTTTTACTAGTTTGTCTGTTTAGTTTTCTTGAAAACATGAAATTTGAAGTTCTAAATTAATTTTGCAGTTGTGCTTCTCTATTGGTGGGGAAATATATCATGTTCTTTTTCTGTCGGTCGGAAACATATCATGTTCATGATATTTGAGAGGATTGTGCCATTTGACTGGCTCTTAATTTTACTGTTCCAGGAGGAAGTCACCGGAACTAGAAGGAGGGAGTGGACATCCACCTCGTGGTGGTGGTGGTGGAGGCGGTGGTGCTAGCGGCTGGTGTGGTGGGTTCTTTTTTGGGTTTAGCCTCCCTAGGCTTTTTATAAGATCAGGACAGCAAGGGGGTCTTAGCGGGAAGACGATGGTGAAGATGAGAAAATTATTAGCATACTATCAAAATCTGAAGTTTTTTTCTATCAATATTAGCCATCAATAATCATCGTTCACTAGTATTATACTATCGGAGATCATTTTTAATAAGAGTACCATCTGTACCATTGATCTTCTAAATGGGCAAGGGTGTCAGCACAAGCTCGATCGTCACATGAGGCCTCACGTGAGAGGATCCGGACTCGTGTATGAGGGTTTCTGATTGTTTATTACATTGGCAACAAATTAAAGTTGAAATGGAGAAAGATGAGTTCTTCCAAAATGCAGGTGGTTTAAAATCCCCTTTTCCAAACACCGGTGGTTTTCAACTTAATTTTCCAAAACCGACTGGATTCGTGATGCAATGTTTTCAAAACAGGGCGTTTTTGAAGCACTAGATGAATGGGTACCGTAACCAGTAACCATTGACACCTCAATCATCAGTTTTGGGTTACCGGTACTCCATTTAATTATTTATTTTATTTTAGTAATTTTATGTCACGTTCAATAAATTTATGACACCCAGGGGCTCAAACTCATTTCACGTAGTATTATAGGATAGAGCCTCCGACGAGCTAGTTAGTACCCGAGGAAGATAAAACGAAACATAAAGCAAAGAATATAAGTCATTTATGTAGGAGAGGAGTGTTGTGTGTCATAGGTGAGGGGGAGAGCTTTGCTCATATAGAGAAAAGTGAGTGAAACTTAATGACTAAGTAAAGGCTATTAATAAAAAGTTACTATAAATGGCAAGTAAGGAAACTTAGGGAGTAATTTAGGTAAAAAGTGCAAAGGAAGCTTCTAGAAACTTCTAGAAGATCACAACTTGCCGCGTCCACATACCGAGCAATAGCAGTACGTTCCGAGCAATAGCGAGCGACCGTACATTTTACCGAACAATAAAGATGTCTGTCGAGCTGGTGAAGTGTTCCGAGAAGAACTGCCGAGCAATAATAAGATCTGCCGAGCATACTTAAGACAAATGTTCGGCAATACTTGTGGGATAATACTTGTTGAAATCGTTCGGCTTATGGTTCTTCCGAGATATGACAGTATCTCTTTTGGACTTTATAAATTGAGGGAATTTTGGCCCCCTGCATATGGGTCCATGTGAATATACAATATTGAAGAGCTCTGGCGCGTAGTGCCCACAAGCATTTAATTACTCAAGTGTTGGAGACACATGTGCTGGAGCAGTGTATTAGCTCATTCACTAAATGCATATTTGTAAGGAGTAATTAACTCAATTTTATGAATGGGATACAGACTGTTCATTGCAGTGGTGTCATGTGCCTATTTAAGCATACATTAATTAGCATCTTGAGCGTTACTTATGACCAATTACACCCACCTCTAAATTTCTGATTTTTCATGTTTTTCACTTCTACACTCACTTCAAACCGCGAATCCAGTCCAGACCAATCCAAACCGAAAGGTTTTGTTTGGTTTTTTAGAAGTATGGTTTAGTCATGGTTTTAAAAAATTAGAAACCGCATTATATGGTTTGGTTTGTGGATTCACGTTCATGGTTATGGTTTCAAACCGATTCGAACCATATAATGCACACACATATATATTTATAGTATATATAGTTATATATATATAACTATAAATATATATATATAATTTAATTATGATTGACCAAATAAATATGGGAGTCTTAGTCAACTACTTTCCTAATTTATTGATCCTATTAAATTCACCGGAATATATAGTTTTCCTTCATTTCCAAGATAATTTGGACTAAACTTCTATATATCACAACAAGTTGGTTTCTACCATGTTGTTGCTGCTGCTGCCCTTTTGCTGCCACATTTCAATTCAATAGTTTAAGAATTTGCTTTGGCCTTTTATTTGGCTAAATTATCTTAAGATGTGTTTAGTAGTTGGTATTTTGTAGTTGGTTCATTTTAGTAACTTACCATTATTCATTTTTTTAGGTTAAGACTTGAGGCAATGGTTGGTATTTTACCCTTAATTAGTTGATTGATAATAGTAATTTAGTATGTTTTGATAATTTGTTAGTGTGTTTTGTTAATTTGAATAGAATTGGTTTTAATATAAGGTTTTCTTTAGTTTATCTTCATAATTTTAAGTACTTAAATATTTTTTTTGAAGATAATAGATTAGTTCAAAGTAAACCGTGGTTTAAAACCGAAACCGAACCGTATTTAATGGTTTGGATTGGTTTGGTTCTATGCTTTTTTTAGGTTGGTTTGGTTCTCCAAATTCATAATCCGTACGCATTGGTTTGGTTTGTGGTTTACTATAAAACTGAACCAATCCGGACCATGCTCACCCCTATTTTTCATGTTTTTCACTTCTACACTCACTTCAATCTCCTTAATTCGTTTTGGGGTCTCAAAATTTATGGACACAATCTCTAATAAATTCTATATCTATCTCTCTTCACTCATTACTCTAAAAAAACCTCTCTCAAAATCCAAACCGAACAAGAAGTTATTCCATTTTCAACGACATTTCTTCTCTATCACAATACTCTCCCCCTCCCTGCCAACCCTTTTTATTTATTTATTGATAACCGAATGTACGAGTCAACTTGCGAGCTTCTCGATTAATTTTGGGACCTAAATTTGGTGACCGAATAATCCTATAGTGGCCCAAAGATCTAAGAATGTTTGGCCTCCGTGGAATTCGAACATGCGACCTTATGAAGTATAAATACGTAGTTACTTTCTCATGCTCACTTGACCGAACCCTTAGAATTTACGCAACTCCTGTTCCCCCTCTAAAGTATAATTTTTGGCCAACTAACACATTCTTTTGACAAAAAAGGAAAAGAAAAAAACATACATTTTTAAGATGGCTCAAATGGAAAATATCGGTAGAATGGAGGATTGATATCCTTTTTTTTATCTTATTTTTTGTTTCGCCGTATCCAACCAAAATTGAGGGATGGGAGGTCATCGAGCATACTTTAATCAAAGAGGAAAAAATAAGAGAATAATTCTCCGATTTATAGTTGATTAGAGCACTAAATTGATGGCTAAGTCATATATTTGCAGGATCTAATTTTACGGGAATATGAGAGAATTCATCTTGATTTTTCAAGGACACCGTCACATAGTGCTCGGTCCTTTCCATCACCTCACGTTAATTGGGTTCGTCAATATGTGATGATGGAAAAGCTTGAGGTACCATCACATAGTGCTCGAGACCCCTCTACCACCACGCATTAAAATGGGTCAACCAATGTTTGGTGCCCAATAACTTACCATATCAATGCACAATGCCACGATGAATGAACCCCACCTCCACATTGAATACGGTCCTAAGACGTCGTGTATGGACTCTGATGTATGGTGTCGGAGAGTCCTAGGTGCCGCGTAGTTTTGTCACAAGGGCCCTGAGTAATTACTCTCAAATAGAATAAAGGGAGACTTAAATATTCATCCTCAGACCTCATCCCATTTAAGAATTCATCCTACTCATTTTGAACAGTTATGTTTTCATTCTTTCAGATTGTGAATTACCTATCTTACCCTTTTAATAATGTATTCATATATGTTTTATTAAATTGACACCCTAAATTAGTGGGATTCAACCATTTTTAAATTTAGTAGGATTCAACCATTTCCTAATTTAGTGAGATTCAATCTCAATAATTATGGGAGATAATTATGAAAGATGATTTCAAAACTTAAAAGATTCGTAATAACCAAATTTCACCGATTTACTTTCGAAAACCATATTTATTTTTTCATTTATACCACGTATTATCATGAAATCTTTTGGAACATGGTGGATTAATCATATTTTTATTTTTTCGCAAAATTATCATTAAAAAAATTACAGAACATATACAATATTCGTACTGACCATGTTTTAACATGGTTAATTTGTCATGAACACAATAAACCAAAATCATAATTTCTTCGCGGAACTTGAAAACCTATAACATTCCGGGAAAATAGCCCTTTATTGAAGAAACATGGTGGATTGACCATGTTTTTATTTTTTGCAAAACGATCTTAAGAAATATTTTGGAACATACACAATATTCAAACTGATCATGTTTTTCATGGTTAATTTATCATAAAAACAATAAATCAAAATCATGATTTTTCGGTGAAACTTGAAAACCCATAAGAAAATAGCATGAAAAAACATGAATATAAAATGTTTTATTCATGAATATACACCACGAAAAAATATGAATATACAATGTTTTATTCATAAAAACTCAACAATATGAAAAATACATCATGTTTGAAACATAAAACACCATGAAACGAAAAATGTACAAAACTAAACGGATCTAACCAGCAAATATGTTGAACACCACTCTATATCTTGGGCCGCTCTGTTTGCGATGCTACCTGAACCCATTATTCTTTATCCCAAAATCTTCTCTGAAACCGTCGTGGGCAAAGAAGATTGTTGTCCCATCATTCCACCACAACCCAGATGGACCAAAAATGCTGTCGTAGAACAAGATCCCCAAGACGTTAGCGGCCGGCGATGAGAGGATGACGCAAATCAGGATAGGAAGACACCGTGGCCTTTCTTGTCGAATAGGCCGAGCTTAGAGAATTCGGCCACGAGTCTTCTGTAGTCCTTTGAGACCTCGGAGATGACAAAGTCTTTGATCAGGTAGGGGCCGTCTAAGAAGGTATTAGATCTCCGGGTTTGTTTTGGATCTTGCCGCCTCTCGCCTCTCGCCTCGACCTTCTTGAAAGTTTCAGCAAAATGGAAATGCGAAATGGAAATGGAAATGGAAGTTTGGGGGGATGTTCATGGTTTGCCGAAATAGAGGGATTCGTTTTTTGTGCTTATCCTAAAATTATGCTACAGGACTTTTAAGATTAGATTTTAATCTCAAAAATCTCTGCCTATATATATATATAAGGGCAGTTCTGGTATTATTTTAAGATGGGGATGAAATTATAACTGTTTAAATTGCATGGGATGAATTCTTACATGATATGAATAAAGAGGATGAATATTTAAATATTCCTAGAATAAATGTGTGGATCCACATCAATGTGTGAAAACACTCGAAGCGCAACATAATAGTTTCCCAACATTGAGAAAAGAAGAAAATATCAGACAGGGGTACCCCAATTTTCTTCACCACTACACATTAATGTGATCCTAGGACGAAGCGTACGAACCCCACATCAATGTGGACTGTTAAAAAAGATCTGAAACACCACATGACAGTGCGGGTTGGACTATTAATAACTACACCCCAAAAAAGGGTGGGATTAAAATGGAGTACGTGGAGTAACTTGTAAAAAGGACAAATTATTGGGTTTTCCACGTAATTGTGGCAAAGATATACGGAGTACTTGTTTTTGTACCCATAAATTTATATTCATCACAATCAGAACCAGCCGGAAATCATAAATCGACAGGTACCCCTCTCTCTCTCTCTCTCTCTCTCTCTCTCTCTCTCTCTGTGTGTTCGTCCATCTCTCTGTTTGTTAATTTCCGGTATAAATGGGTAATTTTTAGATGATTGAACACAATACGTTTGGGGCCTAGCAAATAAAGCACACGTTCAGGAGTGAGGGGTTGTCCGATCCACACCAGGAGTTATTCCATTCAACCCAGATGTAAGTGGGTATTACACGTTTAGGGGGGCCTTTTTTTGAAATTTTTTTGAGGGTCTGAAGCTTTGGATTCCTAGGCTTCTCCCCAAGGCCGGCCCTGATTTTTGGGCATGAGGAGATTGAGCTCAATTTTTGGGTACTAGATTCAATTTCAGCAGGAGTTGATGAATCATACAGCTGAACCGTAGTAATTGGGAGAAAGGGTTATTTTCTTTTATAACTCAGGTGTCCTGGCTAGTTTACGCGCACCTCGACTAATCAAGGGCCAATCCCACCGTCCACCTGTGGGGAGCGCAATTAAAGCTGGAGAAAAGCTCTGTGTGGATGGGCCCCAAAAGAGTTGATAGAGGTTTTGAATGTGAGACCTTAGGATGAAGCAAACCCCCAAGTCCCAAGCCTTCACCACTAGGCCGACACTTTGGGGTTGGGAGAAAGGGTTATTGAGTAGAGTTGTGCATGCAAATTTTAGAATTGCCTTTTGCTGTTTGGATAGTCAATTTTGTGCCGCCGGCCGTGTTTGAATGTACAGATCTTTAGTTATGTAGCGCAAACCTAACCCTTTGTGTGAAACATAGGGAAATGGCAGTGTTCTAAAAGTTGGCTAATTAGTCCCTGCCTAGGCACTAGGCAGCCTGAATAGACTAGGCAGCCTGAATAGTCAGCGCTTGGGCGATATGTCCCCCTTTTCCGCCTGACTAGTGCCTAGCGATTTTTTAGAACACTGGGAAAAGGAAGGAAATTTCAAAATTTCCATTTTCTTGTTTTATTTGAGAGATAGAGTACTAAGCACAGTAAAATTTTCCCCCTATTTTCCTCACATTTTGCTTCTTAATTATTTTCTCTTCGCTGCTGTTTGCTATTGAGAAGTTGTGTGTGTTTGTATCCCTTTCTTTTAAATAATAGTTCTATTCAGAAGTATGTTATTTGCCTATTGTGCTATACCAAGAAGTAAGAAACTGATCAAAGATTCAAAATTTGTTGACATTCACTTTATGGGGAAACTTTTGATTCCGTTTTTTCAGTCAGTCGTTTGTTATAGTTGTGACTTGCGACTCCTCTTGGGCTTTTTAAGATCTCATTTGTAAATGTATGGATAGAGATGTGTGTATGATATATCAGGTTATAATGGACATTCTTATTTCCCTACTGAATATGGATATTGGAAACTGCAGCAATCTCCACAATCCTTTGCAGTTGGGTTGCAGTAACAGACACAGGAAATGGTCAAAAGGTTAGGTTTATTCTCCGCTAGTGGTCCTCTTTTTGCATGCATTACCTAAAGAAAGGTTTTGACTCTTTGTTTTGTACAGGCATGGAGAGTTTTGATGTGCAAGATTTACCATGTTGCAGTGCTTAGACGGGGTTAAGCATTTTTGTGCTCCCCTACTTGGCTGCTGTGATATTGATTTGTACGGACAATCCAGAGACCTTGAAGATCCTGAAGTTCTTGCAAGGGCGACAGTGTGTATGCCACTGGCCCTTACAGTTTTGATTTCGTATTAATTTGTATGTTTGACGTGAGAAGTATTGTGAGATTGTATATTGTCTGAGTTTACCTATCAAGTGCGGTCTTGAGCACTTGTAGAACTTTGGAGACGTGGAGAAGTGACGGCGTAAAAGAGCTTTTATTCTGATTAAGCTTTATGATATGCAGAGTAGTTGTGTAATTTTGTTTCTATTATCTCCTTTTGTTTGCTGTAATTTAAAGGCAACTTAACCATTCTACTGAGAATTCTGATTTGGTATTTGAATGCAGTTAGTGTTAGTGAAATAGAGGCACTTTATGAGCTATTTAAGAAGATTAGCAGTGCAGTGATTGATGACGGGTTGATCAACAAGGTTCATATTTCGTTATTACTGTTTGTTGTCTTTACATGGCCAGATGATTTACCATTTTAGTGCCACAGTACTATGCCTGAATTCCTGCTATTACTCATGTTCTCTCTATGGAGATGCCTTTTTACCTCTCCACAGTTTTATTGTACTGTCTTGAATGCTACAATTCGTTATTGCAGGAAGAGTTTCAATTGGCATTATTTAAGACCAACAAAAAGGAGAGCTTGTTTGCAGATCGGGTATTTAATCTTAAACTACTACACTAGTTGATCTTGCTAAAATTTGCTGTAACTGGACGATCTTCATAAACTAGTTTTAACTCTTTAACCATGAGCTTGTTACAATTGTCTAGATCACCATGCAATTTCCACTCACACATGTATCCGGTGATGGAAAGGATCCACATAGGTACACTTAGGTACAACCATGTGTGAATGTGTTCATGCACCTGTTCTTGTCTGTTTTAAGAGCTGCAGATTGGGGACTTAAGAAATACTTGTAGGGACTGAAGAAATACTTGTATAACGTAACATCTTATTGTAGACATCTCACATTAAATGTGCTAAATTTTCACAGACTAATCTGTTTCCTATTTTTTACGAATTGCAGGTATTTGACTTGTTTGACACAAAACATAACGGCATCCTAGGCTTTGAAGAGTTTGCTCGTGCACTCTCTGTGTTTCATCCAAATGCTCCTATTGATGATAAGATTGAGTGTATGAAGCACTACTATGTTGTTATTTTTGCTTTCTATTCACCTGTATCCCTACTGTACTTTTCATTTCACCGATACTCTTGCAGTTTCTTTTCAATTGTACGATCTGAAGCAACAAGGTTTCATTGAGAGGCAAGAGGTAACTATTTGTTTTAGCATGACCCCCTTTGAATTCTGACCAGTTAAACTGGGAGTTTCCTTTTCCTTGTAATGTTGTTTTGTAATGCAGGGTTTTCATTTTGTATTTCATATATCTGGGATGTAACCTATGAAAGCAATATTTTATTCCTACCTCACGGGTAGAAACTCCGTTGTCTGCTACTTTGTGTGGTCAGTGGTTTAAGTACATTGAAAGATAAACATATAACTGAGAATAAACAATGACAGTCGTAAAGTGATGTTTTGGTGTGACTACAACTTGTCATCGTCCCTTGAGACTCCCTTCTACAATAGTTTTGACAGTCATAAAGTGACGTTTTGCAATTGCCTTTGAAACTATTTGAAAGGGACATACCATCTGAAACTATTTTTAACCCTGCCATTGTATGAGTGTCATAAGGGTAAAGCTCATGTGCATGCCAAAAAATTAGTTTGGAAAACCCACATCCTTCTTTGTTTATCGTAACTAAACTTTCGAACTGCCATTCTTGTAGCATGCTATGATCATATATTAGGTTTAGACGCAAAGTTTCATGTTTTCGGCTTGTTCTTCTTTGTTTCAAGACACCAATAAGCAGTTCACATCATGATAATGTAGTTTAAGTTATCTTGTCGTTTATTTCAGACTTGGAGGTTTCTAATTGACTTCTGCATGCAATGCAGGTGAAGCAAATGGTAGTGGCAACTCTTGCTGAATCGGGAATGAACCTTTCAGATGAAGTTATAGAGAGTATCATTGACAAGGTGCTCCCCTTATCTGTATGCATGCTTCTTAATTGGTTTGTTGGAGGAATTGTGCAAAAAATTGTCTATGATATATTTTGGGGCAATGTTTCAGACCTTTGAGGAAGCTGATACGAAACATGATGGGAAGATTGACAAGGAAGAGTGGAGAAGTCTTGTTTTGCGACATCCATCCCTTTTGAAGAATATGACCCTCCAATACCTCAAGTAAGCTTTTTTTTCTCTTCACCCAAAATTCTTTGTAGTTGGGGGTGGGGTAGCACAAAAGGTGGATTACATATTTCGTACACATTAGTCTACTAATTGGTTGGATAACGTCAAAGCCCCAAATTAGTTTTCGTATTTTAACATAGCTGCTGAAGTACTTAAAAACTAGTCTGGTTCTTCATGCTCTTCTTGAAACATGAGAACATTCCATTGCGTTTACATCAGTATACTGGGATGCATCATGCTTGCTACTTATATGGGGCTCTGTTACTTGAGCTTATGAAATACTCCCTCTCTCTCTGATGAGGGTGTATCTAATGACCAAATGTATTTGGTCCTTGTATGTCTCCTATTTTTACTCCTGTATAGGTTGAATCTACGATTTGTTGTGTAGCTCATTACTGGCTAGGAAGATATGTGATGGAATACAGTTACTACTAGTCATCATTATTAAGTTAATGTCCTAAAATGCTGACATGTGTCTGATTTTCCTGGACAGGGACATCACCACTACATTCCCGAGCTTCGTATTTCATTCCCGGGTTGAAGATACCTGATTCCAAATCAGAATTTGGGGTTCTACTTGTTTTTAGAGGTCCCTGGTTGTGCGTGTTTATTGCCAATGGCGGTGTCCATTTTTGCCCAAGCTTCGTATTTCATACCCGGATTGAAGATACCTGATTCCAATCGGAATTCAGCATTCTACTTGTTTTGAGAGGTCGCGGGTTGTGCGTGTTTATTACCAATGGTGGTGTCCGTTTTTTGACCAAATTTGCTTGTTGTGTATGTTTTGAGTTTTGTGGGAAATTTGCATTTCAATTTTTGTGAATGTTATTTTTTTTTCAACTGACGGCGCAAATAGTTTCTTTCTTTGTTCATTTCATTCAAGAATGTAATGTACTATTTCAAGAATTTGAGCAATCATCTCTAGGCGAGGCAGCCCTTTCTTACATCTTGTGTGCATTTTACAACACTTCATAGTGTAGCTTCAATACATACATTCGATAATTACAATAATATATCTATACCACTAAAATATGTTTCATAATATCTTCAAAATGAGAAAAGTATTAAGGAGAAATTGATATTAAAAGTCTCAGGTGATATAACAAAGGATTTCCTCTAGTCCTTGGATGTTAGTTGGGTTACCCCCCCCCCCCCCCCCCAGCCTTTTTTTTTTTTAACAGCTTGATAAATTTTTAAACCAAATTTCAACAAGTTGTCGCTTGCCTCGTTGGACTTATAATGTTTAAAGCTCACGATCGGTTCAATTAAAACTAGTTTAACATTACCGAAAACTCGCCCAATCAACAAACCACAGCTCAAACATATTCTAGAAAACTCATTAAATTTACAAATGAAGATTGGACAATGCACATTGCACTATGCAACTCTTTCAACTCTACCACACCCGTATATAGTTTTTGGCATGTTTTATCATTTCATAAAAATAAGTTAGAAATATATGGATATATGTTTTTCCAGTGTGCGAAAGAAGGATCGGGAATAACCAACCAGGATTGCCCGTCTTCATATTGAAGTTCGTGGGGTTGACCTCTGAAAACTCGCACAAAACGCACGCACACGCACACGCACACGCACAAAACTCGTTCAACTCTTTCAAACCTCTAATTATACTGGTTTAGAACCGTGCATAGACGCTTAATTTAGAGGGGGCCGCAATCTGATAAAGCTGCCGGAAGTTCAACAGCAAGGGATCTAATGAACTCATACTGATCCTTGCCACTTCCCAGAACCATAGAATATAATACATTACCCACGTAAACACAAATAGAACTTGGGGAAGAGCCCTTTCACAAGGGCTTCAAATTCACTGCATTTTGTCCACAAGATTGAACTCAGAAAGTCTGACTAGAATAAGAAATTATACCCTACATTGAGCAAAAATTAACTACCACAAACAAAAAACAGCATTTAGTTAAAGCTATATAATCCCATCCAGCAGCATCGAAAAGTAGAGTAGCGATTTACTAAAAACCAGACACAATTACTGAAAGTAATACTAATCCAAAATCCGAATATAGGCAGGAGGTTTTAATCAACCTCTTCCATCTTGCTGCCCTCAGCGTCAGCGTCGGTATCCTCAAGCGGTGGCATGTCCACATCAGCCTCGGCAGCATCATCATCATCAATACTCAGACCCAGCTTCAACATCCTGTGGATCCGGTTGCCGAATGTGTTGGGCTCGTCGAGGCTGAAGCCCGAGGTGAGCAAAGCGGTCTCGAACAGCAACAGAACCAAATCCTTCACAGACTTGTCGTTCTTGTCTGCATCTGCCCTCTTCCTCAGCTCCTCCATGATGGGATTCTCTGGGTTGATCTCCATAGTCTTTTTGCTTGACATGTAGCCTGCCATGCTAGAGTCCCTCAATGCCTGTGCCTTCATTATCCTCTCCATGTTAGCAGTCCACCCGTACTCTCCAGTCACCAAACAGCAAGGAGAGTCCACCACTCGATCGGAAACAACCACCTTCTCAACTTTATCACCCAAAACATCCTTGATCACCTTGCAAAGACCATCAAACTTCTCCTTGAGCTCTTCCTGCTTCTTCTTCTCATCTTCACTCTCCTCCAGTTTCAAACCTTCTTTGGTTGCAGAAACGAGCTTTTTCCCCTCAAACTCCTTCAACTGTCCCACTGCATACTCGTCAATGGCATCAACCATGTAAAGGACCTCATAGCCCTTCTTCTTCAGCTTCTCAAGGAACGGAGAGTTCTCAACTGCCTTTTTGCTCTCACCAGTGATATAGTAAATCTCACTCTGGCTCTCCTTCATCCTAGTAACATAGTCCTTCAAGCTAGTCATCTCGTCGCCACTCTTGGTGGAGTGGTACCGAAGGAGTTCAGCAATCTTGGTCTTGTTTGTAGAATCCTCATGAATGCCGAGCTTGAGGTTCTTGGAGAAGGCCTCATAGAACTTGTTGTAGTCTTCCTTGTTCTCAGCTATCTCAAAAAACATCTCGATGCATTTCTTAACAAGATTCTTGCGAATGACCTTGAGGATTTTGTTCTGCTGCAACATTTCTCTGGAGATGTTGAGAGGAAGGTCCTCGGAATCCACAATACCCTTCACAAAGCTTAGGTACTCTGGGATCAACTCCTCACAGTTATCCATGATGAAGACTCGGCGCACATAGAGCTTGATGTTATTGGGTTTCTTCCTTGTGTCAAAGAGATCAAAAGGTGCCCTTTTAGGGATAAAGAGAACAGCCTTGAACTCCAGCTGGCCCTCAACTGAGAAGTGTTTCACAGCCAAGTGCTCTTCCCAGTCGTTTGTGAGGCTCTTGTAGAAAGCAGCATACTCTTCCTTGGTGATCTCCTCTGGCTTCCTCATCCAGATGGGCTTCTGCTTATTCATCTGAGACCACTCATGGGACACCTCCTTGATTTTCTTCTTTTTCTTCTCTTCCTTCTCCTTCTCTTCGTCAACATCCTCTACCTTTCCTTCCTCATCCTTCTTCTCTTCCTCATCCTCGTCATCAGAAATTTCCTTCTCCGTAGTCTTCTCAATCCAGAGAGAGATGGGGTAACTGATGAACTCGGAATGCTTCTTGACCAGATCCTTGAGTCGCCGTTCCTCGAGGTACTCAAGCTGATCTTCTTTAAGGTAAAGGGTAATCTTCGTACCCCTGCCAAGACTCTCACCAGAGGTGTCTCGGGTGATGGTGAAAGACCCACCAGCTTGGGACTCCCATACATATTGCTCGTCATCATTATGCTTTGAGGTCACAATGACCTTCTCAGCAACCAAGTAAGCTGAGTAAAATCCAACGCCAAACTGCCCAATCATGCTGACATCAGCACCCGCAGCAAGAGCTTCCATGAACTCTTTCGTGCCTGACCTCGCAATGGTACCAAGATTGTTCACCAAATCTGCAAGTCAATGAATTACACGTGTTAGTACATGATGTGGTGTTACAAAGACAATGCAATGAAACACATGATGTGTTACTACATACCAGCCTTTGTCATGCCGATTCCGCTATCAATGATTGTCAATGTGTTGCTGGCCTTGTCAGGAATAATGTGAATGAAGAGCTCTGGTTGTGCATCCAGCTTGCTCTTGTCGGTCAAGCTCTCAAAACGAATTTTGTCCAGAGCCTAAATAATTCCCAAGGTCACAAGTACAAATGGAATTATTAGTTAACAGATCCATAAAACCCAACACATGATTCTCTTTGTACAGTAAAAGGGGAAAAAACACAGAATAGCACTAAAATTGAACATGAAGGAGAATAGGATGACAGCACACAGTTATTCCTCATTGTACAACTTGGTCAAACCACAACTTGTGAAGTAACCCGATACGCTTTGATCGACATAACTCTAGGATAACAATATAATTCCTCAAGCAAATCCCCACAATACAAGAAGATAACAGGTAGTTTGGTAAATCAAAATTCCATCCATATGTCACCGTTGGCATTCACATCCATCCATATGATAGGAAAGAGCATAGCAAGCCTTCTGATCTAAATCACAACAAAAACTGTGGACAATGGGGGGAGGGGGTTGAGTCATGCTAAAGTCATCCAATGTTTGTTTCGTAAATATATCGTCTGTTGCTTAACGTAGCCAAGCATAAACTCGAGATCACCTGAAGTATTAATATATGTTGAAATTTCCTAGTCCCTTAGAAAGAATTCATTAGCTCTTTTTCTCCCAATTTATAGCCAAAACAAATAAATTGTTGTGATTTTCAATTAACCAAATGAAATCCACAACGTAAAATCAAAAAAGATCAATCTGTGTCACCGTTGGCATTCACATATATCCGTATGATAGGAAAAAACATAACAAAAATGGACATGAGCCTTCTTATCTAAATCACAACAAAAACTGAGAACAAAGGGGGGTGAAAAGTCATGCTAAAGTCGTCAGCTGTTTGTTTCTTAAATAGCCACACAAAAACACAACGACAATATCACCTATTGCTTATTTTAGCACGAACTCATTACCACCCGAAGTACTATTATATGTTGATAATTTCCTAGTCCCTTTGAAAGACTTCCTCAGCTGTTTCACTCATGGCAATCTTAAATTATCTTAAAGTATCAGTTTCGTAATAACCAAAATAAAATCCACAACGTAAAAGCACCGGAACTTTGGATCTAGATGCCACCAACAAAATTATCAGGCTCGTAAGTGCACTGTCTGTTCCGTAAATAAGTTAATCAAAAAGAGAATAAGTACACTGTCTGTTCCGTAAGAACTAACGATCCTTGCTTTCACGATTATGTAATAAGTTACGAACAAACACGTGCGAATTAAAAACAAAGCTAATTAATCATCATCGTACTCATAACAGTCTCAGGAATCTAATCTATCTAAATAATGAAAAAGCGTACGTGAACAAACGACAAAATTAGCAGTACGTCACAGATCTAGCGTCTCATAAACCAAATTCCTCGTACAAACAGAAGCAAACGCATAATCAGAAAACGCGAAAAGAGACGACTACTCACATCGGAAGAGTTGCTGATGAGTTCACGGAGAAAGATCTCCTTGTTGCTGTAGAAGGTGTTGATGATGAGACTCAACAGCTGGTTGATCTCCGCCTGGAACGCAAACGTCTCCGTATCCGCCATTCTCTCTCTCTTCTTCGGAAATCGAGTTATAGAAATCTAGAGACGGAATGAGGCAGTGACGAATTTTAGGGTTTGGAGTGTGGAGAAAGCAAGAGGCGAGGTTGTGGAAGAGGAAGAGGGATTATATAGGCAGTTCACTAGGGTTAAGGGTTTCTAGATCCTTCTATTTGGGAATTTTAAGTTCAATGATTTTTCTAAGGAGAGACGTGGGCCCTGTTCAGTGGCCCTCTCGGTCGGTGTAATCGTGTTCGTTCGAAAGGGAAATTCTCGTCGAATCAAAAATGAAAAACTACGGCCAATTTAGCACATAACCCGACTCCTTTTTTATTTTTTGTTTTTTATTTTTTGTTAATTTTGCATCCAATTTTGGTGAATTATATTTTTTTGACTTATTTTGTTTTTATTATAAATTTTTTTAGTTTCGATAATAATGTTTTACTTTTTCGATTTCCATCGTTGAGATTAACCAATAATTCACCAAAATTGGATCCACAATTGTCAAGTTATTTCCATTAACTAATAAAAGTTATATATAGTACTCCTCCATCCCTTTTTAAGTGTCTTGCTTCGTAACTTTAACTTATTAAAAAGATATCATCATTATACCTTTCACATCAACTTTTTCTTTCATTTTCCCTATTTATCCGTCATCATTACACTTTTACTCACTAACTTTTTAAAATGGAATCTATTTTTAGAGACAAAATAGACAGTGGACCAACTTTTACCCACTAACTTTACAAAATAGATATTTATTAAGGGACAACCCAAAATAGAATACTGGATTCTAAATAAGAGACGGGGGGAGTATATGGGTGGGTGGGGAAAAAAAATCGAGGGAAAAAAATGAAGAGGAAGAAGTTTTGCGTTAATGTGAATAGCATGACAAAATATATTAATTTTGGAGTCCAAATTTTGTGGTGAAAACGCCCCTATAAAAGTAGTACTTTTATTTTTTTTTTTGACGAAGATGAGATTATATAGGTAGTTGACTTCATATCTAAAAAAAAGTTTAGTTGACTAGGGTCTCTAGACCCTTCTATTTGGGAAATTTTGGCAATTTGTTATAATGTGGTGGGACATGTTGAGTTTATCTATTTGTGGTGTTCGCGTTGGGTCAAGTTTAAGGACGGGTGCTCCTGTATCCACCATGCCCGGGGGTTCCTGCGCGCAGGACAAATGAGGAAAATATAACATATATACTAAAAAAAAATTGAAGTAGACGAATTAATCAATTCTTCAATTTCCATCAACTATATGGAGAGGTTTATTTTTGAACGAGTCAACCTTGTCTCGTAGTTACTCCACGTACTATAAATCTTTATTTTTATTTGTTTTGGCGCAATTTCATCGATGATAGTAATAAGATTTATAGGACATTAATAAAACCTTGAATTCATATCGCCATATGCTCCACACGATGTTTGTATTTTGTTGCTACACGGTGGGAGTGCAAATGAGTCGAACTGAATTTTATTGCAATCAAAGTTGACTCGTTTAAAATTAAGGCTCAAGCTCATGTCTAGCCCTGCCATTCAAGCTTGGTTCGAGTATGAGCTGAGCTCATTCGCATGAGCCAGAGTTATTTTATACGAGCCCGGAGCCCAGCCTATACGCAGGCTCATTTACTGGTACTGCTAAAACAAATTGATCCGAACTGTGCCAAGCGGATTGGTTACGTGGGGAGTCAAACGTCTCGTGCAATCAAGAAACTACCACAACAAAACCATCTTCTTATCCATTATCATATCTTCATCGGCAAACTCTCTCTCTCTCTCTCTCTCTCTCTCTCTCTCTCTCTAACACACACGATCACACACACTGGGAGCTCTTTCTAGCAAATGGAAGCTCCAACTTTTCAAACCCACATCCAGTTGCCAATTGCCATCAAATCCACAAGGTGAAAATAAACCAATACCATAAATTACTATTATTTCCCATTGTTTCGTCGTAGGTACAATTTCCCATTGTTTACGTTAGTTTTGGTCAAATTGGCGCTTAATTGTGCATTTGCTTGCTTTTTGCTGATACGCTTGATTTCCAATTCAGTTACAGCAATAAAAAAAAAATTTGCAACTTTGTTTTCTTGTCCTCGCCATGGAAATGTGAGAGTCAGGAAATTAACTGTTGCTCTTGCTTTGGTCCTTTCAAAAACAATGAGGCTGTAGCCCTTAATTTACTTTGACGGAAATCTGAAACAATGGGATTGAATTTGGTTCCCAACAATGGGCAGTTGGGTAAGTATACTGATACTCCATGCATCAAAAAAAGAAGAAGAAGGTATATTGATGGAATCAAGCATCAATCTGATTTTCGCGAATTGGGTGATTTTAGCTACTGTAGTTCCCGTAGCCCCGTTGGATGATAAACTGCGAGAATTATGAGGATCTGGCCATGATAAATATTGGACATTTTTAGGTTTCTCATTTCAATCTAATAGCCAAGTAAGAATACCAAAATACATGTTTTGTCGGATATGTATGGTTATTCCATCATTGCTCATTTGCTCCATGATGAAACAATTTTACGTATCATTGTACATAGGGAAATTGGGTTGTGATCCCTTTTAGATGTATCAACTGATATAGACGAACATGTAAGGTTAATTTATGGTTGTTGCAGTCAGTTTTAGGAAGCTTTATATGAAGGGAATAGTTTTCCATGGATTAATAGTACGCAACAAAGTTTTAACATTGTCATGGACTCAGTTTTATGAGCAACGAACAATCCAAGATTGTTCTCCTAAAAAACTTGGGTGGGAGATTCCCCACCCCGATGATGGAAAGAATGCCAAGAAGGTCGCTTCTGAAGCTTGTCGTCTGCAATCCTATCCTTCTAAATGTTTATCCTGTACTTGGTGAACCAATGCAGGAGATTAAGGAGCCTGAAGTAATTCGGTAATTGTTTTGTGCCCTCGTGATTTGTTTTCGTTTTTCTCCGACGAATGGTGTAAACAATTGTGAACTTTCTTCATCCAGTCCTTATTAGTCTCATTGAATCGCATGTGAAATTCTTGTGTGGACTTTGAAGCATCCAGGACCCAGAAGCTTGCTAGTGGAGTGAGGATACAAGGTAAGATGTTCTAAAGGTTTACATCTCAAGTAGAGCATTTCCTGTATTTTACTGATGTAGGTGCCTTCCATTTACAATCTATTTCTTTATTCTTTTGGGAAGGGGTAGGGGAGGGGCCTTGTAATGCTCTTGTGCCTTGTTTTATTTCTGCGATGTTCTGCTTATTTGCTTGGGTTGTTTTCCAAGACGTTATTGAAGGGGAAGGGCCCGAGGCTCGTGAAGGAAATCTCGTTGAAGTTAACTACGTATGCCGGCGATCAAATGGGTATTTTGTTCATAGGTAATTTGGGTTCTCCTTTGCATTTTGGAGTTATAGAGATAGAGCCCTCAATCCCGTTGCCCGTATTTCTCACCCTAAACATATTTATATTTAAACCTAGCTGTTGTATCGACTATCTTCTTAAACTTGAGCAGTATTTTGTTGCAGTACTGTGGATCAGTTCAGCGGAGAAAGCTCTCCTGTTTTACTTGCTCTGGATGAGAAGCAGGTTAGATCCGCTTCATTATTCTTTCCAAAGTCGTGCAGCTCTTGCTTATTGTTGAAATGCAATGAGGGTCTTTTTTGGATGAAGACCTAAAGTCACAATTGGTTTTCTGTATATTGTTTCAAAGTTCTGTTCGTTCATTCTATTCCTTTGATACGTGTAAGAGATCAGCATACATGCTTTTTAACCCGTTTGATCATTCTTTACATGTTACGTGATTCATCTTGCAATAGTTCCCCTTCACAGATAATAAAGGGCCTGATGGAGGTATTGGTCGGCATGAAGGTTGGAGGTAAATTCAAGAAGCTCATCTCTAGAAGATTTGTGATTGTTATTGACAAAATGACTTAGAAAACCTCATTTGTGGGGGTTAAATTTAGATTTCATAATGAAATAGCAAATCCAGTCACAAGACTCATAACCAAAAGTACCTGCTTTTTCCTATCATTTAAGAATTATCTAATTTCTCAGAACATACTTGGGTTATTGTTTCAGGGAAGAGAAGAGCATTAATACCTCCATCCGCAGGATACATCAATGAGTACTTGCAACCAGTTCCTGAAGAGGTTTTGCTATTTTTTAACTTCTTATCTCATCATCTTCATTGATAAGTAAGCACTTTGTGTTATTTTGTATAGTTCATGCTATCTTTTGTTCCAAGTGACTGCTATTGATTGAGCATTTGTCGGCCTCTCTTGCGGGAGGAGCTCCCTCGTGTTCCTGCTTGCATTTTTTCATATTTCCGCTGATCTACTACAACGACATAAGGAACCAACTGAGCAGGACAGAAAAACAAACAATTAGAAAAGAAAAAGACCAAGAAACACAGGTCACAGAACACAAACCATAGCAGAAAATGAACAGGTGATATGTGGGTAAGTTGTGAGCATGTCACTGTATAACAAATATCAAGGTGCCTTAGTTATAACAATTTTCCCGCCACAGCATTTAAGCAGAAGTTATTTATAGGGATTCTTGAGTAGTAGCTATTTTCAGATGTGAAAAAGCCAAATGAAAGACAACTCATGAATACTCGATTTGGAATACTCATGCTGCCAATTAATAGGCTGTAGAAATCTCTGATCTAAGCACTTAGGCCACATCTCATGGCATTAAGGAGTATAGAGTACACTTTCACATCTGCAACTGCTGTTAAAATTGGCCCTTGAGGTTAAGTTCGTTACATAGGATTGATGACTGCCTCAGAGTATTGCTTTTAATGCTCTTTCAAACAGTAATTACTCAAGATAATGCATAATACATACTGACAGGCCGTACATCTTAGGCATACTGTTACGATATGGTTGTTTGTTGCAGTTTGGCCCTCGACGCAGCCTTTTCTCTCATGCCAACGAGCCTTTGGTATTTGAAGTGCAGCTCTTGAAAGTTCTGTGAGTTTGTTGCTGCTGTGTCCCTCTTTAGTTCTGTGAGTATATTTGAAGTGCAGCACTTTTCCTCCTAGATTATTTGTATGAAGAAAACATTATTGAAAGAAGATTGAAGCTTTATGTATCCTTTGAGTCTACAGATTAACTTATTCATGGATCTATTTGGAGTAAATGTAGTTTAGTGGAAAACTTGCATTTCAAGGCATGTCGTAAACAAATGATCCATGCATTCCCATGGCTTTTCTGAGCTTATCTATATTAAAAGGGAGGAACGTGTGGGGCCGAAAAAAGATATTTTCACAACAAGGGCTGAGATTGATTTGGATTTACTTTGATCCAATGGACTAGGCCTTCTCTCTCCTCCAATTCTCATGAGACATGTGACTTTTCTTTTTTTTTCTTTTTTCTTTTTACATTGGGGACTGAACACTTTTCCTCTCCCCCGTTGTAGCCCCACCCTCCTCGCTGCAAAACCTCGTCCCTTCCTTGCAGCCGTAGCACATCCTCCCCCATTTGAGGCTGCCACACCAAGCCTCCCTCACCCTAGAGTGGCTCCGGTGATGACCCTCTTGGCTGCCTCCACCACATCAGCCCCCTTACATCCAGTCCTATCAGTGGGCCTCACACCATCCTTGTGACCCATGTTCTATCCATTGAATGTTAATTTTCTGATAAGTTTTTATTTTCTTGGTAAGTAGTTCTGATAAGATTGGTGTGAAATATATCAGAATGAAAGTTGTTGGTGCGATTTACTATTTTTCTTTGTAGCAATCTTTTGTTCTAATCGAATAAGAAATGGAACGGATATCTCATACTGTTCTTCTCCATCTGATTTGTTTGTCAATAGAGCAAATTGTTGGTGGACTTTTTGTTATCGCTAGCAATTGCTTTTCTTAAAGTCCGAAGGTTGAGTTTCTGCAAGTTTTGGGGTCGGGTGAAATTGAGTAGATTTGTGCCTGCTGCCTGCTCTAACTCTAATCGTTAAATGTTGCATAAATTAGATGGTACAATTTTCTATGTTGTCCACAAGATTGTTTTGACTAATCTCTTGCAATCCATGATTTTGATGTTCACTCCCCCTCCTCTACTCTCTTCTGCTAAATGTAAGAGAAAAATAATGGATTAATGTCACGCCCCGCCCCGCAACGGCACCCAAAGTGGGCCCGAGTCAGTGCGGCCACGTGGCATTCCACACAGAAGACCCAACCACACAACAACATCTGACAGAATACACAACCAGCGGAAGACTTCTCACAGCAAAACAGAAATGAGTCAACGTACTGACCAATCAAACATAAGCTCGCACAACTAAGAAACCATAACCTCTATTACAAAACTTAATAAGTTCTAAACTTTAACATATCCACCAACAACGTGATTACAACTTATGAAAAATCAATTCCTTCAACAACTACCTATAACAAGCTCGACCACCAACATCTCCCAAAGTTAACCCTCGAGTACATCTCAACACGTTGACCGGTAGTGGACCCACTCTAAGCCACCTGCTATCTGGCAATCCAAAAAGGAAAACCAGAGTGTGTGAGACATAGAAGTGCTCGATAAGATATCACAATGTCCGAAGGAATATCAACATAAATATGAACTCCAACATAACTGAAACACTCGAATGTGAACAACAGTTATATCCATCACATGCTCCAAACACAATAACATGAGTATAATCACATCACACGCAGTGACACGTCTGCCCCTTCGCATGTACCCAAGACGAGGTGTCCACATACCATGCTCCCATCCACCAACAATTAGTTGGCATGGCATACGACATGGTATGCCTCACACGCTAACCTTTGGCGGTTCAAACAATATATCCATCAGCATGCACATTTATTAAACACGCATATAACATCCAAATCTCGTGTCCCACACACCGTGCTCCCATCCATCGTCCATTGAACGATATGGCTTACGACATGGTGTGCCTCACACGCACACATTCACAATATATCAAAACCTAAACAACAATAGCATGATATACAATCACCTCCACCACATTATCTATTTTACGATAATCATAACGAAAGCTAAAATGCCATTAGCAATGTATACACTCATCACCACAATAATATCTTATTGAGAAGAACCATATCAGACACACTCATCTTTATATCGATTGAGGTACGCCAAACTTACGGTTTCGGCACCTCCCATTTGACCGTCTTGCTTCCTAATCATAAGCTAACTCATATTAGCATACTTCTCCATTGGAATGATCAAACAAATGAATGATAACACCTTATAACATTTTAACAAGCTAACCCATGCCCAAAGGTTAACAAGGCCACCAAACGTCCCCTAATCCATTTTACAACCATTTGATATCAAGTTATAGAACTAACAAGGTATTAAACGATGTCCAATGAACTCAAACATGTCATCTCAAAGACCTCCAAGGTTTCCCAAGCAAGCATAGCGCTTAAACATAACATAACCCCAAAACCAATAAAGAATCCAACAACTAATCCACCGTATTCCGACCATAACTTCTTTTAGGATTAGAATTAGATTATGAAACTACCACCATTGAAAAGTACATTCCGAGTTCATCAATTTTGATATAAAATTTGCCCAAAACGGAGTCCGGATGAAAAAGTTATGCCCATTTGAAGTTTCGTCAGAAATGCTGATTTTTAACCTTGGTACCGGTACTGCAAAATCCCAGGTACCAGCCCCAAAAACTCACAAATAACATCCTCTGGACACCTGGTACCGGTACACCCAAAATCCAGTACCGGTACCACCTGGGTTTTTCAGTGAAAATACAGTTCGATCTTCCTCCGATTTCCAACCTTTTCCACCACTCAAATCACATCTAAAACTCATCAAAACTACACCAAACCATGCTCAAACTTATACATAACAAAGAGCTACTCAAGAGCATCAAAACCCATGAATCAAATCAAGTTCTAAACACCAAATTTAAGAGATTTAAGACTAGGTTCTTAATTTCTCCAAGAATTCCAACCCATATCCAAAATGACCCAAACTCATCTATTCTAGGCATGAATTCAACCTCCAAACATATGAACTTAACATAATAAACATGAAATCAAATACAAGAAAGCATGAATTACCATGTTAAAACTTCAATTCTAGGAAAGAACGATCATCCCCAAGCAAATCCCCTTCTCTTCTCTTCTCCTTTTCTTCTTCTCCTTCTCCTCTTTTGCCGTCTCTCTTTCTTTCTCTCTCTCTCTCTCTCTCTCTAACGTAAGAGATAAAAATGAGGGAGCAAATATCTCCCAGGATATTTTGTTAGCTCAAGGGAAATCATCCCACGCAAGCGAAACCATAGACAACTTATACTCCAACCCACAAATCACATACAAGACCCTCGAGATTCTACTACGTACAGTTCAACCTCATAAACATCTAATTCAATTCAAAATATCAATTTAAAATACGAAATATTCAGAGCGGGTATTACAATTAAGGCATTACATTTTGCAGCAACTCGCTTTTGAGTTTTGAGTTATAGATATAGATGAAGTGTTACGCTTTAAAATACCAGGCTTAGAGAAATGTTATTTGATTGGACTTTTGGGTAGTCGATTCGATGGAAGGGTGGTAAATTGGATGGAATCTAGTTGTGCGCGTAGTGTCTCTGTGAACGTGTACAACTAGGAGTGTGGTAAGGTGTTGTGGTTTTTATGTGTAGGTCACATTTGTTCGCTGATGTATATTTTCTCCAATGTCTATGAAATTGCAGTAGTTTCATTTTTCTTAACAGTTTGGAAACATTTGTAAGAACTCCCAACAATTTTTTGTTTTCACTCTGGATAAGAGTTCGTAGTACACCTTTCAGCATGGGTTACTCTTAGCTAAGAGCTTTTGTTGAGAGTGCGGTAGGGAGTAGGCACAGTTTGTAAAAAACAGTTTTGCTGGATTGATGCTTCATATCATTTTCTCATTTGTTGCGTCTTGGCTGCCTGAGTAAATTGGTTTGTGCTATGTCACTCTTTTGTTATGTTCATGTTTATTGAAAGGAAAGGATGGTACCTTCCTCCCTTAGTTTTGCTTTAGGTAAGCGGGTGTCCTCTTTGTGTTTACACTTGATTAGTTTTTCTTTTTTCCCGATTTCCTTTTTAGTGAAATAGAACGAATTGCAGTACTCAAATGTGGAGAACCCTGTGGTATCAATTGGAGGAAGTCTTGAGTACGTTTTGACAACAACGGTTGAAAAGCTATAGAGTACTACTATGGAGTCTTCATTTTTTCCCGCCAAAAGCCATAGCTTACTGATAGTGCATGGTCTTAGACTAAGCTTTTTGGTTGTGACAACTTGGCTTATTAACAGTTTTTTGCTACATGGGTGGTTGTTATGCTTATTGTTATGTCAGCACTGCTTAGGCTTCCTTAACTTTTCAATGTAAACCTTTTAGCCTTGTAAATGACTTTATGTGTGTAGGTTCATCTTCTTCAAGAAAGAAATGCTGGAGTTTTAATCTGCAGTGAGTGGAACCTCAAAGAGATCTGCATTTTTGAGGTTACTGAATCTGTTACTTTCAACCACAATTGTGTATTTTATTGTTTGGGCTTCTTTGGGTTCCAAACTCATTCTACACAAATCAAATCTATTTTGTTATGCTTCTGAAAACTTTTCTAGCAAATTTTACTTATCTTTTGAAAAGAAGAAGAAGAGGCAAAATGTGAGGTTAAGCTCACTTTGAAAGGGAAAGGGAAATGCATGTGAGGTTCAACTGTTTTCCTTAATGTTAGATTTGGACATTCAATAAGTTAATCCAATTAGACTTTGAGTTGATATCTTGGGATAATCTAAACCTCAAATATGTAAGTGGTTTTAGAGCTTTGTGTGGATAATGTACTTGTGTTCATTGTTGTTTTGTTGGTGGATAATGGGGATAACAGCTAGATAGAGCTGACATACGGCTGAAAATTGACTCTAGTCAATTAAGAGATTATGTCATTATTGTTCTTGAAGTAAATGTACCAAAAGCAGATAATGTTGATGGATTTCATGGGTTGCAGTATAAAAATTCTATGCATGTGATATTTTGCTCATTTTTGAAGAATCAATTGGTTTCTGCTGTTACACGAATTACCCATAGCCTTGGTTATTATCTTCTCTGAATGAAATGAATGAAAAGCTCATGATTATTGGAGCTATCAAACTGCGAAACTGCTTTTTAAAAAGTCGGTCTTTTTTTTTTCCCGGTCAAAAGTCGGTCATTTGACTTTCACACTTTCAAGACCAGAAAGAGTAGGATGAGTTTGTTGTTTTGCTTTTGGTTCTTTAGATGGGTATGGTATTCATGATCTTTGGGTTGACACTATGCCATCGAAATAGATTTGGTTGGGATATGATCGAAATAGATTTGGTTGGGATATGATCGGCGATCTGCATCGAGTAAACTTTGGGTTGGAATATGCATGGTTTTAACTGGTTGTCTTGTGTACATGTTTGGACTTGGTTTTCTTTGCTGATTCTAAATTCTATTCCAGTTTAAAATTGTCTCATTTTCAGGTAAGATCCCGTGCCCGTGGTGGTTTCATTAAAATCTCTTCTCACTTTTTAAGAAGTCCCTGAAGGAATTAGAGGAATATGAGCACCCAACCGGAGGAGCTATTACAAAATTGTTGACTGCATTGTAATGCGCATTTTGTATCATCTTTTTTCACCATCTTCTATTGTGGGCAAGTTTGTTGGGCATAATATATTTCCTTGAACCCATCCCCATATAATGCTTAGTTGAGTCTTCATTTAGTCTAAACTGCTCCAAATAAAGTTGCTTACTTCAGTTATTCCCCAGTCAAATAACACAAACAATATACTCCTATCCAACAGATCTGTCTTCCATATTTCCGAATGAAACACATTGTCGATATCATTCACAAGATTGTCTATCAAACCACATATGTCCGAATGTAACACATTGTCGAAATCATTCACAAGATTGTCTATCAAACCACATATGTCGTCTCATTACTATACTTCTGTACCGTACTAGTAACACTAGAAAAATGAATAATATAGATAGAGCTTCCAAAATCTTCTTCAATTGAGGGATTCTTTCCGCTAACGAACGTGGGCATCGTTCTCACGCTTGGAACCTAGTGAGCAGATAAGTAGCACCAAAGCAAATAGTAGTGTAGCAGTAGGAGAATGAAAGAAAGGGCTCGCACCATATTGCATCCCCTCCAATGATTGTTTGATTTTAATGGTCGTGGAGAGCTGATTCATTGTTTGAGCAACAGAAAATTCACCCGATACAAGCATTGCGGTCCCGATACCTCTGCACTTCCAACCCAGTAGCAATTCCCATCAGCTGCAGCAGTAATAGTCATCGAAAAAATAGCATTTCTGAGACAAACATAATGACACAGTGGCATGTCAGCATATTTTTACGAAGCTTATCACAAGAGGAAAGAGAACTAGCATTTTAGCAGCCAACACTCTACACATGAACAGAACTCCATGTCCAGAATTAGTAACGTAAGTATCCAACAAAAGAGATTGCAAAATTGAAAAACAATGCTCTGATGTAGTGCCCCCATTTTGAGCCAGGAGAATATCAAACTCAGTTGTGCGTTACTATGTACATAGTAAATCACAAAGACTATCAAACCAGGAGACTTACAATTGTAATACTTGAAAATAAAAGAACAGATAAGGTGAAAGAAAAATAAAAGTTCTAAAAATGTGATCTTTATCATCACAGTAATAATGTATTCGAGCACTCAGGTCAGTATCTTCTTCCTGTCGGTCCTAAACTTCTTTCCCAACAGATTAAATTTTTATAAGACAAGGATTTTTGTTTATCTACACATGTTTTTATTACCACTTTTGCTGTCGGATGTGAAGGATGCACCTCAGTTCATACCTTGAGCAATTTCTTTGCCTTCTCAATTTCAAGAATATCAGGCTGACTTGCACCAAATTCTTTCTCAACTTGCCAATGTTAAAGGGTAACATAAACGAAGGACAGCTCAACCACAAGAGAATCTTAAGTGGAGATCTAAAGTAATCAAAGTAGTCAAAACCTGCTCTAAAAACCAATACAACTGCAGATTCAACTGATGCAGTAACTAATAGCTTCATTCCAAGTGCAGATTCATACAGAATGCTACAGTCACAAACTGCAGTAACAATCACAGAACCTGCTCTAAACATCTCTTAAACAAAACAGGTTCATAACATACCACAAACAAAACAGGTCATAAACAGGTTCCAAACATCTCTTAAATGGCATTACCAAAACAGATCTTCAGTTCACAGTCAAAACAGACCAAATTGTGGGTCTCATAAACTGCCAAGTGCATAACATATACCACATTGACATTAGTTACAAAAACAGACCAGATTATGGCTCTGATAATCTACCTACGGATCCCACATGCAACATGAATGGATCCCAAAACAAAAAAGAAGCAAAACAGAGGATTCAATTGGGCTCAAACTGAAATCATAATGATGCACTTTAATTGGTAGTTTCATAAACTGAAATTTAAACACTAGAGCTTGAAACCCAACGTCTCAACAATGAGGATTCAATTTCCTCTGCTTGCATTCGTAATGGTGATATTTTCTCAGCAAGATTCCTCCAACAAATGTCATAATAATCACCATAAGTATACAACGGACCGTAGCTAATCAACAACCGCTCGCTCACTAATTTTTCAAGTCATGTATGGAGTGGTATTACTGCTTCAGATCACATCAAAATCAATACAAATTAAGAAGATTTCCCAAATTTGAAAACCACATTCTTGTAGTGAAACATATATGTCGAGGCACCATAACAAACAGTGAAATTATGCATGCAATTCACTTGAACTCTCCTTGGACTGGTGCTTTCGTTTCTTACTCCTGATACAACAAATCAACGACAATTGAGAGACATAGAGCATACTATCAAAGCAAAAGTTACTCCTCCTAATACATAAAAGTGCATTAGCAATACTTGTCATGTGAGCTCGGATCCCGGCATAATTTGAGCTTCTGATCAACGTGCTTCATATCTGTAGCGGTAAGGGTCACAAGTTTACTTACCTGTACAAAAAGAGAAGAAAAAGTTTAAGGAGGAAGGTGGAGGTGAAACCGAGCTACATTCGCACATATTGAAAGTCTGGCAGATTTATAAGACATAAAGATTGGTCTAATCTCACATTTCGAATACGAGGTTCTAGTAGAAGCCTTACCTTGCACAAATTCAGAAATGTTGTTCAAGTTTAAAAAACCATAGGCTGAAAAATAACTACCTTTAGAAGCCAAATGTCAAACACGTGGGAGACATATACCTTGCATCGATTTCTAATGCGCAATATAAAATCAAAACCCGAAAAGCTATTAGAATTTGAAATTGAATTAGATGCAGCAACCACCCATTGTACCTTAAGATTGTTCCTCACATTCTTGGCTACAGATGTGATTCTGTTTCTAAGATTTCCGAGGCACAAATAGCAAACACCCGTTGTAGAGAGAGAAAGAGACGATGGGTGTGGCCGCGCGGATGAGTTCACCAGCTCCGATGGCCCGAGTTGCGAAAACACACCTCTGCCGGGTGGCTCAGCGATCGGAACTCGGATCGGCTACGGTGAAGGTCGACTTGGATCGACGACGTTGTTACAGCGGACTACGACCACAAGGCGTTAGGCTCTGTTTGGAACCGGTGAAAAAGAAAAGAAAGGAAAAGTAAATAAAATGGAAGGAAAATGAGAGGAAAACTATCTATTACACTTAAAATCCTTATTTTCTTCACATTTTCTCTTTTAACCAAACAATGAAAATGAAATTTTTATTTTATTTTATTTTCTTTTCCTTTTCTTTCCATAGGTTTCAAACGGGGCCTAAAAAGTCTTTTCAAGTTGTAATCAAGTGTTACCGGCTCACATTTTCACAATCTTTTTCGATGCATATCTTCTCCGATTAGGAATCAAGAAGTATCCGATTGCCTTAAAATCTAAAGTAATCGTTTTAATTGACAAGTTCTACAATGTGGACGAATTGGATCATAAATATAATACCAAAGTAAGGTCGAAAATTTCAAAAAATTGGAGGAGAAGCCTTCTTCTTTTATAAAGGTTGTAATCAAGTGTATCCAGCTAACTTTTTTTTATTTTTTTTTGGATCTTTCTTCTCCGATTAATAACCATTTGTTACTCGATTGAATTAATGCTTCACATAAACATTATAATCAACGATTTATACAATAAGGACAAATCGGATCATCAAATTAATTCCAAAATAAGTTTGAAAATTGCCAAGAAAGGGGGGAAGCCTTGTTGTTCATACTTCTCAGGTTGAAGGTGGGAAGTATGTTTACTACCGAACTCGCCTTTCTGAAGCCCGCTTTTATTTATTTGTTTCTCGGACGTGTTTTATTCTTCGGAAAAGCGTTTTTCCTGAACACGATAATGGTAATGAGATGAGATTATGGTAATGAGAAGAGATTATGGTGAGATTGGCGAACAAGATTAGTTAATGCTTTCACCCTTGCAGTAACTTGCGCAATCACTTCGCCCCCATAGTCTCAGACCCACCAAGAAATTTGTCGACGAATCTTCATTGATAATCTTCATTCACATAGTCTCAGACCCAGACCTCGAATTCAAATCTGCACTTCCATTAAACAAAAAAAAAAAATGCAGAGCTGGTTTTCACTGGGCAGCAGCACCGGCGAGGACAGTCATCGGAAACCACCGCAACCCACGACGTCGTCGTCGTCCTCTCTACTATCCGATTGGAACTCGTACGCGTCCTCGAAGGCTTCGGAAGACAGCGGCGGGAGCCTAGTCGGGGTTTTTGACCTCGAATCTGCTGTCAGGTCCGCTAATGACACCGTCACCGGTACCTTCAACGTGTAAGCTACCCTCTACTCTCCTTCTTAATCAGTGCTAGGGCTTGTAGTTGATTGATTATGCAATGGGTTTTGTCTAATTTGACGTTATTAGATACAGAGAGGGATTTGACTCATATATGTGTAGTTCCCTTGTTGATAATTGGGGCAACGTTAGGGTTTGAAGGCGGATCGTAGAAATCAGAACCACTTTATTAGTGAATGGATTGATCTTGCCAAATCTAAGTCCTTTGATTAGTTGATTGACGCCGCATATAAGTGTGTTTCAGCTTTTATATCGGACTCCATATAGGGATACGGGCACCCATTGTAGTTACTGTTTTCAAGCTTAAAAGCGTACATTGTTGCCCCAAGGGTTAGTCCGGTTGGTTGGTGGGTTTGGTCCCTGCAAAATTGATCAGTATTTGCTTTGTAGAAAGAGATACTTGGTCATGTAGAAATGCTTAACATATGAACAACGGGTATCTGTAAGTGTAAAGGGAAGTGGGAAAGAACAATTATCCACTCTTGAATTTCTTGAGGCTAAGATGGGACAAGGTACCTTATCCACTCATGAAATACCTCTAAAATCATTCAATTACTTGCACATTTACAACATACTAGAGATGCTTAAGTAAACATCATCCGTTAAGATGTATTTGTGGTGTACTTGCATCGGGGTTTAATCAAAGAATCCCCCCCTAACCCCCCCCCCCCCCCGGTGGTAGGTGGTCTATGGAATTTTGTTTCTCTCGATGGTGCTTTTCGGTGATAGTTTTTCATTGCCTCTCGTAAACAAAAGTATAAGGTCATTTGAACTTGATTCAGATGTACAATTTATGGCTGTGAGAAAAACAGAACCGATCCTGCACCTTTGCCTGTTATCGAGTTTGTGTCGCACAGGATTCCATTTCAAGGTTTAACTTGTGTCGGGGTTTGTTTTATGAAAGTGATGGGGAAGAAGAACATCTTTGTAAGTCACCTTTTGTGGTGTTTGTCTGTGTTAGTTTAAATTAGCACTCGAGCCCTTTTCTTTGAAACAATCATCCTAGTATTTTGCTCAACAGCAATTGTTTTTTCTTATTTGAAGGTATCCCAGTTGACATACTTGGAGAGTCAATATTCTGTGACTCTGGTTTTCATGATACTCCTTGATAGATTTCCCCAAGAAGCATGTACACGCAACACTGGACACTAATTCGACATGCTATGGACATGTGAACACGACAGCAAAATTTGCCAATTAGCGTCCGTCACTACAGTGATGGGGGTTTCAGAGGGGTATATCGGGTTCAAACCTAATCTTTGGATAGGTTCGGAGAACACATGTCCAACATGTGTTCGGGACTCGGGAGTGTGAACTGTCCATGCTTCTTAGGATTTTAAAAAGCAATGCTGGTGTGGCTTGTGAAATGGTATGAAATCCATCTATAGACTATGGGGTGAAATTGTATGACCCAATATTTGCTCTATCAAATCACGCAACAGATCCATGTAGATGTCGCTTGATTGAGATCGTAGATGAGTCTTGATGGTTAATTTTAGTTGTTGCTGGTAGATATATGATATTTTTCTCTTCTTCAGTCACGAAGTCCTTGTTGATACTTATCAGGGTTTCAAAGGGAGTGAGAGACATACCAGGGAGCTTGCAGTCTGCCACCAGTAATATTCCTTCAGGAAAATCTCTCATGTACTTTGGGCTTCTTCTAGCAACAGGGGTGTTCTTTATTTTCATTGCATTTACAATGTTCCTTCCAGTCATCGTGCTGGTGCCGCAGAAATTCGCCCTCTGCTTCACTCTCGGATGTTGCTTGATCATTGGGTCATTCTTTGCTCTTAAAGGTCCAAAGAATCAGTTGGAGCACATGTTATCAAAAGAGGTATCAGAACAGTATACTGACTACCATTTGTGGTTGCAAAGTTTATTCTACCATTATGACACTTCATTCCACTCAAATTCTTTTTCCTTCTTACTTCCCCAGAGACTTCCTTTTACATTGGGATTCTTAAGCACCATGGTGGGTACCATTTATGTCTCAATGGCACTACATAGCTACATTCTCTCTGTACTCTTCTCTGTACTTCAGGTATGTAACTATGCTTCCTATCCTGCCCTTCTACTTTTCTCACTTCTTTGACATGTCCGTTGGTATCTTTTTTTCCTTTTGAGCAGTTATTTGGAAACTGGTTCAAGTTTCTTTGTTGCTAGTAAGAATGAAGTGAAGAATAAAATGTATTCTATCATCTGGTATGGAACTCATGGTTTACCAACTTTGTAGGTTATTGCACTAGCATACTATGCTGTATCATACTTCCCTGGTGGATCTGCTGGGATGAAGTTCATGTTGTCTGGTGTTTCCTCTTCTATACTGAAATGCTTTGGCCGGTGATTTTGCCACCTTATATTCTGTGTATTATTTTCCACTCACTACTCTCAAGGATCTATCGGGGCAGTTAGAATCTGAATGTTCACTCGTTTAATGAAAAGTTTTGTTCTGGACATCAGCTTTACACGACAAGCAAATGTATAAGGAACTGGGTCTGCTGTAATCATTGATGGTTTTTACATTGAACGAGACATTAACTTGGATTGGTTTGTAACCTGAAACCTTACGGGCTGTAATATGTTTCCGGATTTTGTTGTTTAATGCCTGATGGAGTCCTTATGAAAGGATGATGATGAGAAACCCTTTTCCTCTTTGTTTGCTCATCCCAGCTTGGTGAATTACCGATGTCATCTGTTTTTATTACTATTAGAGTTACTTTTAAGTCCTTTCCTTTATAGGTGGGAACCATATTGTAGAAGAATAAAGAAAAAGCTTTAACAAATAGACTTCTACTGCAGCATTGGACAGAACCGTTCTGTTTCTGTTTTTTCATGTCGAACTATTAGATTATCCTTTACATGTTAGTAACTTACTATTCTTTTCTCACACACGAAAGGGTGATCTTATGATTATGGATAAGAAAAGAGAGAGTACATTCTGGCGATTTTAAATCAATGCCATATACATTTTTTCGAAAAACGGAGAACTTATGACATTTTGAGTTTGCTTACTCGTTAACTAACCTGGGTGTCTTTGTAATACAACTCTATACCTTGGAACCCGACTTCTTGGATTACACAGTTTTGCATCTAAGATGTTCATCTTGGCATGGCCTTTATTTCAAAAAGAATCTTCCCGAGAAAAATAAAAAAGAATAAAAATACTCTGTTCTGCTAATTCTAAGGTTCTTATTTTTTAAATATTTATTTCTCGCTTTATGAGATATGGCATTGTTTCGTAACACATCACATTTAATTAAAAAAATAGGTAATTTTTTTTAGCGAACGAAGCCAAAGTCTTCCAAAAAGATCTCTTCAAAGATTATAAGCCATCGAGAACATTTTTTCTGTCAAGATTACATAAACGGGTCTCTGAGGTCCAACCTCAAATTACAGGGAACCTAATTCATCCAGGAACATCAGGGATGATGATATCATCGAGACAAACCTCAAGGTCGGTCATCGTAATTTACCCTTTTCCCCTCACAGGCTATGCGCAAAAGGCAAGTGGTAGTTGTAATCTCTCTCATCGAAAACAATGTCAATTCCCACTTCTTTCCACCTATTCTATTCCAAGCTCCCACAACCTCTCCTCCACCCCAAAACCCAACTCTTCAAAACCCTAATCCTCTCAGTTCCCCAAACCCTCTCCTTTTCCAGATCAATCTCAATGCAAAACCTACCCACAAAAATACCCCATGCTTCCCCACCACAGTCTCCTCCCTCTTCCTCTCTCCAACCCATTCAAGAACTCCCTCCAAAGCTCCAAGAAATCATTAACCTCTTCCAAGCCGTCCAAGAACCCAAGGCCAAGTACGAGCAGCTCTTGTTCTACGGCAAGAACCTCAAACCCCTCGAAACCCGGTTCAAGACAAGCGAGAACAAGGTCCAGGGTTGTGTTTCTCAGGTCTGGGTCCGAGCCTGCCTTGACTCGGACAAGAACGTCGTGTTTGAGGCCGATTCTGACTCGGTTTTGACGAAGGGGCTTGCGGCTTTGCTGGTCCAGGGGCTTTCGGGCCGGCCAGTGGAGGAGATTCTACGGGTTTCGCCTGATTTTGTGGTGCTTCTTGGGTTGCAGCAGAGCTTGACGCCTTCTAGGAATAATGGGTTCTTGAATATGTTGAAGTTGATGCAAAAGAAAGCTTTGGAGGTTTACGTGGAAGCTGAAAAAGGCAGTGACTTTGGTATAAGAGACGAAAACCTGGTTGAGGGTTCGAATTTGAGCTCAAAAAATGGGATTGGAGCTGAAAAAGATAGTGATTTTGGCATGAAAGACGAAAACCCGGTTGAGGATTCGAATTCAGGTTCAAGAAATGGGATTGGAGGTGGGGATTTGGTGGTTAGAGTGAGCTCTGAAGTGAGTAGTGATGATTTGGGATCGAATTTGGATGGGGGTGGTGTTGGGTTGGGGAGTAGAGGAGAGAGGATTAGGGAGAAGTTGGAGAGAGAGTTGAGGCCTGTTGAGTTGCAAGTTGAAGATATATCTTATCAGCACGCGGGGCATGAGGGCGTTAGGGGGAGTGACGGCGAGACACATTTCAATGTGAAAGTGGTGTCTAAGGAGTTTGAAGGGAAGAGCTTGGTGAAGAGGCATAGGCTGGTTTATCAATTGTTGCAAGATGAGTTGCAAAGTGGACTGCACGCCTTGTCGATTGTGGCAAAGACGCCTTCTGAAGTTGGTAGCAGATGATGATTTTCTTTAAAGAGGTCCTTTTTCTCTTTTTATTCTTGTTTATTTCGGTAGCGTGATGAATTAATAATCTGGCTTTAGATTAAGAGAAGCATTATGCTTTATAGAAATTTGAGGATGTGAAGCATTGTATGCTGGATGGTAATAAACATGTGTCCTGAAATCTGTTTATGTTTTCATCTTTTCTGGTTTTGAAGTACTTTATACCAATGTAAACTTGTTTTTTAGCCAATTAAAAAGAAGTGTAGACATGTTTTCTGATTTTAATTCGTGCTTTAAACTTCTAAATTGATTGCTGAATAGTCTTGATGAAGTTTTAATTGGCTCTAAATCGCCAATGGAGGTTATAGTTTGGAAAGCCAGAACAAGAATATGATTTATACATCTTGATAGGTGGCAAGGGTTTGAATCTTCTTCCATTTAGGTTGATATCAATTTTCTGGTTGATACGTTGGTAGTGCGTGAAGAGTAGCTTGAGTTGGTCATTGAGAAGGGTCATACACAATCTGGTGGCTAAGTTCATTAGTGTTAATATGGATAATTCTCTCTAGCGTGAGGGTAAGATGATAGGACAGTTGCACTTCACTGTGGGTAACATTCTTTTCTGCTTGTTTACCTTGCCTCTTTGATAATGGTGTGGATCAAATTTATTTTTGGTAAGTAGATGGAATTTCGATGCTGAAGCTTTCGCTGGTTGTTTTTTACTTTGCTGCCTAATGCATCCTCACTGCCAACATCACAAGCTGTGAAACATATGTATGATTTCGTTGTAATTATCTTATTATGCACCTGAAACGTAACCGTCTTTAAGTATTGATGTCCAAGTGATTCTTCCTACTCCTACATGACCCTTTACGTATCATGTTTCCCAATGTTACTTAAACTAGGAATCAAATTGAAACATCTTCATTCACATCAATCGTAAACCATAGTCTCAGACCCAGAAGTGAGAACCAGACCTCGAATTCAAATCTGCACTTCCATAAAAAAAAAATGCAGAGCTGATTTTCACTAGGCCGCCGCACTGGCGAGGACAGTAATTGGAAACCACCGCAACCCACGACGACGTCGTCGTCCTCTCTCCTATCCGATTGGAACTCGTATGCATCCTCAAAGGCTTCGGAAGACAGCGGCGGGAGCCTAGTCGGGGTTTTTGACCTTGAATCTGCTGTCAGGTCCGCCAATGACACCGTCGCCTTCAACGTGTAAGCTACCCTACTCTCCTCCTTAATCAGTTCTAGGGCTTGTAGTTGATTGATTATGCAATGGGTTTTGTCTAATTGGATGTTATTAGATAGAGAGAGGGATTTGACTCATATATGTGTAGTTCCCTTGTTGATAATTGGGGCAATGTTAGGGTTTGAAGGCAGATCGTAGAAATTGGAACCATTTTATTAGTGAATGCATTGATCTTGCCAAATCTAAGTCCTTTGATTAGTTGATTATTGCCGCATGCAAGTGTGTTTCAGCTTTTATATCGGACTCCATATAGGGATACAGCTACCCATTGTAGTTGCTGTTTTCAGCTTAAAAGTGTACATTGTAGCCCCAAGGGTTAGCCTGGTTGGTTGGCGGGTTTGGTCCCCACAAAATTGACCAGGGTTCGAATCTTGGGGTTAAGCTGCAAGAAAGTAATTTCTTGTGAATTCCCTTGTGCAGACGTGGATGGCATGCCTTTGACCAGACCAGGGAGGATAAGCTGGCCCATACACCCGTTGAACCGAAAAAAGAAATGTGCATTGTGGAACTTTTTACCATGGCTGAAAGGTTAAAGCATCAGACTTGTGAATGGTGATTTGTTGGTTCAATACCCACGGGATGCATATTGCACACCAATGACCCAATCCTTGTTGAAATCTGTACACAGTGTTATTGATATGCCTAGGAGATGTTGCCTTGTAATGATATGAATGTGGATAAAATACAGTACAAATCTTCCTCACAAGTCACAAGTGCAATACAACTGATTCACATGTTTCAGTATTTGCTTTGTAGAAAGAGGTACTTGGTCATGTAGAAGGAAGTACTTGGTCATGTAGAAATGCTTAACATATGAGCAATGGGTATACCATGTCACAAGTCACACCAGCATTGCTTGTAAAATCCTAAGAAGCATGGACGGTTCACACTCCCGAGTCCCAAACACATGTTGGACAGGTGTTCTCCACTTCTCCTAACCTATCCAAAGATTAGGTTTGAAACCCCTCTGAAACCCCCATCACTGTGGCAACGGACGTGAATTGGCAAATTTTGTTACCTTGTTCACATGTCCATAGCATGTCAAATAGTGTCCAGTGTTGCGTGTCCATGCTTCTTAGGGAAATCTATCTAACATCATGAAAACGAGTCGCAGTATATTGACTCTCCCAAGTATGTCAACTGGGATACGTTCAAATAAGAAAAACAATGGCTTACCTGGTGCGCAATATACTAGGACGAATATGATTATGTTTTGTCAAAGAAAAGGGCTCTGAGTGTTTATTTAAACTAACACGGACAAACGCCACAAAAAGTGACTTACAAAGATGTTCTTCTTCCCCCATCCCTTTCATAAAACAAACCCGTACACAAGTTGAACCTTGTAATGGAATCCTTGGTCTTGGTCACATGTCAATGGAGGTTATAGTTTGGAAAGCCAGAACAAGAATAGGATTTAAACATCTTAATAGGTGGCAAGGGTTTGAATCTTCTTCCATTTAGGTTGATATCAATTTTCTGGTTGATATGTTGGTAGTGCGTGAAGAGTAGCTTGAGTTGGTCATTGAGAAGGGTCATACACAATCTGGTGGCTAAGTTCATAGTGTTAATATGGATAATTCTCTCTAGTGTGAAGGTAAGATGATAGGACAGTTGCACTTCACTGTGGGTAACATTCTTTTCTGTGTTTACCTTGCCTCTTTGATAATGGTGTGGATCAAATTTATTTTTGGTAAGTAGATGGAATTTCGATGCTGATGCTTTTGCTGGTTGTTTACTTTGCTGCCTAATGCATCCTCACTGCCAACATCACAAGCTGTGAAACATATGTATGATTTAGTAGTCATTATCTTATTATGTACCTGGAACTGTAACTGTCTTTCAGTATTGATGTCCCAGTGATTCTTCCTACTTGTACATGACCCTTTATGTATCATGTTTCCCCATGTTGCTTAAACTAGGATAGGCCAATGGATTGCATTGTGATTTTTTGCCTGGAGTAACGTTCAGGCAATAGCTTGGAGAAGCCACAAAGGCATCCAACTTCCTCAGTTCATTCAAATCAGACATTATGATGATTACTGCTCATTTGGAGCAAATAGTGTATAACTGACAAGTCCCATAGGCCAAAATGGATGTGATCCTTTGGACTGTTGGGTTTTTGCCCATGAAAAATAAGATAGGCCCAATAATATTTTGGCCCAAGTGTTTTGTCTTGGAAGCCCAACATTATTAGGTTTGTTTTTATTGGGAACAAAAAGGGTTATTTTGTTTCTCGGAAGAGAGTTCCAGAACGTGTGAGAAGAAAGAAAAGAAAAACGGTGTGTGCCTTTGGTGGAGAGTGAGTGCTTTGGCGGAGAAGAGAAATAGTGTGCTCTGTGTGTGGCTCTGTGTTCGGCAGTGGTGAAGGAGCAAAAGGGGGACAGCTATTTTCTCTCTTCTTTGGAGCTGTATGAACCAGATAGTACATGGTATATTGGGGCTATTTTGGGCTCTCTGTTTCAGCTTGATTTTGGAGGGTTTGAATCATCTAATTTGGTGAGATCTTTCCAATTTGGTTATAGGTTGTTGGATAGGGTGTTTGAGAGATTGTTGGATCTCTTTGTAAACCCTTGTAAACCTTGGTGATAGTGGAAATTGCTTTGTCTCTCCCGTGGACGTACCCGAGTTTGGGGAACCACGTAATATTGTGTATTTTCTTTGTGCCTTGTTTATTGTGCATGTTAATTTTTCCGTTTAAGCTTTCGTTTGCGTGTGGGATTGATTAGGAAGAAAATAATCCCAACAAAGTGGTATTAGAGCTAAGGTTAAGGGAAAAATTAATACGTGAGGTATGGTGGGAAAAAGCACCGGGTTTACGATTGAGCTTTCAACGGGCACAATGATTATACTCTTTGGCAACAAATGTGAAAAATATATTGACAAGGGAGGGTTTGGTGAAAGCTCTCAAGAAGAAATTGCCGAAGCAGGGTGAAGGATGGAGGAGATGAGAGAGTTAGCAAATATGATTCAATTGTATCTTGGAAATAGCACTCTCCGAGAAGTCATCAATGAAACGGATCCGGTAGAACTTTGGGCAAAGTTGGAAAGTAGATACACGTCCAAATCTTTGACGAATCTGTTGTTGTCATAGGCTAAAAGTCCGATTTGATCATATGGAGTGAGACACATATCCATATCACTTGGCATCATCTCCATGCTTTTGTTTTTCTCGAGATTAGAACTGTTACTTCCACGTATAAGTAAGCTACATTAGAGTCTCAATGTCATCGAGTCGGTGAATGTTGAAATCAGAAACTTTTGTGTTGCAACTCTTCTAGCAGGTTCATCTTACTTGCATAATGATCTTCTTCCCATAATTCAAAAGAAAAAGTTTAAAGTGCTATGACCTTCCTATATCTTGAGGTAAATCTCCAGACCAATACAAGATCCTGGATCAAGCTGTATCGTATGATTAGTACGTAGGCTTAAGGGATAGAATAGTTAGTTAAAGTAGATGTACAGAGCACCACACTGATGGAGTTAGATGTACATAACTTAATGAAAAAGAAATGAAAAGTTCTTAGGATGGTGTCTCTGTTGATTCCTTAATACATTGAAATACTCCTAAAAATTTGAACCCTAGATGAATCTTACAACAGAGATGATGAAAAAGGCTTCAAACTTGTTGACAATAGGTAAATACAAGTCAAAAAGTATGTTGCAAAATGCTCTCCTACCGGTCCTTAATTTTAAATTTCAGTAGGAAGATCATCCAGATGAAATTATCTGATCCCTCGCTTAATCTTTCTCCTGTTAATCCGTTGATTGTTTTCATAATCGAGGAACGAAGATAGATATGAATATATCATGTAAAGGAAGTTCTTTGGTCCATTTAGTGCTTCCAAAATTGGAAAGAAACATTCCTTGTTCAAAAAAGAATTGTTGTGTCCATGATTTTAGGTATCAGACACATGATGTTTTGGCTATTTAGGGCAAAACAAAACACTATAAAAGAAAGAAAATGGGGACATAGAGGAAACACGATACATGTTCTGCATTTTCATCTCTTGGTTCTGCAACTTTTGGCGAGTAGAACTCCTGTTGGTGGACTAGACATCTCTAACAGGCATCTTGCATGCAACCAGTAAGAAAAATGAATCAGACCCAGATTAGCTCTTACTCTGAAAGTTCCTCTTATATCATATGCAACCCTGTTGCTCTGCACCTGCTTTTGAAGCTCTAGCCCTACATTTGTGGGTAAGTAAACCAAGCTTGAGATCATATGCACTGCAACTAGTCTCGCTTCGCGCCGCCTCTCCGTAAAAGGCTGAAAAGCTTGTGTTGATATGAGACTGTTGGAAAAGTAGAGCTCTACTTCCCCGTACTCGAATCTTACATCGATTTTCGGATTAGGGTTGGAGAAGTTCGCGAGGAAAGCGAAATCGCCATTGAAATTCTCCGGCGAGTCGAAGTAGATGAGATTGAGTCTTGCAGCTGGGACATCAAACACTGGGTTTTTGGGTTTGATGACCAGATAGACTATTAAAGTTGCAATTCCAAAGAAGATAAGGAGAAGGCTAAATATTAAACAAAGGACTGCACCAAACCACACGACCGGGTTTGTCCGACGAGGCCTCATTCTGACATATGGCTGTTCTGGTGTTGAAGTCTCTTGCTTCATGGCTTTCTTTGCTATCGCAATTTGGTTGAGAGAAGTGGACATGGCTTGTTTTGGTGTCACAGTTTGGTTTAGAGAAGTGGGCATGGCTTGCTTCTGGGATAGAGGGTGGTGAGAGGGTGGAGGTGGAAGGGGAGGCATTTTAAGGGGTTGAAGAAAAAAGCCTCTGAGACAAAGTAATGAGGAAGTAGTACATGAATCATGAAAGAAACAAGGGGTTGCATATTACATTATAAATAAGCTAGGAAGTGGTGGGATTAAAGTAAAGATGAAGGGAGCTTTTCTTCGATTGAGTGGTAATGGGACCAATGTGCTTTGTTGAGATTTGCAAAAGGAGGTGGGGGTTTGGGTTAAAGTTGACAAAAGTATAGGTGTTTGGGTTTGAATTGTTTTGCTTTTGTTGTTGTAGCACTGCTTGGGTAACTCAAAACAAAGGGTTGCTCTTTACACTTTATTGAATTTCTGCAGATGGGTTAGGGTTGGCCAATTATTGGGTACTCCCGGAGTAACCATATGGCATTGTCTTGTGATGCTCTTTGCAAATTTAAGATTGCTACCACACATTGCATGTCGCTTCTTGTCTTCTACTCACCCAACAAAAGTGAATGATAATGTCTTTACTGCCGCATAATTTGTCGCTACGTAAATGGTTAAGAGTGTCACGTAGGTAACGTTACGCGTTACTCCGGGAACGCTGAATAATTACTTGTTGGAGCTGGGCCTAATGGTCGGTCGTGATTGTACTCGTGATTGTGAATCAAACGGTGCTGCTGTCCTGATGGCTGGTACTACCTTTTGTGTGCGGTAATGCTTAGTGACTAAGAAATGTGATCAATTTTAAAATAAATTTCCCGAAGGGGGACCAGCTAGTAGGAAGGTTACACGTGTGCAAAACAAAAAGAAAACAATGGAGAGTGGAGCATTTGTAAATTGTAATGCCTTGTTTGGCATAAAAAAAGTAGAATAATGCAGAACTACGTAAGACGTACACCCTAGATCTGTGGATCTATTTAGGAAAGTATAAGCACTTACAAACTAACTAAAGTGGCTACATACGTTTTTTTTTTCTGGTTTTGATGTAAGAGTGAGGCAAGCCTACATCAGTCATCACATAGTTGTATGTTGTCAATATACTAGCGAATTGTCCGTGCCTACGGCACTACCCATCCTATTGGAATTACTTTTTGAATTTTCGTAGTAGCTCAAACACTAAACAATTCACGAAAGAAATTATTTGAGAGAGATCAACCATGCTAGCTCTAACCTTCTTTTCTCGAAGAAACGTAACCTATACATACATATATGCAACAGTAAAATGAAGAACAGTGATCAATAGAAAATGAAAAATGAAGAGTTAAAGTTTATCTTACAGTTTTCTCCAAATCACCATTCAACATAGATTTTTTTCCCTTGGCTACACAGATGGCCTTCCCTTTCCCTTTAGAAAGTTTCATTGCTCCTGGAACACAAAGCGACAGTTAGGATAACAGAGTTTCCACTGGAACACAAAGCCTAAAAAATTGGAAAAAACAAACTCATAGAGATGAGAATATTGAGATGCTTCAAGGGTTGAAGGATGCTAGCTCTAACCTAGTTGTGATCATCATAATGTTTGCCGATTGACCAAAAAAAAAAAAACCTCTATGAATCCCACACTGCCGAAGTCCCCTAAAACTTAAAAGTCCGCCGAAGTGCCTTAAAACTAACCAATCCCGCCTACGAATTAATTTTAGACCATATTGGAGTGCTATTGGAGTGTTAGCAGAGAAAAAAAAAACGTGCCACTCGCTAAACAAGCTTCCAATCTTGATGATGATGAAAGTATTAGAGGGCGATTATACTCTTGCTCCTGTCAAAAATAGAGAAATCAAGAACAACTGTAAAATGATGGGACACAAATGCATAGCAGTAATGCGAAACCAAAGTGATTTTGAAAGGTTAAACCCCAAAAGCCACTATTTCGTAGCACAACGCTTCTAATCTTAGAGCCCCAACAAAAGATGAGAAAAAAAACTAATTTTCTACCGTGATCGAGTGTTTGCACTGAGGGTGTCCATAGAGGAAAAAAAAAAAAAAAACAATGAAGGTTGCACATGCATTGCCCTGTTGAAATGAGAAGTCCCTACCGCTTGAGCCTTTGGCCCTTCAACAAAGCAACAAATTCATCCATGTAGCTCGGTCCGAGTGCGACATTACACAAAATCCAGTCACGAAAAATGACCCCAATCTCTAATTATTCAACTAAAAATGTAGCACAAACCTAATAAATCGATAATGAACTAAAAATGTAGAAAAATATGAACGGATTTCCAATCATTGAAAGAAACCCACGTTCGCCGGAAAATGGCCGACGGGCCCAAATTGGACAGTAAAGCCCACTGGATGAGCCCGAAATTGTTGATCATCTTCCTTTGAGCCATTTTCTCAAACATTTAGCCTGACTTAACTTCTTTTTGTTTCCCTTTTCGTGATACACTGGTTAGAATTTGAACTCCTCTCAACACTTAAATTCCTCTGAACTGCCTTGTGTTAAAAAAACAAAAAGCTGTTCCATTACCTCTCAATATTTTTCTGTAAAGAAAATCAATTCTCGGTGAGAAAATTAGGGAGTAAAGTTAACGAAATGCCAGGTAGCGATCAATGTATAGGTAGCTATCAATTAATAAGCTCTTGTCCTCCGTAAGGTCGTACATACGAATCTCACGGAGGCCAAACATTTCAAACATCTAGGTCACTGGAGGGTTTGCTTGATTATTAACTTCAAGGACTTGGTGTTAGTCGATATGTGCGCAAGTTAGACCTGAACATCTGATTATTAAAAAAAAAAACAGTTATATGTTGTCAATGTATTGCAGGGCCTATAGATTTTTGTTTTTCTGCAAGTACCTGCACCCGAAGAGATATTCTTCGTACCTAGGAAATTCTGTCAATATTGTACGTATCAAATTTCCTGTACTTCATGAACGGAACTCGGAATAGCTATGGTCTTGAAGATACTCCACTCATTGAAATCCATGGATTATAATTTGTGTGGTGCTCGAGTGCTGAACAAAAGATTTCTGAGAGGTAGATTGAAGAACTAGTTCCACTCCTATGAAAAACTTTTGCTTTGCTCCCCATCTAGACTAATGACCATTCCCTTGGATGTACTCAGTGATTAACAAGTAACACTCCTTTGCATTAATAGGTTGTACCCGATTCTTTACCTTCTTGCATTCTCTCTCATTCTCTTTCTAATCAAACACACGAAGAATTGTTACTACTTTTTATCTTTCCATCATTTTCAAGCACCCTCTACGATCCCTTTAGAGATGGGTGGAGAGGAAAATGGGAATCTGGAAATATTGTGATATTACTGCAGATTTTTAGCTACTTGTGTCAATACTAGTGGGTTTCGTCACCTTGCAGTGCGAATCTTGTAAAAGTAACAAAGAAAAGAATCCGTTCAATCAAGTAAGAAGGTAGATATTTACCTGCCGGTCGGGACTAATCTGTGTTTGCAAAATAATGAAAAGCAGGTAGTAAGACTATTTGTGGATAGTGATTATAACACAACCCTCCATGACCTCTTTTTTTCTTGTCAAAAAAGTATTATAAAACATGGAGTATCTTTTTTTCTTGTCATAAAAGTATGATGAAACATAGCCAAAATGCTCTTTTATTTGTAAGCTGTTTCTTTATTTTTCTTCCCGTGGAAGTGGAGTGTAATAACTTGGGGAGGAAAAACAGCAATACTATGGATGGTGTAGACACCCAGATCTGAACTTTCAGATTCGTTTACTTACGGTTTTTGATTCCTCGATGATGAAACGGATCAAGAACACTTCGGAAATGTCGAGTGTTTGAGCTTTGAGTGTTTGAAGAACCCTTGAACCTAACCTAGCCAAAAACCACATCAAAAAGCCAAAAACCAATTGTCGCGCGAGGGTTTAGAACCATCGCGCGAGGGTCAAGTTGTTGCCAGTGTGGTCACAATACCAAACTGGACTGTTGACCATCGCGTGCCAGGGAGAACCCTCGCGGAACAATTCCAAACCATCGCGACGGTTCTCTCTGTCCTTTTCACCTTTTTTCAGCCGCACTTTAATCACCAAGTAATCTTTAGCCAGACCTCGTGGACTGGCTGGGCTTCTCTCCTTGCAAGCTTTCCATAAGTGGCAATTTGGCCACCAAACCAAATTGGTTGGTTCTTTCTCCTCCATACACCGTTTTCACCATTTTTCCTATAAATACTCCCACATTGTCTCTCTTTTAAAGGGTTACAAGAATTCCACTTTCAAAGGGGCATTACTTTGTACTCTTTTAAGCTAATAAAAGAGATACAAAGTCAATCCAAGAACATAGCTTGTTCTTTCTCCTTCATTACTCAAAGCAACATAAACACCTCAAGCAACTTCAATTCAACTCAAAGCTCAAATGCATTTCAAACCCCAAGAACCAAAGGTATAGCTTATCTTTGTTCTGCTCTCTGTTCTGATCCCTGAGGGGGTTGGCAGGGCCAAGGCTGGTAATTAATACCAGTCCTGGCCCTAAAACCAGCAAAGTTACAAGAAGCAATGGAGCAGGAACCCTCGCGCGACGGTTCCAAAGTCTCGCGCGACACTTTGTGTCAGTGTGATGATGAACCTCGTGGGGAAGGGTATCCTGATTTTTATGTCTTTTTTCATATAGATCACTCTGCAAGTATGATAAAAACCAATTTACTGCTTTTTCTTAGCTTAAATTGCAAATTCAAAATGTCAAAATGCATTTCTGTTCTGTTGGAACATCCCTGGGATCATTCTGGACCTGTCCCAGAACCCAGGATAAGCAAAACCAAACACTGGAAGGTTGACCTGAACCCTCGCGCGATGGTTCTAAACCCTCGCGCAACAGTTCTAAACCCTCGCGCAATAGCTTGAAACCATCGCGCGACGATTTGTCCCCGATCAGATCAGTAGCTAGCCATGCATGGTTAACTAGGTTTTAGGCTTCTGTTTTGTCCCCTCACTGTTTAAGGGGTGTTTTAATAATTTTGTGGCTCTATAGCCTTTTAGAATTGTTTTAAACTGTATATTTAAACTGCTATAAACTGCTTGGTTTGTCCTGGGTGTGCACTGGTCCTTCCAGAGCCCAGAAGGTTTGAGAATAAGAGCTGTGGGTTGTGGGCTCAGCCTGTAAAACCCACAGCAGTCTGTTCTCATCCTATACTAACTGCTCATCCATGCTATCTATCACATCTTGCAAACTTGTTACAGTTTTAATCCCCGATTAACTGTTCCTCCGCCCTAACTGTCTAAAATTGGTTAAAAAGAAGAATCACAAAGTTTTCAAAATGCCTAAGTAGAGACCAATCTCCGGATTGGGCGAGAGGGGTGCCTTAAAACCCTTCCCCTCTCGTAACCTGGCTCCCGAACCCAGATATGGTTATGACGGACTGGTTCCTTCACATTTTCAAAGCAAACAGCGCGGCAGGTGCTTCGAAATACGGTTCCTTGGGTGTCGGACCTTCAAACCCAGGTGGCGACTCTGTATTTTTGCGAGCGCCTGCTTCTCCGCTCGCGCTCCCTCGATTACGGGCCCGCTCGCTTTGGAATCCGGAAATTCCAGGGCATGCTGCACACAGATGGCAAAATAAGGAGTGCCATTAAGGCAAAAATACAAACAACAAATTAGAAGAAAAGGTTGCCAAAATTGAAATGCCATAGTAGAGAACCATAAAAAATACAATAAGAAATAAGTACTCATTTGTGTTAGTGAAACACACCAAAAATCAAAATAGAAATCATGTTTAGGAAATGTTTTGAACTGTCGGCTGGAGTTAACTTAAAAATATAAGTTCTACAAGGGTCCGTTTGATTAGCGAGATAATGAGAGAAAATGCAAGAAAGAAAAAAAATTATACTTTTTTTTTTGTGTTCGCTTAGCAAGAATATCCTAAAAAGTGAATTTTCTTGTATTACCCTTTAAAGCATGAGAGCTTTCTTTATTTTTTCTCACAAAAAATGCAGGGAAAGATAGGTACTACCAATTACCAAAGACGAGCCCAACCCAATATTTGTAATGAATGACCCCTATTCATAAGGGAAAAAAGAAAAGAGGAAAGAAAAGTCAGCAGACGCCTTAGGCGTCTCCTACTTTGGAAAAATAGCAAAATTATTCAATATCCCCAGAGTACCACGTGGCATGTCCTACGTGGTACTTTTGGCCAATAATTTATCGCTATCTATACTAAGTGGGGCAACCCTTGTTCCTCAACCACCTAACAATAGAGGATGAATATGTACCAATCGTAAAATGTTCCGCTCTGAGATTAGTTGAGAGCACCACGTGAACATGCCACGTGATATTCCGGGACTATTGAATAATTACTCGAAAAAATAAGTGCACTCCTACGATCAGTCAAATCTTTCGAAAACCACCCTTTCAAATTCGCCCCAATCCCCACTAATGTATGAATGATGTAAAAAAATATGTATATATATTCCTTAACCTCGAAGGACCCTTTCCATTTGCAAGCTTCTACCTTAGTTTAGTGGCACAACTGTTATTCTCAAAAAACGTCAGGGCACCTTTTGATAAAATCAAATTTGTCGTTTCTCTTCGGCTTCCGAATAATAGTTGAGTAACACGCGCGCCTTCTCAACTTAAAAGGGAATTAAAAGAGGAAGAAGAGGAAAAACGAAGATCAGCAAAATAGAGAGAGAGTGAGAGTGAGAGTGAGAGTGAGAGAGAGTGAGAGATGGGGCAAGTTTTGTCCAACATCCTCGTGTGTATATGCAAATGTGGTGAAGCAGAGGATGAATCAGATCAAGACCCACGTGGGACCTCCACGCATTTCCTCATTTCTCCATCAATTCCACCCTTCAAAACCATAACTGGAACTGAATTTCTACAAACCAACAGCTCGGAGTACTCATGCATCGACGCTTCAATCACGACCCCTGTTTCGAATCCTCCACCTGATCATCTTTCTGATTTAGTTTGTGGAGATTCCACTTCGAACACAGTTGCATTGCATCAAAATCTTCTCATCTCTCCTCCACAATCATTGGTCTTGGGCTACTCCCAAAGAGACTCAAGCACAACACATGCAATACAACAAGATACTACTCAGTTTTCTTCATTGGTCTCAGAAGAGTAAATTATAAGCGATGAAGAGAGTAATTTGAAGGAGCCACCACCAGGGGAAAAAGAAGAGGAGGAAAAGGTGGTTATAAATAAGGCAGTACTGGTGATAGAAGAGAGATAGATAAGCGATGAAGATACTACTCTGTTTTCTTCATTGGTCTTAGAAGAGTCAATTATAAGCGATGAAGAGAGTAATTTGAAGGAGCCACCACCGGGGGAAAAAGAAGAGGAGGAAAAGGTGGTTATAAATAAGGCAGTACTGGTGATAGAAGAGAGATGGATAAAGCACTACAGCAGTTTCCAAAAGATACTGCTTGTTGGTGAAGGAGACTTCTCATTTTCTGCGAGTTTGGCTATGGCTTTTGGTTCAGCCCATAACATCGTCGCCACTTCACTCAATACTACAGGTAAGTCACAAGTTGTGTATGATTGACCAGTTATTTTGCGTATTTACAGACTTATCTGCAGTCTGATATTGGTCTGCCGATAGCCGTTTGTATCATCTTGATCGTCGAAAAATGTTTTTAATAAGGTAGATTTGTGGCAAGAATCTTTCCGAGAAGAATCTTCCTGTCACCATCGAATACTAAGATAAACGGCTGTAACCCTCTGCAATTGGACTCCTCAGGGTATTTGAGCAGAAATTATCGGAGTGCAATGTCTAATATCCAAAGTCTGAGGAGCCGAGGAGCCAAGGTCATGAATGGTCTGGATGCAACACAAATGGCAGGCCAAATCTTGTTCCAAGGCATGACTTTTGATCGCATAATTTTCAATTTCCCACTCTCTGGGTTTTTCCCTGATGATTCCCGAGAATCAAAACTCCGGTCAGTAAATTTCATCTCATTCATATGAATTCTGGCTTCTCTATAGTATGATGTATGAGTTTTGACCGTAAAGACTTGTTCATGCAATAACGAACTTTCAAAAGTGTTTTAAAGTGTTTTCAATGATTCAAATTTGTTAGCAGACTACCACTGGTGAAGGACTTCAATAAATTTGAACCAATGATTGTTGATATGGATGATCGAGATGCGGCAACTTCGTGCTGTTTGAGTTTGGACTGTAAAGAAGCCGGGCTGTGTTATATATATAACTGCTTTACTAATCAATTCCAAACTATGCAATTAAAATTTCATCAACAAATTTCCTCTTGCAGGCGAGAAAGAAAACTCGTACGCCTTTTCATTGCAAATGCGATAGAGATGATCGCGGAAGGGGGAGAAATTCATGTTACCCACAAATCAAATGGGTTTTTTCGTGAATGGAATCTGGAGCAACTGGCATCAAGTGCGGGCCTTCAACTTATCGACGAGGTGCATTTCAATTTCACCGATTTCCCTGGCTACCGCACAAAATATGGGTTTGGGGGTGACAAGAATTTCAACTGTAATCCTAGCAAAACCTACAAATTTGGTCTTTAGTTTATGGTTGCAGTTTAGCCACAGAATCATGAAGATTCTGAAGAATGTGAATCTGGAAACATGGGGATATTAGTACAGAACCTGGGGATATTAGTGCACAACATGGAAAAATTTGTAAAAACATGGCTTTAGTCCATTTAGTTTGCAGTCAATAGCAAAAGTCTGCGGCCATGTGCAATAGTTTGCGGCGGTGTGCAAAAATTTGCGGCCAAGAGCAAATAGTGTGCAGCCATGTGCAAAAGTTTGCGGCTAAGAGCAATAATTTGGTTGATGCACTGGACTACACAGTCCGAAAAGCAGATAAAATCTCTCTTTCCTGCAATTATTTTCTTGATTATTCTTTGCTCTTTATGTGTTTGTTGGTTTGGCCAATAACTCAACAAAGGGATTCGAGAAAATTACTCCCCCGTCCCAATTTAATTGTCCCTTGTTAATATTGGTGGGTTTCGCCACCTTACAATGCGAGTCTTGTAGAAGTAACAAAGAAAAGAGTCCGTTCAATAAAATAAGAAGGTAGATGTTTCGGTCGGGACTATAATCTTCGTTTAGATTTTCATTGCTGATTAGGCTAGCCCTACACATTTTAAGGTTGTGTTTGCAAAAGTATGAAAATCAGGTAGTAAAACTATTTATGGATAGTGATTATATAACAACCCTCCGTGACCTCTTTTTTTCTTGTCAAAAAAGTATGATGAAACTATTGGCGAGCTGTTACTTTATTTTTCTTCCCATGGAAGTGGAGTGTTACAACTTTTTGGGGGAGGAAATTATAACAGCAAACACTATGGATGGCAAAATAAGGAGTACCATTACGGCCAAGATACAAAACAACAAATTAGAAGAAAAGGTTGCCAAATTAAAAATGCCATAGTGGAGAACCATAAAAAATACAAAAAAAAGAAAAAGAAAAAGAGTATTTATTTGTGTTAGGGAACACACCAAAAATCAAAATAGAAATCCTGTTTAGGAAATGTTTTGAACTGTGGCTGGAGTTACGTCTCCACGCACAACAGTTGTGTAAAACACAACACACAATCAATCTCTAGCTGTCCATTGCTGTAATAAATTGTCAGGATTCGCTCAAGCTCTTTCTTTGAAAAGTTAAACTTTTTCCTGGAAGAGTTTTTTTTTAAAACCTAGGCCATCTAAATACATCTGGACGGTCAGAATTACGCGCACAACCAACACAACAGTTGTGCGCGTAGCATTTTTGTTAAAAATATAAGGCCCCGTTCCAGTTTTGGTTCTTTTTTAAAAAGTTCTTTTTCTTCAATTTTCAAACTCAAATATAATGAAAATGGAAAATAATTTTTTAATTTTTTTGCACCGTATAAAAGATCTCAATGAAATCTATCAAGTACTATATTGATAGGAAAATTATTTGCATAAACACAAGATTTTTAGGCTTGAAATTATCTCCCTTTTCTAAAAGTTCCTTTTTTCGGAAACTAGAACGGCCTACAAAAGTATTGATCAAACCGATCAGATACTCTTGCATTGCAGAAAAAATACTATTCAAGTCAGGTAGTACCAAAGACGATCCCAACCTAGGGGATGTTTTTGATAGTGAAAATTTTGTAGATTTTTATTTGTGGTTGAGAAGTTAGGTGTTTTCGGTGGTGAAAAAGTTGTTGATGAATTTTTGAGTAAAGTTACTGAAGCAAATAAGATTTTTGTTGACAAAGTTTTTGTTAGTGAAAACGAGATGATAAAATGCTGAAATATTTTTTTTAGCGAAAAAAAGATACCGTAGTAAAATGCGTTAAATTTTTTGTGATTTTTGTTAGTAGAAACACCCCAATATTTGTCAAGAATGAGAGCTATTCATAGACCAAAAAAAAAGGGAAAAAAAATCAGCAGCTTATTGTGCACGTCTCATAGGTGTCTCCTAGACTCCTACTTTGGAAAAAGAGTAGGTGTCCTCCTACGTTCAGCCAAATCTTTCCAAAATCACCCTTTCAAATTCCTTAACTTCGAAGGGCCCTTTCCATTTGCAAATTGCAAGCTTCTAGTTTTAGTGGCACAACTGTTATTCTCACAAAACCTCAGGGCACCTTTTGATAAAATCGAATTTGTCGTTTCCTACGACTTCCCAAGAATGATGATAAAGTAAAGTCGCGCCTTGTTACTTTCCTCTCTCTCCCTCTCTCTCTTCAAACTTGATCAGAGCAGAGTCCTTCGAGTGAGAACAGAGAGAGAAACGTCAATGGCGATAGGGATAGCGTGTGATGCATTGTTCATAGCAGAGGAAGAAAAAAGGGTGATATGGGTGAAGCATTACTGTTCGTCTCACCAGATACTGCTAGTGGGCGAAGGGGACTTTTCTTTTTCCCTGAGTTTGGCTCAGTCCTTTGGCTCTGCTTCTAACATCGTCGCTTCTTCCCTCGACTCCTACGGTATCTTTGTTTTCATCCTGAATGCTCTTATCTTGAAACGTTGCCTCTTTTTCGATTGATGGATAAATAAGAAATCTTGGTTAAGGGCTTTCTTAAGCGTCTCGGATCATTGGGTATTTTGATTGAAAGATCGTAAATAGCGAAACCCAGAAAGTATATTTGTGTATAGTTGCATGAGTGTATGTAAAGAAAATTTACGGAGCTCAAAACTGTCCAAAATTGTATTGGATAATCCGAATTGAAAACAATTTATTACCTTTAATAGATAATTAATAGATAATCTATTAGTGGTAATAGATTGTTTTCAATCCGTGAATATCTCTCAAATAAGAACAATCCTACTCACAGTTTTCTTAGAAGCCTCAGATCAATGGGTAAATTATAGGTGGCAAATGGGTGAGTTTGGACGGGTCACGGTTAAATATGAACAGGTTGAATATGGGTCAAATAGTAAACGGATTGAAATGAGTTAGGTTTAATATGAGTCAAGTCAAACATAAACCCGCTCGACCCGTTTTCCTCCTTCCCCCCTTTTTTTTTTTCCCGTCATACATGTTCAAGTTCCCAGCCCCCAGGAGCTTTTTTTACGTTTTGCCCAATTTTCTTTCATGATTTGCAATAATGAAATACTGAGTCCACTTTACTTAGCTGTAATTATAGTATTATACGAGTGAGTTTTGATTAAAAAGTAGGGTGTGACTTTTTTTTGGATTTTTATTCAAATTGTTTTTGCATTTGTTAATTTGCATCAAACTTCTGTGACTTATTGGTTCATTTTGACGAGAGGAACCAAAAAGTGTAATTTTTTTGTCGGAACCCTTAATTTCTTTGAAAGAGACATTTTTGACTTACTTTGTCTTTTTTTAAAAATTATGAGTTTTGATCAAATTTTTTTTACTTTTTGGTTTTCTCGTCGAGACGAACCAATAAATCATGAAAGTTTGACACAAAACTAACAAATACGAATAAAAAATTGAATAAAGTAAAAAAAAAAAGTCACCCCCTACTTTTAAGATATTTGTCCCTAAATTTGACAGAATAAAAACTGAACGAATTGATCAAGTCCTTATCGATATCCGAGTGGGTTGATTTTTTAATAAGAATTCTTGAAAACATGTTTTAAACAAATTAAACAATTCCAATTATTAGTGTATTTGGGTCAAATTTTGTGTTTAAAACTGTGTCCGATTATTCACGTAATTAACTTGCTTGTGGTTTTCCAAATCAATTGAGAGAGGGAGAGAGAGTAACGTTGACAATGCCCGCGCTTCAATTGAGAGAGAGAGAGAGAGAGTAACTCTGTGAACAAATTTTCTAGAATGAGTTACATGATTTCAGGAGTAAAACAACTCTTGTGCTGCTGTGCAGGGATTGAGTCTTTTAATTCAAATTCATATTGAACTCATTTTCAATCCATCTAAACCCATGTATATATGGGTTGATATGAGTTCAAACCATATCAACCCATTATACAATGTGGACGGGTTGGATTGGGTTATAAGTGGACATTTGGGCGGGTTAAAAAGTATGAGTTGGGATTGCCACCTCTACTCCTATGCAACATGTATATATGCAAAACCAATGGAATTTTCTTTGTGAAGGTGTAACTATACATATTTCTATACGTTTATTTTCCCTTTTGCAACTTCTCCATTTCTTTAGCTCTTTCTTCCACCAATTTGTGTTCTTCGCCTCCTGCACGGGATTGCTTTGATACTCATGTTTGTTGTTGTTCTAATACTCAGAGAATTGAGCAATGACTTATACCTGGCCGAAATTATATCCAATTAGATGGAATCTTTGGCCCTTTTGGCCTAACTATTTTACGATTTTTTTTGCGCTGTTTTTTTTTTTTTTTTGTTATTCTCTTGGTTCTTACTTAGATTTGGGTAAAAATATTCATATAGGACGACGAGAAAGGCCGTCTTTTTTGAAAACATGAAGTTATGAGCAAAACCCATTAATTTTTTTTTTTGATAGGCAAAATAAAACCCATCAACTATGAGCAAAACCAATTAGATATACCTCTATCTACGTATATTCTACCGTTTTTGCAGAGTGTGATACACTCCCTGCTTCATTCTGTAGTACAACTGAGTGGATTAAGTAATTATTACCCACTATCTTTTGGGCCTTTTTTTGAGAGAGTGTCTTTTTCGCGGAGCCTCCGTGAACATTCTGTTCACATGTTCACGGAACTGTTCAATCTCATGCGTTCATTTCGGTTTTGGATGAGCCAGATTTTAATGAAAACTTTTTCGGGAAAAAGTTCATCACAATCAATTATTACCCGGTCATAATTGGTTTTCAATCCGGATCGTTCAAAAATACTTTGGACAATTGCGATTGAGCTCTGTAACTTCTTCTTTAGGCTGTTCCGTAAAGAATATTTCCTCCTTTTTCACCAATTATTTCCCACTAGCTTCGGTTCTTGTGGTTGGAGTGATAGAATCTTGACTTGAGAATGATTAAAGAGAGAGAACAGGCTTCTATCAATTTATTACTAGCACTGTGTCTTGCATGGGCAAAACCAGCATCCAACAAAATGCCATGTGAAGGCATTAAAGTTGACCAGTGGTCCAGTGCTATAAAGAAGCAAAAGAAGGAGTGAATAAATTCTATTCACCGTTGGTATAAAATCTCATTTTTCCACTATCGTTCATTATGGGCTCCACCGAGCGTCTATTATTATAATTTGCATTGTTCATATTATAAAACCCGCAGTATAGTATTGCCATGCAAAAAATCAGCTTCAAAGAAAGTCGCTAGATATATCAAAATTTGAATTTTGATTTATAAAATGGACAATCTGATTTTTGTCAATAATATTAAAAATAAACTGTCCATTTTACAAAGCAAAATTCAATTTTTGATACTCTTATCGATGTCCGATCAAGTTAATTTTTTGGAAACCATATTATGTGGGGTCTACGAGATGAGCAGTTGAGAATCTTGAGATCAACAATAAGTACACGGTAGGACCGAAAATGGCGGTGGTGGAAAAGTGGGATTTTCTACCGCCAGTGGAAAGAATTTAATCTCAAAGAAGAATACAAGATCAACTGCAAAATCTCTTTGATAGAGGAATATTTTTGTGACTTGACTTCCCATTACAAACCATATTCTGATATTGTGTTGTCTCCATCCCCAGGAAAGTAGAGGAGGATTGGCCCGAAACTCCCATTCGCGTTTTATCCATTACTGTATTAAGTCAGTCCGCACGAGATTTTTGCCTGAGTTTTAATTGGCCCCGCTAATAGACAGTGAAATTGGTCGTCCCTTGGTTTAGTCCATCCATATTGAGTCATCAAATTTTTTCGGAAAAAACGTGCCTCATAGTATATGCAATTGAAATGCCTTATAATCTTACCTCCCCATTTGGAGATGTTATACGTTGGATCTGCTGTTTTGTTCGAATATCACGGGTTTTGTTGTGAATCTTGTGATTTTAAGTTTTTTGAAACTGTTTAGTTCATTGGTTTAAATCCTTTACTTTTCGCCTGTTTTCTCTCCTTGTTACTGTTTTTGTCTACGAATTGATGGACTCTATTTTTCTCTGACTAGATGAATTGATTAAGAAGTACAAGCAAGCAAAATCAAATTTGGTAAAATTGGTAAAATTGGGAGCAAACCTTTTGCACGGAGTGGATGCTACCACAATGGAGCTTCATACTGATCTCAAAATGCGGAAGTTCGATCGGATTATCTTCAACTTTCCTCATGCAGGCTTCTATGGAAAAGAAGACGATATCCTTCTCATCCAGTGAGTGGCCTTCTTGTGAAATTACCTTATGTTTTATCAATTTAAGTATCCTCCCGATTACGAATATATTGTGGTAGACATCTTTGGTGCTCTTGGTGGTCTCTGTCGTATCAATTTAAGTATCCTCCCGAACCAACAATTATTGTGCTTTAACCTTTGTTATGTCCAATACACAGGATGCATAGGTATGTTGTGCATGGATTTTTAAGGAATGCAAGAGGCATGCTGGGAGCCAATGGCGAAATTCACGTTAACCACAAAACCACATTTCCATTTAACCAGTGGAATCTTATGGAACTTGCCTCACAGAATTGTTTGGCATTGATCGCTTGTGTAGATTTTAAGGCAAAGGACTACCCAGGATACAACAATAAGAGAGGCCAAGGTCCGGGTAGTGACGATACCTTTCCTCTGGGAGCTTGTCGTACCTATAAATTCGGGTTCTCACCTCACACCAAGAAAATGCCAACAGTTTGGGAGCTTGTTTCCCCAGATGTATTTGGTTCTATTCAATCTCCACCTGTTCAGATTCTTGGTCACCCTGGTTCTCAGTATATGTCACAGATTTTACCACCATCTCAAATGCAGCAACATCAGTACATGCCTCAGCACATGATGCCACAACAGCAACTGCAGCAGTCTTTCTTTTCTCCAAACATGAATTTTGACGGAGGAAGAGGCAAGGGTCCTCATATGCCATGTGATATATGTGGAAAAAGTAATCATTCTACCAAGTGGTGCTACTATCAACCTCAATCACCACAAGTGTTTCCACCCTTTTCACAGTCTCATCAGGATTTTCAGTGGAGACAACCTATTTCTCCTTGGATGAATCCCTTTCCTTATGCTTCTGAAGTTCCTATCTATCAATCTCAGATACCACAATCATCAAGGGGCCCTATGATACCCTCACAGCAGAATGCATTTTCTGGTTCTCAGGCTTCCACATCACAGCCTCATTTTGATGGTTTTACTGAGGCCTACACTGCTCCATCCTTTTCTCAGATTCCTGGCATGGATTCAGGCAGCTCCTCATTTCATGTTCCACCATCAGTTGCCTATAATGAGGGTTATGTTTCAGTTTCACCACAAGTTGCTGCTGCTTCTTCCCAACCATGGTACTTTGATAGTGGGGCAACAAATCACATCTCCCACAGTATTCAGAATCTTGCTCATCCTCAACCTGCTACTGTGAATGATGGCATCATGGTTGGTAATGGATCTCATACTCAAGCCTCTCATACTGGTAAGGGTTTGCTACCAACACCTTCATTTACTTTTCAGCTATCCAAAGTACTTCATACACCACAAACCACTCATAATCTGATCTCTGTTTTCCAATTTGCCAAAGATAACCACTGCTCACTTATTTTTGATTCTTTTGGTCTTGAAATTCAGGACAAACTTACCCACAAAATCTTGTACAAGGGGCCTTGCGTAACACTCGTTCCAAGCAAGCACATGCTTCGCATTTGACGCTTAATTTTATATTTCACTGTACATGCTATTTGATACACATGTTTTGTTATCATTCGTAGATCGTTAATTGTCTAGCGATACATTATTAAATTTGAGAGTCTAATTAAGTTAAAGAAAAGAATTGGTGTTAATAGGTGGAGATGTAGTAAAATACCTTGTTGTCTAGTGAGGACTTAAGCACATGGGATAATTTTCCCTAAGCAAAGTCTACTATGATTCTTTTCCATCGTTATCTCCACCGCTTTCCTCTTGTCAATACAGAGAGAGAGAGAGAGAAGAAGAAGAAGAAGAAGCAGAAGAAGAAGGAGAAAGAATTGGGGAAAACTAATTGAAGGTAAACCTTATCTTATACCTAATTTATGTTTTGGGCATTGATCAAACATGTATATACCTGCATATTCGTAGAGTTTAAATCCTAATTAGGTCATAGGAGAATGGATTTTATCCTAGCAAATTCGTTTGGCTTATGGGCATGTCAATTAGAGCTTAAACATGATTGAATCTGTCATGTTCTTAACAAATTTTTTCTCACAGACTTGCCGACCTTGCAATTTTTTGGTATTTTTACTGGAGATGGATATACATGGCTAGTTTATTGTGTAAAATTTTCAGAATTAAATTCAAAGAGGGAAAGAAGTTAAAAAATCATGCACTAAACTGCTGCTGTGAAACTCACAGTGCTGACTGCATCGACACAAGTTGGAAAAACAGTGATATCTCCTAGCTCGAGACTAGAAAACACGCACCGTTTGTTTTTGTTAAAAACTAGACCCATAGAGCTTTCCAATGATACAGCCCATGAGCTGTGATTATGCCTGAGCAATAACAGATTTGCTGTTAAAGTTGACCCAAAATCTGTCTCTGCACCAGTTTTAGTATTATGTTTAAGTTATAATTGTGAGGCCGTAATAAGGTTACCCGAACTCCATTTTTGATGTATGACCTATCGATTTGAAGAAGAAGAAGTTTATTTTTCAATGGTTTAAGTGTCATTCTTAAATTCAAGTTATCTAGTTGGGTATGGTCAGAACAGGACACGTTGACCATAGACTAAGTCTCCATTCTTGGAAATCCTTGTGTCTAATCTCATTGAGTCATCTTTGGAGCATTGAAACACATTGTCTATCATTTTTATTGCATTGGTTGCATTTGGTTCCATATTAGGGATGGAGATTAAGAATTAGAAGTGGACGTTAGGTTGTGCACATGTGGGCAACATGCCCTTAAAAATTTCAATTTTTAAATAGGGCCCGGATCGAGAGAGAGCTAGTGGAATGAGCGCTCGAATTCAGAGTCGCCACTTGGGTTTGAAGGTCCGACACCCAAAGAACCGAATTGGAAACGCCTTATATGCTATTTAATTTTGAAAAAGTGAAAGCACCAGTCCGTCATAACCATATCTGGGTTCGGAAGCCAGATTACGAGAGGGGAAGGGTTTTAAGGCATCACTCTCGCCCAATCCGGCGATTGGTCTCTACTTAGGCATTTTGTGAAAATATTTGAGATTCTTCTTTATTAATCAACTTTTAGCCAATTAGGGCGGGGAAGTGTTTAAAGAGATTAAAACTGTAACAAGTTTGTAGGATGTGATAGATGGCATGGATGCGAAAACAGTAAATAGGATAAAACCAGGTTCTGTTCAGAAGAGCAAACCCAGTGCACTGTCCCAAATTTGATGTGCGCAGGAAGGAACTCACATGCATTGACCAAAGCCAATGCACGCAGTTATAACCTGGGCACGCCAACATGCAACATGCGCGCGCGTATTTGCTTTTCTCACAACTTCAGTTTTTATCCTCATTTGGGCTCTGGAAGGATCAGTGCAAACTCAGGACCAAACCAAGCAGCTTATAGTATTTACACTACATAGTTAAAAGGCCGAAAAAGCCTACAAATGAACAAAACACTCCATAAACAGTGTGGGGACAAAATAGTGGCCCAAGGCCAAGTCACCCATGCAAGAGCAACACACTGGAAAATCACTAGAACGAGACTACCTGCACACGCAGGATGGGAACATGCGCCCGCCCATCCAGGTTATTTTCCAGTACTTGTTCTCACATGACCGGGGCTCTGGGACATGTCCATATATTCCTCAGTTGGTGTTCCATCAGAGCAGAAATAAGTATTGAAGTATAAGCTAGCAGTTTTAACTAAGAAAGCAGTAAACTGGTTGTTAGCATGCTTGCAATGACCTATATACAAAGTTGAATACAAAACAATAAGGCACCAATCCCCATGCAAGACCTGCGCACGCAGCCACAGAGTGCCGCGCGCGTACTAACAATCGGCGCGCGCTGGTCCTTGACACTACGGTGTTTGAAATCTTGCCAGTTTTAGGGCCAAGACTGGTATTGATTATCAGCCTTAACCCTGCTAGCCCCCCTCAGGGATCAGAATAGAGAACAGAACAAAGGTGTTATACCTTTGGTTTTTGAGGTTTGAAAAGTGTTTGAGCTTTGAGTTGAGTTGAAGTTGAATGCTTTTGAGTGGTAAAAGCAAGGAAACAAGGTGGCTTGTTGCTTGGTATTAGGGTTAGGATTTTGTAACCTTTTGAAAACTCTTTGGAAGAACAAATGAGAGGGGTATTTATAGGAGAAGGAGAGGCACAACCAACCAAGTAATGCTTAGCTTGGTGGCTAAGTTTCCACCTTTGGAAAGGTTGGTGGGAGATATGTGGAATGTGGACACCTCCGGTTTGGATACTGCTTTTCAGGCAAAATGGAATCTTCTAACGTGTTGTACCACTAATCATGACTTCTGTATGTTGCATAAAGCAAGTTTGACCAGACGCTAACCAGCGCGTGTGGGTCTAGGACTTGCGCGCGCGAGTCAATAGGTTGACCAGCGCGCACCAGTTGTGGACTAGCGCGCGCGATTCCAAGCCACCCTGAGCTAGTCCATGGTCAAACCTGACCATTTGACCAATACCTGGCACTTTGACCCACGTGCTAGTAGGGTTTTGGTAGGTTTAAGGGTTAGGTTAGGTTCAAAAGAGGTGTCAAACACTCAAAGCTCAAACACGCTATCATTCCCGGGGTGTTCTTGATCTGTTTCATCATCGGGGAATCAAAAATCGAAAGTAAACTAATCTGGAAGCCCAGATTGGGGTGTCTACATCATGCATTTCCGTTGCATTACAACATAAATTGAGCATGAGCAATACTAAGTGTAGTGTCATTCATATTCTAGGTTCGGAGGATGAGTCTCCACCTTAAGGTTGAGAAGGAGGCTTTTTGCTTTTATCTTTTGGATCTCTAAGGTGAGTGCGCTGTTTCATTGAAGTGGCAAGCTAATATTAAACTTAATAGTTTTTGCTTCAAATGTTGAAATATTTTGACGATTGTGAATATGAATCAAGTTGCTTGAAATGTGTTTTATTTCAAGAGCATGCCATAGCTGTAATACTTGTTGGATTAGTTTTCTTCTTGATGTACACAAGAAGGGTATAAATTGTCTGTTTGTTGTACACAAACAGGATATATAAATTGTTGAAAGTTCCCTATTCGCAAGGTCACGGTACTTTCATAACTCTTGGTTGTGAGGGAAGCAATCCTATGGTTACTTGAAAAGAAGTTTACTTTATTGTAAAAAGAATATGTTTATTGTCTTGTATGATTGGAAGCTTCGCTAGATCCATATTTGCTCTTGTAAACTTTTTTTATGCTTTCTGCTTGAATGGAGCAGTGACACTCACTAACCATTTCAAGTGAATGTGGTAGAGTTTTGGTCCACTAATGGTCTAACGGGCTTTAGGAGTTGAGTTGGGAGTTGACGCGGTGTCCCTTTTGGCTTGCACATGTTGATATATTTTTGGAGAGGAGTTTGTATATGTATCTGTGGACGCATAACTCACCTTGTATAGCTATCTTTTTGTTATGTTGTGTTAGAAACTGATTGTAATCTACTAGCAATCTTGTTTTAGGTTTGTGGTAATTGATATATATTAGGGAAGCTTCATTTAGACTGGTTATGCTAATCCTTTGAGGGCGGGCTGTTACACCTTGCCACAGGGATCTTTACCCCATTCTGACCTCCTCTGAGATTTCTTCTGGTATTACTTCACCTACTGCTCTTGTTAGTTCTTCATCATCTTCTCTTATAATGTGGCATCAAAAGCTGGGTCACCCTAGTTTTCCTTTATTTTCTGCTTTAATAAAATAACAGGGATTACCTGTTTCTAAACAACATGTGATCAACTGTAGCTTCTGTAATATGGCTAAGAGCAATAAACTACAATTTCCTAAATCAGAAACTTTTTCTACTGTTCCTTTTCAACTTGTGCATATGGATTTGTGGGGCCCCTCTCCTATTCCTTCTCACAAGGGATATAGATATTACCTCTTAATTTTAGATGATTTTTCTAGATTTACCTGGTTATTCCCTTTGCAATATAAATCTGAGGTAAAACATGTTGTTGCTCAGTTCAAAGCATATGTCAACACTCAATTTCACACGACCATTCAAACTCTTAGAAGTGACAATGGAGGTGAATTCATTAATAATTTTCTTCTAAATTTGTTCTTAACCAATGGTATGCTTCATCAAACCTCATGTCCACACACACCTGAGCAGAATGGGATTGCTGAAAGAAAACATAGGCATCTCATAGAAACCACAATTACTCTTCTTCTTTAGGCACAAATGCCTACTAGTTTCTGGCTTGAGGCATTAACAACTGTTGTCTATCTTGTGAATAGGTTACCGCATTCTAGTATTCAATTTCAAATTCCTTACACTTCGTTATTTCAAAAATCTCCTGACTATTTATTTGTCAAACCTTTTGGATGTTGTTGTTTCCCATGGCTCAAGCCTTATAATTCTCATAAGTTGCATACAAAATCAACACCTCGTGGTTTTCTAGGTTATTGTCCTCATACTAAAGGTTATTGGTGTTTTGATCCCTGTACAAACAAAGTATATGTCTCTAGGCATGTCAAATTTGTGGAAACTGAATTTCCATATTCTGCTTTAGTCAATTCTTCTTCTCCTCCTCTTTCTTCTTCTCCTTCTTACACCTCTTTTCATGTTCCTTTAACTACTTTTGAAGATATCATAATTCCTGTATCTTATCCTGTCTCTCCTCTTGTTGAATCTAGTGTTCCTGTTTCTGCTTCTCTTACTAGTCCTATTCCTCGTTCTTCTTCTTCTGATTCTAGTTCTGTTTCTTCTCCATCTTCTTCTGTTCCAAATGTCTCTACTGTTGTTCCAGAGAGTTTTCATTCTGTCATACGTCCTTCTTCTTCTCATCCTAATAATCCTGCACCTCATTCTATGACCTCAAGGTCCAAACATGGAATTTTTAAACCCAAAGCTGTTTTTAGTTTGAATGTTGTTGGTACAAATCCCTCCTTGCAAGACAGAACCAATTACATTTTCTGAAGCTATGAAGTATCATGTTTGGCAACAAGCCATGAGTGAGGAATATTCAGCTTTGGTGAAACAAAGGACATGGTCTTTAGTACCACCTCCCGTAGGTGCTAATGTCATAGGTTGTCAATGGATATTCAAAATTAATCGACACTCTGATGGGACTGTTGCCAGATACAAAGCTAGGTTGGTTGTGTTGACTTATTGGGACATGCAGTCCTGTGAATCTGTGATTAAGCAACCAACAGTCGAAGTTATTCTCAGTTTGCCCGTCCATTATTCTTGGCCTATCAGGCAACTTGATGTATCAAATGCCTTCTTGCATGGGGTCATCAATGAAGAAGTATACATGAGACAACCACTAGGATACAAGGACCCGGATCATCCACAGTTTGTCTGTAAACTTTCTAAAGCCTTGTATGGTTTGAGGCAAGCACCAAGGGCCTGGTACTCCATCTTTTCTGGTTTTCTCGTTCAACAAGGGTTTATTCAAAGTAAAGTTGATTCTTCTTTATTCATTAAGACCACAGCAGAAGGTGTCACTTTGGTCTTAATCTATGTTGATGATATCTTGATTACTGGAAGTCTTTCTTCCTATATTGCAGAGTTGATTCAACTTCTTAGCTCTTAGTTTGTAATGAAAGATCTGGGCAGCTTGAGTTATTTTCTGGGAAGTGAGGTGCTACATCATGGTCCAAATCTTCTCCTTTCACAAACTAAGTATGCAACTGATCTTTTGGTCAAGGCAGGCATGTTTGAATGTAAACCTAGTTCTTCTCCTTCATCTTCCAAACCTGTTGTCTATGATCCTGACCCTAATTTTCCTGATGTTCATTGGTTTAGAACTATAGTGGGATCACTTCAATATCTCACTCTAACTAAACCTAAAATTTCATTTGCTGTAAACTTGGCCTGTCAGCACATGCATAGTCCAAAACACAGCCATTTTGTGGCTATTAAATGAATCCTCAGATATATCAAAGGCTCTCTTCAACAAGGGTTGCATTTTACTCCAAGTCCCTTAGTTCTAACTGCTTTTTCATATGCAGATTGGGCAGGAGATAGACTGGACCGAAGGTCAACAACTGGTTATTGTTTGTTTTTGGGTTCCAACTTAGTGTCCTGGTGTGCTAAGAAGCAACCCACTGTTGCGAGATCTTCTACAGAGGCAGAGTATAGAGCCTTAGCTTAAACAACAACTGATGTCACTTGGATTCAAACTCTTCTTTTGGAACTTGGATAGCATGCTTCTGTACCACCTATCATATGGTGTGATAATATGTCTGCTCTCGCATTAGCTGCTAATCCAGTGTATCATGCAAGGACAAAACATGTTGAGATGACTATCACTTTATTAGAGAGAAGGTGTTGTCTAAACAAATTCAGGTTCAGCATGTTGGCAATCAATATCAAGTGGCTGATATTTTTACTAATTCTTTGTGTGCAGCTCATTTTCTTTTGCTCAACGACAAACTCATGGTTGTTGACCCACCCATGAGTTTGTAGGGGCATTTAAGTCAGGGTCATTAAGTCTATTAGTTAGATTAGTTAATCTGTTGTATTAAGTGGTAAGCTTGCTTAGCTTAAGTAATGCAGTTGCTGATCAGCTGGATTCGGTTAGGGGATTCTGTTGTATAAAGTGGTGTTTGATCACCCTTGGTTCCTGAGTTGAGAAATCAAGAACAGAAATGAAATTCAAGATTCTCTCTCTCTCTCTCTCTCTCTCTATATATATATCTTCTACTTTCTCCCAGTTTAGATCTAGGTTTACGAAATTCCACAAGGATATTGAGTGAATTAGTGATCAAGTGTGTAAAAGTTGCAGATGAAAGTACTGCTGACTTTCTGGAATAATTAGTAGTAGTATTTGATGGGGTGTTTTAATCCATGATGTTACAGTATCCAATTATGACTTTTGTGTTCTTCTTGTTCAAGATTCTAAAACGTTCTTCAGATCTGCAACCTCCTTCCCTTTCCAAGTACGCATTGTTATTCTTTCTTTTTCCAAACCTTGTGTTTTGTTCATATAGCAACTTGATACGTACCGAAAGAGAAGTGATGGAAAAACTGATCTAGCGTGTGAAATAGTTGGGGAAGGGATTTTAAGAATTTTTTTTGAAAGGCAAAAAAATTTCATTAATCTCTGAAATAGTTACAAAGATTAATAGGAACAAGAAGTGATGATATCATATTCCTAGCCTGAGACTCAACCGGGTATACAATGCTAACAATAATTCTATGGTCATCCAAGATCCAATACCTTAAGTTTATCAAGAAGCCAAAATGAGAAATGTTCATTGGGATAAAGCCCACACCTGTTGGTCTAAAAACTCAGATAAAACAATAAGCTCAAACAGTAAAAGGCCTGAAAGACCTGATGGTGGGGCGACCCCAGATAATGAAAGCCTAAATCAACACCTAACAGATACAAACTTTAAAATCCGATGGCGTCGCACCAGCCCACCTCCAACCACCACACAGAAGCCAGCCGCCCAAGTACAAGCCCTGCCGAGAAGACCTCCAATCGGCGAGAGAAGGTATTTGTAAGAATAGTGCAAGTCGTATGCAATCTAGTCTTGAACACCCCGCATATTCTTCTTCAAAGAGAAAAGAACACATTATCACGTGCATGTCTAGTAAATTAAAGTTGGGATTGGTCAATACAAGTTGAATGGTGCGTAGATTTTTATTTTTTTGGGTAACTTAGCTTGAAATAGAAAAAAGACTAATCGAATATATAGTCTACAAGGAGCATACCCCAAGAGGAAAAGAAAAGAAAGAAAAAGGAGAAAAATCTAAAACTTAAATAAAACAGAGCAGATATCCAATAACGCTCAAAACACACTTCAAGAAAGCAACACAAATGACATGCAAGCCTTAACTCATTTTGTCTCTTGAAGCATTCAACATATTTATTTTCTCTTGAAGCTTCTTCCTAGTTTCACCTCTAGCGGGCGTAGGTGATGTGGAATCACCCACCACCTGGTTCAAGCTTTGACGAAGTCCAATGAAATCACCTTCTAAAGGGATCCTTGGAGGCTCTCAAAAATGTGTTGATCGACGAAGAGCCACGGGAGGAAACTCTTGTTAATTGCTACTCCGACCTTGGACAACCGGAGTAGAGACACATAATACATGATAAAGCACAACCGGAAGAGGCACCGTCCCTGCATCATCTTTGTTTGTTACGCATAGATTTTTTTGGTAACCTTTCCACTGGTGCATGGGTCAAACGTGTTGATTGAGAGAGAAACGAGAGAGGTGGAAATAAGCGGTGTGAGGAGTTCCAACACTTTTTCCCATGGAGAAGATGGATGGGGAGCAAGCATCACAGTTCACAACTCACAAGGTTAACTACGCACATTCCTTTGCAAAAAAACAAAAAGGCAAACAACATGGCTAATCGCAGAGACCTCAATAGTACTTGAAAGAAAAAGAAGAAGAGAAAAGAGGAAAGTACACTTTTACCCTTTGTAGTTATCACCATGTGCGGATATCTCCCTCATGGTTTAAAATTGACCACATAGCCTACCTGTGATTTTGAAAATGTGCGGATAGACCCCCTGCCGTCATATTTTCTATCCATATTAACGGAGATGTATCTCATACACCTCTAGAATGTAATCTGAGTCGTTCATAATGTATTAAATAAAGAATAAAGTATCTCTGTTAAAAATCATCTCGATCAGACATCAATAACCCAGTGATCTAATTTTTAGTATATTCAAATTTGAAAATTTAATTTCATAACAAAATTGATTTGATCATGAGTTTTTCATTTTTTGAACTGACTTGAATTTTGACATAGACGTAGTACTCATCAAAATTTACAATATCAACAGTTTGGATTCAATTTTTGGTATACGGGATGGTGTGGTTAGATTTAAAAAAGAAGAAGAATCAAGGGACGTGATGGGAGTATAATGGTCTTTTAATATTGTGTTCGTTAATATGGATGAAAAACATGACGGCAAGGGTCTATCTGCACATTTTCAAAACCACAGGTAAGTTATGTGGTCAGTTTTGAACTATAAGAGGGTATCCGCACATGACAATAACCACAAGGGGTGGAAGTGGACTTTCTTCAAAAGGAAAATAAAGATGAGAGAGAGATGAAAATGGGGCAAGTTTTGTCCAACATCCTTAGGTGTATATGCAGATGTGGTGAAGCAGAGGATGAATCAGATCAAAACCCACGCGAGACCTCCTCGCATTTCCTCGTTTCTCCAACAATTCCACCTTTAAAAACCATAACCAGAACTGAATTTCTACAAACCAACAGCTCAGAGTACTCATGCATCGACCCTTCAATAATCCCGACCCCTGTTTCGAATCCTCCACCTCCACCTCATCTTTCTGATTTAGTTTCTAGGGATTCCACTTCGAACACAGTTGCATTGCATCAAAATCTTCTTACCTCTCCTCCACAATCATCGGTCTTGGACTACTCGTCTACTACCAAAGATACTAGTACTCTGTTTTCTTCATTGGTCTCAGAAGAGTCAATTATTATAAGCGATGAAGAAAGTAATTTGAAGGAGCCACCACCAGGAGAGAGAAGAAATAGAAGAGGAGGAAGGAAAAGGTGATTATAAATAAGGCAGTACTGGTGATAGAAGAGAGATGGATAAAGCACTACAGCAGTTTCCAAAAGATACTGCTTGTTGGTGAAGGAGACTTCTCATTTTCTGCGAGTTTGGCTATGGCTTTTGGTTCAGCCCATAACATCGTCACCACTTCACTCGATACTACAGGTAAGTCACAAGTTGTGTATGACTGACCAGTTATTTTGCATACTTACAGGCTTATCTGCAGTCTGATATCGGTCTGCAGATAGCCGTTTGTATCATCTTGATCGTCGAAAAGTGTTTTTAATGAGGTAGATTTGTTGCAAGAATCTTTCCGAGAAGAATCTTCCCGTGACCATCGAATACTTAGATAAACGGTCTGGATGCAACACAAATGGCAGGCCAAATCTTGTTCCAAGGCATGACTTTTAATCGCATGGTTTTCAATTTCCCACCCTCTGGGTTTTCTCCGATGATTCCCGAGAATCAAAACTCCGATCAGTAAATTTCATCTCGTTCGTATGAATCTGGCTTCTTTGTAGTGTGATTTTTGACTGTAAAGACTTGTTCATGCAACAGCGGACTTCCAAAAGTGTTATAAAGTGTTTTTAATGATTCATTTGTTAGCAGACTACTACCAGTAAAAGACCAGTAAACTTGAACCAATGATTGTTGATATAGATGATCGAAATATGGCAGATTCGTGTCGTCTGAGTTTGGACCGTAAAGAAGCCGAGTCATGTTATATAACTGTTTTTATTTATTGATGGGCATTCAATATTGCAGATATTTGGTGCGACTAGTCCCGTTTTATGTTATTTTATCTTGTGTTTATTTAGCTTTTATTGCGATATTGTACGTAAGATAGGTTTTTGTGAATTTCAGGTAAAACGTGTAAATAAGGCGCATTTCAACGCCATAAATGGCTCAAGTGCTTCCAAGTACCCGATGATCCTGTCGGCCCCTTAAAATCTGTCTAAGTATGGAAAAATGACTTTCTGAAAAAGTATTGATTTTCAAGATAAAAAATAGGGGTAATTGATCCTTGAATTTTTCTAAGAGTAACTACAAAATTGCAAGGTTTTATTTGAAGAGCAATGTCATGTTTTGGTCCATTTCCTTCGGAGAAAATTGTGCAGTTTTCTGTTTTGTACTAAAAGTAGGGGTTGACATTTTGATATAATTGGAATCTTGAAATTCTGATAATGCCATTGTTTCTAAATAGGGAGTACTTTCTTATTTTCATTAAATAAATTAAAGTAAAAAAAAGGTAAAAGAAAGGTAAAATAAGATGCTGTGAAGCTGTGGAAGTTGCGGGAAGCTGCCTGTTGAAGCTGGCCTGAAGATCTGGAGATAAGCTTCTGGTAGCTGTATCAATACGCGTAAGCTTTGTGGGACATCAGGTTCTGCTGTATCGATACGGCCTTCACTTGTATCGATACGAGGGCACTACGGGGAAAATGGCCATTTCAACTTAAACGTATGGTATCGATACACTCCATTATTAGTAGCGATACAGAGAGCTTTCTACTAGATATTTGTTGCTTTTTGGGCTTTCCACTTATGGAATACTTACTACTTATAGTATGTTTGTAAGATATTTATTGGAAGAGAAGTTGAGTTGTATAAATACTCTTCTCTCTCTCACTTGTAAAGTAGTAGGCAGTTAGTTTAGGTTGATTTTTCTCCATTAATGTCTTTCAAGCTTTCCTAGCACTTCCTTCAAGAACACTCGTAAGTTTAAGTTGTTTGTTAATTTTTCAAGTATTAAAGTTGTTGCTATTTTTTAGATCCTTACTAATATCAAGTTTATTTTCGTTTTTTTAGGTTAAATCTTTTGTCTTATTTCTATGCTATGTCTTGTTCTTTAACTACGTATGAGTAGTCGTTAAGGCTTGGCCGTGGGGCGATTATCGCCTCGAGACTAAAGTTATCTCTTGTCTTTCTTGACTCTCGACTCGAGGTTCGGTATGGAAAATGAGAAGGGTTCGTCCTTTATGTAACAAAATTTGCCGATGTTAATCTCCGGTGATCATGTGTCCGAAGCGATGTCTCGGTTTGTGTTTGCCAAAAGAACGAAAGAGCTCACTTGTTTTCCATACTAAATTTCTAGCCCTTCAATGGTTTCAAAGCTAAATCCTCCGGTTGATAGCCTAAGCCGTGCGATTCAACCGTGTTCACGGGCGTTAATGGTTCCATTGCCATGCCACTTGTTTAACTTCTTTAAAACCCACTTTCTAGTCTTCTACTTAAGTGTTAATCACCGTTCAAAGCAAAAGCAAAACCAAAAATTGGCCATCTTAAACGCCGCAAATCCGTACTTCTAAAAAATCCTAGCAAGCTGTAGAGATTCTCTCTGTGGGAACGATTCCGGACTTCCAGATATTATGTTGACAGCGACTTAGCCCTACGCTCAGGGCATTTTAACATTTTCGGACGGTTAGGTTGCGGATGAAGCACTTATCAATTCCAAACATACACAATTGAAATTTCATTTCCATCAACAAATTTCCTCTTGCAGGCGAGAAAGAAAACTCGTACACCTTTTCATTGCGAATGCTAGAGAGATGATTGCGGAAGGGGGAGAAATTCATGTTACCCACAAATCAAATTGGTTTTTTCGTGAATGGAATCTGGAGCAACTGGCATCAACTGCGGGCCTTCAACTTATTGACGAGGTGCATTTCAATTTCACCGATTTTCCTGGCTACTGCACAAAATATGGGTTTGAGGGTGACAAGAATTTCAACTGTAATCCAAGCAAAACCTACAAATTTGGTCTGTAGTTTATGGTTGCAGTTTAGCTACAGAATCATGAAGATGATGACTCGGTGAATAGATGGAGTGAAGATTCTGAAGAATGTGAATCTGGAAACATGGGGATATTTGTGCACATGGAAAAATTTGTAAAAACATGACTTTAACCATTTAGTTTGCAGTCAATAGCAATAGTCTGCGACCATGTGGAATAGTTTGCGGCAGTTTGCAAAAATTTGCAGCCAAGAGCAAATAGTTTGCAGCCATGTGCAAAAGTTTGTGGCCAAGAGCAATAATTTGGTTGATGCACTGGACTACATAGTTCGAAAAGCACGTAAAATCTCTCTTTCCTGTAATTATTTTCTTGATTATTCTTTGCTCTTTATGGGTTTGTTGGTTTGGCCAATAACTCAACAAATGGATTCAAGGAAATTACTCCCTCCGTCCCAATTTAATTGTCCCTTGGTAATATTGGTGGGTTTCGTCACCTTGCAGTGCGAGTCTTCTAGAAGTAACAAAGAAAAGAGTCCGGTCAATCAAGTAAGAAGGTAGATGTTTCTGTCAGGACTATAATCTTCGTTTAGATTTTCATTGCTGATTAGGCTAGCCCTACACATTTTAAGGTTGTGTTTGCAAAAGTATGAAAATCAGGTAGTAAAACTATGGGAGTTGATAATGCAAAAATCACTTTTGTTCCTGCCAAAACCTTTTTTGTTCCTGCCAAAACTCATTCATTACATGACTTAATTGTCCTCCCCTACACCACTTACTTTTCAAAACTACCCCTTCAAATCTAGAGAATTATTTTATCCTTCCAAAATATTTTCTTGCACCCATTAGTAGCTGTACACAGAGCTATCCTTCCAAAATATTTTCTTGCACCCATTAGAATTATTTTATCCTTCTAAAATATTTCAAAGTATTATCATTTGTTAATCGCAACTTCAGAACTTTTTGGAATTGATGTTTAATTCTTGATGATGATGTGAACACGGCTCGTCAAAAATTAGCTCGTGTTTGTTAGATGGGTTGCTCATGAATTGATAAAACATGTAACTGGAAAACATTGAAGTTCAATTTTTGTTTTGCTTCTCTTCTAAAATTAGTTCTAGTTTTAGGGGTATTTTCGTAAAGTAAGCTATGTAATGGAGGATAATTAAGTCATGCAATGAATGAGTTTTGGCAGGACTAAAAAGGGTTTTGGCAGGAACAAAAATGGTTTTAGCAGGAACAAAAATGATTTTGGCATTATCATTTCCCAAAACTATTTGTGGATAGTGATTATATAACAACCCTCCGTGACCTCTTTTTTTCTTGTCAAAAAAGTAGGTACGATGAAACATAGCCGAAATGCACTTTTATTTGTGAGCTGTTACTTTATTTTTTCTTCCCATGGAGGTGGAGTTTTGCAACTTTTTGGGGGAGGAAAAACAGCAAAAACTATGGATGGCAAAATAAGGTGTACCATTAAGGCCAAGATACAAAACAACAAATTAGAAGAAAAGGTTGCCAAATTGAAAATGCCGTAGCGGAGAACCATAAAAAATACAACAAAAAATACTTACTTATTTGTGTTTGTAGAACACACCAAAAATTAAAATAGAAATGTTCTCAACTGTCGCTAGAGTTAGCTTAAAAATATAAGTTCTACAAAAGTATCAAACCAATCAGATACTCTTGCATTGCGAAAAAAATACATTTCAAGACTACCAAAGACGATCCCAACCCAGGGGATGTTTCTGGCAGTGATGAAGAATTTTATTTGTGGTTGATAAGTTGTTAGGTATTTTCCGGTAGTGAATAAGTTGTTGAGAAATGTTAAGTTGTTTCTGGTAATGAATAAATTGTTGAAGGGTTTTTAAGTAGAGTAACTATAGCAAAAAATGTTTTTATTGACAAATTTTTTGTTAGTGAAAATAAGATGGTAAAATGCTGAAATATTTTTGTTAGTGGAAACGAAATGGTAAAATGCGTTAAGTTTTTTGTGACACACCCAATCTATATAATAAAACAGGACGGTGTGGGCCTCCACACAAACATAAACACATCCAATGGCTGTAATTGATTTCATCCAAGGGCTCCCATTCACTTTTCAAATCTGATACAATCTCTCCCTCTCACGTTTCAAAACCCCTCTCTCTCAGACAGACGCCTGTCACGCCTCTCTCTCTCTCTTCCCCTTAGCCCCAAACGCCTCCTCTCTTCTTCTCCTCCTCTCCCCTCCCACCCTGACCCTAGCCACTCTGACACACCACCACCACCGCACCTCTTACCACCGCCAGCGGCGCCACTCCCACCACCAGCGCAACACCACGAGGTATCTCTCTCTCTCTCTTGATCTCTCGAAAAAGGGCTAAACCAAGTGTTCGAAAAAGGGCTCTGCGTTTGTGTGTGTATGAAGTGTTTGATAAAATGTCTGTGAGAAACTGCAGTTATAGCTTTCTAGATTTTGCCCGTGCAGTTATAGTTTTGCCCGTGCTGTACTATAATTTTCTTGAAACTGCAGTAATAGCATTCCGAAAATCAATTGTTCCGAAAAATCTATCTTTTATTAATTGATAGCTACCTATACATTGATCGCTACCTGGCATTTCGTTAACTTTACTCCCTAATTTTCTCACCGAGAATTGATTTTCTTTACAGAAAAATATTGAGAGGTAATGGAACAGCTTTTTGTTTTTTTAACACAAGGCAATTGAGAGGAATTTAAGTGTTGAGAGGAGTTCAAATTCTAACCAGTGTATCACGAAAAGGGAAACAAAAAGAAGTTAAGTCAGGCTAAATGTTCGAGAAAATGGCTCAAAGGAAGATGATCAACAATTTCGGGCTCATCCAGTGGGCTTTACTGTCCAATTTGGACCAGTCGGCCATTTTCCGGCGAACGTGGGTTTCTTTCAATGATTGGAGATCCGTTCATATTTTTCTACATTTTTAGTTCATTATCGATTTATTAGGTTTGTGCTACATTTTTAGTTGAATAATTAGAGATTGGGGTCGTTTTTCGTGACTGGATTTTGTGTAATGTCGCACTCGGACCGAGCTACATGGATGAATTTGTTGCTTTGTTGAAGGGCCAAAGGCTCAAGCGGTAGGGACTTCTCATTTCAACAGGGCAATGCATGTGCAACCTTCATTGTTTTTTTTTTTTTTTTTCCTCTATGGACACCCTCAGTGCAAACACTCGATCACGGTAGAAAATTAGTTTTTTTTCTCATCTTTTGTTGGGGCTCTAAGATCAGAAGCGTTGTGCTACGAAATAGTGGCTTTTGGGGTTTAACCTTTCAAAATCACTTTGGTTTCGCATTACTGCTATGCATTTGTGTCCCATCATTTTACAGTTGTTCTTGATTTCTCTGTTTTTGACAGGAGCAAGAGTATAATTGCCCTCTAATACTTTCATCATCATCAAGATTGGAAGCTTGCTTAGCGAGTGGCACGTTTTTTTTTTTTTTTCTCTGCTAACACTCCAATAGCACTCCAATATGGTCTAAAATTAATTCGTAGGCGGGACTGGTTAGTTTTAAGGCACTTCGGCGGACTTTTAAGTTTTAGGGGACTTCGGCAGTGTGGGATTCATAGAAGTTTTTTTTTTTTTTTGGTCAATCGGCAAACATTATGATGATCACAACTAGGTTAGAGCTAGCATCCTTCAACCCTTGAAGCATCTCAATATTCTCATCTCTATGAGTTTGTTTTTTCCAATTTTTTAGGCTTTGTGTTCCAGTAGAAACTTTGTTATCCTAACAGTCGCTTTGTGTTCCAGGAGCAATGGAACTTTCTAAAGGGAAAGGGAAGGCCATCTGTGTAGCCAAGGGAAAAAAATCTATGCTGAATGGTGATTTGGAGAAAACTGTAAGATAAACTTTAACTCTTCATTTTTCATTTTCTATTGATCACTGTTCTTCATTTTACTGTTGCATATATCTATATAATAAAACAGGACAGTGTGGGCCTCCACACAAACATAAACACATCCAATGGCTGTAATTGATTTCATCCAAGGGCTCCCATTCACTTTTCAAATCTGATACAATCTCTCCCTCTCACGTTTCAAAATCCCTCTCTCTCAGACAGACGCCTGTCACGCCTCTCTCTCCCTTACAAAACCTTAGCCCCCAAACGCCTCCTCTCTTCTTCTCCTCCTCTCCTCTCCGTCACTCTCTCGATCGTCCCTCTCTTACTCCCACACCGACCCTAGCCACTCCGACACACCACCAGCACGAGTGACAGAACTGCACCTCTTAGCACCAAAAAAGGGCTAAACCAAGTGTTCGAAAAAGGGCTCTGCGTTTGTGTGTGTATGAAGTGTTTGATAAAATGTCTGTGAGAAACTGCAGTTATAGCTTTCTAGATTTTGTCCGTGCAGTTATAGTTTTGCCCGTGCTGTACTATAATTTTCTTGAAACTGCAGTAATAGCATTCCGAAAATCAATTGTTCCGAAAAATCTATCTTTTATTAATTGATAGCTACCTATACATTGATCGCTACCTGGCATTTCGTTAACTTTACTCCCTAATTTTCTCACCAAGAAGTAATTTTCTTTACAGAAAAATATTGAGAGGTAATGGAACAGCTTTTTGTTTTTTTAACACAAGGTAGTTGAGAGAAATTTAAGTGTTGAGAGGAGTTCAAATTCTAACAAGTGTATCACGAAAAGGGAAACAAAAAGAAGTTAAGTCAGGCTAAATGTTTGAGAAAATGGCTCAAAGGAAGATGATCAACAATTTCGGGCTCATCCAGTGGGCTTTACTGTCCAATTTGGACCAGTCGGCCATTTTCCGGCGAACGTGGGTTTCTTTCAATGATTGGAGATCCGTTCATATTTTTCTACATTTTTAGTTCATTATCGATTTATTAGGTTTGTGCTACATTTTTAGTTGAATAATTAGAGATTGGGGTCGTTTTTCGTGACTGGATTTTGTGTAATGTCGCACTCGGACCGAGCTACATGGATGAATTTGTTACTTTGTTGAAGGGCCAAAGGCTCAAGCGGTAGGGACTTCTCATTTCAACAGGGCAATGCATGTGCAACCTTCATTGTTTTTTTTTTTTTTCCTCTATGGACACCCTCAGTGCAAACACTCGATCACGGTAGAAAATTAGTTTTTTTTCTCATCTTTTGTTGGGGCTCTAAGATCAGAAGCGTTGTGCTACGAAATAGTGGCTTTTGGGGTTTAACCTTTCAAAATCACTTTGGTTTCGCATTACTGCTATGCATTTGTATCCCATCATTTTACAGTTGTTCTTGATTTCTCTGTTTTTGACAGGAGCAAGAGTATAATTGCCCTCTAATACTTTCATCATCATCAAGATTGGAAGTTTGCTTAGCGAGTGGCACGTTTTTTTTTTTTTTTTCTCTGCTAACACTCCAATAGCACTCCAATATGGTCTAAAATTAATTCGTAGGCGGGACTGGTTAGTTTTAAGGCACTTCGGCGGACTTTTAAATTTTAGGGGACTTCGGCAGTGTGGGATTCATAGAGGTTTTTTTTTTTTTTGGTCAATCGGCAAACATTATGATGATCACAACTAGGTTAGAGCTAGCATCCTTCAACCCTTGAAGCATCTCAATATTCTCATCTCTATGAGTTTGTTTTTTCCAATTTTTTAGGCTTTGTGTTCCAGTGGAAACTCTGTTATCCTAACTGTCGCTTTGTGTTCCAGGAGCAATGGAACTTTCTAAAGGGAAAGGGAAGGCCATCTGTGTAGCCAAGGGAAAAAAATCTATGCTGGATAGTGATTTGGAGAAAACTGTAAGATAAACTTTAACTCTTCATTTTTCATTTTCTACTGATCACTGTTCTTCATTTTACTGTTGCATATATGTATGTATAGGTTACGTTTCTTCGAGAAAAGAAGGTTAGAGCTAGCATGGTTGATCTCTCTCAAATAATTTCTTTCGTGAATCGTTTAGTGTTTGATCTACTACGAAAATTCAAAAAGTAATTCTAATAGGATGGGTAGTGCCGTAGGCACGGGCAATTCGCTAGTCTATATAATAAAACAACTCAGTATTTGAATCCTATGTACATAAATCTAACGGTTTGAACTTATCCCTCATAAATTCTACGACTGAGAAGAGTCATAGGCCTAAAAAATTCTTTTTTTCAATCTTCTCTAACTTTTCCTATTTTAACTCTCTTTTATTATAGAAAGACTAGCGAATTGCCCGTGCCTACAGCACTACCCATCCTATTGGAATTACTTTTGAATTTTCATAGTAGCTCAAACACTAAACGATTCACGAAAGAAATTATTTGAGAGAGATCAACCATGCTAGCTCTAACATTCTTTTCTCGAAGAAACGTAACCTATACATACACTAGCGAATTGCCCGTGCCTACGGCACTACCCATCCTATTAGAATTACTTTTTGAAATTTCGTAGTAGATCAAACACTAAACGATTCACGAAAGAAATTATTTGAGAGAGATCAACCATGCTAGCTCTAACCTTCTTTTCTCGAAGAAACGTAACCTATACATACATATATGCAACAGTAAAATGAAGAACAGTGATCAGTAGAAAATGAAAAATGAAGAGTTAAAGTTTATCTTACAGTTTTCTCCAAATCACTATCCAGCATAGATTTTTTTCCCTTGGCTACACAGATGGCCTTCCCTTTCCCTTTAGAAAGTTCCATTGCTCCTGGAACACAAAGCGACAGTTAGGATAACAGAGTTTCCACTGGAACACAAAACCTAAAAAATTGGAAAAAACAAACTCATAGAGATGAGAATATTGAGATGCTTCAAGGGTTGAAGGATGCTAGCTCTAACCTAGTTGTGATCATCATAATGTTTGCCGATTGACAAAAAAAAAAAAAACCTCTATGAATCCCACACTGCCGAAGTCCCCTAAAACTTAAAAGTCCGCCGAAGTGCCTTAAAACTAACCAGTCCCGCCTACGAATTAATTTTAGACCATATTGGAGTGCTATTGGAGTGTTAGCAGAGAAAAAAAAAAAAAACGTGCCACTCGCTAAGCAAACTTCCAATCTTGATGATGATGAAAGTATTAGAGGGCAATTATACTCTTGCTCCTGTCAAAAACAGAGAAATCAAGAACAACTGTAAAATGATGGGACACAAATGCATAGCAGTAATGCGAAACCAAAGTGATTTTGAAAGGTTAAACCCCAAAAGCCACTATTTCGTAGCACAACGCTTCTGATCTTAGAGCCCCAACAAAAGATGAGAAAAAAAACTAATTTTCTACCGTGATCGAGTGTTTGCACTGAGGGTGTCCATAGAGGAAAAAAAAAAAAAAACAATGAAGGTTGCACATGCATTGCCCTGTTGAAATGAGAAGTCCCTACCGCTTGAGCCTTTGGCCCTTCAACAAAGTAATAAATTCATCCATGTAGCTCGGTCCGAGTGCGACATTACACAAAATCCAGTCACGAAAAACGACCCCAATCTCTAATTATTCAACTAAAAATGTAGCACAAACCTAATAAATCGATAATGAACTAAAAATGTAGAAAAATATGAACGGATCTCCAATCATTGAAAGAAACCCACGTTCGCCGGAAAATGGCCGACTGGTCCAAATTGGACAGTAAAGCCCACTAGATGAGCCCGAAATTGTTGATCATCTTCCTTTGAGCCATTTTCTCAAACATTTAGCCTGACTTAACTTCTTTTTGTTTCCCTTTTCATGATACACTGGTTAGAATTTGAACTCCTCTCAACACTTAAATTTCTCTCAACTACCTTGTGTTAAAAAAACAAAATGCTGTTCCATTACCTCTCAATATTTTTCTGTAAAGAAAATTAATTCTCGGGGAGAAAATTAGGGAGTAAAGTTAACGAAATGCCAGGTAGCGATCAATGTATAGGTAGCTATCAATTAATAAAAGATAGATTTTTCGGAACAATTGATTTTCGGAATGCTATTACTGCAGTTTCAAGAAAATTATAGTACAGCACGGGCAAAACTATAACTGCACGGGCAAAATCTAGAAAGCTATAACTGCAGTTTCTCACAGACATTTTATCAAACACTTCATACACACACAAACGCAGAGCCCTTTTTCGAACACTTGGTTTAGCCCTTTTTCGAGAGATCAAGAGAGAGAGAGAGATACCTCGTGGTGGTGCACTGGTGGTGGGAGTGGCGCCGCTGGCGGTGGTAAGAGGTGCGGTGGTGGTGGTGTGTCAGAATGGCTAGGGTCAGGGTGGGAGGGGAGAGGAGGAGAAGAAGAGAGGAGGCGTTTGGGGCTAAGGGGAAGAGAGAGAGAGGGGCGTGACAGGCGTCTGTCTGAGAGAGAGGGGTTTTGAAACGTGAGAGGGAGAGATTGTATCAGATTTGAAAAATGAATGGGAGCCCTTGGATGAAATCAATTACAGCCATTGAATGTGTTTATGTTTGTGTGGAGGCCCACACCGTCCTGTTTTATTATATAGATAAAAAGTAATAAAAGTTCATTGCCAAAAAAAGAGCTGAATTTTGAAATAAGAAAGGAAAGTAATTTTTGAAACCTTAGCGCACTCTCTCTCTCCGAAGCAAGGTGAAATCTTCTCTAACTTTTTCTATCCTAACTTTCTTTTGTTATGGAAAAATAGAAAGTAATAAAATTTCATATATAAAATTAGTGCAAGGCAGATCGTAAACTAAACAAAAGGGTAAGAAAAATTTTTGTTTATCGGTTGATCAATTTCAATTTTTTTGTGTGTTTTTTTAAAACTAAACAAAAGGGTAAGAAAAAAATCTATTTGATCCTAATTTTAAAAAAAATCTTCCCGTATAAATTAGTTTCATTGGTGGGGGTGGTCAATAATTTCTTACGGAGTATTTTATTTTAATTGTGTTCAAAATGGATTACGTCGTCCATTCAGGCTCAGTTAAACTCTAGTTTTGTAAAGAATGAGAGCTATTCATAGAACCAAAAAAAAAAAAAAAAGAAGGAAAAAAAAAATCAGCAGCTTATAGTGCACGTCTCATAGGTGTCTCCTACTTTGGAAAAATAGGTGCACTCCTACGTTCAGTCAAATCTTTCCAAAATCACCCTTTCAAATTCCTTAACTTCGAAGGAACCCCATACATTTGCAAGCTTCTAGTTTTAGTGGCACAACTGTTATTCTCACAAAACCTCGGGCACCTTTTGATAAAATCGAATTTGTCGTTTCTCTACGGCTTCCCAATAATAATGGAGTAAACAGTGGCGCTTTCTCACTTTCCTCTCTCCCTCTCTCTCTTCAAACTTGATCAGAGCAGATTCCTTTGAGTGAGAACAGAGAGAGAAACATCAATGGCGATAGGGATAGCGTGTGATGCATTGTTCAGAGCAGAGGAAGAAAGGGAGATATGGGTGAAGCATTACTGTTCGTCTCACCAGATACTGCTAGTGGGCGAAGGGGACTTTTCTTTTTCCCTGAGTTTGGCTCAGTCCTTTGGCTCTGCTTCTAACATCGTCGCTTCTTCCCTGGACTCCTACGGTATCTTTGTTTTCATCCTGAATGCTCGTATCTTGAAAAGTTGCCGCTTTTTCGATTGATGGATAAATAAGAAATCTTGGTTAAGGGCTTTCTTAAGCGTCTCGGATCATTGGGTATTTTTTTGACTAAAAGATCGTAAATAGCGAAACCCAGAAAGTATATTTGTCTAGTTACTCAGCATTGAGCAATAGTGCAGGAATAAAGAGAAAAACTTCTTTACGGAGCTCAATCGAGCTCAATCTTGATTGTTCAAAAGTGAATTGAATGGTCCGGATTGAAAACAAATTTTTAAGATTATTTTTAATCCGTGAATAAGTATCTCTCTAATAAGAATGATCCTACTCACATTTTTCTTAGAAGCCTCAGATCAGATCAATGGGTGTTACCCCTATGCAACATGTATATTTGCAAAACCAATGGATTTTTCTTTGTTAAGTTGTATGTGTATGTATTTCTATACGTTTATTTTCCCTTTTGCAACTTCTCCATTTCTTTGGCTCTTTCTTCCACCAATTTGTGTTCTTCGCCTCCTACACGGGATTGCCTTGACACTATTGTTTGTTGTTGTTCTAATGCTCAGAGAATTGAGCGATGACTTATCCCTGGCCGAAATTATATCCAATTGGCTGGAAGCTTTGGCCCTTTTGGCTAACCTTTTTACGATTTTTTTGCGCTGTTTTGTTTGTTTGTTATTCTCTTAGTTCTTACTTAGATTTGGGTAAAATATTCATATAGGACGACGAGAAAGGCCGTCTTTTTTTAAAACAGGAAGTTATCAGCAAAACCCATTAACTATGAGCAAAACCAATTAGATATACCTATCTACGTTTATTCTACCGTTTTTGCACAATGGGATACACTCCCTGCTTCATTCTGTAGTATACAACTGAGTCGAGTAAGAGCATCTCCAATAGCCTCGTCGGATTTACATGTTTTGACGGGGAAAGGGGCTAAAAACGGGAACCAACAGCCTCGTCGGAGCCCTTGTCTCTTGCCCGTTTGCTACGGTAACTCGTCTCTGCCAACGAGCTACTGTAGCACTCGCTCAGGCGCTCTCTCTCTCTCTCTCTCTCTCAAAGCCACCGGATCTGTGCCACGAACCACTGCGTCGTCATCGTCCTTGCCGCCGTTGGCTCCGGCGAAAGTAAGCACAGATTTCCAGCGGGGTTTGTGATTGTATGCCTTTTGCGATTTTCTGCAGGTTTTATGATTGTATGGGTTTGAATCGATGGGTTTTGTGATCTGTGATTGTATGGCTTGTACCAGTGATTTTGATAGGTTTTCCGGTGGGTTTTGTGATCGGCGAGTTAAGTGATTGTGGGTTTGATTTTTGATTTTTCCAGTGGGTTTCTCGACTTCTGTGGGTTTGGTTTTGCAGACATTGTGGGTTTGATTTTGTGTTATTATCTTTCTTTTTCTTTGTTCTTTTTCAGAAAAGGTTTTTTGGTTTGGATAGGCATTTGCTTAAGCTATTGGAAGAGAGATGTATTTTGTGACTAGGTAAAGTAGAATTTTGGTGTTTTGGATAGGCAATTTGCTTAGAATCATGTTGAGGCTATTGGAGATGCTCTAAGGAGTAATTATTAGGGACCCACTACTATCTTTTGGGTCTTTTTTCATCAATTTCTTTGCTCTCCAATTATTTCCCACTAGCTTTGGTTCTTGTGGTTGGTGTGAATGTGATAAATTAATCTTGACTTGGGAATGATTAAGAGAGATAGAGAGAGAGCAAGTGCAATTTTATTCACCCTCCTTAAAAGAGGGTGAATTGTACTCTTCCACCATAAAGCGATGTCATGCTTATCATGCAATACATTTTTTGTTAAGCATGACATCACTTTGTGATGAGATCTACACCATTTCAACCAATAGAAAAAAGGGTAATATTCACCCTCTTAAGTAGATGGTGAACAAAACTCAACTCGAGAGAACACAGGCTTCTAGTATCAATTTATTACGAGCACTGTGCCTTGCATAGGCAAAACCAACATCCAACATTGAATGCCATGTGAAGGCATGAGAGGTGACCAGTGCTATAATACTGAAGCAAAAGAAGAATACAAGATCAGCTGCAAAATCTCTTCCATAGAGGAATATTTTTGCGGCTTGACTTCCCATTACAAACCATATTCTGACATTGTGTTGTCTCCATCCCCAGGAAAGTAGAGGAGGATTTGTCCAAAGCTCCCATTTGCGTGTTATCCATCCATAATTGTATTAGTCAGTTCACATGAGATTTTTGCCCGGGTTTTTAATTGGACCCTGCTAAATTGCTAATAGATAGTCCCTTGGTTTAGTACGTCCATGCTGAGTCGTCAAATTTTTTCGGAAAAAACGCGTCTCATAGTATCTGCAATTGAAATGCCTTATTATCTTACCTCCCCATTTGGAGATTTTATACGTTGGATCTGCTGTTTTGTTCGATTATCACGGGTTCTGTTGTGATTTAGGTTTTTTGAAACTGAGTTCATTGGTTTAAATCCTCTAGTTTTCTCCTGTTTTCTCTCCTTGTTACTGTTTTTGTCTACGAATTGATGGACTCTATTTTTCTCTGACTAGCTGAATTGATTAAGAAGTACAAGCAAGCAAATTCAAATTTGGTAAAATTGGTAAATTTGAGAGCAGAACTTTTCCACGGAGTGGATGCTACCAAAATGAAGCTTCATCCTGATCTCAAAATGCGCAAGTTCGATCGGATTATCTTTAACTTTCCTCATGCAGGCTTCCATGGAAAAGAAGACAATAAACTTCTCATCCAGTGAGTGGCCTTCTTTTGAAATTACCTTATGTTTTATCAATTTTAGTATCCTCCCGATTACGAATACATTGTGGTAGACATCTTTGGTGCTCTTGGTGGTCTCTGTCGTATCAATTTAAGTATCCTCCCGAACCAACGATTATTGTGGATTAACCTTTGTTATGTCCAATACACAGGATGCATAGGGATATTGTGCATGGATTTTTAAGGAATGCAAGAGGCATGCTGCGAGCCAATGGCGAAATTCACGTTAACCACAAAACCACATCTCCATATAACCAGTGGAATCTTGAGGAACTTGCCTCACAGAATTCTTTGGCATTGATCGAGTGTGTGGATTTTAGGGCAGAGGACTACCCAGGATACAACAATAAGAAAGGCCAAGGTCCGGATAGTGATGGTACCTTTCGTTTGGGAGCTTGCAGTACCTATAAATTCGGATTCTCGCCTCACACCAAGAAAATGCCAAATGTTTCGTCGAGTTTGGATACGGCTCGCATCACATTTCAGAACTTTGTGCAGACTCCGATTGAAACGGTACGACAGCCAATTGTTCCTTACGAGTTCCGACAGCCTCAAACAAATTTCACTCCGTACGCAAACAACATTCCGGGGAATGTCGTGTCGCAACCAACTGTCGGAAATGAATGCTCCAGGATCTTCCAAGGATACTTTAGTCACGTTACGGAAACATTTGGAAGAAATGATTGTGAAGGTGATGTGTGTGATTCTGTTCATAGAGCTTTGAATCTTGGTTTTGCAACATACATGGCAGAAGTCCCAGGTAGAGACTTGAGTGGGTATATAGAACTTTTGGAGGAGCTTCACCGTCGCAGCGTTTCAAGATTGGCATGGTTGGAATTGGAAAGGACGTTGGTTTCTCATCGCCAATGGTGAGCTTCACCTTTTTCCGTTTATGTTGCTAGAACCGTCGTTAAAACTATCCCTTTCGCTGGTGAAAGCCATGGTCTTCAACCTTTTGGTGTTTAGTTACACAGATGTGTAGTTGAAGATGGTGAGGAGGATAATGAGTGAATTAGTGATCAAGTGTGTAAAAGTTGCAGATGAAAGTACTGCTGACTTTCTGTAATAATTAGTAGTATTTGATGGTGTGTGTTAATCCATGATGTTACAGTATCCAATTTTGGCTGTTGTCTTCTTCTTGTTCAAGATTCTAGAACGTTCTTCAGATCCTCAACCTCCTCCTCTTCCCAAGTACGCATTGTTATTCTTTCTTTTTTCCTGAAAAATTATAGTCAGTACTTTAAGGGCCCGTTTAGATGCGGGAAAAGAATTGGAGGTAGTAGTTAATAAGGGAATAAGATAATATGGAGTATTAGTTAATAAGGGATGACACACATTATTGATGTGATGTTTATAAAGGGGGATTACATAGTAGGTTGTTTGGATAAGATATTAGAGAAGGGGGATTAAATAGTACGTCGTTTGGATAGAGGATTAATAGGGGATATAAGGAAGGGTGAATGATGTAAAAAGTTGTAAAATGACCATTTTGCCCTTGTGCAGTTCCAAACTTTATTATATACTGTATTACGTTATATATAATTGCAAATATAATTAATCTTCCACAATTTAAGCCGTAATATTTATTTTTACTAACAAATTAATTAATTTAATAATATGAAAAAAATAAAAAATACTGTAATGTTTTTATTTTAAAATATTCGGTTATTTTAAAATTTTTGGTTTTTTTTTTTTAAAAACTACATTGAGCAAACTCCTTTGTTAAACAATTTTGGACAATTGGAAGTATTAGAAAATGAATTTCTTAAAAAGGTATATTCTATTAAATTTATATTAAAAAATGTTTTTTTAAGTAATTGTTGATATTTATTAATCAAAATTGATTTTGGGAATTTTGGATTGAATGGAGAGTAAAAGTTGGTTGAATGGTGAATGGTGGATATATTATTGAATGGTGGTGTTTGCATCCTAAAATGCACCACCCAATGAGAAAATTACACGTGGCACCAAACAATGCTTTGGCTTGTCAGAACATATCCCATTATTGACCCGAGATACAGTGGATCATAGGGTTAATGGCGATATTATTTTAGTACTAAACGGTAACCTTTTGATGGAAAACGCCAGCGTTTGGGCATCAATTAAGGGCGGTTAAGACGGTAGTCAAGTTTAGCCATTGATTACTTGTTTAGGACCATCCAATGGTGGTTAATCTCTTGTTTCATGAGAAAATTAAGTGTGGATGCAGGGAATCATTTATAAAAGACAATCGTGTTATACTAACCCACGTTGCATAAAACAGGAAGTCCACGATCCAGGAAACAGCCATGATCAATATTAGAAAACGTGGAGAGAGAAAAATTCTGAGGAATCAACCCAAGTAACCATTCGAAGGCTCCACTCAACCGTGTTTTAAGGAATCATGGGCAGTTCGAATAAAACGTGAGGAGCAGTTGAGGACATGGAGTTCGAAGGCAGGCTCGGTGTCTATAAATAGAAGAAGAAGTCGAAGAGAAGCCCCCGGACAAAATTCTTATCATCTGACAACTCATACTCAATATGATTGCTCAGAGATTTATCATAGTTTAGGACTTAGTTTAGTTTAATTTGTAAGTCGAAAGTTTGTTTGCATGTAAGACTACTTTTGATTAAATTCAAGTTTCTTATTTCTTTCAGTCTTCTGCTTACCAAAGATTAATCGTTTATAGGCTCACTTTTGATTAAATTCAGTGTGCTTATATTTCTGCATTAGTCTTAGAAAATCTCGAGAGTGTTTGTGCACAAATTTACCTTCGATTAGATTCAGGTTTGTTTGTGTTCAGTCCTCTTAATTATTCATAAGCCCGCTTTTGATTAAATTCAGTGTGCTTATATTTCTGCATTGGTTTTGATAAAATCTCAAGAGTGTTTGTATACAAATTTACCTTTGATTAGATTCAGATTCGTTTGTGTTCAATCATCTTTTTTGATTTGAGGAAAGCCAGTTTTTTGTTTTGGTTGACACTTTAAGGAAAAATCCTCTTAGTTGAGGTAATCGAACGGATAACACAGTTGCCTGATATAAATTAGTTGTTTCAAATCACATTGAAAAGAATAATTTCTTTTGGGAAGTTAGTTCTTTTCTGGCACGCCCGCACACAATCATTTGCCATTTGATTGAGTTAATTTAGCCCCAAACAGGTGGATATGGAGTTGAATAGTTGTTGAATTTTTGCTTATAAATAGCAAGTAAGCTTGTTTCAAACTCATTACAAAATTTCAATTACAAAAACAAGTGTTATATTTATTTTTTGTTGTATGGCTGGTCATCCGCCTCCTCGTCACAATTGGGTCCAGGCTGAGGAGATGCTGTTGATTTCGGTACTGAAATCAATGGTGGAGTCCCGATTTCGGTACTGAAACTTTTTCCTATTTCTCATGAATACATCCAATTATTTTTTTTGCCAAAAGGAAAAAGGTGAAAATAAAATGTTACATAAAAGGGTTCTTCAACAGTTGAACAGATTTTGTCAAACAAAAAACAAGAACAAAGGACCCTTGTGAGACTCCAAACAAAAATAACCCAGAAAATGAAGGCAGCTTTTGCAAACTGAGACATCGCTTCAGGTGTTTTACTAAAAATCAACACTATCGCAACAACAAGTATTACCCTGAACTACCCGTATACCGTACATAAATCAACACTATCGCAACAACAACTATTACCCTGAACAACTCATATACCGTACAAAAATCACCCACAAAAAACACACAAGTAGAGCTGTTATTTTTTCCCAGCTATGCGAACCAAATCGCGTACACACACACACAAATAGATTTGACAAAACCAAGATGGGGTGATGAAGATGAGGGCGTGAGAAAGCGTACATCACGAAATGAAGCCATACCTGAGTTCGTAGAGGCACAAATCGACCAAATCGCCACCAAACCCCTATCTTCCACAAACCAGAAAGGGCGGCAACAGAAATGAAAAATGACTAGGCCTTGGGATGGGAAAAGGGGATTACGAGGGGTAGATTCGTCCCAAAATCACCCCTCTACAGCCGGATTAATTTTGGGGAGGTCAAGACCAGCCCAAATCTAAGACCGAAGGAACCCTAGAACTGGCCAAAACGATGAGAGGGTAAAACATAAGAGGGGAACGATATTCACATGCCAAACGGGGGGAAAACCCTGGGGCCCACTCTTTTCACCCCCTCTTATTTTTTCCCTCTTCTTTTCACTCTATCCAAACAGGCCCTAAGTGCAATACTTCCATACCTTGTGTTTTGTTCATAGAGCAACTTGATACGTACCGAAAGAGAAGTGATGGAAAAACTGATCTAACGTGTGAAATAGCTATGAAAGGGATTTGAAGATTTGTTTTTGAAGGGCAAATTTTTTTTTTATTAATCTCTGAAATAGTTACAAAGATTAATAGAAACATGGAGTGATGGCATCATATTTCTAACCCAAGACTCAACCGAGTATACTACAATGCTAACAATAATTCTATGGCCATCCAAGATCCAAAACCTCAAGTTTAGCAAGAAGCCAAACATGGGAAATACTCATTGGGACAAAACTCACACATGTTAGCCTAAAAACCCAGATAAAATAATAAGTTCAAACAGTAAAAGGCCTGAAAGCCCTGATCGTGGGACAAGCCCAAACAATGAAAGCCTAAATCAGCACGTAAGAGCATCCGCAATGAGGTTTGGTATATTTGTGTGTTAAAATGTTTGTTAAAAGGTGTATTAGGATAAAAATGGATCCCACAAGTGTGTATTAAACATTAATAACATAAAAGTGTGCTAGAACATCCACAATGAGTTTGATAAATTTGTGTGTTAAAATGTTTGTTAGGATAAAAAAGGGTTTCACAAGTGTGTATTAGGAGTAATGGATATTTATATTTTATAGTTGGAGTTTAAATTATAGAGGTGTGACCCATTTATTGTTTGCTAGCATAGTTGCCACACTTGGCACACATACTGACACACTATAAGATTTAACACACTCTAGCACACAAACTAACACAAGTATTGTGGCACAAAAAATACATTTTTGTTTACTAAGTCTTAACCGACATAATTAAAACACTAGTTAGTATACCCATTGTGGGTGCTCTAAACTAATGCTAGTCCTGCAGATGACTTGTTTAACAAATACTAGTACTAATTAGTAGTAAAATACAACAGCACAAAGGAAAATGATATTGACACTCCAAAATTGATTATGGCCCTCCAAAAAGCAAAAGAAAGTGACTTTAAAATTACACTAATTTTGAAGTGTCTGCATCAATTTTTTGAAATGTCAATACCCTTTGCACAAATACCACTCACCATGTTAACCTTTTCTGGCACAACTTTTCGTAAACCACATTCCATCTCCGACGTGATAGATTTTAACATTGTGTCCGTTTGATATACGAAAACAAAATACCCCAATTCCAAATGTCCCGTGCATCGAATTGCACTGGAGAAGAGAAATTCAGCACAAAAAGTAGGGGAAAATAAATACAGCAGCTTGTTGTGCACGCCTCGCTCGGAGACGTCTCAGTGGCACATCTGTTATTCTTATAAAACCTCAGGGTCCCTTTTAATCAAATCGAAAATTTGTCGTTTCTCTAGAATCTCTACGGTAACATCTGTCGCGCCTCTCTTTCTCTCTCTCTCTCTCTCTCTCTCTCATCAAACTTCAGAGCAGAGTGCCAGGAGTGAGAAGAGAGATAAACGTCAATGGCGATAGGGATAGAACATGATGAAGTGATCATAGCAGAGGAAGAAGAAAGAGAGATATGGGCGAAGCATTACTGTTCGTCTCACCAGATACTGTTAGTGGGTGAAGGGGACTTTTCTTTTTCTCTGAGTTTGGCTCACTCCTTTGGCTCTGCTTCTAACATCCTCGCTTCTTCCCTCGACCCCTACGGTATCTTTCTATTACTTAGTTTCCTTTCCTTTTAGATGATCAAAGTTCTCACTTTTTTGAGTTTTTTTTGTCCTTTCGTTTTGATTGAGAAATAAGAATCCTACTTATTAGGGTTCTCTTGAACGTCTCGGATCATCGGGACTTTCCCTTATTTGAATGTAAATAGAAAAACCCATCAAATGTGTCTGAGTATACTTGCATGAGTGTATTTATATGCTACTTTTTCGTACTGTTCGTGTGTTGTTACTGAGAAGAAATGCAGGAATAAATACGATTCTGCCAATACGAGACAGGTCATTCTCTCTCAATACATCATCTTTAATTCAAAAAATTAAGTACTAAATTGAAGAATAAGTACTTATTTCCCTTAGCGTAGCGTAGCGGGTTAAAGAATCTACTTGGAGTTTTCTTAAGGTTGTGTTTGGATGCCTCTAGTCTTGAAATTGGAATGAGAATTTAATTACCTGGAATCAAATCCTTGTATTTCAATACCTGATGTTATTTCATTCCAAATTTTGGCTTAGTTTAGTAATTTTATCTCAGAAAACATTTATTTAAAAGATTTTGTAGAGTAAACATTTTCTTTTTTATGGGGTGAGCGTGGAATCTTAGATTACCATACAACTACCGGAGAGATTCCTGGATAGACGAGTCATGTGGAATCTCATTTCTATTCCGGCCGGTTCCAAACTCAGTAATCATGCGAAAACGGCGTCTCATTCCTTACATGTATCACGAAACCCATGGATTTTTCCTGTGTTTAGTGGGTACTTGCACATTTCTACAATATTTTTCCCTCCTGCAACGCCATAGTATCGTTATCAACCATCATTTTTATATATGTATTGTAGACTATGTGCGGAATGTGGGAGTAATTTATGCCTTGTTCCTTTCACTTTTCAAAAAGTATTTTTCAAAAAATACCTACTAGATTCTCCCTAGATTCTCCCTACTTCTACCATTTCTCTCTCTATCTCTCTCCACTTATTACCCCTACTATTTTTCAAAAAACTTTTCAAAAATCAAAACAAACACAGCATTAATTCCCCATTTCTTTGGCTCTTTCTTCCACCGATTTGTTTTCTTCCCCTTCTGAGAAGGATTGCTTCTTGTTCTTTTAATACTCAGAAAATTGAGAAATGACTTATCCGTGGCAAAAATTAATGCATTTGAATGGAGGCTTTATTATCTTACCTCTCAATTTCACGAATTTTTGAAGTCATAAGCAAAAACCTGCCAAATGTACGTATCTATTGTTGCATTTATACAAGTCGATTCTAGTACCTTTTTGAACTATACAATACAATTGAGCAAAAAACACTGTGATTCAATATTACACACATGCTTCTTTTGGGTCTGTTTTCACCAATATCATTTTTTCCAATGGTGAAATGTATGGCTTTATTTCTCGTGGTTGGTGTGATACAATCTTGAAATGATAAGAGAGAGAATAGGCTTCTATCTATTTATTACGAGTACTGTGCCTTGCATAGGCAAAACCAACATCCAACATGGAATGCCATGTGAAGGCATGAAAGATGACCAGTGCTATAATGGAGCAAAAGACAAATACAAGATCAGCTGCAAAATCTCTTTGATTGAGGAATATTTTTGCTGCTTGACTTCCCATTACAAACCATATTGGAACATTGTGTTGTCTCCATCCCCAGAAAATAAGAGGGGGATTAGCCCAAAACTCCCAGTTGGCTGTATCAATTACTTAGTCCACGCTAGATTTTCGCCCGGGTTTTAATTGGGCCTTGCTAGTGAACAGGGAGATTGGTCACCCGGTTTAGTCAGTCCATACTGGGAAAAAAAATGAAAAAGACGGTCTCATATTATGTTCAATTGAAATGCCTTAGTATCATGCCTCCCCATTTGGAAATTTTATACGTCGGATCTGCTGTACTTTTCGAGTATAACAGGTTACTTCTGTTTGGTAAAGGGATAAAACACAAGGAGAAATAAATTGGATGTTGTTTTATTATTTGTTGAATAACACAATATCATAGACTTATCAAAAAAAAAACGCAATATCATAGTACGTATAGAACACCTGTGTGAGCTTGTGATTTAAGATTTTTGAAACTAAGTTCATTGGTTTAAATCCTTTACTTCTCTCCTTTTTTCTCTCCTTGTTACTGTCTTTGTCTACGTACGAATTGATGTACTTTATTTATCTCTAACTAGATGTATTAATCAAGAAGTACAAGCAAGCAAAATCAAATTTAGAAAAATTGGGCTTGTTGGGTGCATCCCTTTTGCACAGAGTGGATGCTACCACTATGAAGCTTCATACTGATCTCAAAATGCGGAAGTTCGACAGGATTATCTTTAACTTTCCTCACGCAGGCTTCCGTGGAAAAGAAGACAATATCCGTCTCATCAAGTGAGTGGTAGCCTTCTTGTGAAATTACCTCATATTTTCTGAGTCTTGTCCAACCAAGTTTATATAAACACATTTGCCTAATTTTAGGTTGCTATGCTTGCAATCTTCCTTCTTGTTGTTCCATATTCAGCATGTTTTTTCTTTACCTCTATATTCAATGTGCTGAAATGGATGTTTTGATAATGGGCATACTTTTTATATGTGCACATTTCAACATGTTCAAGTGACAAATGCGGGAGAAGTATTGTATTTCTGCTGCTGCTAGTTGATGAAGATGCATTGCCTCTTTGTTATTACAACTTTTTCTCTCAACACTGCTTCGAAGCATATCAAAGGAGAAATGCATGCTTACCATCCATTCACGTTTATGCTCTTTTGTCTTTTGCCTTCTCATGAACATGACTTATCAAAGTAAGAAAATGTAGTGTTGTGGAATGTGGACTGGGGAGACTAATCTCAATTGCCCATACAAGGTGATGATATACAAGGAATGAGAGGATTTTTAAACCTTACAAAAATCGAGTACTTTTTTGTCCGTCTGGGGTGAATCATCTATTTACAAGGATCCAATAGGTGTTGCTTTCCGACAATAATACAAAGCTTTCAGCAAGCACAATACATAACAAAGCAAATGAATAACGTTGTGGTAGAGATCTTTGATGCTCTCTGTCGTGTTAATTTAAGTATCCTCGTGGCTAAGAACTTTTATGCATTTTTTGCATTGACCTTTCAGGATGCATAGACGTGTTGTGCATGGATTTTTCAGGAATGCAAGTGGCATGCTGCGAGCCAATGGCGAAATTCACGTTAACCACAAAACCACAATTCCATTTAATCGTTGGTGTATTAAGGAACTTGCCTCGCAAAATTCTTTGGCATTTATCGAATGTGTGGATTTTAAGGCAGAGGACTACCCAGGATACAACAATAAGAGAGGTGATGGTCTGAAAAGTGATGATCCCTTCCCTTTGGGAGCTTGTGGTACGTATAAATTCAGATTCTCGCCTCACACTGAGAAAATGCCAAAAGTTTTGTCGAGTTTGGATATAGCTCACATCACATTTCAAAACTTTGTGGAGACTCCGTTTGAAACCGTACGACAGCCAATTCTTCCGTATGAGTTGCGACAGCCAATTGTTCCATTTGAGTTCCGACAACCAATATTTCCTTCTGAGTTCCAACAGCATCAAATGAATATCTCTCCTTACGCGAACAACATTCCAGGGTATGTCGAGTCACCACCAAAAATCGCTAGCAGAGACGAGTTCTCTTGGATCTTCCAAGGGTACTTTAGTCACGTTAGGGAAACATTTGGACGGCATGATTGTGATGTGTATAACTCTGTTCATGAAGCTTTGAATCTTGGTTTTGCGACATACATGGCTGGAGTGCCAGGAAGAGACTTGAATGGGTACATAGAACTTTTGGAAGAGCTTCACCATCTCACCGTTTCAAGACTCGCAAGGTTGCAAACGATGTTGGTGTCTGATCACCATTGGTGAGCTTCTCGATTTTCCATTTATGATGCTGGAACCGTGATTATTTTTGTCTTTGAAAGCTAGAACCATCGTTCACATCATCACTTTTGCTGGTAAAAGCCACTGTTATGCTTTTGGTCTTCGACTTTTTGGTGTTCAGTTACGCAGATGTATAGTTGAAGGCGACGAGGATATGGGTGAATTTGTGAAGTGTGTAAAAGTTGCATATGAAAATACTGCTGACTTTCTAGAATATTTTAGCCTTTCATGGTGTGTTTAATCCTTGATGTAATCCAATTACGGCTTTATATATATACATAAACAAAATCCTTGTTGACTTTCTGCTAGTTCAAGTTAAAATCCTCGTTGACTTTCTTTGTTGAACCCGACTGCCACATCACACTGATTGCTGTATGCTATTCGACCGTACCTTACGATCTTCTATCGTATTTTCTGCACATCTAGAACACGAATTGGGTGTGGACTCTTTGATGATTTGTTTGCTCTCTCCGAGTCTCTCTTTGTTTCTTAATTATAGAAAAAACATTTTTGATCTATGATAGGAACCTAAAGAATAAAGAGTAATATGTCCGGGCTCTAAATAAGAAACTTTAATCCCACCAAGATTCTATTTTTTATTGAGATCACGTATCATTCTTTGGATGCGCAACCCACTCATTGTTTATTACGGAGTATTCTTTTTAGTACTTCTATTCTGTTTTCCAAATTATTGTCGGTGCCTATTGCAATACCCCAAACCTAAACTGTGTTGTTCATATGGCAAAGGTTAAAAACGATGCTGAAAGAGAAGTGATGGAAAAACTGATCTCAACCAACTTTTTGATTGTTTTGTAGCAAAGGACTGCTCGTGCTACTGGTTTAGTAATAATTCTTTTTAATCTCTTTGAGTAACTTACAACTATTTGGATATCCAAAAGGATATGCATACAATAGAGTTTTATGACATCCCTTCACAATGCATCTCTCGCCTTCAAAAAGTATTTTCGACGGTCCGGATTTCAAATGAACTTTTACCAGCAATAGTTAACTTTTACAGGTAAAACTTGTTTCTAAAATCCGGACCGTTGATTGCAGAGAGATGCGTGTTGTAAGGGGATGATATGTGTGTACCACGATTGATCGGATATCCATTTTCTTTACGCGTGAGAGGAGTTAGCTAAAGCAGGTTGACATAAGCATGGTCAAACCCTGCGGTAAGTTCAGCTTGCTCCGTAGTGGGACAATAGAAACATATGGATCCGCCGCAGGGTGAAGTCTCTATGATCATAACCAGAGAGGTAGCTACATTGGTCACCCCATCCTACAGTCTTTTAGTTTAGTGAAAATACAGATATGGCGGATGTTAACCTGCATTAAAGACCAGAATTTCTAATACCAAGTACCAATAGTATCTTGATACTTGAAGTTTCTAAAGATTTTACCAAGTAACGAAAATTTGAACCTTTCGCATTCAAAGAGTCACCGGTTATCACCTCGAGGAACACTGAAGAAGACAAGGAGACTTCTTCCAACCAATAAACAGGGGGAATGTACACTTCAAACTCTTTAGATTCGTATATAAAAGATCATGAATTCTGGTTTTACAGGCCTCACTCTTGTTCATCAGAGTAGTTGCTATTACAGGTTTGAGTTTTCATTAAGATAATCTGAAAAAAATGGAATTGGGTATTCCTATTTTTCGTTGTGTGGATGATAAAGAAGAGAAAAGTATAAAGCACTATAGCAGCAATCAGAAGATATTGCTGGTGGGGGAGGGAGATTTTTCATTTGCTACTTGCTTAGCCACAGCTTTTGGATCTGCTGAGAACATGGTTGCTACCTCTCTCGACTCCAAAGGTATTTTGTTATAGTAGCATCTAGAACTGCTTCCGGTTTGGTTGGATTAATGGATCGTCCAATTGAAAATGATAACAGAGCGCAGAGGTCATTTGGAGGAGTTCTAGTATACATGTAGTGATTGCTCACACAATCCCCGATTAGAGACTAGATAATGACTATTTATACCGGGACTGGAATCTGAACTTCCCTTGTTTGATAATTTTTTTTGTTTTTGTCTTGATTTGTCTGTAGTATACATAAGTCAAAATCAACATATTGGGGCTAGTTCAGTTAACTATGATTCTTGCATCTCACTAGGAGGTCAGAAGTTCGAATCTCCCCATCTGTATGTGAGTGTTGTTCCTTTAGGCTCTCTAATGTCAGGAACATTCTGTTCGACTTTTCATCGTATAACACATATCCAAATCACAACATTTGGAAAACTTCAGGGTGCAAATCGCGGATAGCCCTTACGTTTGTGCATGTATTTGATTATTGTTTTGGAAATGAAAAGCAGAGTTGCTGATGATAAAGCACCGAACAGCAAGCGCCAATTTGGAGAGACTGGAGGGCCTTGGATGCACCATTTTGCATGAAGTGGATGCCAAAACCATGAGCCGCGACCCCCGCCTCGTCTCCAAATTGTTCGACAGAATAGTGTTCAATTTCCCTCATGCAGGATTCACACTTCGCGAGCACGATGCATACCAAATTGAGTAAGTTTTCATCCAAACATAACCTTCAACAGCCAACATGCAACTGTAGCAATGTAGCAGACAGAGAAATTTCTTAACGTGAGAGCCAGAAAAAACTACTAGCATTAATTAGACTTTGTAGGAGTTCAATTTTGCCACGCAAAATGTCGGCTTCCATACTTTCATTCAAACTAAAGAACTGGATCATTAAGGCCTAGCTCAAGCGGTCATGTAGTTCTCCTTTGTGAGTGAGATGGGTTCGACTCCTATGGAGAGGGGACGTCACCCCTCGTGGTAATCACTAACTGCTAATCCTACCAACTACAATGCGATTTTCGACAGCGGATTTTTCTGTTGATTAAAACTTCTAGATCACTTTCCTATGGAATGACATGCGATAGATCAAGCTAGGCTCCTTGATTTTTTTCAGGCTACACCAGAATGTGGTGAAGGGATTCCTAAGGAGTGCACATCACATGTTGGAAAAAGATGGAGAAATCCACATAACTCACAAGACAGCATACCCTTTCAATAAATGGGAAATAGAGAAGTTAGCAGAGGAGGTTGGGCTGTGTTTGGTTGACAAAATTGGGTTCTCGCAATATCATTATCCAGGTTATGTAAACAAGAGAGGAGACGGGCGTAGAAGCGATGACACTTTCCCAGTTGGTGAATGCAGTACTTTCAGATTTGCCAAACCATGAGCTTTATTTGGATTATTAAATCATCCCATGTTCAAGTTATCGGATCCATCATCACCAAACACACCTTCGTCCTTTGGTTTTGTTCAAGTAATGCTAAGGCGTTGGCTACCTTTAATTCCATCCAGTTATATATATATTCTAGAACCACAAACACTTTACTTACACACTATTACACTAACATATTTTTGTGGGCCCGGAGATATAGTATGTGTGGGTCCCCAGGTGAATATGGGTATGTTTGTGTAGGTGTTTGTGGAATAATTGTTCTCAATATAGTTGGACTATCTTGTTAATGTTGTTAAAAATAAGACTAATGAATTTCATTAGTCATATTCTTAACAAATGATACTTCTGGCAGCTGTGATTGGGCAAATTTAGCTGTATTACTTTAGGCTGTGTTTGGCCACCAAAAGCCCCCTTTTTGGTCATAGCTATGTTAGCACTAAACAAAACATCTTTTTTGCCTAAATAAATGTCTGGCTTTTATTTAGCTCGACTCTTTCTCAATGTTAGAATATAATAATCATATAATATCATACTCATGTGCTGATATGATTACGATATTATATGATTGCCTTGATTTTATTTTGATTGTAATTGATTACGATTTCTTTATAATTGGGATGATTCCTTTCTATAATTAGGCTCTCTCCTCTTGTATAAATAAAGGCTTCATTGTATGGTTTCAATAATCGAATTCAATATTTCTTCTCTCATATTTAACACTCAAGAAGTCAAAAAAGCAATTAATTCTCAACTTAAACAACTTGGTTTTCTTTGACCCCGCTTTTTTCCTTTAGAAAAAGTAGTAGTAGTATAATTTAGACATCTGGAACAATTTTTTTTTTTTTTTTTTTTTGATCAGCTGAAACGCCTTAAAGGCTAGACATTTGTAACATTGATTGGTGAATTGCCACAAATTAACCTAGTCTTGTAGGAAAAAAATTCAGTGGGAAGTCCAAAATAATGTAACCTTCGTAGTCTATTCCACGCCTTAATTAAAATGTCCCGGCACACATTCTGATTGAAGGGTCAGTATACAATTTCGATATATGATTTTTGTACATAAGTTTACATAGACTAGTGTAACCTTCGTAGTCCTTTTATTTCAACGTAAAACCACCTCATTTTGGATCTTAATTCCAAAACCACCACTACCATATCCTTGAGGTGGAGTGAAATTATCTAATGCACTGTAAAGTCCCAGAGGGGGGGTGAATGGGACGACCAATTTAAAATTAACTCAACCACCAACTCAAAGAACTATCCTTTCTCCAAGCCACACAATTCAATTCAACAATATAAGTAAAGAGCGATAAAACTAAAGAACGCAAACACCGAGATATACGTGGAAACTACTTAGGGTCAAACACACCCTAAGCATAAAACCACGGCCTAATCTACTCAAATTTCCATAAATCAAAAGGTTAGGCAAAAGACAACAAGATAGGAATCACCAACTTTACCCCAAGTTACACCTAACTCCGCTTCTTGCCTAGCACCCCGTGCCCCTTCTTGATTCCATGGACTCCTCGAGCAACACCATCTCGATCTCCGCTCTAAAACGGCTCCGGCATCATCCGGCCATGTAGACTCATAGGCATGAAAGTATGGATATTGAAAATGAAGATTTTTTATGCAAAAGAATCGACCTAGAGAGAATACATGGATCATCAAAGTATTTCTCTAGATTGAACAAGGATGATTGAATACTAGATTCAATTCATCCAAAATGCAAATGAAAGCACAAGAACAAAAGAGATAATGCTTTCTCTCTCTAAAGTGGGCTATCTCACTCTCTTGTTACCCTAGAATAATGAAAAACATGTTTATATATGACCAAGCAAGGGAAAATCCTGGAGAGCCCTACTAAGGCGCTCTTAGCACGCGCACAAGGGCCTTAGTCTACTAAGGCACTACTAAGGCGCTCTTAACACGCGTGCAAGGACCTTAGTCTGGTAAGGCGCTGCTAAGGCGCTACTAAGGCGCAAGCAATTAAAAGGCCTTAGACAAAATATCCCATCAAATAAAACAAGGCCAATGATATAAGGTTAGTGCATAAATGATATTTCATAAAAGATTAAGCCATTGAATAGCTTTAATGATGCATGGAAAATATTAAGCTAAATGCACATGACATGCATATACCTCTCCAAGCAAAATGCACGGCATGGCCTTCGGGATCAACTCTTGAACCAACGGGCGGAGTATCTAATCTAGACAAAATAAAATCACCTCCCAAACCCAAATGGGAAAAGAATAAATACAGACTCCAACGGTTTGTCGCATCCGGAAATCGCCAATTACATTAACATGGAGCTTGTTACAGTAGTAAAATTTTCGATAGGGAATCATTTTCCTAATACTAGTACTTACGAAGACTTGCTTTCCATTTTCAAGAAACAGTCTCGTGAAGAATGACATGGCTTTTTTTTTTTTTTGGTCCTCTCGTTTTAAGTCTTGAACAATGGTCATCGTGTCTCGTAAAACCTCCAAATATTAGTGTCGAATCGTCCCTGAATTTTTCGTTTCCAAGATTGCTTTCGTAAGATATCACGAGCCTCTCAACACATCGATCTGCATGAAGTCGTTTCACGGTAAACCAGGACGTGTTGAAGGGGTTCCGAATTAAGGAGAGCAAATGACATGTTGGAAAACAATGGAGAAGTCCACATAACCCACAAGACAGCTCGCCCTTTCAGTAGGTGGGAATTAAATAGAGAAGTTAGCAGAGGAGGTTGGGCTGTGTTTGGTTGGATAAAATAGGGTTCTCATTATATATCATTATCCAGGTTATGTAAACACTAAGAGCATCCACAATGTAATAATCAAAACTAAAAGGTTGCTAAAGTTAACAATGTATGCTCAAAAGAGTGTTCACATTGTAATAATCAAATTTAGCAACCTCTTAACAACTCATCAAATTTTGGCCTTTGAATAATCAAAACTAGCAACCTTTTTGCTAATAATCAAATCTAATGGTCTCCATATTTTCTCAATCGAATACACCTATCATTACATAAAAACATTTTCTCTCTCAACTATGTTTCCAGAAATTATTTTTAAAAACTATTTTTCTTTCAGAAAATTTAAAAAAAAATAGTATTTACAAATTTTTTTTAAAGTGTTTTCACACAAAAACTGTTTTTTTAAAACGGTTTCTAATAGTTTTTCAAAAAAAAAAAAAACTGTTTTTTTAAAACTGTTTTCTTTTTGAAAAAAACTATTTTCAATTCTTTTTACCAAACTATTTTCTTAATTTTGATTATTACATTGCGGATGCTCTAACAGGAGAGGAGATGGGACTAGAAGCAAATGACACTTGACACTTTCCCAAGTAGGTGAATGCAGTACTTTCAGGGTTCTCATTATAACAACTTTTGTTTTGTTGCTTTGTTTGAGCATTGCTAAGGTGGTCAGCGGTCGGATCATTTATAACATATTATCTTTTTCCCGCTACATTAATTTGGGCTTGCTGCTTTTCCAATACTGTCTGCTTTATGTTGTTAATGTTTCATTTAGCACAAATAGTTTGATTTAAACTCAAACAACCTTAGCCTGGCTTTTTTTCTTAAAAATCGAAAAGCAGTAGCTAGAAATATGTCCGGAACACAGGATGATAACGTCGTAATAACCGTGACTAACTGTGAGCTCCATTCATACAAATTATAAGTGGGATGTTTTTCTGGGGGAAAAAAAAAAATTACGGGTTTATTGGTGTCTTTGATTAAAACAAGTGAAATAAACACAAACCGAAAATAACAAGACTATAAATATGATATTCCATCTCTGGTCCTTTGGAGTTACTAGTTTTCAACAAGGGAAATGATTTTGCCACTCCCTTTTTTTGTTTACGCCACTCTCCTGCAAGTGTATTTTTGGTTCAAAAATACACTTGCAGAGAGGTGGCGGGAGTGGCAAAATCAGCGGCCTTCAACAATGAGAATTAATCTTGATTGGAGATGATAGGTGTTGTTGACTGTTTGCTCCAAGCCTTTTACACTCCATTGACGCGCATAGATATTCCAAGTCTCCCACATCATCATCAACGTTAAAAGGACCCAAGATTTTCCAATATTTGGCAGGAATTAATTCGTAGAACTTTATTGATTAGGAATGGGACATTACGATCTGAGAAAGTTTGAAAAACATGAAAGGAATTGGACAACAAAAGGGATTCCGTGTGTTCTGTGTCTAACAATAGCCAGATCCCCGGTTCGAGCCCAATTCAGACAGGGGCCCGTCCCACCCTTCAGAGCCGTTGATCTTGCAAATCAACGGTTGAGATGTGCCGAACACTTTTAGCTCCAAAACAACGTCGTTTTGACTCGGCACATCTCAGTCGTTGATTTGCGAGATCAATGACTCCGAGGGGAGGGACAGGCCCCTGTCCGGATTGGGCTCGGACAGGGGATACTCGGTGGTCTTACAAGAAGCGCAAGGAATATACCACGGGGTTGGCCTGGTGGTCAACGCCTGTGACTTAAGGGTTTGTTACCTTTTAAAGTCTCAAGTTCGAAACCTATTATGTGTTATCAACCCTTTAAGGCCTCTAACGCCCCGATTTTTGAAGGTAAAATCGGAGGTATTAAATACTAATTCTTGAAAAACTTATTAAATCCAATTTGAAATCCAAAACAGATAATTCATCCTAAGGATTCACTTATTACAAACCATTGTGAAACTACTAAAATAATCTATGAGGGAATAAGCTAAACAGTAAAAAGAGCCATCTTCTAAGTCTGATATGGGTCCCAAGCGTATTCTGGCTCAACTCCCACTTCCGGATTCTCCTCAGCATAAAACTGTTCACCCGCGGGATCCTGTGTTTCCTGGTTTTCTGCAAAATCTGACACGGATGCCAGAAAATCCGTGCCTGAGTGAAAGAGTTCACCCCGAACTATAATCCAACCCAATTACCCCTCTTACAATACAGTTAGCAGGCAAACAGGATATATATGGTGCGAAAAAGTAAAACAGAGATAATCCATACAACTTGATTCATTACTATCCATTAACTTAATCTGAAATCTAAGATCTCTCCACGAGATCTTTCCTCCCAACCACTAGCCATGCTCACCCCATGAGATCACTTCCTTTGTTGTCGCAGAACACCTAAGTTATGTACAGAGTGTGCACCCCCAATAACTACAACAAAGGGTAAACTTATCATGCCAGATCACGACTAGGGTTCGCCTATCTTATAAACCACATCATAATTCTTTTCACAATCATCATTGGACACCCGCCAGTCTATCAATTCATCACTGGACACCCGCCAGTATCAATTCTCATCACAATCTCATCATATCACAACATCACGCCTGCAGGCAACCTCTAAACAGAAAATAAACTTCACAATTTATCCATTACTTAACATCGTCTACGTGATTTCTATTTCGCATACCACCCCATGTCTCTAGGGTCCAATCTAACAGTCAAATGAAGCATCGACACAATATCAATCTCAATAATAATTAAAAACGAACACAGACGGATCAAACAGTTATTAAGCAATGAAATCACGTAACTTTTTATGACTGGGCCGTTGCCCTTAATCTCATATGATCACAAAGTAATTAAGAATGTAAGATTTATTTAATTAAGCTTAAATAATAATTTTCTAAACTTTTATTTATTTAATCAAGTAATTAAGCTAATTAAATACTAATTAAATTCATTAATTAGGTAAAAATATTAAAATAAATATCGTAACCTTAATAAAGGTCCTAACAGTCCCCTATAATAAGTTCAAGTGCTAAAAGTTGGGTTTGGATGCTCACGGAATTATTTTAAATAAAAGGATTAAATTAATAGACGAAACAAGAATAAATAGACGATAAATAATTAAAGAGTTGGAAATATATTTATATTTACAGGATATCATTCTAGGGCTGTAAATAGTCTAAATAAAATTATTCGGATTTTTAAACCTTCTGTATAATATTTTACGATATTATTATTAAGAAACAATGCTTAAATAATAATAAATAGTAAATCAAATAAATAAAATTTTATTTTAATAAAATATCACCTTTGAACTGTCAGAAGTCTAGGAAAAATATTTTCGATGTTAAAAATATTTTTTATAAGGTCGTTATTAATTTTCGTTTATATCTTTAATTAAAAATAAAATAAATAGCAAATAACATTAAAAAGTTATGAAATCAACAACTTATGATCTTTAATAAGTTAGGAATCTAAGAAAAATAGTTTGGGGATTTATAGAGTAATTTAAAGGGTCGTAACGAATTTTAGTTTACAAACGATCTCACGATTACGAATAAAAATTAAATAAATAGTAGATTAAATAAAAAAAATATGAAACTAACAAGTTATGAACTTTAGAATGTTAGGAACCTAGGATAAAAATTTCGGAGTCAAAATATATTTTTAAAGGGTCGCAAAATCAATTCGAAACGAACAACAAAAGGCCGCGCGGCTGGGCATCACAGAGTTTGGTTCTTGCTGTTTTCGTTTTTTTGTGGTTCGAAACGAAAACGAACAACAAAAAGCCGCCTGGTTCTTGCGGTTCAGCTCGTCGTGTTTTTCGATGCATGGGGGCACGGGGCCTATTGGGTTATGTCTATAAACCCTAAATATACTTAGAGGAGGCTTCGGATCGAATTATAGTACCTTGGTTCGGATTAATTTCGTTTTCGATCGAAAACGTGATTTTGGGAAAGACGACTTTAATTCCTTCAATCAAGGGACCTTGGACTCGAATTGGTTGATCTTCGGGGATGCTAGGAGTAGTGTGAAGTAATTCAATCGATCAATTTGAGTCTCGGGGGCACGGAACCACGAAACCCACTTTTCATTCTTCTTCTTTCTCTCTCTAAAAATCTATGGATTGTAATTGGTTTCTCTCTGGTTTTTCTTCTCTCTCTGGCTCCGTGGAACGTGGTGGGGTGATGTGCGTGCCCTAGGGTCGGTGTAGTGTATATATATAGGAGAATTGGATGAGTTTCGAATTAAAACGAGTCCTAACGGTATCGGGTTTTTGCATGGACGAATTACGCACGAATTTTGGGTCAAGGAGGAGGTAGAGATTGAGTAGGAGAGTGAGGGAGAATATAGGCGTGCATGCATGCATTTATATGTATGTATATAATGACAAAATAATTTTTAAGAGGTAATTAGATAAAATACTTATTTTTTTGTAATTATCTACTAATTAATAAATAAGGAAATCAATATTATCATAAATAATAAATTCTTCTGAATATTTTTTATTAGTTAAATTTTCGGGTTATTACAAGGCCAATCCGTACGGATCATTTGCTTCGACTTCAAGTGATCAAGCCCCCGCTAGTGGACGGTAGGTTATTAGTCTCCCAGATTAATCGAGGTGCGCGTAAACTTACTCGGACTCCTGGTTATCAAAAAGGAAAATATTAGGGGTGACAAATTGAATCCAAACCCACCTACTAAAAAATAGACCCAACATAGCCCATTTATTAGTTGGGTTAGAATGAGTCCAACCCATTTATTAATTGGGTTAACTTAAATGACCCAATAAGTCATGAACATAACCAATAAAAAAAAACCCCTTCATCAATTGATAGGATCGAAATCCCCGATCTCCTCCCTTTTTTTTTTTTGATCAGAAGAAACTTTCCATTACTAAGCCAAGTCCCACAAGGGGTACAATAACCGGATCCGGAGCCCTCTGTTGGGTATAGACCTCAACTTACGGGTTATCCAAAAGGACCGGGTGAATTGGATCCAGAAGGACCGAGAGAACAAGCCCTCAAGGGGCGAAAAAACCGCGCATGGACAAGAAAATAAACTAACAATGCAAACGGCCGCTCGAATCCTGCTAATCAGACGCCACTGACCGCCGCAAGCTTCAAATCTCGCCAACGTATTCCAAAAAAATATGCCGGCGGCAAAAGGCACAGATTTGTAACTGCGGAAGGACCAAGAAAACGCTAACGCAGAAAGAGGGTTGTCCTGCGCAAGATCACTGGCCACCAACACCTAAGCCAACCCACCACCATTAACACAGCCACCAACAACACGGCTGCCGGAGATAAACCCCGCACCAAACGCCAAACAAACAGAAAAAGCTACTCCTGACCTTATTAACCCACCAACCGCACCCATCGGACCTAGAAAACCAGGCCGATACAAATCCGAACCGGGAAAACCGGCCGGAGACAAACCGGAAGAAGCCGGTGAAACCAACAGCAACAAAAAGCAAAACCTAACTCCAAGACCACCGCATACCTCTCTTATTGCCATCCGATCGGAAGCCAGAGGACTCGGCTGCCACCAAATCCACCACAACACAGGCCGAGGTCGCTGAAGAAGGCACCACACCACACGCGCTGCCAGAGGCAGGAACGACGACGACCGGCGCTCCATCCGAACAACAACAGCGCCGAAGGAGGGGAAAGGGCAGATCCAGAATCCACGGCGCCAGGCGGAGGAAGTAGAGGTGTTCGGAGGTGGAGGGGTGGGGAGAGGGGCGGCGGAATCCCCACCCCCGAAGCGCTGTTACCCTATGAAAGGAAACTATGTAGAGAGAGAGAGAGTCCAAAGTTTAGAGAGAGAGAAATTTATTTTCAGTTTGAAATTCGATTCCGATCTCCTCCCTCACTCTCGCCACTGAATTGGGATCTCTTCTTCGCTCTCTCATCTGTTTTATGCAAAATAGCAGCAATAGAAATAGGGGCCATAGAAATAGAAATGGGAGATGGGAGAAACCCAAGCTCAATTGTCAATGGTTTGCCCGGCCATCAACTTCAAGTTCCAAAATTAGTCGAGAAGGGTGCAAGTTGATTCTGATATCGGGTTATCAAATTAAAAAAATAAAGAGAGCTCAATTTGCGCAATCTAGAACATCAAGACGTTATTTCAGAATTCTCCAAATCAAATGACATATAGGAATAATATGATAATTTTTGTGTACATGGGTATTTTAGTTGTTTAGATATATATATATATGGATAATATAGTCATTTCAACATAGATAGGTATTTTAGTCATTTTGAAATTTTAATATATATGTAATTGGGTTAATAAGCGGATCAGGTATGGGTCATTGGGCTCATAGCTAATGGGAACGGGGGAGTGTGTTGTGCAGCCATTATCGTCGCCTTGCCGGCATCGGTCCGACGATCGGAGACGTCCACTGCGTAGAGCTCGTCGAGTACTACAAGTGTACCAAAAATCAACCCGATCAAATATCGCTAAGTGTCTCATCGGAACACATATAACTTGAAAAGAATGGATTCACTCCTAATGGATACAAAACACTAGATCAAAACCACTGAATCCATTCTTTTCAAATTATATGTGTTCCGATGAGGCACTTAACGATATTTGATCGGGTTGATTTTTGGTACACTTATAGTCCTCGACGAGCTCTACGCAGTGGACGTCTCCGATCGTCGGACCGATGCCGGCAAGGCGACGATAATGGCTGCACAGCACACAGCTGTGCAGCACACTCCCCCGTTCCTAGCTAATGAGTTCTAAATGGGTCAATGATCTATGAAAGACCCAACCCGTTTACAACTTATCCAATTTGATTTTTTTTTTTTGACCTACCCAATTTGATTCAAACTCACCCATTTAACACCCCTATAAAATATCTAGTGGGAATTGGCCAGAACGGGGAAAAATATAGTAGCTAATCAGTTTCTCCCAGCTGAAAATGTAAGGAAATTACCCCAGGGCCGGGCTGCTTGAAAACAACACTGAGACAGATTAGAGGTCCAGGACCAAGAAAAGCTAGAATTGCTAGTCTTGGGGGGTGTGAGTGACTATTCCATGATTTCAAATACTCAAAAGTTTCAGACCAACCGAACGCCGTATCGTTGGGTCTACTTAAGTCATGGTTCTAATTAACATCGGCAGTCGGTCCCGAAAATTCTAAATTTTTTGGAGCGTCCCGAAATCAAAATTCCTGTATATGGGTTCGAAGTGTAAAAGGATCGAAACAATCTACTTCTCTTTTCTTTTTTGGATCAGAGGAAATGATATATTCTCGTTCGTAAAGGCCTAAGGGCGTTTAAAAAGGATTCCACCCAAAATACAATAATAAAAATCTAGAAAAATCAATCTAATAATCACAGGATATACAACGAAGCGCCGAATGCGAACGGGGTCGTTTCGCCTGTGGGATATTAAAGAATCGGTCCGTAATTACAAGCTTTTCTAGAATAAAGATGAGCAAGCTAGTAGTGTGTAACTGTGATCAGAAAAATCATTTGGTTAAGTCTTTAGCAGTCGTCCTAGTTCAGCGACCGGACTCTCCAGCGACGACTTAAAAACGACCAATTAATTGGTCAATATTAAATAAGTAAACCAGAACCTTGAATTGGAGAAAACTCAAAAAATATTGATGTTGACTTGGAACTATGTACCCCACCCCAGACAATCACGACATAAGAGAGTTCTTATATGAGAAAGTGATAACTTAACTACTCCATTTTTACTATGCGTACATGTGGACTTTATGGGGCCCACCTTGGGTCACACGAAGATAATTTCAACCGTTTATTATTTTTAAAATAATTTTTATGGAGTCCTGTAAGAAAATCGTCTTTGTGGGACCCGAGGTGGGCCCCACAAAACTCATGTGTACATGGTATGTACAAACTCATATGCACCCATAACTCTATTGATTTTTATCTACGTATATAGTCTAGACATGTGTCATGTCGATAAGGATTCGAGACAAGCGTGTTCCTTCTTTTATTCCTAGTGACAAATTTTCTTTTAGTGTTTTTTTTTAATCCTAATTCAATCCTTCTCACGAATAGTCATTGAGCAGATCCGGACCATTGAATGCAGCATTTGACGGTACTCAAGATTTCGACTGTTCGCTCCCGTTCAAAACTCGGACCAGAGAGGATCCACTTCCTTTTTATTGGGACGTTAAGAGTTATTCATTGTCAATCAAGTCCACGATCATATCCACAAACTTCCAACCCTGTATAACCAAATTCACCCATTCATCATTTAACCCAAAATGCACCAGGGCATGCATTTCTGAGAAAATATCAGTGGCATCCAATAATCCCATTAACCGTGGGTTTTGTATTTGGCTTATATATATTGAGCGTGGTAGTACAAATAATATACAGTATTAACTTCGTAACATACGTATCTAACTTTTATGGATGTACAAACCAATAATTTTCCATAATATTTGAGTAACACTTTCTAAACCAATTGAGTTTATAGGACACAATCATGAGTTTCAATTCTATTCGCCGGTGCGCCACCACCATTGTGGGTTCCATCGTATATTTATTATTGGAATTTGAACCGATCTTGTAAGGCCTGCCTCGTAGAATATCCGCGATCAATAAACCATGCAACTTGATTGTACATCAATAGGCATATCACAATATAATTTTAGTTTATAATAAAAATGGATTGGGAAATTCAATTTTTAATATATCTTTCGATGCCGGATCAAGCACTGTTGGCCCCACAAGATGAATGGTTCAAATACATTCCGATCAAACTCATAGTGGGACCCACAAAACGGTGGCGAAAACCCAACAAATTCCAGTACCGCCGGGGGAATAAAATTTCCAGTCATGCTATTGACAACAACTAATTGAAGGGAGCACCACCCTTGGGGTTGCCCCAGCGGAAGGAGAGGGCTTTACCTAGATTTGGGCAGGGTTCGTCTCCTGTCCAGGGCGGCATCATGATCTAGCTGGTGGGTTGGGGCGATGGTTTGGGGCTGAGGGACTGTGCTGCGCAATCTCGTGCTGTGCAACGTGCTGTGCGGGGCAAATCGTCGCCGCTCCGATCTTACTCCAACGTTCAAAAATATTCACTTCGTAGAGCTCGTCGAGTAGAACAAGTGTACCAAAATCAGCTCGATCTGATATCATTAAGCCCTTGTTCGGTTGTGGATTTTGACTAGTGTTTTTGAATAAAGGTAGAGAGAGAAATGAGAGTAATGATTGTAGAGAGAGGCAAAAAGTAGAGAGAGATAGAGTGAGAAATGAAAGTAATGATTAAAAAGTTGGAGAGAGAAAAAGTGAAAAAACTACTTTTTCCAAAATTTGGGATTTTAAGTTACAAACCGAACAAAGCCAGTGTACCAAAAAATCGTGGATTTTAATATAGTGTTTCGGAACCATTCATTTCAAGATAATAATGTTCGGATGATGCACTTAATGATATCCGATCGAGCTGATTTTTGACACACTTGTTCTACTCGACGAGCTCTACAAAATGAACGTTTTCGATTATCGGAGCGAGACCGAAACAGCGGCGGCTATTTGCCTCGCACAACACGGGACTGCGCAACACAGTCTCTCGATCCGATGGTTTGCTTCTGGTCTCCCGGAAGTTTATGACGTATGAATGGGTCCAATTATGTGGTGGTTCCGTCGTCTCCAAAACAAACAATTGAAGGGACCCTCCTCTTAATTTAGCGTGTCTTACGGGGAAGCTAGGAGTCATGTCACGTGGGAATACAAATCCAAAGTTCAGACGACCCAGTCGTTTGAACCGCGGTTTTACTATTCCTCTCAGACGTTGACATGAGGAGTCCGTCAACTTTATATCAGTAATTAATTGCCACGCGCAAACGGTAATCTCACTGCGCGTATTTACTGTCCACGAATCTCAGTGGAAAGTGGAAGCTAGCTAGCCCACTTACCATATATATAAATAGATCAAGTGAACTGATCTTCCTCTTATACGACTCACATTGCTTCAAAGAAGAGAGAGAGAGAGAGAGAGACAACAAAAAAACATTTTTGCATAAGGCAAATATATAAAGAACAAAAAGGAATTCCTGTCTAGTCTAGAGATAGCATATCGATCATGAAGGTAGGAAGGCATTTCTTTTTGTTTTTTTTTTTAATTTTTATAATTTGTGTGTGGTAGGCATTGCTTTTAGAATTAAGACCACTGACAATTATCGTATGTGACATATATATATATATATATATATATATATATATATATGGCTAATGGCTTGACATGTTTTGTCAATTGAAAATCCTGCAGCAGAAGATTGTTATTAAGGTGGTATTGAGTAGCCATAAACTCAAAGCAAAAGCCATGGAGATTGCTTCTGTCACAGATGGTAGGCGCCTCATATTTCAAACTTTGATTAATTTCTGAACAGCAAACTTTGATTAATTAGTTTCAATAGTTTGAGTAAAATTATTATTTTTGCAAAAAAAAATAATAATAATCGACTTCTCAAATTTAATTCTCCATATTCAAAATAACGTGACGATACAGTTTTTAAAAACACATAAGCCACTGTCATCGGAGTTTTGAGTTGAAGAAAAAGCAAAAAATCCATGCATGCCATTAATTGTACAGAATTGCTATGCCCTTCTACAATACAATTATGTACCTACTATCACCCTCGTAGGGTCATATTACATCCTTACACTATGAGCATACCTGGTGGGCCGAAAAAGACCTAGAATATATACATTTCTTGGAACCGTATTTTCAGTGTTTGAATGCAACAATTAATGGAGAAGCTACATGTTCACAAAATATCGAAACCCCCACAAAGCATATGTACTAATTTTACTGTTACTTTGATGACCATGCATGGAATTATAGGGGTGACATCAATTGCCGTTGAAGAAGGAAAAGATCAGGTGGTGGTGATTGGGGAGAGTGTGGATCCGGTTAAGCTAACCAGCTCAATCAGGAAGAAGGTCAGCCGCAACGCCACCTTAATCCTCGTGGAAGAAGTGAAACCCAAAGATGATCAAACGGAGATTTCAATTCCATTACCCTACCCTTATCAATATTATCCGCTACCGGCTTGTACTTATTACTCCATCTAGTGATCATGAATCTGTCACTATTGCATCCTTTTCACCTCTGTTTCGGCGTACTTTTTGTTGTTAGATTAAGCGAAAAGTTCCCCATACCTTAAGATTCTCACGTGATTCAACGGCTAGAATTGTGTCAGTTGAATAAAGCTAAGTTAAATTTTGGATACTGAAGATTTGAGGAACTTAATTAAAAGTTGTTACCATCCCGATGTGGATATGTGTTTGGTAGTGGAGCTAGCATTGTTGGTTTGATCAGATCAAAATTTTTTTTGTAAGATTGATAAAAGAATTTTTTTTGATGAGATTATAGATAGAAAGTATTGTGATCAAGTCGACGTGCAAATAAGAAGCCACAAAAATTTCAGCAAAATTAAAAACAACACAAAAAATGAAAAAGCATAAGACCAAAACTTGGGCCTTTGGAATGATGGGCTATTCTCAGTCCATGGAGCTTTAGTTGGTGATTGGTTTTATGAGTTCATAATTTAGCCAAAAACTTTGACATTCCTTCCAATGGATCGATTAATTCAGAAAGACCAATTCCACTGTTTAGTAGCAGAGATTCAGGTAAAGTCCAAACAAAATGCCGTATATACACGGTGTCATACGAGTTTCATCAATCATTTGAAGTACTAGAATTAGTCCGGGCCGACCAGACAAGGAAGAAGTTGCGTGCTTGTTTGAAATTTTATCCAATTAATTTTGTTGAACCACCCATTAATCACTAGAGGAAAACTATTTCCGGCTCTTCTGTAAAGAAGCTATTTGCAGCCAACCACTAAACATTTGACACATCAGGCAAATTGCTCCTAGACAAGTGAGGCAAAAAAAAGCTGTGAGGAGCACTCTTTCCGGTCAAATTAAGTTAACTCTTACAAGTAAGAGTTAACAAATATATCTGAACCACCGATTGTAAAAACGGACGGTTCAAATATACAGTACAAAACTCTCCAATCCCCATTTAGATAATCAATGATCTAGATTTTATCTCGGCCACAAATACAGTTGTAATAGGATCCATCTTATCTCGCACCAGTCTCTCAGTTGTAGCCGCCACATGTCCCTGTGACCCGAGGAGTTCTTCAACTACCCTTCCTCCCTACTACTTTTGAAATTTCAGTTGGTGGGTCCACATTAACTTAGTCACTATTTATGAGCCCCAATTGTCTTTGGCATTGATGGCTAATGGCTATTGCTTCCGTTAAAGAGGAAAAACGTACGAACGTCGAACAGTCACCTGTATGAGCTGGCCGGGGAAAAGCCAGGCAACTACTAGTCTACTACCGTACGTAGTATGAGTTGAACATCCAGTGGCAATATTTGTTGAGGATCTACAAGGCAAAACTGTGGCTAATTAAACCCATAGAATTGCTCTACATATTCATTTGTAACGTACACATGTAGAAAAATTTCGGAGTAGGCGAACCCATAAATTTTGACATGATAGAACAGGAGCATATATAGGAAAGATTATGAGCATAGAATTTGTTGGGGTGGTGTAAGGTTGACGCAGCGTTGCAGTAGAAGAGAGACTAGATATCGTTCTAGTAGACGAATGGGGTTAGATATCGTTCTAACAGACGGGCTTCTTGACTCCACAAGAAAGAGATAAATACACAATAGAGAGAACTCTGAATTTTATTGAATGAATGAATAACAAGGAGGGTTGCACCCTTATTTATACTAGTAGTAGGCCTAGCTAATAAGGTAATTAATGCTTGGCTACCAAGAATACAACTTGGAGTAAGGACCAAGCAAAACGAAATAAGGAAATAAAAACTCTAGGAAAACTAGAAAATAAGAAACTAGAATCGTGCTAAATAGGCAGCACTAAATAAGATCTCCTACTATTATTATTCCCTAACAAAAGTTGCCAAAACAAGTGGCATAAATAAAAAATAAAACTAGAGAATAAAAAGTTCCCATAACTTGAATGTCTTGATCAATACTTCTTCCTTGATTTGATCCTATCAAATTTTTCCAGAAAATCTGTAGAGATTTGTTTTACATCAAAGGTGTTGGAGTCTTATATATGGGGAGGATTGCCGAAAGGGAAAAATGTGAAGAAATGGAAAAATGATGCACTTTATTTTATTTTATTTTGAACAGCGAAAAAAAAATGATTCACTTTATTTTATTTTAGGGGGCGTTTGGTAACGTTTCCAGTTTTTTGTTTTTTGTTTACAAAAAACTAAAAATAGAATCATGTTTAGTTTTCATAGAAATAAAAACAAAAAACATGTTTGGTAATACATTTTTTTGTAAAACAGTTAAAAATGACAATACGATAAAACATGTTTGGTGGATAATTTCATTTCCTTCCAAAAGAATGAAATGAGAGAAAAACAAAGGGGTTGGATGGGTAGGAGTATATGCAGTATATATACATGCTCACATGTGTTTATAGTATATACACATACATCATGGACGAGTTCAGTGAGAAAATGTTGTACTACGAGCACGAGGAAGCAATCAGTGGATCCTGCAATGCGGAAAGTGCGCCGGTCGGGGAAAAAAAAAACAGGGAAAAACACCGTTTGTGGGTTTTCACAATTTATAGAAACTTTGAAAACGTTTTATAGGAAACAAGAAACTAAAAACAACTCACCAAACATGTTTTCTTTATCAATTTTCAAAAAAACAAAAACAAAAACTAAAAACTGAAAATAAAAAGGTTACCAAACGCCTAATGGGTCTAATCGTGCAACCGATCGATCAATAAGAAGATTTCACTTTTTCACAAAACACGTTTCCAACCTAGAGTTCTTGGAAGAAAAACATAAAAAGGTGATTGCAAATTTGGAAAATATTTCTGCCCGGCGAAAACGAAAAGACGTAAAAACGATAAGAATTTTTTCTTCAGAAATATTGTCTTGAAAGGAGTTTCAATTCGTACACCTGATTATGAAATGACAAAATTCGACCTTGATTTCTTTTTCGTGTAAATTAAAAAACTGAAGGGAAATTTATAAAAATGGTCCTGCTAGTTTCAGCCGAGTCTCATTTTCGTCCTCAAAGTATCAATTGCAACTTTTTTGACATTCAAGTTTGGTTTTTGTACCAAGTTGGTCCAATTGATAATGTCTATCAGCTAAAATGGACAGAAAAATTAGATTGAGGGCAGATGTTATTAATCGGACCAACGTAGTACGGATTGCAACGTCCAAACTGCCATCAATTTGATTTTTTCCATTCATTTTGGCTGACAGAAGTTATCAATTAGACCAATTTGGTACAAAAACCAAAATTGAAGGTCAAAAGAGTTATAATTGATACTTGGAGGATGAAAATGAGACTCGAATAAAACTAAGAGGACCATTTACATAAATTTCCCCAAACTGAAATAGCTAGATATTTGTCCGAAAATAATCTTTTTTCTTGTTTGGTTACGCATGTTGTTTTCTTTTCTCACAATTAAAATTCGCATAACAATTAAATCAACTAGAATATATACTTCAAATGATGCAAATTAAAATCGCACGCTCAGTTGATCATCCATCAGCCGCAAAATTGATTAATGTCTGTGTAAGCACTGGGAGCGTGGATTCATCACACCCTAATATGTTAAATTTCTTGGAGGGTTCCACCCTAAAATCAATTGGCAATAGGTGGAGTAACACCTCTATAATATATTAACCAAGTTTGAGTGGCTTAGATGAGCGATGTGGGACAAATTTTAACACTCCCCCTCACGTGCAGCCCGGATGCACGTGGAGGTACGAATTGAGGAAACTAAGAGATTTTACTCGGGCGACCCTTCACATGCAACCCGGATGCACGTGGAGGTATGAATTGATGAGGTGAGACGATGTGAGACAATTGACTCGGGCGATAAAGACTTGACTACACGAGGTGAGGCCACCCAAGACCTGGCTCTGATACCATGTTAGATTTCTTGAAGAATTCCAACCTAAAACCAATTGGCAAAGCTAGAGTGGAGAGGCCGCCCAGTCTCATATACTAGTTTTGAAAGAGATAATTAACCAATGTGGGACAAATTCCCCCTTATTTGGTACTGGAGCTATACCCCTCAATCGAGACCTGTGAACCGATGGGTATTTCTCTTATGTTGCCAAGTTGGAGGGTGGAGTGTGGTTGAGAATTTGGAGTTAAATACTTTAACATGATATCAGAGTTAGGGTTTCGGAGAATGTGTTTCCCCTTGTTTGCACTGTTGTTTGTTATGATCCAAGTTTTATGGATCCTTTGTTTATCTCTCCACTTGCGAGTCGGGTGTCACACGTGCGGGGGAGTGTTAGAATTTGTCTCACATTGGTTAATTAATTATGAGCCTGGGCGGCCTCTCCACTCTTTGCCAATTGATTTTAGGTTGGAACCCTCCAAGAAAATTTAACGTAATATTCATTCATAATTCTTTTGAACCCACGGGAAAAAAAAAAAGCATTTCATAACCCAAAGAGTTTGGCCAAGTAAACATGAGAAAGCTAACAAATATTTGTCATCAATAAGGTCGTGCGTGTTTGAATTTTACGAAGACCGAGCATTCCAAAGCTCGGGGCCATTGGAGAGCTTGCCCAGTTGTTAATTGCTAGGCCCCGGAATAAATAGAAGTGCGAGCAAGATGTCCTGGACGGATGGTTATAAAATAAAAATTAAAAGGAAAGGGAATTGATGCCCAGGGATTATAATAAAATAGATTAATCGGTTTTAATACTAGCTATTGGTGCTTTGAAAAAGCCTCTCCTTTCGTTGACAGTGATATACCCATACAACAAACACGAAGATAAATTACAAACACTAATCATTATTTGGACCAACTTGTATTTGGATTTGATTGTGCTTGAGTGCTGTGATTTGGATACGACTTTTGTTAATTGTGGCTCAAAATCGTACGATATCTTTTTTTAAGGCATTTTGAACCCAATCATGTACGAGATGTCACCGGAATCTCATTTGTCCACGATAATAGTATTTCACACGAAGGTTTTTGTTGATATCGCTTGACTTAGTGATCAAAGAGAGTTCTTTTGTTAGATGTGATGTTCGGATTTGATTTAATAATTTACAGCTCGGTAATTGATTTCCACCGTCCCCTAATTTACAATCGCGCTTCTTTTCTTCCTATATTTGAAAATTTTCAATATCATCACATGATAGCAGGATGATAATTTACAATCGCGCTTCTTTCCTTCCTATATTTGAAAATTTTCAATATCATCACATGGCAGTAGGATAATAATCTATGTGCATACACAAGAGAACAAAAAAGAGTGAGGTTATAAAATAACAAAGTGTGAAAATCATTACCCTCGTAATTCTTTTCTTTATTTTTTTTTTCTCATGAATTTAAGATAAAATGTCTAATAAATCGGTTTTGCTATTGTTAGTTCACTAGGCTGACGATAAGCACACTAGAATGTAAGGAAAATATGTATTTCTGTTTATTTTTACACTTTTTAATACACATTCACGCACCTACTATTGTTAGTCCATTAAACTGATTTTAGACTTTTTCTTGTTAATTTATGGGATGACTTGTCTCTGTGTGTGTGTGGGGAGGGGGGATCTTTCATCACCAAAAGTATGGTGCTATTCTTTCCCATATCTTGGAGCTTTTTGAAAGCATAATATTTGCTTTGAAGGGATGGTAAACAAGATTCATCAACTTGGAAGGGGTCATATATGTCCCACACATATATATAGATAGATAGATACCTTTCTTGTCCATATTCCTATGCATACACTCCCCAATCAAAGCATGAAAATTCAATTTATCTCTTCCCAAAATTCCAAGCCTTACCCATCAATGAATGCCCCCACATCAATCAACTCTCCCTTCCTCTTTATTTTAGTAGTACGAAACTCAAAATTTTTAATTCATTTAGTACTTTTGGTGAGATATTAATTGCATATATATACACACACACTCCACTTGCTTGTTTAATTAGGTGAGAGTGGGCAAATAAGAGCAACCATAAAGTTTGTTGAGTGAGAGAGCTCATTGTATGGTCTTTACCCCCTTGTGATCAAATACAGTGACCCATGCATAGGGATTTTGATGATGTGTGTGAGTTACACATGACTTTTACCCACTTTTTAATTAATAAATTAATTTGGGAATAATTGCACCAACTTTTTCTTATGTAACAGCAAGAGGGTTAAGAAGTCATTTTCGTTTTGGGCTTTTCTTCTTTAGGATTGCATTGGAAGAGAATGAGATGATGAGCATCGGATATCTCGGATTTGTGAAGAAAGAAAAAAAAAATTATTAAATTGACAATATATGTCGGCAAATAATTATAGAGAGAAAACTAAAATTTTTTATTTCATTAAGAATGTGAACGGAAAATGACTTAATAATTACGGAATTATTTTCTGTTCATAAGCAGAAATATTCTACAATCTTTGTGAGTACTTTCATTTTTGCCTTTTTAATTAATTTGCCTCCCTACACACATACGAGAACCTAACTTGAATATTAAACAGATGGTTTTCAAGTTGTCCAACGCATCTGTCATATGCTTGGGTAAATCTTGTGGGGTTTTAGCTATTTAGAAAAGAAAAAAAAAACAATGATCCAATCAGATCGATCGATGGTCCATCATCCTAACAGATCAATTTACTCTATCGGCCATACAAGACCAAATTATAAAGCCGCTCTCAATTTCATCTGTAAAACGAAAATAACTATATGAACATAAAGTGAGAATTTTAGTACCTCGATCTCATGCAATGATCTCTTATTAGATTCTTTAAGTGATGCAAAATGAATCCCCGTCATGATTTTGTATATCCCAACATGTTTGTCAGTGTCATTTTTATATAAACATTTAGATTGCTCAACCACCTTTCTGAAAATACGTCCTCAAACTTTCTACCTTTAAGCAGTGAAGAGATATATGTTCCCGTAACAACTCTAGAAATTGTTCCGTTGAATTAAAATTCTTTTTAATTGGTACGTCAAAGATTTGGTTAGTACGGATTCTCTTAACAACATAGAAAAATAGATTAACGATTGGCATTTTTTTCTTAATCTATTGCATAATCTATTGCATAGCTGCAAGGGAAAAAAAAAAAAAACCCTTTGCCGGGGTTTTAAAAAGGAAAATGATATTAACACTCCAAAAATTAATACAGGCACTCCAAAAAATAAAGGAAAGTGGCTTTGAAATTACATTGATTTTAGAATGTCAATATCATTTCCTTTTAAAAATGCTGTGAAACCTAAAAGATGCCGGTAGAACCTTACTTTCGCCGAATTCATTGTCTCGCCGTCTGCTTGACTTCACGAGGCTTTGAAGACATCGCCTATTCTTTTGCTCGACCGGTCCAAAAATGCCTTCTATTTTATGAACCACTAACGTTCGATTGAAAGCCACTAATGGCTCATTTGGTTTATTAAAAAATCAAGTGAACAAATATTTTGGAACACAAAAAGTAAGTTGGATAAACAATTCGGTACGAGACTAACGAGTGTGCGTCATTAATAATCCTTCAGATTGCTAAGGGTCTGTTTGGACAAATAAGCTATTTGGCTTTCCCGCCAAATTTTTTTTGTCCTTATTCAAAATTTTTTTGTATCGCTTGGCTTATCATCATTTTTTTGGAGATTATTGCATCCTCATGACAAGAGGAATCTAAAAAGTAAAATTTTGGTCAAAATCCAAATTTTTTTGAATAAAGACGAAAAACGTGACTTTCCCGCCAATTTTCGTCGAAATTCAAAAAAAATTGGATTTCGATCAAAATTTTTTACTTTTTAGATTTCTCTCGTCATAACGAAGCAATAATCCCCAAAAAATTGACAATAAGCCATGAAATGCAAATAAAAATTGAATAAGGACAAAAAATAAGCCACATTTGTTTATATCATTTTACCGATATTCTAAATTTTGCTCGCCCCAACTACGGTAAACCGGCCACCAACATTAATACTCCATTTGCATTTATACCTACCAACACCATTTTACCGATAATCAAAAAAAAAAAAAGAAAGAAAGAAAGAAAAAAAACTTACACACCTTAAAAAAAAAAAAACACACACACAAATAAGAATTTCTTTTAAAAAAAAAATGATATTGACAGCAACAAAAAATCCTTTTTCCATTTATCTAATCTTCGAATAACCAGACAATTAGAAAATCATTACACGACCAAATAAATGTATATAAGCAATCAAGCTTAAGATTGAAACACGGGATGGAAGTATAGAATGGTTCTTTTCTTGCTTTCCAAAACAAGAAAGTGATGCATAAATTAATGGATTTCCCCGATGATTCTTTTCTTGTTTAATGTTTAAGGAGCTTTTTCATTTTTATTTTTTTTCAGAATAATGACAATAGTCAAATCGTTTTCACTAAATGATATTTTAATTAATGTATGTGACAAGAATGACTTTTTTAAAATCCATAAAAAATATGAACTAGTCCATTTAGTCCATAGTTAAAACGCCCCCGAGAAAAATAGATGCGTTGCATAAATGCAATCAATCTAAATGGAAACACTTCTACTATGCAATGAAATCGCAGTTGAAACTTTTAGCAAGCTTTTGATAACACACCTTGTAGCATTTGCCTTATGGTAATTATAACCCAAAGAATCAGATGCTTTGCTTCAAACCCGCCAAAACCAAATAAAAAAAAAATTGTTCCTTTCCCAAGCACATTCAAAGACGACAGCCCGAATACTAGATAGGAGTATTTTAATTTAGGAACTACAGTATTTATTGAGAAAAAGACACAATTCCACCCAATAAATATTCAGCCCACTTCCTTCCCCTCCTGAAGTGCAGTATAAGCCAACAAATCAGCAAATCTCTCTCTCTCTCTCTCTCTCTCTCTCTCAAACCAAGATCTTCCCTGCAAACTTCACCATCAATGGCGTAAAGCAATATCAACGCTCTTGCGTGCCGGAACCTTGCTGAATAAGAATTGGACCCATGTCTTCAAATCTTGTAGAAGTATAATTTTCATATATCTACTGTCTTAACAAGAGTCTTTTTCTTTGTTGACACTGTGAGTGTAGAGAGAGGCTGAGAGAGAGAGAGAGAGAGAGAGAGAGGCGTGTAGATGTTTAAGAAGGGGGAGGAGAGAGAGTGGAGCAAACCTGGGGAAGCCCGGAGAAGTGCTGTTGGTGGGTATCTTCGACTGCATCCATGAAGTGGCGGCGGCACTGGCCTTTGCTAGGATGAGCGACTCTGCTTACCGCGTTGAAACGACGTCGCGCCTCGCCCAATGGCGGATCGACAACTTGGCCTCTTGTACCTACCGCAAGTCCGATCCTTTCAAGATGGGCAAGTGGAATTGGTGAGTTATTGATAACCCAGGATTACTTCTTTAATTTGTGATTAACCCACTAATTTAGTTTTTGCTCTGTTTTTTCGTTTGGTTGCTGAGAAACAGAAGACAAGAAACAGAGCTTGCTAGGGTGAATTGAATCATGTTTTGATCTAATTTTGTCTTGCTTGGTTTGAGAGTATACAACAAGGAAAATAGCAACACAAAGAATAGTCTTCCTCTACATTTTCCTCCACATTTCCTTTCTTTTCTTTTACTTTCCTTTCCTCAAGTCCCAAACAGCCCCTAAAATTGAACAAAACTCGACTATTAAACAATTTTTTTTCCTTTTTGATTTGTGCTTGTTTTGTGATGGTAGAGGGAAAATTTTATTTCTTTGTTTTCTGAATCACCTGTCGGTTGGGTGTTGTGACCAGGGGAAAAATAATGTACCCAGAATCTGACGTAGTCTTTTATTTACCTTGACCGTGCGGCCAGGCCAGCTTGCATGCACGTCGATTAATCCCGATGCCTGAAGTTAACAACTTGGCAAACCTCTAGTAGCCTAACGGGTTTTTTTTTTTTTTTTTTTTTATGATATGAAATGAAATTGAATCTGCGAACTCAGCGTAAACTACTTACTTACTGTCATGCTCTGGCCCGATCAACCCGTCGGTTACCTCAAGTAGTCTTTTAGGCTCGACTGAGAGGATTTCTGAATGCTCATACACTATAATGAAAATAGACAAGTAATTTGTTTCCGTCGTGACTTTTCTTCCTTGGTAGGTGAACAGACTACAGAAAGCATAAATTTCTTTTTGTTTCTTTTGTCATTGTTTGGTTTGCAGTTGTCTGTGTCCTTGTTTGTTTTTGTATGTGGTGTCAGATCGATTAGAACTGTTGTTTTTATCTGGTTGTTTGAATTATTGAAGGCATTTAGCTGTGGAGAAGAATCGAATGTTGTTCATTAAATTGTACCCAGAAATATCTAATTTAACAAGAGACAATCCCCCAATTGCATCCTTTATCATTCGAGTCATCAGCTCGGTGGGAGATCGCAAGGCTTTGACTCACCCAGGTAATAAACTATACTACTATACTTGGATGATGCAGCTTTAATTTCTTCATTCTTTAGTAGATATTTTTAAGGACTTCTGTTGTTTCTAGGTACAACTTTTGTACCTAAGCAATTGAATCCAATTAGCGCCGGGCTTAGTGCGTTTTTTTTTTTTTTTTTTTTACAATAGAGTGTGTAGGCCAAGTTACATGCACCTCGACTAATCCCAGAGTTCTGGAGTTAGCTACCCCCAGGTAAGCATTTAGGTTTTCAGACCTATTGTTACTATAATCCAGTAAGTGTTCATACCCCTGTGCTTCTAAGTAAATGAAGGATGCACCTATGCGAGTTTTACTACCATCGCTAGGGACTTGGGGTGTCATGATGCGATAGCAGCACTGCTAAATTTGAAAAGCATCGGTCCAAATTGATGCACCCCGGATTCTGAAATGTTAATTCCTTATGGATAGAATACGAAGTAGAATGCCCATTGACACTAAAAAGCATCGTATGCCTATGTTCGTTTCAAGTCCATGTGAGATAGATGTCTGTTCACTAATGTTGATTAATGTTGTCACTCTATGTGCATGCAGAAATCATAGACAAGCAGATCAAGAATAACGACGATTTTGTGTGGGCAATTGAAGTTCCATTAACAGGGAAGTTCATCATCGACGTTGAGTTCCTTGATTTGAAGATCACATCTCCAAACGTATGCTTCTGTTATATCCCATTATTTTCCCCTTTCCTTCGTATTACTAGTAGACGACATAGTCAATGGAACTTGTGGATATTCAACTCGAAATTTAGCGTAGAAGATTATATGAGATCAGTTATGCTGTTGATAGGTTTGGTGTATTGTGTTGGTATTCATCCCCTTAACTAATGAGGATGCATGAAATAACATGCAGGGGGGAGACCCTTGCTCCATCTGGGCTGAAGGTTCCACACTAAAGAACTCGGATGCGACTGCCCTTTCATCCCTCGGCAGGATGTTAACAGAAAGCATTCACACAGACATCATTATCAATGCTTCAGATGGAAGCATAGGAGCCCATCGCGCGGTTCTTGCTTCACGATCGCCTGTTTTTCGCAGCATGTTCTTGCACGACCTCAAAGAGAAGGAACTATCCGCCGTTAACATCTCTGACATGTCAATCGAATCTTGCCAAGTGTTTCTCAACTACATCTACGGGAACATTGCTCATGACGAATTTATCACCAACCGGTTGGCACTTCTTCAAGCAGCCGATAAATATGACATCTCGGATCTGAAAGAGGCGTGCCACGAGAGTCTTCTGGAAGATATTGATGCCAAAAATGTTCTTGAAAGGCTTCAAAATGCTTCTCTCTACCAATTGCCAAAACTGAAGGCCAGTTGCATGCGATACCTTGTGAAGTTTAGTAAGATATTTGACATTCGGGAGGATTTCAATTCCTTTCTGCAATGCGCAGATAGGGAACTCATAGCTGAAATTTTCCATGAAATTCTTGCTGCCTGGAAAGGGTTCTGAAATGCTGGCAAACACTGAAAGAGAACAATTGGTTTGTTTATATCAGCATTCTTTATCTTGCCCATAGAAATGGGCGGTTAGAAGAATTATAGTGTGCAAAATTGGTTCCCTCGGGGTATATTCTTTTGTGGAAAGCGCAATTTGTTGTATATACATGTACAAAGACTGGTTTGATTGGAACAGATCTTACTACCAGATATGTTGATGTAAACGATTTCAAATGTAGATAGTATTGCGTATATGGTGATGGAAGAGATCAAGAAGTAAGTACTCGTGCAATTGTACCTTTGTAACTCAGATTGCAATGATGACTTTATTCATCAAAAGATTGGAGGGAGCGAAATTTGATCTCGATTTATCCCTCTTTGAGGATTCAAATGTTTGGATTGAAAAAGAGCTCAGAACTGCAATGTTGAATGTTTTTGTTTGATGACACTTCCCATTATCCCATTGTGTTTTTCTAGCAGAGAAGGAACCATCTCTTGGACAGCAATCAGCAAACCCGTTATGATACACTTCCATACCCTTTATCATGGTCTAGCTAACAAAATTTTACTGAGGACAACTACTGCAGGCATGTCTCTGAACAAATTCGGAGGTCGTGATCGGTAACTGCAGATGTTGTGATTCAAACAATCTTGTACTGTCATTCTGTTTACACCACTATTGAGCAGTATAAGTCATACTACAGATGGCAAGAAAGGACTAAGGACACGTGGAGAAGGATCAAACAATGGACTAGTCGACAGGTCGAATTGATGCGGATTGTAGTCATGGACGTGTGGCAAGTTGACAATGATTCGAGAAACCCGCAATTGGATTATGACAAAGGCAGTTGAAAGGAGAGGTACAAGGGAAAGTGTTAGTAACTACTTTGTTCAAAACGTGGGACAAGTAAGGAAGACAAAGATAACTGCTCAATTTGAATTCAAGGAGGGAAAATGCACAAGTTGAATTCAAATGCAGATCAAGATGGTGGCCTATAAATACGAGAAGAGAAGAAGTTTAGAACCCCCAATCAATCGCCACAAGTTTTCTATTTTATCTGTTCTTAGGAGTAGATTATAACTTGTAATGGTTCATTCAACTGTATCTTAACTGTCGATTATACTTCTATCTTGAAAAGTAATAAAGTCCATTTGTTTCTCTTCTTCCATTTTTCACCCACTTCACTACGTTTGCTTCCAAAGAAGTCCTGAAAACGGTAAGGAACCAAACTCCACCACCACAAACAACCACATTCCAGCATTTTCACATTGTCAATCCAATCGACTAGATCAAACCGTAAATTAGGTTAACAATTTTGGCGCTAGAAGGAGGGCTACTTACTAATTTGGAAGTAATGGCACCGGCAACAAGAAAGCAAAGCGATCGACCACAGACAGAGCCTAGTAATGAAGGTCTTCTGTCCAAGGAGACTCAACCGAATCCTGACCAAAGGATTCCAAAGGATGGCCAAAACAATGGCTGTTCCCGCCATGGCGAGTGTACCAAGCCTTAGTGGCACAAGTTTTGTCCAATCCTGAGGACGAATCTGCACAGGAGTTGATCACACTAATACGCAGAGTGATTACCCCTTCACCCTCATTATCAGTAGACGCTACTGGGGTGGTTCACGAAAGTGTGAATTCAAAGAATGATCTACTCCGGCAGCCTTCCCCACAGGTATACACAAACCCTACTTTTGAATTTTGTGCTCCTGCTATGGGGCCAAATCGTGTTCCATTAGGGCCTAACACCATAAGGCCAAATGCGAATCGACCAGTGACATCTAGTGGTGCTTTAGGGAATGCAGGGGTTGGACAAGGTATTCAAAATGCAAACAACACCATGCCCAATCATTATGGGTACCAAGGGTTGAATGCTAATGGCCAATTTGGCCACATTCAAGGTAATGGGTATGGTTAGTATATGCCTCCTATGGCATATTACGGACCAAATAACTAGGAAACCTTGAGGGATCCTATGAATCCTATGCACATAAACAGGGCACAAATAATGGAAGTAATCCAAGATATGTATGGCCCGGGTTTGAAGAGGATTGAGAAACCTATGTTTAGAAAGCCTTACCCCTACTGGGTTGACAGTGTCCCTTTACCTAGAGGTTTTAAGATTCCAGAATTATCTCTTTTCATTGGTGATGAGAATCAATCCACAATCGAACAGGTAGGTAGATTTTGCCTTCAAATAGGTGAAGTGGGTCTTGATGACGTTTTCAAGTAAAAATTGTTTCCACATTCATTAACAAGAATTGCATTTACTTGGTTTATTGGTTTGCCTGCCAATTCAATACATACATGGCAGGATATGGAGGAGCAGTTCCATGCTCAGTTCTATAGGCATGAACCAATGGTATCTATTGCTGACTTGGCCAAGTTAAAACAAAGGCCAACAGAAACAACAGAGCAATTCCTAACCAGGTTTAAAAGACTAAGAAACCAATGTCATATCTATGTCCCAGAAACTAAAATTGTTCTTTGGTAAGTTGATCAGTTATGGCAATGATCCTTCTCTTACAGTCGTTATGGTCCTCGATCAGAGCCCATTTGAGTGTCTCGACCAGGGCACCATATTGTTCTTTGGTAAGTTGAGGAAGTTGAGGTTGTTTTTCTGCCATGATGCAAAAGAGGATTTTTGAAAGCTTTGGGGCGAGATTAAAGTAGAAACCCTAACTTTCCAATCGTGTATTTATAAGCCAAGAAAGCTGGCTAAAAAGAGACGTGGAAGTTATTGAGACGCAAGAGTTAACCTCCAACCTGTGGTTACTTCCTAAACCAAAGTTAAAGGGACGATCAACGGGGTTAATTCGTACTCATTAACTCTCTTTGAAATTGAAGAGACGGCAATTAAAGCGTCCTGTTCAATGATGGACATCGGTTCAGCTTTCAAGTTGTAAAGTAATCATGAAGGGCGATCGACGTTGCATGGAACGGCGCCCCTGCCGACATGTATGCTTCAAAAAGCAAAACACATACCCGTGTGACTTAAATGTACTTGGAAATCAAGGCTGAAACTGATGCTACACAAATCTTTGTCTTTATTGGAAGAGCAAACGATTAACAAAACAACAAAAAGCAATTACACAAAGTATGTATAACCGTGCAAAGGTTACATGATTACTGAGTCAAATAAAGGATTCAGTTTGGAGATCAACCTATTGGATTCTTAGATTTTCTTTTCTGCAATGTGAGAAGAGATGGGAGTAATCTCCTCCAATGCCTTTGATAGACGATCAAATTCCTCAAGAACGGAGAACCTTAGGGTCATTCTCTCCATGTCTTCACGGAGTTTTTCCACACGAGTTGGTTCGTTTTTCTTAATTTTCTCCTTTGACTTGCATGAGAATGTCAGCGAGTCTCTCAACAATAGTATCGACTGGTACATTGCAAAAGGAAGGCTTGGACTCCGCCATCAGAAAGAATTCAGGGTTAGATGATAATCACAACAGCTTAATTCGATATGTCTAGACAAACCTGGGCTAGCGGAGAGTTAGTTAGGTTTAACTTGAATCCCGGAGAAAAAGGGATAGAAGAGACTTGGGCTGTCATGTAGTAACACCCGAAGATTAATTGGGCTTTACAAGGCCTAATAATTAAGTACGGAACTACTAATAAAACAAAGTATTTTGGCAAACTTGAAGACGGAATTAAAGTCTTAAGCTAGAGTCAAAATCTAGTCACAAAGATACTGTCTCCAGAATAAATTACAGAAAAGCTTGTTGCAAATATTAAGGCTGAGCATGGGTGAAAAAAGATTTGAACGTGGCCCACTAAGCCAGAATTTCATCTCGTTTGAGGCTGTTCCTTTGTAGATCAGCACGAGCAACAGAAGCCTGGGCAGAGACACCTCTCCCTTCATCTGAAAGGTGTTTGAAATCCTGGGTATATCGATCCTTTTTTGTTAAGAGAATATTCCTTTTGGATCGAAGTTGATCCAGTCGAAGGAGAAGCTTTTCTTCTTCTTGATCGATTGCAAAGAGTTCTGACTTCAAAGTCAACAGATCATCATGCACTGTTGTCAGCTTGGTAGAAATCCCAGAAAGTTGATCAATCAGCTTCCGCTTTTGGCTAATTTCTTCCTCGTGATATCGGAATAAACTGATGGTATCATCTAGCGAGGATGAAAAATTTTCCAGCACTATCTGCTCTTTGAGAGGGAACACGTGCCTTTGGACTAGCTTATTGACACAGTCCACAAAAGTTGCAGGTCCCTCCGTTACTATTTGATCAAAAGGAGCTTTTAGATAGTTGAAAAACTTATTGATTTCTTCCTGAGTCTCGTTACTAAACTGAGCAAACATACGAGGAGTTCTCGATTCAGGAATTTGAGTTAGGGATAGAAAAGCTTGCGAAGCAGATTTGACTTCATCCGGTAGTCGATCTAAATCTTCACTTGATGACTTGGTTTGAAATGAACTGTTTTCCTTGGCAAAAGATTCATCCACTCTATTTACTGATTGTGGAGATGCCATAAGGTGGGTTGCCACAGTAATAGTTTTGAGAAAGGGCTGAGGAGATAACACCTTGCCATTTGGATTCCCAAGACTAGAAGCAACATCTTTTGTGTCCATGATGATGGGTTGGCTAGGAAAGTTAACCGTCAAGGCATCTTGGCGTTCTTCCATGCCTACAAAGGTTATGGAAAAAGTTTATTTTATAATGCTAAATAGGTCTTGAATTCTCATATAGAAACAATCATACCTTCAGATATAGGTACAGCCTTTGTTCGAGCTCCCAAAGAATTTGGTGAATCACCTGTTGGTCGGTTGGGAGTTGGACTCAGGATCACTTGTTTCCCAAGATCTGGCAATACTAGTTCATCTGTGGGAAAAGCCAAATCATTTTGCATGTGTTCAGCAGTGTTTGATATGTCTTTTCCCAGCAAAGGATTGTCAAACTGCTCATTTGTAGAGATTTGATCTATAGAAACAGGCTCTGGAGTGTTGGTTGCATGCATTAGCTTCTCAGTGTCCTGAGTCAAAAGATCAAAGGATGTAGTGTCCTGGTAGACAAAGGAATCAATTTCCTTCTCAGTGACATCAGTCTCTTTTTGAGATGAAGCAGTTTTCTGGATTTTGGAAGACCTTGAGGTATCTTCTTCTTCTTCTTCTTCAAATGCATTCACGATTTGTGTTCTTTTGGTTTTCTAAAAACAGAAGAACACAAAGAGTGTTAGTAAAGATATCGGCAAAGTAATAAATAAATAAAAAAGTTACCTTGGAAAGGCTTTTCTTTACAACCAAGGAGTCGGTCAGCCTGTCTAATTTTTACTTTGCAAGAGGTCCTGAAGGACTAGTTTGTGCTGGCCCCTTCTTAGGCTTATCAGAAATGGTAGACCTTTTGGACCTAGTTTGAATTCGACCAGTCGATGCAGCTTTTTGGGGTGATTTGGTGTGCTCATTTGCTGTTATTGACGTCTTTGAAGTTATCTTTCCTTTCCTCTTGTAGTTCTTCTCATTGGGGACTGAGGATATAGGAATGACGTCTTCTGCATGAGGAATATTGGCTTTTGAGCCATCCTCAGATGTTTGAGCTACTGCATCTAAGAAGGAAAGAATGTAAGAAAAAAATAGGCAGAAATAAGCTCAAGAATATTTTATACAAGTATACCTGCTTTGTCCTGTAAGGCTTTGAATTTTGGGTCAAACCTGTACAAACAATCTTGAAGGGGGAAGGTGAAATAAATCGCTCTCATGATAGACCACCAATTATCAAAAGAGGAAGTAGTCCCAGTGACAGCTTTGAAATCTTGTAGCTGAAATTCATGAACCCTTTGGTGGAAGTTGTTCACCATTGAAGTAATGATTTTTGTATCTTTCAACTTGAGAGAAGGTCTATTTGGAGCCATTTCAATAATTTCTGGATGAATAAAAGGCATGGGGATACCTTGAATTAACCCAAACTGTCTAGCAAATTGACAAGGGGAATAGCTCTCAAAACTACAATTCCCAAAATGGGTGTTATTCAAACCAAAACCAACTGGGATGAGCCTTGGAATAAGGATGCTTGCCCAAAAGACTCGTTTGTCTTCTGCACAGTTGGTCAAAGATGAGACAGATGGAGATGTCTTGTCTTCAAAATACTGTTTTACATCTTTTGATGCATACTCAAACTGACTGAAAGGGGTAAATACAGGCCAGTTCTCCTTCTTATCTTCATAGAAAAATGCAAAATACCTTTGAAAGGATGAATCTTCTTTGTAGGTTTCAAATCCTAAGAGGTATTCAGCATAACTACGACAGGTTTTTCTGTCATCATCAGTCTTGAGAGCATTCTCTGATTTGGGTTTGATTTGTGGAAAATATGCATAAAGCCAAGCTTGGAAAATCCAAAAGGGACCACCGCAAGAATCCGCTATCTTTTTATCAACAAAAGTGAACATTCCTTTGTAAAGGGTTCCAAGAACAAAGGGAGCTAGAGCTAGTTTCTTGCCTTGTGCCAAACAGATAGCAAGATTGAGGTATTCTTTGGTTACTCTAAAACCAGGGACTGCCAGAAGAAATCTACAAATCCAAAACAAATAAAAGGCAATTTTCTCATTGAGAGAAGGTGTAGCAGATGCTCTTGGCATAAAATATGTATCCAGCCAAGTCGAAAAACTGAGCCCTCTGTTTGTCGTTAAAACAAAAGGGGGGTCGTAAGCATCAGGAGTTAGCAATGCATTCACATCTAGGCCTACCGACGGAAGGCCTGTTAGGTGTACAATATCTAAAATGGTTGGAGATACTAGTCCGCTTGACAGAATCAAAGTATTAGAGGATTTTGACCAAAAACAAGCAGCGGCGGCTAGTAAGTTAGGGTTAAACTCTAAAGGGTATTGAGAGAGTTCAATAGTTTCACGAATACCCATCTTCTTCCAGTCCTCATATACAAATTTGGTCATGCGATTTACCCAAAGAACCCAATTTGGTTCAACGGTGGACGGCCAAGACCGGAGAAATGAGCCTCTATCCCATCCCGACCACTCAAGGGATGGTCGTTGTAGAAGGAGAGGATCACATTCCATTACGGGATAAATAGTTGGGAACCCATCTGGAACCACTAAAGGGAAAACGGGTCCCAAAATGTGATTTGAACTCTGTTCCTCCCTAATAAAAATTTGAGAATTATGACTTGCCTGATCTCTGAAATGATCTGGGAAGCGAGGAACTTCAGCTTCTTCTGGTGTTGCAGTTGAAGTTTCGGAGAGTGATTTGAAAGACTTAGATCTTGGAGCCATGTCTGGTTGATTCGTTCACTGCAGATGATTTTGGTGCCCTAAATTTTGAACTGCTACGCTATATATAGACGATGAGTTTGGATATATTTACCAGAGTTAATTTTTAAACTCAGGGAGGTAAATAGGGGGCATTGTTTGCACCACTATTGAGCAGTTTAAAGTTATACTTACTACAGATGGCAAGAAAGGACTAAGGACACGTGGAGAAGGATCAAACAATGGACTAGTCCAACAGGTCGAATTGACACAGGATTGTAGTCATGGACGCGTGGCAAGTTGACAATGATTCGAGAAACCCGCAATTGGATTATGACAAAGGCAGTTGAAAGGAGAGGTACAAGGGAAAGTGTTACTAGTAACTACTACTTCGTTCAAAGCGTGGGACAAGCAAAGGAAGACAAAGATAACTGCTCGATTTGAATTCAAGAAGAGAAGAAGTTTAGAACCCCCAAATCAATCGCCACAAGGCTTCTATTTTTTCTGTCCTTAGGAGTAGTTTACAACTTATAATCATTCATTCGACTGTATCTTATTTGTCGATTGTACTTCTACCTTGAAGAGTAATAAAGTCCATTTGTTTCTCTTCTTTTATTTTTCACTCACTTCACTACGTTTGCTTCCAAAAAAGTCCTGAAAACAGCAAAGAACCAAACTCCACCACCACAAACAACCACATTCCAGCACATTCACATTGTCAATCCAATCGACTAGATCAAACCGTAAATTAGATTAACACATTCATGCAGTTGTATCGCGTAGCTTTCAAATTGGTTTTTTTTGCTTTTTTTTTTTTTTTTTTTTTTTTGGGGCTTGTTTATTGTTTTTGTTGTTGTTTGTTATTGTTCTCCTGCAGGTATCCAAGACTTTTACTGTGCGTGACTAGCCTTTGGATACATCGGGGCTTACTACTAAGGCATCTTGGAAGTCTTCAAGATGCAAAGTACCAATTTTGGGTCAGTTTCACTTAATACATGACGTAAAATTTCTATTTGACTAAGAATGTTGTGCATAGTCGATTTTTTTTCGACTGGTATACTTACGGTATACTTAGTTTTATATAATATATATAGCAATAGGACAACTTTTGAGGCATCTTGTTATTCTTCTTGGTGAGCACTTAACACTTATCTCGTGCTATTGGTAGGCTATCCGGGAAGGGAGGGAAAACTAAGTTTGCCATTGAGAACTCTACAAAGACTCGGATTGTGATTGCAGACAGCAAGATTCATATATTGAGCTCTTACATAACATCAAAAATGTAGCCTTATTTTAGGGTCTCCAGCTGGGAAGGTGTATTCAAACTAAGAGCAGTTACTGTCAGATTGGCTGAAAGGTTTTGATCTTCATATTCGCCATTGTTTGGGGCTCCGTCCCTGATTTTACATTTCATACTTGCTGTACTACTATAGTTTGCCAGAGACGTGTGCTTGATTTGATTTCTGCTTCCTACATGCATCAACAGTCAAGTTGGCTCTGGGTGCAAATTAGTTTGTTAATCTATGTATTCAGGTGGGTTTTGGCATTTGAACCTTGCTTGTCGAACTGGGTGATGGCGTTCAGTATTTTCGGTTTCCTTGAAATACCTTGCGATTAGAATTCCGTAGCTTGAGGTTAATATCATGATTTGAAATTGGTGGTTTTTGGTATAAATATAGTACCGCCTACTTTCTTCTCTTTTGTTCGTGGAAGTCTGTACCGTGCTACTCCAATATACTTCAACACGCGAAAGCGCGAAAACATCAATCTGAAATGCTTAGACGGTGGATATACTGGGGAGTGGAGACAATCTTTCCCCTTAAATCTCTCTCGGCACCTTTTCTCCTTTCAGTGTGGTGTGATTCTGATTGGAAAATTGACATAGAACATTGATCAGACAGGCATAGGGAAGATTGCTGCAAAGACGCTAAGCAAATGAACGTGGCTGGAAATATACCGTCCAGCTTTGGAACGAGTTTGTAGCGATCCTTGATTAGCAACTTCTCCTTATCTCAAATGAATATACCTACGACGAACTTTACCCCAAAAATGTGCAGAAATCATCCACTAAGTATTGTTTTAAAGGTAACACGAATACAAAACATCAAAAAACTGAGGCGTTACAATCACAAGGCTCATGTGCTGCTTTAAAATCACAAGGCTCATGTGCTGCTTTAAATTCGCTTGGTGGTTTGTCATTTCAATTGATGTTTCAATGTCTATTAATACTGAATCGTGGCTGACTATTGATTTTGAATGTTACCATCCCCGGAATGAGGTGAATAAACAAGGCTTGCTTTAATCCTCTGGCCAGATGAACGTAAATCTGAGCAAAAAGAGAAAAATGAAGAACAAGAAATCCAAAGAAACGGGCTATCCTTAATTTTAATGGACATTCAAATACATCCCACTTTGTGAGCATCACTGACACATTCAAACATTTCATCTCTTGTGAAATGTTCATATGAATAAGTTTAAGCTGTGGAAATTAACTTCGGTCCCACAAAACTCAAATAAATCCATCTTCAGCCCCCAAAAAGATACCCTGCCGCTTGATCTTCATTACCATTACAAAAATTTAGAGCCTGTATTACAGCCTCTCTTCCAAACCCTAGCTCAACAAGTCTAGTGACCTTCGCTTCAAATTCTGGACCCTGAAGATGAACAGCCTGTCAGTGCTCATAAATCATAAACCCAATCAACTTGGTAAGATTACCGCATAGTCACAGGGTCAACGGCCGACCATCAGTGGAATGATGAAATTCATGTAGGATGGGTTGTGATGACAGGGTAAAGAAGACAGTAACCATATATACATACTTGTGGAAAACCCTTGTTTCCTTTTTCTGTAAAATTCTAAGTAAAAGAAGGAAGAGAAGCACAAGAAGAAAAACAAATGTAGCCAATATACAACAAAAGAATCCAACTTTGAATGTACTTTCTTAAAGAAACAAGAAGCAAGTTCAAATGGTTTGTGATCGTAAACTACCTGTGACAAGTTACGCGCACCACCTGCAGGCCAAGATAAAGATTGGAAGAACAAGTTAATTTCCCTTACAATTAAACAGAACAATAAAAATATAATTTGCATATTGAGCAAGGATGAACAACAACAATAAATTACCCAAAAAAAAGGATGAACAACAATAAGAGAGAAAGGATCCAACTCTGGCTTTTAGAACACCAGTCTCTTAAAAGGACAAATCATCAAGGTACTATATTTAGATTAAGGACAGACTCCACACAGAATCTTTGTCTTCACCAATGTCCAACAAGTTGAACCGCCAACCCTGTTGTTCCCTAGGTAAGCCCAAAAACTCATACACCCACAATCACCCAGAGACCAAGTATTTACGTGGTTTTCCAAAATCAATTACATCCACCAGAGAGAGAGTTCCACTATGTGAAGTAGAGAGTGCAATGTTGTGAAACAGATAGTCAAAGCCTAACACCAAACGAGCCCCAGCTCAAGGATAGTCACTCAGTATTTTTTCTCTCACAAGTGTTTACTCACAGCCTCAACACCGGAGGTGGAGCCTCATGGCTCTCACTCACTCTCTATTTCTTCATCTCTGCTCTCTTACTCTCCACCTTGCATACCCATAATACATGTATTATGCATATATAGGAAGTTGAGGGAGGAAACTCCAAGAGCCGTTAATGCTTGTTCATGCGTGAGATGCCAAGAGTTTCCAATGGCAGCTCCAGCCAATCTAAGCCTTAACTCATAGCCAGTCTCGATATCATAGATAACATTATCCCCATCCAACCAATCACTTGGGTGAATTCCAACAGACCCAACTGTACAAGGGGCTGATCAATCCCAATGATTCAACTCCCCAGGGTGGCGGGGTCACAATTTGATTGTGATGGCAACATGTCATTAGTGCATATCACAGTAATCATTTATTTTTATTTTTTTGATAAGTAAATAAATATATTAGAAAGAATGCATTAAGGGAATGCCACCCGTATACAAAAAGAGGCCACATGACAAAAAGGCCCTATACACTTCCATGCGAAAGGAAAAGCTCAAACCAATCTAAGAATTGGTCAAGAGATGGAATTGGAATGCCCAAATGCCAGTATTTATTACTGCCAGAAATGCCTGTATATTGAATCATTGCAAACTAAAGAATACTTCTCTAAATCTTCGAAAAATTCCTTCCCTCTCATCTTTAACTTTATTAATACATGTTTTTTAAACAGCAAAGGAGTCCATAAAAGCTTCTCCAAGTCAACTAGGAAAGAAAGACAATGAAACCTGGTTGGATGGACAAATGATATGTTGGTGAAACCTTAAAAATAGCATGTCCAATCAGAGAAGCGCCTTCTTTCAGACCAGACACTTGAAGGGACAGTTTAACCAGTTCTGAATTTCAGAGACTCAAATCACAAAACAAATACCAAAGTTATTTTTTGCTTTGTTTGTGGTAACAACAAAAATCCTGATTCACCTGTTGCATAGGGAGTGGAAGACCATCACGGTCTCCCTCGAAAGAAAGCAAGAAACAAACCATCTTGAGACCAGACCCATACCCATTTATCAAACATCGAACAAGAAGCCATTCCCAATGGTTCTTGCAAATTTAATGAAACAAGAAGTTTGAAGGGAGAACTTCGGAGTCGAGTTTTACCAGAGAAATCAAATAAACATTCTACAGGTCAACTGGCCAGAAGGATCAACTTCTTAAAGCCTTGGTCTTGTCATCATAAACTGATGAAGACCATATACAGAACTCAAGAGTATATGATGTTTGCATATTCAACTTTTGACTGTATAGTTACAGAAATTTTGCTGAAACAAAGCAGAGCATCATTATTCCTGTTAAAGCATGCACGCTAAATAATTTTATGTCTTGGAAGTTGGAATGAACCAGGAAACTGACCTCCAGTTTGCGCATTGCTATTTTCTCTTGATCCAGATGCAGCCTGAAGAATCACAGGGTAAAAACTCAAAAATCGTGTTAAAGCACAGATGGAAATCCACAACAATTCCTAAACTACATAACTAAGAAGCACGAACGTAGACACGGTATACGGACACAACACGACACGGACACGTCATTTCTCCGGAAATTAGGACACGGACATGTAGGGGACACGTCAAGTGTAAAGTGTATTTGTATTATAGAGATATGTTATGATTTCATAATTTGGATAAACGTCGAAGACATTTTAATGTGTCCTGAGCATGTCCCAAGAGTGTTGCCAACATGTTTAGATTATCCACAATGTGTCTAAGTAAAAGAAATACAATAAAAACATTGGACAACTTTCTAGGCATGTCCAATATTTGTCCGGAGAGTGTTGTCTCATGTCCGTGCCCGCCACGTATTGGATACGGATACGTGTGGCCGGTAGACGAGTCCGTGCTTCTTAGCTACATAGCATGCAATACTCACATCGGTTCTTAACTTTCAACTAGGGCAAAATGGAGAAAGATGAGATATAGAGTGGGCACTATGAATCACCAAAGATCATTGTGTAACGACGAATTATGCAATAGAAGATGTGCCAAAGTGAACAAATCTACTTTATATAGAAACTTCAAAAACCATCCCTTCAAACTCATGCTCAAGTTTTTAAATTTCTGGTTTCATATACCGTTCATGTCACATATAACCAAAGTCTGAGAGTAATGCAAACTAGGAAAAGTACATGCAATGACAATACCATTTTCTTATTTAAAAAAATGAGCATTTAAATTGATAGAGAAAATAACAACTGAAAAGAACATGGAACATATACTAATCCATCTGGCAATATCTTTGTTACAAGGGATAGGTTTAGTGAAATCAATAGTATCATTACTTGGGCTCCTGAGCTTGAGGCTTGCTTCAATTTCCGCTCTTCATCTAGATATTGAGATGGAATGTCTTTTTCTGAAATGAGGAAAAAAATAGATTTTACCCAAAAAAATAGTAGTCCGTAAATCACAGAAAAAATCAAGCATTAAGCGGAAAGTTATCTACTTGTAAAGAAGTGAATAACCCCAGTAGCTCATCAACTGTGGAATCACAAAACCAACCTTGCAAAAAGGGTACTGAAACCTCTCCTCCACCAAGTCTCAATACATTGTCCTTCAGATCAATTATGCACTGCAACCAGTTGCTTTTTGTCACGAATTTCCACATTGTACTGGGTTTATTAACTTGAGAAGCTTCAAATATTTTGTTACCTGGTGCTTACGAAGCATATCCAGGCCGAAAAGGAAATCCATATTTGGAGAATCCAGTACCAAGAAGGAACAAGGGTAAAATACGTTTCCAATCTAAACAATTATCATGGAAAAGATGAAATGTTAGCAAATAAGCTTACAATGGAACGAAAGAGATGCATAAAACATTTTATCTTTCAGTCAAAGAAGTAGAAAAGCAGCTCACAGATCACATCAAACTATTCATATACACGAGGCAAGCATACACAAGCAAACATAGACCGCAAAATGATCAGAAAATCAGAGGCTACAACGCTAGTTTCATGGTATGTGCATTACCTTGATTGGAGCAACATGTATCCGTCCTAGTATCTCTGATTGACCAACCCCATGAGCAATGCCCTTATAACGTTGATCTAAGAGCCTCAACAATCTGAAAGAGGATATAACAGCAATCAAAAAAGCTTCCTTAAACAAGATCTTAAATAGAATTTAGTATACAAGGCTTGTAGAGGTGCTCTGTACTGAATTCTTCAGCTGCAACTTCATGTTCTCTCTACGTGCAATGGGGTAGCCTTTTAACAAAACAAGGTCACCTATCGAAACTGTTGGTTTATGATTCAAGTAGGGTTACTTTCCACATTTCCATTCTTTGCGGCGTTGGAATATTTTTCACCAGAGGATTGCATAAATGACTGTGGCCCTGGATTAAGCGCAAACGTGAAGATCCTATGACCGTTGCTATGAGTTGAGGGAAGCAATACATAAGCACCAAGGCCATAGCTTGACAAAAATCAGGTTGCCAGGGATCAACCAAGTATAGTGTGTTAAACCATGACTTGAACGTCTGACTCCACGTTACCAAGTCACGTACGTTGCACGGCATAATGCATTCTACAGAAATAGAAAAATCTCTTCCAAGTTCCGACAAAATAAATGTATATCAATTCAAACTTCCCCTATTGACTTCATCTATTTTTATATGAAATCACTCAGATATCATCATAGAAATCACACGAATTTGCACATCAGATCAAACCCCTACCACAAGCTAAAGTGCTAAACAAACTACAAGTAGATCTACGGGGTTAATCTGATAGTCCTTAGGTAATGACCACAACCCTTAGATAGGTTCATTTACGCAGTTGAAAAAGCCAAAGTTAATCATTCATATAGCTGCCACTTTATCTTCATAATTGGTGATCCATATCCACGCCACATTGTCATTCTTTTCTTAATCATCAATTGATTACAACCCACCTAACTTACTGAAAATTGATCTGAGAACTATCGGCTAATGCGAAGACCAGGGAATGGATCAGTTGCTCATTTAGATTTGTGGTACAGAAAAACAGAATTCCAGCATAATTTAAACAATTGTCTGCATGTACAAGAAGTACACGAACACTAGATATTCTTTAACTCAATCGTGTTGGATTACCAACTTTCTATCTGCGGTATAGAATAACCACTGGCACTGCTAATATGAAGCAAGACGTAATAGTTGTTCCAGAAATATAATAGCACATACCCACAGCGCTCAGCGCAGCTTTTAGATATGATTGTCGACTGAGCTCCACTATCAACAAATGCCTGAAAGGAAGTGAAGCAAAAATTTCTTAGTCGTTTTAAAGCAATGGGGCAGGATTTCAAGATTAAAGCACCGAGATATACTACTCAAAGTGGCTGACTCAAATTTCTAAACGTCTACTACAGTTGCTCATTGAATTGTGGAGGACACAATACATGGCAGATTTTCGACAACTATATTTAAAAAAAATTAAAGCATGTTTGGGAAAGAAATGAATGTTTAAAGTTCAGCGAGCAATAAATGAAACCCAGTACTGTCACTGCATGTAAAGTCCAAGACAAGAGAAACGGTAAACCAAATAAAGCATGGAGGAAACCATGGCATTTTTTGTCACTACCTTCAACGGGACACCATTGACTTCCATATCAACATACAACATCACCTGACAAGTTGAATTTTTGTGATATTTCAATTACCAAGAACACAAAGAATTACAGTTTTTACAAGTAGGCACTGCGGCACTCAATTATACATACCACCCTAGCAAAACCTTCAGGATTGTGTTCTAGAGCAGCTGCCCAGTTCTCATCAATACCTTTCTGCAAACCATACAGCAACAATAAAATGATCCTATGAGCAAGTATACAGAGAAAGATAGGGCAATATATTAGGGGGAAAATAAACAATAACAGAATAAGTGGCGAACTTATTTTGTAACGGGTGCCTATCACTGTTGGGGTTAGAGAGATGTGCTCATGGACAGTGCCCCTAGACTACCAAATGAATCAACAAACATATCATGATTTGGCATTCATCGCAAGTAAAAAATAAGGGCCTACCCTCTATTTTTAGTGATTGACTAGCCCTTGTAGTGCACACAAGACCAAAAACCTTCCAAACAGTCTTAACATAGAAGGCCAAACTAAAGAAAATATTTCAGAGAATGGGTTCACAAACATGCATAATAGTGCATTTACTATTTGTCAAAAGAAAAATGGTGAAAGTGCAGATAGCATCAACTAGCCACTTTTGCATGACAAGTGCTGTGAAAAGAAACAGCTGGTTTTCGTATCTTCTCGTTTAAACTTTGTAACAAGCTCAAAATCACATGCAGAAACAAACAAGAGCAAATGTTGGAGTTTTCTAGCATTTCCCGCACATAAATCACACTAAATCGGACAGATATTTCCCCGAAATTACAATCCAACTAACCTGACGAATAGCAGCTTCGATTTTCTTCTGTGCTTCAACATCAAAAGGATCTGCATGGAGGAGTGCCTGTGTTGCAAAATAAAGAGAACAAGGGTGAATAAGCTGCATGTATCATAATTAACCTTTAAACCAAGGAATTTCTACAGCAATGACGAGTTCTAAATCACAGTAAGTAGTTGGTGCAATTTCATTCGATCTAGTAAGGAATTTCATGTTTTCACAACAAAAGCCACATCTAAATCATAGTACATTCACATGCATGACGGTACCATTACGAAATCAGAAAGGAGAAGGATGGATATACAGATGGAACACCAAGAAAAACAACCACCACAGCACAGTGTCACAACTCAAACATTTTGACAAACACCTAGCATGCATCCCACCAACGGAAATTTTTCTGGAACTACCTAGAGTGTCCTATAGCAATGCGGAAGCCTAGAGGCTTCTAGAGAACTTCTAGAACCATCCCCTATAATAATCTAGATTGTTGTACATAATTCTAGACTCGTATAGATATTTGTAGGGAATTCGGGGTAGAATAGTTGGGAAGCTTATAAAGAAAGTTCTAGACTTCTCCTTTGGTGTATAAATAGGTGAGGAAGCTTTGTAATTCAAGTTCATAGTGAAAACTCTTTCTCTCTCTGCAAACTTCTCACTCTCGTACTCTTTCATCTTTTGGCTTAGTGCAAGCAAAGGCAGGCATAGCATCTAAGGCCGCACGGTTGGCTTAGAAATTCTAAGGCTGTAACAACAGGCAGGGACATAAATATAACTACGAACCATTTGTGGAGAATTTGCAACCATGAAAACATAATACCAAAAAGACGCACCCTTGTTTAGAAGACGCAAGTGGGGTGGTAGCCCAGAAGTAGGCTCCATAGCGGTTCAAAAGACACATACCTCTATGAAGAAATGGTAAGAAGTCACACTAATAACAAATCAAAGTACCGTTCCAAACATTCCCATTATGAGGTTAAAACAGACACTGATTTCAATAAAAGTTATGGAGGATTAACAAGCAACAACAACTGGGGAAGGAAAATCAACATTACTTACTAGCTCCTCGTCCTGTTGACGTTGTAACACAGATTTTTGGTGGTGACGCTGCCGTAAAACCTCCTGCAGTCTATTGAGATCATTTCCAAGAAGAACTTGAGCTAATTCAGGATCAGCCTGAAATTCAATAATAACAATTGTACATAAACAAACTTATGAGGTGGATCAGCCTGTAATTCAATAATAACAATTGTACAGTAAACAAACTTATTAGGTAAAGAACAACTTAAGTGCATACCAAGACAACGCAATAAAGTAACTTAACTCATATGCTCTAAGCTACAATAAAAATTAGAGCCACAAGAAAATTCTTCACGCCAAATAGATAGCTAATCAAACCTGAAATAGTCGTGCCATCATATTAGAATCCTGTCGTATTTGCCGCTGGAAGGCTGCAGGGTTTACAGCAGACCCATCTGGGTTGAAGCCTAAGTCATTAGTCGCCGCACTGAATCAATTCACGTCACTTCAGTTAGCAAACAAAGCACATTGATTCCATCAAAATAAAATGAATAAAAAAATTGGTGGTAAGCTTCAAAAGCTAGGTCTTCATAAACTATGAAAGCACTAAGCAGGACAACATCCGTCAAAACATGGGATTCACATCACTATTAAGGTTTTAACCACATTTTATATCGATGACGCGATACTCCGCTGACCTATGTGTTGGCAAGGGCCAAACAACAAATCATCACTGAAAAATTGGGTGCTATTACTTGACCTACAATAGTCATGACTGCTCTGCTAATTCCCAACGAATAGTCTTTCCTGTAATAGACCTACATCATGACTGTTCTGCTAATTCCCAACGAATAGTCTTTCCTGCAGTTCGACGTCCTGCTAATAATAGAAATCCCTTACCGCAAACAGGATAAAAGAAACTTATTATATACTTAGCATTTAATCCTACTTTATAAAGGCATAGCAAATTCTACCACTCAAATTGTTCCAAACAGCAGCTAAAATGAAACCACTATGTGCATATTATAAGTGTTCATAACTAGCAATATGACATCCATAGAACCCGTCCAGCCCATAAAGACACCTGCTTTACCAATTCCAAAAGTTCTTCCCTACTGGTAAGTACCAATTCCAAAAGGGGTCCCTCACCATAAGGCATAAACCACATAGAAAAGCATTTTGTTTTTGACATATTTTAGGATAACTTACCTTACCCTAATCCCAACCCAAGCCAGCAACAAGAATATCAACAATTACATGCAGCTACACAACCATTCACATATACAAGCTATGGAATAGTGCAAAAGGGCATACCTTGAAGTAGCAAGTGAGACCATCATGACTAAATCCCCATCATTAACACCAACAGCACTCAGTTTCTCAGCATTCCGAATCTCCTTTCCGTTTAACAGCAGCTGCTGTTGCTGGAGCGGCACTTGTGTCTGCTCGCATAACAGACAATACATATATTATCTATTATGCTGGAAACACCTCTTTTTCCGTGTGAACGTCATTTTTTACTCAGGTTTACATTTTAGTTTCCTAGACTATTCCTTTAACCACCTAAACTATCAAGGGAACACTCCTTTCGGTTTGGTAAAAACGTCAGTTAGGCTGGCACACACTTTCTTCCCAAATTACCACTTTAACTACCTACAAAACTAGCATGAAGAGAAAAAAATACCAGATTTCTTCTCCCCACTTTTCTACTTTCACAACCCATAGTTCACTCCAGATTAACCTCAATTCAATAGTTTTCCCTTTCCATCTGCCGCGTAACACAATTACACACGAATCGCATGTGCCTGGCCCAGTGTGCGTTTGTATGTATGTGTGTGTATATTTTAAGAGAGAGAGAGAGAGAGAGGTGTAAGAAGGGCTGTCGATCTCACCTCAACCTCAAGTAGAGCTTTCAAGTTCTCGACCTGCCAATGAGGTCAAAGCAAGTCATTAATTCTAACTACCTAGAATCCAGGATGCCGTTTGAAAAAGTAGTGATTTTTTATATTTCTTTTTTGGCTAAGAAAATAAAAAGTAGTAATTTTGAGAGGAACGAGAAGAAGTAGAAGAGAGAGAGGGTGGGGTGGGGATTACAGATTCGTCGCGATCGACATCTAAGGTGACGATCTGCTCGTCCGCAGTCATTACAGTGATCTTCATCTCCTCCTCCTCCTGTTTTTCGATTCGAATTGTACGAGTTCGATTCAGATTCCTTGGAATTATGCGCCTCCTACTTGGGGAACGGGGGATATGTCTTTCGCTGCGCTGTGGTGGGGTTTTTGCGTGAAAGGGGTCTCTTTTCTTCTCTCCTCTCCTCTCCTCTCCTATGTCTGCTTGGCTTACTCCCGAAGTATGCTATCGATTGTGACGATACCCGACACTGGATATATAAAAAAAAATTCATGTGGGGCTGTACACACTAGCGTACCCCTCTCTTTTTTTTTTTTTTTTCCTATGTACCTATATGTATACACTTCTAAATGAAGGGTCAGTTCGCTATGTGCTAACTGTTTTTCGAGTTTTTTCTTATTTTGTTACTTTGCAAAAAAAAAAAATTGCATTTGTTAATTTTGTGCCAATGGGTTTTTTTGGATTTTATCTTGGATATTTTTAAAAATATTTGGATAAACGTCATGATTTTTTACTTTTTCGATTATTCTTAGCAAGACGAATCAATACTTCACAAAATTTGGAGCAAAATTAAGATACGTGAAAAAAAAATTTGAATAAGAGCAGAACGAGAAAAGACTCAAAAAACTTAGCGGAACTTAGCCTGAGCATCCCCAATCTTACTCAATTTTCTACCCAAATTTAAAATAAAAGCTTCATTTGATATGGACCACTCCAATGGGCAAAGTTAAATTTAAGCATAAAAGCTTCATGGTATAGTCGTAAATTTGAGAGGGAGGAAATACCCTCCAAAAATTTGAGTATGTATTTGAGTGTTCGTTTATTTGGTGAAAAATTTAAGTAGTAAAACTTAAGTGTTGATATGGGTTTGAGCCAAGGACTGGAGCAGTTTTTTTGGGGTTTTACCCAGATATTGGTTCTGAATTTAAAATTGAGTACGGATTGAAGATGGTCCAATAGATGTCAAAATACCATTTAGACAACAAAGTTTTAAGGAAAATGAGTTATCTTAAATAGCGGGTATTTTTGTTCACGCAATGCATTTGCAAATTGTATACTATGCAAAAGGGGAGAAATGGGAAGAGAATTCATTGGCACGCCTAGTGAGACCTCATGGTTTTAAGGGGAGATCACGCCAAGTCATTCGCATGTCAATTCTTTACCTTGAATTGAACGTTGAGATTTAGATCATGAAGATGAAATCCGTTGTTCCAAAGAGGAGCTTGATAGGCTTGAAGTTGAGATCTATCTTTTTGATTAGTTGGATCACGAATGATGGAAAAATAACCTCGATGAGTGCTTCTACTGATATCGACATTGAGAATGTACCATCCATATCTTTCCAAGGTTTTTGTAAATTTTAAGATCTTCGCCGGTTTTCTCACTGCTGACATGACATGACATGACATACATACATATTCATAATTCGAGATTCCGAATATTTCGAACTCGTTTAAATTTTATCCAATCACACAAGACGTACATTAGACGCATGGAGAGAGAGGGAGAGAGAGAGAGATTATTGGACGCCTGCTCACATTCTCCATTGACCACAAGTTGCAAAGCAAAAAAATCAGTGTTATATCCAAATCAAAACTTGAAAACCGATCACCTAAAAATCCTCAAACTCAAAGGTTGAATATACCACATGAACTGGTTCTTGATTCTTGGATTACCGGGCCCACAAACAACACATTCCAAATGCCTTTTGTGTGAGTGTGTGGTGGCTATTGCTTTATCATTCTTAAAGGTACATTAAATTGGCCTCTTTCCATTGCTCCTTTGCCCCTCAATTACCTCAACAATCTTCCTTATTTGTAGATGCTCGATTTTAATAAAAATCGAGCTTTTTCATGCAAATTTTCTTTCTTTCTACTTTCTATCTTTCTACCAATCCACTCACTTTACTTTTTATCGATCAATCAAAGATTCAAATTAACCGTAATTGTACACATCACGCCAACTAATTTCCTATTGACAATAAAAACCCCATCAATTGCTTAATGGTAGAAAGGCGAATAGAATCCCTATAAAAGATGTCTATTTACTAGTCCCCATCTTATCTAGATTAATAATAGTACTAATCTAAAATAAAATAAATAAATAAACAAACTTGATCAATATCTAATACTATCAAGAATCAGATTTTTCTTCTTTTCCTGGGGAAGATCCAAATTACATATCAATCAAGAAACAAAATACGTAAAAGGAAAAAAGGCAACAGAAAAGGAAAATCTTTACAAACCCTTACAAGGGAGGAGAGGCTGTGAAACCCAAGAAGGGTCTTCCATGGGAAGAAGAGAAAGTGGCGTTGTTGATACCAATTGGATCAGAGTAATGCAATGTATCCTTCACCTTGTGAAACCCACTCTTGAAAACTCCAAAACCAAACAAAATCCCTATCGCGATCACCACCAGGATCACGCAAGTGCACAACATACACACCTTACCTGCACAACACATCCTTCTCTCTCTCTCTCTCGCGCGCGCGCGCTTTCTCTCTGTATATGTAGTTTTATCTCTACATGGGAATAGATCAGCTCTGAAAATTGTTCAATGGGTATTGAGATTTTGAAGATAAGCGATTTAAGCGTTGTCGATAGAATAGCAAGGAAGAATGAAAAGATTGTAGTTGTAGGGTTGGAATTCTTTCTTTTTATTCCGTAAGAGACATTAAAAGGGGTTATAACGCTTTTTTTCTGAAAACGAAATGTGATTCAATCGACGGCTGGATCCAACGGATTTTGATACCATGCTCATCTGGCTCATTTTGATGGGCTCTTTTCTTTATGAGAAAGACACCCAAATCGCTGATTTTATTTATCAATTTTTTCTTTCTTTTTCTTTTTTTTTTTGGGGGGGTGTACAAGAGGAGTTTTTTTTTTTTTTTTGATCCACTACAAGAGGAGTTGATTAAAGGTGTAATCTGAACGTAATGTTGATATAGGAAATGTGATACAGGCAATGACTTGGCATCGTGTCATATTGTGTTCACGTCGTGTCATTTCGTATTCGCGTTAGAATTCTCTCAACTCTAATTCGATTTGTTTAGCTTTTTGTGTTATCGTGTCGTGTCATATTCTTGTTCCGTGTCAGAAATAAACGACCTTAACCCATTATCTTTGTGTCCGTTTTGTATCGTGTCATCAGTTCAATTAATGGGTTGCACTCTGGTTCATGTAGGCAGCATTCCCACCCCGCGTCGTGTTGTATCATATCCGTGTCAGATTTCTCTCAAATCCTAACTTGATTTTTTTAGCTCTTCGTGTTATCATAGCATGTCATATTTGTATTATGTGTCAGAAATAACTAATCATAATCTGCTAACTTCTTTCATGTTGTGTTCTTGAGTTATGTTAAGAAATTCCCACCCCTAGGCAATGTGTACATATGAGAACCCAAGTCTATAGAAAATGACTTGGCCCTTGGCTCACTGGTACATGATTTTAACCCCAAGCCCACATAAAATGAATGGGCCGTGTTTTCTATGCTCTCTTTAGAGGGAGATTGGGCTATGAATAAATCCACCACTTGGTTGCATTTTATGAGGAAGGGGCTTAACGGTTTTACATGCAATTTTCAATGGCCTATATCTCTCAACGTGTATTGTTTAAAATACGTAATACGAATCTTACTTGATAAATTTCAATTATTTCTATAAAACAATGTTTTCAAAAACATAAAAAATAATATACATTGAGAGATATAAACAATTGAAAATTATACGTAAACTCGTATAGGAACAAAATTTTGGGACGGAGGGAGTAGAAGGATTAGCCAAGACATCTGCCAGACTAGCTCTCCCCTCTTGAGGCATTATGGCATTATCACATCTCATTCCACAATGAAAACTATGGATGCAAACAAATCGAACTTATGCGCGAGCAGTTTGATGCTCGCTTCTCTTAGTTAACGAGCTGATTTTGATCAGAATTTTCGGCTTGTTCTAACAAGTTGAACTCGTGCTAGCCGTAGCTCGGCTTATGTGGATATTTCAGCGCATGTCCGAACTCGAGTGCTCAAGTAGTAATTGAGCTCGAATATTTGGGTTCAGTATTAATTTCCTCCCATTTTCTGTTTTGTTTTTTATTTTTAAAAGCCTTCCTCCATCCTCCAATGAATAACAAGTACCAAGTGAGGCCCAATTTGGTAGGTATGATCCAATTTGGCCCATCCTCCTCACGTACATTGACAAGGGGCAACCTTTTATCTCATGAGTGCGAGGGATCATCCAAAAATCATAAAATGGAATCATTACCCTCCACGGAGTCGATACTGTTTTGGAAATTTTTCTTATGTTATTTTTATTAAGAAGAATTTCACGTTTATTAATTTTACATTAAAATTTTGTGAATTATTTATTTATCTTAACGAAAGGAATTGAAAGAGTTAAATTTTTTTTTTACTTTTACCCAATTTTTTAAAAATATTTAAAATAAAACCCAAAAAATTGACTTTTTAAACTTTATCTTAGATATTTTTAAAAAATATTTTGGCGAAATAGCAAAATTAACAAGCGAGAAATAATTCGAATAAAAATAAATCAAGGGGAAAAAACCCAAAAAGATTTGGACAACAAGGCGTTTAAAGGAGAATATCATTAGTCATCCCCATGCCATCATCTTCCCCATTGTTTATGTCTACCGCACACACCTGTTCCAGGGAAGTATTCTTGTACAAAACTGTAGCCTCCATCTGGTTTTTCTTCCTCCACCACTTTCCAAACCCACTTCCCAATCGGATCTAAATCAGCAAACGTCTTCACCATAACCAACCTTTCTCTCTCTACAACCCCCTCCTTTCCTCTCTCTCTCTCTCTCTCTCTCTCTCTCTCTCCATATCAATCTCTACATATACAAATACCCCATCGATCTGTAACAGTCTTACAGTATCGACTTTTCTTGATTTTCTTGTTTAATGGATCCAAACCAACTAGGTGGACCATTCGACACCCACAAGTTCTTCAAAACCCCTACTTCCCAAAACCCTAACACTCCCAATTTGGGTCCTCCTTTTTATGCTTCACCCCCTTCCTCCTATCCTCCGCCCACTGGCCCTTACTCCCAATTCCAACAGTTCCCCCTCCCTCCTTACCCGCAGCAGGATTACCATCACCATCCTCATCACCACCTCGCTAACTTGCACCAGCAGAGATCTGTTTCTTATCCTACACCCCCACTCCAACCCCCGCCCCAACAAAACCCTAACGCCGGGGCTAAGCTCATGGCTTTACTGAGTGCTCCAGCTGCATCTAGTATTGAGATGCCAATGGGTCCAATCCAGCCCACCCCTTCTGGCTCTTCAGAATTCTCAATGCCACTTAATATGCCCATACTGCCCTCGGTTCCTTCCGCGCTTTCCGCGCCCAACGTCATTCCCAATCCGGCTGTTGTGTTTGCTCCTTCAGGGCCTATGCGTATGCCGAGCAGCAAACTGCCGAAAGGGCGTCATTTGATTGGCGATCGCGTCGTGTATGATATTGGTGCTAGGTTAGAAGGTGAGGTCCAGCCGCAGCTGGAAGTCACGCCAATAACTAAGTATATATCGGATCCTGGGCTTGTTTTGGGCCATCAAATCGCTGTCAATAAGACGTATATATGCTATGGACTCAAGATGGGAAATATCCGGGTCCTTAACATAAACACTGCATTGAGATCATTGCTTAAAGGCCTAGCCCAGGTTGGTTGGCATTGAGAAGTATCTGTAAATTATAGTTTTGGCATATTGCACTAAGTGCTAGATTCTGTTGAAGTAAATTGGGTTTCAGTGAATGCCTAAGAATTTGAGATTTTGTGATGTTTGCTTGTATAGTCTATTAACAAAAGTACTCAACATCATACACAACAATATGCACAACATGATGATATGGCAGTATCATTTAATTGGTTACTGTAAAATAGCATTTGATTCTAAAGCCAATGAAATAAAGATACATGAGAATGTTGTGCACATTGTTGTGCAAGACGTTATGTTAGTAGCCAACCGCATGGTATACATGTTGGTTTTGACTTCTGCGGACTGTTGGTAAGATTACATGCAGGTATTAGATTATGATTGTGTGAGTTTATTTGTTTGTTGGCTTGATGCCTTGGGCTTAGTTGTGAGTTCTAGAATGAAGTGTAAAAATGCTTTTGAAATTGTCGGGGTGCTATTATGATTCTATGTACGGAAAGATACCTTGACGGAGGTCCATACTAGCAGCGTCACTATCCAAATTGAACTATTCAACAATAAAACTTCTTTCATGTCAAAGAGAGGGATGACTAAAGAGCCAAGCGTGAAGTTGTTGAGAAGTCCCTGGCAACAGTTTGAGCCAAGAGTGAAGTTGCTCTTGCCCCCATTGTACTTGAGTCACTTGACCTGAACGTTTTAGCTTAAAGTCCATTCTATTATTTTATGTTCCTTAAGTTATATCTTTCGGGAATATGCTTATATATCTGGATAACTTATAGATTGCCTGTACTCTTTTACATGTCAGCCAACATTTGTTTGCCTGAGGGTTTGGGTAAGGATTTCTTTTCTCAAATGGTTTTTTTTTTCTTTTTAAAATGTTTGCTATGTCTCTTTTCTTTTCTAAGTTATCTCTTTATATTGCTGATGTGTATCATCATTATCTCATATTCTCATTTGATACATTAATCAATAGTTCCTTAGCTTCCTTAAGTGGTTTTTTTTTTCCGGATCCATTTATTAGACTTGAAAGTACTTGCCAAACTGTTCGGATCACTATTGGCTTAGTTATTCTATGCATTTCATGATTTTTTTTTTCCAGAGGGTGACGGACATGGCTTTCTTTGCTGAGGATGTTCACCTTTTGGCTAGGTAGCATTTTATAACTTCATTCATCAACTCTTACTTCAAGTTGGGTTTTGGGTTATTCTAATGTGCTTTTGTGCAGTGCAAGTGTAGATGGGCGGGTTTATGTATGGAAGATTACAGAAGGCCCAGATGAAGACGATAAGCCACAGATTACAGGAAAGATAGTCATTGCCATTAAGATAGAAGGAGAAGGCGAATCAGTTCATCCGCGAGTTTGTTGGCACTGTCACAAACAAGTATGCACTTTTTAATCTCTGATACCTAGTTGCGGTGTCTATCCCTCCCCCTCTTCTGTTGATCTTTGTGTCATTTTTGTGTTTGTAGGTCATCTGAGTACAGTGTTACCTTACTTTTGTTTGTACTGTTTTTCATATATTTTCAGGAAGTTCTAGTAGTTGGGATTGGTAAGAGTGTTCTGAGAATTGATACTACAAAAGTTGGAAAAGGTGTAGCATATTCCGCAGAGGAGCCTCTGAGGTGTCCTATTGACAAGTTGATTGATGGGGTCCAACATGTTGGTAAACATGATGGAGAAGTGACTGATTTGTCAATGTGCCAGTGGATGACTACCCGTTTGGTTTCTGCTTCAACAGATGGAACGGTGTGTTCTCTCCTTATAGTTTTGTGTATTTTGAAGAGATTTTTGTGTTGAGATGTTATTTAAACTGTAATGCATATTTTCTTGTGCGTTCCTATTTTAGTAGGAGTGAAGGAAATTGTATTGGTTCGTGGTCATGAGGTGATGTTTATTAGGTACCAGAAGCTCAATGGAGTTGAATTTGTAATCATCATTTCACTAGCTTGGGCAAAAATGAAAGGAATCAGGTCGTGTGGTAACAATTTGTAGTTGGATGGTGGATTTTCCTTTTTTGTGGGTTCTTGTGAGTTTGTGATTGACTATTGCAGGTTATGGTGAATGGAAAATCTAATATAACTTGAGTAAAATGTTGCTACTAAAGTTTAAGGGAGAACATATTACTTCACTCAATTCACTACATGCATGTTTTGTCTTCTTGTAACCCCTTGTGGTTTCTAAATCTGTAGTTGTCTACTCCTCCTTCACAAGTTCTCCTCATACTTGGCTATATTTGATACTTGTGATGGATATGCTGGTATTTAATTGCTGTAATGCCAACAATGAATGGAAAATATGCTTGGGGTGTCTTACTTAGCTTGAACGGGGAAATGGTTCGTACTTAGAACAATGCTTTCTTTATAATCTTCTTACTTTTAGCATGTGGGTGTGTGTGCTTTCGGTACAATTCTCCGTTCTGGTTTATTTTGTCTTGATGTTGCTACTGCCTTCCCATGCCCTAGGCGTACATATGCACATTGGTCTACTCCTTTATGGTTGATGTCCTCACTCAGTGCGTTCTTAACATGTCTTCTGAACAGATAAAAATTTGGGAGGATCGAAAAGCACAACCGCTTGTGGTGCTAAGGCCACACGACAGTCAACCTGTTAATTCTGTTACATTCGTGACTGCTCCTCACCGCCCAGATCACATTATCCTTCTAACTGCGGTACTATCACAGCATTCAGTTTTTTGTTTTGACAACTTTATTCAGTAGGGTTACCTGCGTCTTTTTAGCTAGGATGTTAGATGACATTCTTTGTGGAACGGTAGTTATGTTATGGTAAGTGGAATACCATTATGCAATGTCGTCGTTGACCATTTAATCTTTTATTGGATGTATATTGTTCAATAATTTAAAAAATAATCTTTGTAGGGTCCACTTAATCGGGAAGTGAAGATATGGGCCTCGGCGGGTGAAGAAGGCTGGCTACTTCCTAGTGATGCCGAATCATGGCATTGTACCCAGACGTTGGAATTAAAGAGCTCAGCTGAATCTCGAGTTGAAGAGGCGTTCTTTAATCAAGCTGTCGCCTTGTCTCAAGCAGGGCTTCTGGTATTGGCAAATGCAAAGAAGAATGCTATATATGCCATACACTTGGAGTATGGACCTAATCCTGCAGCAACCAGAATGGATTACATTGCAGAGTTTACTGTCGCCATGCCGATTCTGAGTTTTACAGGGACCAGTGATATATTACCTCATGGCCAACACATTGTTCAGGTTTATTGTGTCCAGACACAAGCAATTCAACAGTATGCTTTAGACTTATCCCAGTGCTTGCCACCACCACTGGATAATGTTGTGTTAGAGAAGTCAGACTCAAGTGCTGTGCGTGATGTAGCTAGTACTGAAGGGTTTCCTACTTTGGAGCGTTCTGGAAATAATCCTACTGAGATTTCTTTGTCTAATTCAGCACCCAGCCCATCTATGCTGGACAGTGTCTCTGAGAATGCACCCACAATGAGGCATCCAATGAGTTCTGCTTCAATCCAGACCGCCAATACAGCAGAATTCACTACTTTGGGTGCGGAATCTGGATCCACTTCTTTGCCTACTGTAACTAGCAATAATGATATTTCATGTGTTGCATCACCTCCTCTTCCTCCAAGTCCAAAGTTGTCTGGAAAACTCTCTGGATTTAGAAGTCCAACAAATGGCTTAGAGGCGGGTCGTATGCTTCATGATCGTGGTGAAGACCAACAAGTTATTGAATATTCAGTGGATAGGCAAATGGATAGTGTTCATACAAAGTTGTCTGATGTGCCTGCCTTGGATGATGATGCTAGAAATGATGAAAACAAGGTTGTACGAGAAGATATTACTGCTGCTCTCAATCAGGCTATTGAGTTCAAACACCCAACTCATCTTGTAACTCCATCTGAGATATTGATGGCTGCTTCATCCTCCGAAGCTGGACATGTCACTGAAGAAGACAAGAGTGAAGGAGAGCCTACCATTCAAGATGTGGTCGTCAACAACGATATGCACAATGTGGAGGTGGAGGTTAAGGTTGTGGGTGAGACTGGAGTTAGTCAGAAAAGTGAAATTGGCTCTCAGGGTGAACCTCACAATCTTGTTCAAGAAAATAGGGGGAGGGTGTTTTGCTCTCAGGCCTCAGATCTTGGCATTGAGATGACCAGAGATTGTCCGGCATTATCGTCTGAAATGTATATCGTGGAGGAATCTCGACAATTCAATGGAGCTAATTTAAGTGATGAATTGGCTCAGCCTTCAACTGCTGAGGAAGAAGTCCACGATTCCACAAAGGATATCTCTGGAGTGAATGCTAGTTCAGCTATGCCTGCAACAGTTCTGCAACCCGTGGCACCAACCATGAAAGGCAAAAAGCAAAAGGGTAAGAACACTCAGGGATCAGGAACATCATCGCCATCCCCGAGTGCCTTCAATTCAACAGATTCTTCCAGTGAGCCTGGTGTTAGTTCCAGCATGGAAGCTGCTTTTTCGCAAATTATGGCTATGCAAGAGATGCTCAATCAGGTAATTGCTTTCTGCCTGGCATTTGTAAAAGTTTGATTTTCGTGGTTACCAAGTGGTTATTTTTTAATTTTGTTTTCTGCATGTGAGTGGTGTAACTATGTACTGACGGCACCGTGCGGTAAATAAAAGACTTTGATCCATTGTGACTACTTAGTTTTCTTCTTCATTTTTCTGAACTATCACCCTTTGTTCAATGCTTTTAAGGTCCTTTTATTAGACAGTTGTCTCTAATTTCTATTTAATAGCTGAGACTTTCCGTGGGTAATTCAATTTGGGTAAGTCATGTAATGCTGGTGTCTTTTGTCCTTCTGTTGAACATCTCCTTCTTTTCTCTTTTTGATTGTCATGCTCTCTCTCTCTCTCTAGTGTCTTTTGTCCTTCTGTTGAATATCTCCTTGTTTTCTCTTTTTGACTGTCATTCTGTGTGTGTGTGTGCGTGTGACGTGTGACTCTCTTCTTGGAGGGCACAAATATTAATTGTCCCTGTCCAGTAAAGCTTACTTAAGTTTTATTTGCACCAATTTAATGTCCACCTCTGGTAAAACTTCAGCTTTTTGTTAAATCACATGCCTAAGTAGTTGCAGTTTGGAAAGAAAGTGTATTCGGTAAAGCAGTGGAGGTTTTCAGCTTTTGCTTTGCAGGTCAAAAGGCAATACTTTTTTAAAGCTAGATTTGTGTTGCTTTTTTTAAGATTTAAATTAGAGAAACCAAACGGGTCTGTTATGTGTTGGCCCTAGCTTTGGTGCAGTACCTTAGTCTCTTTTCTCTAACAATCACCTGTAACACCACATCTCAGGCGTTCATGTTTATTATCACCCCGAAAAGCATCGTGTTTTCACGCATGCTTTAACCTCTTCTTTTGCACTGACCATCTCCTTGCCCTTGTTGTCCTACCGCAGTTAACAAACATGCAAAAAGAAATGCAGAAACAGATGACGGCTACGGTAACTGCCCCGGCTAAAGAGGGTAGAAGGCTGGAGATAGCCCTAGGGAAAAGCATGGAGAAAGCTGTCAAGGCCAATACTGATGCATTATGGGCTCGTATGCAAGAGGAGAATGTAAAACAGGAGAAACTGGGTAGAGAGCGTACACAGCAAATGACAAGTTTGATCACTAACTTCATAAATAAGGACTTGCCAGCTTTGGTGGAGAAGATAGTGAAGAAGGAATTCACTACTGTTGGACAGAATGTTGCTCGCACTATTTCTCCAGCTATGGAAAAAGCAATGTCTGTTGCTATTGCAGAGGCGTTCCAGGTTGACATTGAAAGATCTAAGTCTTACGTTTGGGAAATTTATTCTTGTTGGTAACTAATTGATGTTATGGGGTGCAGAAAGGGGTCGGCGATAAGGCAGTGAATCAACTGGAGAAATCGGTTAATTTGAAGCTTGAAGCTACTGTTGCTAGGCAGATCCAAGTACAATTTCAAACGTCTGGCAAGCAAGCTCTTCAGGTATATCTTCATTAAGATAGGCATGCATCAAGTTTTAGTCCTAAGGTTTCCCTGATTAAAGCATGGATGTATTTGAGATGACATTATGGTGCAGTATGGAAAGCGTTATATGTCTTATATGAGTTTCCTAAAGTTATTTCGTTATACTATTAACCTTTAATCTCTGTGATCTGTTCTTCTTGCTCATGCTTTAATAAATGAATCTGGATTAGCTGGTCTTAATTGTTTGAGCCATCTAATGTGCAGGAAACATTGAAGTCTAGTTTGGAAGCTTCTGTTATTCCTGCCTTTGAGATGTCATGCAAAGCCATGTTTGAGCAAGTTGACACTACCTTTCAGAAAGGAATGATTGACCATGCAACTGTAGCTCAACAGCAGTTCGAGTCCACACATTCTCCACTGGCACTTGCTTTAAGGGTATGCATCCAAGGCACAAATGCGCTTCCTCGCCTGTGTTCTGTTGATGTCTTACCCATGTTCATACTTCTATCCTGAAAAAGTTTGTGTGATAATAGAGCTGTTATTCCACAATAATTCGATTCCCCGGTCATCACCTTAAGGAGATGTTAAAGGTTCTCTTGTGTTTGTGCGTACGTGAATGTTGTTGCCTTCACTTATTTTACCATCTTTTAATCCATTTGCTTAGGATGCCATTAATTCAGCATCGTCCTTGACTCAAACTTTAAGCGGGGAATTGGCTGATGGTCAGAGAAAATTGTTAGCTCTTGCTGCTTCAGGAGCAAATTCAAAAGCAGTGAATCCCTTGGTTACTCAACTGAGCAATGGACCTTTGGGTGGCCTCCATGATAAGGTTCGTTCTACTTCTCTTATTGTTGTTTTCTCTGCAAGAAAGGACTCAGCAACGCCATCCTGATGAATGTTATTTCTGCAATAGATTGAGGCTCCTTTGGATCCTACTAAAGAGCTATCTAGATTGGTATCTGAACGTAAATATGAGGAAGCTTTCACCGCAGCTCTGCAAAGAAGTGATGTTTCCATCGTATCTTGGTTATGCTCTCAGGTAAGTAATGTGCAAACTGCAAAATATCTTTTTTTTGATAGTTATAACAAGGATTGAGACGACTGATTAGCACGAAGAAGACCCAAGTCGCATGACTAAGGGAAGCTTTGTGACCTTTATCCCTATTTCATTTTTTGTTTTTTAACTGTTCATTTTTAGGGTTTCAAAATCCTCCTTCTGTGCGTCCGGTAGGAGGAGGGGTTGGGGATTTACGAGCCAATGACTAAGATTCAAACTTGCTTACTGTGTAACTTACACGGCATCACTTGACAACAAAATTTCAGTGCAACTTTGCTTTTCCAAAGATGGATTGTCTCCGTATGATGTTTCCAGAATTCTAGTTGATGATAAGGTTTAAAGGGTACACAAAGCGTAGCCTCGCTAGGTTGTTAGTAGACGGGACTTTATATGTGTATGGGTTGTGTAGCTTGGAAGTTGTGCCTGTCTATATGACTGGGTTTTGCCCAGTTGCACGTGAACTTGTTCCCTCGCACACATACGCAACCTTATTTGGAGATCTCATTTTTTTCCTTCGCTTGGACAAGCTCAGTTTTACATTGTGGTAGGGATATTTGAAATCATAAACTACTCTCTGCTCAATTGTTTGGAGTCAGAACTCATAGTCTACTTCTCGATAATGGGATGACTTAGTTTCTAAACTTGTTTTAGCTTCTTGTGTTTATGCCTCTCTCCAGTTTCGAATTTCCGGCATCCCATCTTTGGTCCAAATCCCATTAAGACATCCCAGTTTTTCCACGTTGTTTGATTTCCAAATGACAAGCTAGTGGTCTCTGGGTGTAATAATAATGGCATGATCTCTTGTAACATAAACCCTCATTTGTACTATGCTTCTAGTCGTCATTAGTTTTTCCCAATTGAACTTTATGAGAAAAAAGTGTTTGGCTTGGGACTTCAGATTTAATGAGACCTTCCTCTTTGTGCCTTCTATCTTCCACCAGGTTGATCTACAAAGGATTTTGGCCATGGTTCCTCTCCCTCTAAGCCCAGGAGTACTACTATCACTGCTGCAGCAGCTGGCCTGTGACATCAGCAAAGACCCGGCCCGCAAGTTGGCGTGGATGACAGATGTGGCGGTGGCCCTAAACCCAACTGACCCAATGATAGCAGTCCATGTGCGGCCAATCTTTGAGCAAGTCTATCAGATACTAAACCATCATCGTAGCCTTCCCACAGCTTCCAGCACTGAGCTTTCCAGTATCCGTGTTTTGATGCACGTCATCAACTCCATGCTGATGTCTGGTAAATGAGAGTTTATTTTCTTCTTTTTTTCAGCCCTTTTTGTTTTTTCATGATCGTTGGGGAAAAATGATAATGATATGGTGGACTAGTGAAGGACTATTAGTCGGGTTTGTACAAAGTAGTAGGGATTTGGATGCGAAGGATACTGAATGTGCAGAGTTGGTTTTTCTTGATTGTATCAACTTATCCAAAGGGTTATTGTTGCTTTTTCTTCTTGTTTTCCTATTAGTGGAATTTTGTTTATTTCTAATAAAATTTGCTATTTTTTGAACCCATTTTTAAGCATTTCATTCACTTATAAACCGTGGGGAGTTGTATTCTAAAATAGATTGATGGGCAATTTAGCGGGTTTGACACTCCACAGTTTTCAAATTCAAAGATGCTTGCAGTCCAGTCAAGAAGGACGAACGAGGACAGAGACATTTGCCCATTGGAAGAATGATTCTCCGTATCGACAAGCTAACATCACGCATATACACACACTCACAATCACAATGAGATGCGTTAGCTGTCTGGTGAACATTTCAAAGGATGAAGTCTAGCAAAGAATTTTTCTTTCTCTAGGGTTGTACTACAGATTCGTGGATCATTAAGAACCAATAAACCTAGACACATAATTCTTCAGTTGATTTTCGCTTCCGTTTTTTGTTTTTTATTCTCGCTTTATGCTCGCACTTTCAATTCTTACTCTCGCAAATTTTAGTAATCTAACATGCTTTTGAAAGACGCTTTCGTGTTTTGCTCACGCACTTTGAATTTTGTCGAGGTTTGTATCTTCCAATTGATTGAGTAAAAATTCACGGCATCATGAAAGCCCAAGCTGCTTGTGAGTCATCAGACTCATCAACCATAGTCGTCTTGTCTGAAATGTTGAAAAAGCAAAAGGGAAAGTTTACTGTCCTGTCCTATCCCCTCATTTAGACCAGAAATAGTATAAAGTTGGTTATGACTAATGTGGGTCATTTTCTTGGTTTGAAGGGAATTGATATCCACACATCATTTTTTGATATTCATATTCTTTTTTTTTTTTAAAAAAGTCTATAATTTTTTTGTTTTTATCCGCTGTATAATTTTTTTGTTAAAAGACAAAAAAGTGAGTATTGATATAAAAAAAATGAGTGTAAAAATCAATTTCCGGTTTAAATTCTGGAGTCGCGAACTTAAAAAATAGAAAAGGGAAGCTAGGATAAAATAATAAATAAAAAATGGCTTTCCCACACTTCTTCCCCCCCTCCCCTCCCCTCCCCATATATTAGTCTTTTTTTTCTTTTTCTTATTTTAATTCTTCTTCATATAGATTCGCATGTTTGATAAGATGAACTTAATGAAAATTATAGCCCTGTAATTTCACATGAATGAAAAAAAACTAAAAATAAAAACAGGTGACAATTTGGAGGGGAAAAAAAAAAAGAAGACGAGGAGGAGAAACATTCCAAAAGATAACGAGAGATAATGAGTGGAGAGAAATAGAGAGAGATTTATTAAAAACTGTGTCGAAAATAAAAAGTTACTCCTAAAAAGTTGAATCAAGCGAAGTGAATCTCACTGTGGCTAGCTCAGTGTCGGAGTAAGCTTTGACATCCTTGCCATTTAAAGGATAAGGAAAAGAAAGAAACAACAGTCCAAAATTCCCACTATGCTGGTAATGTTTTCACCATTAGTTTTGGGCCTTTTGGCTTTTGATAAATGATAACAACAATTGTCCGGAACAGTTAGTTTACGAGCGCGGCGCACCTCAAAGAAATTGATCGCACCACCAAAGAGGTTTCGAACCTAAGACTTACTTTCGAACCCTAAGACCAGAGAGCAAACTCGGCCAACCCCTCATGGATTGCCTTGTTTTTACCATTAGTTACTACTAGCCCTGGCCAACCCAAAGAATACGGTAGACTGAAACAGGAAATCAATCTAGGTTCTAAAAGCGCCCACAAGGGCCACAACTTAGACTTCTCAGCCTTTCAATTTGCCATCTGATTCCTCCATTTAATTCTTCTGCAGAATAGAATTGAAGCCCCAAGTCGAGTTAACTAACTAAAATTTGTCCAAAAGTTGGAACAAAAAGAAGAAGTGTGATTAAGAGAAGACAGAAATTAAGGAACAGCGGATTAATAATATTTACTCATTTTCTTCCGAAGACATATAATTTTTCTCTCTACATTGGCCACTGTCGTGTCGTTAAAAATATGCGTACACGCGGCTATTACTCCATATCTGTATATGTCAATATATCCCCAAGAAGGACCAAAAAGAAAGAAGAAAAAGTAAAAAAACGAAAACCCTAAGCTACCAGCATTGATCCGTTTCCCATCTCCGGGTCGGGTAAAACCCGGACCGGTACCCGCTCCCCGCGGCCGCATATCCGAACGGCCGGCGTCCTGATCCCAGAGACAGATCGTACATCGCCCTGGCCGTCGGGTCGGACAGCGTGGCGTAGGCGTTGTGAATCTCGATGAAATCGCGGCCGTCCGGCGCCGACTCCGAAACGACGGCGTCCGGGTGGTACAGCTTCGCCAGGCTCCTGTACGCCGTCTTGATCTCCGTCACCGAAGCGTTCCTCTTCACTCGCAGGATCTCGTACAGGCTCCCTCCTCGATGCCGTTGATTCCTCGGTTCCAACGCCGGCGCCGTTTCGGCGCACACGGCTTTACAGGTGAGTCGGCCGGAGGAGGAGGAGGTTTGACGGCCAGATCGGGTGGTGGTTCTGATAAGGGAGGGGTGAATGATGTTATTTTCCGATGACAGCCGTAGAGGGGTCATGGAAGGTAGGTTTAGGGTTGTGAACATTTGATTTGATTGAAATTAGGGCTTTAGGAAATAAGTAATGGAATAGAGGGGGGCGTAAGGTTTTGTGCTGTTTGGTGATGATGGTGGAAGAAAGAGGTTTGGTTGGTTTATATATAGGTCAGAGGGAGGAATCTTGAATTCTGTTGATTGGGGAGAGAGAGAGAGAGAGAGAGAGAACAGTTTGGACTGTTGAGGGGAGAGAGAGAAAGTGTAGAGAGAGAGGAAGAAGGGGGGAGAAAGTGGGCCCCTGCGGTGCGTGTCTTTATGTGCTTCTAGATGATTAGTCAGTGTAGCTGTTGAGCTAAGCCGGCTCTCTTTGGTAGTATATCTGTTGAGAAACTACAAGTGTGGTAGAACGTAGAAACAAAAGGGTTCCAATTAAGAGGTTTCAGTTTGCAGCGGGAATGAGCTCAAGTTAGTGCGGCGGATTCATTTAGGAGTGTTTACTCTGTGTTTATACCTGACCAATCAATACTTGGCCACTCCAACCCCCCTTAATGAGTGTGTTCAACGGGTCCAACTCCAGCGTCTTGACTTCAGGGCGACTTTTCTCTTTTATTTTGGTTTTGTTTGTTTGTTGTTTTCTGTATTTTTGGACCGGTAGTGTCCGTTTCTATTGTTCTGTATTTTTCTTATATATGGGACGATTTGGTTTTGTAGAAAAAAATTTAAAAAGTTTCGAACCTGAGACCTTAGGAACGAGCATTTCACGAGTGTGTTCAACGGGTCCAACTCCAGCGTCTCGGCTCTAGGCAACTTTTCTTTTTTATTTTGGTTTTTTTGTTTGTTGTCTTCTGTATTTTTGGACCGGTAGTGTCCGTTTTTATTGTTCTGTATTTTTCTTATATATGGAACGATTTGGTTTTGTAGAAAAAAAATTCAAGAAGTTTCGAACCTGAGACCTTAGAAACGAGCAAGTTCCTAAATTCCAATCTTTGATTACCAGGGCGACTCCTTGCAATTGTAAGAAATTCTAGGTTAATCAAGATCGGCTCAATTAATATCCGATTAAGCTCGGCCTGCCTCGTAAATAAGTTAACGTGTACAAAATCTTAAGATTACTAGTACTTGTTCGATACTATCAGTTTGCCTCATTAATTAGTTAACCTCGAATAATAAACTCATTATACTTTACCATCAAATTTCGAAAAATCAATTGGTCGACCCTTTTTTATTTGTGTGAACATTTTATTTGGCTTCTTTTTTGCCGTACCCTTTTTCTCCTGCTATCTTTGTGTAATTTTTTTTTTTTTTAAGAGAGATGCGTTAACCTTGTTGAATTTGGGTTTTTTTTTTTTTTTAAAACCTTGTTGCTCAAATGCTTCCACAATAGCAGCTCAAAAACACCGGATTTTGCAGCCAAGGAACAGCCGAGCCGATGTTCTTTAGCTGGCCACATCCCACGCGTTGACAAAACAGTACTCCGTTTTAACTCTCTCTCTCGCACGTGTAAGGGCTTCTAGAAAACGTGAGCCAGTGAACCCCTCCTCCTCCGTGCGAGTATGAAGTTTAGATCCTAATGGGATCCATCACCAATTCGAGCCTTTTCTTGTAACTCTATAAAACAAATTCCTCGCTCATTTAAAAAAAAAAAAAAATTTACTAGATTGATCGAGATCTCGGTAAGAGCCCGATCGAATCCTATTGATCCGTCCATTTCTCTGTTTGATTTTTTCGTAGATAATGAGCACGTTAAAATCCACAAATTAACGTGCTAATAATACTATTTTGTATCACACCTAAGAGGATCTAACATTTTGTGTGTACAGCTTTGATCTCCTCCTGTGCGATTATTCAATACTCTCATAGCACTGTCACGCGGTGCCCTTTTTTTTTTGGAAAAATTAATAGTAACAGTTTTAATATTATTGGAGTTATGAAATAACTTTGTACTAAAATTGGTCTTAGTGAGATTTACTAATCACAATTCTTTTAAAGAAAAAAAACAAAGGATATCAACAACAATTACTTAAAAGTTATGGGCTAAAATAAAACAAAATAGTTAAGTTACGAGTTAATATTGTTATTTAACCAAATGCAACTTTGTACTAACATTGTAGTCTCTCTTTAATTTAGGACGCCGCTATTCGCAGCCCTCTATTTTCTCCCGTAGTCCATTAAAAATTTCCATATGTTTTGACAGTTAGTTACCGAAATTGAGATACATTTTTGACAGTTAGTTACCGAAATTGAGATATATTTTCAGCATCCAATTACCGAAATATATGTTTCTTGTGCATTTCCGACATGTAGTTACCGAAATATAATCTTATTTTTAACAGCTATTTACCGAAATATATGTTTGGTAGTTGTTTACCGAAGGTTGAACATATTTTCGACATGTAATTACCGAAATATAATTTTCAAAAATTTTTAACGAGCTACTGAAAAAAATAAAAGGCTGCGAATAGTCGTCCATTTAATCTATTTTGATCTTCTAAATTGTGTATATTTGCCCTTATGCAACAGTCCCGGCTCGCTGATATTTTTTTCTATGTACCCTGTGGTCCCCCAAACTCCACTCACATGCACACAGTTTCTCTCTCCCCCTGCTTACGCCCCCCCTGCTTACGTCCCCCCTGCTTACGCATGTGGTTGTGAGCATGTGAAAGTTGGCACGTGCCAAGACTTCTCTTTCTCTCCCCCTCTGCCTGTGTATGTGGCTGTGACCATGTGAGAGTTGGCACGTGCCAAGACTTCTAGAACACTTTGTCCTCTACTCCTCTCTCTCTCTCTCTCCAAAATATCCACAGATTTCCAGTTCAGGATGCGGGCCCTATTGATGCATACCCCCTTCACTTGAATATTGTTTTTTTTTTTTTTTTTTTAAATTTCGGGTTTTGGAAACAATTAAATCCTTATTATTCCAGAGATAAGGTCGTCACAAGTGTGGGGGAGAGGGACTCACACTGGCACGTGAGAAGGGCCTTCTAGAAACCTTTTTCCCCTAAACAGGTTTAGATTTGAGATTAAAAACATGGGGGATTACAAAGCAACTGGGGCCAGTGGCCTCTTTACATCAATCAGTCAATCAAACAAAACAAAAACTAGAGTACTTAACTTTAATAATGAATCCTTACTTGTTAAACAATTTAGGAAACATCAAATTCGTAGACCCTTTTGCAGTCACCAAAGCCTGGCCTGCCCTCCTCCTCGATTCTGATAATTGTTGTGGGTCCGAGAGGAGTCCACAACGGTCCAAAACTGGATCGAACTGGGCAACATCTCGTAATCCACTTTTTATATGGTCTAGTCCGGTCCAGGTTTGGGCTGTTTTGGGCCCAACAACGATCGAATCGTTCATTTTGTAGAGCTCGTCGAATATGTCATCCGCGCCAAAAATTAGCTTCATCGAACATCAATAGGTACATGGATGAAACAGATTTGTACATGAAAAAAATGGGCAATTATTAATTTTAACTTAATTTTTGTCATCGCTTTTTCCTTGTACAAATCTGTTTCATCCATGTACCTATTGATGTTCGGTGAAGCTAATTTTTGGCGTGGATAACATATTTGACGAGCTCTACAAAATGAACGATTCCGATCATTGTTGTGGGCCCGGGAGGGACCCACAACGGTCCAAAACTGGACCGGACTGGACCATAATTATACTGGAGCTGAATTGGCTCCCCTCCTCCATTGGCTAGAGAGATGGTATTGAAAGTTATGTCTTACCATTACACCTCCTACTAATAATTAAAACGTACTACTACTATTGCTTAATTGTGATACCTACGTATATGGATATATATATTTAGGTCTCCATAAAGAAAAAGGGAAGATTAGAAAAAAAAAAAAAACAGGTGGGGTCCAGAATCTTAGATTATAATGCTGCACGTTACCTATATTGATATTGAAAACAAGTTCCCAACAAAACAAAAAGGGTAATTCTTGAGCTAACACTTCAAAGCTTTTTGGATGGTACCTTTTTTTTTAAGGATCATCTTTCTTTAGACGCAACCGATGTAATCTGTAAACTCTTTTTTTTTTTATATTTATTTTACGGTAAATCCTAAAAATTGGTATAAATGGGTTGTGAATGCACTCAGTTACATAACCGAGAAATTACCTAAAAATCTCTATATATTTTCAGTTTGCATTTTTTTTTTTTTAGCTAGTTTTTCGCACATTGTGTGTGTTTTGATTTGATTGATTTCTTTTGACTTTTCATATTTACTATAATAAGAACCCATATCATATTTACAAAAAAAAAAAAGAGAACTTATATCTTAAAAATTACTCAAAACTATTCTTGTTTGATTACCTTTATAAATCATCTAAGAGCATCTACCGTACATATGTTAAATCATCTAAAAGCACCCAGTCACCCACTATGGAAAGGTTGAATCCTGTACATAATGGTTGATTTAGATTGATGAAAGCAACAAAGGCTAATTAAGTTTGGAGTAGGGGATCCTGTTGTGCCGTATGAGACTCGCCCCAAGCTCAAAAACATTATCCAAATCATTCACCTATATAGCTCAACTCGTTTAACATCCTTACAAAAGATCAAGTTGATCGATCGAACATCTGTACCTTAGCAAATCACGCTTTTATTATGCAGTGAATGAACAAAAAATAGGATACAAAAAATAAAAAGCAAAATATTTTGGTTTGTTTACTAAGCTAATGATGTCCGGTCGGCTTGATTTCTTACAAGGCTCTCAGATCGATGCGTAGACCTCTATAAGAGAACAGTTCGGATCATATTTTTTGTGTTCGAGCGAGACAAGACCCATATAGCCAGCCAACACAATAGTAAGATATCCGTGCCGACATGGGAAAATGGAAGAGAAAATATTGACCATGTCCACCATAGTATTAAAGTAAAATCTTTTGTTCCATTAAATGGAGACAGAAGCTGAACTACTAGTTGACTGCAACATGCCTAGCCGTACCTTAAGATTTTAATTAAACTCTAGCCCAGACTCACGAACTTAATTTAGAGTAAAGCAACACATGTTGGTGTCTTTAGATCATGCGAAGAGTTAATTTCTTGTACATTTAATGTGTTGATTGAATGTGCAAGTTAGGATTTCAGCTGATTCAAAGGGTTTTTAAGTCATTAGTGCCGCAAGTGGGCCGATAATGGTTTGGGCAGAGACGCACAAACACATCTCATGTGTCTCGAGCTATTTGATGCACGTGGGTTCACGAATGTGCATCGAAAAACACACATGTTTCTCGATCGAGCGAGCTTATTTATGCACGTGGGTTCAGGAATGTGCATCGAAAAGCACACATGTTTCTCGATCGATCGAGCTTATTTATGCACGTGGATACGAAAACGTTCGATGCACATGCTCACACGTATCGACCGGCGGCCAACTCATAACACAACTGGATTTGAATCCATGTGTGGACGTCCGTGTGGCTAACACTAGTAATGAAAGAATGTATGGATTCAGTTTTCAATTAGAACTTGGCAATCAAGCTAGCCAGAGAGGAATGGTGTGCCCCTCACGTGAAAACGAAAACAAACTTGGACAGCAAAACAAAATCTGACAGGTAAAAGCTCAGAGGCTCAGAGCACACACGGTTTGAGCTATCAATTTTGCCCACAGGAATGGCCCAAATTTTCTGTGGTTAATGTAGTTCACAGTTTCACACCGCACTTACGGCTTATAGCCAAGCACCAAAAGTTTTTACATTGGTCGTGTCGTGTGTGGTGGTAATTCAATTGAGTTTAAATTGTGTCCGCCGGCGCCGCGGTGAAAACCGTGGAGTTTCAGCCACCGTTATTATGGGTCATGTCGTGCATTTATTGTTGTAACCCAAACCGTTAGACACCAATAGATATATTAAAAGTAAAATTTGTTGACATCGCATCAGGTCACGGGCTCATGAGTTTGTATTTGGAGTCCATATGGAGCAAATTTGGATTCTCTTGGCTTGAACCATACGGACTTCTGGTGACTACGTTTCCCCATTTCTAAGCTTAAGGGCCGTTTGTTTTCAATTTCGTAGCTAATTTGGCTTAAAATTTGGATTCGCATTAAATTAAAGCATTTGTATCAACGGATAGAACTTGACCCTATTTTATAAAATGTAACATGAGTCGTACCTAGTGCACATTCTACCACAACTTAGTCGTTCACTTACATTCTGCTGAAGGAATTTAATCTCTACACAATCTTACCTTCACTATTTCATTGGAGGCCAATTTCAATGAGCTAAACTTAGCAAAAACTTTAGAGACGAATAACAAAATATATTGCATTTTCGATCTATTATTGTGTCGGATAATGGATATGGAGCACATATAACTCGTATGGTATGTTGTCATCTTTGACTTTGGAACGAATTTAGAAATTCACTTTTAGAAGCGTGAATTCGTCTATTTTGGGAATACAAACCCAAATAACCCATACGATTTTGCAATTACCTTCGAAATTAAGGAGGTGGATTTATGGGTATGGCACATGCAATTCAAACCAAGCTCCAATAGAACATAGGGAAAAAAACCTGAAAACAGGGTATGTTCTCTCTAAATCAAGCAGTTGGAAATTAGACCTTGAACTTGGGTCCAATACACCAGAGATTAGGGTAGAAATTTGTTGACCCGCCGTCAACCCGTCAACCTTTGAAACCAACGGGATGGTTAATTTTGTTTTGGCCGTTTCGACTTAACGGGTTAAACGGGCAGACAAAAACTTCTCTTTTGAAGCAAATACTACCCAACATAGACCATATAATAGTTCATAAAGGTTTGGATTTTCTTTTATACTGAAAAAATAGGTGGGTTTAATAAAGTGTCATAGGGTACATCTTAGCATTGATACGGCAGTGTCCTACTGGCTATTTGACAATGTAGATATAACGAGTCGGGTCGGGTTAAGTGCGGATTCGAGAACTTTTACCCACACCCAAACAAACCAGCTTAAAATTAGTGTTCCGTTCATGATTTCAACTCAAGATTTTCATTGCGGGTCGAGTCGGTTTGACAGATTGACGGATTTTTTACGCACTCCTAAATCCTAATTGAGGCACCGCAAGAATGCTGGCAGTTGCATAACTTGCATTGCTTCTAGAAGTGGGGTTTTTTTTTCCTCAATGAATAAGTACTCCTACTAATGTACGATCTCTTATTTAAAAAAAAAAAAAAAACAAGTGAATAAATCCACTACTTAGTTAAGATTGTGCTTATTTTAATTAACGTGTCCCAAAAGTAATTAACAAGTTTGCTAGTTGCAACTGACGAGGAGGGGAAAATACGATTTCTTGGCGGAATCTTTGCAGCAGCTGTTGGGGTGGTTGGAGCTAGCTAGAGGCACATATTGGTCATATCCGCCGACCACATTACATACAACGTGACGCGATGAGAGAGAGAGAGAGAGAGAGAGAGAGAGAGATTTGAAGTCAATAACTAGTTTAATTTTGTCGATCTCTATAATTTACAATATAAAAAATGTGTTAACCTCTTCACATGGTAACACAAGCAGTATGGCTTGTACCCGGTCAATTTCGATCAGCTTACGCTCATATCAACTAATTTCATTTTTCAGTCCAGTCAAAGGCAGGTCATACACACAGGATAAGAAAGTTCACAAGAAATTACTTTCTCGCGGCCTAACTCTAAGAATCAAACACGAGTCTTTTTTTTTTTAAAACGGCTAAAAAGATTTCATTATCTTTGAAGTTGTTACAAAAACAGGAGAACGGGACAAAGCCCAGTCCGAGACCCAAACCCAAGGTTAGGAAGAAGCCAACTAAGGGCACCAAATAAGACAAAGCTCACACCTATTGAGACGAAACTCACACCTATTGAAACGGAGCCCATGAGTCAATATCGCGTTATATAGTACCCTTCTATTATGGGTAGAAACAACATTAAGAAACAGGGAACAAAACAAGCGAATAATAAGTTTACTCTTAAGATTCCTTAATTTCAATACTCCTACGTGTGCAAAAAAACACAACGTAGTTGTTTTGTTTTGTTTTGTTTTTTTTTTGAAACTGAGGTAAAATAAGCATTTCTTATTGGAATCTGGTGTTAAGAGTGTGATTACGAAAATACAACTAGTACGACGTGAATTGGATTTAACATTCAGATAACCGGATTAAGATAACGCAACTAGCTAGCACAACGTTGGATCTAACCGGATTAAGGTAACGCAACTAGTACAACGTTGGATTAATTAACCGAATTAAGGTAACGCAACTAGTACAACGTTGGATTTCACATTCAAAAAATTCCAGAGCCACATGCTAGAGGCACATATTGGTCATATCCGCCGACCACATTACATACAACGTGACGCGATGAGAGAGAGAGAGAGAGAGAGAGAGAGAGAGAGAGAGAGAGAGAGAAATGGATTTGAAGTCAATAACTAGTTTAATTTTGTCGATCTCCATAATTTACAATATAAAAAATGTTTTAACCTCTTCACATGGTAACACAAGCAGTATGGCTTGTACCCGGTCAATTTCGATCAGCTTACGCTCATATCAACTAATTTCATTTTTCAGTCCAGTCAAAGGCAGGTCATACACACAGGATAAGAAAGTTCACAAGAAATTACTTTCTCGCGGCCTAACTCTAAGAATCAAACACGAGTCTTTTTTTTTTTAAAACGGCTAAAAAGATTTCATTATCTTTGAAGTTGTTACAAAAACAGGAGAACGGGACAAAGCCCAGTCCGAGACCCAAACCCAAGGTTAGGAAGAAGCCAACTAAGGGCACCAAATAAGACAAAGCTCACACCTATTGAGACGAAACTCACACCTATTGAAACGGAGCCCATGAGTCAATATCGCGTTATATAGTACCCTTCTATTATGGGTAGAAACAACATTAAGAAACAGGGAACAAAACAAGCGAATAATAAGTTTACTCTTAAGATTCCTTAATTTCAATACTCCTACGTGTGCAAAAAAACACAACGTAGTTGTTTTGTTTTGTTTTGTTTTTTTTTTGAAACTGAGGTAAAATAAGCATTTCTTATTGGAATCTGGTGTTAAGAGTGTGATTACGAAAATACAACTAGTACGACGTGAATTGGATTTAACATTCAGATAACCGGATTAAGATAACGCAACTAGCTAGCACAACGTTGGATCTAACCGGATTAAGGTAACGCAACTAGTACAACGTTGGATTAATTAACCGAATTAAGGTAACGCAACTAGTACAACGTTGGATTTCACATTCAAAAAATTCCAGAGCCACATGCTAGAGGCACATATTGGTCATATCCGCCGACCACATTACATACAACGTGACGCGATGAGAGAGAGAGAGAGAGAGAGAGAGAGAGAGAGAGAGAGAGAGAGAGATTTGAAGTCAATAACTAGTTTAATTTTGTCGATCTCTATAATTTGCAATATAAAAAATGTTTTAACCTCTTCACATGGTAACACAAGCAGTATGGCTTGTACCCGGTCAATTTCGATCAGCTTACGCTCATATCAACTAATTTCATTTTTCGGTCCAGTCAAAGGCAGGTCATACACACAGGATAAGAAAGTTCACAAGAAATTACTTTCTCGCGGCCTAACTCTAAAAATCAAACACGAGTCTTTTTTTTTTTTAAAACGGCTAAAAAGATTTCATTATCTTTGAAGTTGTTACAAAGACAGGAGAACGGGACAAAGCCCAGTCCGAGACCCAAACCCAAGGTTAGGAAGAAGCCAACTAAGGGCACCAAATAAGACAAAGCTCACACCTATTGAGACGAAACTCACACCTATTGAAACGGAGCCCATGAGTCAATATCGCGTTATATAGTACCCTTCTATTATGGGTAGAAACAACATTAAGAAACAGGGAACAAAACAAGCGAATAATAAGTTTACTCTTAAGATTCCTTAATTTCAATACTCCTACGTGTGCAAAAAAACACAACGTAGTTGTTTTGTTTTGTTTTGTTTTTTTTTTTGAAACTGAGGTAAAATAAGCATTTCTTATTGGAATCTGGTGTTAAGAGTGTGATTACGAAAATACAACTAGTACGACGTGAATTGGATTTAACATTCAGATAACCGGATTAAGATAACGCAACTAGCTAGCACAACGTTGGATCTAACCGGATTAAGGTAACGCAACTAGTACAACGTTGGATTAATTAACCGAATTAAGGTAACGCAACTAGTACAACGTTGGATTTCACATTCAAAAAATTCCAGAGCCACATGCTAGAGGCACATATTGGTCATATCCGCCGACCACATTACATACAACGTGACGCGATGAGAGAGAGAGAGAGAGAGAGAGAGAGAGAGAGAGAGAGAGAGAGAAATGGATTTGAAGTCAATAACTAGTTTAATTTTGTCGATCTCCATAATTTACAATATAAAAAATGTTTTAACCTCTTCACATGGTAACACAAGCAGTATGGCTTGTACCCGGTCAATTTCGATCAGCTTACGCTCATATCAACTAATTTCATTTTTCAGTCCAGTCAAAGGCAGGTCATACACACAGGATAAGAAAGTTCACAAGAAATTACTTTCTCGCGGCCTAACTCTAAGAATCAAACACGAGTCTTTTTTTTTTTAAAACGGCTAAAAAGATTTCATTATCTTTGAAGTTGTTACAAAAACAGGAGAACGGGACAAAGCCCAGTCCGAGACCCAAACCCAAGGTTAGGAAGAAGCCAACTAAGGGCACCAAATAAGACAAAGCTCACACCTATTGAGACGAAACTCACACCTATTGAAACGGAGCCCATGAGTCAATATCGCGTTATATAGTACCCTTCTATTATGGGTAGAAACAACATTAAGAAACAGGGAACAAAACAAGCGAATAATAAGTTTACTCTTAAGATTCCTTAATTTCAATACTCCTACGTGTGCAAAAAAACACAACGTAGTTGTTTTGTTTTGTTTTGTTTTTTTTTTTGAAACTGAGGTAAAATAAGCATTTCTTATTGGAATCTGGTGTTAAGAGTGTGATTACGAAAATACAACTAGTACGACGTGAATTGGATTTAACATTCAGATAACCGGATTAAGATAACGCAACTAGCTAGCACAACGTTGGATCTAACCGGATTAAGGTAACGCAACTAGTACAACGTTGGATTAATTAACCGAATTAAGGTAACGCAACTAGTACAACGTTGGATTTCACATTCAAAAAATTCCAGAGCCACATGCTAGAGGCACATATTGGTCATATCCGCCGACCACATTACATACAACGTGACGCGATGAGAGAGAGAGAGAGAGAGAGAGAGAGAGAGAGAGAGATTTGAAGTCAATAACTAGTTTAATTTTGTCGATCTCCATAATTTACAATATAAAAAATGTTTTAACCTCTTCACATGGTAACACAAGCAGTATGGCTTGTACCCGGTCAATTTGGATCAGCTTACGCTCACATTAACTAATTTTCTTTTCGGTCTGGTCAAAAGTAGACCATACACGCGAGGATTAGAAAATTTACAAGAAATTACTTTCTCAAGGCCTGACTCCAAGAATCGAACACGAGTCTTTTTTTTTTCCAAACAACGAAAAAGATTTCATTATCTTTGAAGTTGTCACAAAGACAGGATCGAGAACGGGACAAAGCCCAATCCGAGACCCAAACCCAACGTTAGGAAGAAGCCGACCAAGGGCACCAAATTGGACAAAGCTCACACCCATTGAAACGAAACCCACATATTGGGACGAAGCCTACAAGTCAATACCGCGTTATAGTACCCTTAATATTATGGATAGAAAACAACATTAAGAAACAGGGAACAAAACAAGCGAATAATAAGTTTACTCTTAAGATTCCTTAATTTCTTTTTTTTTTTTTTTTGGGTCAATCGGAAGAGTAGATTCCTTAATTTCAATACTCCTACGTGTGCAAAAAAACAAGGTAGTTTTTTTGTTTTGTTTTGTTTTTTTTTGAAACTGAGGTAAAATAAGCATTTCTTATTGGAATCTGGTGTTAAGAGTGTGATTACGAAAACACAACTAGTACGACGTGAATTGGATTTAACATTCAGATAACCGGATTAAGATAACGCAACTAGCTAGCACAACGTTGGATCTAACCGGATTAAGGTAATGCAACCAGTACAACGTTGGATTAATTAATTAACCCATTTTAACTTTTAAGGTAGCGCAACTAGTACTACAACGTTGGATTTCACATTCAGATAACCCGCCGCAAAAAATTCCAGAGCCACATGCTGTATGCCTATGGCCACGTCGGGTAACCTGTTGCCGTCTCTCCATAACCAATACAGTAATTTGTAGCCTATATATTTCTAGTACTAATTGAATTCCTGTTTACTTGTGAACAATTTCTTCAATCTCATTAACGTATCTTACATTTTCTGATCCTTAGCAAATGGATCTGACGAGTGGGATCATAACAAGCAAGTACGGAGTTCACACACCCGAGCTTGCAGGTTCGACTTCCACCGTTCCGAAAAAACTCGTGGGCCATTTCGGAGTTCGCCCGGTGGCCAACTTCGGGGTAAGGTTATAAATATCAACCGTTGTGTAACGCACGTATCAACAAATACTTATCAGTTTCTGTGCCTTTTGATATCGTTACGTCCCGATATACTGATGAGATAAAAAATCGCATGGGTATTGGGCGATTCCCCCTACAATTTTTAATTCAATGAATGCTTCACATTCGTTATGGCTGTTACTCGACTAATTATAGTGTTAATTATCGCCAATATATGTGTCATTAGGTGTGGCCGGGGCGCCCATAATTAAGGTCTTCACATGGTGTGTCTGTTCGAGACGAGTAACTGATCGATAAACTAACCTCATCAGTCAAGGAGAATCCGTACAGGGTTTGGCATGCATGTTAGGTACAAGGTATATAAATTAGTTGTGCCGAAAATAGACAAGGAGAATCATCGCATCATGCGATCGATGTCTGTTCATATGCTCTTATTTTGTGTGTTGTACTTTGTCTTCTTTGATCAATTATTATTTGTTTATAATCTGAAATGATAAGTTGGTTCCCCTGACCTTATCTTAGAAATGTATTTGGTTTGGTTTTCCCAAAAAAAAAAAAAAAAAATGAAAAAGAAATGGTATGTGTGAAAAATATTTGTTGTTTTATGTTTCGTTTACCTGAATTTATCTGATTCCATAACATGGGAGTATATGAAGATAAGTAATTGCGCTCGTGTCTCATGGAATGTATACCCAATGTCAGAGTGTGGGAGCCATAACACTCCAATCTTTGTTATAACCACGTACTACGTATTTTTTCAGGTGTCTTGTGTGGTATTTAGAATAATGATTAAAGTACTTCCCAAATCTAGAGAACATTTTTTTTAGAAGTAAAATCTTGAGAACTCTTCAAAATTGAATTTTTTCCATGCCCCTCCAAACTCGACTCTTAAGTAATTTTCAACATTTGACCCCTATTCGGGAAATTCTTGCGTACGTCTGTGATTGTGTATACCCTTGCTCCGAGTGCTACAAGGTTTCAATTGTACTCCCTCAAATAGAAACGATTATCTTGTGTTGTTTGTACGTAACACCGCCGCATGCCATGTGGACTAATGGAGAGTAAATTTTGAAAAGGTTGTTCACTTGAGTGTGAACCAGCTAACTTGCTTACTAGTTCAGGTAATTACAGAGTCTTGTCATAGTTGCATTCTTGCAATGAAAGGTTGAGCAGCTGGAATTTCCATCAATATGGACAAATACATATTCCAAGTATTGGATCAATGGTTCGTGTGGCCCGGGACATTAGCAATTTTTGGCCATTTGTCTTGACTTTTGATGGCTTCCTATTTGGGCCTCATACTGTGTTGAAAGGCCTAAAGATTGGTTGGACTTTCTTCCGAGTTGGCCCATGAGCTAAAGCCCAAAACAAAAGAGAAAACAAAGATGTTCTCTTTCCTGCATTGATCAATATGGAGGGAGTGATGAGCCTTGATAACAAACAAAAATAGAGAGAGGTTTTAAATGGGCCATGAGAACAAACCAAATGGAGAGGGGGGTCTGGTTACTTGGGCCTTTTTGTTTGGTGTTTTGTTCATGAGTCAATCTGTTTATCATTAGGACTGTCCAAGAAAAATCGAGAACCGTGAAACCGGTCCGGACCGAACCGATCCGTGCTTTTTGGATTTTGTCCGCGGATTAATGGTCCGGACACGGATTTGAAAATTAAAAAACCGTGAGATACGGATTAGGATTGGATTTTTATTTCAAATCCGTGGATTAACCGAACCGAACCGTGAGATATTTAAAAAATTAAAAAAATTAAAATATATATGTGTGTGTGTGTGTGTAATATTTATAAATAATTATAATTCTACTACTTACTATGAATTTTTTTTTAACAATTTTAAGTTCATAACAATGACCGAGGGAAATCTGCTCCTTATCTGAAATTCCTTACTTTTACTTCACCTGCCTTCCCCCTATGATTTATAACTTGTAGTTAGCTACTACCACTGCGTAAATAGAACCTCATGCTGCTCCGTGGATGTAACAATGGCTGATGAAACCTGGATAGAATTTTGGACTGAATTTTGAACTAGAAATTTGAAATGATTAATACAGTAGTTGAAGTAATTTTGTGTTTTTTAGTGTTTCATGTTTATGGAAGGAAATCCGTGGATAAAACCGGGACCGAACCGTGACTCACGGTTCGAAATCCAAACCGAACCGTGAGACTTTTGGATTAGGATTGGATTGTATTTTCTAAAAACCGTGAGATACGGATTAAGATTGGATTCATACGAATCCGATCCGATCCAGACCGTGGACACCCCTATTTATCATCAGGCATAGATCTTTCCCCTTTCGGTAAAAGTTGGAGTGGTTGTGTGTAAGGATCCTAATTTCTCACTTCGGCTAAGTTTGGGATTGGCCTTGTTTATATAAGGTCTTTGACACTTTCTTCTTATGAGTATCAGAGTTAGCCACCATGCACGTTTGCAATCCGACCCGCAGATGGGATCACTTGTAGGCTAGATGAAAATATTTAAAAAGCATTAAAAATTGATATGTGAGTGGAGTCGTTGAAAAAGTGATAGGGCTACCATTGAGTCAGTGTTAAAAGAGTGGGCCGCCGTGGACGTCGCTTGCGGAGTGTGATGATATGTTGCGATTCTAATTTCTCGCATCGACTGCGTATGGATTTGTCCTAATGTATATAAGTTCTTCGACACTCTCACATTAGGAGCCGGCTTTCAAGCGTGAGAGTTTATATCATCATGATTTCACAGAAATATTCATTTGTTCATTTATATTTTTGAGTTTAATACTACAAGGGAGATTTGAATTCGATGACAGTGCCACACGTCAATCTGAGCTGGATTAACTACATACAAAAGTATGAAGTTAATTGGTCAAATTGGTCCCTTTTCAAGCTGGCTTTATTTAATTGAGGATATGAGATGCTGACTAGGTTATGAGCATGTAGTGGTTTCGTGCTTAATGTCCTCTGACGTGGCAACACGCACTTTGCTCATTTATGAGCATGTAGCCGGCAGCCGTAACCGATTTGGAGTTGAATATCACTCCATTAATGACCAACCAGTCTAGAATTAGAGTCGTAAATGAACAAACTGAACTCAACTGTTCGAGGCTCGATTTCGTAAAGAGTTTTTACTCTATTTGAGTTATACTCGTACTCTACTAAAACGAATCTCATATTTATACTTTAATATGTAAAACTTATAATATATGAGAGTAAATTATAACCGTCCACGGTTTCCACCACCGGCTGTGGATCCCATAGGACCTTTTTTTTTTTTTTTTTGTAATCTAAAATATTCATTTTGTATAGGGTTCGAAGAGTAGTAATGTCAATAAGTTAATGTCCGAAACTATTCATCGTGGAGCTTCAACCTGCAATCTTCAGATGAATAGATTGTGATAATCCCACTTCACCTACGAAAAGGCCTTGGAAACAAACCGATCAGTCTTCCCAAGTATACAGAATATTTGGATCAGTGTTTCTCATGTTATAGTTATACTTCGGTCCTGGTATTTTTTTTGTTTCTCCTATTCTTAAAGGGTCGCGGAGGGGGCGATCAAGCGTCGCAGCTTTTTACTTAGTGCGACCGTAGAAACTCTAGACCCATGGTGAATAGCAAAAAATGATCAAAAAGTCATAGAAACTACCGTCCGACCAAAAGCTGGTGGAACACAGCCAACCTTCGCAATATGACAAAGTTCAAGGAGGCCTCGTTAGCATGATTCAAACCTTGAAATCACTTGGCTGCAAGCCATAAAACCACGAGGCTACGTACCATGCATCCTTGGTGGTTCGCACATGGTGTTTTATGTGTTACTCGGCAGTGTGAATTGATCCTTTTGTTCTGTGTTTGAGCTCCAGCGAATATTCTTTGGCTCCTTTGCTTTTGGCACCTTTTTCTGGAAAGGATACTTGTCGTCAAAAGAAAACAAACGCAAACTATCAATCGAGATTCCCAATCACGTGTTTAACGTCATTTCCCTTTGTTTTGGTAGCATGAGAATTTTCAATCCAACCCAAAATCAATTAATAATGAGTGGAAAAGTTTCAAATATTATAGTGGTCTCTCCTTTCATAACTAAGCAATGTGAGACGACTAATCTACTGTAAAATAAAAATTAAGGTGATTTGTCCATTGCCTTCTTCGGCCTCGGGTGAAGCGTTGTGCACCAATGGGTTTCGACTTTCGAGTATCTTTCAAGAGATACTCCACCGTGCACGTGTGTGAAGCCCATATAATCACATGTAAGAGAGAGTTGCAATGCCTGTTATGTCTTGTCGTTACCTCATCCACCCTTTTGTCTAGCATACAAAGAAGTGAATTGGAATATGAGGTTAGAAAGCCGAGAAAAAATTCGTATTCAAAATGAACCCTTATATGGGCACCGACCAAATGTGTACCGACGGTCATGCGGAACTCATTTTAGATTTCGCGTGAATAATATGAGCCGTTTCATGGATTTTAAAATAATTTTATCAGTAGCCTTGCGAAAAATCAGCACAATTCGATATGTGTAGCTGTTACATCCAATCCTTCAATTTTTCATTCAGATTACACACCAAATTATCCGTGCAAGACCTAGGGTGGACCTCGTGTGACGGTTGGTGCATCTTTGCTCGGTGCCTTTAGCATATTCGATTGAAAAACTTGCAGAAAATTTTTTGTTGTTGAAAAATGTAGAGTGTTTTCGGTAATGAATAAATTGTTGAAAAATGTCAAATTATTTCGACTAGTGTTGATGAGAAAAAAGTTGTTGAGAAAAAAATTTCGTTGAAAAATTTTTTGTTAGTGTGAACGAAGTGTTAAAATAGAATAACTTTTTTGTTCGCATAAAAATCATGGTAAAATGTCTAGATTTTAAGCGATTTTTGTTAGTGAAAACGGGCACGAGGAAAAGAGAAATAGATTGAGCTGATGTACGTGAGAATCGAAGCGGGTCACACGTGACTGTTTGGAAACGTCAAATCTCTTTGTCCCAAGCATCGTCGGGAAGCCACAAGAGCTGAAGATCTCCCATCAGAAATCAGCCTAACATTGTTTTCCACAATCACACGGTCAGGATTAGAGTAGGACCATGAGGCATATGTTGTGGTGGTCCATGACTACGAATTGCAGCCTCCGTAGGTTATTCAGGCTCCGTTCCGGTTTTCCTTCTTTTTTAAAAATTCTTTTTCTACAATTTTCAAACTCAAATATAATGAAAATAAAAAATAATTTTTTAATTTTTTTTGCACCGTTCAAAAGATCTCGACGAGATCTATCAAATATGATCCATATTGATAGAAAAATTATTTGCGTAAATACATAATTTTTGAGCTTGAAATTACCTCCGTTTGAAAAAAAAGAACTTTTTGAAAAATTGGAACACCCCCTCAGACTCGGACCTTGGTCTTCCCGGCTTTTGGAGTTTTTTCTTGTTTTGTTCTTATTTAATTTTTTTTTACATTTGTTAATTTTATGTTTAATTTTTATGAATTATTGATTCGTCTTAACAAGAGAAATTAAAAAAGTAAAATTTTTTATTTTTACCCAAATATTTTTAGAAATATCCAAAATAATGCCACAAAAGCCGACTTTTGATTATTCACTTTTGGTTAGACCATTGAAGATGCTTCCGTTCCATTAAAGAAAATAAGTACTTATTTTTTGGTTAGGCCATTGAAGATGCTTTCCATTTCGTTAAAGAAAATAAATATGTATCTTTACTTATTTTTTAAATTAAAAATAATATATTATAAAAGAAAAATCTATTTTTTAAAGTAAAAAATAAATACTAAAAACCTTAGCAAAACAGACGTAACTGCTTAAACTTCTATTTTTAATTTGCATGGGATCAGCTTTACACGTCATGTTCTAAATCTGGAGTTAACAGAATCCGCAGGGGCTACTGCTATAGAACCCGGCTACTCTGCGTCAAGAATGGTGTGGAGCTGTTCATCTTAAAAATTAATGATTCAGATTTAGTAAATTTATTATCAGTCATAATCGTTTATTATCGGTCGTAAATTGAAAATAAATCTGAACTCTTAAAAATTTCATCCGACAGCTGCGATCACTTGCACCGCACGCCAAATTCCTACTATAAACAAAAGAAAATTCTAAAATCAACCAGTATACCGGGTTTCATGTGTTGTCTCTACTATAAATTCCCCTTGTTTTTGTTCACCGCATCATAGTGGGAGTTGGACTCTGTTTCTCCGTCTCTTTCCAAATACTGCAATTGATACTACGAGTACGAGTAGTATTTTTGGTTGTTGTTGTTGTTTGTCAAGCCTTTTTGCTTTTTGTGTTTTCATTGCCAATTCGAGAGAGAGAGAGAGAGAGAGAGAGAGAGAGAGAATGACGGTGGGTGCAGGGATAACAGTGGCCGATGGAAACCTGAACGTGCTAGGTACCCGCGTTTTAACCGACGTTAATGCCGACATTTTCGCCACTCCGGCCGCCGGCGATTCCTTCTTCAATGGCGCTTTCATCGGCGTACGGTCTAACCAGATTGGCAGCCGCCGCATCTTCCCCATCGGGAAACTCGAGTATGTCTGTCTGTTACTAGTGTTTTCTTTTCTTTTGCGTAATTGCATGCTAGTTTTGAGTTAGAGAAATCAGTCAAAGCACAACACACGCAATGCATTGCGCCAAGAACAATTAACAAAAGATGCAAACAGTATTAAGTGGTTCCGACTCGTATAACCTGACAGCTCAATCACACTAATTTCTACTACTATGTGTGGATAAAGACAGATTGGAAATAAGCAAAAGACTACAAATTACTGGCAGCGTTCCTTATAGGATTGCTAAATGTATATTTGAAAGCAAGAGAGATAAGAACACCCAACAGTTTGCGAATTCTATTGAGATTGGTTGATTTGTTTTGGATATTGGTTGTGTGGGGAATGATGCAGGGGATTGAGGTTCATGTGTGTATTCCGATACAAGATGTGGTGGATGACTCAGAGGATGGGCAGTTGTGGCAAGGATATACCCTTTGAGACCCAGTTTCTGATGGTGGAGGCACGCGACGGTTCCCATTTTGGGGAGGAGAGTGGAGATGGGGCGGTCAACCAATCGGCACTGTACACGGTGTTTTTGCCTATTCTGGAGGGTGATTTCAGGGCTGTTCTTCAGGGGAATGCTAATAACGAGTTGGAGATCTGTCTCGAGAGTGGTATGCACAGTACATCCATATATCCACTTATTCACGTATTTATTTATTTATTTTTGTCGATGTTTTGGATGAGCTCTAAAAAGTGAATGGTTTTGATTAAAGCACATTTGAAGTGGACCGGAAGGGCCACAGTGGCCTAATAGGATACTCTAGTTAAAAGGGACCGGAGAGGAGCTGGATCCTGTATTTAACAAGTTTCTTAATAATCTAGGTTTTGATTTCAGGGGATCCAGCTGTGGATGGATTTGAAGGCAGTCATTTGGTTTTTGTGGCAGCTGGATCCGACCCATTCGATGTTGTCACACATGCAGTCAAGTAAGTACACTTTCATTCCTTAGTTTCTCTTTCAATGCATAACGAGAAATAGGAACTGAAATGATTTAGGTGTATCTGATAAATCCTGTTTATGGTCTTTCCTTTTTTTTTTCCAAACCTTGCACGCAATTCCAAGAGAATTTTCAAATGATGTCTCATTCCATAACCCATCCAAGTTCGGAAGCCTTATTGAAGAGGAAAAAATTCTAAACTATACATTTACAGAGTCATTTGCTTGATAATCTAGCTTTTCAGATCTCCTTGATTAATCATTTTATATAGGGAGCCAATTTCGGACAAAGAATCAGGTGATGATAAGAAAAGAGTGACAAAAACCGATGATAGCACGCTTTAACATTACTAAGCTAAGTTATTCTGACCACGTTTGTATGTTGGACGTGGTATCACCGTTCCAGTGAAGTTTTCTGCGATGGTTACAGTCAAAATACCTTTCTTTTTAAGATGAGAAAAGTACAACAAGGATTGTAACTTGACGATGCTCTTTCCTCGTTGTCAAAGATTGATTGTTGATTATAGTTGTAAATGTATACAGGACTGTTGAAAGACATTTACAGACATTTTGTCATCGCGAGAGGAAAAGGGTATGATATTTATTCTTTAAAAAAGCCCACTTAATGCAATCTAATTATGTTACATGTATGTTGTACTCTAATAGTCTTGGATACTGATCTCTCTGAAAACAAACATAATTCAGATGCCAGACATGTTGAACTGGTTTGGCTGGTGCACATGGGATGCTTTCTATACTGAGGTTACTGCAGAAGGTGTTAGGAACGGATTAGAAAGGTCTAACACTTACTATCTTGATGTTGTAATTAACTTCTATGGTTAGCATCAGACATGTAGTGATTCCTAGTTCCATGTTTTGATTGATGTATCAGCTTCGAAAAAGGAGGGATCATCCCAAAGTTTGTTATTATCGATGATGGTTGGCAATCAGTTAGCATGGATCCTGTCAGATTTGAAAATAAAGCAGATAACTCAGCTAAGTGAGCACCATGACTTGAATTGTTTGCATTATGTTGTGCCTATGCCTACTTTTGTTGTGTTTATTTGTTGATGTTGTTGCCCTTTTTTTGCAGTTTTTCAAATAGATTGACTCATATCAAAGAAAACCACAAGTTTCAAAAGAATGGAAAAGAAGGCCACAGGGTAGAGGATCCAGCAATGGGACTCCGCCACATTGTTACCCAAATCAAAGACCAACATGCCCTAAAGTAAATTCCTTATTCATTGTCCACAAACTGTTTGTTTCACAGCTACAACTTTTTTGTTAGCCACTCATGATTGTATGTGCCCCTATATTTGTAGGTATGTTTATATGTGGCATGCGATAACAGGATATTGGGGTGGAGTTAGACCGGGTACTCCTGAAATGGAACACCATGAATCTAAGTTATTCTACCCGGTCTCATCTCCTGGAGTTCAGTCAAACGAACCCTGTGATGCCTTGGATAGCATAACGAAGAACGGGCTTGGCCTCGTGAACCCCGAGAAAGTGTTCAACTTCTATAATGAACTTCACTCTTATCTTGCTTCAGCCGGGATCGATGGGGTCAAAGTAGATGTTCAAAACATCCTTGAGACTCTCGGGGCAGGCCATGGTGGAAGAGTGAAACTTGCTAGAAAATATCATCAGGCATTGGAAGCATCTGTTTCAAGGAATTTCCATGACAATGGGATTATTTCTTGCATGAGTCACAATACAGATGGTTTGTATAGGTATGTCTTTCTCCTTCACGAGAGATCTGCCATAATTAAGCTAGAGAAGTTCAAGGTGCATTACATTATTGTGGACCTCTTCGCTGTGTTGATCTCATATGATGTTGCAGCGCGAAGAGAACAGCTGTTATAAGAGCATCAGATGATTTCTGGCCTAGAGATCCAGCTTCACACACAATTCATATTGCATCGGTTGCTTATAACACGGTTTTCCTTGGGGAGTTCATGCAGCCTGATTGGGATATGTTTCATGTAAGCTGAGGACAACTGACAATACTTTTTTGTTTGAAACAGATTTTCCATTTTTCTGTTGCCGTCTTTAAGTTGCTAAATTAATGGAAGTCAACTTGTAAATTCTTTTATTATAGAGCCTACATCCAATGGCGGAATACCATGGAGCAGCTCGTGCTGTGGGAGGATGTGCCATTTATGTCAGGTGCAGTAATTGGGCATGCATTTCTCTTAACGAAACACCAAACCGTATGACGTTATCCGATTAAATTACCACTTTCTCATGATGGATACATCTTATGCAGTGACAAGCCTGGGCAACACGATTTCAATTTACTAAGCAAACTAGTACTTCCCGATGGCTCCATTTTGAGGGCTAAACTTCCAGGAAGACCAACGCGGGACTGCTTGTTCTCTGATCCTGCTAGAGATGGGAAAAGGTATATAAGACATGTTGCGTGAAATTAGTTTTTTGGAAAACCCTTTTTCAGCTTGTCTTGAAAAGGGCATGTTTGCTCATTCCACTGTTAATTTTCTAACAGTCTTCTTAAGATTTGGAATCTGAACGATTTCAATGGAGTTGTTGGGGTCTTCAACTGCCAAGGAGCTGGATGGTGTAGGGTTGGAAAGAAGAACCTGATCCATGATGACCAACCTGGCACAATCACCGGAATAATCCGAGCTAATGATGTTAATTATTTGCCCAAACTTGCTGATGATACATGGACAGGAGATGCTGTCTTATATTCCCATCTTGCAGGTATGTCTTGTAGGCCTATGGCTTAAGGCAGTGTTTGGATAAGGGATTTATGAGGGGATTGTTTTTTCAGGAAAAGATAAGACGATGACGAAGTTAAGAAGATAAATTTCCTTTTTCTTCCCTCCTTTAGTTCCTCTATGAGTCCCTGATCCAAACACAGCATGAACGACTTTCTTTTTCGTCATCTATGCCTGAATTAGACATTGTTATTGAAGGTGAAAATGATTTGAGAATTACCATTGTGACAAATACCATTTCTTTTCGGTGGCCATTGCAGGAGACGTGGTATATCTTCCAAAGAATACGTCTCTGCCAATTACTCTGAAGGCACGAGAATATGAAGTTTTCACGGTGGTGCCAGTCAAGAAATTGTCAAATGGTGCTACTTTTGTTCCAATAGGTCTACTCAAGATGTTTAACTCAGGAGGAGCCATCAAGGAACTAAAATATGAATCTGTGAGGACTGCTAGCATCGGCATGAAAGTGCGTGGGTGTGGCATATTTGGGGCCTATTCATCGGTACGACCTAAGAAGATAACAGTAGACACAGAGGAAGTTGAGTTCGAATTTGAAGAAGGATCTGGACTGATCACTCTTGCTTTGAGAATTCCAGAGCAAGAGTTGTACCTTTGGGACATTACAATTGATTTTTGAATAAATTGTATTGTTTCCTCGTAGCAGTTGAGGGTCTAGAATTTATTTTACTTTGTATCCTTCAAGACCTCCCATAAGAAAACTTTAGCTTTTGTAGAAGGGTCACTGCTTGATGTTGTATTCACAGCATGAAGAATTCGGCAAGCGCACTGTGTGTGCATCTTCTTGTATGCGGGATTTTTATAGAAACTGTTAGTTGTCTGCAATGGAACTTCAAAATGGTAGTTTATTGATCAAATCCTCTTTAACTGTATTCATTTGCACTTCGTGGTCAAATTGAATTTTCCATCAGTTTTTAGAACTGTTATATTTGGCTGGTTTTCTAATTGTATTCTATATGATATCACTGTTGCAGAAATTGCTTGAGTAGGGGCGCTAGACGCCGAAATACTACGATGGGACGTGTCCAGAACCCCACAGTTACCTTGTGATATCCACATGCACCAGACGCTTTCGGACACATTTGTGTCCGGATCTGTACACTTTCATTTGCGTCCATAGCATTGCTCGTTTGTGCCTTCCACTTTTAAGAAATTACTTGATGTTCGTTTGTATTTCGGCTAGAAATTTCTGCCTTCTACTCCAAAAGAAAACAAATTTGGTCGTCTCATGGGAACAGGCAATGCAAACAGCAGGGTTACTAATAATTGTTGATCTTATAGGGTTTCCAGTCTAATTTAACCATAATGGATTCGGGTTGTATGCTCTCTTAATGATGAAATAGATCCTGAAATTGCAAACAGATATCTGAAGCAAACCAAAACTATGAAATACTGCTAACTCTGTAGAGAACTTGAAGAAATGAAATGGAAAACCAATTCATTGCCGAGAGGAAGAATCCAAGGAAAGCAACTGTACCCGAGATCAATATAGTAAACAAAGCTTTGTCTATGTTTAGGGACACTAATATGAAAGAGTTTGTGGGTAACGCTGTTTGTGCCTCAATATCATCGGAAACTCAATACAACACCACGTTTTCACAGTCAGTCAGGTGCTTTAGAGAACAGGACCAGCACGATGCTATTAACGCCCACGCCCACGCCCACCGCGGCCACGTCCTCGTCCCCGACCACGTCCCATAGGCTTCCCTGAAATTTATTACAGTTAAAATGTAATGTCACCACCAGAATATAGAAGGAAACAAAGACATGAGGACATCAAAATGTGTGGCTTGGGCAGCTAGAAAGAGAAGAGAAGTGCAATGTGCGATACCTGCAGTAGGCTTTTTGGGCTTGACTCTAGGTGTCTCCTCCACTAGCAAAGTCTCAAGATTCAAGCTGTCGGGGAGAATGTAATACCGGATGTTGTTACCCCTAACACTGAGGTGATCAAGAGTAACTGGATTTTTCCCCTTCACTGCCAATTTTACTGTCTTCAAATGTGTGTTCATACTGTTATCCACACCTACACCAAACCAATCAAAGCATCAGCTAGAAAATAAGCTCCAAGATGAATCTACTTTGTTATGGACAAAATAACCAGAACACAAGTTTGGAGCATCCCTATTGAGCTAAGTTTCATTGAAGTATCCACCCAACAAACGTCATATCATCCCAACAAAAGAACGCTATATCTCTCTCCAAATATTCTTCATGGAAAGAGTAGAGTTAATCTTTACACTTTTACCATGTGAACTTTACAAATTGGTTTATGTGGACGGGAAGGATTACAACGACTTGGCTGCAGAAATACTCAAATTAGAATTGATATTTAAATTTTGTTGATGGGATAATGGAAGCCAAAACTATGGGGAGAGAAGAGAACTTATTCAAGTTGCAAGAGTCATTGGTGACAGAGGGAGAGGGACAACTGGAATTAAAACAGTATTTATTTGTAAGGCCGTTGTTAGTTAGATGTACCTTTAATGTCAAACTTATGATGAAAAAATAGCGTAAAAAATGAAAGCATTTTGCATAAAATTCTAAAAGAGAGGGAAATCCATTGAAAGTATAATCAAACGTTATCATTTACAAAACGTGCAAGAGCTTAGTCCATGTCATCTATTGGTACCTGACTACCTAGTGTCTATGTTACATGGATTCTTCTAAATAACTAAATACTCGTGTCGGATACTCAACACTTCCAACATAATATGGCATTTCTGTTTGAGTATATTTAGTTAGACATCCACCCAGTAGACATATTTTCATACCACGAACCCTGTCAAACTCTTATATTACACACGAAAACTCCAAAGGCACTTTGTGAACATAACTTATGGAAGAAAATAAAGGTAATATACAAACAAATTTGATAATTTTGGCGTATCCCCGTGAGATGCAAATTAGATAAATCCAATTTTAGGCACCTCACCACATCCGAGACCCGTACCAGAGTCTATTGGATATAGCCTAGTGTAATGAAGTATCATGGACCTTCTATGTGAAACTAGGAGAACAACCAACATACCAACGAAAAAGATCAAGTATTGGCTTGGACGCGCAAATAGTTATATCTAAGCGAAACTACAAAACCTCTTTTAACACAATTCTTGGTGCAACAAAACGGAATGACTATCTAGCTGTCTAAAAACCACAGAGCTACGAATAACAGAATATTGGGGTTTACAACCAAAAAAAAAAACCCTAATTCGACTATGAATACAGCAAAAGATAGAAAAAACGTCAGGGGAGATGGGGGGAAGACCTGTGATGGTTCCATGAACAGCGGTGCCGTTCTTGAGCTCGATCGAGACGGTCTCGTTGTTCAACTTCATCAAGAACCTACACAGCGAAAAAAAGTAGTATACATTACACACAATTAAACGGAGGAAAATCAAATTACAGTATGCGACTGGGGAAAATCAAGAAACCATAAAGGAAATATAGAATTCAAAAATTGAGATAAATCAAAAAGGAAGAGAGAGAGAGAGAGAGAGAGAGAGAGAGAGAGAGAGACCTGACAAGCTTCATCGTGGATTTGCTGGATAAAGAAGCAGATCGATCGGAGCAACTCCACAGCTTTGCTTGCTTTATTAAAACCCTTGGTTCAGCCAAGAGGCGGGAGATGCGAAATCTGCCAAGACCAAGAGGGTGGTTAATGGCAATTTGCCCCTCGAATTTTCCCAAGTTTCACTTTGGCTCTGGTAAAGATTACTATCACATGTTTTGGTTGGCATTGCTTATTTATTTTGAGAGATTTACTTTTTGTTTGGATTGGATTTTGATTTTTTTTTTTGAAAAATAGTAGAGGTAATAAGTGAAAAGAGATAGGGAGAGAAATGTTGAACGTAGGGAGAATTTAGGGGGAATTTTTTGAAAAATTCTTTTTAAATTGCAAAGAGAACAAGGCATAATGCATCCGGCTCAATAGACTAATTAATTCAGATGATCAATATCACCGTCCTCTAACGAGTTCTAATGGAATATAAGAGTAAGAGGAGGAGGAGGAGCATAGGTAACGAGAGAATTTTGCTAAGGTAATGAGGCAGATCATAGAAAAACATGTAGTAGTTTAGATATTTGTCGATACAATTGGCTACAGCTCCTCGACACTTGTGATGATCCACTATTCCAAAGCTTAAAAGAATATACTTCAAGTCCCTAGATTCACTTTGTCACCTCTTTACATTTATTCTCTTAGTTGACGTGACGCATAGATTGATGACACGTGTGTATAGTTGAACCACATAAAAAATACTTATTAACGCTGTCAGGTGATTACTATTGTGTCAATCCCTCGGGATCGCATTGCGTAGTTACTTGTTTTATTGAGAAATAAGTAAAAAGAAAATAAACAACGGAGTAGTAAGTAGTAAAATTCTTTGGCCGCCAATTGCTTATTTGCATGTTTTTTGTACTAATCCTATTTGCTTATTGCTTAAAGTGTAATCAAACGAGCCATACCCGATTATTCCCCATTTTGTTTCAATTTGGGTTGTTGATAATTACCAAAAAAAAAAAAAAACTTGGGTTGTTGATTGCATAAAGGGTGTGTTTGCAATGAATACAAATTTTAGATTTTAGTTTCAGATTCTACGGCAGATTTTAACTTTCGAATTTTAGTAGAAGTTGATAAATATGTTGTTATAGCTACGAGATTATGAAAATTTCTTTCCCTTTTTTAGAATTTGTGTCGCAAATTTCCAAAAACTACCCAAACCAAGCTTTAGAATTTTGAGAATTTTTTTTTCCTTTTTTAAGTTCTCAGAATTTGTAAATTCTAAATATCAAATTTTGTAAATTTTTTTGACAAACATTCTAAATTGATTTTTAGAAGCGATCGAGAATCTAAAAATCTGTTAAAATAATTTTTGACAAAAACCCGCAAAGTACAAAACACCATCAATTTGTAAAACATGTCAAAAAGTAGATCACATTAAGCTGAATTATTTGCACTTTCCACGTGTGAAGTGATTTTTAACCTACATTTTGTCCAGAAAAGATACCGAAACACTCAAGTGACAAATATGAAAGTAATTATATACTTCTTCTTGTGATGAATATTTTTAGGGAATCGATTTTGTCGCTCTCTTATTCTTTAATGATGACACTCTCCTAGTAGAAATACATATACGAGAGTGACGTTAGAGAAACTGGTTACCAATTCCTTTCTCTATCTCCTACTTTTGAAAATATCTCATTTCAAGTTGTGCAGAGGAGTCAGAAAACTGAGAATCAACTTGGCAACTTGCTCTCAAATAGTGAGAAGAACAAAAAAAAACAATAAACACTTGACGGAGACACCTAGGGGCCGATTGGATCCAGTATATCTTGGGTGTATCCGCTTATACCCCCGGATAAGGGGTGGTGGGACTGGTTTAGGTCGCTTTGGCATCGCTATTTGCAGCTGTATTCGCTTCTCCCCCTTCTTCGCGTATACACCCCAATACGGTGGACGAGGTACTAAATTATGGCTACCTCTGGACCGAGCAATAGATAATCCGGCTGTATACAAGTGATTTTCTGACCTTTCTGCCCTCCCTAATCCCCCTCTTCATCCTCGATCGCTTTATCTCGTTTCACGCTGTACAAAAATGCAAAAAAGCTGTCTTCTGTGGTGCGATTCTGTGTGCGGTTTTGGTGGTGATTTTGAGCGATTTCTTGCACGATTGTGGTAAGATATACACCTGCTCTTGATTTTGATTTACACTAGCAAGAACGATCTGTTGTTATTTGTGATTTCTGGTTAGGATTTTTGATTTTGACTTCGATTTGTAGTTAGGTTTCGATTTCCATTAGATTTCTTGTCTATGGACTTGATTACGGTTTCGTTTTTGTTGATTTCAGCCTCATTTGTTGGTATTCTTCTGTTAATCCCAGAGAACAACTGTAAACCCCCCAAAAAATCAACTATTACTTGAATACAGAACATGCAAACCAGAAAATAGTAGATTATGCCATTTTTTGGTTAGGGTTTCCTGATATTGAGCATCAACTGGTTTTGCAATAGATACGTCTGACTCTGTGTATATACTAACAGAAACAGATGTGCTCATTACAAAAAAAAAGAAAGAAGAAGAAGAAGAAGAGAGAAAGAAATGTGTTCCTTGAAATTTGGTAATTAAATTTGTATCTCAATAATCTTGTGCCAGATACTCCTTATTTCTTAGTTTTACTGTCACCATTGCATTGCATGTATATCGTTGATAACTTGGTTCCCATTGTAGTTTTCTTGTCATTTTGACAAAAATTGTTAGTATTTATTAATGGTAACATTCTGCATTGGAAAACATATTAAAGAAAATTTGGATATGGTTAGTAGTGTCCTTTTGTGATTAGGTTGCCTGGTTCGGGCAAGAAGTGTTTGTTTTTTGGGTCCATTTTAAGCTCCATTGTACAGGTAGAGGTTTTGGTGCCTTCAGTTGATCATAGTTGATGAAACAAGTTGAGCATTAGGCAGAATGAGCATCAACTACATGTTTTCACTCATCTTGCTCTGCAATTCCTTTTCATTTTTTCCTTTGCTTTGTATTGTTTTTTTCTTCTTTTCATGTTTTAGTAACTCCTTGAGTCTGTTTTCCAAGTGCAAGCATGTCTGTAGATTCTGAAATACTATAATCGGGTAGTTTGTATATGGATGATGCTGCTGGTTTTTATCCCCTTTAGTAAATAGGATCTACCTAAAAGGAGAGAATACTTATATTCGTAAATACGGACCTGCCAATAGCAGCTTCATATCACCCTGGACACTCTTGTTGCTCCAACTGTTGGCAATAAATTTACAGCGTTTTACTAAGGGGACTTAACCAGATGTCTATCAGTCAAGCACTTGTTTGGTAGATTTTTTTGCTTCATAAGTAAAGATAGGAATGTTAATATATACTAAACTGGTTATCTTTGAATAATAGTCGTGCGTTATTACTGTAATGGGACAACTACTGCACAGTTCATATTTGTTTTAGTGACAAATGGGAGAGAAGAAGCAAAGCTATGTGTTGATGCAAATAGTTGGTTAACTAGTTTGGGTAGTTTGAGAGTTGAATATAGAAACAAGCTTATGCTAAGAATTCATTGAACTAAAATGTCCACATCTCATACCCAAATTCAGATGGTTTGTGTTTTAAATATATTTGACCGTCCTATGTTTTAGGACAGAACTTTATGTGAGTTCTTTCTCACTTATTGAACGTCTTTGCTCTATGGATATTGTTCTTTAGGGTTGATAGGATGGCAAGATTAAACAGGACCCAAATAAGGAGAAGGAGAAACGAAAAGGCAGTAAACGAAACAGGAACCACTGGACTACATTTTTGGGGGTCAACTGCAGTTTTACTACAGCATGGATTGGGGGCTTTGGTTGCTTGGTTAATTGGTTAATGGAGTTTTAATGCAGTTTTGGACTTGATTTTATGTGCACCTTACTGCAATTTGAATGGATGGGCAGCCTTCTGTTTTAGAATGCTATTTTCTACAGTTTCTAAGGTTTACAATGTTGTTTTTTGTTGTTTCGATGCTGTTATGGAAATGTAGAACCAATTTGGTGGCTATGATGTGTTATAAGCTGAGCCAAGTACCCTTATGCCATGCCTCTATTTGGTTTACAAGTCTGTTTTTTGCAGTTAACATTGGCTGAGCCAAATTTGGTAAAAATAGTAGATTGCTTGTGATGATATTTGTTGGCTATGATGTTTAATAATCTGAGCCAAAAGGCATATATTGCTTTGAGACAAGAAGTGGAAGAAAAATATATCTAGCAGATTGGTTTTTAGTTGTGTGCTATCCTTTTGATGTTGGAATCATAAACTGAGTTTTTGATCTCTGTTTGGCTTGCGTGTACTAACCTTTTGTTATACTCTTATCAATATGATATTATTGTGTTTCGGATACTCCAGTTGCTATCTTTTTTTCCTGTTCGTGTAAGCTTATTCCTGAGCAGGTCATGTGTTCTATTTCTAGCAGTAGATGATGGGAATATTTCTTCAACAGCTTGGTATCTGGGTAACCTTTTAGTTTTGCCTCTCTCTCTCTCCACAGCTAACTGAATGCTTGTCTTTTAAATTTATTTGCAGTTACTTGGGTTTTTTTGGAGGAGTCCATTTGGCCATTCTCAGCGCATTTATTTGTCGAAGATACCCGAATGTCAGATTGAGTGGTTTGATTTCAAGTTTCTTTGGGACGTTTATTTTGTGAGACAACAGACTTGGCTACAACCTAGTGTTCTTATTGTAGTTGTATGAAATGTATGATACTTTTGTGTATTGAAGTTAGTTTTGGAGGATATGTAATGCCAATGACTGTATGAGGAGCATTTATATGCTTTGTTCTCATTAAGTTTTATGTGCAACTAATGTTGTGATTTCTGTTTACAAGAATGAAAAAGTGGATATATTTCTTCCTTTTTCTTAGTCTGCCGAAGTGTGCCTTGTGAGCTTGACAGATTCTTGTGCTTGACCAATTCCAATCTCCTCCATCTATAAATAAGAAAAATGTACCTGAACACCCATCATTCACAAACCAATAACAATCTACTCTTTTGAAAAACAACTTCTCTTCCTCAAAATTGTTTCAGAAGACTAATGCTAATGGGTAGCTCTCCATTTCCCAAGTGGCTTTTTCTGTTTGTTCTCTATGCCTTCTTTCTTCATTGGACCATGGCTCCTATTTATAGGAGAATTGGAAACTACACATTCCAACAATGAAAATTAGATAGGCCAACCAATCAATAAAAAATATGGATACTAACCATTCAACAAAGAATATTGGATAGCCCAACAATACAAAAAAAAAAAAAAAAAAAGAAGAAGTTTATTTTATGTGTTTAAAAAACAATTTTTCATATTTTTAATATTATTTTCAAATTGTAATTTTTAATATTAGTATATTAGTTAACTAATTTATTATTGATTATTTGTGAAAAAAATTAATCAAGAGTTGGATTTCATAATTATATGTTTAATATATTGAATAATCAAATTAAACACTGCACAAGGGCAAATGAGTCATTTGACAGCTTTTTACATTATACACCCTTCCTTATACATCCAATTTATCCTCCATCCAAACAACGGATTATTTTATCCCCATCCTTTAATACATCATCCAACCCATCCACTTTTTAATACACCCTCTATAAATGTCACATCAATGTGAGCCCTCCCTTCTTAACTAATACCCCTTACTATCTTATCCTCCTTCATAAATAATACACCCAAAACACATACGGCATCCAATCGAGCCCCTAGTGGTACCCAACTTGGAGTGGCTGGTTTGTTTTGTTTCCATTTTGGAGACCTATCTTTTAAGACACAACAAACCCAGGCGCCATCAACCCCAGCCCTCATTCCCCCCCAAAAGCTGATGCTGGTGGGTGGGAAATCAATCTTGAGATGGTTTGTCCATATCCCTCTCGTTATGAGGGGCCTTTGAACCCTCTCATTAATTAACTTTTCACTAATTCTGTTAACTATAAAATATGGCAAAAAAAAAAAAAAGGGGGAATTGCATTTCAGTGGTAAGAGGGGCAAAAAACTCCCTACTCATGGACCAGTTTTTCGGAATTCTCAAGTCATGAGAAGGAAAACAATAATTCCCAAGCCATGGTATTGAAGACAAAAATATCCTTCCCTCATGTCTTGAATCAGGCGCAACTTAGGTTCATACACGGGGCAACTTCTGGGGCAACTAAGGTTCATACACGGAGCAACTTAGGTTCATAAACGAGACAACTTCTGGGGCAACTTAGGTTCATATACGGGGCAACTTAGGTTCATACACGAGACAACTTCTGGGGCAACTTAGGTTCATAAACGGAGCAATTTAGGTTCATACACGGGGCAACTTAGGTTCATACACGGAGCAACTAAGATTCATACACGGAGCAACTTAGGTTCATAAACGAAACAACTTCTGGGACAGCTTAGGTTTATAAACGGGGCAACTTAGGTTTATACACGAGACAACTTCTGGGGTAACTTAGGTTTATAAACGGAGCAACTTAGGTTCATACACAGGACAACTTAGGTTCATACATAGGGCAACTAAGGTTCATACACGGAGCAACTTAGGTTAATAAACGAGACAACTTCTTGGGCAATTTAGGTTTATAAATGGGGCAACTTAGGTTCATACACGGGACAACCTAAGTTCATACACGAGACAACTTCTGGGGTAACTTAGGTTCATAAACGGAGCAACTTAGGTTCATACACGGGGCAATTTAGGTTCATACACGAGACAACTTAGGGGGTAACTTAAGTTCATACATAGGGCAACTTAGTGGGCAATTTAAGTTCATACACGGGATAATTTTTCAAACACCTCACAAGCATCCCCAACTTGCCCAAGCTTGGTACACACGGACAACAACCAACGTAGTTTACAAATAAACATCCAGATTTTTTATATTATCGAAAACCCAATTCACTCAAGGTGCAACATTACGTGACTGATGGAGCAATACTTAATATTTTTCAAAAAACCCATCTCCCACCACCGCCACTCAAATTCTACTGGGGGCAATATACCCTTTGAAGTTTTAAAAATCTCATTCGCAAACTCAGATTCAAGGGCAACTTCTGTGAAATAAGGAACAACATATTTTGATACAAGAAGCAACTTTTGTGAAATAAAAAGCAACATATTTTGATACAAGGAACAACTTTTGTGAAATAATATATTTTGATACAAGGAGCAACTAGAAAGAGAAATCCATGCATTTTCAGCAAAACACCATTACATCCCTACCAAACACCTTTCATCCGCCGTAGGCCATCTCCTCCGACCCACTTACGGTCTACACAGGGATCAAGAAACCACTTACGGTCTACGGAAATCATCAATTGAGAATGACCCAGATGCGAATAAGCACAAGGAAATCGATAACACTACGATCCAATCCCAAATCTTCATTTTGTGGGTGGGCTTTACAAGGCGTTATCTTACACAAACCTATCGGCAAACCCAAATAAAACCCAAATATTTGCCGACAAATAAAACTCAAATTAGTAGAGCAGCTGTGAAATCAAAATCCAGATCAAAAATTTTTCCAAACTGAACCCAAGTTGGTTCTAGATTTTCCCATCCCAAATCAAATTCCCCCATGGACAATTAAAACCAATGACGATTACTACTAAACCTACAAATTGAAACTCTCACACTAATTCCTAGCTACTAAACCCACAAATCAGCCAATATAAACCCACAAATAAGAACACAAATTCAAACAGATTTGGGTTTTTCTTTAGCCCAGCCAAAGCAAAACCCACTCCTCCACAAGAACCACCATTGCTCTGGTAGCTGTAGCGGTCGCCATCACAAAACGACAGAACCGTCGTCGTTTTCCTCCAACCGAACCGACGCGCCGTGTCGCCGCAGCGAATCAACAGGGAGAGTGAACACGTGGGCAGGGTAATAGAGTTGGGTTTTGGGCCGATAAATTCGAACCGGGTCAAACGGAGCGAGACGGAAATTCCGGCTGCCACAGACGATGGTGGTGGTGCCTGAGTTCACTGGGTTTTGGGTTTGGGAGAAGTTTTTAGAGAGGGAAGGGGATTGATGGGGTGTGGTGCAGAGGTCATGGCGGCGCGGGCCGCGCGGCAGGGGAAAAGAAAAAAAGGAAGGTTATATTAGACATTTTACCTAGCACATTCCATGTTTTTTCAATTACTTTTCTCCCTTTCATACCAAGAGCAATTTTATGAAAACCCATTCATAAGTTTCGAAATATTTGCCCCAAGAGCCACTGTCCGGTAATTCCCCCAAAAAAAAACTGGTGGGCGTATGGACTCGTTCCGCACTGTATCTGTCTAGAGCATGTATGAATGACAAGTACGATTTTAAAAATAGATTACTGATTTTTATGATTTTATCCCTTCTTTACCCATCTCCGTTTTCTCTCTTTATGGCTACGCCATGCCCATCAGTTCTTGTAGTCAACGTTTCAAATAAAGAACCAGACTTTCCATGATTGATGCGTTTAGTTATGATGAATTGTAATCTTCCAGTTCTTTTGAGAGAGAGAGAAAGAAATAGAGAGTGTAATGGGTGGTGAAGAAGGAGAAGAACGAGAGTCTCCATTGATACCAAGTGTCAGTGACCCAGCAGAGGAGCCTTTCAAAAGAACTGGTAAACTCAATACCCAATTTTTTTTCCCGGTGGTTTTGCTGAAGCATGTTTTCCACTGGCTGTTTTCTTGGGTTAATTAAGTAAGAGACTTCATTCCAGACCAGACCCAAAAACAAAAGAAATTACACAGAGGCAAGCCTTCGTTTGCCCATCCTTTTCTTTTCTTAAACTCTTGAAACGTGCATTTCCTTGGGGAAAAAAGGAGACATTTCAGTAGATACTAATCTCATTTGATCTTTTAAACAGTTTGAGAAAAAGTCGAAAAAATATTCAGGGAAATATAATTTTTTATCCGAGGAATTATTGTTTTCCCAAAAAGATGCAAGCAGAAAGGGACAGAGGGGAGTACCTGTTTTATACTTGGAATTGGATCTTCTCCGGTCCTTAGTTTAGATTGGACAGACAGTCCAAATCTGGATCGTTAATTGCTGCAATCGATGACTCAAATTTGGTAAACCGAACTATTGATTATACCAATGTATGGTCCAAATTTAGACTGTCCGTCCAGTCCAAAACTTGGACATGAGAGAATCCAAACCCTTTCTACTTTCCTCGAAGAGCGTGTTCTATTTCTCGTATCAGTTTCAATGACCTTGGGCAAGGATTTCAGGTAATCTCTGGCTGTCCTGTGATATGAAAAGTCTTTGTATTTCTCTCAAGGCAAACCTGATAAACAACTGCAGCAAATCCCATACCAAGGATGGATGGTTGTACCGTACAGAAAGAAGTCGCACCTAGCCTGACCTAGGTGACTGATGGCTCAACCTAGTTCACTTGATCACGAGGGGGGGGTTTCCTACTTGTGTTGCATCTATCCATGACCATAGCCCAGATCCTCACAGATTGCACACATTCAGAAAGCAAGTGTACACGGGTCTCCTTTTGCTTGTTTGCAGAACACACAATCTTCTTCAAGATTGATTCTTTCAGCTGAAGAGCCTGTCTCTTGTATTCGTTTTGTTTTTTGCGTAATCTAGAATCTATCCCACCAACCACAATCTTGGATCGCATGGCCGCAACATAAACCAGAGCCCCATTCCCCAGCTATTTCCAAAAAGCCTTCGCTTGCAGGGAGGGCAGCCCAAAGGTTTTTTCTTTTAGTGGGAAGCAAACTAGTCTTGTGCTTGTTACCTCCGCCTTCCTTACCGCTTGAGCTAATCCTTTGGGTTCTCCAGTAGCCAATTTATCTGACAAAATAAGCTGCAAAATGAATGACCATTTAGGGACATTACCTTATACCGCTATATCAGACAATGGGATACTGCAGAACTTTCTCCTTAGGATATCTAATAGCAGGCCGTGCAGTTCTAACAGAATATACACCTTTATTATTGGAAGCCAAACCACAGAGTGTGCATTCTGTAGTCTGTACATGAGGTAGGAAAGCAGCAGGGGTTTGCTCAATGATGCATACTACATATGGGCTTATTTCCTCCTTACGTATTTATCTTTCGCAATCTTCATTCAATAACCAGAATGCGGCTCTTTTATGTTGCTTCTTTTATGGGTTTAATTTTTTCAAGTAGGATAGGAATGATGATAGTTGGATGGAAAATTAATGTTTCTTTTTGTGGGCATCACTATACCAATTCACGATGATACTCATCAAAATTGATGTTGGGTTAGTGGGAATTGCTTATGGTATCAGATAATGGCTGCCCTCTTACTGTCCAAGCAGCTGTTCTGATCCATTCAATTGCACGTGAATATTCAAAAATCCTTTTTTTACCTGGGGGGTGCGTTGGGAGGGTTGTGACAAACCACAATTCAGAAGGCTGTTTTTTTCCTGGTTAAATTCTACTTGCTTCACATTCTTCATTTCTGGGTAACAAACCTTCCATTCCGCAACGAAGTTTCACCAGTTGATGTTTGATGTGAAGTGATGGGATAGGCGCTGATATGTAAGTTAATACTTTTGTGAAATGATTAGTTCTTGAAATTGGATTTGTTCTTAATCTATTTATGGATTAATGTATGTGTATTTGTGTAGGGACAATATGGACAGCAATGGCGCATATAATAACTGGAGTGATTGGGGCGGGAGTATTGTCCCTTGCGTGGAGCATGGCTCAGCTTGGGTGGGTGGCCGGTCCTCTAACAATTGTGGTTTTTGCAGCCACCACAATCTTTTCTGCAAACCTTCTATGTGACTGCTACAGATCTCCTGACCCTGAATGTGGGCCCGGTAGAAATCAATCCTACATGGAAGCTGTCCAGTTGTATTTAGGTCAGTGCATACTTCTTTGTTTTTTCCCCTAAAAGCTCCCGGTTATCTTTAGACCCATCACTTGAAAAGGGTTCTTGTATTATACTTAATTCAGTTTTCTTAGGTTATATAACATGGGTTGTATAAGAAACTAATTTCAAAATAACATATCGTAATGTGGTGCATTGGCCGATCAATATGAAAATGAGTTGTCCCGAAAAACCAGGAATCAGTGTGCTAGCTTCTTGTATCAATTTATTTGATAGACCTAACAAAAAAAGATTACTTTCAGGGGAGAAAAGGAGACGAATTTGTGGAGTGTTTCTACAAGAGAGCTTATATGGAGGTGGAATCGCGTATACTATTACATCTGCTGTCAGTGCAAGGTAGCTACAAAAAGAGACAAACTCACCACTGCCATCTGATAGTAGAGTACCTTTCTCTTTGATATTTGGGTGGACAACAAATTCTTTTTCTTTTTGTACATACTTTCTTGATTGTTGCCAATATATTTGGAAACTGAACAATGTGTGGCAAACCTACTCTTTTATACATATTAGACCCGACCCTGTAGAGGCATAACACTCAGATGCGAACTAATAATATAGTTATATTGAAAGCCAGTGATTCCAGTGGAAATTGTCAAGGGATGACTGTATATGCAGTACAGTGCAGGATGCATGAGAAACAGTGGAAGTAAAAGAAAACTATGACAACAAAAGAAACCAATATTTTCAATATAATCAACACAGATGTGATAATCGATGTTTACCTTATTGATATATAGAAAAATCATCCATCGTTACCTAATCAGATTTTGTTTTTTGACAAGACCTAATCAGATTAGAGAATGGCAGTATCTCCTTAATCAGAGATGGTCAAACTGAAGGTTCTGATTTTTTTGGAGAAAAGATACTCAGACTGAAGTTTAAGCCATTATCTTTTGAAAGGGATAGAGCTTAGTGGGAGAGTCCTGACTTTTCCCCTCTTCTCTAATTATCTTTACCAAGGAGTTTGCAGTAGCACCTTTCACGTACAGTATAATGGTTGCAGACTATCTGAATACTCATAAACTTTAAGAAAATGGAATCTTCTAGTGTGAGGCCCTTTAAAAAGTTACACAGGTTAGAACCTCCATTGTTCTACACTGAATTAGGTAGAAGTGGCAGCTCAATGCTCTTTTGAACTGGCTAATGTGCCCTCTCATGACCAATGAGATTAGGACTTTGAGTGTATAATTTGTGGTAAAACCTTCCAGCATTATTTTAACTTATTGCCCCTCTCTGCGATAGCTAAACTGCCAAGTGCTACCATTTTTGTTTTGTAAAGCTCATTATTAGCCTTATTGGATCTGGCCCCCTTCCTCTATCGTGGTTCACTTCACCGCTTGGGTGCTGCATTCCATTGTTCTTCCTGCCCCATTGCTAGAGATCCCCTCACTTGTAGTAGGACTTTGGAATCACACTTATACTGGTTTTTCTGCAGATAACCTTGGTAACAACAATCCCACTAATCAACACTTTGGTATTGATACGAATTTTTCCCTCATGAGATGGGTAATGTGTGATTGTGTGCCTTTTGATGTAGTTAAGTTATTGGTCCGGTTTCTTTAGGTATGGAACTTCACTTGTGTACGTGCTTTGGAACTTCAATTGGGATTAGCAAGGATGGCCTGGAGGCTAGAGTTGAGGGCTTGTTGAGATGCCTCTTCAACCCTCCCTCGGGAGAGTGCCCTTTGACCAATATGTGAGAGAGAGAGAGAGAGAGAACTATTGATGCTTTTTTCTATACGTCAATAAGGTAAACATTGATTATCACATCGTTGTGTTTACTGCTGATTGTTTTGAAAATATTGGTTTCTTTTGTTGTTATAGTTTTCTTTTACTTCTACTGTTTCTCTTGCATCCTGTACTGCATATACAATCATCACTTGACAATTTTCACTGGAATCAATGCATACCACCTCCTGATACAACCGCAGATGCTTAATGTACTTACATAATGGCATGGCATCTCATGAGAAGATCCGCAGATCGAATCAAGGAGGTTGACCTCCCCAATGAGCTGTTTTGGAGAAGATCGGGTGAATATAATTAACAGGATAATGAAGAGCTTAATTATTGTTACATGTGTACTAATGTGTAATTGGGGAAATGCTGTCTAAGACTCTAACTGAAGAAATGCTGTTTTTAAAGAATCCTTCGAACAACCTCATGAATGTTCCTATTATCCTTGAAAGGGAACCAATAGAAGTGAAAATCCTCTCATTTTATTCAACTTCTTCAAATCTGAATCGATAAAAGTAAACCATACTGATAGGACAACCTTTGCAAGGCAAAAAGAACTACCAAAAATCACATAGATTTCCTAAAACTGCCCAAATTTCAAGCACCCAAGCATCCGACGAAGACATTAATATCGACTGTGAAACTAATATTGTACACAGCTTGTGTGTGGTTGGGTGGGTGGATATGGCTGATGAGTGTTTCTGAAGCACTCAAAGATAATGTCTACTCTTGTCTTTCATTTCAGCGGTGTTTTTAAGTTTTGTGTCTTTGCTTCTCTCTTATCATTTGTCAGAGGAGTTCACATAGATGATTTCTTAGCAGGTGTTTGACATTTGTTTCTTCTATAATTGATGCAGAGCTATTCAAAAATCAAATTGTTACCACAAAGAAGGTCACGAGGCATCGTGCCAATATGGGGATACTACTTATATGCTACTCTTTGGAGCTGTTCAGATAGTAGTTTCTCAGATACCAGATTTTCATAACATGGCATGGCTCTCTATTGCGGCAACAATCATGTCCTTCTCCTACTCTTTTATCGGTTTGGGACTTGGCATTGCAAAAGTTATTGGTATGTTATTGGCTAGTGTATTTATTATTCTTCTATGCTATCTTTGGATCTTGGCTTTGCGGAGTAATGAGAATGGAAGGGAAAAGGTACGAAAGCAATCAAGTGAAATAAGCTAAATATAGGTCTTTTGTTTGGTTAACTTAAGAAAGACAAGATCGACATAAATATGTATTTGTCTCTTTTTTGTTTGTTTACATACTCTCATGGAACGATGAATGTGTTAAACTAATTTCACTGCTTTTTTCATTTTCCTTTCCCTGTACTATACTGAAATCTGAATGCCGCTGCTACTCCCTTACAATCCGTAAAAGGAATGAAAAAAATTTGACATTTTTGACGGAAATTCAGCTGTAAGGAGATTGACTTTCTTGGTTTTGCCTTGCAGAAAATGGGGTGATCAAGGGGAGCGTTGGAGGAGTTTCAGCTGATAGTGTAGCTGACAAACTATGGTTGGTCTTTCAGGCTCTTGGAGATATTGCTTTTTCCTATCCATATCCGCTAATTCTTCTGGAGATACAGGCATTCACTGTCATTCGATAAACATTGTTATGTTTGTTCGTTTTCAAGTTTAACTTTGTTTTGTTTTCTAATCATTACTCTATTTCCTTCTTCAATCATTATCCTATTTATCCAATTATTACTTTCATTTCTCTCTCTATCTCTCTCTACTCATTACCCTCTCTCCAATCATTACCCTATTTCTCTCTCCACCCACTACCAAAACTAAAATACCCAAAGATGGAAACCAAACAAAGGCGTAGTTTCAAGCAAAGTGAATTTTAAAGTCAGGCTTTGGAAAAAAGTTGGCAGGAGAGCTCACTTACTGAAAATTAAAGTTTCTAAAAAAGAGTGATAGACGAAATGCGCATGGAAAATAAACATGGTTCCTTTGTATTTTGTAATGAAGGACACTTTGAAATCACCTCCACCAGAAAACCAGAACATGAAGAAGGCCTCCATGGGTGCAATCTTCATTGCCACATTTTTCTACCTCTGCTGTGGAGGCTTTGGATATGCAGCCCTTGGGAGTGATACACCGGGGAACCTCTTAACAGGATTTGGATTCTATGAGCCTTACTGGCTCATTGATTTTGCCAATGCTTGCATTGTTGTGCATCTTGTTGGAGGATATCAGGTACAATTGTCTCGTATCATCTTGTTCATGTTATATTTTCTTTTCCTTTTACTGCAATATATATGGGCACAAATATTATCACTAATACGGCTAGCATTTGTTTGTTAGGTGTATAGTCAGCCACTTTTTGCATTTGGGGAAAGATGGTTCAGCGAGAAGTTTCCAAACAGTGGATTCGTGAACAATTTTTACCCGTTTAAACTCCCATTGGTGCCGGCTTTTCAGTTGAATCCTTTTAGGCTATGTTTTCGGACTTGTTACGTTATATCAACTACTGTAATTGCAATGATCTTCCCTTACTTCAACCAAGTTTTGGGAGTCTTGGGGGCCTTGAACTATTGGCCCTTGGCAATATATTTCCCTATGGAAATGTACTTTGTGCAGAAGAAGATTGGAGCTTGGACTACAAAGTGGATTCTTTTTCAAACTTTTAGCATGGTTTGCTTGCTGGTATCCATACTGGCCTTAATTGGGTCAATGGAAGGGCTAGTAGTTGCAAAATTGAGCTGAAACTCTTAGTATAAAGCTTTCAACAAAGGGGAATAGGAAGAAATTCATAACAAAATTTTCTTGCCATATTTAGCTGGAGATGCAAGGCATTTTATGTATTCTTTCCATAGATGGCTCAATTTGTATATGACGAGATGTAATAACGGGTATTTTTTTTTACCGTAAATATGTTTGGTTATCCGGTGTAAGTTTAGCTTTCTCTAGGGCTATCATTGGCAATGATTTACACTTGCACCACTTGAGGAGTGCACTAGGCCAATCGAGATTTGACTTAAATAATCTGGTAAACAAATGGTATCTTAACAGATTGAGTATATGTACTTGGGGGAGTTTGGATAGTTCGAACAGTCTAGACTTGTTAGTTCTTTATTCAAGACGATGTGTGTTCAAAAGGATTGTATAGTCCGTTACAAAAGTCAATTTCACACTCAAAAAGGCCAATCAACCTCAGTATTGTAGTATCAATCTACTATACTGCTAATTTTGTCGCTAATCAACTATTGTGAATCATGGTTTTTATACCATAAATAACCACGTTAAAATATCGCAGGGCACGTTGAAGCACACTGCTTTATTGTCAAAACAAATGGAAGGACAGGAACCCAATAAATAAATAAAAGATGTCTGATCATTGTCTTCAATCTTCATATCCTTTTCCTTTATCCATGAATTAATTATTGGGTGATTCCCGTTGAAGTGTACGAGGAAGTAGGCCAAGTGGGCCATCAACAGCAATAACTTAAGAAGTGGGAACCCCAAGGGGTGCTGCGTTGATCAGCCAGGACGGCAGGAGGATCGGCTTCCACCAGAGTTTTCATATTCGTCTTCCTTGCGTCGTGAAAAGCTCTTGGGATTATTCTATGCATAAAAATTCTCTGGGTTAGCAACGGCTTGGGAACTGAAAAATTAGTCATATGATGTGCACAAGCTGTCTCGGGAACCGCTCTTTGTTAAATAAATAAATAAAAACCATAAGAAGTAGGCCAATTGGTCAACAAAAATAGTAGTAATCGTTTTTGTGACTGTCTTTCCGATAGAGAGTAACATTTGAAAATGCGTCCCCATTCTTTTTTTTTTTTTTTTGATCCGCAAATGCGTCCCCATTCCACTCTTGCTTTTGTGGGAAAGAAAAGAACACGGGACCAGTCACCCACCATGGCCGTCACTGTCACTGTGGCCTGTCACTGTGGCAGCTGAAGTCTAGCAACTTTTGGGTAACTTCGCAAGAATATAGGTATGTTTTTGTGCTTATGTATGTATGTATGTATGTATTCTTGACAAATGCGTTTTAGTTCAATCAAAGCTAATGGGTACTTTGGAATCGAAGGCCATGGGAGACTTGGGAGTGGAAGCCAGAGATCATCAAACCCCTCTGGTTGAATCTTCGTTTTCTGCATCATCCATTGAACCCATCAAAAGAACTGGTTCGTCTTTCTTCTTCTTTCTTTTATTGTGCCCCCCTTTTCCCCTAACAGTCAATACCCATTGAATTTTTGGGTGATCTAAGCAATACCCTTGAATATTGATTCATCTTACAAAATGACTTCTGGAGAAGTATATAAATCAAGCATTCAAGCCCAAACAATGTCAGTTCACAAGAAATCATGCATTGGTCCAAATAAATCAAGTTTTTTTTTTTGTGTGTGTGCGCGTAGAATTCGTATAAATTAAATCGAAGTATCATGAATTTGTTGACCTGACCAGGATAAAATTTAGTTTTATCTTCATGTTTTATTAACTTTTGCAAGAAGCAACACTCACATGTCAATTATTTTTATCAAGTATCATCTTCACGTGGTATGACCGTATATGGGTGGAGAATTATGCATAAGATATTATATATAATTAAGATATGGGTTTATTGATTTTATGAAGGGATCCTATGGACCGCTGTGGCGCACATAATAACGGGAGTGATAGGGTCAGGGGTACTATCACTGGCATGGAGCGTGGCTCAGCTAGGTTGGATTGCAGGACCATTGACAATGCTGATATTTGCGTCAATCACTATTGTTTCTGCCTTCTCTCTCTGCAACTGCTACCGGTCACCCGATCCACTTCGCGGGCCTACCAGAAATACCTCCTACTTGGCAGCTGTTCAGATGATTTTAGGTGAGACACTACACAAGTACATAGTTTAAATAGATTATCATCACAGCCCATTTTAGGAAAAGATTCCTCTTGTCATGCCAAATTTTCAGGAGCAACTCCAATCCCTATTTGTTGTAAGAAAGTTCTCAAGTCCACAATTTCCTTTTGCAAAACTGGTATAGAAGGAACTAACTGCCTTTTAATTCTGTTGGAATGGAGTTAGAGCCTTAGAGGCTATGGGTTCACTTCTTGTCCTGAATAGTGGATGACTTGAACGGCACCATTGCACCACAACTGATGTGTTCCTTATTTCAGCACTTCTATTTATGTTCCGTTGTACTGAGCATACTGCTTAGTCATTTTTATGGTACTTCGTCTGGGATGTGTAATACCATTGGTTTCTGTGGGCACTGGTTTCAGCTATTTAGTTTACAGGAAACTACTTAAGTTTAATTCAGCTCAGATAGGTGATTCCAGCTACTGTTCTCGTGAGATATTCTTGCATTAGTTAAGAAATGTTTGGTCATATACCAATTTAAGCGGTTTTGATGCATTGCCAAGGGACCCCATATTTAGATGCTTGCTTATTATCACATGATTAAACCTTGGAGGACAATCATTTGTATGCATCATTTTGCTTAGCAGCATATTAGACCTAACTGCTGCCACGGGATCTGATTTCAGGAAAGAGGAGCGCAGTAGTGTCTAGTATCTTTCTACGAATAAACTATTGCAAGGTTGGGATCGTCTATACCATTACGGCTGCTACTAGCATTAGGTATTCCTTCTCTAATTCCTCATAGTTTAGATGTTTTCTTCTTACAATATGGCATCCTATCTGTAGTGAATTTGGCTTTCCACGGTTCAAATCTGGTTCTACAACGTAAATTTACTCGAGGAAAGCGATCACTTAACAAGGATTCAATTGTGTTATTTCAAATGAAGATGGGTTAATGAAATCAAGTTTATGAATTCAATCAACAAGCCAGTGGTTCCTTTTCTTTTCTTTTTTTTTTCAGCTACCGATGTTTCTCTCACTTAACAAAAAAAGAAAGAAGATTCATTTGTAACTGTTCTGTTATGTTAATGGTTGCAGAGCAATTCTGAAATCAAACTGTTACCACAAAGAAGGGCACCAAGCTGCTTGTGACTATGGATATACTTCTTATATGCTCTTCTTTGGATTTGTTCAAATAGTAATGTCTCAGATACCCAACTTTCGTGATACAGAATGGCTCTCAATTGTCGCTTCAATCATGTCATTCTCCTATTCTATCATTGGATCAGCACTTGGCCTCGCAAAAGTAATAGGTATGGTCAATTATATGCTATGTAAGCTGGACCGGACACCTGAGTTATCAAAAGAATATTATATGCCATGTAAATGTATCACTGCAGTTGGTAGGGTGGCTGAAATGACAGGATAATTTAAGGCACCATTTGGATATAAGAATTTCAAAAGGAATTGAGATCTGGGCCTCAAATCCTCGCGTTCCATTTTGATGATTATGAATTTCAAATCCAGCCAAATCTGCTTATTGATTCCTCCTCCACCTCCTCCTCTCATCTGGGCCGTATTTTCTTCATTTTTCATCGTATTTTCCGATCTGCTTCTGCAGTCCTTCTTGATCTTCCCTTGCACATCTAGGGGGACTCCTCCTCTCATTTGGGCAGTGTTGTCTTCGTTTTTCATCATTCTTTCTGTTTGTTCAGACTTCTGCTTCAGCATTATCTTCTCTTGCGCATCTGGGAACATACGGGACTTATCTTTTAGAACTTCATACTGGGGGAGAAGATTATGAGAGAGTTGCACTGAGGTGATTGCGGGGAAGATCAGAGTCATGGAAGACTTAAAGGGATTTGGCAGCAACTGCTGAACCTGGTGGTCCCTGGGTTCAAGCTCTTCTTCTCCTTTCACTGGGAGCAGTGGGAGCTATTGACCTATATGGCTATATTCTTTAGTTATCTTGTTTTGCTGGTTGTGCATATGCATATTTTTCATCAAAACCACTGTTTGAGATGTTTAATTTGGAATACCCAAAGCATTGAAATCCTTGTATTTTAAATCAACTCCCCCATCCAAATCTACGTATCCAAATGGAATCCAAAAGTTTCTCTTGTGAATCAAACAGTTTTGATGCTCATCAAGTGGCATGCAGTCATGTACTCAAGAGTCTCAACATCTTGTTTCTTGAGTATGAACTGCAGGAGATGGAAGCATAAAGGGTAGCATTGGTGGGGTACCAACTTCTACAGCACCTCAGAAAGTATGGTTGGTTGCTCAAGCGATTGGGGACATTGCGTTTGCCTTTCCATTCTCTGTCATTCTGATTGAGATACAGGTACCGTAGGTTTCCATTTTCATATCGAAGAGTTCCACTATATAAGAGCATCAAACCTGAATTAGTGTTATTTCCCAAACATGAAGGACACTTTGAAGTCGCCTCCACCAGAAAAGGTAACCATGAAGAAGGCCTCAGCAACAGCGATTAGTATAACGACATTCTTTTATCTCTGCTGTGGAGGATTTGGTTATGCGGCCTTCGGGAATTCTGCACCAGGGAACCTCCTAACAGGATTCGGATTCTATGAGCCGTATTGGCTCATTGACTTTGCTAATGCGTGCATCATTCTTCATCTAGTTGGAGGATATCAGGTACTGCTCCTACTAGAACTAATGATGCTACTTTGTTACACCTAAAACTTATGTTCTCTAAACAATTCACAAATCTAAGATTACCAGTTACCACGTCTAAAGATTGGTTTTAACCTTTTTCAACGTATAGAAATTGTGTTGATTGGTTTATTCTCGCCCTCCCAAACCTAGTCCTTGTGATACTTTGGGGAGACTTCTTAGCAAAAGTTTCTATATTCATTGGAGATATGGACAACATACAACATATCATGCTTGCTTCCATAAACGGGAATGCCTTCCGTTGAGTGCCATTTGAAGTTGATTACTTGTTTAGAAGTAAATAAAGTTTTCAACCAATCAAATTGCTGCAACTTTTTATGCACGGCCTTAACTGATCTCTAGGAAAAGTTTTGTTCTGTTTCAAATGTTTGTCCTCTTTGTTGACAGGTATTCAGTCAACCACTGTTTGCGGACTTGGAAAAATTGATTGCTGAGAAGTTCCCCAACAGTGAATGTATACATGAAAATTACGTTTTGAAAGCTCCAGTGTTGCCGGCTTTTAGGTTAAATTTTCTCAGGCTGTGCTTTCGAACGGTTTATGTTGCATTTATCACTGGAATTGCAATAGCCTTCCCTTACTTCAACCAAGTTGTGGGAGTAGCTGGCTCTTTAAACTTTTGGCCGTTGGTTATCTATTTCCCTGTGGAAATGTACATTGCCCAGATGAATATCCGAGCTTGGACAAGAAAGTGGATTGCCCTTCGTGTTTTTACCATTGTTTGTTTGATGGTCACATTGTTTGCGTTGGTTGGATCGATTGAAGGGTTGATAAAGGCAAGGTTTGGCTAGGGCATACTTTATTTCTCTTTACGAAATGTAAGATCGCATGACACAAGATTTTGCCAGGGCATGCTTCATTCTACTGTAAAATGAGGGAGTGTCAGAACTATGTTAAAATAGTACAGGAAACAATGGTTGTTTCACTTGATACTCAACCCAACTATAAAAAGATAGCTTTGACATAATCGTTGATGCTTGGTTCGCTTGCTTTTATCAAATTATTTGCTTATCTTTCCTTGTAATTTTTTTAATGGTACTGTTACACCCCGTGACCTATAATCAATATTTCGTTACAGTTTACTCATGATCAACCATGTGTTTATGAAGTGAGGTCGGGAATTGATGTGCGTAACATTTCATTGTACTGTTACACCATGTACGTTTTCATAGAAACCTACATGAACGATTAGAAAGTGGCAAGAAGCAATCGGCATAGACATTAATTAGGGACAATCGATATGGTCTTCAGGAGAATATATATATATATATATCACAGCCGGTTCCGCTCACAGAATATTTGAAATATATATGTGTGTTTATAAAGCTTGTAACTTTTCTCTTTCGGTGGAGACATGACTAAAGTAGGTGCTTGCTGTAGTTGAAGATGCTGACTGTCTTTGCTTTCGGTGTTAATATGACCAAAAGTAATTATGCTTTTTACTTTCGTGACGGTTTTTCCTTTTGACTAATGATTTCATCATTTTATCATGTTGTTGATGTTGTGCAATTCTTCAAGAGTTAAATTATCTGTATACATTATTTTACATTATTTTAGGCTATTCAGGAATTCAATATAGAATGGTTATACTTATTGAATACCTTGAACATATAAAAACTGAATCTTACATAGATTTTTATTTTTGGACGGAGAAATTCTAAATAGACGTTGGATTAGTGTATCATTGACTTTTTTCTTTTAACGGACTCGTGTAAATTATAAAAGAAATCTATCCGTTGTGACCAGCACAACAAAAATCTGACCGTTGGGGGATCCTCGTGTCGTTTAAATACCTGAGACTCCCTCTTTCTCGGCACAAAAACAACTCTCTCTCTCTCTCTATCTATCTTTCTCTCTCTCTCTGGTTGCCATCGTTTCCATAGATAGCTCTCTGTTTAACGAAATCACATAACCCACCAATCACTCACTCACTCGCACACTCATTTGCATTTACTTATTCCCGCAAATCTTTCTCAATCAATGGCGGAATCCAAAGACACCCACATAGTCGAAATCCCCGTCGACGAAGAACACCAACAGAAGCAACAGATCACGATATCCGCAATGCAAAACCACCCGCTGATGGAAATCTCCCAATCCCCTGGCCATCTCTTGCTCCTCAAGCTCTGGCAGAGAGAGGAATCCCTCTTCGCCCGTCGAATCTCCATGAAAGAGACCAGAATGGATTCCATCAAATCAGACTTGTTCCAACTTTGTTTTTTCTTCTTCGTCTTTCATGGGTTTTTCCTCACCATTTTGTTCACGTCTTCTATTAACTCGGAACACCGCGATCGCGTGTGTCGTAGTTGGTTTATTCCTTCGATTTTATCTGTTTCGACTTCGGTTGTTATCATGTTGTTGGTTCAGATGAAATTGTACAGGTATTGGAAGGTGGAGAGGCAGTTACAGAGGGAGAGAGTTCAGAGCAGGGCATTGACAAGGTGCATTCAGGAATTGAGGATGAAAGGGGCGGCCTTCGATCCGTCGAAAGAGCCGCAAAATGCGAAGAGAATGAAAAGCTCGAGTGTGGAAATCAAGTGGAAGCCCCTCACTTGGTGTTACCAGAATCTGTTAGCTATTTGTTTGCTTTGCTTTGCAGCTCTGGTCTCCCCTGCTTCCAAATTAATCCTATGCGTTTAGGTTCGAGTCCAACAGGGGCATGACATCAAGTTTTGGAAGGGACCCATTTAGCAGGAAGTATCAAGGTTAGATCCAACATGGAGTAATTTTTAAGTTTGTCCATTGATCTTGGCTACTAATTGTAGAAATTCCTCTCCCTCTCCCTCTCCCTCTCCCTCTCCCTCTCTCTCGCAGATGAATTAGTTCATCGAACAGCTGCAAAGGATCTACACATATCGAATAAATTCGGGCACACATCTGTGTCCGGAGCACTGCCGGGGGATGAAGCATCTTGGTCCGATCTTGCTTAGATTCAGCATACAACAACAACAGAACATCATCGCGAGGAGCAGAAACGAAATCCTCCAGCATGCTGTGGTGCTTATGTTAAGGCCTAAACAACTGAACTTGCTATGAATCCAAGCTCCATTCATATGAATTATGGTTTCCAATTTTTCCAGAAGGGCCAGCAACCGCATTTATATGCCCATTTTGGCGGCTGAAATACTTTTACTGCAGTGCAATGTATTCACCATGCAACACTGCTTGTGTTCCGATTGTTTTCAATTATACAAGAGTTATCTTTTATACATGTACCCTTTTGCACAGGAGCATACCCTACCATGAATAAGGACATTGAATTTTTTTTCGCAATACCAAATTTGGTCTCCAAAAGTTGTTTCAACACTCTACACTCCCATCTTAAGTCAAAATGCTAAACTTGGTCCAGGAATAATTCTTGCACCAACAGCCAGGGGAAAAAGAACCAAGCGAAAATCAACAAAATCAAAAAACAGTACTTAAGATGTATCTCAGACGATTAGCGCTGCAGCCTCAAAACCAAACAGAATGTTAACATCTTTGAAGTTCCTTTTTATCTGGTACTACTATAGCAAGAAGCTCAAGCACCTTCATCAGCCTGGTACTTGTTTTTATCATCTCCCGCATATGCAAGCAGATTGTATTTGGGATTCCATTCCACGCTGTTTGTGGCATCCCGGCAGGGAATTTGGTGGACTGATCGTCCAGTTTGAACATAGGACTGTTTCAGAACGTAGCAACTTAGCATTCTTCCAGGTAACTGAACCTCTTTAAACGGATACAAATAAAAGGCAAAATGTCGTAAAAATGATTTATGTTGCCAGCGCTTGGTTTGTTAACTTTTGCTAAGCCACTCATAGTAGGCAAATGTTTTAAACTTCAAATGGAAGGATACAACCACCACTGCACAAAAAAGCAATCTGAGTTTGCAATGTACATAACAGGTATATGACCAATATAAAGAAGCTCAAAGACAATGCATACTATATCAGTGAATGAGTCTTCACTGCCAGAAGCAATATATTCTCCAGTGTAGTTGAAGCTTACTGTCCTGACTGGCCACCTGAGAATAAGAAAATAAAAGCCATTTCCAGCCCACTGTTGAAGGTGACCACAGCGCTAAACAAGTACATGGAAGAGTTCTTGTAATGAAAACAGGTTACTTGTACATGTCAAAATTGAAGAGAAACTCACTCGAGTTTTGTGAATGTTTGTACGCAGAGCATCTGTGAGATATCCCAAAGGCTGACCAACGAATCAGCACTTCCAACAGCAAAATATCTGCCAGAGAATGAGGAGGTCATTTCGGAGAGTAATAGTTTCTGTTACATGATATCTACTAAATAGTAGATTAGATCTGGTGTATTCTCAAGACTATGGGATCAGCAATTCCATGGCAAAAAGACAAACGTTGAGCCATTACATAAATGGATTATGGATGCAATCAGGAAGATATTCAAAATAGATAATAGAAATGTGTAGCTCACCTTCCTAATGGATCAATTGCAATGCAATGGCAACTAGCTGTATGAGCTACAAGGGTATCAACTGGTTGAAGAGATGGATATGCTAGTACTTCAACAGTGCCTGAGGAAGGAATATAATAACCATAACAGGCACCTTATTTTTTAAGCAAGAAAAGGTAAAGCATCCAAATCATGGAACAAAAAGAGTTCTATTCGTGGCATCCGCAACCCCCCCACCCCAAATCAACTTTCCTGTTAAGCAATTGTTTCTCACCATTCCCTGTTGTCAAAAAGAACCTATCGCCTGTCATGCTCCATGCCATCTCATTTACCTGATAAGAAAGGATTCAAGAACTGCTTAATATGCGGACTAAAATATATGGTATGTCTTGGAAGATATACTTCTATAGCCATATGACTATGGTATAAACAGTTAATCTTCTCCCAATAACTCCAACCACTACTAAATAATAAGCAATAACTAAGATGGTTTATGCCAGCAAAAATTTCCAGCTGATCGAAAGGGAAATTTCAACATCAGTTGAGAGAAACTACATTACCTCATAACTGAATTTCTGCTTATGGATAGCCTTAAATTTGCACACGTCCAATATTGTTAGTTCATCATCCTATCAATAATGAAATCAACAGAGTGAGATAAGTGATCACGTACTTCTACTAACTTGTAGAAGATAGAGCATAGAGAACATGCATTATTCAGGACTCCCTAACATCCAAATGATACCAAGAAACCGGAACCAGTGAAAATCCAGTTTTAAACATAAGATGGAATACATCACTTCCTTAGTCTAATAATTATCGAGTTGAGCCAAGGGCTAATAGTAATAACTAATACGTGGGAGTGAGACCTGAAATAAACAAAACTACAAATTTTGACAAGTTTGAATACCGTGAATTTAGAAAATAATGGGAACCATAACATATACCCTATTCCCAACAGCAATGTGTGTACCGTCAGGCTTGTAGGTGATGTTAATATTTTCATCACTAAGTTCAGCTTGCTGTGTGCATTTTCCACCTGCAGAAACCAAATTAGACAGTGCAAGTATCCCTGAAAGTACTTCCATTTTCCCGACAAGTATCTGAGTAGCTTGCGTTATTCTGATAAAGAACTAATTATGCAGCCATTTTTGACAAGCAGAAATAAGAAATGAAACTAACTCTTGGACTATTGTTCTTTCTTTTTCTGTGGTTACTTTTTTGAGATTTAATTTGAAAGGTATATGGTTTTACCCTTTCACTATTATTCACTAACACCTTGTTATGATATTTGTTTTATCTCTTCAAAATAATGTGGATGCAAACATCACCATATACATCTCGCTAAGACAACTCACTTCTTAACCAATTTTTTCAGAAAGCACTTTCCCAGTAGCCTATCGTAAGTTTGTAACCAAAGAACATGCCGTTGATAGCCATGATTGAAGTATTAGGGGCTTCTAGCTCTCTGTTGTAACAGGATATATCAAAGGAATTGCGGTTGCATGTCGGTTTCATATATTCAACATACTTCCCACTTCTATTAACAAAACATACTTGCCCAGAATAAAATTCACTTACTACGCGCATCCCATAGACAAACAGTCTTGTCACCCGATGCAGTTGCTATTAAGTCAGCGTGTTTTGGGTCCCAGCATAACTGATCCACGCTGTCATTGTGCCCCTTCAGTTCAATGTCCTTAACCTTACCCTGAACAAACATCTCCATATCAAAAACGGAATACGTGTGGGCATTATAACTTAACTGAAACAAAGCATCCGTCATAATGATACCAGACAATGACACAACATTCCTGCAATGAAGGTAAAACTCAAGGTAACGATGATAAAATTTATTGTAAAACGCAAGGAATAAGAAAACATATCACATATGTGCCCCTAATGTGATTCTAGGATAACCAACCAAAATGGAGTTATTTTAACAGCTAAGTTTGTTATTTTACAATCTTACAAGGGCTAGGTCCGCTAGGAAGTTACTGTACATAGACTGTACCTATAGAGTGAGATTGAGAATGACAAGAGACTGGTAAAAAACAAACACAAAAAGCAGGAATAAATAGGGCTGCAAACGAACTGAACTGTTCACAAGCAGCTTGAGGCTGTACTCTTTAGTATATGAGCTGAGCTTGAGTGGTAAGGTCGTTTAGTAAATGAGCCGAGCTCGAGCTGGTTCTAACAAATCTCGCTTATAAGTGCTTGGCTCGTTCATAAAGGCTCCACTCATTTTATAGAGGCTCGTTTAGTAAGCAAACCATTACTAAACGAGGCAAGCTGGAACTAGACTAATTATGAATGAGCAAAAGCTTCAAAGCTCGGATCATTTGCAGCCTTAGAAGTAAAACAAGCGTCCCAAGAGTCAGTCATACACGTCCATGAGGCTCAATATGCCAAATTCGAGCCGTTTGATCAGCAGAACCGGATGCAACCTTCGTGCCACTGCAATTCCAAGCAACCGAATGCACCTTTCATTTAAAGTCAAACAAAACAAACATCAATTCGTCTAGAGTTAAAACAGTGTTTTTTCAGAAACACACAAGCAATACGCAGCAAACCTAGGGTTTTTCAGTAAGTTCGAACTGATCGCAACTCGACAAGAAAATATTGCTCGCGCGCTCGAGAGAGAGAGAGAGAGAGAGTACCTTCTTCTTGTGACCTTGGTATTCTCTGCTGTGAAGGTTTTTGAAGGGTGCGGTTTTATCCATTTCCGGGCTCTGCAATTCGTCGTTCCGTTCTCTTCTCTTCGTCCACTTCACCGCCTTCGCACACAGGTCTTGCCAGCTTGCCGCGTGCTACAGCCTTTTGAATATTTAGACCATCACAACCGCCCTAACAAAATTGACAAAATACTGGTACCCCGAGACTGTTCGATGCACGTGAGTGAGCTGGAACATAATTACATTCGGAGTTGTATTTAAAAACGTGAATAATTAATGTCCAAATGTGGCACCGTTATTTATGGGTCTTGTCGTGCGTTTCCTTGTCGTATGTGAACATCAGTTTGATTGTATATCGAAAAATTGAGTATTGGCTTGTAGAACAACCGACAATTGACATTTTAACTCAAAAATTATTGACAGAATTCAACCCGTCCGTTTTAAACCATTTGAAGTTTTTTTTTTTTTCCTTAAAACAAGATCAAACAATTACTATTCGGCTTGCTATGCAACAAAGTGTTTACAAACATCAAGCCCCCATTAGGCTCATTTTTTGGCGAGGTCTTTTTAATTGCTTTTTCTTCATTCTTACTTGCATTTTGGTTAATTTTTTACATCATATTATTCTTCCCGATGTCATTAGTCCCGACGAGAACCCAACTCTTCCCTTTAAGCCCAACCCAGACCACAACGGATCCTGATTCTTTGTGACCATAATAGCTTCACAGTCCAATTCATACACACTTTTGCATTCCCCGGGAAAAAAGGAGGGAAAAGTAATCATTCTTAAATCACTTTTTGTCTTCCTTGTGTTGTGTACGCCTAAAGAATAAAACAGGAAAAAAAAAAGAATGGAAATGAATTATGGGGTAAAATGTGCATGCACTGCATTTTTTGGTGTAAAAATACACTGCAGGGGTGTGGCGTTAACAATTTAGGGTGTGGCAATATCAGCTCCCAAAAAAAAATGATTGTAAAATGGGAGTGAAGTGGATGACACAAAAAGTATATTTAAACAGAAAATTCAAAATTTGCAAGAGATATTCATTCTGTAGTTTGAATTGAATGACACAAAAAGTACGAGTAAATAAATCGGTCACTGAAAACTTATGTAATCTGGATTTCTCGTTTTTCAAAAAACATAATGAGAACAACTTTACGTCCATAAGTATGTTGTACATGAATTATTTTTCCATATATATTGTCTTTCTGTCATTAATTATCTAGCGAATCAAACAGAGTACAAATATTCTTTTATTGATCAAATAGAACTTCCAAAGAAAGTAATGTAAACGAAGAGAAAGCTTTGTATCCTCAGAACGAGCGAGAGAGATGGGGAGAGATCGATCAAACATTTGACTTTAAAAAAAAAAATACCAAAATAACATCTCAACTACCCATAGAAAAAAGAAGCATCAATTGGATATGCCAACAACCATCAATGTACATAGATGTTGTTTTTTTCTTCAATATATATATATAAATCAAACTTTCACAAGGCGAACATTGAATTAGAACACTTGGAGATACATATAATTCAAGCAGATGATAAAATTAATTCCTGAATGACAACTCAATTATGCCTGGGATTCCAATAATGAGCTGAGCCCTTTTTTGGTTTTGGCATTTGGTGGGGTGTAGGACCAGCGTGCCTGGCAACATAAGGTAAGGGTACATAACACACATTACTTATTTACTTCTTTCTTTCTTTCTCGCTCTCACTGTATATTCAGAACAGCTTACGCACATTTCGACTAATATTATTTATCCTTGAGACTAAAGTTAAAATCGGACAAACCTTTTGTGGTTCTACGAGTGATTTTTGTTGGGGGGTAAGTCTGACTGTGATCTCAAATGTGTAAGCTCCTTGCCGATATCATTCTTCCACTCGGCCAACTTCTTAGAATTTTAATTTTATCTCCCTTATTTATTACTACTCTTTATATGATGCATCAATGGGAGTTGGTGGCATTCTCCCACCAATTTCTTAGAATTATTTCTCTCTCTCTCTCTCTCTCTCTCTCTCTTGTTTACTCTATAATATTAAGGGCGAAGATGATGAGGGAAAAAGGGCCATGACTCATGCATGATGCATCAAACAGGAGTACCAGCAGGGGGGTGACCCCAGTGATAGGAACTCTTAAAACCTTTCCAGTACTAGTACTTTAATATTTGTTTTGATACTCCCTAGTCCCTACCTACACTTTTGCACAAGAAAGTCAAGAACCACGAAAATTTTGATTAGACTGAAAATTTGTTTCCCAACTTCCTTAATTTCAGGGTGATCAACAAAATAGTTGGATTTTACTCCTTTTTAACTCCATTTCAATAATTAAAAATCTGTTAATTTATAGAGCTCGTTGAGAAGATCAATCATGTCAAAAATAAGCTTAACTTGATTTAAATACATGAATAACCAAGACGTACGGTATTTATGTAGAAATAACATATTCGAATTAGCGGCATGTGTGTGTTTTTTTAATATAAATGTGTTTTAAAATTACATCTGTCGATGTCCATCTTTAATGCTTGAGCTTATGGTTAAGGTTTATCGAAATTTATAATTTCAATTATTAAAGCGACCTGAAATGCTAGACAACGAAGTACTTTTCTTGGACGGGAGATGATCCAAACTTTTAGGTATTTCTTCAATTTTTTAACCACAGTGACAAAAAAAAAAAATTTACTATAATACAATTTTTTACACATTTTTATTTTTTTTAAATATATTTTCACCAACTAAAGAGTTTTACCGTTTCACGGCGCGAGTTTTACATGCACACGTAACTATCAACAACGATTACGCAAAGCTGGCGTCCTTCTGTTCTGTTCTGTTCAGACCTTTCAATAAATACGAATGCTTCTAACCACTGCCGCTAATTCCAGAGAGAGAGAGAGACAGAGAGAGAGAGGAGTTGGTGGGCAATCTGGCGCCGATCTCGCCGGAAAACATGTCTTCCGGCAGGTACATGGCCTACTCTCCCTCTCCCTCCGCCCCTCCCTCTCCTCACATCGGCGGCCTCCGCTCCTCCGCCACCGCCCTCGTCGAGCACGAGAAGTACGCTTTCCTTCTCTCTTCAACCCTCTCCAACCACCTATCCATAGATCTGTCCGTATTAACTCCCTTCGTACTAATCGATTGCTTTGATGCTTAGGTTTCCAGCAAGATTTTACTTGCTTTCAGTTTGTTTTTGTTGATGTTATTGTGTGTCGACGTTTACAGGCGTGCGGATCGTGTTTTCTTTTACTGTGCTTCAATTTATATAACAGCCTAATCAATCGCAGCTCAATCGCTTTCATCTTGAATGTTTAGTTTAATATATGTGGCGAGAATTGACTGCTGCCAAAATACTTGATTGCTAAGAGTATAGTAGTTAGTTTTAGGATCTAAGGTTTCTTTTCCCTTGGATTGGATGTGAAGATTGGGTTATAGGGCTGTGTTTCTTCCTCAGCTCTTTATTTAAACTATTTCTAACCCTTTCTCGAGCTACTTGAGGTTTTTAAGTAGAAGCATTATTTGATGGGTCCTTCTAGTGGTACTGGGCTGTCAATAAGCTAAGAAAGTGACCGAAAACAAACGCAAACCCGAATGCACATTTTATATTTTTTCAATACACTTCCCCATGTTTCAATACATTTTTCACATGTTTCAATGCACTTTTTAAACCTTAACAACAACCCATTGGATTATTTTTAGCATTTTCCTTATTTGATACTACTAGAAGTTGGGTGTGCTCTGCGTGTGCATGTTTGAGTTCATGGAGCATGGGAGTGGGTAGTTGAGATAGAATGGTCTTACATTTTTGTCCTAACCTTAATCAAGGTCTAATTAAGGTAGTTGTAAAATTTTGTTTTCTACTAGGACAATGTTGGAAATTACTTTTGTGGCAAAACTTCAGAATTTGTTCACACGAATTGGTGTTCTCCCTTTCTGTATTGGAATAGATGTAGCACCCCAATGGGTAAACTTATGAGATTGGTGTTGCTGCTACTGGTGACGGTGATCATAAATGCTGCACTGTCTGCAGTATGCTGTAGGAGTTTTATTTGCTATTGTTCATGCTTTGAGTGGCTGTTTAGTCCTTTTATTTTGTCCCTTTTTGTTGTTGTTTGATGGAAATTTTGCAGCTGGTGAATGTTCTTGATTAGGTTCTTATTTGCATAGCTACTATCGAAAACAGTTTATTGAAACCGATCTTCTTCTGACAGGTATCTCTCTGAGTTACTTGCGGAGCGTAACAAGCTTAATCCATTTATGCCCGTGCTTCCTCAGTGTTGTCGGTTGTTGAATCAGGGTGAGTGTTGTAGTCCATTGTTGTCTCCCACGTGATTGGAAAATTTGTGGAAATGTTCGAGTTTTAGGTTGTGTTATATATGTCCTCCGGAAACTTTAGTGGAAGGTTGCAAGAAGGCGGCTCCAACAGTACCATAAGTTGTAACCTACAGGAAAATCAAGATTGAGCATTCTTACAGAGGTTGAAAAACTTTGATAACAAAATTCTTTCTATAGCCATAGTTTAGCAGCTTTTAGACTGCAAATTTCCAACCTTGATATTTGATTGTGCTAGACACTTTGTGAATGGTAGTTGGGGTTTCCTTATTCGTTGATTACAAGGCAATTCAAAGTTGGTAAGACTTAGGGGTCCCCAAGCCTGAGTTTACGTAGCTTTTTCATCACACGCCCGCTTTTTTTGCAAAGTTGGTTGAGTTCTTACATCATTCTTAACTGTAGAGTTACACTGTACTTGTTGTGAAACAATCATTGAGATTACCAATCTGGGCCTTGGCAGAGGGCGTGGCTGGCTGTGGCTCTTGGGCAAGGATATATTTTGGATGTTTTATGGTCTATTATGCGCCATGGGATACTAGATGATGCTATCCTTCCAATTAAGCTAATGATAATGAAGTGCAGAATTTGTGATTAAATCTACGGGAACAAGAGTGCTGTATAGTCAGTACTGCTAGGCAGATCAAAAGCCCAGTGATGAAGTTGTGGAGGAAAGACTGCATAAGGAACGTGAATGGGCTGCAGCATAAGAAAGAATTGAAAAGAAAGGAGGACGTGACAAGCTGATGAATGCACTGGATGAAAGTTGCTAGTTCATTGTTCAAGAGTTGCAGCACTAGAACTTAAGATGGTAACTAGAAGAAAATCATGACTACTTATGCCGTATTGGATGATATACTCTTTGGAATATGTAGTTTAGCGAGTCAGCAATTAAAATAACGTAGGATTATTAGGTTGGGATGGCACTTGGGCAGGGTTGCAAGTCTACATTCCTGACCATATGGTTGCTGCAAATATCCATCCTCACCCTTTCTAATGCCATAGTTTGGTTAGTGATTCTTGGCTTTCGTTTGGTTAGCGATTCTTGTCAACTTTCCATGGTAAAAGCTTTAGATAAATTCTTTTTGGACCCTTCCCATGAGCGTGTCAATTAGAGATTTGATTGGTGTTTAATGAGGCGCGAAAAGGTTATCTTGTGAGTTAAATGATGTCTGAGTGGGCCGCATATTGGTGGATCCTTCTCCTTTTCTTTGTTTGTTCCAATACTTTATTGATTCCTTGAAAACAGAAAAAAGGAAAACTGAAAAGGGCCACTTGGATCACTTTATGGAAGCCGGGGATAGAATCTTGGACAGGTTTATGGCGGTCATTTGCCAATAAGGGCAAACTACTGGAATCTTTGAAGTCGTTTTGCCAATAAGGTTTCTGGCAGTCATCAGTGTAGGAGTCATCTTATTCCTGTTATGAATTCCAATGCATATCAATATTAAAAGGTGGTTGCTTTCACTTATGAGTTTTGGAATAATAGCTTGATATGCGTACAAAAAATGGGATTAGAGTTATCTATAAAGAAAATTAGGATTAGACTTGACACCTTGTAATTTTTCCCATTAACTAAAAGTGTGCTGTACTGGAGTTATCTTTAGAAATAGAAAACGGAGGATATCATTTGTATATTCAAGTGTTTTGAGTGGGATTGCTCTGATGGAGTGATATGAACACTGCCTTATCTGGTTTTGGATAGCTGAAAAGATGAGCCTGTTTAACCTATACTTAATTGGCTTCTCGGCCAAACCTGTTAAGTGGGCTTGCTTTAGCCATTTGGTTGGTCCTTTGAAATTGCATTCCTGTTAAGTGGGCCTGCAGTTTTGGGCGCACCCAGATTAATAGGTCTTGCTTTTTCCTAGCAAAAAGTTGTTCATCAACTAAAATGAGTATAACTTGTATTATTTTGATTCGAATTTCTCTGTTTTCTAAGTTTCATATTTTTGGTTCTTTTTCCTGGTTGTCACCTTTCTATGGAGGATACCTTTTGCTGCTGCTCCATTTTTCAACTGAGCTGTGAGCCTGTGATATTTCATGAGATATATGTTGTTAAAGGCGCCATCTAGGACTTTTCTTCAAGAGATATCAGGTTGAATCTCACGGGGTGGACAAATGCGCCCTTGAGGTTTCTACCCCCTGGGCTTTGGTCTGATATTTTCTTGGTGTACATGCGTCTCGGCGACCTCATGTACATGAGGGTTTAGTCTGGGCGATGCCTTGGACACCCCTCATTAAAAGTTCCATGATAAGATTTATTGAGATTGTCATATTTTTCTAATAAGCACCTGTTTCATTGAAGATGTGCTTCCTTATGTACCTTTTTCCATTTCATATAAGCTGTTTTGTTGAGTTTGTCAAGGGTTTTTTCTAACAAATATTCTAGCAACTCTTTTTGTAGTAGGCGTGTATTGACCATTCAGTTATGAAATGATAGACTATAACTGCACGATGTTTTCCCCTTTTTCCCAGGATATATTTGTATGTAAGATGAGTTCCATACATAGGGGTAGTTATAACTGACCCAGGAAACAATCCATGTTGTCTATCCATTATGTGGTGACTGCTAACAAATTTCTTGACAAATGCTAACTGGTACATCTTATTCTTGACTACTGACATTTTTGGAGCAGAAATTTTGCGTGTAACCACACTATTGGGGAATGCATCAATTTTAGATCAAAGTGGGCTTGAACATGCTAGCCCCCTGGCTTCAGGAGGAATATTTTCCAATGGAGGATCCAATGTGAACAGATGGGCATCACCGTTTCAATCAGAAGTACGGATACTAACCATTAACATAACATATTGTTTGATCTAATTTCACTGTTTTTCAGAAATATTCCTGACAGTTTTTTTAACATTTCTTGCTAACTTCATTACTCTGGTCGAGTGTATTATGAAATTCCACTTCAGCCAAGACAGGTAGTTTGAGGCTAACATCATAAACTACTAGCACATGGACATAACTTAACATGATCCACCATAACTGGAGAAATGTCCCTGCCTTGGACAGGACACATTAATGTATTAGTACCATATGGTTAGAGATGCATATGGATAACCTATATTTGAGGTATTGAGTGAGACTTGCTCATTACCTATAATAGTTGAGACAGTTGGAGATCTGTTCTACTGCTAACTCATGTGTATGTCGCTAGGGGAGACTTTTGGGCAGTGAACAAACTACTTGTGTTTTTGTCTCTATGAAGCAGCAAATTTGTTATGCTGGTGATACAGCAGTTTAATTTGTTGCCATCTGATGGCAACAAGAAAAAGGAAAAGACTGGTCATATTTGCATAACAATTGCTACATCTCCGTGTCAGTGCTCTAGCTTCAGATTTATAGGAAACCAGTACCTTTGAGCTCTTTTATGATTTGCACAAATGTTAGCATATGTTTATCGTGTTCTCCTCTCTTGTATGTTAAGGTGCACCTATGTACTTGTGGGTTATCTTATGTTTCCAATCTTAGCTGTTCTTGACTTTTCCTATATGAAAATTTCGTAGATCTTACTTTGCGAAACAGTATTATAGTGTCTCCATCTACTTTGTTCTTCTAACGTTTTCTGGAATTTAATTATGCAGATGTCAGGTTTATCGCAGCTCTCATCTGCTCAAAACTGGCTTGGTTCTCAAGGTAGCTCATCTGGTCTTATAGTGAAGAGAACAATGAGGGTGGATATCCCAGTTGACCAATTTCCAAACGTACGGGCTGTTTTCTTATTTCGTTGTGCTTTTTCAATTTAGCTTGATTGTATTTCATGTTGAACTTCCTGTTGGAAACTTGCTGTTGCAGTACAATTTTGTTGGGCGCCTACTTGGTCCTAGAGGAAATTCTCTCAAGAGAGTGGAGGCAAGTACCGAGTGTCGTGTTCTCATCAGAGGACGTGGCAGCATCAAGGATCCTGTTAAGGTTTTTTTTACTATATTTCGACCAACATGGTTGTGTTTCTTGGATGCTTTCAAAAGTATTGATTGCTTGATGTTTTTATTTATTAAGTTGTTCTAGACTATGAAGCCAATAATGCCACACATTATCTAATCTCCTTGTGATCCCTCATGATAGATGTGTGTTTGTAGTTGGTAATAACAAAAAATGAATCTCTCTCTAGACCAAGCTAAGTTACAACTCCTCTGTCTACAGATACATGCCCCACTTTTTGCTCATTGACATTGTTCAAGTTTGCTATTAATTTTCTACATCTAGGGAGTTTCCTGGGCTGTGTTCGGTTGCAATTTATGGCAATTTTCGGAAAACATTTCCGGAAAAAGTGTAATCATTACCCCTAGTCACTTTTTTCTCATTCCAATCATTACTCTTTCATCCAATCATTACTCCTATTCTCTTCCAATAATTACCCTTATTTCTCTCTCTATCTCTCTCCAATCATTACCCTATTTCCAATCATTATCCCTATTTTTCTATCAAATCATTACTCCAACAACCATTTCTAAAAACCAAACCAATCACAAACTCAAAATTTTTTTTCCGGATCATTGCCTAGAAATTGCAACCGAACTTAGCCCTGGTTTTTCCGAACTATTCCTTGTTCGAGAAATATGAAGTTAATTGTTTTGAATCGTGACTGCAGGAAGAGATGATGAGGGGAAAACCTGGGTATGAGCATCTGAATGAACCTCTCCACATTCTTGTTGAGGCAGAATTGCCAGTTGAGATAGTTGATGCTCGTTTAATGCAAGCACGTGAAATACTTGGAGATCTGCTCAAGCCTGTGGTAACTCTTTTCTATTGCCTTACCCTTAAAATACCCAAAATGATTTGTCTTGCAATGAGACATTCATTCTGTATATGACCTCGCACATGACCTCTGCCTTGATTTATGGGGGGGGAAAAAAATCTGTCTTAATTCGGTATTTACCTTTGCTGATCAATAAAAAACTTCTGTCTTTACCTTTTCCAGCAGGATGAAGCTCATGATTTCTACAAGAAACAGCAGCTTCGAGAGCTTGCATTGATCAATGGTACACTTCGTGACGAAGGTTCTCAGATGTCTGGTTCCGTATCCCCCTTCCACAACAGTCTCGGAATGAAGAGGGCTAAAACTGGGGGGTGATGAGTCCCCTTTGCCAGTTTGCTTTTGAAGCTCGAGTCTTAGTCTCTTCCATTCAACAGCAGTTCCCATACTAAGGTATTGCTGGGTCCTCCAATGCCTCCGACTACCATCGGGGCAATGGCACCGCTTTGTAACGGATGATATTATGGCGTGCATTTGTGCGTGTATCTTCTATGAAGGTTTCGTGGTGGTATAGTATGAAAGGACCATAGGTGTGTAGGGGTTTGCTTTCGGCAGTTTGTGAGATCATTCTCTCTCCAAAGCTGTCTTTCTAACATCGGTATTTTTATTGTGAACTTGTGACGACAATTTTGGTAAGTTGGATGTTTATATGTGCGAACTGTAGCTTGTGTAGAGCGTGATGCGAGCAGTTATCTACCCTTTACATGTTGTCTGGGATGCAGTGTTCTTGTACTACCAAGTGAAATGCTGGACACATCGCTATTTGGGAGTCTGATTTTTTCTTCCGGAAGAAAAATGACATTAATCAAGAAAGCTTCGAATGACGGGATTCAAGAAAACAACCCAGAGAGAGAGAGAGAGATTGGTTTTATCAAATTTCGGTGCTGATAGTCCTAAAATCTTATCGGTTGATATTGGTAACACAGACATATTGCATTTGCGCGAAGCCAAAATTAGGGGAATGCAATTCACACTCCACTTATATTCCCACTTTTGGTGCACCTCTGCAAGTGGAAAGGTAGGTCATTGGTAGGAACTATGTGCTCCCATGGATAGACTTCAATCCTTGCTAACTTCAACTAACAACTACTCCAACACTTACCCCGCTCAAAGAAAAGTCATGCACCTCTTTGCAAAAAATATTGCTTAAAGATATATATTGAGGTATGAATATGATGAGTATTGCTTCTGTGAAAATAAGGACAGAAAAGAGAGGAACTATGGAAGCATCAAAATAAAAATGGCGTATGATAGCGGTAGTAAATAGCAGTAGTAAAGATGTGAGTTTTCTTCTGATCATGGAAATTACTAATAAACTGATATTTAGACTGTTAAAAGTCTAGAAACATAAAGTAATACTCCCTCGGCCCAAAATAATTGTCCCAAATGCAGTTTCCAAAAAATCCTTTAAATTTTTAAATTTACGTTCTATATAATTGTAAATCTTTGTATAAGACAATTAGACGAACTTTATCAAGTCAATTTAGTTTCATATTGCATATAAAAATATTATTATTATAAATAAAAAATAAAAGTACTTTGTACGAGATCCGAGTATTGCAATTGGGACTATTAATTCGGGACAGATGGATAGGGGAAAAGGTATAAAATATTTGGGGAGAAAGATGACAAAAGATGAGTAATCAATAAAGATTGTAAGGTTTAATGACACACGTAAATAAGCACGTGCATGGGGTGAAACGGACCCCACGGTTCACCGCCAACAAAAGGCATAAGCACGCGGGCTGGGCTGGGGTCTCCTACGCCACTCACTATATAAAGCGGAGGCCACACCACTTCGATTCCCTAACACTACTAGATTTCAAAAAATCGCAGCAGGGCCGAACCATACCCAACCGGTTCCCTCTCGCCCTCTCTCTCTCTCTCTCTCTCTCTCTCTCTCGTAACGATTCTCTTCAAATATATATATGGTTCTCACTGTGGACCTCTACGTGTATTCATTGATCTTTATTTTGATCAATTTGTTTTTTTTAGTTTTGTTCTGCAACTGTTTGCTGGTAGGGTTTATGCATGTGTGGTAGTATTGATTTAAGTTTTTTCTTCTTCTTTTTTTTTCTCTAATGACTAGATCGTTATGGTGTCTTCCGTTTATCTCGATATCATTGATGTTTAAGACGTTGTGTTACTTGTTGGTGGCCGTGATCCATTGCAGACGATGGTTAATTCAACTCGTGTCCCGATTAGTCCTCATCTTGGGGTGGTGTTGTAAATCACAATCAATCACTATAGGATTATCTAAAACATAGACGTTCATTGTTGAGAACATATGGTTAGGGTGCTGGACTTTGCGAAAGTTTTAAGAACTCATCAGCGCCGGCTCATATATTTTGGAGACCCAAAGTGAATTCTCCCTATTGAGCCTTACATATTGATGAATTTCTTTAAAAACTTATAAAAGTACAAAAATTAAAAAAAAATATCAAACTAAAAGGATACAATTATGACAATATAAATGTAAAAAAACATGATTGCGAGAGTTTTTGAAGAAAATAAGATACAATTGTGTTTTTATTTGGAAACATTCTAATATTAATATGTAAGTTACATTACAGTAGGGCCTCAATTTTGGAACAAAATTCATGGGCCGCAATTTTGGACCAAAATCCAGGGGCCGGAAGCAGTCGTTTATTTCGCCTCCCCGATGAGTCATCCCTGGAACTGATGCTGGTAAAGACAGACCAGAGTGGGATAACGCATTACGGCTTGGGGTGAATCCTACTTTGATTGTATATCAGAAAGAATGTGGGATTAGAAGGTGGAGTTTGTAGGTGGTAGCCGAGATGGCCAAAGGTGCATAGGTGAAAGTACCTCCCTCCCCACTGTATTGGGTTATAGGGCTCTTGAAGCAGATGCTGTGTTAGAGGGCCTTTGGTCCCACTCGCACCTTAGTGGGTCTTTGTGACGAGCTGTTCTCCGTGCAATGGTTAATTCGGGAAAAAAAAACCTGTGGTGACAACCCTAACTTGGAGAGGTAGCTATATGTAAATGTTCCATAGTTGGTGGGACGCGGGAACCCTGTTGGTCAAGCCCATGGGCGGAAGCTACGTTGGTTGCCCCTTCCCATTCTTTTTTTGGCTTATCAAAAAAAAAGGAGGTGGAGTTCGTAACAATTGGAAATGTATGCTCCTGTTGAATCCCACATCATATGCAAGGGCAATATTCAAGGATCGGAACACTGAATTGGCATCCCTGGCCAGCCCTTTTGGTTTTGGTTTGGTCATGTGTTGATACTTATGAGGTAAAGAAGAATTTATTGCAATTTGCAATCCTATTGTACCTATCGTTTTGTGGGCGCTCTAGTTTGTAACTCATACATTGGGTGGCAGCTATCATTTTGTTACACTTTGTATAAGATCGCAACATATCAAGACAAAAAAAAAAAAACAAACACCGTGTAGTACCATAGTCTGCTATGTTGATGATTTGTCGGTCATTTTGAGGGTCATGTGTAATGTATATCTTTTATGTTGAAGGATATTTGTTTTGTTAATTTTTTAAATGTTGAGAATATACTTCTTATTGTATTACCAGATTGCTTTCACATGATTTTCATGTATCTAAAATTTGGTTTTGTTTTTGGATGATCCTGTCTAAAAGTTTGGAACTTAATATCTTCACCATTTCTTTTCAAATTATGTGAGTTATTGGCATATACATTGTTCTTCTCCACTATTTCCGTAACATGTGTGTATTTTTGCAGTGAGAATCTGTTCCAGTTTTTTCAACTCTAGAAAATTGGTTATGGCTTTGAAGAGGATTCAAAAGGAATTAAGGGACCTGGAGAGGGATCCGCCGGCCTCTTGCAGTGCTGGTTCGTTCTATTTTTCTCTTCATCCCTTTTGACTCTTAATTTTTCAGGTTACCAGGTTGGAAATTGCTTTGCTTGTACTTTACATGCTTAATAACGTTGGCTTTTATCTGGTGCATGAGTGTTATTCTTGTTGCTTGCATTTTGGATGTTTAACATAGTTTTCATCATTTAACTGTGTACGTACTTTTCCCCGGATGGTTCATTGAAAATTTGGTATCTCATTTTGTGGTGGCTAATTGTCTAGTTGAATATTAACTCTATTTGCCGGGATGCTTGGCGATGCATGGATTTTGATTTCCTGATTTAAAATCACACCTGTAGCACTACTGAGGTGTTCGAAGAACTTTTGTGAACAAATATTCATGATGATTGTACCTTGCAGTTCCATCCGCCATTCGCGTTGAGTGAATTTTTTGAATCACTTAGGTCTGTCTCCAATCATACCCCGCCCATCCCCCCAATGATTGGGGACTAGATGGGTTATGTTATATTGTTGTTAGGATAGGCACTTCGCACTCGTTATGAATCCATTTGCATTTGCTCATATATCACACTTCATGGTTTGGATATTGCTCTGTTAGTCTTTTAAAATAGACAACCATAAGACTTTCCTTCAGCTAAACTCTAGAACATAAACATCCAACGTTTTTTATTGTGGAAGTTTTGCGTTGTTACAGGCCCTGCTGGGACGGAAATGTTTCACTGGCAAGCAACAATCATGGGTCCAGGAGAGAGCCCATTTGCAGGTGGTGTATTCCTCATTGATATCCACTTCCCACCAGATTACCCATTCAAACCACCAAAGGTAATACATATTATCATGCCCTGATACGTTCAACTCCTTTTATGTAGTTCTCCTCATCTCAAGTATGATGTTCATTGTATCCATGTTGTACTTATCAAGGGCAGTTTTTTCGTCTTTCATATGTGAAGCTGGGTTGCTTTATATGCTTTTATACCATTGGCATGTATTTTTGTGCATGATTTTTTATCGCATGCATGTCGTTTCTGCCAACCCATATTTTCACCTTACGGCTGTTTTATGCTTCTCTTATAAAATCTATAATTTCATTGTATTGAGGATTCTTACTTGCTTGTTTGGCAGGTTTCTTTTAAAACAAAAGTGTTTCATCCTAACATTAACAGCAATGGTAGCATTTGCCTTGACATTCTCAAAGAACAGTGGAGCCCAGCCCTTATGGTATCAAAGGTAATTTTTTTCTTTTGTTTTCATGCCTAAGAGGTTTCATGCCGTATATTGCATTTGCTGAGTTTGCCTGCAGAATCTGTTTGTAGATTAAAAGTCTTTTTTCGTTGTGATTGAAAATAATTTTCTGTCTTTTAGTGACCTATTGTTTTTGTATTTTTGGTATTGTTTTGTTCACAGGTGCTACTATCTATATGTTCGTTGCTTACAGATCCGAACCCTGATGATCCTCTAGTTCCTGAGATTGCCCATATGTACAAGAATGACAGAACCAAGTACGAGATGACTGCTCGATCCTGGACTCAGAAGTATGCCATGGGATAAAGGTCTTGACGCGTTCAAATCGTGCAAGTGACAAGTGAGTCTTGGTTGAAGGTAGCCGCCGTAACTGCACTCTGCCTTTCAACATGTCCTGTCCTATGTATTAGTAAATAAATTAGACAAAAAAGACAAATCACCCGGAAGATATATTCCGATACTCTTCCTGGTGTTAAGTATTTAATGCATGGTTTCTCGTTCGCCCCTGTTGTCTTACCAAATGGTAATATTGGAGTCTTAAGTATTTACACATTGATTCTTTTCTTTCATTTACTTTGTTTCGGTTTTGCATACTGTTTGAATGAAATTTAACAAAGGGTTTGATGGGTTTTTGACTGGGCAAGAAGGTGAGTCCCATGCAATTGGTGTGGTGAAACACGGGTGTCCAACCCTGAAGCTAAATTCCGATGCCTTAGCAGAACATAGGTATGGGACTTGAAGCCAGTGCCCTTCACTACTAGGACCACTTGCCCTCTTGTCGAACATAGGTATGAGACTTGAGGCCAGTGCCCTTCACCACTAGGACCACTTACCCTCTTGTCAATTTTCGTTAGATCTCCCTGATTGGCCTCCGCTTTGTTTCTCATGGTTGGCGAACATTCCCGATCAGCCTCCAGCCTCACGGGTCCAAAGTTCGAAACAGATCGGGGAAGGGACAGGGGAGTTACTTGAAACGTCCCTTTCGTAACAATTGGATTTTACAATGCGGTTGTGTTCTATTTTGCATTGCATTAGTACCCCTCAAATAACAAGTTTACAATTTTGGAGCTTCTAGCCCAAAGGTAAATGATTGACGAATCATTCCTGGGTGAAATATGTGTATTATCGGTCTTTTCTGTCTTTGTTTTATTTGGTGCTCACTACATAGGTAGAAAGGGTGTTGGATTGTGATTGCGCCTCCGGAAATTCTAAGATCTTTTATACCGTTTTCTTAGCCATCATGAAATACAATCGTCGATTTGTTGCTGGGTTGGACGTCGGCATCTGGTTTAATTTTTGGATTCTGCACTTGTTTTTTTTTTTTTTTAAACATTGTTATGAGCAGGTGTTGTAGGAACTTTTTTTGTTCTTCAAACCCAGAACAATGTTTCCTCTGAGGCTCTTTGCTTGCAAGCCATTCATGTTGGGGTTGTTTCCCGTTTCCCATCTCCCAAGTCCCAATCCTGATGTTGTGGTTGTTTCCAAGTGGACTTTGTCTCGTTGACAACCCATGTGGACTTGTCTTAGTACGATTTGGTTCCTTACGAAGAGACGTCCCATCAAGTCCTCTCTCTCCTCTCATTTATTTGATTGAAAAAAAGTGAGGAACTTCCTCAACCTTGCCTTTTCTCTCCCTTTAGACCCCCCAAAAATGAAAAAGAAAGCTTTGCCTTCTATTGTCAAAGTTTTACTCGCCTACCTTTCTTATTCAATTAGTGCTTGAGTAATCACCACATTTTGAGTAGCATGTATAATAATGGGAAATGTGCACAGAACTGGAAAACCATTTCGATCACAATACTATGAGGTTGGGGGAAATTATAATCCGGGAGTGTTTAATTCATGTTGGTGCAGTCGAAAACCGGACTGGGAAAGAAAAGAAAGTGTAAGAATGTATAATATTTTTTTGCTGTCTTTAACGTGTTCAGTTAACAGAAAAGTTGGGGATTCAGATTTTTAGCTTTACCGGTGTCGTTAGTTCTCTCTTAAAAACTTGTTCTACGGGAAACGCATGATTGTGCAGGTATTTTAGTTGTATTCCAGTTTCTTACACAATTAAATTACTTTTTGTAAAAGAATAACTTTTCCACTTATTTCTTTAGCAAATGATTACATAAGGGAGAAATGAACTATTGAACTTCACTAAAAGAAAATTGGGGATCTTTTTTTCTTTTCTTTCTTCCCCTACACTAGTTTCTTGACGAAATGAACAGAGCCGTCAAGGGTTTCATGAGATGCAATTAACAAACTCAAATGCCTAGCGTGCTTGATCCCCTTGCGTCCGAGAAGTCCGTTTGTTTTTCGGATTCGTTCCGTGTGCGTGGGTTTATATGTATCTGACGGTTCTGATCGCAGTTCTTGTTCGAAATCGTATTCTAAAGTTGTGTGCTTGAGAGGCCAACATTGCTTCTCGAAGTCATTAACCCGGTTCGGTTTGGGTTTTGAGAGAAGGTTTTTGAGAGTAACGAGTGGAAAAGAGAGAGATGGAGAAAATTTATTGGTAACGGTGCCTAGAAATTTTGAGAGCCCAAAACGAACTAGGCCGAGGAATGAAAACTGCTCATACCCAAATACCCTTTTTGATGCCCCACGATTTCTTGTTGAGTTCTTCTGACTACGTTCCAAATTACAGAGAAAAAGACAACTGGAGTAATGTTGATTGAGCATTTTTATGGAGCCTATTTGCATTGATAAAAGCCCATCTTTCATCACTTCGAAAAAACGCACTTCTGAAAATGACAATTCATTTTGCGGATATGGGGTGAGAAGATTTATTAATCCCCCACCAAGGAAATAAATACTACAAAATATGATTACATATCAATATTACCATCTGGATCCAAAGGAGGTACTAACAATCCTCAGATTTTTCACCCCAAATTTCGCTATGGGTTGGGGGATCGGATCCCCTCTTCTCCAAGTTTTGGATCAGAGAAAACCGTTCAATTCTGGATCATACATTGGAAAAATCAATGGTTCGAATCTAATAGATCCAAATCAGTGACTGCAGCATAGAAGATTGAGATTTCGACTATCATTATTCTATTTCTATCTAATCATTACTCTCATTTTTTTGTCTCTCTCTCTATTCAATTATTACTCATATTTTCAATCATTACTTTATTTCTCTTTACACTCATTATCTATAAATTCAAATCCAAAAGCCTAAAACCAATGGGGTCCCCGTTCGGCTAAATAAGTCAACTGGCTTATTTTTTTGTCCTTATTCAATTTTTTTTTCCGTATTTGTTAGTTTATCGTCAATTTTTTGGGGATTATTGCATCATCATGACGAGAGGAATCTAAAAAGTAAAAAATTATTATCGAAATCTAAATTTTTTGAATTAAAGACAAAATAAGCCAATTAGCCAATTTTTCGTCTTTATTCAAAAAAAATGGATTTTGATTATAATTTTTTACTTTTTAGATTCCTCTCGTCGTGACGATGCAATAATCCTCAAAAAATTAATGATAAACTAACAAATACGAAAAAAATTTGAACAAAAATAAAAAATAAACCAGTTAAATTATTTAGCCGAACGATTTAGGGCCTGTTCAGCCAAATAATAAATCTGGATTTCCCGCCAAATTTTTTTTGGGTCCTTATTCAAAATTTTTTCGTATCACTTGGCTTATCATCATTTTTTTTTTGTAGATTATTGCATTTTCATGATAAGAGGAATCTAAAAAGTAAAAAAATTTTGGTCGAAATCCAAATTTTTATGAATGAAGACGAAAAAAGTGGATTCCCGCCATTTTTTGTCGAAATTCAAAAAAAATTGGATTTCGATTAAAAATTTTTTACTTTGTAGATTCCTCTTGTCATGAGGATGCAATAATATCCAAAAAAAAATGATGACAAGCCAAGTGATACGAAAAAAATTTGAATAAAGACAAAAAAAATTTAACGAGAAAGTCGGATTAATTATTTGGCCGAACAGGCCATTAGAATCATGTAATGGAATAATCCCTTTTTCTTTTTTTGCTAGCACGCAATTTATACAGACTACTAGATGAACTGATGGAGTAGCATTATCTACCCGTTGGGAGTAGTGAGCATGACGAGAGAGAGAGAGAGAGAGGCAGAGGTAGGGGTAGGGGTAGGGGTACGGTTCCCAGGCTCCGTTCTGTACCCTAGATAGTACAGTACAGAGGTGTGAGAAAGATCTGCAGATTTGTCGTATTGCCATTTGGATTGGAGCGCCCCAGAATGTTTCCGCTCGCCGACACCCTTTACGACAACATTCGTTTAAAGCTACCTGTCTACCCCCTCCCTATTTTCACTCCCTAGTTACACTATTATTACTCCCTCCTAACGAGACCAACCAAACCAACCAACCCCACAGGAGGACTGGAGGAGTATGTAGATGTAGACTTGAGAGAGAGAGAGAGAGGCCAAAGGGAATGGGGGCCGGTAAGTTGTCTGTCTGTGGTCAAAAAACTGACATCGTCCAAAAAAATGTACTCCAATTTAAATCGTTTATAAATACTATCTACAGCTTGACGCATAGAACAAACTACTGTAGTTCATTTTTTTTGACTCGGGATGACGCCCGCTTTTTGGAACGATCCCCTAGCAGCCTCCCCCGCTCCAAAAAAAACCAAAAGGAGCCGACTCCTCAAACGTTGGACCACATAGAACCGGTGCTGTTCGGCTTTGATCTCTCGTCTCGATAATTAACGGTTCGGATTTGTTAAGAGTGTTCTACAAGTAAGATGATTAAATCTGGATCATTAAAAATACTCTCTACGGTCGAAAAGTGACAAACCAGATTCAAAAAAAATTTAAAAATAAAAATAAAAAATGGGAATGAGCCTGTATGTCTGGGGGTCCAATGTCCATCGGAAAGCGACTCATCTATATCGACGAAATATCCTTTTCTCTACGCCCCGAAAGGTCGCATTTCCCCTCTTCACAATTCCTTCCTTCCTACAAATTTTAACCTTTGGTCCCTCGGGCACTGCACCCCTAATTTCAAATTTTTTTTTTGGCCGACACTAAGGGATGTTCGGGCCAGTTTGGGCACACCTCCGAATAATCTCCTCTCCGGTCCGGTCAAAGGCAGGTCATTCACGTCGGAACTAAAGAATTTCACAAGAAATTTCTTTCTCGTAGACCGATCACAGAAATCAAACTCTGGTCGATTGTGCGAAGAGCAAACATGCCAACCAACCGGACTAACTCTCGAGACACTGCATACTTTCATTCTCTCTCCAACATTATACATGCATGCAGTGGTCCCTGTACGTACTTTTACAATGAAAATGAAGTTCATGTGAATAGTAATTACTTCCATCATCACGTGTGCTCTGTGTCCGTTTATGTCGTAGCATTGAATGGAATTGCGGTGCGCCTGTGGTTCACTCTTTTGTCAATTCTCTTCCAACTGTAAGTGGCATTAATATTGATGTGTACTCACTTGGGTAGAATTTAACTTTCTTCAGTTTCTTGTTCGTTCTTTTGTGTTTTGTTTGAATTTTTGTCACATTCAGGTGTGATATTTTTTGGATTCGTTGCCCGTCTCCATGAGAGGAGCCTAAAAAGTAAAAAATTATAATCGAAAGCAAAAGAAAACTCACTAAAGACGGAAAAAAAAATGTAATCTTTCTAGATGTTTGTATAAATCATGTCCAAGATCTCTGTAACGAACTCCATTACGTACTTGTCGCCGGGCAGTTATTAATATAATCATTCTTCATTTTAACCTTCTCCATTTTGTAAAACTAAAAAGGAATAACTATACTTTGGGTTTAAATAAATAGGTGACGTCTAGTTCAGCCATGTTCTGTTTGGGTCTCTAGACCCAAACCTTCTCTCTGTGCATGGGTCTTTCAAAACTTTTCTTCCTGATTATTATTTTCATTTCTCTTTCTATCTTTCTCCTCCCAGATCCAAAATTCAAAATTCCAAATCGAACGAGGCCTTGAAATGCATGTACTTTTTTTTTTTGATAATTAAAAAGGGTTAGGAGGGGGCGACCGGCGTAGCAACCCCCCTTGGGCGTGACCATAGGGGCTTCCGACCCGCTGTGGAATGTCCGGTTCGAGCCATAACTACTGTCCGTGAGGACAGGCCGTCACCACAGCACTATCTAGGTGCACAGTTGACCCAGAGCCCTCTACGCGTCCCTCCAGCGCATATACATTTTTTTGCCACTAGAAGGGCTCGAACCCAAGTGCACGAGGAGGAAAAGGCACTCAAGCCCCATCACCCAAGCCAACTGGGCTACCACCGTCGGTGGTAATGCTTGTAGTAACTTGTAAGCTCAAGGGGTTGAACGGATGGGATCCCTTACGGTTTTTGATTCCCTGATGATGAAATCGGATTAAGAACAGACTTGAGTTTGGAATGGTTTGAACTTTGTGTGTGTGGAACCTTCCTCGAACCTTTCGAACCCCAGAAACCCTAAATTAAGTAAAGAACCATCGCGCGCGTGTTTATAATCCTCACGCGAGGGTTCTGTGCCAGATGTGGGTCAAAGTCAAACTATTGACCGTTGACCTTCGAGCGCGTGTTCTGAACCCTCGCGCGACGGTTCTCTCCTGTCCCCATCATTAATTCCCAGCTGGATTTTGTGATGATCAGAGGTCTATGGGGCAGTAGAACCCCGTTTTCCTCCAGTACAGTTGTTGGTGGCTGCGTGGTTGGCATTTCCTAATGTAACCCCCCAACCTTGTTGGCCACCTTCTCCACCAAGTTCTTGGCTGGCCAGCCTTGTTGGCTGGCGTCTAGGCCATGTTTGCCATCACCCCTTGGCCTCCCTTTGGCCTATAAATACCCCCATTGCTTCCAAAGCTAAGGGTGACAAAAATATCCAGCAAAAAAGACTTACAAACCCCAACCACACTTCCAATTCTCTCACTCTTGTGTTCTACATACACTCATTTTTCAAGCTACACCACCTTGTTCAAACTAATCCAAAACAATTCAAGCAAAGGTATAAACATTTACCTGCTTTTCTGTTTTGATCCCTGAGGGGGGCTGACAGGGCCAAGGCTGGTAATCAATACCAGTCCTGGCCCTAAAGTCAGCAAAGTTACAAGAAGCAGTGGAGTGGAAACCCTCGCGCGACGGTTCCAAAGTCTCGCGCGACACTTCGTGCCTGTGTGATGATGAACCTTGTGGGGAAAGGTATCCTGGTTTTTCAGCTTTGTATACTGTAATTACTGTTTTGAAGCATGTTTAGGTTTTTTAGATCACTGTGATGCATGTTAAAAGCCATAGTTAGCTTATTTCACATTATTACTTGGTTTGGAGTGCCCTGGGGTTGCTTCTGAGTATGTTTCAGAGCCTCAGGCATGCAAAGCAATTCTTGGAAATCCAGTCAGAACCCTCGCGCGTGTGTTCTAAATGCTCGCACGATGATTCTCTGTTTTCCAGTGATTGCCCTTGCATGGCAACTAAGGTTTAAAGCCTCTGTTTATTCACCCCCATTGTTTAGGGGTTCCATTTCAATTTATTTGGTTTCTGTTTGACTTAATTTGTAATAATTAGTTAAATTCCAGTACATAGTAAACTGCTTGGTTTACCCCCTGGGTAAGCACTGGTCCTTCCAGAGCCCAAAAGGAGATCAAAATTCAACTCGTGGTGGAACAAACACTCGCGAGAGTGTTTAGAATTGTTGCGCAATGGTTCTTTGCATGCACATAGATCTATGCATGCAAAGTTGGCCATGGTGTTGGCATACCTAAAGCTCGTGCAGTGTTCTTGATGTTCTGATCAGAGGGTTGGTTTTTATCTTATTTTTTTTAGTATTCCATCCATCTATACTCAATACAAATCACATCTTGCAAATCGTGTTACAGTTTTAATTCCCGATTAACTGTTCCTCCCGCCTTAATTGGCTAAAAATTGGTTAGTAAAAGAAGAATCACAAAAGTTTTCGCAAAATACCTAAGTAGAGACCGATTTCCGGATTGGGCGAGAGGGGTGTCTTAAAACCCTTCCCCTCTCGTAACCTGGCTCCCGAACCCAGATATGGTTATGACGGACTGGTTTCCTTCACTTTTCAAATCAAATAGCGCGGCAGGTGCTTCGAAATATATTCCTTGGGTGTCGGACCTTCAAACCCGAGTGGCGACTTTGTATTTTTGCGAACGCCTGCTTCTCTGCTCGCGCTCCCTCGATTCTCAGACCGCTTTGGCAAGACGGAGAACGAAATCCTCTCTTTTCCATTGACATGCTGCCCACACTAACTTGTAAGCTCAAGGGGTTGAACGGATGGGATCCTCGTTGATAAGTTATGCATGTGGGTGACAGGCTTTTTCTAGATGTTGCCCAGTCCACAATACATCGCCATACTTTGATTTGCTTTTCTTACCTATTGGGTATCTCTATCTATATCTCTGCAGTACTTTCAATACTCAACGGGTCCGCTTTTTCCTCCTCTTTTTTATACTTGCTTGTTGACTCATCCCACTCAACACCACCCAAAGTAGGTTTTCTTTCTTCTATTTTCTATCTATATATGTGTGTGTGTGTGTGTGTGTGTGTGTGTGTGGATAGCTCTGGTTTCTTCTCCAATTTTCTTTGCCCACTTGAATAAGTTAAAATCCCAAAGTCCATCCGATGAAAGGATTCTTTGTGTTTTGCATAAATATCGTTATCATGCAGAAAAATATTATGAATTATAGCAAGCGCAAAGACCGTTTAAACTCTGACTCTAGAAAATTTGAGTTTGTACTCCTTTTCGGATCAAATTTAGATTAATTTCTTTGAACCGAATTTTGGATAACTTGAAAGTTGAATATTAGTAGCTTTTTAATTGCAGCCGATACTGTTATCTGTTGTTGCAGTTTAATTACAATATTCCGGTTACAGTAAACATATTTATTCACTTCTCGTAGATCGAATATGGAATCTGTAAAGTAAAGCATAATCTTGAACTATATATCAAAAACACATTTCTATAACCATCGCAAACACCCCATTGGTTTGCCCGCACGAATGGAAACACGAGTGATGATGCTCTGCTATGAAAAGTAAAAAACAGGACCGGCCTAGCATTTTCTCTTTCTTTAAGTCACGATGGCATCAGTACTCCAAGTGGCAAAACTCTGATTTGATTAAAAGCTAAGGAAATCTCCCTTCTGATATACTCAACTGCAATTAACGCTTTCTTAATGCTCACTAGTGTTGGCCGTAGAAGTATTTTTTATAAATATATATAAGGGGATTTTTGCGTGACAATTTAGTTGGATGATTATGATCAATTCTGTGTATTAGAAAAGAAACATTACATTAAATAGGGAAACAAAATAAATAATGTTTTGCTGCGTTTGCGATGAAATTAATTGTTAAGTAATTAAAATTAATTGTTACGTAATTAAATGGGTAATAAATTACAGCTCTCGTAAAGAAAGGGTGAACATATTTTTTCTATATAATAATAATGTGGTGTTTTACCAGAGTTGTACTGATTACAATTACTTGGTGGACTTTACATGATTCGTGTAATGAGGAATGAAAAAAGTAACGTGACATACATTCAAATTAATTACCTAGAAAAATAGTAGTATTGATTATTTCAGAGTTTTGCTCCACAATAATCATCAATTGACATCTTGTTGGGGAATTTATTATAGGATATAATATTTTATTTTAAGTGGGAATGAAAATTGATTTATTTTGGAGTTGCATATATCTTTTCATTGGCACTTGTCTTATGTGGACGGACGCGCCCTTCACGAACAGATATGCCTCTTTTCTTGGTGACTTTTCGTAGAATTACGAGTTGGCTTATAAATATTATTTCCCTCAATCATTTTTATAAGTTGATTTTTTCCATCATTCAAGTCCATTCATACGAGAGAGTTACAAACACAAGATGGTTTGCCAGGTCTTCCAATTGAAGTACTGCTTTGGGGGGATTCCGATCGAGTAATGTTGGGAGACAGTCGTCCAATGCAAACCGTGAGCACCGTAACGGGAGCAAAATCTGTTTTAAGTATAGAGTGTCGCGCACAAACACTCGTCTTGATCACCAATTTGTTTCCATCAATTTTCGTATTTTTGAGTTCCAATTTTGTTGCATTGCATATTATTGGTTTTATCACAAAAAATAAGCACATTTTTCCAACACATCTCTCCTAGGATCTTTAGGGTTAAAGTATGAAACATAAATTGGTCTTATTTGTCATAGTCAAATCACGCCGGGATGGGGGCATAATTTAAAAATTCCACATCACATTCAACTTTCACACTAATATTCTATCCGTTCCTAAATAAATAAATATCTGGATCACAAACTTAAACTTTTAAATAGATGCAAAAAAAATTGAAAAAATATTTGGTCTTTAACCACCTCCCTTTGGCTCGACTTCTTCCACGAACGTCCATTTGATGTCACTTCAACCCAATGGGTCAAACGGTACGAAGATGATTAAGTTTAACAACATTAATTTAGCTTGTAATTAAGCAACCATAATCACTACGTGGACCTATGCAATGTAAAAGAGTAAAAATAGACACTGACAGAGTTGATTAGTCCTCTTTGGTAGGCCTATAATTGTCAAAAAACTAGCCATTCTTAGCAAACCGGGGATGGTGTAGCACGGTCCTGTGCACATTTGGGCCGTCTGTATGGTAATCCAACGGTCCAGACTTCATCCAAGCTTTTGAGTCGCTTATTACCGAGATGAAACCTCAATCGCTGAATTGCCAAACGGACGGCCCGGATCGTGCCACACAGCACCTCCCCGGTTCTTGGCAATGAACCACCATTCTATTCGGAAATTTTTTATTCAGAGCAGGCATATAGGTCTATGTAGAATCGAATCCATACATATATGCTTACGTCTAATTCAAGTGAGTCATATACGATACAAAGTGAAATTTCACACATATCGAACGACTCCAAACACATTAATCGTGACTAGAGCTACAAAAGAACCGTTCTCAAGAAACATTAGGCTCAATTTTTGTCAAGTGCTCGACTCAGCTCATTAAGAACTCAAATTGGCTCAGCTCAATTCATTTAAAAAATGAGTCAAGCTCGAATAAATTTTTTATGCTCGATCGTTTACTAAATGAGTCGAGCTCGAACTAAGTGTAACTCGACTTGTTTAGATAAGCTTGACTCATATGTCAGGACTCGATCGTTTATATAGAGTCATTACTCCAACCAAATATCAATTTTCTCAAATGCTCCTTTAAGCAAGTTAAATAATTCAAAATTCGACTCAACTCGATTTGTTTATGACCAATCTCCCAACCATTTTCTGGCAAGGGTCCAGTCAAGTTTCTTTCCAACTAGTTTGGTCCAGTTTTGGATCATTCATGAGGCCTTTCTAAGCTCACATCAAAGATTGGAACCGTTCATTTTTTAGAGTTCGTCGAAAATATTGAGCACGCCAAAAATCGCGTTGATCGGATATCGTTTAATATAATACCAAAATGTATTAAGTTTGCCAGAAAAATGTGTGCAACAGTGGAATCCAGATTATTGTGGGCCCACAAATAGTCCAAAACTTGACCAAACTGGTTGTACAAGAAACCTCACTTTTTACTGTGGATGTTTGGATCCCTCATTTTCCCCATTTTTCATTTCTCATTTTTCAATTTTAGTTGTTTGGCCGGCTATCTCCAAAACCCATTCTTTGAAAATCCATTTTCCAATTTCGAAGATAGGGAGCAAAAGGCAAAAACAGCTCCGGAGGAGCTTTTCCCGTTCCCATTTTCTGGCACAGCCATGTAAAAAGACATTCTTACCCTCAGTGTTTTGGAATAATTCCACAAAACCCAGTTGAAGAAGGGAACAAAAACAGAGCTGGGAAGGGGACAAGGGTTTGATTCGAAGGACTGAACTATTTCTCCATGTCTCATTCGAACCCATTAACAAAGGTAGGGTTCATTTCGAAGTTATCAGAAAGAATCCCATCTGGGTAAAAAGAAGGGGGAAGATATGAAAAATAATTAGGGTAAGTGGGAGGGAGGTGAAATGGAACATGGGGATACTTTCTCTGTTTCTCCGTGGAAACCCAGCTGCTAACAAGAAATTTAAACCATTATTTATTATTTTACAATAAATAATCAATGGCAACATAGTAAAAGACCGATCCATAATTTATTTTCATTTATATCTCCCAAACACTACTCCTGTTGCAAAATACATTCTGCACATATCATTCAAGTATTAATCTAAAAAACTAAAAAAATTAAAATAAAAAAACTAAAAAGTAAACTCGCAAACGCAAAAAAAAAAAAAAAAAACCCTCATTTTTGTACAGTTTAACTGCACCTTTTTTGTTTTTTACTCCGTAATTAAAGAGGAAAACGAGATTCTCTGAAACAGAGTAAAAAGTGGTAAAATATTGTCAGGCCGTTACTTTTATGGGATGGGGTGGGGGGTATCAGGTCCGGTGGTGAAATGTTTCTGCTTTTCCTTTGTCCTTTCAAGAGCTGTATTATTATTCACTATATTATTATTATTATTATTATTATTATTATTATTATTATAAATAAATAAAACAAATAAAAGAGCAAGTTGACACGTAACACAAAACATAGGGAACAGCGGTCACAAATAACCAAAGGAAAGAAGAAAAAGGAGCGCTGGAACCTTGCATTCTTTTGTTGGAGTGTGAGAGAGAGAGAGAGAGAGAGAGAGAGAGAGTAAAAACAACAAAAAGATTTTAGAGAGAGAAACACCAGATCTTTGATATATTCCCACCATTCTCTCAGCTTCACCGACAATTCTCTCGAGGAAATCTCGTTGCTTTCTCGGAGGAATTCGATCTTGATTGTTTTTGTTTTGGTTACGTGATCCGTTTCGTGTTTGCCACTTGCCGGCCGGCTGGTTAATCGAATCGAATCGAATCGAATCGAATAGCGCTGACGATCCAGCTCTCTCTTGCTAGGGTTTCCCATACGGTTTGTTTTTTTTTGTCTCCTTATTCATCTGAGTTGAATTTAATCCTTATATTGGGGTTGTCGTCGGCGTGTATATGGGAGATGGCGTGTGTGTGCTTAAGATTTCAATTGTGCAGTTCTTTTTTGATTGAAAAATAAAAGTGAGATCTGAGGGATTGATAACTGGCATTGTTGAAATTGAATGCTTTTTGTATGATTGAAGCTTCTGTTGTGTAAAAATGAAGAGTTGCTTGGGGAACTAGTTGCAGAGCTGTCTGAGTCATCCTGAGTTCCAGGTATCTGCAGCTAGGTAAAAACCTTAGTCACGTGTGCGCGCGAGCATACAAAGTACCGAAATTTGTGAGCGCGAGCGGAGGGTCTACTGGATGATTATGTGACTAAGGGTTCAATGTTTCAAGGGCTACAGATCTTCACCTTTAGCTGAATTGATCTGATAACAGAGCTATATGGTGTGAACTTAACGAAAGTTAGAATGAATGTATTCAAAACAATATCATGTTTTTTGGCTCGCGTTTTTTTAATCAATTTAACAGAAGAGTTGTCGAGATTTTGTGTGCTATTTGTTGCAACCAGCAGCTTCAGATCTGCTGGTTTTCGAGATTTTGCGAATTGGAGTTACTGTCTGTGGATGTAGAGGTAGCTTCTGGTTGTGTGAGAGTTATGAAAGATAAGTTGAACTGAAGAGAAGTACTTGTAAAATCTTGGTTGGGGAAGTTAGAGCTTTCTCTGAGATTTTCGGTAAAATGCAAGGGAAAGAGAGTTATTTTTTGTCCTTTACTCCTTGTACTTCTATGGGGAAGTCTTTTATCTTTATTTACCATGGAGATTTCAGTGAAAAGTGAGGACATTCTTATTTAGTTAACAGCCATAAAGATGTATTTTTCTCACCTCATTTTCCTTCAAGTTGGTTTGGTTTAGACCTTATGCAGCGTTACATACATGATTTATATATCGATTTTTAGTCACTCTTCCAATTGTTTCATCGTGCAGATGAACATTAATGCTTGATGAGTAGACTGGGAGAATCTCTCCGTCTTCTGGAGCTAAGGACATAGACTCCTCTTGTTGCACCTGACAAAAATGTCAGGTATGTGCATTGTCGTGCATTTCAAAAACAGAATCCAATGTTAGCTCCTTTGACTTTCGGAATTCGGAGCCATAATACAATCACTAGATTCTATTGTTCCTTGAGTGGCATAAAAGTGTGAGTAACTGGTTAGTTTTATTTGTCATATTGTAGGTCTAGAGGGATTAGGGGCTCATGATGAATTAAGAGAAAGAAGATCTGATTTTGAGAACTCTGAAGACGAGAGACGGCGATCAAAGATTGGGGCGCTTAAAAAGAAAGCGTTAAATGCCTCCAATAAGTTCACCCATTCGCTCAAGAAAAGAGGAAAAAGAAAAATTGACTACAGGGTTCCTTCAATTTCCATAGAGGACATACGGGATGCGAAAGAGGAAAGTGCTGTCCTGGAATTACGTCAAAAACTCCATGACAGGGATATGTTGCCCCCTAAACATGATGACTATCATACCTTGTTGAGGTCAGTTGATTCTTTTGACACATAATAGCTTTACAACTGTGCAGGAAGAAAAAAACTGTATTTCATCAGAAAAATTTCTTTGTCACTTGAATGGCATTTGACTGACCCATCTAAAACTGACAGAAATTGTTGTGCATGGAATGATTTGATAAGGTTTTGTTTTTTAGAAAACAGATGAACAGTCAAATTGATTACAATTGACAAGAAATTTTTACTGGTCGGACTAGCTGTGTTGGCTTGTTTTAGCTCATTTAGTCAAACAATTGACTAGGGTTTCGGCAGACTCATGTAAATTGAAAGAAACAGCTGCTTGTACCATGCAATATAATATAGGTTCAGTGTTTGCATTATTATGATCGTATGAGAAGTGAAGCAGCAAATGGTTTTAATTTTACAACTGCTGCCATATAACCTTATATCTGATGCTCATTCTTCATCAAGAGGATATCGTCCCTAGACTTCCTATTGGGTGTGGCTCATACGTCCCATGGTACTGTGAATGGCACCCTTCTAGTATGGTGTTTATTCTATTTGAGAGCTCACCTTCACAATGTGGTTGGCTTGTCGGTTATATGTGGATTTCAGCTAGGTTACCTTATGTCTTGTGCTTTCTTCCTGTTAATCACTTGTCTAAAGTTAACTTATGCATGTATGTTATGTAGATTCTTGAAAGCTAGGGAGTTTAACATTGAAAAGACAATCCACATGTGGGAAGAAATGCTTAATTGGAGGAAGGAGTATGGAGCAGATGTCATACTGGAGGTATGAACTGTACTATAACGCATGAACGCCATAATCTCAAAAGAAGATATTTGCCACTTGAAAGCTTATATGTCATTGGGACTCACATGATAAGTCTATGATGCAATGAACACATGAATTCATATTGCAATTAACACATGAATACTCAGGACTTCGAATTCGAAGAGCTGGAGGAGGTTTTGCAACACTACCCTCAAGGTTACCATGGAGTTGATAGGGAAGGAAGGCCTGTTTACATTGAGAGGCTTGGGAAAGCCCACCCAGGCAAGCTCATGCGCATCACCACGATAGATCGGTACCTAAAATACCATGTACAAGAATTTGAGAGGGCTCTGCATGAGAAATTTCCTGCATGTTCAATTGCAGCAAAGAGATGCATCTATTCAACAACAACAATTTTGGATGTGCAAGGCCTGGTAAGTTGATCTATTACTGGAGGTTCTTTTGCCTGGACGACCATGATATATTACTACAAAAGCAAGTGTCTTCCTTGTGTTGAAATGTGTTTTTTTCGGTTTTATAGAGCAGTTGAAACTGGAAAGTATATGTTATCTTTCAGCTTTTGAAGCTTTTTTTGCGTTAATTCTGTTTTGTTGAATTCGTCTCTATGTACAGATTTTTTCCGTGGTTTGAACTAATATGCATTTTGAGAACATAAAGTTGTGTCTGTTAAAATCTAATTCAAAATGTAGATGCCTCTGTAAGCTACTTGACATGTAAAGCATTTAAGTTACTTATAAATTACAAGAATATTAATATTGCGATTCGTTGCTTTTCTGCCTTTGATAATGCTGCAAATGATATGATTCGTAAATTGTCTGTGTTGAGTAGGCTGCAAAAAAAAAAGTTAAATTAATTTCCTGGCGTAAATTTTTAGTGGTGCTCAGATAAATTAAGAGTTTTAGACTAACCAAGTAAATATATAGTTAAAAGAAAGAAATTTGAGTTTCCTGAATCTTTCAATTGTTATGGTTTTTGTAGCCCATATGCCACATCTCTCAATAGTGATAATGAGTTCTGGCTTTCAGTTGTCGTGGTTTGTCAACAAAAATCAGTTGTAGTGTGGTTTATTACATCATTGCTGGATTCAATTGTTTATGAATGGATTATTGAAATTTATATACCAGGTGTTTGCTATTGCATGTGCGCAGAATTCTGGAAAGTAAGTTCTTAAGGTTATCAATGATAAAGTTGTCTTTTCTCTAACAGCTTAGGCTTTTAGGTGGGTTGGTGGTCAACAATTCCATATATAACATTTCAATTTGATGTGCAGGGCATCAAGAATTTCACAAAGACAGCTGCAAGTCTCCTGGCAGCCATGTCAAAAATTGACAACAGTTACTACCCTGAGGTATCTTATTTTTCACTTTTCAGTGATAATTTTCTATTTAATGTGGGTTTTCACCTTCAATTTCCTATGCATTGTTTTGCTTATGGAATTTGGTTTTTGTAGCTCTTGCATTCAAGGGCTATAGCCTCTTGTTTGACACCATTGTATTAATTTGTTCATATCTATTCATTTTGTCCTCTTCATTTATATTTAGACACTACATCGAATGTTCGTAGTCAATGCTGGTCCTGGCTTCAAGAAGATGCTTTGGCCTGCTGCACAGAAATTCCTTGATCCAAAGACAATTGCAAAAATACAGGTAAAGGGCATTTATATAAATATCCACACCTGTTTTCTTCATCTGGACCATTGTTAGCTGACTACAAAGTTATTTTCTGAATTTTAAGGTTCTGGATCCTAAATCCTTATCCAAACTACTTGAAGCCGTTGACCCAAGGTTTGTTTTTCTCCTGATTAGGCCTCATTTTATTTCATTGACTTGACCATCTGGCTCATTGGCATTTCTTTTTGACCTCTTTCAGTCAGTTGCCTGACTTCTTGGGTGGCTCATGCACATGTTCCGCTGAGGGAGGGTGCCTTCGGTCTAACATGGGCCCATGGAATGATCCTGCGATAATGAAGGTACCCTTCTGGGGCTTTACTGTCGTTTGGTTTCTTGAATCTTTTGGTTCTAGACAAACCCTCATCGTAATGTTTATTTTTGTATGTTAGACTGTATTGCATTATATTGTGATTTGTGAATATTGATGAAGGTGATTCTGAGCAGAAATTCTTTGTTCCATATGTAGATTGTACATAATGCAGAAGGCACATTTGTGAGGCAAATCACCAGAGTGTCTACTGACCAACAGAAAATTAACCCTTATATTCAACTGCGGCCATTGAAGGCAAGTTTCTGTTTTGATATACCGGTGTTCATAATGTTTCCATACAATGTTCTCTTTTCTCATTGGATCTATCATGTACCAGGGGAGAAGTAGTGATACCTCAACAGCGGAATCAGGGTCAGATGTCGACGATTCATGCTCTCCAACCAGACAAAGTAGCTCTAGATTTCCTCGTCTGGCACCAGTACATGAAGAAGTGAGTTCTGAAACCTTTTGGTTCACAACTATATGATTTGCTGAAATCTAATATGGCAGATGAAAGGAAACCATGTTGAATCGTGAGGAAATATGACTTACTCCTATTACACATTTGTCTCCCTCTGTGTGTGCTTGGACATTCCCATGCACATTCTTATGACATGAATTTGATTTCTCCAGGGGAGGGCATCAGATCCTACAGCCTACTACAGCTGCAGTGAAGATTTTAGCGAGATTGATAAAGCTAGTGACATTTACCAAGGAATGGGACGTTGTTCTGATCAATCACTTAGATTCAATGATAGGGGAAATTCGTCTAGTGAGGCAACACTCAATTCACAAGGTATATCTCGACCATATTTTTTTGCGTCGTATCTATCCCGTTTTTAGGAGCATATCCTAATCAACTTTTTTTCCCTAGCTGTTGTAATATGAACCAGGGTAGAAGTTGAAAGGCTCGATTTTATTGTGCTTTTGTTCGAGTATTTCTTTTAATCATACTGAGAGTCATTCTGATATTGACCTCCCAACATTGGTTTTCATTCCGACATGGATTGGCCATTCCGATTCCAGGTACTCCAGTGGTCCATTGGTATGACACGGTCCTGGAAAATGTTGAAAAAATTAGCTTCCGTTTTGTGCCAAGAGCACTAATGTCATTCATGGCCAAGATGCTGGCATTTATTCGTAGCCTACCTTTGGAATCTTGGAGAGGGCAGAACAATATTTATCCATCTAATGTGATGGAAGGCCCAACAGAGCGCTGTCCACCGAATGCTGAAGCTGTCAGCGAAGAAGGCCGGATCCTTCCATGTGTACAGCGCCTCCAAAAACTAGAAGAATTATTTGAAGAACTGAACAAGAAGCCTGCAGAAATTCCTTTGGAGAAGGAGCAAATGCTTCACCAATCGTTGGATCGGATCAAGTGCGTTGAGATCGACCTTGACAAAACGAAGAGGGTATGTCTTGTCCTATCTGGTTGACATGTTGGTAATGTTGGAGCTTAGTTATTCTTAACTTGTGAAATTGTTTGTCTCAGGTATTGCATGCTACGGTAGTGAAGCAACTTGAGATTGCTCAGTTGTTGGAAAATATGCAGCAGTCAAAATGCCATGTAAGTTGCGTAGCAGTAGTGTTGTTATAGTGTCCATGATATATGCTAGTGTATTCATTAGTAGTTTTGGCTTGAGGTCAGTAAGACGTTCTGTAGAATATCGTTATTTATATATGCATATTTTGATTTTCATACATAGTTATTTATATATGCATATTTTGATTTTCATATATAGAGCAACCTTTGTGGTTCAATTTAAGCCTAGAAGAGTTTAACCCCTACGAATGGTCTTTATTCATGTTAGAGCCTTAGAGGCTTGATATTGGATGAACATGTTAAGCTGATGGATTCAATCTCTCATATCTTGACCCAATTTCTTGCGAATTAAGATGTGCTTGAATTGTCTGCATCCGATTAATATAATTCCACGAACACTCTAGTTGTCCTGGAAAAGCCTTGACAACGTTAAAGATACAAGGGAAACTAAAAGCTACTTCAGATAGTTATACCATGGAGAAGATGTGGTTTAGATAAGCTTTGGAGACTCTCTCTCTCGCTCTCTCTCTCGCTCTCTCTCTGAGACACACAAACACACACTCATAGAATGTTTTGAATGCATTGACACTCCACTCGCTCTTGTAATTGCGGAAAAGCCGTGATAATGTTGAGCTTCTCCTCTCGTAGGATAGTGTATAGGGCCTTTTTGTATTGTGGCCTCTTTTGTATACGGGTGGCATTCCCTTAATGCCTTTAGTTAATTTACTTTCAAAAATAAAAACAGCGGTGATAATGTTGAGGTTTGTTATTGCAGCAACGGAGGCTATTCTGTTGAATTCTCGAAGATGATTGGAATAGGGAGATAGCTACACGTGTTGATTGGTAATACGCGAGTACAATACATGGAGCAATGCTTTCCTGAAAAGCGTGGAGTAGTACTAGTAAATACTTGGCAAAACTGCAGGGAACCCTTTTTATTTTGATCCCTCTGTAATTTTTATTATTCCTCTCTGCTTACGCCTTACGGTGAGTGCTTGAAAGGACCTACAGCTATAGTTTTCATGGGTTCTTCTGCCTACTCAGATTTGAGACATTGTAGAGAAAATGAAAAAAGCTTAATGCAAAGTTTTACCATGCGGCATATTCGTTCTCTCCCTGCCCTGTTAATGCAAAGTTTTACTATGCGGCATATCCCCCATCGTTACCGGTGACTCTAAATCTTGTATGGACTTACGGATATTTTGCTATTGTAGAGCATATGAATAATTTTCCTTAATGGACCAATGTAAGGTGAACAGATTACATTCCACTGAAGGGTTGGTCTGGTTGTTAATTTTAAGACTTCAGAATTAGTCGAGTTAATTCTGAGGTCCGGACATCTGGTTATCAAAAAAAGGTGAACTAACTAATTACATTAGTGCTAGTGCAAAACTCTAGCATTACACGGCTTTCCAGTCTGGGCATGTTCAATGATGAGTTCAATAGCTAACAATCAGGTAGTACGAAATTGGAGTGCATTAATGTTCATCTTCTTGGAGCGGGACCATACCTTGCATCTACTGGCCTGGTACTGCTTTCCCACATGAAAACGTTACAGCTATTCTAGGGCAAGTTGTATGCAAATAGACAAAAGGAGAAAAAGAGAAGTTTAAAGAGGCCGTGTTTCTCTTTATGAATTACGTGACTTTTGCAAAATAAAATATTCGAACCATCAAATAAAACAAATAAAATTTTGACGGCGAGTGGAATGAAGTGCAGTTAGTACTTCTCATATATTCTCATGCACGTGGGTAGGGACGGACCGAAGCGGGGGCATGCGGGGGCACATGCCTCCGCTCGAACGCGAGCTCTCACCTGAAATTAAAATATTTTTTTTTGGTATAAATTAGCATAATTATGAAAGTGTGCTAATATATAAACATACACACTTGCGGTTTAAAATATTCTAGTAGTTTTACTTTACTTTTTAAAATGTTTTTCTAATTTCTTTCTTAACATAGCCAAATGAAAGTACATAAACGTCCCCCTCACCCCATTTTATCCTTTGACACTTATTTTTTGTCTTCATTAACTCGGAAGTATAACTCGTAATTTTCTCGGCCTTTTCAAGGTATCGATTTTATCCATTGGCGCTCATTTTTTATTTTGTCTTTTATTCATGTAAAATTATTAATTTACCCTCACATCTTGAGTTACTTTTTCATGTGAATGACAATTTGGTACTTTCATGTGAATAAAGATTACTAAATAGCACCGGTTAGATCACGTAAATCATGACCCTTTAGATGTTCAAATGGTCTTGAGTGAGCACTTGAGGGTACGCATATAAGGTTTGCCGATAAAAATGACTTCGGCCTGTCACAATAATCTAACTCTATTAAATATTATTCTGTTGGACAAAAAAACAAAATTTCGTAAATCTTACTATAATTTTTTATTATCACTGTAAGAATATCCTTTCATTAATTTTGGAGTCTCGAAATTAATCGAGGCGCACTTAAACTCGTTTGATTGGAAAAAAAAAAAAAAGGGGCGGAAACCATCTCTATTATAAAACAGAAGGGTGTGGGGACAAATTGTTGGAATGGTTTAGATTCATTTGATCCAAAGGTTGTAGTGCATCCTCCTACTTCCCGGTTAAGTGCCCATGATTTCCACCTAAATCACACAACTGCCATCTCCTTCTAACCGGGATGCGTAGTGCCGTAGGCACGGGCTAGCACTAGTAAATGATAAATCAAATAGCTGGCTCTAGCCTCTAGGTGAGGAAAACAAGTTTCCGCGTTATATTTTTAATATTCTCTCTCTCTCTCTCTCTCTCTCTCTCTCTCAATCCAGCTCACAGAAAAGCTGTATCGCTAATTATATTTTGCTGAAGAGGGGGAGGAAGAGATCTGTGCTCCTCTTTTCCGTTTTGTTTTCTACCCAGCTCAAAAATGGAGCACAACAATCGGTTTTGCTTTTCTAGTTACCGAACTAGTCTCCTCCTACTTCTCTTCTTCCTTTCGATCTGCCTCTCTGCTTCTGCTTCCACTTCCATTTCAGGTGTGTAAATTCAGATACTGATATATTCAATCGCATTATTCATAGCACTCAGTAATTGTTCTTACTAGCAGTATTTTGTGATTTATTTTATAATGTCTGTATTTACTGGTATGTGGGTTTATAATGCAGATGATGTATTTGGGGATGGAGCTTCAATCGGTCGGAGCCTCCTTCAGGCCAAGACATGTAATTTTCATTTTCTTTTACATTCTCATCGATTAAAGGGTTGACTAAATCTTAATCCTGACTTCTATTTTGCCGTTGATCAATTGTATAGTCAAAGATAACCTGTTTGCTCCTGCTGCTGTATGCATAGGTACTTAGTTTTGTTTTCGGATAGGGTAAATTGACTCCTTGGTTTTTTTCCCCCCTCGGCGAAAGTCAGTAGCTTAGTAGCATGAAGCGGGAGCGGGTGTAGGGAGCAAAGGCACCTAGAAGCTCCTAAGGTTGGGGGCGCCTAAGGAGGGTATACAGATTACATATATATACGCATATAAAATATCTTTGAATAATTAACCATTGAAGGAAACGTGATAGTTATTCAGAATCTTCCCTATATTAATTGGTAATTATAATTATTGGAAGTTAGATATTTCAATTTGCAAAAGTTTTTGACTGATATGATTTTCATATTCTTAATTCTACAATGGCATAACTCCCTTAAAAGTAGGAGTATAACTGCCTTAAAGGCCAGATAAGCTACCATCTTAGTTTGGAGCGAGCTCCCGTCAAGCTCCCATCTTGGGAGCGCACCCATTTTAGAAGAATCTTGCTACGAAGGCCAGTAGCGTTAGTTGTAGTTAGTGAGGTTAGAATCCTATGGTGCCAACCATTGGGCTACCACTTGCAAATTGACTCCTTGTTTCGTGTTGCCTTTTTCTGGTCCAAACTCTTGGTGATGATTCCAAAATACTCCTTCAAGAAAAACCAAAAGAAATAAAGAAAACATCTCGTTAAGAATGACACTGTGACCCTCTTTGTCGGTTTCCTTGCACCGACTTCTTGAATTGGTGTTTGGTGTCATTTTTCACTTCCGCTATGGACTTTGTTGTGTAGTTGGGCTACGAATTTACCAGGAAAGTGTATGTAAATTTCCTATTTATGCATGCAATTTCGGTGATTAGAGGTTTTTGCAAATAAAATGTCCTGTATCTTATTCTGAAATCCACACGACACCTTATCAGTTATGTACTGGAATATGTTGTTACATGTTCTTGTGTGCAAACTTGGTAGTACTCTGGATTTTTAATTGACATAATGTGACCTTTATTATACCATCTTTGTGTGGAATCATGAGATTAAACGAACCTTATACTACGAAATCACTGATGCGAAGTTAGAAGGAATTGAATTCCAAGAATACTGGCCATCAATTTGAGCAACAAGACCCACTCCTTCACTCCACTATTTTTGTGTTTTCTATTGCGAAATATACCATAACTTGCTTACAATGTTTTGCCAAAGCCATTGTAGCTCGTTGGTAAAAAGTTGTTTGTTATTTACAGTGGAAAGCAATCAGTTGAAACTTTTTTTTTCCCCCCTATGTTTAGTACAACCTATAAATTCATTGGATTTTTATTACATGGCTGTGAATGTTCTGCTGCAAATGATAAGTCTCTTGGTATATGCTAAGTTGCTAATATGTCAACATAACCATATGAAGAATTCGTATATATCTTTTGCATATGTTTATAAACTTGATAGAACTTGGTTGATTTGGGTTGCAACTGTCGCTAAAGAATGATCTAATACTATGTTGCTTGATTTGCAGCTTGCCCTTCAAATTTTGAGTATTTGAACTACACTATCATCACAAGCCAGTGCAAAGGACCGCTGTACCCCGCAAATGTCTGTTGTGCAGCATTTCTAGAATTGGCTTGCCCTTATGCTACTGAAATAAATGATTTAACTAATGATTGTGCCACAACCTTGTTCAGCTACATCAACCTCAGTGGAAATTACCCGCCCGGCCTCTTTGCCAGCGAGTGCCAGGACACCAACTCCAAGGTCGGTGTTATGTGCCCTGCAACTGCGCCAACACAAACAGCTAATGACAGTGGGACCAAGATCATATATACTCCATCCCCTTTGGTTGCGCTAACAACAAGCTTCCTCCTACTGCTATTGCGATTTTTCTGAAGGCTTATCATGTTATTTTCTCCATACATTGTTCTGTTTCGTTACCCTTGTAGAATTCACTGCTTCCAAATGAATGTCTAGGCCACGGTTTTCTCTTTCACCGGCCATTTTTGCTGGGATTGCCCTTTTTCAATGGTGCTAAGAGCTAGTATTTGCTTTGATTTGTTGATTACCTGGGTATTTTATTAACCCAAAGACTTGTGTAGAGATTAGGCTGATACTGTGTTTAAGATTCTGGACTTGGGAAGTTATTTTGTAAATTTTCCTCCTTTCCGAAGGTGGTTTATCTTGATTCTCGTGTTATACAAGTGGACGCTAAGTATGTAAATATATACTTCTGTGATTGGGGTGCAAAGTCATGTGTTTGATCATACTTGGTAGAATCCATTTAGAATTTCTGGCTCTAAAGGGGAGCCACCAAACAACAAAAGTCCATTTGAGGTTCTATATGGGTTTTGTGCAAGAGTAGTTATGGTTTGCAGCTTTGTAGGCAACCCTTGCTTACTGGAGAATGGAAGCTTTTCATTTTTGAAGTTGCTAATGAACTATCACGCTGAAGTAGTTCAAAAAAGGGAGGATGTTACACACAACATGTTTGTTGTACAACTTAGACGAACCGAAAGTTGTTGACGAAAGACAGTTTTTGAAAAGAAGGCAAATCGGGAAAGTAAGAAGGCAAATTGGGAAAAAGAAGGCAAATCGAAAAAGTAAAAAAAAAATATGTCACTTAGGAAGTTCTCCAAACAGGAGTATTTGTAATCAGGATTGGCCTCCCTCCAATCTACATTCAGTTTATTTATGTTGCAGATTCAAAGGTGGTGTTTGGAATGCAACATGCATTATGTCGTTTTTATAACATCGATTATAAAATACTCCCATCCGTCCCATTTTTATAGTCTCTTAAGAAAAGACGAGTAGTTTTTAGATAAATAAACAAAGTACTTTTGTACGTGATTTTTTGAATTTCTTCTCACCAAATGAAATATCTAGATTAGTTCTTTTATTTGGTGCAACATTTTTTTTTAAAAATTATGAACAAAAAGTGCATGTTTTCTTTCATAAACATCTGCTATTATTTTGGGAATGCCTATTTTAGGGTGAGTAATCAAATCCGTGCGAATTCATGACACTTGTGAAAACATAGACGACACTTGTGAAATCTATGGGAACTATCTGTTTTCTTTCTGGAATTGTTCTGCTGAACTAAATGGACGGCAGGCTAAAGATAATAGTCAAGTAGTATTTTAGTTAATGTATGTGAGGGGAATGAAGCCCATAAATTCGTAAAAACATAGTAGTTTTAGTCTATTTAGTTCATTTAATTTAGTGAAAACGCACCATACCTACTCGATAGTTACAAAAGTAGGTGGTTTTCAGTTTTCTCGTTCTCCACTTTCTTTTTCTTGTAAGTAATAAAGGTCTCTATTTTGGTGAACACATGCTTTATGTGTATTTTTTAAATACAATTTACCTTACTAAATAGTAACTAAAGAATGTACATTTCTTGAATAGGAAAGAGTAAAAATCTTAGAGATTAAATTTTGCCCGCCTCATCCGGACAAAGGGGTATTTCGCCAGCATTCCTCGTGGGTACTCTTCGCACATTTTTTTTTCAGATAATTCAAATCGTGCATCTTGTGAGGCCTGTAAAATAATGTATTTATTCAAAAAATCAGCTTGTTCGGACATCGATAGGTATGTCAAAAATTGATTTCTAGATGAAAAAATGGATAGCCTGGATCTGTCAACTATTTTTTAAAGTTAAACTGTCCACAATCGTTCATTTTTTTGTCTAAAAACTCAACTTTTGACATATATATCGATGTCCGGACAAACTGATTTTTTGCGCAAATACATTATTTTATAGGCTCTATAAGATGCACGATTTGAATTATTCAAAAAAATGCTCAAAGAGGAACCACGGGAGTGGCGGAAAATCCCCTCTGTCTGGATGAGCCGGACAGAATTTACACTCAAACTCTTAGCCCATATGGTGGTTAAGGCACGAGACTTTGTAGTTGTCTCATATTTGAATCTTCTTAGCCGATATCAAATCCTTTCACAGTTTATTCATACAAAGCTTGCTCAAGCTTTAAAATTGAGGAGTTTCAATAAATTTAACAGCGGCACGCGTTAGCTGACCCAAATACTTGAACTATTATTACACCATAAGAAATCGTACCGATCGCCACCGCCGGATCAAGCACCCTACACACATCGGATGTCGTTGATTCCCTCTAATGCCCCTCGGTTTTTTTTTTATAGAATTTTTGGACGGCTCGAATCGGCCGTCCGATGGCCGGAGACCGCCCGGCGGTAACGGTCGCCACGATTTCTGTGGGCTGCTGTCGGTCCTCGTAGGTTTTCCGAAGAAGAAAAGGTGCGAAAATAGCCGGGTCCCCACCAACGCAGTTATCTCCATGTATTGTTGCAACCGACTTGTATTTTTGCGCTAAAACCTGTCCCTTTCGTTTCGTCTGTTTCTTTAAGTCAGAGGACGCTGGATAAAAAGTTAGATATACATATTATTTAAAACCATTAAAGAATATAGATATATATATTCCTCTCTCTCTCTCTCTCCCTCTCTCTCTCTTCGAGAATCATCGCGATCTTCTCACCCTAAAATCATTCGTCTTCAATAACGAGCGATTGATTTCCCATACTAGTAGTAATTCCAGATCGATCGAGGTCGTACGAGCTCGATCGCAGCTTTTGGATCCGCTCTTTCATACGCAGGTCAGAAATTCCGCTAATTTTATAGGTTTTCTCTCGCTTATTTTTTGTGCGGTCTTTATGTTTTGCGAAAGCCGGACCTTTTTCATCTACGCATGAATCTCTCTCTCTCTCTCTCTCTCTATTGTTTCTTGAATTTTCTAGTTTTGGAGGAAGTATTCAGTTGTGAGTTGTGTTGGAATATGTCGAATTACGCTGTGAACGAAGTGTAATTGATTTTAGGTGTGGAGTTAATTTATCGTTTTGTTATGTCTTATATGAGATTCGTGATTATTCCTCTTTGGTGTGTAATTAATATGCATTTCCCTTCTTGTACTCTTGTAAAATCTAGGTTTTTGGTTGTTGCACGTGATGGGAGCCCCGCTTGATCTTTCTTGACATTTTGTTTCGACGAGCCTCATTTTGTGATTTGTTTTTATCACTAAATGCACGGTTCTGTAGCACTTCCGCTAAACTAATTGGACTAAAGCGCATGTTTACACATGCTTACTAACCCCGGAAGTTCTTCAGTATGCTCACCAGTCACCAGTAAGGGAACACATGATAGTTTAAAGTTGGCTTTGTCGTACTAGGTACGCCATGTGCATGTAATTAGGCGTGGCCGCGTGGGGATGAAAGAATGAGTCTTTACCATCAATATCTCCAGACACGCAGTCTTCTTTATCCTGTGAGCATAGCGGCAATCAGAAAATGTGAATGACAGTTGAAGCCGACTTTACCTTGTTTTTATAGTTCAATGGTTGAAGTAGGACCAGCCATCTTTCTACCAGGTTAAGTAAGGAATAGTGAATGGTTTTGCAGCTAGGATGGGCTTCTTCTTATCAAGAACCACATTAGTTCGAAAACATTCAAACTTTTTGTGATGCCCCTTTTTTGGTAGTTAGACTTTTATCGCCTTGGCTGAATGTTGAGCACCTGAACTTGGTAGCATTGGATGAATGTTGAGCCCTGGAACTGGTTTTACTCTTGGAGACTTAGTGTCGATTCTTTTTTTTGTTAAATTTTATTTAAGACCAAACAAACATAGAGGATCAAGGAAAAACCTTCCATTTACGTGCACATAACGCCTTAATCTACTAAAATCTGCTCCTAAATGTCAAGATGTGATGTTGGGGTTCATCCTTATGATGTTGAATGCAGAATTGGATCATTTAGTTTGAAAATTGTTTATGTTGAAAGTTCTTTTAGCATCCATCTCTTCCGTATTAGTGCAGCAGCCCAGTTTTGTAATGTACGTCAAATTGTTTGGAGTGAGTCTTCTATTGTTTGCTAACTCATGATCTCCAGATTTCCATCATTGTGTATTGTCCGGTGCTGAGTGGCACTAAGTGCGAGTTGAATTTTTATCTTGTTGTTTTTGCTGATTCCTTCTTGAATCATGTGGTCCAGGATTCTAGTCGCAGACCATGTCCTATGAACAAGCGGAAGACGCTGAACACATGGCAGATGAATATGAAATGGAGGATGTAGATGACGACATGGATGAAGAGTTCCGTGGCAGAGAGATGGCCGGCTCAGACTCTGAAGTGGATGAACATGACTACTTGGTTTGTAATTTTACTTTATATTGTTTGAACTCTAGTTTTCATTGTTATACACTTGACAACTGCAAATTTTACCTCCCAGTGTTCGATATTTCGTTATTTCCTCTTTACTGGTGGCTCTGTTTGGATTAATGTTCAGATGTCTTTTCAGTCAAGCTTGGGATATGTGAAAGGCTAACTTTTTTGGTACTGTTTAGAACAACAAAATGGCAGACACTTCTGCTGCTCAAGCTAGGAAAGGCAAAGATATCCAAGGAATTCCTTGGGAGAGGCTTAATATCACAAGGGAGAAGTATAGGCAAACTAGGTTAGAACAGTACAAGAATTATGAGAACATCCCTCAATCTGGCGAGGGGTCAGAGAAAGTAAGCCCATTGATCTTTTTTCTCAGTTGCTGTTGCTTTTTTATGACAGTATTTCAGATGCTTTAATGTTTGGTTGCCATGGTGCTGTAAACTCATTAACTCCTCATGTTTCTGTTGTGAATAGGAATGCAAAGTTACAATGAAAGGGGGTATGTATTATGACTTCAGACGTAATTCAAGATCTGTGAAATCAACGATACTTCATTTCCAGGTTGGATGACATTCTCTTTATCAATTAGTACCAGCTGCAGAATTTGATTGTATTGTGCAATGTGCATGGAATGATGGAATATCATCTTATTTTTCTCTCCTTCTGTAAGGATCCATATTGCATTTTCAAACTATTCTTCTTCTATTTTGGAGTGGCAAAACTTTTATCACATTTGGAATGTGACCTGCACTGGTATTGAAATTACTAGTTGCTTCCTAGCTTTAGGTGCAATGTGTCAAACCTTTGGTTGTCTGCTTTTCTGAATTGGTTTTGGTGCAAACCAATACCTGCCCCCATACCCCTTGTGTTTAGGGGAGGTATCTACACTTACTTTCTCTGGTTAACCTTTATGTTGATTTAGTGATCCAAATCTGAAACCCATGACAGCCAGGATGTAAATGCTGAATGACATTAGAGTTTCTTGGAGGAGTAAGCATGAATTGTAAAAACTAGTTGAACGCTATCCGCAATGCCCTGGAAAGTGATGTGTGTGCCGCATACCACCAATCATATGCCGGCTTTGTAGAAGTTGTGAGAGATATGGGACGAATGTTGGTTTACAGTTCAACGGTGTACTTCATTCCTAGAAGAGAGTGGTTAGTACGATTGGGAGAAAGATACAATGTATTATACCATGAATGCTAAGAACTTAGTTTCATAAGGGAGAGAGAGGCTGATCAATGAGAAGCCCATTACTGATGAAATTCATTAACATTAAATTGCATAGTTTTGGACCTTTTAAGATAAGAGTTTCCCATGCATGTCACTAATGCTTGTTCTTACATTACCTTTGTCATTCTTGTTTATTGATATTATGCGCTGCATATGACGTACCCAAGCCCTTAAATTGTGTTGGTGATGGACTTGGGTTAACTGATACTGTAAGTGCATGGCATTACCTAGAAGCGAATATTGTTTAGTATAGTTGACTGACAGAAATTTTGTGCTTGGCGTTGCAGTTGAGGAACTTGGTTTGGGCTACATCAAAGCATGATGTTTACCTTATGTCACATTTTTCTGTTACTCATTGGTCTGCATTAACTTGTAACAAGACTGAGGTTCTCAATGTTTCTGGTCATGTCGCACCACGTGAGGTGATTCTCATGATTCCCTCTTTTCTGGCATGCTTGCATTTCTATCTTGATCTCTCTATGTTGTGTGCGTGTGTCTTGACGAAAAAACTTGTATTCTGTATATCGGTCTTTCTACGAATTAACTCTATGTCTTTGCTCCATATAGAAACATCCAGGAAGTCTACTGGAAGGATTTACGCAGACCCAAGTTAGCACACTTGCAGTAAGAGATAGGTTGCTTGTTGCTGGGGGATTTCAGGGAGAACTCATTTGCAAGGTAAGTTAGTTGAGTTTACTCATGTGATATTTACTGAAAGTGTGAGAGTTCAGAAATTAGTTAGCCTTGGTATGTTGCTTGCATTCCCACTTTTGATGTCAGAGACAGAATTTTGGTCTCCGTGTTATTGCACTTGATGTATGAAATTTATTGTTTTCAAATTCTCCTCTAGTTTTTCTTAATTAAATCTCTTGCCTTCTCACGAGCCTGATACGGGTTCTCTTTAAAATGTTTAACCTAATGAAATTAAATTGATTTTCTGCTTTACCTCTTGTTTTTTGTACTTCAAACTCGCCTTCTCACAGGCCTGATAAGTAGTACTCTGTGTAAAAACCTTTGAACTGTATGAAGTATCATGAAAGTAACTACCAAAGTAGAGGGAACTTTTTCAGAATGGTGTAGGGATTTGTATATCGATATGGAAAAATTCTGTTTATACCTTTTTTAGAAGTCGTCAGTTTTGTGTTGGTCTGAATACGGGCATTGACGAATCACTCCTTTTTTGCCGCAGAATTTAGATAGACCTGGAGTTTGCTTCTGCACGAGGACAACATACGATGATAATGCAATTACTAATGCAGTGGAGATCTACACAGCTCCAAGGTATTTTCTTTTGCGCTTGTGTTGGTGTTAGGGGTGCACACCGGCCTGCTAGCCCGCCCAACCCAGCCCCTTTTTTTAAGGGGTTTAGTTAATGGGATGGGCTTGGGAATCTCTTAAAATCAAGCTCGGCCCGGCTCGATAATATCATGACAATGACATGCATTATATATTTATGCTATAAAAAAAATTAAGAAGGGAAAAAAAGGCTCCTACTATACCTGTATATATAGCATATAATACCGGTTTTTTAAATGCGTACATATACATATAGTCCTTCGTCTTCGAATAAATATAATTATTATGATTGTAAACTCTAATTTATAATAGTGGGAATGATTAACTTATAGTTGGACACTGTACTTTGGAAAAATAAATGGGCTAGTTGGACGGGCTTGGGAAGGACACTTTAAGAGAGCTGGGCTTGGGAATATTAAATGAATCCCGGTTATTCATGGGCCAGGCTTGGGCATGTGCAAGTCTCGTTATTATCTAGTTCAAGCCAGGCCCAAACCTGGCCTTGCCCAATGTATGTGCAGCCCTAGAACTTGGTGGTGTCGGGATCTATTAATGTATTGAGGATGAATCTTATGGTACTTTTCCCCTCCTTTTACCCAACAGCGGTGCAGTTCGTTTCACAGCTTCCAACAATGATTGTGGAGTTAGAGACTTTGATATGGAAAAATTTCAGCTTTCTAAACATTTCAGGTTTCCTTGGCCAGTGAATGTAAGCCTCTCTCCTGCTCCCTCCTCCCTCTGTCTTTCTCTCAGTACAGTTTAGACATGTTAAAAAGTTTTCATCTTTTTGGTGGCAGTAGTTTCCATCATTTCATCGTTGTGATTTATGTTTGGATTATGACAATATGGACTGCCATCTGCAAATTCTGTCAAATGATTATCCGCTTATTTGAACTTTTGAGGTTACAGTTTTGCATCATGGCACAGCCTATTTGTATAAGGTGGGATAATTTTAGATATGGGAAAGAGAAACTAAAGAAGATGGATTTGTTTCTTCTTCTTTCCGTCTCCCTCCTCCCCGAGATGTGTCTTCACTACGGGGCTGAGTTGAAAATGTAAAAGGAGAATTTGATATAAAAATAAGCGATTTTATACTTAATTTTTTGCAGCTAAAGGTGTATCTTAAACAACACTAGAACCATCACTTTTTATTTTGTCTTCTGGTGTGGGGGTGGGAATCCTGGCATTACTAGGCAGCTGCTTGCATCTTGCTTCAGTGCTGGTGATAAGGCCATATTGAAGTGGTAATTTGGAATTTGCAATTTAATTTAATGTAATTTTTTTTGCAGCACACTTCCTTGAGTCCTGATGGTAAGCTTCTTATAATTGTTGGAGATAACCCAGAGGGTATGTTGGTGGACTCCGGGACTGGGAAGGTAAGTTGTCGTTATTGCTTTCACCCTCTCCCTCTTCTGAAATTTTTTAGTAAGCGGTGGAGCCTGAAAAGTTGGTATAATTTTAAATTTTATATTCTTGCAGATGGTCACGTCTTTGGTTGGTCACTTGGATTTCTCATTTGCATCAGCATGGCACCCTGATGGCCTCACCTTTGCCACTGGGAATCAGGACAAAACCTGCCGGATTTGGGATGTCCGAAACCTATCCAAGTCAGTTGCAGCTTTGAAGGGAAATCTCGGAGCCATCCGATCGATTCGCTACTCATCTGACGGTCGTTTCATGGCAATGGCAGAGCCTGCCGATTTCGTCCATGTTTTTGATGCCAAAAGTGGGTATGAGAAGGAACAAGAGATCGATTTCTTTGGCGAGATATCTGGCATGTCTTTCAGTCCTGACACGGAGTCGCTCTTTATTGGAGTGTGGGACCGTACATATGGTAGCCTTCTTGAGTTTGGCCGACGAAGGAATAACTCGTACCTTGATTCTATCTTCTGAGTGGGTGATTGGACCTCTCTGCAAATAAGTGTGCAAATAAGTATGCGAAGGGGGGCGCGCTCATTCTACCATCTCAGTTTGGCATAAAAATGTAATTAATGTGTTGTGGGATTTAGGTTGTTAGTGTTCTTTTAGTAGGAGTGTTCTGTTTGGAGTGATCATGAATCGTCGGAGGGAGGTTTGTATAGAACGCTAGGGAATGCTAAGTAGCGTTGGTCAGGGAGGTTTGTACAGAAGGCTAAGAAGCGTTGGTCATGCAAAGCGGAGAAACTTGGAACTGGGATTCTCTTAGATGTGTTATTTCATGTGAGTTCTGTTTTTGCGCGTCTTTGTGAACCCTGATTTATTTTGGGAACTTATCTTTTCACTTCCTTTATCTGAACTGGGAAAAGTCATGTAATTTGAGCAACTTGTTCTCTCTTTGTACTACTGCTGGAAGAGAGCTTCTTCTTCTAGTCTTTCTTTCGAGGTTTTATGCAGTATTCAAGTTAAGCGACCTCATTTCAGATGAAGAGTGTTCACTGACTGTTCCATGAATCAGTGCTGGCATCATGGCATGTGTTCTTGCCTCTTTAATAATGTCAATGTTAGATTAGTTTTGGAACGTTTCAACCTAAAATCTATTGATAGTAGGTGGAGTGACTTTTAGAATATATTAACTAAGCTTGAGTGGTTAGTTGAGCGATGTAAAAAACGTCTAACACTTCCCTTCACGTGTAGTTTGGATGCAAGTGGAGGTACGACTTGAGAAGACAAGGAGATTTGTCTCAAGCAACGGAGGCTCAACTATGTGAGGTTAGACTAGACTACTCAAGATCTAGTTCTGATATCAGTTAGATTTCTTAGAGGGTTCTGACTTAAAATCAATTGACCATAGGTGGAATTGCGCTTGAGTGATTTAGATGAGTGATATGAGATAAAATCCAACAAATAACGTCAAACTAGTACTTGTTTTCGAAAAAAGTCTCCCATTTTTTGGTAGATTGTGAAGGGGGTCAACGTATTATTGCGCAACTGGGAAAAAAAGGAACATAGAAAAATGTATTGAACCCGACGTGAATCGAACACGCAACCTTCTGATCTGGAGTCAGACGCGCTACCATTGCGCCACGGATCCCCTTCTGGTTGACGTTTTGCTCAATAAAATATAAATAGGTAGTAAGGGAGAAATCCTTTTCACCTAGAAAGACCAATAGCTGTCGCCTCGATTTTACCATATATGCTCTCTCATGCACAAGATCAATGGTCAAGTCTCTCCAACACTAATTCAAAAAAGTGCAAATCTTATATTTAAAAGATTTATTATTTAGAGTTATCCTACTTGCTTCATCGAACACCTTATCAAAAAATAAAAAAAAGGTATGAACACTCACATCTCTTAAAATAGAGGGGGAACGAAAGGAATTCTGTAGGAGAAAGCATAATTCAATTGGTCTACAGCACGTATGACCGGTGGCTGATCCAGAATTTGCCTCACGTGGGACACATTATACTAATGACATTAAGCAAAAATTGAAATTAAGCGCACAAATTATGGAGAATTGAATTGTAAATTTCATTCATTGGGTAAAAACCAAGTAAAGAAATGAAGGCCTAATTTTCTCAAACAATCAAGATATATATTATGAACATTAAAAGAAAAGAATAAAAAGTCCTAAATTATGTAGCCCCAAATTAAAAGTCATTTCAATAAAATGTTACTTTTGCTGTGTAGTTCCAAATTTAATTGATGATTGGTGAGAAAAACGGCGAGGTGACAGGCGACGACCACAGAGACGAGCGACCGTCAACGACAAAGTAAATCAAGCGTCGAGCGGGTATTCAAAAATACTTACATTCTATTAGCTCTATCAACAACTAATATATCAAAAAAAGTTTAATCTATTAATAACAACAACGCGACCCAAAAACATCAAAGTACATAAGAGACGTCACAATTGATCTCGACAACTTTTCACAATTTTTGGTGGGTTGGGTATTCAATATTTTTTGTTTTGGGAATTCAAACGACAAACTTTTCAAAACTACAAGTAATTTGGATTTTCTTTTTTCTTTTTTTTTTTTCTTTATGGAATTTGGTTGAATAATAATAAGATGTCGTCGTCGGTGATGATGCATGTTGTTCCGTGGTTTGACACCCTTTTTACATTATTACACGTAAAAGATCCTGCTTCATACGTTATTGCCTTGTTATTTTAGTATATTATATATAGGGCAAAATTGGTAAAAGAATCGAACTGAAAAAAAAAGTTCAAAATTAAATCACATGAAAAGAGGTATGTATGGCATGTTAAAGTAGGATATATCCGGTTTTAGTCACTGACACTCCACTTTTTGTTTTGCAATTTCACATGATCAAAATACAAAGTGGAGTGCAGTGGCTAAAATTCGAGTGCCAAAATCAATTTCCTATAATAATTGCACCATTTAAATATTTACCCTGGCCGGTTGAAACCCTATTGGCCGGATCCGAGGGGATGTAGTGCACCCCTGTGTAGTGTGCGTGTAGGACGGAACACAGCAATCGATCTCATTAAGTAACGGTTTAAATTAAAAACAAATTTTTGGGGGGGAAAAGTTAACTACACAATGCACTACAGCGTTTCCTAATCCTGGCCTTTCTAATGAAAAAAATGATTTGTAATGAGTAACGAGAAAGTCATTACCGTACGTTCGATTAGTAACTCCTCGCGGGTCAATTAACACTTTTGATGATTTTGTCATTCTTAGTTGCCTTATTTTGTCATTCTATCTGTTGGACTTTGGGTTGGTGCTATGCAGTGATCATACTGTGCACCTTTGAGCTGTCAGATCGTGTATTTGATGGCTCGGATCTTATCTCGACAGCCAATGATCGAGAGCCGTTGATTGTCGAGATGAGATCCGAGCTGTCGGATGCACGATCCGACGGCTCGGAGGTGCGTAATACGGTGCTGGGCACAAACACCATCCCTCAATTGCTGTCTGTTCATCTTTTAGAATGGTGAAATTTTGTGGGTTATTTCCAAATCAAGCCCATCGTCAGTACTGATTAGCTAGAGTCATAAAAATGGATGATGAAAACTACTCCTAGTCCTAGTATGAAATGCAAAGGGTGGATTTGAGGGAGAAGAGGTTATTTAATTTTCAAAATAAAAAATGCTACACTTAATTTATCTAATAACCGCAGTTCCAGAATTTCATTCGTAGTTTGCTTGCAGGAAATGAAGGGCATGAATGAACTTATCCATCACCAATTAATTTTCTAGGGAAAAAACTACTATCCGATGAGATGGATAACAAAATCGATTTGTGCAGAGGGTAAACAAAACCGAGCAATGATATGTACATAACTTTCAAACACAATTCCGAACGCAACTGCAACATACATCTAATAGACGTTCCGGACAAAGTTGTGTCCGGAAAGTGTGTTCATGGACTTTTCCAAACCCCAATGCAAGCGTTATAGCAATGACCCACAATTCCATTTATATTCTCTCTAATTATTTGGTCACATAGGGATCAAACGGGGCAGATTTTTTGGGTTAATAGGAACAATTGTAGAAGGAGAATAAGGTAGAGATCGATTTATATACGTAAGGATTAAGGAAAGGAAGTATATATATAATTGAGGTGCGTGCATGGGATGTCTGGAAATCTTGCATCGATATCTTCCTGATTCTGCATTTATACATCTCTCATGAAATTATAATTAAGGTTCGGCACTTGGAAATAGTCATTTAATTTCATGAATAAAGTGCTATATTTAAAAAAGGAAAATGGTATAACAAATTGGTGGTCAAAGATGATTTCCCACGGCAAATGAGATCAGTTTTGCTCACTCCCATTTTGTGAGCATAACCTTACCCAAATTTGGTGAGGTATGCGTGAGAGTTTCGCTTCGATGATCAAAATCATTTATTTTGTATGAATTAATTTGTTAGGAGACCGTACAAAAATTCAGCTCAATCCAATATTAGTAACTACTTGAACAGAAAATTTAATTCTTTGGTTCACGTACAACAAGATAAAGCAAAATTTGATATTTTGAAGCGCTAGCTTGTACCAATATCCGATTTAGCTAAATTTCTACACGAACTCTCAGCAAAACAATTCGCTAAAAATGAACAGTTCTCGTCATCGAAGTGCCGCAACTTACCTCATCAAAAGTGAACAAGGTTACCCTCATCAAGAGGTGATCGAAGAGTGACAAAAATTGATCTTCAATGCAAGTCTTGTAGTTCTATATATCACAATGTAGAACGAGTAATTTATGAATTAATTTTAGGGTAATAATTTTGGCATTTCACTTTTTAATAACAACACTCTAATCTTTATTTTTAAGTGTTCTTGTCAAGCGAAAATTGGACATTAAAAGACAAGTATTGAAGTGGTGGAGTCCCAAAATTAATTACTGTACCGATTTTAGTCAATAATTAAGAAGCAGCATTTTGAACGGCATAGATGCCATTTACGTATTCCCCACACAAGCCAATCACAATGGAGTCATAAAATTCCCCAACAAATTCAATGAGAAGGTAATTAACCAAGGGTTTGACCGGGTGGGTATAATATAAAAAATAAAATAAGTGTTACTCTTCAAAAAGGTTGCATTTGAATCCCACAAAGATTTTACATTTCAAACGTTGGGGCCACTTAACAGTTTGTATAATCATTAATTTTTTTTTTTGTGTGCCAATATTGCATACAGCAGTGGGGAGTTAGTGATTTTTTCCATCACCGCCTATTACGGATCCCACCGAGTGTTTATTGCTGTGATATAAACCGTTCATATTTTAAGACACGCAATATAGTATTGCCATGCAAAAAATCAACTTGATCGGAAGTCGACAGATATATCAAAATTTGGATTTTAGTTTATAAAATGGACGATCTGATTTCTGTCAATAATAATAAAGATAAACTATCCATTTTACAAAGTAAAATTCAATTTTTGATACTCCTATCGATGTCCGATTAAGTTTATTTTTTTTGCGTAAATACACTATTATGTGGAGTTTACAAGATGAACAGTTCCGATCAACAAGTTTTGTCTTTCTTTTTTTGTGTTCTTATTTTCTCGATGTACCCTCTTCGAGTTAATAAAAAGTTTCGTTTGCCGAGAAAAAAAAAACAATAAATATACGGTAGAACCAAAAAGGGCGGTGGTGGAAAACCCCACCACCTTTCTATAGACTCATAGTATCGAGAAGTTTTTCAGTGTCGGGTGGGCACCAGTCACGTGGTGTCGAGCACCATCTCGGCCGTCCAAACGTGTTTTGGATGGCCCAGATCTGTTTGGATAATTTTTAAGTGTAAAATTATCAAAACACCCCCTTAAGCCCAAACAGATTTGGGCCATCCCAAACACGTTTAGACTGCTAAGATGCGTGTTTGGCACCACATAACCGGTGCCCGCTCGGCACTAAAAAATTTCTCCACAGTATCAATAACCGAAGAGGTTCAACGCCTTTCTATAGACTCATATCCCAGACCTCCTCCTTGAAAGCCAAGGCGCACAACCATATGGGCTAGAAGTCACCTCTCTAGTCGTCAACTTCAGAATTTCAGAATTAATCGAGATGCGCGAAAGATGATCCGGGCATCCGGTTATTAAAAAAAAAGATTACTCCTATATGAGAAGCTTTTGAAAGAGTTTAATGGGTAGCCGTGGCGGCTGCTAAATACAATATTTTATAACTACCCTAGTAGTATTCCACTATTCCGTGTGTTCCTCAACTACCCCTCATTTTACCGCAGCCAGATCCCTTGTTATACACTCCACCTCAAAGTTCAAATATTATAATCTTTGCCCTTAGAAATGAAATTGTTTCCAGTTCAGCCCAAAATTTTAGATCAGCTAAATAAGCAGTTTTCATTTTTTTCAAACTTTTTCCATCTTTAGCGAACCTTTTGCAAGTTGGATTAATTTTTTTTTTTAAGTTTCGTAGTCTAGAGAATAGTAAAAACATTTTGACCACATTTTCCTTTAAATTTAATCAATCTTTTTTTTTTTTTTTTGGTTTCATTCGTCTACTGAAACAAAAAAAATAGTATAAGTTTCTAAATAAAATGATACGCGAATATTCCAATTATGTAGAAACTTGAAAAAATTACTATGTACTTATTCATTGTCATGACCTCTTTTGTACGCCTGCGCTTATCACACCTTAACTTGCTACTAGGACGTTAAACCGATTTCATGCTAGTATTTCTTATTATAGTATTCGTATAATAAGAGATCTTGCAGGGTTCAATTGGTGACTTAATACTTAACAGCATGCAACAAGTATTTAGGAAGATATATATTTATTTGACGTGGACGAATCGCGAATGGCGATAATAATAATCCCAACTCAGACCACATACATGAATCAAATTATATAAATTAATGCCATATCGTATACCGTGAAATTTTGTGACATTTATAACCTTTTACAGGTATTGAATGTTTACAATTTGCATATCGTTTGGAGGATGAACACCTTAATTTGCGGCTTAACTATCTGTCGCATACTCTACTCATTCGGGTCTTGAATTCAAGCCCAAAACCAGAATTGAACAGAGAAACAAAGTGGAAAAACGCGTGGATGTGGAAGAGGTGTAGTAATTAACTACGAATTTTATTAGGCAATTAATTTTTGGCATGTTAAAAGAACATTAATGCACCGTTTAAATACAAGAGATTATTCTGTGGTAATGGTTCTATGAGATACTTAAAAGCGATGTAAATACGTGGGACCTACCATGAGATACTTGAAAGCGCTGTAAATACGTGAGACCTACAATTAAGTGAATGAGATTCAAGCAAATACATCACTTCAGACGCACCGAATATTTTCTCCTCAAACTTCTTATTCCACCTTCTTATTTTTTCCAAAAAAAAAGTTTCTTTAACATTTTCAAACTCAAATATAACATAAAAGAAAAAAAAAAATTTTTTTTTGCCACCGTATTAAAGATCTCAATGAGATCTATCAAACAAGATCCATAGTGATAGAAAAATTATTTGCGTAAACACATGATTTTTGAGCTTGAAGTTACCTATACAAAAAATAAGACTGGAACCTATATAATTGGTGCCGACGGACGAAAATCGTACCGGCGGCCGGCCGATCCGAGCCGTCCAAAAATTCTAAAAAAAAAAACCAAAGGGGCTTACGCGAGAATTAATGGCATCCGAGGTGTGTAGGATGCTTGATCCGAGCACCCTTTTTCCGTGTACTTATCAAATATCATACGTACACGAAAAATGGGTGCTCGGATCAACCATCCTACACACCTCGGATGCCATTGATTCTCGCGTAGGCCCCCTCGGTTTTTTTTTTTAGAATTTTTGGACGGCTCGGATCGGTCTTCCGGTGACCGGAGACGGCCCAGCGCGGCCGCCGGTACGATTTCCCTCCCCGGCGCCAATTGGAACCTATAAAATTCTTGGGGAAATAAGTGGCAACTTCTTATTTTTGTGGAACAATGCTTATTCTTGGACAAAAAAGAAGAGCTTCTTTCCGTTCTGGAACACACTCTCAAGCAAATACATCACTTCAGACGCACCGAATATTTTCTCCTCAAATACGTATTTGAGCAAATCATGACCGTTTGATTAGCAACACCCGATTGGCCGATGGACCAGAATTTTGATGCATGATTCGATAGAATGGAGGCAAACAAACAAGATAAAGAAGTACGTAGATCACACCCATGGGTTGCCCAAGTGGTTCGGGCGAATGCTCAGATTTTGCCATTTTGAGAGCACTCCTAAAGGTATGAGGTTCGATTCCTCACAGGGTGAGTACCCTAAAATAAGTGGGGGGCCGTGACATACTCGTGTGGCCGCGTTAGCTCCTTGGAGATTTGGGTCGTGTAGTTAGATTCATTTAGTAGCCTACCTGTAGGACCGTTCCTCCGTATAAAAAAAATAGTAAAAGAATAAGTAGATAAAAAAGTAGAGAATAAAAAGTAGTTATGATAGGGATAGACACTAATTTAAAACTTAAAAAGAGTTTTTACACCATAAGGTTTCTTCCTAATATATAGGTACTATAATTATAACCAACCAAAACCCAAAAAACCCAAATAATTATTTTAGGAAAATAAATAGATGCAAATCTTGATACTCAACAATTACCGCCAGTGATTTTTAGGCAAGCAAAGAGGTATTCAACAAGGTCAAATTGATTAATTGGGCCATAAATAAAGAGCAGGCAAAATCTTTTCCTTTTCCCATCTTTTTCCCAATAGAAAGAAAATCTTGGGTCGTAGACGTATGCTTTTGGAAGTTGGAGAGAGAGAGAGAGAGATTGAGATTGAGATTGATTCTAAAAAACCGGAATAAGAGGCAAAGGGTGGAAGAACGTGACAGTCAATTTCCACAGAGCAGTTAACAAGAAGAATGACTCTTCCTTACCCTTGAGCTTCCTTTGCTCTTCTCCTCTTTCCTTTTTTTCTTGATTCCATAACTAATCTGTTTTTATACATATACATATACTGCAGTTACATAGGGCTAAACACACAGTTTCATCTCATTAGGGCCAATTGACTAGCTGATTCTTCGAGCTGTGTTCAGTTTCTTTTGAGCTAAGGAACCCCCCCTCTTCTTCATTCCATCTATACAGACGACTGATCAAGATCATCTCGATTTAGAAGAAGACATTGAGCTGGGTTTTGTTTCTTGTTTCTTCTCCAATGGACCAAGATAAGAAAACTCCGGTACCCAGGTCATCGGGGGAGGGAAAGCTGTGGATAAAGCTGAAGATAAATCCGGTCAAGTTCGAGCAAGGTGGGGCCCAAGCCGATGCTGAGGATCATCGGATTGGGCCCCAGAGAAACGACGAGCCTCGGGTGTGCAACGTGTGCAACAAAGGGTTCAGCTCCGGTAAAGCATTGGGGGGTCACATGAGAGTTCACGTCCAAGCCAACAAAGAGCTCAAAACCAATTCTAGCAGTACTAATGATGGCCGCTCGAGCGTTGGTGGCTGCGGTGTTGGTGGCGGTAAAACCATTTGCTCCCTTTGTGGGAAAGATTTCCCGTCGATGAAATCGTTGTTCGGGCACATGAGGTGCCACCCGGAGAGGGAATGGAGGGGAATTCAGCCGCCTCCACAGGCGAAAAACAGCCCGATATCGTCCTCGGTTTCCGATCCCGAGTCTGAACAATTCCAACATATGGCTGATGAAGACTCGGTGACTGATTTGACCGAGTCGTTACCGAGTTGGTGTGTGAAGGCCAAGCGAGGCCGAAAAGGGCTTGTAACGGAAGAGGAGAAGTTATTTGATGCTGTGGAAGATTTAATGAGGCTAGCTCAAGGTGATTCATTGGAGTCCGGATTGACACATAAGAACAGGGTTGATGGGTATGATTTTGAGGCTGAAAAAAGCAATTCTTTGATCGAAATCGATTCAAAGAAGCGGAGGATTCAGGAGAAGGATTGTTGTCACCCTGTGAAGAAACTGAGGATGGATGAAAGAGGGCCCACTCATGAGGTGAAAAAAATGGAGAAATTAGGCAAAGGAAAAGCTCCTGTGCTGAAAAACGAATACATGGAAAAATCAGTTGATGAATCGGATGGTGAAAAATCAGGTCGCAGTGATAGTACTATTCCTTGTGAAGAGCAGCTGATTGTGAGTTACAAATACCGTGAGAGCACTAATACTAAGAAGAAGAGGAAGAAGCTGAAGTTGAGGGATGTGGAATCTGTTAGAGAGAGCAATCTGATTCCGTTTGATGATCAGGTTAATCGGACGGTGGAGACAGTGGCGGCGGCGGCAGCGCCACCGGATAAGTACAAATGCAGCACATGTAGCAAGTGTTTCCCAACGCACCAAGCATTGGGTGGGCATAGGTCAAGCCACAACAAAGTCAGGATTATTAGTCAAAACATGGACGAGTCTTCAATTGCAGCTGGTGAGGGTACTGGTGAGTTGGAAGCAAACCCAATGAGCCGAGCCGAGGCGAAAAAGGAAGACGAAGGTGCCGGCAGCTTGAAGCCGGTACTGGTGGGAGAGAGCAATCACCAATGCAAGATTTGTAACAAGGTTTTTCCAACAGGTCAGGCTCTAGGGGGTCACAAGAGGTGCCACTGGACCGGATCAGCTGATCAGGTTGGTGTGCCGAACCAAGCCGGTTCGCCTGGGGAGGCGAGCCAGACAGGTCAAAGAAAAATTCTGGAGATTGATCTGAATGAGCTCCCTGCTACGGAGGATGAAGAAGATGGGTATGACTATTATGCATCTAATTCTTCTCACGCTTCAGTTGGTTAGTGATCAAGTCAGCTGAATTTCAAGTCATTTTGCAGCTTCTATAGCCAGGAGTTGAACTTTTGTTATTAGTGAGAGGTGAGTACCTCAAATTTTTGCTTGTTGGTATCTCAGCTGATTAAGTTATCTTCTGCTCACTGATTGCAGTGGTGGAAACTAGGAGTACTGTTTGGATTACTAGTGAGTTCATTTCTTTTGTTTTTTTTCTATTGTTTTCATTGCCTTCGTGAATTAATCGCTTCGTATATTCTTAATCCAAACGCAGTCTTGACGAATCATCTCGGTTCGTTCTTTTTTTTCCGCTAATTATAGGGTCATTAGGGTCTTGTAGTTACTTTTGTGTTTATTTGTCTTCATGGAAAGCATATGATGGTCCAACAAGAACTTGCTGTGAAGAAAATATCCAAAAAGGATTTTGATTGTTTCTTTGGTAGGATTTGACGATGTAAAGAAGATGCATATACAATTTGGCCTTTTGGGATTTTATTTGAATTTCTTCGTCCAATTTACTTCTCATGACTCAGCTATCTATCTTGCTGTTTTTTTAGCCGGTTTCTTTCTTGCTGCTTGTGGCATGCATTTCAGCCTGAATGTGGATTTTTGGACGTCAGATGGATTGCTGACTATTGAAAAGCTCTGTGCTTTGGTAGTCCATGCCTGTACATTTAGTTTGGTTGGTGATCCAATTTTTTCTGAAGTTTTGAGAGTAATTAGAAAATGATCGAGAAGTCTCTGTATTCCCATCTCGAGTGTTCATCTCAACAATTAATGATTTGAATCTTGAAAAGACTCTTCCCAACAAAAATTTTTCAAACGAAATTCAACCATGAAAAACACTATTGGAAGATGGAGATTATACATAGAGTGTCTCTTGGGTCCAAACATAGACCGAAGAAAACAGCAACAAAACTGGGAGTGGAGGTCAAGAAAGAAATTGCCAAGTGGGTAATATAAGAAGGGAAAGGAGAATGGGTCAAAAGTCAAGAAGCCTTCCATCAGCAAAACCTCACCCCCTCTTAACTTTCTTTGCAAGTATCATCTCTTGTCTTGATTCTATTTTTTCTCCCATACTTTTATTACTCAAAAGGCTAAAAGCCAAACATGAAGCTCCCTCAAAAGCTACTTGTCCTTGTGAAGACTTAGAACTAGTGCATATTTCATAGTGGTCCAAATGTGGGGTCAATTGAAAAGGTTTGGTTGGTAGACAAAAAGATAGTACAGTAGGAATTTAGATCCTATTCCGTGATTTAGGCGTTGTTCTTCTTAGCTTTTTTTTAGAGTTTTTTTTTTGAATTTTTTATTTATTTAAAATTATTTTCATTTAATGGTTTTGTGTCAAATTTTTATCCAAATATTTTACTTTTAAAAGTTAAAAAAAAAAGGCTTTTTGAATTTTATCTTGGATATTTTTAAAAATATTTGGATAGATGTAAATTTTTTTACTTTTTCGATTTCTCTCGTCAAGACGAATCAATAATCTCCAAAAATTTGGTGTAAAAATAACAAATGCGAAAAATAAATAAATAAGGCCAACAAGAAAGAAGCCCAAAAAACTAAGAAGAACAAGGCATTACTGTTTAATTTGTTATGGGTTTTTGTGGGTTGATTTTAGGTGGGTAGACGTTGTATAGCTCATCCAGCACATCAATCATGCTTCTGTAAAATTTCGTTAGACATTTGTCCTAAAACTTAAAACATATTGGAGTAGATCTGAACTCATTTTATCTCGAGACAAGTGTGTGTCGAAATCAAATCGATGGTTATCCGATCGATATAAATTTTGTTGTGTTAAAATTTTCGACGAGCTCTATAAAATAGAAGTCTCCGATCTTCGTAGAGGACCCGAGAAGGATGGTTTGAATGCTCATAACAAGAAGATTAGTAGGTAAGAGAGTTTGTTGTACGCAACATAGAATATACTCCAATACACAGTAATTTGGAAAAAGCAAAAGGTAAAAGCATCAAAATAGGATTTTAATACCACTATATATTTAGCTTATTCAAGCTGATTTCCTTCATAGGACCGGACGTCCATGTAGTCTAAACCCAGCCCGAAAGCCGTTATTTTTCGGCCACTCATTTCGGTGATCAATGGTTCAGATTTGTTAAAAAAAATCTTACCACTCGGAGAGTACTTTTAACAAATATGAACCATAAAAATAATACTTTTGAACAATCGTTATTGTTTGCAGTACTACTCTAGATCTGCGGTTCAAATTGAGACTGCAGGAAAAAAAAAAAAAAGCCAAATTCTTCTCCATTAACAACAAAGAGTAGAATTGAAGTTCCAACCGCTTGTTATTGTTTTTTTTTTTTTTTTTGGGTACGTCGGAAATTCAACCGCTTGTTATTATATGGACAGAAAGAAGTACAAGTTAAAGCAACCATTGGTCTACGGTCTAGAAGTAATTGAACGCGCCTCCACTGTTGGTCTCAATAGCGTACGGGGTTGAAATGGATTGGATTAAATATGGGTCAAGTTACACCCAACTCAACCCGACCCTACATGTTTTCCATTTTCTCCCCGTCATACAACCGGGAAACACCCCCCCCCTCCCCCTCCTTTTTTTTTTTTTCCCTCTGCTTGGTTCCTCAGAAAGCGAATGTTAGCTGTAGGATCAACGTTCATGCTTTGTTAGAACTGAATTTTGCTTTTGGTTGTATTTTTTTCCTTGCATTTAATATAATTGGGATTATCTTGCTCATAATAAAAATCAGAGTTACAGAGCCAAGATATGCTTAATCTTTTTTTTACGTCCGGGCATAATTTTTTAAATTTCTTTGCACCACATTATAGAGCTCATGAAGTACTTTAATTTGGTGTAATGAAACTTTAAAAATGATGATTGAAAGTAATTTTTTTTTCAATTCAAAAATTGCACGACTTTTCATAAGGGCAGCCAATTGGGGACCGAGGAAGTAGTATATAACAGATGAATTTGAGTTGGACCTTCGAATTAATAGTTCAATTTCGATTGAATTTTCCCACTCAATTTCTGCACATACACTTTTAGAGCGGTAGCAAAAAGTAGCATTGTGTAACCAAAATACCACTTGTCGAACTAATTTTCCACCATTTGTCCTAAAAACGCAATTGATATTATGGAGGATTTGAATTAAATTTCTCACGAACTAAACGTTACTGTATTATTTTGGTAACAATGACAGGAAGTCGATCGAAGAAAAAAAGAAGAAGAGAGTTTGTTGAAAACGGGTGCTCTCTCTCTCTCTCTAGAGAAATGTGTACATATGGTTATTATGTGTACATAGCGAACAACAGAAAATGTGAGGGCGACGAGGAAGAAGATAGAAAAATATGAGAGTTTGGGTCTTTTAAATCCAACCCATATTGAACCTATTATAGAATATGGCCGGATTGGGTTGGGTTATAAGTGAACGAATTTGGACGGGTTAAGAAATATGGATTGAGAGTGTCACCTGACCAAGTCACAAAGAAAAAACACCGTGAAGTCGTCACAGCCTCCTGCCCGAACCGGAGACCCTATAGTGCATACCATGCACTACAGAGTCCCTCAGTCCCCTCCGGAAGGCTTCAAGCCTAATATTTCATGTTTTGTACTTCCTCCGTTAAAATATTTGAGGGTACATCTTTCATTTTTTGAACGTTCTAAAATGAGTGTCCCAAGGACATTAGAAAAGTCAACACCCAAAAACCTAGGAGTACAACTTTTCTATTTTGCCATTTCTTCTCCAAACTGAAATATTCATTAAATGTCTTCAAAAAAACATTTATATATTTTTATACTCCTTGGGAAATGTGACTAGCCGAAATTGCAGATGCAATTTAAAACATAAGATGGAAACCACTTAAGGGCAAAATTGGAAACTAGAAAACCTGTCAATGCGACAATGATGTTTCCTAAAATAGTTGGATTCCCAAAAAGAGACTTACAAATTGGAATGGAGGGAGTATAACATAAGGCGGACGCATAAGAAAGTTACATTTTGAAAATAGGTGAAGAGAAATTTTTTTATATGGTCCTTATAAATTCGTATGCACACACGTATCCAAACCTCTCGAGGTGGGGAAGTCAGACTCACGTCACAGGCTAAAGAGGCTAGCAAACCCATAAGAGGACGGGCGCCACGAAGAGGCTAGCAGACCCCCATAAATAAGACTACAGGCGTCACAACGTGTACGGGCTCACACATGGGTTTAATGATTTTTTGAACATGAGAGTACTATGCACGAGAAAAAAAACACATCTAAGCAATGACTAGAGAGGTTCCCATGGCCCTATACTTGTATAAACACACCCAAATTATAACTTGTCGATGTGAGATGTCGATGTGAGAAGCCTTACACTTAGAGTTGTTGTTGGAGAGAGAGAGAGAGAGAGAGAGAGAGAGCCACATAAACACATACTATAATACATAGTGGTGATGTGAAAAAAGAAAGCTCAACTGTTTTCTTGACGAATTGTTGTGACCAAATGAAAGCAACACTTTTACTGCATAAAATGATCATTATTGACTTTACAGACAATATTTATGCTTTTCTCACGCCATTTGCTTTTACTTCCAAATAGTGCTATTCCCCACCTCATTAAAAATTTTTTTTTCCCACAATCACAGATGTTCGGACCAACTTACGAGCACCTCAATTATTTCTCTTTCTGATCCTGTCAAAAGCAGGCCCACTTTGCTTTTGTTTTCCTGCACTCTAAAAGCTAATGGACATTTGTGATTTAATGTCACCAGACGTGCCATTAGAGCATCCGCAATGGGTTTGCTATATTTGTGTATCAAAATGTTTGTTAACATATGTGTTAGGATAAAAAATGGGTCCCATAAGTGTATGTTAACTTAGAAGTGTGTTAGTAAATATATGAGTACTTCAATGGGTTTGATAAGAGTGTGTTAACTCTTTAAAATAATATAAAAACAATGGCTATAATTAAAAAAAAAAAGTAGTGTGGGCATTTATGTTTTGTGGTTGAAGTTTGAATTTATTAAGATAGGGCCCACTTATTGTTTGTTAACTTGGTTGTTAAACTTAATAACCATGCTAACATACTGCTAGATTTAGCACACTCTAGCACACTTTAATACACATGCATTGTGGCACCAAAAACACAATTTTGTTTGTTAAGTCTTAACACACAGAGTTAACACATTAGTTAACAAACCCATTGCGGATGCTCTTATATGTCGTACCTTATATTTATACCATGCACAAAGTCGTTTATGGATAATGAATGCCATTATTTTTGTAGCTAGGTTGCATTAATGTATTTACCAAACAAACTAAAGGTTGTATCGACTCGAACTTGCAGCTCCTGGCCATGTCCGATAAAGGAATGTTCATTGCTCGGTAAAAATCTCAGGGTCTAGAAATATTTTATAAAAAGTATTTGCAAACCTTTAAAAAAGAAACGAACTAAGAATGTAACTGTGAAGATTTTATCTATTCCAATCCGATCTACATCTTATTTCATTCTAAAATAAAGAAGTTGTTATCCAATGAATCGAGATTCTCTCATATGATGATTTCTCATGTGTTCCTTATGTGATGCAAAATAGGCCTCAGTGTGTTTGACATCCATGCAAAATAGCAAGTGGATCGGAGATTGGTAAAAACTTGGTTGAAGTGTTGAATTAACCATTTATGTTTGGAGAGAAATAAATGGTTGATTGTTGCTATCTCTCTCTTGTAACAAATATGATTCAGTTGGATATGAAAGTCCAATAAACTAGATTCTTTGCATGGACAAGATATGCAAAATGAACTATATATTCTGATCGTCAAATTGCCCTTTAATCGTTCCCATTTTGCTTCATATAAAGGAACCGCATAAGTGTTAGTTACATGAAAGGATTTTGATTCATTTTATACAAGACACATAAATTTGCAATATTTTTATTCTTGGTAGATCTAAGTTTGTGTCTATATATAGGTAGCCGTCATTAAACTCCGGCTTTGTTCACCATTCCGTTTGGATGTTGTGAACATCTTCAGATTGCTCGGATCTTGAGTTCCGAATATTCTTGGTCTGTTCAAATGTTGAATGATGGTTCGGACACCGATAACAGAACAAATTTTCTTCAATCCCACCACTCCTGTCCCCTCCCCTTAACCAGTAACCACCACCATAACGAAACCCAGCACATAAAATTTGGTTATCCTCTCTCAAAACACTAGTTTGTCTCAGTATTGGTTAATGAACATGTCCTCCATTTCAGAGGTACCAGAGGACCAAAACCCGACTCATATTCAACTTGCTCTTTGCCATTCCGTGCAATCCTATCCTGTAGTTCCAAATATCTTTAGAATAGTTCATTGCGCATATCTTCAGATTGTTCGGTTGAGTGCCGAGCAAAATGAAATGGTTCAGATTCGGATAGCCAAACAATTTTGCTCCGCTTAACACTCCTGTCGCCGTCCATACAAACGAACCACCACCGGGGCAGAACCCCCTACAACAGGGATGGCGATGTTGGTGTGGTGGCAGTGGACGAGGGGGAAGGGGTGACAACTGTTGGTGGAAGGAGGTACCAAAACAACTGCAAGGTTACATCAATCTATCGACAACAGAACCAAAAGAAAACCACAATTCGAACTTTCAAACATTCACTAAAACATTTTTCTGCAGTTCTTTCTCCAAGATCCAAAGAGCAAACTACTAGGAATGCGCTCGAATCAAGTCTCTCTATCATCCTCTAATAGAGAACAAAACGTAACACTCAAACACTTAAGAGAGATGGAATAATACACAGAAAGGGCTACCTGTTCTAAAACATTAGGTGGGTACGACCCCTACATAATGGGGTGACAACTGCAACAAAAACAATAAAAACACTAGAAACAACAACATAAACTGCACGAAAAAGAAAGAAGTAACCTTGCATATCCTCTTTTCCAGCCTCAAAACTTGATCAGTCTCAGCTTCTCTCTTTAGCCTTTCAGACTTGCTTTCGGCATCCCCAAGCTCATTAAATATCTGAGGCTGTAGCATTGCAACTTGATCCGCTGCGGCAACTCTCACCTTCGGGATTGTTCTTGAAATAGCCAGATACTCGACCTCAGCTTCAATTTTTTGCTTGAAGAGATCCTCCAGCTCTGCCTCCATCTCTGTATATTCTTTCCGTCGCGACTCTATGGTGCTCCTTTTTTCTTCCTTAGGGGACTCATTACTCTTTACGGCATATTCAAGTTCAATAACCTTGGCGTCCTGCACTTTGAGCAAAGCATTTGCCTCTTCAATCTTGCTTTCCAAGCGACCAACATTCTGCTTTAAATTTTTGACCTGTTTCCCCAGGAAATGAGATGAATTTTGTGTAATCTCCCCAGTGTGCAACAGCTCAGAAGAACTTGTCTCGTAGATTTTTGGATCAAGGGAAGCAAATTCTGAAGGTAAATTACTCCCATGGTTCAAACTGTTGAAAATTGCAATTTCTCCTATCCTCCTTAATTTCTGAACTTCTGCAGCAGGACACAGATGCCTCTTAGTATTAAAGGACAAAGAAAAATCAAGAACGCAAGGTCTACGATCCGTTCACTTTTTCACTAACATAATAACGCTTAACAAGAACCTACAGCTATCCAATTCTAGAGGATACAGTCATGATCACAGATGAAGCATATTCACCAAGGATTCTCTGAAGTATATTTAGTAATCAGGTGTACAGCAGGACAACCTATACACTCTCCATGCTCGCATATTTACACAGAATGAAAATGACAACCTTATGTGATACTCGCAACTGATTTACTCTATACCAAGAAAGTTTCAAAGAAATGTGAGGAAAAGAAACCCGTTAGTTGGGAGAGAAGATTTACTTTCAAAGAATATGTTAGTGGTATTGATCTGATGGCTGCATACAAGACATGGAAAAGAAGCATATATTAAAGCTGGTAGGGAAGGAAGCTTTGCCAACCTCTTTCAAGTGCCTCCTGTGCAGACTGCAGGGTGACAATAGACTCGACTAGGGGATCTATATCCTTCGACGAACTATGATTCTCTATCTTTTCTCCATTAACCTCCCTAGAACCATGAAGTAAATCTTCTTGAGCAAGATCTTCTAATTCTCCCGCAATTTCTTTGCTGTTGTAACTAGTTTGAAGTTCCTCATCGTAGCATTGTTCACCACCCTGATCGTCATCACTATTTTCTCCGTTGCAATTTGTTGACATCCCACTTTGTCTTCCATTACTGGTCACAGAACCGGCGCCCTGCACAAAGACAAAGTTGGAGCTTCGCAAGTCAGATTCCATGCTGGAATGAGAGTTTTCCTTCTCGATTTTGACCCGTTCTCCTCTCAGCTTCTTACTGGTCTCAGTCCAATTCTTTCCTTTTTCACCACTTTGAACTGAATCAACCGCATTCTTCCCACTAAAACCATTCATCCTGTTTTTATCGCGCGCATTACCCACCAACAAAGGTATCTCATACCTAGACTTGGGAACACTAGCAGTAGTGGAAGATTTGCTACTCCTATCCTCACTGTTCTCAGAATCTGTCCCAGCTGCAAAATTAGGCCTCCCTGGCCGCCTAGATTCCAAGCTAGAGCCAACACCCAAAATTTTCACCACTGCCTTTGCAGACAATAGAGAGCTATCACTTTTTCGCCTTGTCTCAATAGATAACTCCTGAGGTATAACCGAATTCGTCATGGATGCGGACAAACCCCGCTTCAATATCTTACTAGGATCTAAATTGCCACTCCCATCTTTGCTAAATTCCCTCCTAATTCGCCTCCATTTCTTCAGCCCGTACCCTTTAGTTGCGGCTGGTGGTGACGACCCTTCAGAAGGCTTAACCTCAATGTCCTTTGATTTCGTATTGGACGAAGAGTGATCATACTTGTGTTCACTACCACAATACCCATTACTTGCAATCTTACTTCCATCGAAATTCAACAATCTTTCTGAAGTCATCACTTCATTATCTTCCCCAGATTCAAGCCCCAAACACTCACTTTCCAAATCCATTACAAAACCAAAATTTCGGGCCTTAAAAAAATGTGATCTTGATTGCCCCCAAGTACAAAACCCACTACCCGGGCACTAAAAAAAATGTGCTTATGATTGGCCCCAAGTTCAGATCAAGATCGAGAACAAACAACCATCATTCCAGCTCATGGAGCGCGATTCTAGAAAAATCCTGAGAAAACCAATTACTCTGTCTGGGCAATTTCCAGGAAAATAAAAAAAGTGATTTTGATTGCCCCCAAATTGTATTGGAAATTTCGAACTGAAGAAAATTTCAGAGTAGAGAAGGACGCGAATCGAAGTAATTGAAGACAAACAGGCGTAGAATTGAAATTACTAGTATCATAGTTAACGTACCTTTTCCGCCATAGATGAAGCTTAATTGGGTAGTAGAGAAGTGATCCTGAATCGAAGCACGGAACTCGGGTTGGATCTGGAGTTGATATCATATCATCATTAAAGAAAGAAATGGATATTTTTAGTTGGGTATTGGATCGAACGTGGGAGGATCAGATTCGCCACAAGAAAAGCCGTACTGATTGTACAGTGTAAAGCAGAATACAAGTGACATCTGGCAAAGTTGGTTGGTTCACGAATCACAATCATTCTCTTTTCTCCCCGCACCCACCCGGATTGAGGGAGCTCGTTGCATCCGAGCCGTTCATTGCAAGATGAGATTTGAACCGTTGGATCGCCGAACGGTTGGTTGGTTCACGAATCACAATCATTCTCTTTTCTCCCCGCACCCACCCACTGAAAAGCAAAGATCACCGGAATTCAGGTCTTTTTTATCCTTGTGCAGTGTTAAATTAAAATATTAATTAAATTAAATATTTAATTATAAAATCAAATGTTTATTTTTGCCACAAAAAATCAAAAGTAAATTAGTACAGTAACCATTAATTATTTAATTTAAAATATTAAAAAACGTTAGACATTTCTGCACCTCATCACTCTTTCTCTTTCTTTATACCCAACCGACCCACCCGCCTTCTCCCGTGGATGACGGCGGTGACTTTCAATTTTTTCGCACGAAGACCAGAAGACGGCGATCGTCCCTCCCTCTCTCCCACAAACAGTCAGAAAATCTATTCATCCCACAAGAAAAACTGGTAGATCTCTCTCTCTACATATACATACATATTTCGTGTGTTTTGTGGTGGTGGTGGTGATTTGTTGTTGTTCTTCTTGATTCGTTGTTTGTTCTTCTTCTTCTTGATTCGCTGTAGCTGGAAGAGAGAGAGCCGTTAGGGAAGGGGGATAATGAGGGGTAAAACAGTCCAAATTCGGGTGTATTAGGCCGTAGAAGCTATTGCAGGGCTTAGGGTTAGCAATAATTTAGTACCCCTTCCACCGGATTGGATTGGGGTGTATTCGCGTAGAAGGGGGAGAGTTGAATACAGGTGGAAATAAGCTTGCCAAACCCAGCTAAAATTGTCCCATCACCTCTAAACCGGGTGTATTCCACAATACACTCACTTAAGGGCCCGATTGGATGCCGTATGTGTTTTGGGTGTATTATTTATGAAGGGGATAAGATAGTAAGGGGTATTAGTTAAGAAGGAAGGGCCCACATTGATGTGATATTTATAGAGGGTGTATTAAAAAGTAGATGGTTTGGATGATGTATTAAAGAATGGGGATAAAATAATCCGTGGTTTGGATGGACGATAAATTGGGTGTATAAGGAAGGATGTATAATGTAAAAAGCTGTCAAATGACTCATTTGCCCTTGTGCAGTGTTTAATTTGATTATTCAATATATTAAACATATAATTATGAAATCCAACTCTTGATTAATTTTTTTCACAAATAATCAATAATAAATTAGTTAACTAATATACTAATATTAAAAATTACAATTTGAAAATAATATTAAAAATATGAAAACTCGTTTTTTAAACACATAAAATAAACTTCTTCTTTTTTTTTTTTTTTTTTTTTTTGTATTGTTGGGCTATCCAATATTCTTTGTTGAATGGTTAGTATCCATATTTTTGATTGATTGGTTGGCCTATCTAATTTTCATTGTTGGAATGTGTAGTTTCCAATTCTCCTATAAATAGGAGCCATGGTCCAATGAAGAAAGAAGGCATAGAGAACAAACAGAAAAAGCCACTTGGTAAATGGAGAGCTACCCATTAGCATTAGTCTTCTGAAACAATTTTGAGGAAGAGAAGTTGTTTTTCAAAAGAGTAGATTGATATTGGTTTGTGAATGATGGGTGTTCAGGTACATTTTTCTTATTTATAGATGGAGGAGATTGGAATTGGTCAAGCACAAGAATCTGTCAAGCTCATAAGGCACAATTCGGCAGACTAAGAAAAAGGAAGAAATATATCCACTTTTTCATTCTTGTAAACAGAAATCACAACATTAGTTGCACATAAAACTTAATGAGAACAAAGCATATAAATGCTCCTCATACAGTTATTGGCATTACATATCCTCCAAAACTAACTTCAATACACAAAAGTATCATACATTTCATACAACTACAATAAGAACACTAGGTTGTAGCCAAGTCTGTTGTCTCACAAAATAAACGTCCCAAAGAAACTTGAAATCAAACCACTCAATCTGGCATTCGGGTATCTTCGACAAATAAATGCGCTGAGAATGGCCAAATGGACTCCTCCAAAAAACCCAAGTAACTGCAAATAAATTTAAAAGACAAGCATTCAGTTAGCTGTGGAGAGAGAGAGAGAGAGGCAAAACTAAAAGGTTACCCAGATACCAAGCTGTTGAAGAAATATTCCCATCATCTACTGCTAGAAATAGAACACATGACCTGCTCAGGAATAAGCTTACACGAACAGGAAAAAAAGATAGCAACTGGAGTATCCGAAACACAATAATATCATATTGATAAGAGTATAACAAAAGGTTAGTACACGCAAGCCAAACAGAGATCAAAAACTCAGTTTATGATTCCAACAGCAAAAGGATAGCACACAACTAAAAATCAATCTGCTAGTTTTATTTTTCTTCCACTTCTTGTCTCAAAGCAATATATGCCTTTTGGCTCAGATTATTAAACATCATAGCCAACAAATATCATCACAAGCAATCTACTATTTTTACCAAATTTGGCTCAGCCAATGTTAACTGCAAAAAACAGACTTGTAAACCAAATAGAGGCATGGCATAAGGGTACTTGGCTCAGCTTATAACACATCATAGCCACCAAATTGGTTCTACATTTCCATAACAGCATCGAAGCAGCAAAAAACAACATTGTAAACCTTAGAAACTGCAGAAAATAGCATTCTAAAACAGTAGGCTGCCCATCCATTCAAATTGCAGTAAGGTGCACATAAAACCAAGTCCAAAACTGCATTAAAACTCCATTAACCAATTAACCAAGCAACCAAAGTCCCCAATCCATGCTGTAGTAAAACTGCAGTTGACCCCTAAAAATGTAGTCCAGTGGGCTCAGAAAAGTATTAGGAAATACACGAGGGTACTCATGGCTGCAACAAAAGTTACCCCGCCAAGGCACTACCTTCATTTACATTGTAATTGTTTCATCATCGCCCTATTAGGGGTACCAAAAACTGCAGAAAATAGCATGCTCAACTTAGAAAGTCCAATAACAATAGCACACATTGGATGAGGCTCACAGACACACACACCCATCAGAAAAAAGCATGCTCAAATACCTGCTACACACACAAGTTTGAACCAAAAATATGCCCCACTGGTTTTAAATCCAAAGTCACTTGAGAAGTAGGATTATGAGATCGGCAGTACCTAACATGTTTTTTTGTGCCTTTTGGCTCAGATTACTTAACATCATAGCCAACTATTCAACTTTTTCATAACCCATAAAAACTGCAGAAAAATGCAGAACACAACACTTAAACAGCAGAAAAGTGCATGGTAAATGCAGAAAACAGCACTTGAACAGCATAAAACTGCATGGTCAATGTAGATCACAGCACTTCATAAGCAGAAAACTGCCCTTAAACAGAACAGAATAGCATGGTAAGAAGAGAAAACTGCCCTCAAACAGAACAGAATAGCATGGTAATAACAGAAAACTGCCCTTAAACAAAATAGAATAGCATTGTAACAGCAGAAAATAACATTGCCAATCAAATTTCGCTCAGCTTTTACAACATCATAGCCACCTGTAACACACACTCACTTAACATAGCAATTGAAACACCAGCAGCAGCAGCACAAACAAAAAGCTAAGCTAGTCATAGCCAGACCATATCCACCAATATATGTCAAACCACATGTCCTTAGGCTCAGAACAAATATCATCACAGCCAATCCACAAATTTGACCAACTAACCTGCTGTTTGGGCTCAGAAAATATAAGTTAGGAATCATAAGGGTACTCATGGCTGCATTTAATTATACCCCGCCAAGGTATCTACCTTAATTATTCATTGAATTCATTCATCATTGCCCAGATAAGGGTACTCATGGCTTCATGTAGTTGATTTTTGGGGTTGACATGTTGTTTTCTGTAGTTTAGCATGGTGTCTAGTGCAAAGTAAAACCTGTGACACTTGCACTTTACACTGCACTGCAATCACACACACACACACACACACACACACACACACACTGTCTAGTTGCCAGCAAGCACAACTAAAAAATGGTGAGAGCTCAGCAAATATAAGTTGAGAATGAAAAGGGAACTCATGGCTGCATTTAATTATACCCCGCCAAAGTATCTACCTTCATTAACAAGTGAACTCATTCATCATTGTCCATAACCTGTCATGCAAATATTTTTCACGTTAGAATCTCACATTTACCAAAAGGTACACCAAATGTTACAATACATAGCATTGTGATCATCCAACCAAGGTTTAATGTCAAAAGATTACACAGTTTAGTGTCAAAAGATTACAAAGTTCAGTGCTCACACATCCACCGGCTCTTACTTACACAAAAAATTGGTACCACTAGTTATAAAAGTACTTAGTTACACAAAAAATGCCAACCCTATTTCTATCATTTGCAATATTGGCCTCTTCAAAAAATAGGTACCAATATTCTCACTCTTGGCCACTTCAAATTGGTCCATAGATCTCACCATTGAGGATGGCCTCAACATATTCTTGCCTTTCCTCCTCTTTACACCCATAGAAGTTGTCCACCCGCTGTTCCTCTTGGCAAATAACAGCACTTAACTTGAATTTTTGGATTAGTGTGATATTAAGCTTCCCTAACTCGGTTTGAACATTCTCACGGCATTTCAATAGGTCTTTCTCATACGCCATTGAGTTCACCATTTCCCCCATATAGCTCGAGGAATCCTTCAGAAACATGTTCATTTTTGCATGCATGGAGTCTTCCTCCTCACCCATTCTTGTCCTCTTCCTCCCCTTCTTAGTGCAAGATTAGCCGGGGCCGAGGTGGGTCGGGGAGTGGCAGTCAGGAGTGACCTATGCGGTGTGGAGGTCGGAGGTGTGGAGGCCGGAGGTGTGGAGTTCGGACGTATGGGAGTAAGGGTGGGAGTGGAGGGGGTTTCATTCAAGAAGGAACCGTCAAATTCTGGACCAAAGTGGGGCATGTAAACATCATCCGGTCCACCAAATATATTTAAAACACAAACCATCTGAATTTGGGTATGAGATGTGGACATTTTAGTTCAATGAATTCTTACCATAAGCTTGTTTCTATATTCAACTCTCAAACTACCCAAACTAGTTAACCAACTATTTGCATCAACACATAGCTTTGCTTCTTCTCTCCCATCTGTCACTAAAACAAATATGAACTGTGCAATAGTTGTCCCATTACAGTAATAACGCACGACTATTATTCAAAGATAACCAGTCTAGTATATATTAACATTCCTATCTTTACTTATGAAGCAAACAAATCTACCAAACAAGTGCTTGACTGATAGACATCTGGTTAAGTCCCCTTAGTAAAACGCTGTAAATTTATTGCCAACAGTTGGAGCAACAAGAGTGTCCAGGGTGATATGAAGCTGCTATTGGCAGGTCCGTATTTACGAATATAAGTATTCTCTCCTTTTAGGTAGATCCTATTTACTAAAGGGGATAAAAACCAGCAGCATCATCCATATACGAACTACCCGATTATAGTATTTCAGAATCTACAGACATGCTTGCACATGGAAAACAGACTCAAGAGTTACTAAAACATGAAAAGAAGAAAAAAACAATACAAAGCAAAGGAAAAAATGAAAAGGAATTGCAGAGCAAGATGAGTGAAAACATGTAGTTGATGCTCATTCTGCCTAATGCTCAACTTGTTTCATCAACTATGATCAACTGAAGGCACCAAAACCTCTACCTGTACAATGGAGCTTAAAATGGAACCAAAAAACAAACACATCTTGCCCGAACCAGGCAACCTAATCACAAAAGGACACTACTAACCATATCCAAAATTTTCTTTAATATGTTTTCCAATGCAGAATGTTACCATTAATAAATACTAACAATTTTTGTCAAAATGACAGGAAAACTACAATGGGAACCAAGTTATCAACGATATACATGCAATGCAATGGTGACAGTAAAACTAAGAAATAAGGAGTATCTGGCATAAGATTATTGAGATACAAATTTAATTACCAAATTTCAAGGAACACATTTCTTTCTCTCTTCTTCTTTTTTTTTTTTTGTAATGAGCACATCTGTTTCTGTTAGTATATACACAGAGTCAGACGTATCTATTGCAAAACCAGTTGATGCTCAATATCAGGAAACCCTAACCAAAAAATGGCATAATCTACTGTTTTCTGGTTTGCATGTTCTGTATTCAAGTAATAGTTGATTTTTTGGGGGGTTTACAGTTGTTCTCTGGGATTAACAGAAGAATACCAACAAATGAGGCTGAAATCAACAAAAACGAAACCATAATCAAGTCCATAGACAAGAAATCTAATGGAAATCGAAACCCTAACTACAAATCGAAGTCAAAATCAAAAATCCTAACCAGAAATCACAAATAACAACAGATCGTTCTTGCTAGTGTAAATCAAAATCAAGAGCAGGTGTATATCTTACCACAATCGTGCAACAAATCGCTCAAAATCACCACCAAAACCTCACACAGAATCGCACCACAGAAGACAGCTTTTTTGCGTTTTTGTACAGCGTGAAACGAGATAAAGCGATCGAGGATGAAGAGGGGGATTAGGGAGGGCAGAAAGGTCAGAAAATCACTTGTATACAGCCGGATTATCTATTGCTCGGTCCAGAGGTAGCCATAATTTAGTACCTCGTCCACCGTATTGGGGTGTATACGCGAAGAAGGGGGAGAAGCAAATACAGCTGCAAATAGCGATGCCAAAGCGACCTAAACCAGTCCCATCACCCCTTATCCGGGGGTATAAGCGGATACACCCAAGATATACTAGATCCAATCGGCCTCTAAAGTTGCATCCAATCGACCCCTAGAGCTGTAAATGAATCGAGCTTTGTCGAGCTTGAGAACGAGCCAATAATTTGAGTTCGAGCCCCTAATAAGCTGAGCTTAATCTTTTATTAAACGAGTCTCTTTAATTGAGGTGAACCACCCTTAAAGAGTCGAGTTTTTGTCGAACCAGCTGAGTTCTCGAACGAACCAAGTGGAACTTGGCTTGTTTAGTAAACGAGTCTTAATGAGGTGAGCAGAACTCGCGAGCTGCTCGGTTCGTTTATAGCCTTATTCCCATATTTCCATTTTTTTCCCCTCATCCCTAAAATGCCCCTGATGAATACCAAACCCATTTTGTCGGTTTATTCCATTAATTTCACCTCATACTTCTTTCAAGGTCTCAATTTTAGTGAATGGTTCTACTGAATTTGGTTACGGATAGCATTGAAAACATTTACAATTGAGATTCAATTGCCTAAACACAATAGTGAAAATCCAAAGAGTGTAGTTGAGCGGAAGTATGAAAGCAAGAAAGCAAGGAGTTTACTATCCAAACTTGTGGATTCGACTGTCGCTATAAGCTACAGGTCTAAATGAGCTGAGTTGAGCTTTATAGTGTTCAAGCTCGGTTCATTTACTGAACAAGCCTAAAACTCGAGCTCGAGTAAACGTGCCGAGCTCAATTCATTTATTAAACCAACCTCCATAACCAAGCTGAACATTTATGAATGAGAGTAGCTTTTTCGTGCCTAGCCGAACTTTAGAGTGTCAAGCTAGGCTCGTTTAATACAAGAGCCTAAAAACTCGAGCTCTGCTCGTTTATGAGTCGAGCTGCTCGCGAGCAGTTCGGTTCGTTTGCAACTCTACTGTCAGCAAAAATTCCTTGAGGCCTATGGAGGTTTGTTCGATCGTCTCAACTTCAGCGTCTACAAATTTCGATATGTGGTAAGCTAATCAATATTCAATTATTAAAAGAATTATATCAATAGAAAGAATCTTGATTTCTGTGTCTCACTTTGGGGTTACAGTTTTTCCTAATGTTACATGTTTATTTACAAGAATTTTCGAAAACAATCACTTTAGCCATAATCTAGATTTGTTCTTTCATTGAAAGCTAGCGAAAGTAATGCATTTTCTCGACTCCCCGAAAACAATTATGCAAGAATAAAACCAATTGTTGAAAAGCCTGCTGGAAAATGAAAATGCTCTCTCTCTCTCTCTCCAACAAAATTTGAGGGCCGGACTCTGGATTAGTGGGCTGGCCCTTTAGACATTGTTCACAGCCCGGCCAGATGCAGCATTTATGTTGCTGGAGATACAAATAAACAAAAGGAGAAGGTTGGTGGCCATGTTTGGGCTTGGATTTGACAGCCTGTGTATATCTTCTGGCTTTAATACGGTGGGCCTATTTGAACTGGTTTTACCATTCTCAAACAGACCCATGTTATTGAGGACAAGAAAATCCAAATCTGTAAACCATTTTCTGGCACTTATTAATGCATCAAAAATTTCTATAATTGATTGCTCTCGCTAGTTGTGGGTGTTTAGCTTACCTGTCGTCCTGTTATTGATTTGCCGGCAAATGGTGCATCATTACTGTGAGATTGGCTTATAAAAAACAGAATAAATTCTATCAACTGCCAGTATAAAATCCCACTTTTTTATCACCGCTTATTATGAGCCCTACCGAGTCTCTATTTTTGTGATATGAACTGTTCATATTTTAAGACCCGCAGTATAGTATTGCCATGCAAAAAAATCAGCTTGATCAGAAGTCGATAGATATATCAAAATTTGAATTTTGGTTTATAAAATGGACGAGCTGATTTCTGTCAATAATAATAAAGATAAACTGTTCATTTTACAAAACGAAATTTAATTTTTGATACTCCTATCGATATTTGATCAAATTTATTTTTTTGCATAGATACACTACTAAGTGGGGCCTATAAAATGAACGGTTCAGATCAACAATAAACGCACGGTAGGACCACGAAAAGTGGTGGTGAAACAGTGAGGTTTTCCACCGCCAATGGAAAGAATATATTATCTCTATAGAAAAACCAAAGCAACATGCAAAAGGGAATTATAAACCCTCTGCGTTGTATTGTTAGATAATGTTTTTTAACAACTCAGTTGTTTGGGCGCTGAAGTTATGTGTACTTTGACTATTTCTAAAAGATCAATCACACCATCCAATCCACTTGTTGGGTTCCAATTAAAGGCCGAACAAAGCTTCGTATAAATTAACGACAGAGAAGTGGATAGCACAGAGTAAAAAGCTCTGTATTTGATAATGTAGCAATGAACCAAGTCTGGTGGAACTTCAAAATTTCTCCACTACTTTAGTGTTGTTTACATCCAGATAAAGTTGATCCATTCCTTCAAGCTTTGTCCGTGCCAATGATATTGGACTAGAATGGCGTTTGGCCCCTTTTTTTTATTTATCATTTACCATGTTTACAAGTTGCAAAAATAGGGTATTTCATCAAAGTTTCATCCAATATGCGTTCGAGTGGATGTCCAAACCATCCTCTTTGGACATACTATCCGATGACATCATTTACTTCTAAATATAAAATAGCCCATAGGACATTATATCTTGTTCGTGCATGAACTCAATAATCTCCTGTGCATGACACCATTTACTTCTAAATATAAAATAATCCATGGGACATAATATCTTGTTCATGCATAAACTCAATAATCTCCTTTTACTGGACTCCTCGCTAGTGGACAGCAGAATATATTGGATCTTATGAATAGGTGCACTTAAACTGGTTTAGACATCTTAACTTATAAAAAAAACATACAAGAGAAGTAGTGGATAATTCACTAAAATCACAAATTTTTATGTAAGTGAATTGATTACTATTAGACAAACTATAAAAGTGGCAATGGTTTGTAACTCTTAACACATCTGAAAGGACACTGTATTTGTACAATGTTTATCAATTCATATTCAAAAGAAGTGTATTGATATTCGCAAAAGTATAGTGATATCTATGAAATGTGTATTGATTTCGAACTTATTTGGCCTTATATGCGTATTATCCACCACCTAATAGGCGGTGATTAGCATTACCCTCGCAGAAAAGGGGAAAAAAAAACAATAGTTTTCCCACGTATTGACTTGAAAAGGTTGAGACCGACAAGTGTGCGGTTCATTATAAAGAGCTTTTACTAAACCAAGAACTAAATAAATCCCAAAGCCCCTTAAACTCAGCTAAAGTCCACGAGCCACATGCTGCCAGGGTTCATGTATTTGCATTAAGATTACTAAACAATCAAAGCAATAAGTCTTAATAACTAAGTAGTACTAATAAACAAGTGAATGAAAAGGTTCAAAGTGTGATGGAGAAAAAGGAACCACAGGACAAATTGTTCCAGGGGTTACAAATTTTCTGAGTCAGCATGGTTTGTTCCAGCTCCATAGAATAATGTGGGGAAAAGGCAGAATCTTTTTATGTGGAACATGGGATACTTCAATGCAATTTAATTTTGCTTACATGGCCAGCTCTATGATATACATACCTTCTGATTTGTTGGGGTCCATGTTGAACTGTAAGGATGCATGAATGAGTGACCCTGCTGCATCAAAACATTATAGAGAAAGTTCCAAAGAAACATCCATTAAGAATAACTTGTCATTTTATGACAAAGTAAAGAAGAAAACTACTACTTTTCACTTCTCCTTGCTTGCAAATTTATTTCCATGACTTAATCCTCTCCAAACAAAGATTGACGAGTTCGGTTTTGTTCACGAATCCTAGTCAACTTTAATAATCGCAAGTCAGTTCTAAAAGCAATGCATTCATATGTGGCTTTTATAATGCATTTGTCAAAGGGAAAATCGCCAGAAATGCTTATTTCTAATATGGCAAAATAGTCTCTCTTTGAAAATGCCAAATTTGATATCTTCGAATTAATAAATTTTGAAGTTTTTTTAACATGGGAGGGGTTGGAATAATCAATATTGAAAGGGTGCCCCTTTGGCTCGTCGAGTGGGTAGAAAAATGTCAAAATTACTTTGGTTAAATTGACACACATACTTTCAGAAAGAGACATAGAAATGCCAAGATTTACAAGGACTTGATTGGCAGCATCTCCTTATTGAAAAGAGGGATGGGCTTCTTCATGCCTCCCCATGTCAAAGACTGGTGGTGTGGTTGAGCTTATTTCCCATTTTTCCTCCCTTTATTTGCTTCTCAATAATGAAATGGGTCAGTCCTCACCCGGTCTGGTCTTTGGTCCATTTTCCAGTGCAAAATAGTCACAAGCTGTGTCAGATGGAGTACACATACAGAGAGAACCCTGCTTTGATAACTTCAATATTAATGGAGTTTGTTTTATCTCTTAAGCCAAATTGAACTTAATAAGAGGGCCATTACCAATAAGGTCTGAGTCCATGGTTCCTCTCCCAATGCCCATTTGCTTTGAGTTTTTCATTTTTTCCTGACCCATCTTTGGCTTCTGTGAAGAAAGGAGAGAAAACCCATGTTAGATTAAACCTGATTTTAGACTTTGAAATTGTTAAAATTCAAACAACACATAAGACAAAAAGAAAGAGTCAAAGAAGCCCAAGACAAATGATTAAAGTAGCAAATATATATGGTAATAGTGTATAACCCCATTTACCCTTTGCAACACCTTTTCAAGCACTTAATTCAATATTCTATGTTCAAATCCCTGCAGATCCAACCTATACATTAGATTCCCACATCTTCCCAGCTTGTTCATCAGAGAGAGAGAGAGAGAGAGAGAGAGAGAAAGAGAGATGTCTGGGGATGCAAAAAGGAGGGTCTTCCTTGGCTTCTTTACTCCAATGAAATAAACCACCAGGTAAAGTGAATGAGCTAGAACTCTTGTGTTCTTTTACCTTTTGGAAGTTTCTTTTCTTATAATCCATGACACTCTTGCTTCTGTTCTAATAACGACAGATCAATAAAACCATAACCTCCTCCTTTTCCAATAGATTTGTGCCTTTGCTTTCGATTTTATGCTTTGCACCCTGGTTCTGATCCAATCCTGAGCAGAAATAAAGGGTGTCTGGTATCTTTCTGACTTAGGGGAGGCCCACAAATGGAAGAAGATGATATATTCAATCACATGTAAGACTTCCTCCCGTTCAGAAAGTCTCAATCAGTACTGTTACATTCATTCATCTCCTGAAAGTCTTTTCAGTCACACACAGCCACACACTCGATTTCCTTTTGTCATTTTCCCTTTCATCAGAGCAAAGGATCCCATGAGAAAGTTCAGTCTTTCTATCCCCATTAGAAATGGATGTTGTGAATTTTGACAGCTATTGATCTGAAAAAATGAGTTCTTTACATACGTTCTCGTAGCACCTAAATCTCTTCTTGATTTTCTTGAACAATACTCATCTTTGTGAAAATGGAAGAAGCAGCACCAATCCCTTTTGATACCAAGCCCCTCCTCACCATCAAGATAGCTAGTTCCTGCCAAAAACCCAGCAAGGAAAATCAAACAAACATGGTTTCTGCAAATTCAGGTTCACTATCCCCATATTTAACAACAAATTCGTCGCAATACAACTCTCCTTCTCTCATATCTCCTCCATCATCAGCATTTGTTTCAGCTCTACAATCACCTTACATATCTCCTAGAGCCACCAATATAGTCCCAAACCCATGTCAAGAAACCCCACAAGCCCCAACTCCTCCACTCACCCACCCTCCTTCACCTCCAGCATCCTACTGCGGCTCCCTATCCGACGACATCCCAAGCTCTTCCTACACTCCCCCACCCGAGCTATACGATTTTTCAGATGATCCAACCAGTCAGAAGCTCAAAATAGTAACCTGTGTCCCAATCCCAGGCCCTGATACCGCCCCTCGTATCTCCTTTTCGTTTCCCGTCCCTCGGATTTCCTATGCAAAAAGCACTGTTTCCCCTGCTTCCAATACCAAACTCAGGAGCTGTGATGTGTACATAGGGTTCCATGGCCAAAACCCCAATTTGGTCCGCTTCTGTAAGTGGCTCAAGTCAGAGCTAGAACTCCAAGGAATTGCTTGCTTTGTTGCGGATAGAGCGAAGTATTCAGAGACTCAAAGCCACGAAATCGCTGACCGTGTTATTTGCTCAGTGACATTTGGTGTTGTGGTTGTCACTAGTTACAGCCTTCTAAACCGTCTGAGTTTGGAGGAGATCAGATTCTTTGCCCAAAAGAAGAACTTAATCCCTCTGTTTTTCGACACAGACCTTAGTGAGATCACGGGTCTAAACAGGAATTCAGATGATAAAGAATGCAAGGAATCAGTTGATGGACTAATGAAGTGTCATGAATTTAAGCTTGAAGCAAATGAGGGTAACTGGAGAAGCTGTGTATCGAAAGCTGCCGGAATCTTAACATCAAAGCTTGGGAGGAGGAGTGTTGCTGACAAGGAGGTTGAAGGATTTGAGGAGTTACCATTTTCCAGAAACAGACATTTTGTGGGGAGGGAGAAAGAGATGATGGAGATAGAAACCGCATTCTTTGGGTGTGGGGACTATTTAGACCAAGAATGTTGTGTGCCAATCAATAAAGGAGGAACACCGGGGCAATCAGATGGGTTAGCAGATGAGGAAAGCGAAGTGGATGCAACTAGAGGGGGAAGATTTATAAATTTGGAGATGGGCAAGTGTAAAGAACCAAAGTTAGAGGCTTGGGTCGAACCAGTGATTGCAAGAAGTTCAACAAAGAGGACTAAGGTCAAGAAGTCGAAAAGTGGGAAATACAAGAGCTTTGGCAGCAGTGTTGTGTGCATAAGTGGAGGCGCGGGTGTTGGGAAGACAGAGCTTGCATTGGAGTTTGCTTCCAAGAATGCTCAGAGGTATAAGATGGTTTTGTGGGTGGGAGGCGAAGCTAGGTTCTTCAGGCAGAATATATTAAACCTTTCGATGAATTTAGGGTTGGATGTAAGTGCTGATGGGGAGAAGGAAAGAGGGAGGATCCGAAGCTTTGAAGAGCAGGAAGCAGAGGCATTCAAGAGAGTTAAAAGGGAGCTGTTTCGTGACATGCCTTATTTGCTGATAATCGATAATCTGGAGACTGAGAAGGAATGGTGGGAAGGGAAAGATCTGCATGATCTAATACCAAGAAACACCGGAGGGTCTCATGTGATTGTTACAACTAGGCTGCCAAGAGTGATGAACTTTGATCCGATTATGCTCCAGCCGTTGCCCTCATCAGATGCAATGGTTTTGATTAAAGGAAGAAGGAAGAGAGATTACCCAGCTGAGGAGGTAGAGTTTCTTGCAAAACTTGATAAGGAATTGGGAAGGTCAAGTTTTGGGCTGTGGGTGGTTGGTTCAATACTTTCTGAACTTGCGATTTCACCATCCGTTCTCTTCGAGGCTGTAAACCAACTGCCAATAGAGGAAAGTTCAACTAGCTCTAATTTGAGCAGTGCTGATGAACAATTCTGTCGATCCAATCGTTTTCTAATGAAACTCCTGGCTTTTTGCGACGCCATTTTGCAGCAAACCGATGGGAGAAGGAACAATATACAAGCCTCAAGAATGCTCCTTGTGGGGGCTTGGTTTGCACCAGCACCCATTTCAGCCGGTTTACTAGCAGCAGCAGCTAAGGGTATACCCGCAACAAGAAACCGATTCAGCAAGTGGACCAAATGCCTCAGTCTTGCATGTTTTTGCTGCTCCGGTTGTTCCTTGGCAAACCAAACACTGAAGAGTGAAGAAGAATCAGCCCTTCTCTTAGTTAAACTCGGTTTAGCGCGAAGAGCCAACAGGCAGCAGCAACCGGGGTGCTGGATCCACTTCCACCCCATAACTCAAATATTTGCTAGAAGAAAAGATGGTAGTTTACTTGCTACCAAGGCAACGGTTCAAGGCGTAAGGAAAACAGGAAACCCATGGGTGAATTCAGACCACCTTTGGGCTTCCGCATTTCTCGTCTTTGGATTCAAATCTGAGCCTCCACTGGTCCAACTCAAGGCCACTGACATGGTTCTCTTTATAAAGAAAACCGCTCTCCCTCTTGCAATCAGAGCCTTCACGACCTTTTCAAGGTGCAACTCCGCGTTGGAGCTACTAAAGGTATGCACGAATGTGCTGGAGGAAGTGGAGAAGTCGTTTGTTTCACAGATACAGGATTGGTGCCACGGGTCGCTTTGCTGGAAGAAGAGGCTACAATCGAACCAGAGGGTGGACGAGTACGTATGGCAAGATGTGACCTTGTTGAAAGCCACATTGCTGGAGACCAGAGCCAAGTTGTTGCTCCGAGGAGGGCATTTTGACAGCGGGGAAGAGCTGTGTAGGACTTGTGTTAGTATCAGGACAGTGATGCTGGGACATAACCATGCTCAAACTTTGGCTGCTCAAGAAACATTAGCAAAGTTAGTCAGGTTGAGAAGTAAGGTATGATGAACGATGATAATCTCTTTTGACAACAGCTAGTCCTGTATCTGAGTAGCTCAATTTTGTTCAGTCTGTAACCATTCTAGTGCTGTTCCTTCCACTAGTTCCAGTTAAATGAGAAAAAAAGTTCCGCTAGATACGAAAGCAGATACTGTATCTCCTTCCAAATGCTACTCAAATTTAGTCACACTAGTCTTGGTTGCAATCTCTCTTTCTTTGTTGATGGCATTATCTTGCCGTTTAATCAGTTGTTTCCAGTGGAGTAGACAGATTAGGCCAACATGCGCGGCTGCATTACTCGGTTTCTTTGCAACCTAACTAACATGGTCTGATGCATGGACAATTCAGAATTCCAACTTTGAGGGTTCCAAGTACACTGTAATTTGAGGGGTGAGAACTCATTTAGTTTCGCAAATATGTCTCCTTAGGTTAATGTAAAACAAGAATTTTCTTGTAATTTGGGAGAGCAAGTCGCCCTCCCAGCGCCCCTACGATCTGTTAATGCATCCAACTCAAACATAATTGGCAAATTTTGCAGTATTTTTTTTCTAAATGGACATCCAAATATACATCTCAGAATAGTTCCTATTACTGCTGCAATCCAAATCATCAGGTCACATCAACAAAACCTTAAAAACATGAACAGAAACAGCTCTTGATTCACAAACAACAAAAACAAACACTACACAGAAATTACAAAATCACACACCCCGAGAGGCTGAGACCAAACATCAGCTTTTCCAATCAAATTTTAATTTAGGAAATCACGATTCAAAAAAAAATAGCCCTAAAACAAGAACAAATCGGATACTATTTGGCGAAATCCTTCATGCGAGAGCTCGAAGCCGGCGGTGGCGGGGGCGGCATAATCAGCCCGCTCGAAACGGCGTCGTCCTCGTCGAGGAAAAGCCCCTGCGGATTCCTCACCACGGCGTGTACGGCGCAGATTAAAACCCCGACCGCCACACCAATCAACAAAACATTGACCTTTCCGATGATCCACAATACAGCGAACGAAACCAAAACCAGGCCCAAGATCACGACCCGATCGTCCACGTGGCGGCCCCAGGCGGCCATCGGATCCTCGCGGTAGAAGTAGAGGACCAGCCAGAGGCCAAAGACCGCGGCGTAAAGGATCAGAGCCACGGGTGAGCCGATTAGGGAGGCGGCGGCGCAGATGGAGACTAGGATGGCGTAGTTGGTGGTGAAGTACTTGGCGTTTCGACGGAGGCGGGTGAGGGCAGCGGAGAGGGAGGCGGGGGCGTCGAGTGCGGCGGCGGAGAGGAATTCAGGCCATGGGCGGTGGCGGGAGAGGGAGGTGGACAGGTTTTGGATGGATCGAGAGATGACGTCACTGCCGGAGATGGGGATGGTGGTGTAGGTGGCGGCGGCGGCGGTGGACGGTGATTGCATTTTTTTATTGTTATTTTTGTTTTCTTCCTGTTTTTGGATTTTTGACAGGTTTGACCGGGAACAATCGTTCAAAGTCGAATGTGTCCCGTGACTAGTTGGTTGATTTGGTTAACAGGATGTTTCGGGCGGAAGTTTAGATTGTATGTTGTATTAACCAGTTTGTTTGCAGCTCGATTAATTTCGGAACTTTAATGTTAACAATTGCGTAAAATCATCCGTGAACTTAAGATTTAAAATGTTTGACCTTCGTGAGATTTGAACATTCGATCAGAGGCCTTGTTTTGCTAAGAGCTTCAAGGGCTCTATGGCCTCCTGTCGAGATCAATGATTATTCTAAAAATATTTATCGTGAACCCAACAAAAAAAAAAGATTTTAAAAATTACGAAAACAACGTGAAAGACAAAAATTTTGGGAGAATGGTCTTAAGTTTGCTGGCTTTGGTCTTTAGCCCATTGAGTAGCTTGGGCTGAGGGTCAGGTTGATTTTAATCTGGGTGATTATAAGTTTTGTAATGGGTTTGGCCCAAACTGTGGAACTAAGCCGAGTCTAAAATGGATCTGGCAAAGCAACCAGACTTTTTGTCTGGTTAAATACTTCAATTTAATGCACATTATTTGATGTGGTGTTATTAGACTGAGCTAAGCACAATCCATGCACTGAACCAAGATTAGTTAAAGCTAAAATTTGAAATGAAATGAGAGTGGCGCTATTATTCATTGTCAAATGTCACAACACGATATATTAATTTGCCCAAGAAACAAAGATATGAGACAAGACGTTTTTTTTTTTTTGAAAACTATTCGACAAGTAATAGTTAAAAGCCAAAATTTGAAATGAAAGGGCACACTATTATTCATTGTCAAATGTCACAACACGATATATGAATTTGCGCAAGAAACAAAGATATGAGACAAGACGTTTTTATTTTTAGAAAACTATTCAACAAGTAATAAGGGGGTTTTGCATGATTTACCCAAAAAAGAGAGAGGGGGGGTTTTCCATGCTGAGTTCTCAAGTTCACTCTTATTCTCGTGACCAACAAGAAAATGATCAGGGCTACAAAAGGTCGTTAATTTCAGAACCCAAACACTCGATTTATAAAAACACACTTGCTACATAAAAAAATAAAGGAGGTCTATTACCCTAGAGGAACACGTTAAAAGTTTTACCACCAATGCAAAAGAAATTCAGAGCATTATTAGCACGCATGTTAACAGGACTTTGCACCTTGTTACTATTTCTTAACTTAGAAGAGAAGTTAAAATACCATCACACTAAGAGACCAGTGGATTAAGAATTTATTAAAAGATTTAAGCACAACATAATAGTTTGGTTGACTAAAGGTAACCCTAAAATACACATTACTGAACAGCATAACGGAGTAGCATTTTTGCTTTAGGAAGATGTTTTAAGGAGGCAGAGGTACAATCTTAAAGATTTTTGTGGGCATCTTCTGATATTGCAAAGGAATCCAAGAGGCTTCTAAAGGGCTTTTCTAATGGTTAGTACCAACTGGTTAGGTTAGTCGAATAGCAGTAGTATGACTTTTTACGACATAAGGATTTTTTCATCGAGATCTTAAGTTTGACAATTACAATAAAGCGGAAAAAGCCTTTGGGAGGTTCATGGGTCTTTAACTTCAATATTCTGAAACGAATCAAGTCGCTCGTAAATTATTGTTCGATTAGATAATCGCACGTAAATTGATCCGAATACGTAAATTATAAAAACAAAAAGGGTAAATCTCACTTACCTCCTCTGAGGTTTCTACGGACACCTCCCCTCAGGTTTTAGAAATTGCACTTACCTCCCCTCTGGTTTAGTTGTCGGCTGCACATACCCCCAATCGTTAGTCAGCTGTCACTAAAGATGACGGAAATTGGTGAGGTCAGCCAAAAGGGGAGAGTTATTTCCCATTTTGCCCTCATCTCTTGTCTTTAGCTTTTTATACTCTCTTTTACATTTCGAAAAGTGCAATAAACATATAACGAAACACCACATGTTGATGATATATGTACATACCAACAATAGAGATTATATGTTCAACATTTTGGGCTAGCCAAAAGTGTCGTCTTTTTTGTTGTCTTTTTTAAGTTTTGGGAGAGAAAAAAAATTATACATTTTTTCGTTTCTCTACATAAAAGGAATCTAAGAAGTAGAAAAATATATGGACCAATTTGAAAATTATTTTAATCTAAAACGAATTAAATGAAATAAACAAGATAAACCAATTTATTTTGATTATTTTGGGTTTTTTTAAAGTTTGAAAAATATGGTCCATGGTATTTTAATTTTTTTATTCTACTCATTGAGACGAACTAAAAAATTAAAAATAATTGACTTAAAGTTTAAAAAGGTTCGCTAACTACAAGAAAAAAGCCAAAAAAAGAAGTAATTTTTTTAAAATTATAAGGTCCATAGATTTGTAATAATTGAATGGTTGGTTCTAAGATACGGTGGTGGTTCTGGAATATTAATCAACTACTTATTTATTTTTTTGGTTTCAGGCTACACATGTGTAAACTCTTGTATAAATTTTTGGCATTTATGTGAAATTAAGCTTACTTTGGCATGATTGAAAATTTGTTTCTTTGCGTTTTCAGGGAAAAAAAAAAACTTGCTTGTATCCTCAACTTGTATAATTATAAATGAGTCTCTGAAAATAACCAAACATAACTCTTTTAAAATCCACCTGAAACGCTAATATGTTACCTTTTGGAGTCAACGAAAAAATGAAAAGAATATTTGACATCTCAATTTAATTTTTGCTACAAAGACAAAAGAAACTACTAAAAAGTTTTTTTTTAACTATGTTTACATTTTTTTGGATTTGTTTAGTTGTTACGGTACTTGTTAGGGAACTTTTATTACCTTTGATTCAATTTCATACTTTTCCATATGTAGAATGATTAAGGAATTTGGTAAAGAACTAAATAAGAATAAATGAAAATAAAAAGTTTCAAAATTTTATTTTTTGAAACTCCATATATAGAAGAGGTGACTAGTCAAATGTTAAGGTGGTTAGTTTTGTATTTTTTGAGTTATTTATTTATTCAAATAGATAACATTGTAGTAAGAAAATTTGTGAAAGGGTAAAAAAGTAAAAGTGCAACTTCTGTTAGCAAAAGTTACCCGACAACTCTGACAGGGGAGGTAAGTGCAATTTTAAAAACATGAAGGGAGGTATTTGTAATTGTCAGAAACCTCAGGGGAGGTAAGTGAAATTTACCCAAACAAAAATGGTCGTAGTCACAGAGGCAACAACTTTTCACTAATTTAATGTTTTGGCACAAGTTGGGGGCAATGGAGGATGACGTAAAGGACAAAGACTGGCCCCACTTTGGAAGGGGAGCAGCATTTCAAAGTCTCTCTCTCTGTATAATTAAGATTAAAATTTTGAGCTGTCGAGCTTTCACCATGCAAACTCCACCATACACGTTCCATCACCCATTGCCCCCTTCTCCCCAAAATATCAGCCTAATAAAAATCCCCAAAACAGTACTACAGTAGTAATAATTAATATTCTGCCCTCAAGAAGCTTTTTTTTTTTTTTTTTGAAGAGCTCCAAGAAGCTTTCAGTGTTCAGCAAAGAAGAATTTTCCCACGAAGTTGAGTTTGATAATTTCAAAATATAAAAAAGGAGTATTAAAGTGGCCAAACTATGGGATCATATTCATATGGATGTTTGATCCCTTCCCCTGTGGCCCTGTTCCATTTATTGTACGAAAAGATTTTGGCAATCCAACGGCCTTTGTTTGTACCCCATCTCTGTCTCTTTGACCACTCTCTCTCCTCTCTCACTCTCACACACACACACACACACGCAGAGGCACTCAGTAAACACATGCAAATCCATTTGTACTCAAAACTTTGTCTAGTAACGGTTATATTTCATGTAGTGGTTATGATTGTTTCATGCAAGATGGGGTTATTGAGCATTCTTTGGAAGAAACCTAAAGAAGGGGGAAATGAAATAGTAGTAAAGGGAAGAAAAAACTTCGGAGAAATTTAATACTAGTAAAAATAAAACTATTCATGGGTTTTCTTGAGGCTCCTAATTTAAGAGAAATTACTCGTGGGAAACCATTATTTTTGCTCTTTAGCCGCACATCTATGAAAATCTGATGTCGTCATTGATTACATTGCCATATAGAGTACTAAATTGAGAAAATCCCGCGTATCACACGGGATTGACTGCCAGTTTGTGTATTATAAACGTTTCAAGCATTGATCCCGAACCACTAGATCATCATCATTTTTTGCGTTCATACAATTCGCAAATAGATCAGGTCAGGGGATGGTTGGGTCTGAACTTGTCACCTTTCACACTACATGCAATAATATGCAACCTTCAGCTAAGCAGGAGGGAGAAGAAGAATGTGACCGTATACCTACATAACCAGTACTTATTTCTTTCGAAAAATACACCAGAGAATCACCCATTTAAACCGATCTAGAATGTTACTAAACCTCAACATCAGAATGGTTTATCAAAATCAACTGCTATAATTTAAAAATGCTTGAAAATGAGAGAACCAACCATTGTGTGGAAAGATATAACATTCTTCATTTATCAGAGAAAAAGTTTCTCAGAGTAACTTATTAGAACTTTGCTTATACATTAGTCTGCAGAAAGCTTTTATCACTGCCCGATCAGAAACCTCAAAAACTGCTTAAAACTACCATAAGTTTTGAGTACATATAACTTAGCAGCCTCTTATAAAAGACAACCCAAATTTGAGAAACTCATCTGCTGAACTTTCGAAGGCTTTCATGATGAAACCACAGCACTTTTTGCCATGAGTTATTGATTCCAAACATCAGATTTCCCGTTAGTCAGACTCCAACATTACTCAATGTTCAGCTCAGCGTCACCGTTGTGAAGTTCAGTCCGGTAGCAAAGTTGGTGGTTATGAAAAGCTTGGAGAATAGTACGATGAAGACCTCAGATGACTAGAACTTGTGCTGGCTCTACTGTGCGGGGGAATTTGGAAGCTAGTACTTTGTGTCACGTGAGATTTGGATTCACTGTTGGGAGTATAATCCGGTCGCTGATAACTATAAAAAGGATTCATGTACCTTGAGTTGTAATTAGCAGCCATTAGAATAGGAATCCCAGCTGAACTTGCCCGATTTTCCATCATGTTTTCAGGAAATGGTGCAATATCAGTGGCTGAATCAGCTTTCCTGGCGGGAAGAGTGTCATCAACTATGATGATCTCCTTCATGGATTTGGCGGTAGAATCTGCATTTCTCTTCCAGGATCTGTACGGATCATTAGGAAAATGGTATCCACCCACATTTTTGCTGAAAAGGATGCCCGAAGAAGCAAGAGGGGATGATGATGCTTGTGGGAAACCCATGTTAGGGTGTTGATGCACCATGCGATAAAGCGAAGGAGAGTCCTCACTTTGAGTATTCCCAGAGGAAAAACCAGAAAGCTTTTCAAAATGCTGATTTGGATGGTGATGGGGAGAAACTGACTGGGGTACTACTGGCTTAAATTGCTGAGAGACATTTTCATCTTTGTTTACCACCATTAAGTTTCTCCCCATGAGCCTGATCATAGAATTGGAAGCAGATGGAGATGGACTAGCAGAATCGCAATCGCCAAAAGCTGGGGAATTTAGAGCAGAATCAGTGGAAACTTTTACGGAAACAGGACCCACAGCCGACTTCATGCCAGGGAAATTGTCCATAGGAATCATTTCGGGCATTGAGGTCAAACTGTTGGGTGATCTCCTGTTTGAATCACAACTTGGTTGTTTCCCCGTGGGCACTGACGCCATGGTCCTCCTCCTCAGAAGCTGCGACTCCTGATAATTTAAAGAAACACCCAGAGATATCCCCTCCTTCCGTGAGCAACAACACGGCTGGTCATTTCTGAAACCGGTGAATCCCTTATCATTTAGATTGGCTCTTTCTGATAGCATGGTTGCTGCCTGTGAAACTGGGGCAGTATTCTTCTGTGCAACAGCATCATAGCTACTGGCAACAGATATGCCCAAATGAATCTCATCTTTAGTAAACATACTCTCAGAAGATTTTGAATCAGATCTTGCCATCATAGAGTTGGATACGGTTGATGTTGCAGAAATAGGAGAATCTGATGAATCTCTATCAACTAGATCATGGTGATCGTCAGAGGAGTGAACCCGGCTCGTGGTTATGGACGAATTTCCTTGGAGATCTTCTGAACCCATGTCCCTAGGACTCGGCAAGAACGATCCAGGTGGTCCGGGAATAGGTATAGGATCAACCTCAGCGAAGTAATTTCCTTGCCCGTCTTTAGAGTCCATTCCTCCTTCCCCCATATCGGTGTTTTCAGCTATCAAATTGTTGACAGCTTTATCTACACAAAACATCTCCTGTTCATCACCCAAACTTGGACTCCCCAGTTTGTGGAACTCTGGAGATAATGATCTGCTCAAACTCATAGCATTGTCCCCAAGATCCACTCCCAAGGAAGGTGAAATCACTCTATCACCAAATGTATCCGTGATATCGCCACAAACTCTAGCAGAAGAATCTATATTTTTGTGTACTTCATGGCTGTGACACTCGGCTGTGGAATTCAAGGGCCTAGAGTCCTCATTGTGGGAGATACCAAATGCTCCCCTCTTTTTTCTGAGTTTCAGAACACCACTTCTGCCAAAAGAAGCATTGCCAGGGATGTGAGTTGGATTTTCAGAATGCTTCTTCTTAGAGTCATGTTTTTCAACAACCATTGAGGGCAATGGCATAATCTCCTCTGTGGATTCTGCCACACAACGCATTCCAGACTTCTTATTGGATGTAAACTTCATCTTCACCTTACACTTGGATTTAGTCACAACAGACTGACCGGCTGACAACACGTGCTTCTTTAAAGAAGAAAACTTTGGTGCTTTTGATGAGAGTACATGATGATTACGTGAGGGATTTGAGCGAAGATTGGCATTTATCTCCACTGGTTGCTTGCCAAGATAAGGAACATACTGTTCTCCGTTATTTGCAAAACCCTTGGGACTTGCATTTGCAGATGCGCTGTCTATTCTGAACTGCTTCACACTGCGCTGTGGTGATTCTAGAAACCTTTCCGTTTGTGACCCAAATGAGGTAAACCCAACTTTCTTGGCCATACAAGGTTCGTCATTGCATTCACTAAAGGGCATTTTGAGCGATGCGTTCCTCAATCTCTTTCTGTTTTCAGGAGAAGAGAGTGGGCTCTCATACATGTTTGGGGGTTTTTTAACACAACTTCTTCCCACGTAAGAATCACCTAAAGAAGGTTGATCACTTTCAGCTGGATGTTCCTGCCTAAAGTTACGCGCCACGTCATGAAGGCCTTCCTTAAGGTTGCGCTTCTTGAATAGAACGGTTCGTTTAGAGCATGCCCATTTCATCATGGTTCCTGAACCATTGGGTTTGATCTGTTCTTGAGCTTTCAAGGGCTGTGGCAGGCTTCCCACTTTCCCGCAATTTTCAACCAGCGAAAAATTTCTTACTCCATCTCCATGTACCTGTTTAACAACAGTTTAGTAACCACCTAACCATATGATTGTAAGTTTGTAACCTCATCACACAACTGAAATTGCAAGATCAGCATATAATATTCAACTTCTGAGTGCTGAAAAGAATCAACACGCAACAAAATTTTAAGCTCCAAAACTCTCCAAGTGTATGGGATTCCAGCATCATTGTAACTTCAACTTGATAAGACTCGCAAAACAATTAACAACTAAAAGAAAGAAAGATACAACTCAAAGAAAAAAGCATATGTGCCGGGGCCTACCAAAGACTAATGGGAGCATGCAAAACAGAAATGCTTTCAAAGATTCAGATTGTATGAAAATATTTCTTTGTGATTCCCACAAGGCAGCTGGAGTAAATCCTTTAGTTACGGTTTGAAGGAAAGCTAAACAACTACAATCAATACAACTGAGAAAGTGGTATACCTCAGTAGTACGTCGAGGTTTGGAAGAGCAAAATTGCTTGCTTTGCAGAGCAAGTTCCAGGTACTTCTGATGTTTCTGGGCATGATGCCTTTTCTTGGAGCTTGAGTCCAATTTGCTTCCTTTACCTCCTTTCAAAATCTTCCGGTTTCCGATATCTGCTTCTCTTTTCGGTACTGATGATGATGCATCATTAAACTTTGACAAAATACGAACTTTCGTGCCATTAGCATCAATATATACCGCTCCTTCATCACCCTTCTCCTTCAAATCCACTGACGCCACTCTTTCCTCTTCCTCTTCAACACAATCCTCCACATTTTCTTGAGCAGGGAAGCTAGTGTTCAATGCCCAATTCGTCCCATTTCTTCTGTCAAGCTCTTCAAGCGTGCAGTGTCGAGCTGTTACATAGATATCCGTCATCAGTCTCATCTTTCTGGGCTTTATCCTATGCTTAACAACACGAGAATTGGGCGTCCACGTCATATTCGACTCAGGAGAAAGGCACTGATCTATGTGAGCGTTCAACGTCGTGTTGGAAGAGGAGGAAAAGATCTTGCAAACCGGGCAAACATTCGAAGCCATTGTTTCCGAAACCGCCACACTTTTTGACATATGATCTTCGTTCGAGCTGGGATCAGCAGCACCACTCCCCACTTTCACTATTAGTCTACACTTCTTAACCGGAGATTGGTTTTTGCTCTTGGACTTGTCAGCTGGATCTATCTCACAAAGAGATTGACTAGTTGTAGTCACTTGAACTTCACTATCCCTCTCCTTCTCGCCTTTGGATTCCTCCAAATCAATATCTACACAATCAAACGCTAGATTCTGTGTACATGAGCCAGGATTATCAGAAGCTGTGGACACAAAGTGATGATCACTCGCCATACTAGGACTGATAGATGGCTTCCCATCCAAATCAGTTAAGTTTTGATTGTTAATGAGACTAGTTTCAACCGTGCATCTCTCTATAGACCGGTTTCTTAGGGATTCAAGAGGCTGGAATGGAGGCAGCAAATCCTTCACGCCATGTTTCAAACAAAGTTGCAGATTTTTCTGAGAAAATGGCCAGTTGGTGTTGATATCCTTGCTCCGGGTGCTAAACACATAATCTCTGCAGCACAAAATGCAACTTCTTTTCAGACGATTAAGACCACAGTTCAAACAATACTCAAACCCCACAAATATAAACTAGACAAAAAGTCCTTAACCCAGTAGTACACTAGTACTCTGGAAAAAGCAACTAGAATGTAAAGAGATGTGAAATCATGAAGGCATGAAATCACATAAACGGATGATCAAAGAAGAGAGGAGAAAATAACTTTATTGACTAAATCAAGGTTGGTAACAAAATACAAACAAATTAAGAGCTTCAATTAGGCCCTGAAATTTCAAATCCAACCCGAAGCCACAAGGCCCACAAGTCCACAACTCAAAACCTGTTGACGGTACCCCCGATGAGCTAAATTCAGGTAAAAATTGCATAAAACCAGTAACATAAAACAGTGGATCTGACCCAACCCAAGAGAGGAACAGGAAAGACCAGTGACTAGTGAGATGGGTTTTTTCACAAAACAATCAAAAAGTAAAAGCAGACAGAAGAGAGATGAGAAAGACGTGGGTATTTAAAATCTTTTATTACCTTATGGAGAATTTGGGAAGTGGGTTGTTGTCATAATCAAGGCCAGATTTGAACAGATCCACCTCTTCTTGCAAGGGAACCTTATCATCAGAAGAAGCCCTCTCATCTCCACCACTTTTGATCAGCTGTGAGATTTCTTCACAAGGAAGAGGAGTACTACATGTGGGGGGATCTGAATCATCTGTTGATGGTGGAGGGTTTTCAGTGGATAACATCTGATGATAAACTTCCCCCTTCTTGTGCTGCTGCCTTCCCAACAGCCACAAGAACTACTACTACTTGTCTCTCCTCCACAACTAGCTTTCCTCAGCATAACAGATTGTGAAATAGCCAAAGGCCCACCCACCACAACTGACTGAAAATAGCTGCTAAAGATTAATCAAACTTTTCACCCATCAGCCTGCAAAAAAAGAAGAGCAAGAACATCAGATCAAGTGTTTGAAACTTTGTACACAGATCCAGATAAACAGAAATAATAGAAGACAAACAAAGAGAGAGAAAGAGAGGAGGAGGTTCTAGACCCCTCTAGAGAACGTTATTTTATGTGCTTGGGGAGAGTATGTTTGAAGCATCTGATCGAACAAGGAAAGAACAAAAATAGGCCAAAGAATTAAAGCCACAAGGAAATAAGGGATTAAAGATCACAGCCCAGGAACCGTTATTTTATGTGACCAAACAAAACTAAGGAAAAAAAGCTACATGATTTAATTGCCGAGCAGATCGAAATTAAACTCAGTATTTGCTTGCTCTCATACTTGTTTGTAGTAATCAAACGGAATCAAAATCCATAAAAAGTGAAAAATGATGGTACTAAATCAAGACAAGTATAATCAATAGATTTCAAGAAGTTTGAACACATACATGGGTAGAAGAAAAGCTCAAAGGTGAGAGATTTAGAGAGAGGGAGGGGATTGAGAGAGAAGAGGAGGCGATAACGCCTAAAAATCAAAGCTTTGGTCGTCTGAGTGAACAGTGGAAATGACCCTAGATAACAAAGACCAGATTTCTTTGTTTATTCACTTAATGGAAAGTAAATAGGGGAAAAAAAAGACTCCCAAAAGCAAAGTCCGTCAAAAGAATTGAAGAGCCAAACACAAGAAACACGGTGAGAGAATAGATCATGAAATCACGCGAAAACTTCACCATTCAAACTTCCTCAGTGCCCATTCCCACTCCAAAACGTACACATACGTACAAGAAACATGTATGTATATATCTAGTTATGAGATTTTCGAGAAGAACACCAAAGATAGGCGAATCAAACTGGGTCTAGAAAAACCAACAGAAAAGAGAGAAAATCTGAAGAAACCCCCAAGAAAGAAAAAAGAAAAAAATCAGAAAAGGGGAGAGAAAGAGAGCAGCTTTGGTCCTTGGGAGCAATAAAAAAAGAAGACCCACAATACAAAACCGAATAAATTATCACAAGTAGGAAATTTTCACGAAGAACACCAAAATAGAAGTAGGAAACAGAAGTAGCAAATTTTCAAGAAGAATACCAAAGATAGGTGAATCAAACTGGTTCTAGAGGGAAAAAAAAAACCCACAAAAGATGGAGAAAATCTGGAGGAAACCCAAGAAAGAAGGAAAAATCTCTGAAAAGGAGAGAGAAAGAGAGCAGCTTTGGAGCAATAAGAAGAGACCCACAAATCCAAAAAAATTACTAACGCGCAGTACAGACCTTCATCTTGCGAGCTTGATTGGTTGGGGAAGGAAATGGAAGAGAAAATTAGCAGAGAGAGAGGAAATACTGTGAGGATCAGATATAGGGAGACTAGAAAACAAAGAGAGAGAGAGAGAGAGAGAGAGAGAGAAGAGGAAAGAGCACCACCCACTGATACATCAAAAGGGGGGCATGGCATCAGGTTCTTCTCTCCACTAAAAAGCAGTTTTGTACAAGTAATTGTACCATTAACAGCAGCACGATTCACCTCCCATATGTGAATATGCGTGAGAGAAAGAAAAGAAAAGAAGAGAAAGAAAGAGATAAGAGAGAGAAACAAACAGAGAGAGAGAGAGAGAGAAACGGAGGGGTGTGTTACCCTACGAAGCTGTCCTATCAGACACCTACCCTACAGCCCCCTTTTTTCTTCCATTATTTATTGTTGATTTTTATCGTGACCTGTGGAAATACCACTTTTATCCTCTTTCCTTTTGGCAAATTACGCGATAGGGACGTCGGACTCTTGCGGAAGGCGACAAAATTGGGATGCTGACAATTTTGAAAATTATGGGATTTTACCAGTACCTGATAAAAGTATACCGTCAAGTTTTAATTTACTGCTTTTTATCTACTGTACAAACGTGTCATTAGCGTTAATGCTGTTTGGCACAGCTATTTAATTTGGGTGGGTTTATTTTTGCAACAACAAAAGGCCCCCTCCCCGGTTTTTACCAACAAAAATCGCTAAAAATTTACCATATTGTTCAAGCTAATAATAAAAAATTTATTTTATTTTAACACTTTGCTTGCAGTAGTTGCAATTTTCAATAACTTTTTCACTCATATATTCATTAACAATTTATTCATTAGTGAAAATAACTTGATATTTCTCAATTTATTCACTGCCGAAAGCACATAACAATTTTTTTAACAACAAAAAATTTCCTACAAGTTTTTTTATTTGTGAAATCCCCCCCTAACGCAAAACCCTTTCCTGTTTGTCATAGTTATTTTAGCTACATTTTAAGTTTTTATTTCTCCATCCCCACTATGCCCAAAAACTTGATTAAAATTTACCCCCATTTTCACCCACAAAAGATTGGTTTTCTCTACATCTCAAACACAATCTATATTCTTTCAGTTGCTTTGACAAATCTTAGTTCAACAAATGACACCCCAAAATTTGTAACGAAAGTTTGAGATGCTCTTAATGTGTAAAAAAAAAAAAACAAAGTGTGTTAAAAGAAATTCTTGATGCCAATACAGGGAATTATAGAAAGTACACTTTTACTTCTTATGCATCGCTACCATTTTTCGATGGTTATTGATTTTTGCACTCCTATGTTTATTTACCATTCACACGCCTCATTTTGTTTTATTCGTGTGAATTTAAAACATTATCCATTCATATGTGAAAAAATGTAGTCATGAAAGATTAAAATGGCATTTGTGAACCAAGCTGTATTTGTTTTATAAATGCAAATCTATAATATTGATGGTTTATCGGATGAAACTTTTTCAACAAATCTCCAAGGAAACAAAGGTTTTGGATGAACCCCATCTCATCCTCAAAATTGCCCAGTTTAGAGAAAGGGGAAACAGTCATGTGAGTGAGGGTGTTCCGTTTTGTCCACGTAAGCATAGCTCTTGGGGGCTGTTTGCCCAAATAAGCCACTTTGGCTTATTTTTTGTCCTTATTCAATTTTTTTTTGCATTTTGTGATTTATTGTCAATTTTTTGGGAATTATTGCTTCGTTATGACTAGAGGAATCTAAAAAGTAAAAAATTTTGGTCGAAATTCAAAATTTTTTGAATAAAGACGAAAACGTGGCTTTCCCGCCAAATTTCGTCGAAATTCCAAAAAAATTAGATTCCGATCAAAATTTTTTAGTTTTTAGATTCCTCTCGTCATAACGAAGCAATAATCCCCAAAAAATTGATAATAAGCCACAAAATGCGAAAAAAAATTGAATAAGGACAAAAAATAAGCCACAATGGCTTATTTGTCCAAACAGCTTTGGTGGTTGCGTCCCTGTGTCGACATAAACGTTATAGGGTATATTCCGTCAGTCACGTCTGCAGATTTCGTTATGTGGTTGAAGGGAAGGACCAAAATGGTTCGCGTTCTAAAGTATTTGACATAATCGACTCCTAGGGACGAAATTTTTTTAGGGACCAAAAAGATAGATAAGGCAAAATTTTAAGTACCTGACCCGAACTATTTAGAACCTACGGGGACGGGATAGTATTTATCTCAAAATTAGAGAAACAAGTACTCTAATAAGGATTCCCCAAGTTCTTTTCCCCTTTGTGGCAGATTTTGGGTTCGACCCCCACAGGGGACAGGCTCTTTAGGGGGCCAGGGCTATAGATAGCTTATGGTCTTTCCGTGCTAACTCTAACATCCCCACTAACCCCATTAATATATATCACTGTGACAAAAAAAAAAAAAGTTCTTTTCCCCTTTTAATTCTTAAACAGATTCAACTGCTTGTATCTTGGTAAAAAATATTACTCCACCATAGAATAACCCAATAATTTATGGAAAAATCAGCTCGTTGGCCTAATGACTGAATTCAATTTTCAAAACAAGACATAAAAATAAATTAAAATGACACTGTATAACTAATTTATTAAAGTTATTTTTAAACATCCCAAACACATAACAGCATTGGGAGAAATTATTCAGTGCCGAGCGGATACTACGTAGTGTCCGTTCGGTGCATGGAAAACATAAGGAAGAAAATTAATGTGATATATAAGTACGTCAAAAGAACAACGGTGCAAAATACTGTAAAATTTACTCCAGTGAAGCACAGAACATGGAGTGTAAACAAAATCGGGCCCACATCTAATGAATTGGTTTTTGAATCGCTCCCCTGATTTGACTTTTTATAACCAGTTAAATTACTGAAGTAGTACTTATGAATCACAGAACCAATTTGGTTTCTTCCTTCCGAGAAATTATTCGGTGCCCTTGGGGCAACATGTGGCGCTGCCCCAGCACATCCGAGCCGTTCATTCGGCTCTTGGACGGCTCGGATTTAGTGAGAGAAGCAGAGAGAAAAAGGGGAGAGAGAAAGGAGGAGAGAGGGTGTTTTAATCTCGTCCGTTCGGTACCCGAACGGACGGCTCGGATCGTGCCGAGGGGCACCACGTGTCCCTGCCCTTGGGGCAAGGAATAATTTCTCCTTTCTTCCACACTGGCCCTCCCTTGCTTCTTCGTACATTGCAAATCGAATATCATGTGGTATCTGTGCATCACGTCTGAGCCATCTAAAAACGGAAAAAAGTTCTTATTTTTTAAGAAAATAATTTTAAATTCAAAAATTATGAATTTATTGAAATAAAAAAATATACAATATGGATGTTATTTGAAAAATTTCGATGAGATTTTTTATACGATGCAAAAAACATGGAAAATTTATTTTTCATTTATATTATTTTTTAGTTTAAAAATACGAAATAAACTGCTCATTTTTTGAGAAGGTTTCTGGAACGGGACCTAAATAATTTTGGAATGTCAGCAAAACCCTGGGCCTGGTGATGAGTCGCGCCATGAAAGGAGAGTTTTATTTACGGCATTTAGCTCATGTAAAATTTAAGGTACGACGAATATGTTCCAGTAAAGATCATAACCAATTTTGTTGTCATAACAAACTGAAAGAAATATAACCTGTTTGTGTTTTTGTAAACTTAGGCCCCGTTTCAGAACGGATTTTAAGTACTTATTTTTTAAGAAAAACAATTTCAAGCTCAAAAATAATGGGCTTAATGAAATTTAAAAATATGCAATATGGATTTTGTTTGAAAGATTTTGATAAGATCTTTTATACGGTGCAAAAAAAAAATTCATGTATATTATTTTTGAGTTTAAAAATATAAATACTTATTTTTTAAGAAGGTGTTCTGGAACGGGGCCTTATACTAATCTGAAACTTATTTCGGTATTTTTTTTACTTTGCAAAATTTTTTGTTTAGCTTTTCGTCGTAATTTTTGAGATTAACCGTTCGTCTTGACGAGAGGAGTCTAAAAAGTACAAAATTATGAATAAGAAAAAAAAAATCATTAAAAACAAAAAAAAGTAGTACTATCAAACAACTATTTTTATTTGTCTAAAATGTCGTTTTATTTGAATTTTTTAACATCGGTCCATATTTTTATACTTTTTCAATATGTCTAATTGAGAGGAACGATTAATCCCAAAAATTACGACGAAAAGCAAAACAAAAAGTTACCAAAAATAAAAAAATACCGAAATAAGTTTCAAATTACTACTACTATAACTTAATTTACAAGAACACACAATTGTATTTGGGGGTCGTGGACTTTTGTTCTTCATTGTAATTACTACTACTATAACTTAATGAATGAGATATTTTTGGTTTCTTCTTCGGTGGGATGATCACTATTGTGTCAACGTCTAACCAGTGTAATTTAAAGCAATCAAACGAGAAAAATAATTAGTACTAATTAAGAGAGCCATAGCATGAAGCACGAATGAATATTGTAATTGTAACTAGCTAATTAAATACCGCTTCTATAGAATTATTAATTGCTAGTACGTTATATAAAATTAGATCTCGCTTTTATATATATGAGATGGGAGATATGAGTATGAATTTGATTATTCATTTAGTAGTTGCAAAAAATGGTATTCCAAAAAAACCAATACTATAATTTGAAGATGAGGTCATATCATGAAAACTTCTTTACATTATTAGACATTTCGAAAGGATTAATGTATTGTTTGAACTTCGATCTGGTAGAATCAGTAAACACCATGTTTGGACCGATCGATTAATAATAGAGTGTAAATTCTGTCCGGATGAGGAGGAGAATGGGGGTTTTCCGTCACCTCTGTCGGCCCCCTTCGCGTATTTTTTTGGGTGATTTAAACTGTTCATTTTGTAGGACCTATAAAATAATGAATTCATGCAAAAAATTAGCTTGTTCGGATATCGATAGATATGTTAAAAGTTGAGTTTTTAGACGAAAAAATGAACAGGTGTGGACAGTTTAACTTTAAAAAACAATTGACAGATCTAGGCCATCCATTTTTTCGTCCAGAACTCAACTTTTGACATACCTATCAATGATCGGATAAGCTGCTTTTTTGAGTAGAAGTATTATTTTACAGACCCTACAAAATGCACGGTTTTGATTACCCAAAAAAGTACGCAAAGAGGGCCCACGAGGGCTCGCTGGTGGAAAACCCATTATGTCCGGCTCATTCAGACAGAATTTATTCTCTCTTAAGAAAAACTTAGTCAAGAGTAATCAAACAAGTGCACGTTAGTATTTAATTTCCTAGCGCATGCGAATATTAAATTTCTTTTTTATGACTAGATGTGTGGATAGGTTGCGTCCACCTCAACTTATTCTAAGGCCTTAAAGTGAACGATTGGACAAGCCAGTTCCAACAGTTCCAAGGTTTGGAATGTTTGTCTTTGCGAGATTCGAACATGAAATTTCTTGAAAGAACGGACACTCCATTATTAGCTTTTCTCATGTCCACTAGTTAGCCACCCCTCCTGGGGTTTTGCACACATTAAAAAAATAACTACTATGAAAACAATGCATCCAAGGAAATTACATTCATTGATTAGGGAAGCAGAAGACCCATTAAACATTTGATCCGTGTATGTTTAGAGATGTTGAATGCATGAGAGGTCAAAAATTCAGAAAATACATGACCATTCTTGAAAGAGAGAAGCTTATTCACGGCTCAGCCGTGAACAAGTTCTTTACAGCAACAAACCAATCGCGACCGTCCAAAAGTGTTCTGGATAGACCGAATTTTATAGAACTTTTCCAGGAAAAAGTTTAACTCTTTCCCGGCCGAAAAGTTATATTAACATCTGGACCGTCCAAAACACATTTTTATATATATATCGAAAGAGGGAAAGAAATTCACAGACACCTTGGCATGACAACTTTTAATTGTTGCAGATAAGTCCATATTGATGTGTTACATTTTTCACCTCTTTCTGTTTAATTAATTATGATGTCCAATGTATGTATTATTATTATAATACTTGGCATGCCAACTTTTAATTGTTGCAGATAAGTCCATATTGCTGTTCTGTTCAACCCCCCAAAACATATATATATAAATTAAACAACAGAGTTTAAAGTCTTACTACATATATACTATATGCTGATTATTTTGGAATATAGTTTGTAGCTTTGCTCAAATTTCTATACCATAAATAAAAAAATAGAGCTTCTTTTAACAACGGACCCCACTCCACTTGCCAATAAAGTTTATTTGAGCTATGATCGACTCCAAAGAAAATCAAGAAAGTTTAAAATAAAAAAAGTAGTTCAATGATTTATCGGTAAATATATCAAGGGTGCCGCTATTGGTAGCTACGTATTTTCTCCCATAGTCCGTTAAAAATTTTCAACTATACTCCACAGTTAGTTACCGAAATTGAGATACATTTTCAGCACTCAATTACCGAAATATAATCTTTTTTTCAACAGCTATTTACCGAAATGTATGTATTAGCAGTTGTATACCGACGGTTGAACATATTTTCGACATGCAGTTGCCGAAATATAATTTAGTTTTCAACAACTATTTACCGAAATGTTATTTATGATTTTTAACAAGTACCTACCGAAATATAGCGGACTATCGGAGAAAATATGTAGTTGCGAATAATGCCACCCTATATCAACAACTTATCTCCATCACTTCTTATTTAAATATTTTTTGTTTCGTACTACTCCTCCTATTCTTCTTTAGTGGGGTACCATTAGTCCCGCAAATACAGTTTTTTTGGCCCTGACGGAACTTGTTTTACTAGGACGCTTCTAAAGGCTTGTTAACGTATCGAATTCAGATTAAACTTGAGGTGATTCAAATCAATTTTGTACGGAAAAACTAATCTGAATTCGAATTAAAATTCAACAAAATTAATCCGATTGGTAAAACCAAACTCAGGTCCAATATTAATTGTTACGTATTCGATCGGAAATATGTGATCCAAGTCAACTTCGACGACAAAGTAAAAGTATTCCAAAAACAATTGATAAGGCCAAATTTGTTGCGGCTTTCGATCACACAGTTAGTAATTTTTCTTCTTTTTTCTTTCTTTTCGATTTCTCTTTACTTTTCATAAAAATTCTCTGATCAAAATGGACGACGATTTCAGAAAGTTTTAACACGGATTTCATTTTCTTTGGAGCATCCAAGGCCCAAGCAGCCTGGAGGTATTAACGGTAAGATGACTTTCCGTACACAGTGGGTCCCAGACGGACTGACAAAAAACGTCACTGTGGGTCCCAGACGGGACTGACAGAAACGTCATCCCGTGGACACGTGTACGGAGGGTACTGTAATAATAAGTCTGACTCTGAGCAGCACCCGTCGTGTTCCCTCCCGTATGGGATCTATCTTGCTGCAATAGTAGTACTCATATTATGCTGCTGAAGACCACCATCTTCCCTTGCGTCCTGGATTCTCTCTCTCTCACTTTTCTCTTTTTCTCTCTCTCATTGGGTTTTGATCTTTTTTCGGCTCAGCAATTGGGTTTGGATCTTCTTGGGCCAGCCAGCCAAGGCCATTTCCCTAGCTAAATCACGTACTACTATTTGCTAGCAATTCTAATGAGTGTGCGTGAGAATCGCGAGTGTTAAAGCGTTTTTCGATCACATATTATTCTACTCAAATCCTCTTCGGAAGCTCGAGCGTAGTACAAAGATTGAGAGTAAGAGCGCAAAAGCTTTTGTAAGATTATATGACATTTCGTACTGAACTCACATACTCGCTCACTTTTGTTTTCGTTCACAACGCAAGCGTGATATTTGACTTTACCTTCCGAAATTCGGCAACTCTTGTTGTACTTCTTACGGTATAATTTGTCTATGGACATACACTTTTGTGTATACAAACTTGCAAACATACTCACATTTATCATGGCTCAAACACAACATGCACTCATGCATCACCTACTTTATCCCCACTCTCTCTACATTCATACCCATCTCACCCATTTATATGCAATAATGCAATATATTAATGAAATCCAGAGAAGATAGAGAGCTTCGCTGCAGTTGTGACGGAAAAACTGTCGAGCTGAATTATAAATCTTACATTTTGAGTAGTTATTTTACCTATTATTGGTGCACTTGCTCTTAACACTCCCTTTTTTGGGTAATTGAAAATGCATTAAACTTAAATTAAGAATTTACAAAACAGGGATGTACTACGTACCCCAATCAAATTCGCATAAAATAAGTTAGCAATACAATTAGGTATATAAGGGTAGATATGAAATTTCTCACCGAAATCAATGCGTCATTTGTCAATGCATTCGCACAATGATTTGCTTTACGGTAAATATCCTCCTTTAGTGAATTGATGCTCCCCTTCCTTTTGTGAAATGACGCCCCCCTCTCTCCCTTGGTTAGTATTTTGTATTTGTTAAATATAGATAAAGAAGAGATAGAGAAGTTGTTGTACATTCAACCAATTGGGATTAACTCAGTTGACCAGGACCCTTGAATCTCATTTGGAGGTCAGGAGTTCGAGTCTGTTCGCCTGAGGGCTTTTCTTTTCTTTCTTTGTTTCTACCCTATAATGGGCTTATTTTTTGTATTGATTGAGTTGTTGGGCTTAGTTATCTCGTGGACTCTCACAATTGATATAGTGCTCCGAATTTATACTTTATACTTCATATCCAATGTAAAAAGATCTCTTCTGATTGAAAAAACACACACCAAAAATCATACTTTTTGAATACTTTTTTGTGCTATCCTTGCTGTACGTGCTCTAATTAAGTGTGTATATGTGCAAGAGTGTCACTAGTATTTCTTATTTTTTGTAACCATCATGTGTGAAAGAAAAATTGGTCCGAAGCAAATGGACGGAATCCAGCCCCATGAAGGAATAATGACCAAGGAGATTAAAATTCTTTCCATTGACGGTGGAAAATCTCACTTTTCCACCACCACTTTTTTCGGTTCTACTGTGTGTTTATTGTTGATGTGAACCGTTTATCTTGTAAACCCTACATAGTAGTTTGTCTATGCAAAAAAATAAACTTGATCGGATATCGATAGGAGTATCAAAAATTATTATTATTTTTTTTGTAAAATAGACAGTTTATCTTTATTATTATTGATAGAAATCAGATCGTCCATTTTATAAATCAAAATTCAAATTTTGATATATATCTATCGACTTTCGATCAAGCTGATTTTTTGCATGGCAATACAATATTATGGTTCTTAAAATATGAACGGTTCAGATCATAACAGTAGACACTCAGTGGTGCCCTTAATAGGCGATGATTAAAAAAATGAAATTTTACACTGACGATGAATAAATTTTATTCTCCGACGAATACGTGCGTGCAAATATTTGCAGGTTAGATTATTGTACGGATTGCGCATCCCTAAACAACCCAATAAATTCACGTTGCTTGGTTTTTTCTTTCAGTACTGGGGGAGCAATTTGGTTTGGGTTACGCAACCCTATTAACCCGGGCAATCTGTTCGGAGTAAAAAAAAGTTACGGGTACTACTAACTGCACCCCACGTACTCTTTCTGTCTATGTATACGACGTCGGATTTTTTCTATTATTATTATCTAAAGGGATTTAGGCCCCGTTCCAGTTTTAAAAAAAAGAAGGTTTTAGAAAAAGAAGGTAATTTCAAGTCCAAAAATTATGTGTTTACGTAAATAATTTTCCTACAAATATGGATCTTGTTTGATAGATTTCATTAAGATCTTTTATACGGTGCAAAAAAAATCAAAAAATTATTTTTCATTTTCATTATATTTGAGTTTGAAAATTGAAGAAAACTGAGGTTTAAAAAAAGAAGGAAAACTGGAACGGGGCGTTAAACGAGCTCCTTACATACATCAAATGAAAGTTCGTTCAGTGGAAACAATTTATCTACTATTGTTCTTAAGCTATAGGCGAATTTCTTGAGGTAAACCCACCCTTGCTTTCTACGTCCAAAAGTAGAGTAAATGAGAAACATCTTTTGGCATGTCGTGAGGGAAGGAAACAAATGCGCGAATCTCCTAGTGTAAGATGCAAAATCACTTCTTTTCTCTTATTTATCGGATCTTTCAATTCCGTTTTTGTATTAAGTCCCAATTTTGTGAGAACAAAAAGGGTGTTATTTATCCCCGGACCTTGTACTCGCTGTAGTAGTTTAATCCACTTCCATTTTACAAAAAAAAAAAAAAAAAAACAGTCAGAAAGTCCAATCAATTCAATGACGTTTAATATATAGGGGATCTTTAATTTAGCAACAACTTTACAATTATACTTTCACAATTCGAAAAGGATGGACGATGGAGTGACCAGCGGTTTCAAAAAGATGATCGAAGTTGTTCATTTTGTTCAAAATATATTGTTTAGTGTTTCTGTAAAAAAAGTCATCTCAATCTGATACCGGTAAAGGTGTTTACGAATCATCCAATTTTGCTTCAGAAATTCAAACCGAATTTTGAAGGAAAGTTGTATGATACATAAACGCCTTTACCAATTTCGGATTGAAATTATTTTTTCAGATTAAGCAAAATATTTTGAACAAAATGAAGAGGTTTCGATCATCTTTGTGGAATCCAAGACGGAGCAAAACAGATCTGCATGTGCGTAACTTCTATAAAAGGTTTGCTGTACCCTTAGCATTATTGCATAATTAAATCGGATCTGACACTGTTTTTAACTAAAGATAGAGAGATACCGATGCATATGCCTCACTCTGCTAGCTCAAATAAATACTTTTTTTTTGAATTAAATGTAATGCATCGTGACAGAATGACTTGTCTCATAAAGCTAAAAATAAGTAATTAAAAAATGAGAGACTTTCGGGAACGGAGCCTTAAATTTTAACATATTGTTGTTAACTTGTTTTGTGAAGATGTCTGTGTGACCATTATGATCGACTAACTATCAATACTTGCTCGAACCGAATGGAATGCACAGAAGTAAGTCGAGTAATAATGAAAAACAGTAACTCCTATATGGAGTATAAGGAGTACCAACTTATTTAAAGGTGACCTCAAGAGTTAGTTCGGTTAGTTGACGGGTTTGCTCGTCAGTCGTCACATAATTGACTAGGTTCTATTCTTGAGGTTAGAGGCCTTAAGAAAGTAATTTCTTGTGAATTTTCGAGTTCTGGCGGGGATGGTCTGCCTTTAACCGGACCGGAAATGGAATTAGTTAAACGTGCGTGTAAGCTGCTTCTTTAATGATCAATAATTGATCGAGAGAAGATGATCGATTATCAATGATCAATTACATTAGGACAGAAACCGAAAAGTCTACACATACGTACATGCATCACGTACATATACGTTTTGGACTCATATCGGATTCCAAAAAAAATGATCCGAGCCGCGCATTTTATTCAAAATGGTTTGTTTAGGGTTTCTCTAAAAAATAAAGTCATTTCAATATCGGTAAAAATGTTTATAAAACATCTAACTTTGCTTAATAATCCGGGCTTAGTTTATGAAAAAAAGTTTGATGTTCTATATATATCTTTACCGATTTCGGATAAAGCTTATTTTTTTCAGGAACCCTAAACAACCCATTTTGAATAAAAATGAGCGGCTCGGATAAATTTTTTGGAAGTCCCATGTCCTCCTTTGTGACATTTTTTGTATCAAGTTTGCCCTAGTATCTAAACTGGGTAAATAAAAAAAAAACACAGATATTAAGGCAGCTAATTCTTCTCACATACTCCTACATAAATTAAAAGTTCATTTAGCAGAAATAACTTGTCCAAAGTCTTTAAGCTATGAGCATTGCTAGGTACTCTAAAAAATATACCCCGAAAATATCCCGAATAGGTATTTTTTATTGCTAATAAAAGTCTATTAACGATCATAAATATCTCTAAAAATTCATTTCGGGTTTTTTTTTTTTTTTTTTGGATACCCACTTTCGTTAAGCTATAGACAATTTTTTTTGTTGAGAAAACCACCCACCATAATTATGTCATGTCGGGCAGTTGAAAATGAGTCAGAAACAAATGCACTAGCAACCAATTTTAAAGACGTATCTCATGGTCCAACGTTACCTGGTTGCTTTGTGGCGTATTGCGTAATTGCATATGACTAGTGGTAATTCATATGAGATGAGCCGAGCTTTCTAGTATTCGAATTTGGATTGTTTACTAACGAGCATAAAACTTAAGCTCTCAAACGATTTGGGACTGGTTCATTTACTAAACAAGCCTCTATCAAAGAGCTGAGACGATACAAATTATGAGCCCAGCTTTTTCAAGCCGAACCGAGTTTTAGAGTGTCGAGCTCAACTTGTTTAGTACACGAGCCTAGAACTCGAATTCGAGCTTGGCTCGATTACTAAATGAGCTAAACTAAGTCTTGAGTTGCTCGGTTTGTTTGCAGCGGACTCGAGCACATGTATAAAAAAGAGAAAAGCTAAAAAAACCATTTTAAGTACAGTAGCCAGTGGAACCTCATAAAAACGTACATGCATGCACTTGCAATAAATGTTGGATCAAACGCACAACAGTCCTGATCAAAACAAAAAAACGCAAGTCCAAGGGGTTGACCAAATGGTTTTGGCCTGATACTTAGATGTTTGCTCCATTTTAAGGTCTCATTCTCGATTCTCCTTGTTAACAGCTCTTGGGTCCACCTCACCCCCACACGTTAGCGTATGAAACGGCTCTGGGTGAGGCTGTAGAGATTAATTCGAGGTGCGCGCAAATTAGCCCGAGACACCCTGCATTACCCGGGAAAAAAAAAATGCACGACAGTTTTCGAGACGTGTATATCTCATGGGTGACTTGCTTTCTTCCAAGCCTATTTTTGCAGGAAATCCTCGTCCTATATAGTATTGTGGAGAACGACGTGCATTTCCACGAGAACAAGCACTAATGGAATTTAGGACGAACTTGAAAAATTCCCAGCCAATTCATACGAGATACTAGCGATGTCTGTTTCTCTAATTTTGATTTGATTGCAGGAACGTTAACGTGTAGTGCTAGTGCCTCTATGAAAGGAAATTTCATATGGGTCGTTAGGCTTACGTATCACTTAGAACAATGTTATGGACACAATTTCGGATGAATACACTTATGCTCGAAACCGTATGATGCAGTTGGAATATTCCACATGATGCACATGGAACACGTGGAATTCACACAAATCGAGAATATTTTGGACACATTCGCATTCAGATTTTGGCTGCGTTCTTTTAAACTTTTAAGTTTGGAACTTATTTTGGTATTTTTTTTACTTTTCGTAACTTTTGTTTAGCTTTTCGACATAATTTTAGGGGTTAATCAATCGGAAAAATATAAAAATATGAACCGATGTTTAGAAAATATAAATAAGACGGCACTTAAACTCGAAAATATAAATAAGACGGCACTTAAACTCCAAAAATAGTTGTTTGATACTTATTCGTTTTCGTGAACTTTTTTTTTGCTTTAAGTCATAGTAATTTTGTACTTTTTAGACTCTTTTTGTCGAGACGAATGATTATGTGGGGCTCCGATCAAGATGGCTCACTCTCCTTGGGTAGTGATTTGGGATCTGCTCTTATCCTCTCCCTAGCCCTGCAAAAGAGAACACGACTAAAGACCACACCGGAGGCCCTTCGGGATGGCCCTTCGGTGCAAGAATCAGTCAACTTGCCAGGGAAAGAATAGAGAACAAGAGCTAGGGTTTTAGGGTTACTTGTAGTGTATCGAATGTCTCTCCTCCAAGAAGGCATAGTGTTGTATTTATAGTGAACCCTTAGCTTGATCTCCAAGACTGCACACGCCTTTGTCACGCGTCGGCTGACATCATCCTTACGTCACATTAGGGTTTTGTAACCGTTTGGGAGGTGAGCTGGCAACTTCACGTGCCCCTCATCATTATCTTTGACAACCGTTCGGCTGACGTCACGATCGTCATTATGACCATAGTTGTTATTCCCACGTGGGTAAGCTGGAGCTTCTGGTCCTTACACCCTATTCAAGACCGAGTGTGGCAACCGAATGTCAGAGGGGCGATATGCCGAGCGCCGTGGACAAGCCACAAATGAAGATTCGAGGCATGACTGCTGAACCTTCGGCCTGGCCGAGACTCCAAGATGTTTCCCAGGGGACGCCTGGCCGAGCTCGGAGACGGCTCGGTATCCCTCGGCTCGGTTTGAGCCATTTCGCTCGGCCCGCTACAGATTAATCAGAAAAAAATCACACAAATCTAAAAAAATTTAGAAAAGACGAACAGAACTCAGCCTCCGTATGCAAATTATTTATGCAATTAATCACTTTATAAGAAATCCTAGTCGGTGCGCCCGGTGGGTTTCCTTTAGTTAGGTTTCTTGCTTTATATATAAGTGATGCAAGTCAAATCCAATCCTTGCGGGTAACTTCCAAAAATTCAGCGTGCACGTAAAACGTCTTTACTAGTTGCGCCCTTTGTCGTAACTAGTTCATGCGTTTATGCTCTCTTATGTCATACATATTGGTCCTTTTTTTCCTACCTCTACATGCATGTGGGGGTGCTGTTTAATTTGTTATGACTTCGTTTTTTCGTAATTCCAGTTTATACCCTCCTAAGTTCTTCCAATAGAAAGGTTCGGATGATGCTACGGTATCCACCCGTTATTTGGGGACACCGTAAAAAATAGCATAACTGACCATTACAAGTATAACAACGACCAGTGATGTGTATAACCAAAACCTTACAAAGGCACAACTCTCAAAATCCCCAGAATTTTTGGCAATTTTGGGTGTTATGCCTTTGTAAGGTTTTGGTTATACACATCATTGGTTTTGGTTATACCATTAATGGTCAGTTATGCTATTTTTTACGGTGTCTCCAAACGGCGGGAGGACACCGTAGCATTTCCCGAAAGATTCCGGGGAACTAAAATTTTCCCTCCAATATTGACTATAATCATCTCCAAGATTAGGATAATGCTAGGATATCCCCTTTTGTCCGAGGGATACCGTATCATCCATATAACATAACCATTGGAAGATATAACATTAAACCATTCGAAAGCACAACACTTTTCTACAAATGGTATAACACTTTTACTATTATTATTTTTTTAGGCATTAACACTTTAAAGATGGAATAATATCTTTATTATTATGGTGTTCTCCCAAAATGACGTAACATAACTACTCGAAGGCATAACTATTAACCATTTGAAGGCATAATATAGAAACACCGTAAGAGGGGGATACCTTAGGTGTTCCCCCAAGATTATGCTTAACTATTAACCATTTGAAGGCATAATATAGAAACACCGTAAGAGGGGGATACCTTAGGTGTTCCCCCAATATTATGCTCTTGTTGACGACTTCTCTTACTATCTTTTTGGGCTCCACCATCACTTGTGAGAGAGTTTGTAAAAACATACAAAAATTTAGGGTGTTTTTTCTAATAATTTCCTGTTGTCCTTCCTGAACTTGTCAGATTAGGTTTTCTGTGTAATTTAAAGAAAAAAGAGTGATCATTTTTGCACTTCACTTTTTTATAAATGTACATTACAGAAATTGTCCTTAATGCTTAAAATTACACGCAACACAAGAACTAAAAGAGAAATTTTAGAGTGAAATATAAGAAAGTGAATTCCAAAAATTATTTTCGCTAAATTCTTCATATTCAATGGGCCGAGAAATAGTACAACGTCGAATGGCCTTGTAATCATGTACTAGTACTGCCTTTTTGAACCGATTGTAATCATGTTTTTTTGGAACTTATTGTAATCATGTACTTTACAAAAAAATCTCGTATGCCTTTAGAGCACCGTCGAGGACTACCATGTGGTGCCCTAACGCTTTTATCCACCACATATTTTTGCGGATTCAATACTAAATATAAATTTCAACAGAAATGTGTGGAGGATAAAAATTTCGGGGCACCATGCCCAAAACCACTGGGTTTGTTTTTTGGTTTTGTTTTTTGTCACCGCACTGGGTTTGTTGAGTTTGGATTTTATGAGAGGTTTAGTGGAGTTGAGTTTTGAGACCCGGAACGAACACAGTATAATTAGTCGCTTGTAAAAGCTCAATTTCCAGCAATTTAGTCAATACCAAACCCGTGCAAACCAGTAAAAAGGGGCAGCTGGGCTTGGGTTTGCTTGTCGACATAATGGCGTTGGGGCTGCCACACAATGGGATAGGCCCACCCATCGTGAGGCAATGTCGGCATATCACTACTCGCAACAGAAACTGGAAACAAAGAAAGGGTTATCATAAAGAGTTGAGCTCGTGTTCATTCGTTTCGTTAAAAGCTTGTTCAGGATCGGTTTGCTATGCGAACAACCCAGGGTTTTAACTTCCTTTTTTTTTTTTGGAAACTTGCTAGGCTTTCGAATCAAGCTTTGGTCAAACTACTACTTAGCTTGTTTAGCTTATGATGCATAAAATATTCAAGCTACCTGAGATCGAGTCATATTCAGTTCGATTAAAACTCATCCGAGATCGACTTGTCTCGAAAACAAGCTTAAGCTTGAACAGGGTTTGAAGCTAGTTAGCTTGCCAAATTTGAAAAAACCTAACAGCTTGGCTAGTTTATCAACCCTAATCGTAAAGCCAGACAGCTAGATTGGATGTAATACTCATAGATTCACTCATCTCGGATCTTTCAGCCCCGAATTCCCTGAGAATCCACGTCTAGGGCCTTCTCTCAACCGCACGATAGGGAAGATCCAGTGTCACACAGATGACAGTAGTATATAGCACAACTACAAGTTTCACCTACTACCAATTGTAGAATAAACCAACTCGAAGATACAAGATTTTGAGGTCTGCCACCAAGTTTTTCAAACCATGTATATGGAATGAACCTTGCCCCAGAAATGTGACCACCTTAGAGAAGCTTCAAACTCAACTCACACTCCCTCTCCCACTCCCACAGTTTATCAACCAAACAAGAAAAACACAACAGCCCTCCAAAGAGAGTTTTAATGGGGTGCCAAAGCTCTCGACTGCTGAAAATAGAAGCCAATGTGGATTTCAACCAAAGAGACCATTCAGCTGTGGTTTCATGCCACTGCCACTTTTCCGCATCTTGGTTGTCCCTATATACGAGAAATGCAGTGTTTGATTGAATATGCTTTCGCCATAGCGCCTATTTGCGCTGATAGTGTTTCAGTAAAAGGTACGCACATTCCGCAAACGTGTAGTTTTTCCACCGACCATACAAATGAAATGACCCAAACTTGGGAGAAGGTAAACTAGCCCTTCTCGAGATAACAGCAACAAGATAATAGTTTCGCATATGTAAAGGAGATCCACAACAGCATCAGTGAGAAAACTTTACAATATCGATATTAATGATAATCCTAAAGTAAGAGGAAGAGATCATTATGCTGGTTGAGATGATAAAGGACAATAATGTAGCATTTGTTTCAACTAAAGCTATGCCCCTGGATTTGTTGCCTGAAAATGTAATGTCATGCTCCACAAACGTGTAACTACTCTCTGAATTATTTTATGCCTTGGCTGTAAGGTGATAAACAACTTCATTGTTCCATGATTTTCTCCACTTCACTTTTACAATCTTTTGGAGTACTCCTATTTTTGCTGTATGGTCCATAGAGGGTACAAGAAACAAACGGATCACTAAGCCACTTCTTCCGCTTCAACTAGTTTCACGTATTTCTCACACGATGATGAAAATAACAAGAAGAAAAACAAGGAAAGCACTCGTGACAACTTTGAAACCTCAAAATGGAAGCACATTTTCTTGAATTCAAAGCCAGTCAAATCAAACATAAGAGGGGAAAGAAAGATACAGTAAGAGCTAAGAGCTAAGAGCTACAACAAAAAAGAGATACAGTAAGAGCTAGAGTTTTAGCTAACGAATCTTTGTCATGAATAATAAGCATACCAACCCCCAACAGACTTGATATCTGGACAAAAACAGTTCAAAAGGGCTTATCATAGTCCTGGCCTGGCTGCTCCCAGCCCCGCAAAAAGCCTACAACAATGCCACCTCAACACACTTAGCATACAAAACCAAAAAATAATCAGAGAGCGTGGTAAAAGATACAATTCCTTAACTGATCAAACTCGTATAGTCATTAACGCTACAACTAGTCTAGAGCAGTATGCCATTCACTTGATAATATGCACCAAAATTCTTACACAGTTTGGAGAAGTCCACATTCCAACAGTAACCGAAAACCGCATTATGTATTGGCAACATAGAGGAGCATAGACATTCATTTAGGTACATCACATTGAAAAGTAACTGAAGAGCCCTAGGACTGAAGCTGAAGTCAGTGGCCCAAGAGAGCTAGCCAAAACTCTATCACAGTTCAAATTAATGCCCGAAAGGAACTACATGGCCTAGAAATGCAATTACAGGGAACCAATGCAAATTAGAAGAGTTGGTATATATGTCACTACCGTATTGTCCTTATCTCCAAAAACTAAGTAGTTGATTACTCTCAAAGGTAATTATCACGATCAAATTGTCCTTCTCTTCCAAAACTAAATAGTTGATTATTCTCAAAGCGTCGCTATTAACACAGTTATAGAAGGACACGAGTCTAATGGCTGCTATTTGCGTTGACCCCTTGTTTGGAGTGGCCCTTCGCCCCTTGCCATGCAATATAGCGTGCTTCCTTGCCTTGCCTGTGGACTTTCTCACTCAGTTATAATTCCTTTTTTTGGGAATAAAAAGATCTGATCTCAAGCCTTTCAAATTTTCCCTATCGTTTATGTCCGTTCTGTAACCAACCACATTCAATTCAGTGATTCTTCCAAACCACGAAATAATTAGAAATGGAGGAGGAGTTCATGCTCCTTTTTACTTCAGGCAATGCTAACATTTGTTACTCGTACTCCGTGAGCATAAAACATCAAAAGCCTTGAAAATTTTCCCAGGAAAGGAACTTCATCAAACTTCGAACAGACGGAACACTAGAGTTCAAACAAGTTGTATTAGACAATTCTTTGTCCTATAAACCAACAAAACAACAAGAAATCCCACACAAAAGCAATTGTTAAATATTGCGTACTATGTCGTCTGTAAAACAACACATAATCACATGCCTGCATGCACATTAACGTGCTATCCAACCACCTTTGGCAGATCAATCTCAAACAGTAGAATAATCAAGTACAATAATACCGTGAAATTTAAAGTTTTGGCATACTTATTGGAATTTCTCCCAGGGACATATATATTGATTCATCATCACCGAGAATCCCCTGAAATGATCAATTCAAAAATTCATTATTAATCAACCACACTAAAAGGTAAATACCGCACGAATGAATATTGTACAGTAACTAGTTAAATACCGCTTCTAAAGAATTATTAATTGCTTCTATGTTATATAAAATTAGATCTCGCTTTTATATATATTTATGAGTATGAATTTGATTATTCTTTTAGTAGTTGCAAAAAATGGTTTTCCAAAAACAAATACTCCCTCCGTTCCAAAATAATTGTCCCATTTGGGACTGCGTGTCATTTTCAACGGCTTATATCTTTTGATGTGAACCTCAAAAAATATGCATTATGGATCTTGTTTGATAGATCTTAATTAATTCTATTATACAAAATTTTCAAAATCATAAAAACTACTATAAATTGAAAGATATAAGTCATTGAAAATGGCACGCAGTCCCAAAAGGGACAATTATTTTGGAACGGAGGGAGTACTATAATTTGAAGATGAGGTCATATCATTAAAACTTCTTTACATTTAGACATTTCAAAAGGATTAATGTATTGTTTGAAGTTCGACCTGGTAGAATCAGTAAACCATGTTTGGATCGATTAATAAAAGAGTGTAAATTCTGTCCGGATGAGGCGGAAAATGGGGTTTTCCGCCACCATTGTCGGCCCCCTTCGCGTATTTTTTTGGGTGATTTAAACCGTTCATTTTGTAGGGCCTGTAAAATAATGTATCCATGCAAAAAATCAGCTTGTCCGGATATTGATAGGTATGTTTAATGTTGAGTTTTTAGACGAAAAAATGAACGGGTGTGGACAGTTTAACTTAAAAAACAGTTGACAGATCCAGGCCATCTATTTTTTCGTCTAGAACTCAACTTTTGACATATCTATCAATGTCCGAACAAACTGCGTTTTGGCGTAGATTTATTATTTTATAGACCCTACAAAGTGCACGGTTTAGATTACCCAAAAAAATACGCGAAGAGGGGCCACGATGGGCGCTGGCGGAAAACCCATTTTGTCAGGTTCATCCGAACAGAATTTATCTCTCAATAAAAACTTAGTCAAGAGTAATCAAACAAGTGCACGTTATTTAATTTCCTAGCGCATGCGAATATTAAGTTTCGTTTTTATGACCAGATGTCTGGAGTAGTTCACGTGCACCTCAATTGATTCTGAGGTCCTAAAATGAACGACCGGACAAGCCGGCTCCAACGGTTCCAAGATTTGGAATGTTTGTCTTCGTGAAATTCCAACATGAAATTTCTTGAAAGAACGGGCACTCCATTATTAGCTTTTCTCATATCCACAAGTTATCCACACCTCTTGTGGTTTTGCACACATTAAGTTGGTACGTAGAAAAGAAAATAACTAATCCACTATGAAAACAATAGCATTCCAAGAAAATTACATTCATTGATTGAGGAAGGAAAAGACCCGTTAAATATTTGACCCATGTATGTTTAGAGAGATGTTGGATGCATGAGAGTGTAAAAATTCAGAAAATACAATATGACCATTCTCGAAAGAGAGAAGCTTATTCACATTTCAGTTGTGAATAAGTTTTTTACAACAGCAACTAATTGCGACCGTTCAAAAGTGTTCTGAACGGTCCGGATTTTATAGAACTTTTCCGGAAAAAAAGTTTAACTCTTCCCCGACAGAAAAATTACATTAACATCCGGACAATCAAAAACACTTTTTTGAAATACATGGAAAGAGGGAAAGAAATTCACAAACACCAGATCCATTTTTCACCTCTTTTCTGTTTAGTAATTAATTATGATGTCCAATGTATGTATTATTATAATAATACTTGGCATGACAACTTTAATTGTTGCAGGTAAGTCCATATTGCTGTTCTGTTCAACCCCCAAAACATATATATATAAATTAAACAACAGAGTTTAAAGTCTTACTATATATATATATGGAGGCGGTTCCGGAAACAACAAATTTGACAACAAAAAAAATAACACATACTTCTTGATCAAATTTTAATGATCTGAGCCGCTCAATGTGATCAAAAAGTGATTTTAAGGATACCCACGAAAAATCAGCAAAAAAAAGACCGGAAAGGGCTTGATCTAAGCAGTTTTTAGTTTAGATTTATGAACGGTTCAATTAAAAACTGTTCAAAACAAACACTTTCTGGTCATATTTTTTGCTAATTTCTTGTAGATACCTTTAAAATCATATTCTGCACACATTGAATGGTTCGGATCATAAAAATTTGATCGGGAACTATGAGATTGAGATTTGTGTTATTTTTTTTGTTGTCAAATTTATTGCCCCCGGAACTGCGCCTATATATATATATATATATATAGTACAGAAATTTGAGCAAAGTTACAAACTATATTCCAAAATAATCAGCATATAGTATATATATATATAAAAAAACTAGAGCTTCTTTTAACAACGGACCCCACCCCACTTGGCAACAAAGTTTATTTGAGATATGATCGAGTCCGAAGAAAATCAAGAAAGTTATAAAAGAGAGAGAGAGAGAGAGAGAGAGAGAGAGTAGTTCAATGATTTATCTGTAAATATATCAACAACTTATCTCCATCACTTCTTATTTAAATATTTTTTGTTTTGTACCACTCCTACTATTCTTCTTCAGTGGGGGTACTATTAATCCCGCAAATACAGTTTTTTTGCTCGACGGTACTTGTTTAACTACAACGCTTTTAATGGCTTGTTAACGTATCAAATTCGGATTAAACTTGTGGTGATCCAAATCAATTTTGGACGGAAAAACTAATCTGAATTCAAATTAAAGTTCAACAAAATTAATCCGATTAGTAAAACCAAACTCAGGTCCAATATTAATTGTTACATGTTCGATCCGAAACATGTGATCCAAGTCAACTTCGACGACTTTTTAGTAAGTATTCCAAAAACAATTGCTAATGCCAAATTTTGTTCGGCTTTCGATCATACAGTTACTAGTAATTTTCTTCTTTTTTTTTCTTTCTTTTCGAATTCTCTTTACTTTTCATAAAAAATTCTCTGATCAAAATGGACGACGATTTCAGAAAGTTTTAACACGGATTTCATTCTCGTTTGGGCATCCAAGGCCCAAGCAGCCCGGAGGGATTAACGGTAAGATGACTTTCCGTACACAGTGGGTCCCAGACGGACTGACAAAAAAACGTCACTGTGGGTCCCAGACGGACTGACAAAAACGTCATCCCGTGGACACGTGTACGGAGGGTACTGTAATAATAAGTCTGACTCTGAGCAGCACCCGTCGTGTTCCCTCCCGTATGGGATCTATCTTGCTGCAATAGTAGTACTCCTATTATGTTGCTGAAGACCACCATCTTTGCCTCCTGGATTCTCTCTCTCCCTTTTTTCTCTTTTTCTCTCTCTCTCATTGGGTTTGGATCTTTTTTCGGCTCAGCAATTGGGTTTGGATCTTCTTGGGCCAGCCAGCCAAGGCCACTTCCCTAGCTAAATCACGTACTATTGCTACTAATTCTAATGAGAGCGTGAGAATCGCGAGTGTTAAATCGTTTTTGGATCACATAATATACTTACTCAAATCCTCGTCGGAAGCTCGAGCGTAGTAAGAGGATTGAGAGTACGAGCGCTAAAGCTTTTGTAAGATTATACTACGACATTTCCTACCTAACTCACATACTCGTAATTGTCACTTTGCATTCTTGCTCTTGCTATAGATAGTATTGTCTTTCCCTTCAAAAATAAATAAATAAAACCATCAATTGTCAGGACCTAAAATCATACGCAATAAAACTAGTAAAAAACAAATTCTGCAGTGCATTATAACAAAGTGAAGTGCAAAATCATTACCCTGGATATTTTATGTTCTCATTTTCTGGTCCTTATTTTCATCGATACTTCCACTCGCTCACTTTTGTTTTCGTTCACAACGCAAGCGTGATATTTGATTTGTCAATGGACACCCACTTTTGAAATTCGGCAACTCTTGTTGTACTTCTTATGGTATAATTTGTCAACGGACACACACTTTTGTGTATACAAACTCGCGTACATACTCACATTTTTCGTGGCTTAAAGGCTCAAACACAACATACACTCATACTTCACCTACTTTATCCCCACTCTCTCTGCATTCATACCCATCTCGGCCATTTACAAGCTTTGCTGCAGTTGTGACGGAAAAAACTGTCGGGCTAAATTATAAATCTTACATTTTGAGTAGTTATTTTACCTATCATTGGTGCACTTGCTCTTAACACTCTCCCTTTTGTCGGTAATAATTGAAGATGCATTAAACTTAAATTAAGAGTTTACAAAACAGGGGTGAACCACCCCAATCAAATTCGCATAAAATAGGCTAGCAATACAATTAGGCATCGCAATTGCTCTAATTCATCGCAATTGCTCTCTTCTTTTCTCTCCCTCTCTCACAACTAGGGGTGTCAAATGGGCGGGTTTGGGCCAAAATGGGTAAGTTGCAAGTGGGTTGGGTCTTTAATGGATCATTGACCCATTTAGACCCATTAATTATGAGTCTAATTACCCATACCCAACCCAACCCATTTATTTTAAAGCAAACCCGCCCCGCCCATTAGCTTAATTATATACTATATACTAAAATACATATGTACACTAAAATGACCATATTACCCCTGTAAATTCAAAGGAGTAAAATACCTTGTACACTAAAATTACCATACTATCCCTCTGCTACAAAAATGACAAGAGTACCCCTGTACACTTAATTACCATATTGGTCGCTCCTAATTACCGAATTGCAGCATATCCAAGTGGCTTATTTTTACTTTTTAGGTTTTGATCATAATTTTTTACTTTTTAGATTCCTCCTGTCATGTCGAAGCAATAATCTACAAAAAAATTAACAAAAAACAAATAAATGCAAAAAAAATTGAATAAGAACAAAAAATCGTTTGTCTTTATTCAATTTTTTTTGTATTTGATAGTTTTGCGTCAAACTTTTATGACTTAGTGAGTCGTTTCGTCGAGAAAAATTGGAAAAGTAAAAAATTATGATCGAAACTCATAAATTTTTTTCAAAAAGACAAGGATAAGTAAATTTTTTTTGTCTTATTGACTTATTTTTGTCTTTATTCAAAAAATTATAAGTTTCGTTCAAATTTTTTTACTTTTCCGATTCCTCTTTTCGAAATGAATCAATAACTCACAAAAATTTGAATAAAGACAAAAAAATAAGTCACTTTATTTTTTAATCTAAACCCTATGCGGGACTACCATTAAAAAAACTTATTCACGGTAGAGCGCAATTTCACCAGTCAATTCGCGCAATCAATGGATGAGATATGTTTTCAATTTTGACTGGTCAAAATATTATTACTGGTCACAATTGGTTTTTAATCCGGACCGTTTAAAATATTTTTGGACGCGTGTAATTTAGCACAGAAAAATGGAATTAAAAAAAATGCTTGCTCAGCTTTATTCGAAAGGGTGAGTTGATGCTTGGCAGGAAAGCCATTTGGCTCAATTGGCCGAACAACACCTAACACGTTTCTAACTCGAATTCCAAGCTCGTGATAACAGGGCAATTTCCCGGTATAGTGAAGTTATTGATGGGATTGGTTCGAAGTTGCAGTGAAGGAGTCGGAGCAATCCGAACTGAGGCAATCTTTCCGGATTCGCCAGAGAGAGAGAGACGGGAATTTGACTGGTCGAGACTTCCATCCCCAGTGAAACTAGTGAAGTTAAGGGAATTTTAGTGGGTTACTTTCATGATTTATTAGGTCATTTAAGTTGACCCGATTGATACCCAATTAATAATGGGTTAGTTGGGTTTGAACTCATTCTTACCCAACTAATAAATGAGTTGAATTGGATCTATTTTTTAGTTGATGGGATTAGATTTGTTAATGGGTCTAGGTTCAATTTACCACCCCTACTCACAACACGATCATTTGTAATCCTCCTCAACTCTCTCTCTCAAGGTACGAGGCTGTCTTCCGGCCCTCCCTTCTCTTGTTCATCTTGTTTTGTTCATCTCTTCTTTGTGTGTTTCATTTAGATAGACTTGTTCTAGATCTGTTATTGAATCGGACAATTTAGCTTTTTTCGTGTTATTTAAACGAAATGAAACGATTTTGCTTTTTTCTAGATCTGTTAATGAGTCGAGCGATTTCGTGTTTTTCGAGATCTGTTGTTGAATCAAATGAATTCGTTTTTTCTAGATCTGTTTGTGAATCAAACGAGTTTGCCCTAGGTAGTTCTGTGAATAGATCGAACAATTTTTCTCTAGGTAGCTCTATTAATGAATCGAACGGTTTTTCCCTAGGTAGATCTATTCATGGATCAAACGATTTTGCTATATCTAGATAACCAATCTGTCTGGTCGGAAAAAATCTTCAGGTCTGCTGATTTCAGGATTTTTTTTGATGTATTTGTTACGAATTTCAATTCAAATATGCCTGGTCAAGGAAAATCTTCTGTTGTTTATTCGCTACGAAAGTCTGATTTCCATTCTCTGTTTGAAGGCTGTCAATTTCTGATTTGATTGTTGATTGAATCCTACAGATGCAGATCTTCGTGAAAACCCTAACCGGCAAGACCATCACCCTCGAGGTGGAAAGCTCGGACACCACCGACAACGTTAAGGCCAAGATCCAGGACAAGGAGGGTATCCCCCGGGACCAGCAGAGGCTCATCTTCGCCGGCAAGCAGGTCGAGGACGGCCGAACCCTAGCTGACTACAACATCCAGAAGGAATCAACCCTTCACTTGGTGCTGCGTCTCCGTGGTGGGATGCAGATCTTTGTGAAAACCCTTACCGGGAAGACCATCACTTTGCAGTTGGAGAGCTCTGACTCCATCGACAACGTCAAGTTGAAAATTCAAGACGAGGAGGGGATCCCCCCGAACCAGCAGAGGCTCATCTTCGCCAGCCAACAGCTCGATGACGGCTGCTCCCTCGCGGACTATAACATCCAGAAGGGGTCTATCCTTCGCGTTGGGAAGCAGATTTTTGGCAAGACCTTGACTGGGCAGACGAGTTCTGATACGAGTGATAATGACGAGGGCAAGATCCAGGATAAGGAGGGGATTCCGGATCATCAGAGGTTTATGTTCTTTGGGAGGGAGCTGAAGGTCAAGGAGCCGAAGGACAAGCCGAATGTTAGCGGTGTTTTGTTCGTGTTGGCATCGCTGGGTGTGTTAAATTCTGTTACTTTTGGTATTGCCTATTATTTTGCTAAATGTTAATTATTCTGGTAAGGATGGGAGGATTCCGGCTGATTAGGACATTCAGGAGGAGTCCTCCCTGCACCTTGTCCTCCGTCTCCGTGGTGGGTTTTGGGTACCCATCTGTTAAATGACTAGCTAAAGTCTAGAAATCACAATTTTCCTAAGCATTTTGGCTAGGATTGTACCTAGCTCTTAGAAGCTTGATAGGTAAGACATTTTTAATGTTAAACATATTTTTATCTGAATCTATTATTGAATGACACACTTGTAATTGATGAAGAAAAAAAGGTTTGGAAAAAAAAGGTATAGGTTTGAGTCTTTTTAAATTTGGGTGAGAAAATAGATAGAACTCAAAATGGGTAAACAAAATGGGTATGACAATGGAGATAAGTTTTTAAAATTTTTTACTCAAATTTTGAGCAGGGGTAGAAAAATAGGCGGCATGGATTGAAGACACTATCACCAAGGCATAAGGTAAGTAGGGAGAGGGGAAGTGGAGGATTTATAGCAAAGGAATTGCTGGTGAGTCCTTGCTATCTCGATGTGGAACTAACACAAGCAAATGCAAATGAGAAGTTCAACTAACACACAAGCAAACGCAAATGAGAAGTTCCTCACTACGTAGACCCACATCGGAAAAAAACATTACTGGTGTGGAGGGAACCTGAATAAACGAGATCATTCAACCATTTAGCTTCGGTTGCTCTTTGCGTGAGGTTTAATTTGTCACCGGACGCACGCTTTTGTGTATACAAGCTTGCGTACATAGCTCACATTTATCGTGGCTTAAAGCTTCAAACACGACATGCACTAATACATCACCTACTTTATCCCCACTCTCTCTACGTTCATACCCATCTCAGCCATTTACAAGCTTTGCTGCAGTTGTGACGGAAAAAATTGTGGAGCTAAATTATAAATCTTACATTTTGAGTAGTTATTTTACCTATCATTGGTGCACTTGCTTTTAACACTCTCCCTTTTTGTCGGTAATAATTGAAAATGCATTAAACTTAAATTAAGAGTTTACAAAACAGGGGTGAACCACCCCAATCAAATTCGCATAAAATAGGCTAGCAATACAATTAGACATATAAGGGTAGATATAAAATTTCTCGCCGAAATCGATGCGTTATTTGTCAATGTATCCACATAATGATTTGCTTTACGGTAAATATCCTCATTTTCTGAATTGACGCCCCCCCTCTCTCTCTCCCTGGGGTAGTATTTTGTATTTGTTTAACTAGACTAGAGATAAAGAAGAGATAGAGAAGTGGTTGTACATTCAACCAACCGTGGTTAACTTAGTTAACCAGGACTCTTGAATCTCATTAGGAGGTCGGGAGTTCGAGTCACTCCACCTGCGTATGTGTTCTTCCCTTGGATGGCTTTTCTTTTCTTTTCTTTCTTGTATTAGTTGAGTTGTTGAGCTTGGTTATCTCGTGGACTCTCATAATTGATGTAGTGTCCCGGATTTATACTATGTACTTCATATCCAATGTAAAATGATCTCTTCTGATTGAAAAAACACACACCAAAATTCACACTTTTTGAATAGTTTTTTGTGCTATCCTTGTTGTACGTGCTCTAATTAAGTGTTTATATGTGCAAGAGTGTGTCACTAGCATTTCTGATTTTTTGTAACCATCATGTGTGAAAGAAAAATTGGTCCGAAGCAAATGGACGAGATCCGGCCCCATGAAGGAAGTGAGTAAAAACGGAGGCACTACTGACCAATGAGATTAAATTCTTCCATTGGCGGTGAAAAATTTCACTTTTCCACCACCACTTTTTTTCCGTCATACTGTGTGTTTATTGTTAATCTGAATCGTTCCTCTTCTAGACCTCACATGGTAGGTTATCCATACAAAAAAAATAACTTGATCGGACATCGATAGGAGTATCAAAAATTGAATTTTGCTTTGTAAAATAAATAGTCTATCTTTATTATTATTGACAGAAATCAGATTCGCCCATTTCATAAACCAAAATTCAAATTTTGATATATATATCGACTTTCAATTAAATTGATTTTTTGCACGGCAATACTATATTGCGAGTGTCTTAAAATATGAACGGTTCGATCACAATAATAGACAATCAGTAGTGTCCATAATAGGCAATAGTAAAAAAATGAAATTTTACACCGACGGTTGGTAAAATTTTTTCTCTGAACGGATACGTGTGTGCAAATACATTTGCAGGTTAGATTAATGTACGGATTGCGCATCCCTAAAAAAACCAATACGTTTCTTGCTTTTTCTTTCAAACAAAAACCTAAATCCCCTCCCAATTTTAGTTATGGCATTTCAGTACTGGGGGAGCAATTTGGTTTGGGTTACGCAACCCTATTAACCCGGGCAATCTGTTCGGAGTAAAAAAAGTTACGGGTACTACTAACTGCACCCCACTTAAAAAAAAAGTATTTGCTCTTTCTGTCTATCTATCCGACGTTGGATTTTTCCTATTATCTAAACGGAATTTTTCAGTCAAAAATTATCTAAAACATATTTAAACGAGCTCCTTACATACATCAAATGAAAATTCGTTTAGCGGAAACAATTTATCTATTGTTCTTAAGCTATAGGCGAAGTTCTTGAGGCAAACCCACCCTTGCTTTCTACGTCCAAAAGTAGAGTAAATGAGAAGCATCTTTTGGCATGTCATGAGAGAATGAAACAAGTGCGCGGATCTCCTAGTGCAAGATGTAAGATCACACATTTTCCCTTATTTATCGGATCTTTCAATTTCGTTTTTGTATTAAGTTCCAATTTTGTGAGGACAGGAGGGGTGTTACTTATCCCCTGACCTTGTACTCGCTTTAGTAGTTTAAATAAGTACTTTTTTTTTAATTAAATGTAATGCATTGTGATAGAATGACTTGTCTCATAAAGCGAAAAATAAATACTTAAAAAATGAGAGACTTAGCCGAACGGAGCCTTAATTTGCACATATAGTTGTTAACTTGTTTTGTGAAGATGTCTGTGTGACCACCATTATGATTGACTAACTATCAATACTTGCTCGAACCGAATGGAAAGTAACTAGAGCCACATATCCCAGTTCATATTGTGTAGGTGCTGAATGCGTGGTTGCAAAGAAGTAAATCGAGTAATAATGAAAAAAAAGTAACTCCTATATGGAGTGTAAGGAGTGTCAACTTATTTAAAGGTGACCTCAAGAGTTAGTCCGGTTGGTTGATTGGTTTGCTCGTCACATACTTGACTAGGTTCGATTCTTGAGGTTAGGGGCCTTAAGAAAGTAATTTCTTGTGAATTTTCGAGTCTTGGCGTGGATGGTCTGCCTTTAACCGGACTGGAAAGGGAATTAGTTAAATGCGTGTGCAAGCTACTTCTTTAATGATCAATAATTGATCGAGAGAAGATGATCGATTATCAATTACACTAGGACAGAAACCGAAAAGTCTGAGTACATACACATAGGTACATGCATCACGTACATATGCGTTTTGGACCCATATCGGATCTCAAAAAAATGATCCAAGCCGGTTATTTTATTCAAAATGGTTTGTTTAGGGTTTCTCTAAAAAATAAACTCATTTCAATATCAGTAAAAACGTTTATAAAACATCTAACTTTGCTTAATAATTCAAGCTTAGTTTATGAAAAACATCGTGTACATTCGCGTTTTCGACCCTTCTCGGGTCCCAAAAAATTTATCCGAGCCGTTCATTTTTATTCACTTGTACCGAAAGTCCCACGTCCTCCTTCGTGACATTTTTTTATATCAAGTTTGCCCTAGTATCTAAACTGGGTAAAGCCAAAAAAATACAGCTATTGAGACAGCCAATTCTTCTCACATACTCCTACATAAATTAAAAGTTCATTTAGCAGAAATAATTCGTCCAAAGTCTTTAAGCTATGAGCAATGCTAGGTACTCCAAAAAATATATCCCGAAAATATCTCGAACAGGTATTTTTTATCGTTAATAAAAGTTTATTAACAATCATAAATATCTCTAATTAAAAATTTATTCGGGGTATATTTTTTTGGATACCCACTTTCGTTAAGCTATAGACAATTTTTTTTGTTGAGAAAACCACCCACCATAATTATGTCATGTCGGGCAGTTGAAAATGAGTCAGAAACAAATGCACTAGCAACCAATTTTAAAGACGTATCTCATGCTCCAACGTTACCTGGTTGCTTTGTGGCGTATTGCGTAATTGCATATGACTAGTGGTACTCCAAATGAGCCGAGCTGAGTTTTTTTAGTATTCAAGCTCGGATTGTTTACTAACGAGCCTAAACTCGAGCTCGCAAACGATTCGGGCCCGGTTCATTTACTAAACAAGCCTCTATCAAAGAGTTGAGACGATACAAATTACGAGTGTAGCTTTTTCAAGCCGAACCGAGTTTTAGAGTGTCGAGCTCAACTTATTTAGTACACGAGCATAGAACTAGAATTCGAGCTTAGCTCGATTACTAAATGAGCTAAACCAAGTCTTGAGTTGCTCGATTCGTTTGCAGCGGACTCGAACACATGTATAAAAAAGAGAAAAGCTAAAAAAACCATTTTAAGTACAGTAGCCAGTGGAACCTCATGAAAACGAACACGCATGCACTTGCAATAAAAGTTGGATCAAACGCACAACAGTCCTGATCAAAACAAAAAAACGCAAGCCCAAGGGTTTGACCAAGTGGTATTGGTCCAGCAACTTTTATGGTCACCTCATCCAATTATCCCTACTAGCAACTTTTGTGGTCACCTCACCCCACACGTAAGCGTATGAAACAGATTTGGGAGGAACTATAAAAATTAGTGTGAGGCGCGCGCAAACTGGTCCGAGACACCCTGCATTACCTGAAAAAAAAAAAAAAAAAAATTGCACCGACAGTTTTCGAGACGTATATATCTCATGGGTGACTTGCTTTCTTCCAAGCCTATTTTTACAGGAAATTAAAGCCTCGTCCTATGTATTATTGTGGAGGACGACGTGCATTTCCACGAGAACTTGAAAAATGCCCAGCCAATTCATACGAGATACTAGCTGTGTATGTTTCTCTAATTTTGATTAATTTGATTGCAGGAACGTTAACGTGTAGTGCTAGTGCCTCTACAAAAGAAAATTTCATATGGGCGTCATTAAGCATACGTCAAAATGGAAGTATCACTTAGAACAATGCTATGGACACAATTTCGGATGAATACATATATGCTCGAAACCGTTTGATGCAGTTGGAATATTCTACATGATGCACGTGGAATTCACACAAATCGAGAATATTTTGGACACATTTGTATTCGGATTTTGGCTGCGTTCTTTTAAACTTATAAGTTTGGAACTTATTTTGGTATTTTTTTTACTTTTCGTAACTTTTGTTTAGCTTTTCGACATAGTTTTAGGGGTTAATCAATCGGAAAAATATAAAAATATGGACCGATGTTTAGAAAATATAAATAAGACGGCACTTAAACTCGAAAATATAAATAAGACGGCACTTAAACTCCAAAAAATAGTTGTTTGATACTTATTCGTTTTTCGTGAACTTTTTTTTTGCTTTAAGTCATAGTAATTTTGTACTTTTTAGACTCTTTTTGTCGAGACGAATGATTAATCAGAAAAAAATCAAACAAATCTAAAAAAATTTAGAAAAGACGAACAGAACTCAGCATCTGTATGCAAATTATTTATGCAATTAATCACTTTATAAGAAATCCTAGTAGGTGTGCCCGGTGGGTTTCCTTTAGTTAGGTTTCTTGCTTTATATATAAGTGATGCAAGTCAAATCCAATCCTTGCGGGTAACTTCCAAAAATTCAGCGTGCACGTAAAACGTCTTTACTAGTTGCGCCCTTTGTCGTAACTAGTTCATGTGTTTATGCTCTCTTATGTCATACATATTGGTCCTTTTTTTTCCTACCTCTACATGCATGTGGGGGTGCTGTTTAATTTGTTATGACTTCGTTTTTTCGTAATTCCAGTTTATACCCTCCTAAGTTCTTCCAATAGAAAGGTTCCGGGGATCTAAACAAGTCTTTCACCAAAATTTTCCCTCCAATATTGACTATAATCATATCCAAGATTAGGATAATGCTAGGGTATCCCCTCTTGTCTGAGGGATACCGTATCATCCATATAACATAACCATTGGAAGACATAACATTAAACCATTCGAAAGTATAACACTTTTCCACAAATGGTGTAACACTTTTACTGTTAGGGAAATGATAAAGCCAAAACTATTTTTGTTGGTGCCAAAACTCTAGTGTATAAAAGATTGTATTGTGCAATGTACAAGACTTTTTATGCACTAAAGTTTTGGCACTAACAAAAACAGTTTTGGCATTATCACCACTCTTAGTGTTATTATATTAGGCATTAACACTTTTAAAATGGAATAATATTTTTATTATTATGGTGTCCTCCCAAAATGGCGTAACATAACTACTCGAAAGCATAACTATTAACCATTTGAAGGCATAATATAGAAACATCGTAAGAGGGGGATACCTTAGGTGTTCCCCCAAGAATTTGTTTCTTGTTGACGACTTCTCATACTATCTTTTTGGGTTCCACCATCACTTGTGAGAGAGTTTGTAAAAACATACAAAAATTTAGGGTGTTTTTTCTAATATTTTCCTGCCGTCCTTCCTGAACTAGTCAGATTAGGTTTTCTACATGTATAATTTAAAGAAAAAAGAGTGATCATTTTTGCACTTCACTTTCTTATAAATGTACACTACAAAAATTGTCCTCAGTGCTTAAAATTACACGCAACACAAGGACTAAAAGAGAAATTTTAGAGTGAAATAGAAAGTGAATGCCAAAAATTATTTTCGCTAAATTTTTCATATTCAATGGGCCGAGAAATAGTACAAGGTAGAATGGCCTTGTAATCATGTACTAGTACTGTTTTTTTGAACCGATTGTAATCATGTGTTTTTAGAACTTAGGCTCCATTTGGATGCAGTAAACGAAGAGGGATAAGTCATACCCCTCGTTGAAACCTGGTCCCACAGCTTAATCCCTCGTTTGGGAAGTCGTTTGAGGTTGGGATTATTTTCTCCCGGTCTTCCCTAATACCGGAGACGAGGGTATTCGGGGGTGTTGCCGATGGTGAGGGTTGGAGGTGTCCATACCTTATACCCCCTAATCCCCTAAAAAATTGACAAGAACACCCTTCCTTATCCCCCTTTCCAACCCCCAATTTGCTGGGTGTTTTCGATTAAACAGAGGAAAACGAAAAGGAGAAGAAGAACAACAGCAGCAAATCAGAGAGAGGGAGGATGAACCAGACCAGGTCGTGAACGCACAGCTGATCGTTTTCTTCTTCTTCTTCCATCGTACAGAAGATCTTCTTCTTCTTCTTCTTCTTTTTCTTCTGCCGCCGTTCTCGTTCTCGTTCTCTCTCTCTCTGTTAATTAGGCGTAGCCGATAAGAACAAGGTAAGAAGAAGGAAAAATTATCCCATGTGTTTCTTACAAGTTACAACCCATTCGGCCATTCACAGTTAAAAAAACACAAAATTATCAATATAAAAAAAATACTCTTTTAAAAAATGAATTTAAAAAAATTAGGTGCTCTAATTTTTTCTCAGCTTTCCCCAAACCAAACTTAACACACGAAATTATTTTTAAAAAACTTTTAAAACATGAATTTTAATTGTTTTTACTTATTAAATTGATTAATTTATTATTGAATTAAATTATTATTTCTTAAATATGAAAAACTAATTAATTTTTACAATTTTGTATTAATCATAATGAATAATCTAACTTAACACTGCACAAAGGCAAAAAAGTCATTTGACAGATTTTTACATCATCCACCCCTCTTTATACCCCATATTAATCCTTCATCCAAACGAAGTACTATTTAATCCCTCTTTTCTAATACCTCATCCAAACAACCTACTCCCTCCGTCCCTTTTTAAATGTCCTGCTTCGTAATTTCAACTTATTAAAAAGACATCATTATTATACCTTTTACATTAACTTTTTCCTCCACTTTCCTTACTTACCCATCATCATTACACTTTTATTCACTAACTTTTCAAAATAGAATCTACTTTTAAGGGCAAAATGGAAAATTCACCAACTTTTACCCACTAACTTTACAAAATGGACACTTATCAAGGGACAGTCCAAAATGGAATACCGGACTCTAAAAACGGGACGGAGGGAGTACTATTTAATCCCCCTCCATAAACATCACATCAATGTTGGCCATCCCTTATTAACTAATACCCCCTACTATCTTATCTCCCTTATTAACTAATACCCCCAATTCTTTCCCCACATCCAAACGGACCGTTATTGTAATCATGTACTTTACAAAAAAATCTCGTATGCCTCTAGAGCACCGTTGAGGACTGGGATGTGGTGCCCTAACGTCTTTATCCACCACATATTTTTGCTGGTCCGGTATGAATTCCAATAGAAATGTGTGGAGGATAAAAATATCGGGGCACCATGCCCAAAACCACTAGGTTTGTTTTGTTTTTTGTCAATGCACTGGGTTTGTTGAGTTTGGATTTAAGGGAGGTTTTGTGGAGTTGAGTTTTGAGACCCGAAAAGAACAAAGTATAATTAGTCGCTTGTAAAAGCTCAATTTCCAGCAATTCAGTCAAATACCATAGTAACCATACCCGGGCAAACCAGTAAGGGGGCAGCTGGGCTTGGGTTTGCTTGTCGACATAATGGGGTTGGGGCTGCCACACAATGGAATAGGCCCACCCAACGTGAGGCAATGTCGGCATATCACTACTCGCAACAGAAACTGGAAACAAAGAAAGGGTTATCGTAAAGAGTTCAAGCTCGTGTTCATTCGTTTCGTTAAGAGCTTGTTCAAGATCAGTTTGCTACACGAACAACCCAGGCTTTTAACATTTTTCTTTTTCTTTTTTGAAACTCGCTAGGCTTTCGAATCAAGCTTGATCAAGCTACTACTTAACTTGTTCTGCTTATGAGACATAAAAAATTCAAGCTACTCGAGATAGAGTCATATTCTGTTTGATTAGAACTCATTTGAGATCAACTTGTCTCAAAAACAAGCTTAAGCTTGAACATGGTTTGAAGCTCGTCAGCTTGTCAAATTTGAAAAAACCTAACTGCTCGGCTAGTTTATCTCCCCTAATCGTAAAGCCAGACAGCTAGATTGGATGTAATACTCATAGATTCACTCATCTCGGATCTTCAGCCCCGAAATCCCTGAGAATCCACGTCCAGGGCCTTCTCTCAACCGCACTATAGGGAAGATCCAGTGTCACACAGATGACAGTAGTATATAGCACAACTACAAGTTTCACCTACTACCAATTGTAGAATAAACCAACTCGAAGATACAAGATTTTGAGGTCTGCCACCAAGTTTTTCAAACTATGTATATGGAATGAACCTTGCCCCAGAAATGTGACCACCTTAGAGAAGCTTCAAACTCAACTCACACTCCCTCTCCCTCTCCCACTCCCACTGTTTATCAACCAAACAAGAAAAACACAACAGCCCTCCAAAGAAAGTTTTAATGGGGTGCCAAAGCTCTCGACTGCTGAAAGTAGAAGCCAATGTGGATTTTAACCAAAGAGACCATTCAGCTGTGGTTTCATGCCACTGCCACTTTTCCGCATCTTGGTTGTCCCTATATACGAGAAATGCAGTGTTTGATTGAATATGCTTTCGCCATAGTGCCTATTTGCGCTGATAGTGTTTCAGTAAAAGGTACGCACATTCCCCAAATGTGTAGTTTTTCCACCGACCATACAAATGAAATGGACCCAAACTTGGGAGAAGGTAAAATAGCCCTTCTCGAGATAACAGCAACAAGATAATAGTTTCGCATATGCAAAGGAGATCCACAACAGCATCAGCGAGAAAACTTTACAATATCGATATTAATGATAATCCTAAAGTAAAGAGGAAGATAGTCGATCATTACGCTGGAAGAGATGATAAAGGACAATAATGTAGCATTTGTTTCAACTAAAGCTATGCCCCTGGATTTATTGCCTGAAAATCTAATGTCATACTCCACAAACAGGTAACTACTCTCTAATTATTCTATGCCTTGGCTGTAAGGTGATAAACAACTTCATTGTTCCATGATTTTCTCCACTTCACTTTTACAATCTTTAGGAGTACTCCTATTTTTTCTGTATGGTCCATAGAGGGTACAAGAAACAAACGGATCACTAAGCCACTTCTTCCGATTCAACTAGTTTCACGTATTTCTCACACGATGATGAAAATAAACAAGAAGAAAAACAAGGAAAGCACTTGTGACAACTTTGAAACCTCAAAATGGAAGCACATTTTCTTGAATTCAAACCCAGTCAAATCAAACATAAGAGGGGAAAGAAAGATACAGTAAGGGCTAATAGCTAACAGCAACAACAACAAAAAAGAGATACAGTAAGAGCTAGAGTTTTAGCTAACGAATCTTTGTCATGAATAATAAGCATACCAACCCCCAACAGACTTGATATCTGGACAAAAACAGTTCAAAAGGGCTTATCATATTCCTGGCCTGGCTGCTCCCAGCCCCGCAAAAAGCCTACAACAATGCCACCTCAACACACTTAGCATACAAAACCAAAAAATAATGAGAGAGCGTGGTAAAAGATACAATTCCTTAACTGATCAAACTCGTATAGTCATTAACGCTACAACTAGTCTAGAGCAGTATGCCATTCACTTGATAATATGCACCAAAATTCTTTCACAGTTTGAAGATGTCCACATTCCAGCAGTAACCAAAACCCGCATTATGTATTGGCAACATAGAGGAGCATAGACATTCATTTAGGTACATCACATTGAAAAGTAACTGAAAAGCCGAAGGACTGAAGCTGAAGTCAGTGGCCCAAGAGAGCTTGCCAAAACTCTATCACAGTTCACATTAATGCCCGAAAGGAACTACATGGCCTAGAAATGCAATTACAGGGAACCAATGCAAATTAGAAGAGTTGGTATATATATCACTACCGTATTGTCCTTATCTCCAAAAACTAAATAGTTGATTACTCTCAAAGGTATTTATCACGATCAAATTGTCCTTCTCTTCAAAAACTAAATAGTTGATTATTCTCAAAGCGTTGCTATTAACACAGTTATAGAAGGACGCGAGTCAAATGGCTGCTATTTGCATTGACCCCTTGTTTGGAGTGGCCCTTCGCTTATTGCCATGCAATAGAGCGTGCTTCCTTGCCTGTCTCACTCAGTTATAATTCCATTTTTTAGGAATAAAAAGATCTGATCTCAAGCTGCCTTTCAAATTTTCCCAATTGTTTATGTCCGTTCTGTAACCAACCACATTCAATTCAGTAATTCTTCCAAACCACGAAATAATTAGAAATGGAGGAGGAGTTCATGCTTCTTTTAACTTCAGGCAATGCTAACATTTGTTACTCGTACTCCGTGAGCATAAAACATCAAAAGCCTTGAAAATTTTCCCAGGAAAGGAACTTCATCAAACTTCGAACAGACGGAATACTAGAGTTCAAACAAGTTGTATTAGACAATTCTTTGTCCTATAAACCAACAAAACAACAAGAAATCCCCCACAAAAGCAATTGTTAAATATTGTGTACTATGTCGACTGTAAAACAACACATAATCACATGCCTGCATGCGCATTAACGTGCTATCCAACCACCTTTGGCAGATCAATCTCAAACAGTAGAATAATCAAATACAATAATACCGTGAAATTTAAAGTTTTGGCATACTTATTGGAATTTCTCCCAGGGACATATATATTGATTCATCATCACCGAGAATCCCCTGAAATGATCAATTCAAAAATTCATTATTAATCAACCACACTAAAGGTGAATGAGAAATGTACTAGAAAACTTCAAGACATGTCGAAGACTGCATGTAATACTTTGGCCCTTTCCGGTGCCCACATACACACCAACATAGGATTACACATCACATGATAAAAAATCCACATACATTCCAGCAGTTAGTGATGATACCTCTCCATTATGAAGGGCCATGTCATTGTGCAGAGAATCAATGTCTGCTGGTACAGAAGAACAATTGGAGATATCTGTTCCAAGCAACTCCGAGAACATAAGCCCATAACCATCCTGAGCGTCAGAAATGTCATTGGTACCGTGTGCATGATTAGGAAAGCTCTCCAAGCCTGTAAATTCAGTTTCTTCCCTGCATCATGGAAATTTTTGAAATTAGGTGAGATTTTAGGCAAAAACGTAACAATAATATCAAGAGCAATGATGCGGACACAAATGTTTGGACGCAATTGTATTCGAAGTCATCTGATCAACATGGACCCCATAAGTTGCATGGGGGACCCACACACAGCGGACGACTCTGAACACATCTCTGTCTGGACATTTGGTTCCCAATCATATTCCTAATATCACTCTACATGCTCTATAACGCCCTTAAATGGAAATAGAAAAAGCAATCAAACTTGATATGAAATTGCTGATACAAAAATTTAGATGATCAAAAACTTGACATGATAATTGCAGCTGATTGTACAAGCTATGAAAACCATTGAATTAGCTTGGAAATAACAACAAGAGAAACTTCTTCTTCTTTTTTTTTTTTTTTTTATGGTATAACAAGTAAGAGAAACGTACTTCCTCTCCGTATCATTGAAGGCATTATCTTCTTGTAGGGAATCATTTTCCAAGTCTATCACCTCAACCTCTTTGCCATCAGCACCACGTATACCATATTTACCAGATATATTGCAAGTATTGCTGATCGACAAATCAACATCTACTAGTGTTGCTTCAGCTTTGATTTCTGGAATAGAAGGGAAAATAATCATTGGATCACAATGAGGTTTCTCACTCACTTCAGAAACCTCCATAAGATTAAGGTCACAAATCTTAAACGAACTGGGGAAGAGTTGCTTCTCTTCTGAATAGTCAATGCATGGTCCAGCATCACCACTCTGATACAGAGACATATCTACGGGCCTCTCTTGTTCCTCGGCCAATATCACTTCGTCATCAGGTAATTTCCTTCCTTCTTGTGAAACTAGCTGCTGTCCCTTTGCGTGAGGAAGATGCGAATATTCATCACTCTGGGTACCTACTGACGGGACCCATTCTCTTGGTTTCTTTGTTCCCTCCCTGCTATCAGTCTGTTCTGCAGTTCGTTTCTCTCCTCTCTCCACCATAATCATGGAGCTGCAGCTTCCAAACCCAGGAGGCTCCTCACTTGACTCTTGTTTGTTCACGAAAGACCCATCTGGAAAAGATTGAGACCTCAAGAATTTTTCCCGATTATCGTACACAGGAGCTAATTCTCCTGCATCCTCAACAGAAATAATAACAGGTGCATCTATAATATCAGAATCAAGGTATTTTGGATGTGGAATTTGATTTGATGAATCATCAACTGAGGAGGCATCAACCGAAACATCTTTAACGGGGACTTCAGTTTCCATCAGAGGTCCCACATCGGAATTGTTTTCCTCTTGTCCTTTGTCACAATTTTTTATCTCCTCGGTAGCTGGAACTGGGTCAACCTTCAATCCCCTGGCTGTCAAGGAAGACCGGGTTTTGGTAGGGATTTTGGCGAATCTGCAGAGACTTAACAAACTACCAATATTCTTGTTTAAGCAATCACCTTCCACTGCAAAATGCTCAATGGGTGCATTCTTCATCTCACTTCGATTCTCAACTTGATCACTACCAGTCGCATCCATAAGCTCAATAGTATCTTCATTGGAGAGTTTCACATCATCAGACATCTTAGCAAGTTCCCCATTATTTTCAGGAGGGGGGTCTTTCCCAATATCAGAACTTACCTTTGTACTTGTGTCATCCTGTAACTGAGATTTCTCCAAACCAGACTCGGAATCACCTGCACCATCAATTTTAGGTGCTGATTCCGACATCTGCTCATCATTAACAACACCATTACCAGCTTGTTGTTCTGGATATCCCGACAAAGAATCAACATCACCTTCCACATCTGAAGGAGTCCTGGCTTTATCAGGGAAGGACCCACTCCTTCCCATTCCTTGACCCCAATCAGAGCCATAATTTTTGAAGGATCCCGTCCTCCTCCTACCTCGCATATAACTTCTTGACCCAGTTGGATTATTATATTCATCACCAAACCTTCTCCTACCTGACCCTGCATCAGAAGCATTCCCCAAACGAGCAAGAGCTGAAGAGCGACCATCTGGAGTAAGGTTCATACTATCTCCTTCTTGTGGCCTAAAACCCTGAAATTCACCTACCTGGTTCTTTAAACTGCCATTTTGCAACCTCCCAGAAACAACATTTGGGGGAAGCAATCCCTTAGAAACCAAATATTCAGTCGCTAGCCGACCAGCCTCCATAAAAATGTCTGTTCTACGGGGTGGCGGAGGCAGTGGCGGTGGCGGAGGCTGTGCCGCTTGGAATGGTTTTGGTTGGCCTCGCCCAAAACCTCGATTATAACCCCTGTAATCGGAATTATACATCCCATGACCTCTCATCGAACTTTCTGGTGAGATCCGAGAGGCTGCAGCTACACCACCTATTCCCATGGGACTAGACCTGTATCCATTTCCAGGACTACGATGCCTCGGATGCATCTCTCAACAACAATCTATAGCAGTATGGGATTATACTAAAAACCCAGTAAACTACCAAAAAAAAAAAAAAAAAACGACCCTCCTTTTTTGCCCTTGAAGAACAACTTCTTGCAAGTTAGAAATGATCTCTATGTTCTTCGTTCAGATTCCTCAAAAGTCAACACAAAGTAAAAAATAAATAAATCCCCACAAATATATCCGAAATCTTCAGTCAAAATTCCCAACGAAAACTACAAGTCCAAGAGAGCCTAGGGTTATTTCCTGTGCCAGATAAGCCCTAAATCGACGGATCTTAAAGTCAAGAAACGATCTTTTCGAGTCCAAATACAAGGGAAGTCTCAAAACAGTGAAAATCAAGGCCTTTTTCGAACAGATCTGGCGATTTTAATCAGAATCAGGAGGAGTTTACCTTCGACTGATTCACGATGATTGTTCCAGTTCCATTAGGGTTTCAGATCCAGTCAAGCTTTGCACCTCCCAAAGCAATCAACACCCACAAAAATCCACCACCCCCTCCGTGTATACATACAGATTCATACATGTTCTGTCCAAAATAATCAGATCAGATTAGGGTCCAAGATAAAGATCTGTGGTCAACAATCACGATCTTGCAGACGTTTCCCGGCGATGAGTACTACAGCACAGGATTTATTTTCAATTTTCTTTTGCGTTTATTTTTCTTGGGGGGAAGAGAATAATGAAGTGCTGCTGTATGTATGATGTGTGTGCTTCCATCAGTTCAGATTCTCTTCATCATCTCTCTCTCTCTCTCTCTCTCTCTCTCTCCTCCCAAAACGCACCCAACAAAAAAAGAATCACATTATTACACGTCAAAGTTTTGGTTTTGCGTGACACGGCGCGTGGCATCTCCTTAGGGTTAGGTATCCGTTTTTCTTTTCTTTTTTTTCAAAAAGAAAATTAAAATATCGCATCTCGATCGTTTATCTCTTTCGAATTCAACAAAGTTGAACTACTGCTAAAAGCACGTTTGGAAAGTCGAGATTTACACAGACCGTTCACGGACCAACCTCGGATTGCAAAAAAGTTTGAGAGGGTGTTTTCGATAGTAAAAAATTTATAATTTAGTTGCGATTGAAAAGTTATTAAGTATTTTTGGTAATAATAAGTTGTTGAGAAATAACAAGTTATTTATCGTAATGAAAAAGCTTTTGCTGGATATGTGAGTGAAAAAGTTATTGAGTAAGTAAAAAAAAATTTGTCAGTAGAAACCAATTGGTAAAATGTGGTAAGTTTTCAGTGTTTTTTTTGTTAATGAAAAACGAGATTGTAAAATACATTAAGTTTTTTTTAGTGTTTTTTTAAGTGAAAACGGGGTTTGATTCTAAGAAAAGAATGCAATTTTGTTCACCATCTTTAAAAAATGTTAAAGAGGATGAACATTACTCTCCCTCTTATTGGTTGAAATAGTAAACGTCCCACATATGCAATACACTTTTTGATAAGTGTGATATCACTTTATGGTGGGATTCAAACCATTTTCAAATTTCAACCAATAAGAAGGAAGGTAATGTCACTCAACTCCTAAAATATACTACTACCAAACATGAATTTTTATTTTATTGTATTTATATTAATCAAAAAGAATTTCGTAAGAAAATTGAATGCGTTTATTTTATTCTGTAAACAAATATAGTTAAAGATGACGTTCTTCTAGCATTTTTATGTTTTCACGGCAAGTTTTACCATTTAAACTAAATTTTAATTGGAAAAAAAAAAAAAAAGAAGATTCTAGCTGACATTTTTTTCCCTGACTTTTTTTAAATATGACAATGGCAACAAGACTAGCCGTGTAATCTTGGCTGAACATGTCTGGATAAACAAATTTTCACATTCAGAACTCTCTCTCTCTCTCTCTCTCTCCTTCAAAGGCAATTTCAGTGTGGAGGGCCAAGGAATAAAAGATGCTAGTATTACTATGGTCAAAATTTGTGATCCAGATGCTGAATTCGGCCATGAGAGTTGAAGATGCTAATATTGGTGGGCCAAGGGAGTGAAAGCAATTGGTCAATTGTGGAAAAGATTTCGAAAAAAGAAAGAGTGCTAAGAAAGTAAGAATTGTTGTTGTTTTTTTTGATCGGCGAGCTAAGAATTGTTGTTGGTAATTCTATAATAGGGTTCAAGTATATGGAACTGTCTTTACTTATGGCAGATGGGTTTTGTTTTATAGCTAAGGTGTTGGAGCCGGCTTACACATAACACGACTAATTTTGGAGGGGCCAATCCTGTCTTTCACTTATTACTGTATTAGATAAAATGTCATGTTGCTTCAAAAAGTAACAGAGTGATGGTTGAGGCCTTGATTTTTAGTAGTTGTACGTTTATTGTTGATTCTATTTGATGCTTGGAATGCATTGGTTGCATATCATGAGACAGAGTTGTAGTAGTATTCTTGTCACAAACTAGAATGGAAGTCATTTGCAGAATAAAAATCTAAATAATCAAGACAAAAAATTCATCGTCATCGCGACTAAGGCGAAATCCATGTGTCGAATATAAATCTTCTACATTTCTCATTGAATAGGAATGTCCAATCCCAGTCGTTCAAAAATCCATGTATACCCCAAAGGAACCTTATATCTTTCGACCTTTACTTTCTTTATTAAGAAGGAAAGAAAATGAAAACGGAAAAGGAAATTTTACATCTGTGGTCCAAGAGGTAACCTATTCATAATTTGATGATAAACTGATGACCCCCCGCGGGGAAAATTCAGGGGAGGTTCTGAATGAGGTTCCACCTTTGGTTCTTCTTTTGGCAACATGAACCCCATGTCACTCCCTAGAAGTTGTTGCCCTAAATATGGCGTAACATGCGGTTTACCCTGGCCTTGGCCCAACCCGGCCATTGCCAAATTGGAAAGGCCCGGTTGGTTCATTCCAAAACTGAACCCGTTGTGAGGTCCCAACCCCAGCTGCTGCCTTGCAGGTAGGCCCAGTGAACTCAGCCCAGCGGGCCGATCAAATCTGGCCATGCCGCTGTGAGGTTGAGACGGCTCAGGCCTATGAAGATGTGCAGAAACATAACCAGAACCAGCAGCAGCACTGGCACCTTGGGCCGGTCCATTATTAGGGGCGATGGAGTTACCATTACGAGCAGCAGGAACATTGTGGTTGTGCTTCCCCTCGTAAGTAGTGATCACTGATTTGAGGTCATGCGATGCCCTCTCCACATGCTTCCTCACCGTGCAGCCAGTACTTGTGCACTTATAGTAACTCCTGCAACAACAAAAAGAAACAGAGAATGTCTCCAGTTTCTTGAGCAATGCAAGTAGGAGTAACTGATATGAACATTCTTGTGTATGTGTGTGTGTTTGCTAAGATAAAAGCAACAAAAATGAAGATTAAAATGACCTTGGATTCGGATTTCCTTTCACAACTTTCTGCCCATACTTTCGCCAACGATACCCATCATCAAGAACATCCACCTCACTAGTTGTTTGAACCACAACTCTTGGCTCCCTTAGGGCTCTAGTGGCGCCACTCATTTCTGTTGCATAAGCTTCCATTTTCCTAATACAAAAAAAGGTGGGGATTCCGTTGATCAAACACCGGAATCACATCATAGAGATCAATAGATCATTAAGACGAAGAAATTTTAATAACCTTTTCTTTGACTCGGACTCATCTCCCTCCCCATCATAGTCCAATGACGTGCTGCCACGTGTCCCATGATCACCTTCTTCTTCTTCATTGGAAAAAGTAGAACAAGCATCCACTGCTTCACCAGATTCAGAGTGAGTGCCATTCGTTGGTGTATTGCAATATTCAGCACCCCTTGAAACAGAAGATGCCACCTCAAGGTTGTGCTGCCTCCACTCACAGGCTCCGCCAGTCGTTCCATTTCGAACTGTTGTACATATTGGATCACCATCAGCAACAGTATGTGCTTCTGATTGATCATCAATATCGAGTTGCAAGTCAGATCCAATGGCTAATCTCTGATTAGGTGTTGGTATGGCATGATTGTGGGTGCCCTTGTATATGATTTTTGTGATCTGGCCGTCACAGGCTTGCTCCACCTTCTTTTTGACCGGACAATTTGTATGTGTGCATTTGAAATAACTTCGTGGATACTCACTACCTTTTACTTGTTTTTGTCCGTATTTTCTCCAATTATACCCATCCTCGGTTGGGCCACCACCAACCACGGTGTCATCTCCACCACCTCGTTGATCTGATTCCTCATCTTGCTGCTCATTGGGTGGTGGTGAATGTTCTGCATCCTTTCTACAGGAATCCCAAAGATGGAGGAGTGTGGTTCTATTCAGAGATTCCACTTTAGCAGGTTCAATATTTTGAGACCAAATAGAGTTTTCTGGCTGAACAGGAACCTCAATTCTAGGAAAATTTTGTTGAGGAAGATTTGACGAAGTTATCTGCATGCAGAAAGGCAAGACATAGTAATATAACAGAACTAGACAACCCTTTGGATGATGACAGACATTGAGGTAAAAAGAGCATTATGGATTCTTACCAATTCTCACCATTTTTTGTTAGAAACAATGAGAAACAAAATGGACCTTATATACATATATACAATTTCTCTTCATCTCTCCACAATTATTCATCCAAAAGAGAGATGATTCTCATCTTTTTTTTTTTTTTTTTTTGTGGATCCGTGAGATGATTCTCATCTCATTCTTTCCTTTTCTGACTAAGCCCCTCCATCCAAAGGGGCCGTTAATGCTAATTTACTCCCTGCTCCTCCTGATCAAGGAGAAAGGAAATATTCAAGCACCAGGGATTTGCAAACGATAGACCAAAGCTGTTTGAGTGTGTAAACCATGGTGTTCTGTATGCATGCACGCGTATGTGTGTGTGAGAGAGAGGAGTTTTCTAAGACGACTAAGAAATCCTTTTCTCAGTTTAGAATGTAGAAGAGAATTTTCAGAGCATGCTTACTTTGCTTGAATGACCGCTTGTATTACTGAGCGAAAGAGGGGGGCCTGCTTCTGCAACATGTTTTAATGCAAATGATGAGGTAATGGTACTGATGTCTTCAAAGAAATCATCTTTGTTTCTACTAGGGGCCTCATTACCCAACATGAAGTTTCTTCCACTCCCACTTAGAGCAAATGAAAGCTTTCCGGTCGTTGGAGATGGCTGAACCTAAAATTAATCAGGTAAGGAAAGTAAAACATACAGTAGCTAGAAGCTACATTACAAGACTACTAGCACATTCAAGCTAATGCAAATTTCATCTAAGGTCAAGCAAAACACGTTGACACAAGATTAAGGAACACTACGCTACAGTCTAGGTTGTAGAATAGGACCGCACAAGAAAAAATTATTAGATGCATGAGTAACTTATAGTCGTGTCATAAACCACAAAGCAGACACCTAATAATTGGCTCATAAATTTTCAACCTTGCAAATCTAAGCTGTCTAGTCCACATAAAGCTAATGGAAAATCAAAGCCACTTAGCAAAAAGGATACTCGAGAGAGAAAAGAGCAAGATAAATATAGTTATCTTCGGCAACTTTTTCTTACTAATCAATCACTGTAAAAGTCAGACACCTTTATCTTATTTCTTTCTCCCCCGACAGAAAGTTGGATATCAAATGAAGAGATTGAAAGAGGATGTCTCTATAATACTAAACAAAATAACAAATAAATAACCAGGGGTTATGCCACCAGTTTCTTGTGCTTTTATATTGATAATGCACCGCTAGCAGGAACAAAACCTTACGTAGCCCTTTAACTCTTGATCCTATCTCGCAATAAGTTGCATTTTCGCTGTTTCCCTAAATGTAAATGGTATTGACCACAATGGAACATATTTATTGCCAACCATTCAGAAGCAACATGACAGAGACTGGAAACAAGGTTCCACGATATCAATCGAGTGACAGTTATTTTATCCTCTCAAAAGCAAAGAGAAGTACTTGGAAAACAAGTTATCAGATTCTACCCAGGCTTTTGGCTTACCTGTGAATTGGAGAGGAAAACTGGAGATTCTAAAAGCGTTGTCGGACTGAGACCAGGCGGAATCGTAATATATGGAGAACGAACATCTTGGTTCTGAGAAAAGCAAGCTGGTCTAATGCTTTCAGTATTCAACCTTGGAGCATTAAACCCAGCTCTAGCAGCCATCCTTTCCAAAAGGCCTCCACGTGAATTCATTTTCTGCTCCGAGGATATACTTGAATTGGTCAATTGATCCTTGTCATCTGTTTTCTGTGATATCATTTGCCCTTCAGACCATGGAAAGTTCCCCCCACTTTTGTTTTGAATAGAAGGTTCTGGAATCGACCATGAGCTCAACTCATCGCCCAATAGAGCAGAGAAGAAAGCTCTTGGGCTTGGACTAGGAGGAGGCACCCAATCTCCCATAATAGCAACATTGTCATCAAACGCACCCATGATAATCCTGAGCTCCTTTTCTAGTATCAGCTCGAAATCAAGTCAAGTCTGAATGAAGGCCAGGATTGCAATAGAAGAATACCTGATTTACACCATATGCAAAACAAAAAGATAACATCCTTTGAGTCCAGAGATAGAAGTACTGCGTCTAGATTAAATACACATACAAGAAAAAAAAAAAATCATTTAGAGATAGTGACAGCTGCAAACATGCCATTAGGAACCGCGTACAAGAACTTTAACGAAACTCCATTTCTAGTAAATCATAGAATGACCCAAGTTCTAGAAGCAACCGTACAACAATGAGTGCAAACTACAAACTAACCTAGGAAAATGATAATCACAGCCCAGTCCACAGTGTGTAAAGTGCAAAAAGTGCATCGTATATAGATAGATATATGTGAAAGTGCATTGATATAGGTGAAAAGCACATTGAAACTTCAGCATTTTTTGCATTTTGTGTGGATTAGTATTTAGTAGAACCAAATAATTTAACCCCAAAAAAATAAGAAAAGGAAAAAAATAAAAAAATAACATCGACAATGGGAAACTGATGAGAACCATTCAGAAGGACTAGATGGATTCATGATGTATCAATTCAGGGCAATCCCATGAAGAACAACTAATTAGTTCCACAATCATTTTCCAATCATTTATCTTCTCGATTCTATAGATACTTAACTGGAAATAATCAAAAAAAATCTGAAAACTGGAAAAAAAATCGATTGTCAGTTTATTCGACACTTATTAAGGAAAACAAATCTTAATCCTAGAGCTCATCAAGATCTAGTACAAGGAAATGAGTCGATTTCACTAAATAAATTAGAATCAAAATAAGCAAATTTGGCTTTACAAAGCCATGAAGCATGAAAGGGAAGCACCTAAAATGGGAGAGATTATCTGTAGATGACCCAGACAAGAATTTCCCAATTTAAGAACCAAATTGAGAGAAAAATGGGAATCAAGAAAAACCCAACAAAAGATTCAATCTTTAAGGAATGATGAGCACAATTATGAGGTAAGTACCTTATAACCACGCATAAAACTTGGGGGCAGTTAAAAAGAAGATGGTACGAAGGAGACCTTTTTTCTGACCATCTCTGATAAATTCTGATTAATGAGTTTCTTCACTCTCTGGTTCTAATTTGAATGTAAAAAGTGAAAGCATCTCATCTTGCTGTCAATTTCCTCTCTTCCACTTCACTCTCTCTAGACAGCTTATCACAAAATTGATGATGATGATGACTGAAGAACATGAAATCAATCACAGATAAGCAGGACAAAGAGAATTAAAAGTGGGTTTGTATGGTTTGTTATGGTGGAGCAGAAATGCATGGAGTATTTGAAGGAGAGGAGGGGATAGTGAACGCGAGGTCTATTATGTTCTTCTGTATTCATCCTCCTAATTTTAGTAGTTCAGTGTGCATAAAAATCGTCATTTTTAAGGAAAATTATTCAATACTCCGGGAATACTATTCTGGGAGTATAGTGAGTAATTGCCCTATTTCAATTAGAAGATAGAACACTTTCGTGGGAAAAAATATTTTTTAAAATTCGTGTAGAAATATAAAGAAAAACTATGTACAAAATTTTTATTTTTGGTAATGCAGGGATGTTTTGGGTTAGTTCGCGTGCACATTGGACTAATCCTCACAACCTCTCCTATAGCTACTTTACACGCTTATGCATGGGGTGCAAAAATATTTTGTATGGCGGCGTAAAAACTAACACTATCTTCCATGAAAAATAAAATATAAAAGAAAAGGTATATAATTAATTCTCAATAACTCCAACATGTGAGTGCAAAACCATTTCATATTACAAAAATAAAGGTACTTTTTTTTTTTGTTGTTGTAAACTGGCCTTAGGAAAAGGAAAAGGTGTATATAAAAGGGTTTTGGCATTGTTATTTCGAATAATTAACAATTTAGCTAGTAATCCACCAAGGTTTTTTGGGATGAGCCTGTGGTGGCTTCCAAAGCCAGTAAGGTAAGGCAATAAAAGGCCACAGGCCCACTTTGACTGGCCAACCAGAACAGGCCATGTGGTCACTTAACGTTTGACTTACGAGGGTGGTTTTGTCTTAGTAACGGTTTTGTGAGTAATTAGTTTGGTTTCATACATGGAAGCGAAATGATACTTACACAATAACTTACACAATCTTTTACATACATGTAGGCTCTACACACGTGTTAATCCCATTTTGTAAGTGACTTAATTAGTGCATTAATTATAAGTAATGATAATGCCAAAACTTCATTGCCTAAAGGAAATACTTTTACTGGATTTTCTTAAATCAATACATTACCATATATCATCAGTTTTTTCACCGAAAAATGCTACCATAGACCTTTACACAGGAGATAATGTGTAAAAATATGTAGATATTTGTGAATAATATAAAGATATTCGTGAAATGCATAGTGAAATTTTAACTATCATTATTAGTAACATAGTAATTATCCACCCTCTAATGGGTGATGGTTACCAAGACCTTTAATATTTTGGGGTTGGAGTACATGGTAAGAATATTATTTTGTTACGTTGTTTTATTAGTAAATATTTCCTAATAATAAATCAATAATAAATAACTAAATAGACGGTACTACAAAATAGCGGGGGATATCAATTTTTTGTGTAACTTTTCAAAGAGAAATTTATTCACGGCTCCTCGCATTCTCAGCTGTCTGTTTTGGCAATCAATTGTCCGGATTTAAAAAAAAAAAACTCTTCCAGCGAATAGTTTCTTTAAAATTCAGGCTGTCCAAAACACCTTTGAGCGCGCGCAATTGAGCGCCATAAAATATATTCACGGCTCGTGGTAAAAGAGTTTTTCTAAATTTGACAAACGGTGTCAAGTGCCAAGTCTATTCCTTGCTACTTTTTCAAAGAAGAGAAAAGTTGTACTTTGAAAGAAAAATATTTGTTTGTTTTTTACACCTAAATAAACTAATACTACTAGCTTTCATTTTCCAACAAACCAATCAATGGGCTATGACATTAACCTTCGATGGTGCTAAATTCTAACTTCTCTAAACCATTTGGAGTCCCCAAGTCCTACCCGGCTGCCACATAATGAGAGAGAGAGAGACTCATGGAAGTAACGAATGCCGTGTAAAGTATCCACAGACTCCACACAACGTGAGCAAAGGTCATGTCATGCCTTGTCTAGCTCAATAACAAGCACATGTCATGTCACGTCTTGCATGCCTAGCCTAGCCCGATAAGTACTTACCTTTTTATGAGTATTTCAACCATTTTTTTTGGGACCGGTGAAGTACTTGGATTAGGATATATCATGTGGGTGGTTCGTTGCCGAAAACGTTCCGAGAAGTTCATTGAACCTTGCTATTTGGAGGAGGTAGAAGAAGTCGTAATGACCAACAAGGTTGAGAGAGAGAGAACGTGTATCCGGAAACAAAATCAATTGAGGCCCATTTCAAGTTTTTTTTTTTTTTTTTTTTTATTTGTTAAACTTAATCTATTATATCTTAGGGGACCAACCGTTTACAAGCTTGGAATGGACCAATTCGTTTAATTTCTATGTACGTAGTTTTTCTGCCGATGAAAATGGGTTGCTTCCACGTTTCTAATGGAGTACTAATCTTATGATGCATTGAGTACTATTTTATTCCATTCGTCTGTTGTTTTCTTCGTTTAATTTCTATGTAAGTAAACTTATTCCCGGTATGATCATGACTAATGATTTTTGTAACTTACCAAAAAAAAAGTCTGCTATATATTTCCAATCGGACGTTTCGTAGTTTTTTTTTTTTTTTTCTGATAACTCATATGTTTCGGGCCCATCTTACGAGTACCTCGACTAATCCTAGAGGATTAATTACACCGCTCAATGACGGAGGTCCCAATTAAAGCCAGAGCAAATTAACCTCTGTAAAAATGAATTGGCCTCAAATGAGTTTATAACATCTGAGTGGTTAGGGTTATATTATTAGGTTCGCCGTTGGAATTAGGGAGGTTAAGAATTTGATGAGTTTGAGATGGGAACTATGGTTAAATGATTTCTAAAGATATAATTCTAGAGTTCGGATTTAGTTTTAGCTGTTAAACGAATTTCAGTAGAAACAGAGTTTGGCTCTCATATAATTTCGGAGAATTGTCTCGAGCCGGTCTTAAAAACCAAGAATCCGTAAAGGGTTTTTTTCAAATTTGATTTGCTTACCTTGAAGATTATTCTACCAAAAATAAAAAATAGAAAACCCGCGAAGAGGAGTCTAAATCAAATAAGTTTGGTTGGTTCGTGAAATTAAGCAGATCCTACTTGACCTAGCTAAAATCCCTGCCCAACGGAATCCACGCGTAAAGATGTGCAAAGACGCGGAGGAGCTATAGGATTCGTCTAAAGTGCGCGCAGGCTGATTCACGATACCGAAAAAGCTAACGTATGGCCGAACTGAATAACAGAAGCCGACAAAATCTGTACATATACAATCCTGTACATCTACCACGGCAGAGGTTAGATCCCCGACCCAGTCAAAAAAAAGATTTCCTTGACCCAGTCTTTTTTATTTCCTGCGTTTGATTAACGGAAAAAACAAAACTGAAACAGCGATTAATGAAAAGAAGAGAAAAGGTAAAGGAAAAAGACGCCAGTGTTCAACTTTTAAAGCATTTCAAAAAAAAAAAAAACAACTTTTAAAGAAATCAAAAACAAAGTTTTTCACGATAGGTTTATTCATTCAAAAATTGTTTCATAGATGATCAACTCTATATTTGCTAGTAGCTTGAAGCTCGGCTCGTGATGTATGAACTTGATTGATTAGTAATTAGAATCGATAGGGTCGGCTTTGATATTTTTGAGACCTGAAGCGAATTTTTAATGGAGGCCCTAGGTTATTGTAAAAAAAAAATTAAAAAATTACAGGTGACTAATTATACAGATAAAAAAATAAAACATGGTATTTTTAGTTTCTAACTGAAATAAACTTTAAATTTCTTTTACAATTAAAAATAAATAAAACAAACACAATGAAGTATTACTTACACTATTCGTTTTGTCTAGCTAATCATGTTATTAACTTTACTCTTGTAATAAAACTATTTTTAGCAATAAAAAATATAATTAATTTTAACCTCTCTCTCTCTTTTTAATCAAAGTTCGTTGAGTGAAAACAAATTATTATGATTTATTTATTGTCGACAGTGTTTTATTTGTGAATTTGATATTAAAAGTAAGATTACAACAAACAAAAGAAAATAACAAAAATTTATCAAAAACTTATGTAGTATGCAAAAGTGTTACAAGAGTTTCATTTTATCTACCGTAAGTAAATCCAACAATAGAATAAGGCAAAAAATAACTTGAACTAGAGGCCCGTTGGGCGTTGAACAAACTTATATATGTACGTTTTCTATGGAAAATGAGACTCTAATTTTTGCTCAAATTTTGAGGCTTAAGGCGGCCGCACCTCGGACTTTAGTCCAAGGCCGGCCTTGAGAATTGAACTCGAACTCTCAAATACCTATAATCAAGATCGAGCTCGAATATTTGGGCTTGATTCAAGCAGGAGCCAAGTTCGTTCATCGAACTTTAAACAAGCCGAGCTCAAGCACCCTAAAACTCAGTTATGTGCCCGACTCATTTGCACCCTACGCCAAAACTCAATAATGCGAGTTTGTGACCAACTAACAGCATGCACCTGTACCACTGATGGTGGGAGCCTGGATGGCAAAAGCCTCCTTCATTCTCAGGCAAAACTCAGGTTCAAGTCTTGTCAGTGGCAAGAGAATGAGGGATTTATTCCCTTGCCATCCTATATCTAAGTGGTGCTGTGGTGACGGTCTGTCCTCACAGACAGTAGATATGGCTCGAATCGGACATTTCACAGTGGGTTGGGAGTCCCTATAGTCACACCCAAGGGGGGTTGCTACGCTGGTCGTCCCCTCCCACCCTTTTTTTCGGATTTAAAAAAAAAAAAAAAAAAGTATAAACCTGTTGCAAGCATTGGGTCATGGATAAATTACAAGTCGGCCGAATCAGGTAGGTAGGCCGATTGTCTGCGAAAGATACGAAAATGGTCCAGAAAGGAAGGCCCAATCTACCGAGAGCGCAAGATAAACTACAGGCCGCCAAAGAAAACACAAAAAAACAAAGGACAAAGTTCTATATAGTTCTGCAATCTAGCAAAACACAACTAGAACGATTCTTTGTCGCGTCGTTTCATCACCAACCGTAAAATTTGGTCCAATATGTCATGAATGCCCTATGCTAAGATGGTAAATGAAACCATTTATGCACCTAAAAAGGTGTCCAGGATAGCAGTCCAAATGAGCAAACATAAAATGTCAATAACAGAAAAGAACATTATGATTGAACATGATGAACACTCATGATAATGTAGATTTTGACTAATGGCTAAAGCCTACAATTCCTAGAATATGATTGCATAACAAAGAAAAAGAAACCAAGCACATTATGATTACGCAAAAGAAAGAAAAAAAAAAAAAGTTATGCCATCTTATCAGCATAATTTACACCAAACTGATCTTACCGATCTACGAAATTATAACCTATCATTACCGCAAAAACAACATGAAAAATAGTAGAAAGGAAAGAAAAAAACACGCAAAGTAACATTTAACGTAACACATCTCTTAATGTAACACAAGGTTTGGCAAGCAAGACATTCCACCACAAGTATGCAGAAATCAAAATTTGAGAAAACTTCACACGTTTATTATACATTATGCGCAAACTTATTTCCGCTTCTATTGACGGACAACAGAGTATACTTTATTGGCTCTAGGGTATCGAACACCAGAAATCACCAAATGGAAAAAAGAAAAAAGAGCTTTCAAATAATGTGGATCATTCTGATCACAGACCTGAATTGATGACTAAACTCCACAGGGATTACAAACCCGAGTCCACCTCAATGACACCATTTTGGCCATGTTCTACGATGGCCAAATTGCATTCCATAGAGCATACTTCTTGTGCTCAAGGCAGTCGACGGAGGCCTACTGTGACCGTACGACACTGAGAGGAGACTTTGCTGTTAGCATGATTTTTGTACCACAAGAGCAAGAGATGACTGCATGATAGCTAACTAACACAATCATGGAAAAGAATTTGAAGCACAAAAACAACTCGGAGAGGATATTTCGCAGAGATGATTAATCTACCATGAGAACAACAGGTGACCAAGTACGTACAATGGCTAATAACCACAACCATGAAGGGGAATTTAATGCAGGAATTTGCCAATCTACAATCTAAAAAATGGCAAAATTTGTGAAACATGGTTGAAAATCGTACTCTTCAACCAATCACCTAAGCCTATACAATGATTTTCAAAGATCAGCACAATCACAAATTGCACAAGTAATCTACCTGCAAAGGCTGTCTTGCCTAAAAGAATAAAAACATTACACAAGTAGAGGTATTACGATTTCTCAAATTCGCAGCTCTGTACTAACATTAGCAATCTAAAACAATTGACAAACAAAGTTCTGGATACAGCTAGCAAAATTGTGACAGGAAACAGAAGCCAATGGAAACAGAACAAATTTTCCAAGTCTTACCAATAGACAAGATGACTGGAGAAAGTAAAAAGATGAAGCAAATCCAGTTTGAGAAACAGAGAAGCTCCCAATTGTTTGTTCACCCTACACTTTTCCATTACTTCTACCTCCTTCAGTGCATTATTATTTACAGTACACAAAACCTGAAGAACAAAAAAAACCCATCTCCAATTTCAGATGTTCAAATCTCCGTAACCATCGCTGCAATAGCAGTTCATGAGTGGCCGAACTGGCGTGAACAAAACTTTCTCAGTCCAATTAGACTCAAATGCCATCAACTAAGGCTGTTTCTCTTGGCGTTCCTCAATTACTGTACTTTTCAGTGAGATACCATCAAGAACATCACTTTCTGAATCGGTCTGAAGATCTTTAAACATGGCCATCACCTGAATCATTGTGGGCCTCCGGAAAGGCCTGTCATCTAGACACTCAAAAGCAATCCTTAGACACTGATACAATTCAGCAGCTCGAGAAGATTCGTGTGAATTCACTTCAGGGTCCAGTATCTCATGACTTCTCTTCTCTTTATGAAGCTGCTTTGCCCACCCAACCAGATTGTTGTCATCACCAAACTCCAACGGATCGATAGGTCTCTTTCCAGAGAGAAGTTCCAATAATATGACACCATAACTGTAGACATCTCCCTTAGTTGTGCACCTAAAACTTTGGTAGTACTCCGGCGGAACATAACCTGGGGTCCCCGCGAGAGTGCTCACACTGAGATGAGTGTCAAGTGCATTCACCAATCTCGCCATACCAAAATCAGACACCCTGGCTTCAAAATCCTCATCCAAAAGCACATTGCTAGATTTCATGTCGCGGTGGATGATGTGAGGAATACAGCTATGGTGAAGGAATGCTAATCCTCTAGCGGACCCAATGGCAATCTTCTTTCTTGCCACCCAATCAAGTTTCGATTCGCCATGTTTCACCTTCTCGTGAAGAACAGACTCCAAACTTCCCCATTTCATGTACTCATAAACAAGAAGCCTTTCCTCTCCTATTTTGCAGTAACCCAATAAGGGTACCAAATTTCGGTGTTTGATCTTCCCTATTGTTTCCATTTCCGCCATAAACTCTCGATCTCCTTGATCTGTTGCATGAATAAGTTTCTTGATTGCAACAACACAGCCGTCTCCCAACTGGGCTCTGTACACCACACCAAACCCTCCAGAACCAATCAAGCTGTCATTACTGAATCCGTTGGTAGCTTCAAGCAAATGCGCGAAAGTCAACTTCCTCAAAGGCTTCTCAAATGTCGCAACATTGATACTCAGTGGCTCAGGAACAGCTGATAATTTCCAGCTGCTGCTACCGGAAGTTGGAAGGCTTTCGATGTACTTCTCTCTCTTCTCCTTCTCTTTCTGATGCTTCTTTATCCTGTAAAGGGCAAATAGAAGCGCAATGATACATAAAACAGAGCCCCCAATTCCAATTACCATCTCTGCAGTCACTTCTTGCTTGTGTTCTCGATGGTGAGAGACCCCAGGTGGATGGTCGGTATCACTTCCAGATCCACAAAGAGGCAAAGGAAGACCACAAAGACCGGAATTGTTGGCATACCTGGATGCTGGAAAAGTAGTCAACTGACCGCCTGAAGGGATAGACCCTGTGAGATTGTTGTTTGATACATCAAGGTCAGTTACAAATGACAGACCGCCTAATGACCCTGGAATGAATCCCTCTAGATAGTTATGAGAGAGATCGAGAACCCCAACAGCCTTTAAGTTTCCTAAGCTGGATGGGATGGTTCCAGTTAGCTTGTTGTGTCCTAAATTCAAGACCTGCAGAAAGGTCAATGACCCCAAATTCTCTGGTATAGTTCCTGAAAGGGAATTGTAGGAGAGATCAAGGTACATCATGGTGCCATTGCTTTGGAACGTGTAAACCGTCACCCCAGTGTAGATTCTAGTCGATGGGCAAGAATGTACGACACGATAGTTTTCCAGTGTGTTTGCCCTAATACCCTTGAATTCGACTAGTCCTCCAGCACCTAGGCAAGATGTCCCACCTTCATTTCTCACGAATGCAAACTGCTTCCCTGAAACAAATCCAGGGGCAATAAGGCCAGAATTGTCCGCAAGCTCTAGTGGGATTGGACCAGTTAGGTCATTGCTAAACAAATCCAGCCAGATGAGGCTACGGCAATTTCCTAATGCCTTTGGGATCTCTCCAGTGAGATTATTGATAGCCATTTGAAGGATAGCGAGGTTAACAAGATTTCCAATACCAGATGGTATTTCTCCAGTCAAGTGGTTATTTGAGAGGGAAACCCAAAGTAGGTTTGTACAGTTGCCAATGGAAAGTGGAAGGGTTCCCGAAATAAGATTGTTGTTGAGAATCAGAGTCTGGAGATTTCCTCCAATGTTGCAAATGCCTTCTGGGATTTCCCCTCCGAGATTATTAGCCCACATAACCAACTCTGAAAGATTTGGCAGACTCCATATTTCGAAAGGAATTTCACCAACAAGGTTATTGAAACTAAGATCAATTGTTTTCAAGTTCCTGCATTTTCCGAGCTCGGATGGCACCTTTCCAGTTAGATAATTGTTCGAAAGGTAAAGCCTTTCCAAGGTGGTGGATGACGATGTAGATGAGCAAAACCCAGAAGGTACATTCCCTGTTAAAGCATTAGCACCGAGGTCCAACACTTGAAGCTGAGTGATATTTGCCAATGACAGCGGCACAGGACCAGTTATATTGTTGAAGGGGAGATATAGATACTTGAGACTTGGGAGACGACTTATTAGCCCGAGGAAATTGCCGGAAAGCTGATTGTAGCCAAGGTTAAGGCTGACCAATGAAGAACAAGCCGTGATAGTTGAAGGCAGCCCCCCACTAAGATTGTTCCCAGAAAGATCAAGAACCTCCAGACTCCCACAAATCTGTCCCAATTCCGGTGGAATCTCTCCAGAAATCCCATTGTGAGGCAAATACAGCTGCCTCAATTGTTTAAAGCTCCCCCAAAAAAACCCTGATATCGTTAACGTCATCTTATTGTAACCCACATCAACCGTCTCAAGAAGCTGGCAGTTTCTCAAACTAACCGGGAAATCGGTTCCAAACAGGCTGTTACGGGACAAGCCGAGCACTGTCAAATTCAAGCAGCTACCGAATTCAAGACTAGAGAAGTCTCCAGTAAAGCTATTGTTTGAGAGATCGAAGACTTGGAGAGATTGAGACAGAAAAGACCGTGGTATCTCCCCAGTCAAAAGATTACTAGATAGGTCTAGAGTACGAAGATATTTACAAGAAAATGAAATGGAACTCAGATTTCCAGTCATTTGGTTGTTTGAGAAATTTAGGAGATTCAAGTTCTGACAGTTGGAAAGGGAATCAACCAAGAGAGATGTTTTCGAAATACGATTCCGAGAGAGGTCAAGCTGCAAAAGGTTAGGCCCAATGCTAAGACTACCACCAGGGATTGAATTTCCAGAGAGATTAAGATACACAAGGGGGTCACAGGATTGGGACAAATCCAATGGTAATGAGAACTTGTTCAGAGATAAATCAAGGGTTTCGAGGCGGCAAACAAACGGTTGAAAGGTAAGATTGCCGGAGAAATAGTTGCCACCAAGACGGATATGGATTAGGTAAGGTAAAGCAGTGAGTATGTCTAGGTGAAGGGGGCCGACGAGACCTGCGTTTGTGAGGTCGAGCGCGGTGGCTCGGCCGTTAACGCAGGTCACGCCGGTCCACGAGCATGGGGCAGAGGAAGTGGGGACCCAAGTGGTTAACGAACCGTATGGGTCAGAATCGACTGAGGACTTCTTGAATGCGAGTAAGCCCGATACATCTTCGCTTTGGGAAGATAGTTCTACGGCGTTTGTACAGGAAAGAGTGACCATGAGGGTGATGAAAAATAGAGAGGAAATCGGTTCCATTACTGCCCTCCTCCATTCTCTCCTCATTTCCCTGGAATCGTGATGTTAAACACCACCCAACAACTGCATAAAAACACAATGGGTAAAGAAGAATCTTTTCTCCGTGGTCTCCACATACAGCTTCCTCTCTCTCTCTCTCTACATTCGTGACTGCAACTTCAGCCGTCCCACAACCTGCTCATTTAACAAAACAAATTACTAATTTAAATTTGGGAAGAAATTTCAAGAAAAAAAAAAATCTTATTTAAAGACCAAGTTCTTCGTGAAAGACCAAATTTCTATGTCCTTAGTCTAAATTAATAAAGTGAGGTTTTGACGCCCCTGATTCTTTGAGGCCCAAGAACAAGGAGCTTCAAAACCTGCTCATTTAATCAAATAAACTGATATACGTAGCACATGCAAAACCCACCATTTAAAATCAAAGAACAGAATCACTATCAAGTTTCCCCTTTTGAGTCTTTCTCTAGATGTATTAGGTGGAATAAGATAGTAAAAAAGCAACAATGGAGGGAGCAGCTGCAGCTGTTTGTAAATAATACCATTAATGGGAACCAAACAGAGTACTGGAAAGTACCAGTAACTTTGTTCGTCGTTAATGCTACACTGCAAAGGAAATAACTTTGTACGGGTACGATGTTCAGATTTGTCGGGCTTTGTCACAAGAAACAGGTGAAGCGAATCTATGCATGTTTAATACTCCATCTAGTATGCTGTACTGTAAAAAAAAAAAATAAATTAAAGCTGTAAATTTTGCATACCGTGAAAAGGGTTTTATTGCTTCTGAAACGAATCTGGACTTCTGGGTGAAAGATTTTACTGGATGGGCATCAAGAGGACAGCAGCAGGGTAAAGGATTTGGTATTTACAGTAGATTGAGTGATGTGAAGGAGAGAGAAGAAGGCGAGGAAGTTGTGAAGAAGGGAGAGAAGGGAGCTAGTAAAGTGACATACGGGGCAAAGGAAAACAAACAAGTAAAGTATAATTTTAAGTCTAGAGAGAGAGAGAGAGAGAGAGAGGAGGAGTGATGAGTGGGTGTGTGTCAATTTTGTGCGCTTCTGTGGAAGAGAGTGAGAGAGAGAGCTGGGTGTCTTTCTCAATTTCTGGGTCCAGTCAAAGTTGGGGGGGAAATTTGATTCTCTCTGTAAACCAACTCGCGTTGTACCTTCCGGAAAAAAATGAAAAGAAAAAAAATAATCCTGATTTTTCTCATATGTGAGAGCAAGTACATCAATAGTTAGGTAAAAAAAATGGTGAATAGTACATATTTTTCATTTTATATACCCATATTTCTTTCAACACTATACCAATACTCTCTATTTTATCTATCCATAAATATAATATTATTAGTTCATTATGTGGTAAAGTAAAAAAAAAAAAAAGATAACCAATTAGAGAAGAGAGAGAAAGTACAAAAGGAGCACCAAAGAATAAAATAATCAAATACATAGTGAATAGTTGCACGGTACTTATGCCTAAGAACTGTAGCTGCATTCACTTTATCTGGGCTTTTATCGATCTTGGTGCATGGTATTTTTGTGTATTTGACCCTCTAAAATGCCTAAAAATGTACTTTGACTCCTCTGGTGTACTTGCTCTAAATATTTCCGTTGATAATGATTTCAAAAATGCTTTTTGTAAAGGAGGAGCCCGTTTTGGCAAAATAATTCTGCGGGAGTACTTTTGGTTTTTACTTAATTTTTTTTGTTTCTATTGGATTAGTTTTGCGTCAATTTTTTTGTAAATTATTAATTTGTCTCGACGATAAGAATTTAAAAAGTAAAAAATTAGGAATCAAAATTTTCAAAAAGTTCACTAAAGACAAAGACTAATCCAGCAAGTAGGCTTTTTAGATTATTTTTTCCTTTATTCAAAAAAAAAATAGTTTGGTTAATAATTTTAATATTTTAGATTCCTTTCGTCGATACAAAACAAAAATTGGCACAAAAAAATTGAATAAGAACAAAATATAATCAGGCTTAATTATTAAGTCAAAACACTCCTAAAATTTCTGCTTTTTAACATGATGGAGTATGCAGTAAAGTATTTCTCTAGTAGGATAGTTGGTGTTGAAGAATGAAGATCCCACATTTCAACAATTAAACTCAAAAGGAAATTCCTGAATCTGTAAGGATCGGGTTGTACCCATCGTCTTGCAAGAGAGAGGTATAGAATTCGAGTATATGAAGAGATATCGAACACTCTAGGTTGTTAATACAATAATTCTTTCACTAATCCTCCACTGATGTATACAATATTCACAAAAAAAAATTATTGGGTTACGGAACATCGACATCTTTCCGCGAATTTTTTTTGACAACATTTTCAAGGTTTTTGAGTGCACAATAGACAACTCCAGTAATCCTCTTGATAACCACCGGAGGGATCATGAAAGACCACAGCGTTTGAGTTTTTTTCTATATCTTTGTCCTTTTGCAAGTTCCGTTATAACTTACTAGTAGTAATTCTCGTTCGGATAGTAAAAATATAGTATGAGAAATTGATCCCTCACGGTCACGGGACGCAACGCGACTTTCTATGATCATATTGAAAAAATTTAAGTATTTTTCAACCCATTTCTATTGTTCTCAAGCACTGTATCTAGTAATAATATTGATGGGATTAAATAAAAGATAATTTTATTCAAAATTGATGAATATGTTACACATTAGGTGGCAGCTTTTGGAATAATCTAATAGTAAGTCATGTGATGTCATGATGCTAAATGTTTGGATTTTTTTTGTGTGTGTGTGTGTTTTCCTGTCTCCGAATAAATCCCTACCTAAAGTATGAATCTTAAGAAGATGATCATGCAGTATCATCACCATTTTAATTTCTAGTGATGTGACTATCATGCCCAAAATGTTTCTAGTGAATTGCCACCTTGGTCATGCCCTGGGGGTTGCTACGCTGGTCGCCCCCTTTCGTCCTTTCTGATTATCAAAAAAAAAAAAAAAATGCCACCGCAGTATCTTGAATTTTGTATGTGCCAAATAGTCCATGTTCGTTTTGAGATTTTGAATTTGGATTTGGATTCGTCGGTAATGAGTGTAGATAAAAATAGGATAATGATTGAAAATAGAGGTAATAATTGGAGAGCGATAGAGATAAAAATGAGAGTAATGATTGGAGAAAAATAGGATAATGATTATAATCTAAAATCCAAAATTCTTAAACGAACAGAGTCTAAATAGAATGTGTTCGTTTTAGGTCCCAAAACTCAATTTCTCTCAACAGACGGTCTCCCATAAATTTTTTATTTCTTAATTAATATAATTTTTCTTTTATCTTTCTCCTCTAATTACCCAAAAAAACTCCCTCATTATCTAAACCAAACAAACCATTAGATTCTTGAACCTTGAAATTTCAAAATCTTGTAGTTTATAATTCAGCCTCGCGTTTATGAAATCCTGGTTATGTTCCTGCTCCCGCTAGTGGACGTTGGGGATGCTCACCCATGATTAATTAAGGTTGATTAATTAAAGTGCGCATGAGCTGGTCCGAAAATCTGGTTATAAAAAAATACTGTAGTCAACAGTCGCTTTAAAATATTGCACTAACAGTAAGTGATTTTCGTTTTCATTCTTTTCTTTTTGCTCTGAGATTAGATAGTAGTAAAAGACAAGGTGATACACGTGTGTTTCAATAGCTTTGGATCGGAGTTTGAACTGTCATTGTGAGTCTTCTGAATATTTGTTAGAGCATCTCCAATACCGGACTTCAAATCGGGCATGTCAATTTTTTTTTGAAAGATGACGTGGCATTTTGATATCTCCAATTTAACATCGAAGTCTTCATTTCCAACCCTTGATGTCAAATTCTATTTATTTGACATCAAATTATCCCTCTCCAACCCTTATGTCAAAATACAAATGGTCATTTTTTGAAATTTGGCATGGAGGAGGGAGATTATCAAAGTTGGCATGAGAAAGCTTGCCTTCAAATCCACGTAGGAATTGGCATCAAAGAAGGCTATTGGGTTGGATTGAATTTTGGTGTCAAATGTTACCGTTAACATGTCCACGTAGGATTTGACATCTCCCATTAGAGATGCTCTTGTTGCCTTCTACACGTATAATTGAATTTCTTGAGTTATTTTCGCACTTTTTAAATTATTATTATTATTATTATTATTATTATTATTATTATTATTATTATTATTATTTTTCTCGACAAACAAAACTTTTATAAACTCGAAAGGGATATATCGAGGGAGCGAATGAAAAAGAAAATAAAACAAACATGAAAGTGCGAAAATTAAGATTAAAATGTATGGTAAGTATGGTTACATCTATCAGACTTGTGATTTTTTTCGTGCACTCAATGCACTATGGGATTTATGTGTGATTCTTCGAGATATCATCATCACGTTTTTCATTGCAGATAAAAAAAAAATCAATAGAATCAATCTCTAATTATATTCATAATTCTTTGATTTGAAAAGATTTATCTTAAAATTTGTTCTTTGAATCACATTAGCTATTCCTTTGAGAGGAAAAAAAGGTTATCTGATAATGCAGATTGTGAAACAAATTATACAATATCATACAAATTACAGTACTTTTCTGTGGAAAATAAAGTCGCTCGACAAATAATATAAAAATGAACCATGCAAATTGTGAAGAAAGTGATATTAGTATTGTATATCAAAAGCTTTGCCGAAATACACTACGACTCCTGGTGCAATCGTTTCTTCAGGAACACCCGATAAAATTGGGATGATACGGAGAAAATGGTGCAACCAAATCACTAAAGTTTAGTGGACTCCCAAGTCAAGCCACACAGGCCCCACACATCAATGCGGTGAAAAAGTAGATTATGAAAAATCAACCTAAGTTGCCGGAAATAAGGCAATTTTACTCCTTTCAAGATAAAAAGCCATTCTTAAAATATCCAGGAAAGTGGGTGCCACTAATGTTTGTTACCTACGAGGCTAAAATACTCCTACTGTATGAAACATGATGACATTAGCTTAGGCACGGGGCGCGGGACATTGAGCTTTGCAGCTTAGGCGTGGTCTCTCTCTCTCTCTCTCTCTCTCTCTCTCTCTCTCATGCAATTTAATGGGTGTGCATAATTTGTAAGGTAGATGCATACCTTAATGGATGATGCTACGATGTCCACCCGTCATTATAAGTATAACCAAAATTAGTGATATGTATGATCACGACCTTACAAAGGCATAACTCCTAAAATTCTCAAAAATTATGGAGATTTTGGAGGTTATGCTTTGTAAGGTCTTAGTTATACATATCATTGGTCTTGGTTATGCTTGTAATGGTCAATCATGTCAAAAATTACGATGTCCCCAAATGACGGGTGGACACCGTAGCATTTCCCTAACTTAAGACATGCTACCCGGAATTAGTACTCATTTATTGCCGAACTCTTTTAAAAAGGATTAGAAAAAAATAAGGTTAAGGCTGAAAATAGGGGAACACGTGGCATTCATGGAACAATTAATGAAATTATATTAATCTTTATACCATTTTTTTTTTTTTGGTTAGAGTTATACTAATTACAACTTGATCATGTTGATCATTGAGAAATGTAATATAGGCTTGACGTATGAATTAATCTTTGGTTAGGGAGAGGCCAATGGTTGTGCTTATAATCTGGGCTATCTAGTAAGGTTGGGGTCTTCACTTAGATCGAAGAGAGCAAGTGTTTGATCAAACCCCATCAATTATGTTGGAGACTTTGCGCAATGACTGAGCGATGGTCTTGCCTCTTTGTCTCCCCATGCAAGTAAGGTGATTTTGTATTCAAACAATTTTCTGGAGTGCACAAGGAAAATAATGAAACAAAAAGCAAATTATATAAGAATAAACTTTGAAGAGTCTGCTTTAGTTTATTTATTAGTATAACTTTTTATTCTTTGAAGAAAATTGATTTTTGCGCTCTACTTTTTACTGATGACGCTACAATTTTAACGTGAAGTTACTAGTAACTTTATGAACAAAGTGGAGCGCAATCAGTAAAAAGTGGAGCGCGAATATCAATTTTCTTCTTCGAATTGGACAGGTAAAAATATTTAAATAAACTTGTGATGATAAATAATGGAATATCTACCAAAAAATGCTCTAATCTTCTAAACAAAGATAAGGTTAGTTGACAAAGAAAAGTGTTTAAAGATAAAGATGAGGCTGGCAAAATTGGGCTTTCAAAGCCGAACGTGGGACTTTTTGAAGCTACTTGATATGGCGTGTTAATTTATATCCTTGTATTTTTTGAATTAAAATAACAAGTCATTTTCCATAGTTGGAATTTTTTAAAAGTTAATAATTAGGGAACTTGCATAACAGAGTAATGAATATCATATTGTTATGGACTTGTGACAAGAAAATGTGACATGAGCTTCACCAAAAATTCACAAAAATATTTGTGACGCCCCTAGTATTTCTTTATTATGATAGCAACTGCTCAGTTTCACCCCATACGAAATTCAGAAAATATACGTACCAATATGCGATTGAGCTGATTTTTTTACAGGGCCCCATAAAAAAATATTTTAAAATTTACGAATGTTTTTATGTATTTTTGTCGAGCCCGGAGTAAACCACACGCAGGTGTACGTGCGATATACCGAGCGGTAAGGGTAGAGTTTCTGTTATGATAGTATTTGTTTTAAGGAAAATGATATTAACACTCCAAAAATTGATGGACGCACTCCAAAAAATAAAGGAAAGTGGTTTTGAAATTACACTGATATTGGAGTGCCTCCACCAATTTTTAGAGTGTTAATATCAGTTTTCTTGTTTTAATAGATATATCTACAAATGTAAAATGTATCACTATCATTGACGAAATATTGTTTGTGTGTTGGGATGCAATTTGTCAGCATGCACTATCCACGAGCGCATCCTATTCCCCATTCGGGACTCCGAAAAGCCCTTTTCACCACCAGACTAGATTCCTTCCCAATCTAACGTCCTCCTAATTAAACCTACTTTTAATTTTTTTGCACACTAAAATTGACTTTATCGCTCAATTCCGTCCATTTTTCTTCCTTTGCGACTTTACCTTCAGTCTCATAAATAGCAACCGAAACTGTTTATGTTATAGCCCTCTCGAGAAGCTTTCGTTCGACGTTAATGGATTCACGAACAAATCAGACTTGTTCGAGAAAAATGGACGGGCAGATATGACCTAAAACTTCAACAACCGTTTATGAAATGGATTATTTAATACAGCTATCGATATTCGATCGGCCTGAGTTTTATATACACGATTTTTTGGGAAGAGAGCCAGACGCAAACGATTCTGATTATGATTTCGAACTCAAAGTGAGCCGGAATGAATCGGACTTGTCCTTTTCTACGGTCAGCTTTATACCAAATGGATATTGATGGGAAAACATATTTTGAATATGGGGTTAAGATTTGTTTCTATCGCACCGGAATCCTCGCAAAGAAACCAGGGCTGATTTTGGCCGTCCTTTAATTAAGCTTTCTTTCTTTCTTTCTTTCTTTTTTTGAGACCTTTTGAAGAAAGAGGATTTATATATGTGATAAAAGCACTAATCAAGGAGATCGAGAAGGGCCCTACCAGCGGATAAAAAAATATAAAAGAAAAAGAAAAAAAAAAAGGAAGGGCCCTACCAAGTTATTGGAGTAAAATTAACACTAAAGAGTCGACTCGTACCACAAATGGGGCCCACTTCTTCTTTTTTTTTTTTTTTTGTCTTTTGGGTGCACGGACTAATTTACGCGCACCTTGATTGATCCTCTCTTCACTCCGATCACAGCCAAGCCAACCATGCCGAGATAAGAGAATTTTTTTACAATGAATTAATTTCTTTCGGTTTGATCCGAACAATCGAACTCTTATCAACTGTGTGGAGAGCAAACAAATCAAACCGAACGGAATAGAGTAAGATAAAGATATGATGGGGGCTGGCCCACTTCCATTTCGGCCCACAAGCATCCCCTGCTATGCGCATTGGCTTCTTTTCTACTGCAAGTAGCCGTTGAATATCATTTGCAAGTCTTGTCAAGTTAGCATATTTTTTCCCTAATCGTGTTTTGAATTCTACAGTATATTGGAAAGTTTTTCTTAACACTGAACCTTGTTCCATTAACACTTTTTCTACCTTTTCTGATTTTGTCCTTATCCAAAAAAAAAAAAAAAAAACAAATCGCGTTTGTTAATTTTGCGCCTTATTTTTTTGAGACAAATCAAAAAAGTAAAAAATTACGACTTTTACACAAGTATTTGTGAAATATTCCAAGAAAAAGTCTGAAAAACTTTTAGCAACCAAATAGCAAATCAACATACAATCAAATTTACAAATTTACAAAAGAATGGTGGTTGTGGTATTTAGGGATGACAATCTATTTCGTTCCGTCTCAATTTCACCATGTATTCGTCCAAATGACTTTATTTTTGAGTGTGCAGGGTGGATTGAGTTTGTGAAAGGAATAAATATTTTTGTTTCGATTTTGAGTTGGGGTTGTTTGTACCATGCAACTCCACCCCGCCATCATCCGTCATGAACCCAGCAAGAATACTTATCATGAATTTATAATTGTAGCAATGACAAAAAAAAAAAAAAAACTGTATAGTAACAATAATTCATCCTTTCAGACGCCCCTAGACATTACCGATCGATAATTATGATTGATGGTGATATTTCATTCTGATTTTCATTTTTAAAAAGATTGATGAGTGATTTGTTACTTTGTAAATTCATCAGCATATTAATTTTTCATCGAAAAGCAAAAATAGCAGCATGGAAATAAATAGAATGGCGAAACGGATTTCGAGATTGGGGGGAAAAATTTCACTTTCTATCAAGGGCGGGAAGGTAGACCAAAATTTAATACCGATTGTAGATCCGAAAGGAAATGATGAGTGATGAGTGATGAGGTTGTTTAGTAAAGATTTAGAGGGAGATTTTGGGGTAATAAATGGAGATGAATAGATTAGAGTAATAAGTATTGCAAAAACTTATTACAAATCCTGAGTTTGAGAGAGAGAGAGATGGATAGATTAGACTTAGGGCCCGTTTGGACAAATAAGTCATTTTGGCTTATTTTTTTTGCCCTTATTCAAATTTTTATTGCATTTTGTGGCTTATTATCAATTTTTTGGGGATTATTGCTTCGTTATGACGAGAGGAATCTAAAAAGTAAAAAATTTCGATCGAAATTCAATTTTTTTTTGAATTTCTACGAAAATTGGCGGGAAAACCACTTTTTCGTCTTTATTAAAAAAAAATTGGATTTCGATCGAAATTTTTTACTTTTTAGAGTAATAATTATTGAAAAAACTTATTACAAATCCTGAGTTTGAGAGAGAGAGAGAGAGAGAGTACTTTGAACAATTAAAAGAAAGCCATGTTCTGTCAAGTGACCCTTGACAGAACTCAATGAAGAAAAAAAAATTTATGTAGTCGACATCAAGTTATTGAGACATAAAGCTCGGTTTGGTTTCTCTCCGCTGATCATTCATAGGGTTACAGCTATCTCTTTTAATCACCCAAAAAAGAAACTTCCGTAAAAAACAAACAACTTTTAACTCTTCTTTAATCTCTCTGCCAGTTGTGGGAATGGAAGATGGGTTGGTGGGCCTTGGGCCTCCCACGAGTGGGGTGGGCCCCCTAGTATGTAGATGTATATCTAAATCTTGGACTTTAGCCACCTGACCTTGACTTTGCAATTGAACGTGCCCTTAAAAACCGTGGGGTTTTTAGTTGAGTTGAGAATTTTTTGGTTTTAACTTGGAGTAGACGTTTCCTAATAGCTCTACCCTAGCTCACACGGCGCCTCCTGTACGGTACGCCGTGAACTGTTGTACCACGGCAATTCTCCACTCCATTTAAGATGGGCAATACCAGCTTTGTTTGTTTGTTTGTTTGGCATTTTAGTTTAATTTTGATAATGGATGGAGAGAATATGATAATGATTAGAGAGAGGGGTAATGAATAGAGAGAGATAGAGAGGGATGACAAAGTAATAATTGGAAAAATAGGTATTGATTGAAAAACAAAACAAAAATGGCAAACAAACACAACCAACTATAGTCTTGTAGAGATACGTCGCCGTCGGGGTGGGAGTTTCCGACACGACACGAGAATTCGATACGAACATGATACAAAATTAGCGGGTTAGGGTTAATCATTTTTGACGCGGAACACGAATATGACACGACACGATAATACGAAAAAACTAAACAGATCGGGTTAGAGTTGAGAAAATTCTGAAACGAACACGACACGATTGCCATGTCTATTCCTCCCCTTTTTTCGGAGGATGGGTCCCTGCAATGAGGTATCCTCGATGCAATTTGCAGCCCCAACAAGCGACACCGTTTGGGGCCAACTTACCAGGCCACTTTACCCTTTTGCTCACCACCCCCCCCCCCCCCCTCTCTGATAGGGTACGGATTGTCGTGCGGCCGGGGTCTATTTTGGAGTTCTACACAAATAATTCGAGTCCTTCAATAATTGTTTGAGTAGTCACGTAGAATAACTGTTTGCTTGTTTTCTTACCCTAATTTTTTGGGTGTGGCTAAAGTGTACTTTATTGGGGGTTAATTTTTGAAAATGGGGATTTGTGTTCATTGGGGAGCTACAAACAAAAACACTTTTGGAAAAGGTTAAAATTAGACGAGTCATGGCCACCATGTTTTTTTCTTTTGTAAAAGTCCAATTGGCTCATTTCCCTTTTACCTTGAAGGCTTGAACCCACTCACTCATGCATGTGAATTGCCCTATTGAAATCTTTATCTCTGCTTTTTGACATTTCTACCCCGACCAAATCATAACCCAAAGGCAATAATCACTCTCAATCTCCTCCCCCTAGATAATAAAGTTCTTTAATTTGGGGGATTATCAAACATGCATATTAATATTCAGGCTTGATAAACGTAATTAATCCACTGAATGGGATTATTGAACTGCCAGTCTAATACTAACATATATTCTAGGAATTCCCAAATTTCATAATCTCAAGCATACAGATCTAAGGCATCAATTTTGCTAAATCAGGTACTCAAAAGCTTGAGCAACTGGAGTTGAGGCATTTTTTTACGAGGAGAACGATGATAATTAATGTTAATTTCTTGCTAAGATACTGCCAGTTAAGGGTCATCATCGGCCCGCCCCGCCCCGTCCCGCCAAGTCGCTGCCCAAGCCCGCCCACGGGCCGGGCCGATCGGGCTTTTTCTTTTTGGTGGGCCGGGCTACCTACCATAAATTGAAGCCCAAGCCCGGCCCACGGGCTAGCCCAATTGGCGGGCCGACGGACCAATAGCCGGGCGGGCTTAAATTTCCCTGGGCAAAATTAAACCAAGGGAAAAAAGAAAGGGTTTTGTGGAATTTTGGGCAAATAGGCTGGCCCGTTGGCGGGCTTTTGGGCGAGTACCAAGGGTGGGCTGCCGGCCGGGCTCACGGGCCAGACCGAGTAAAAATTCATAGGCCCTAGCCCGCCCATTACAAACAACGGGCCAGGCTAGCCCGCCCGATTTACGAGCTTGGACCGGGTAAAAACCCGACGGGCCAGACGGATTTTAAACGGGTCGCGGGCCTTCGGGCTAAATGACGACCCTTAGGCCAGTACCACACCTAGCCCCACGCCCTTACCCACCTCTCTCTCTCCCTCTCGTACCTACCACTCCACTACAAAGGTTTGGCCAATTTTTTTGAAACTCACAAAACTGTTTATCAATTTTGCTAAACAGTTTTGGTTATAGATTATGTTTAGAACTCGTCGAGAATACTACTAGTACTCATTTATTGCCGAACTAGTATTTTCAAAAGGATTAGGAAAATAAGGTTAAGGCTGTAAATAGGCGAAAATGTGGCATCCAAGGAAAATTTAATGAAATTATATGAATCGTTTTCTTTCTTTCTTTCTTTTTTTTTTTTTTTGCTTATTGAGGGTGTCTGAATCATATGAATCTTGAAATTAGTTATACCAATTTTTAGTGTTAGTGTTACGCCAAATTTTTATATAATATAGGTGAGAAAGAACGAGAGGAATTGAAAAAGTAAAAAAATTTGACTTTTAAACAAGTATTTTGAGAACTATTCAAGAAAAAGTCCAAAAATTAACTTTTTGAGCTTTTATTTGGATATTTCTCAAAATATTTGTATAAAAGTTAAATTTTTTTTCTTTTCCAATTTCTTTCGTCCTAACTCATCCATATCACATAAAAGTTTGGCGTAAAACTAACGAATACAAAAAAAAAAATGAGTAAAGACAAAATCAAAAATTATTCTGTATAAATTAATCACTAGCGTAAACACCCTATTTCGTTCGGTCTGTCTCCAACAATTGAACTATAGTCAACTATGTGGGGAGCAAACAAATCAATCGAACGGAATAATAGATGGGGCTGGTCCACTTCCAAAAATCAATTATGACCAGTAAACTAGTCATAATTAAAAATCATATCTCAACTATTTATTATCAAAATAGATGGCTTATGTAAGCCCTACAGGGTGCCTTGCAGGACCTTACAGGACAAGATTTCCCAATCCTCCATTTCGGCCCACAAGCGTCCCCTGCTATGCTCATTGGCTTCTTTTCTAGTGCAAGTAGCTGTTGAATCATTTGCAAGTCTTGTCACCTAACATATTTTTTTCGTTACGTGCTTTGAATTCTATTTTGGAAAGTTAATTCTAAATACTTGGCGTTTTCACTTAGCAATAAGGGGGTGTTTCTCCTAACAAAAATAACAAAAAATTTAATGCATTTTACCATTTCGTTTCCACTATTAAAAAGTTTCAGCATTTTACCATCTCGTTTTCACTAACAAAAAAGTTGTCAACAAAAACTTTTTTTGCTACAATAATTCTACTCACAAACCCATTAGCAACTTTTTTATTACCGGAAACAACTAGATATTTCTCAACTTAGAAATTTAATCCCCATTGAAAATCCGAAAGGAGATGATGACTAGTGGTAGGGTTGTTTGGTAAAGATTTTGGAAGAAAATTTTTGGGGTAATAAATTGATATAGATAGATTAGAGTAATAATGTAGAGAGAGAGAGAGAGAGAGGGGGAGAGAGAGAGAGAGAGAGAGAGAGAGAGAGCTACTTTGACTGTTTGACAGGGGTGATTTCAAGCACACTTCCTAGCTTTTTAAAGGTTGTACGGAAAAAATTTATTTTCTATGACATTCTTGTTAAATGAACACCAAAACAGTATAATTTTTTCTTTGTACTTCTACCATTATTTCACTAATCAAACGGATCAATATGAAAAATAATTCGGTGCTGTAGAGATACCTCATCGTCAGGGTGGAAATTTCCAACACGACACAAACCCAATATAAAGTTGTAATGACTAAGCTGGAAATGAAAAATTACAACTGAAGTTTACAACTGAAAAATTACTTGTTTAGATTTCTAAGAAAGAGTTGACTGTCTTGAAACCGTGATTCTCCGGTAGCGGTCCATTTCCAGGCCGCACAGAAAGGATCACCTCAAAACCTGAAAAGTCGATGAAAATTCAGATGAGTGCAATGCGGTTGGGGAATTATTGAACCTGACTTTTGTCAGCTTAATAAGACAAGTGACTTTTTTTTTTTTTTGTCCTTATTCAATTTTTTTTGCATTTGTTAGTTTTTTGTTAATTTTAAGCCGAACAACTAACAGTTCGATTTTCAGCTAATATATAAACAACGCAGAATAATACCTCCTGCCTCGGTGGCTATGGCTTTTTCATAATCGTTCATCACAAATAATATGTCTGATGGCTTATCCACACCTAAAAATTTTGAAATCTAAAGGTCACTGGTTGTTTCTTGCTTGTACCCCACTACAGAATCAAAAAACCCCACAGAGGTATTTCCTCAAGTCTCCACTGTCTGTGTTGGCGAAGAATTGCCTTTGTGCGAAACTGCTTCTACTGGAATATATGTACACCTGAAGTGACATGACGTGACACTATCATAAGGCACTCTTGCCTTTGTGCGATGCTGTTTCTTCATAGTCGTCCATCACAAATAATATGTCTGATAGCTTATCAACACCTAAAAATTTTGAAATCTCAAGGTAACTGGTTGTTTCTTTCTTGTTACTGCATGAAATAGAAGTGAATCAAGGATAATAGAAAAGGATTGCCTTTGTGCAGAATCAAAAAATCCACACAAGTCTCCAAAATCCGTGTTGCCAAAGAATTGCCTTTGTGCAAATCTGCTTTTACTGCACGTAACATATTCTACAACATAAATAAATGCAAGAAACATCTAAACAAAATTCTTACTCCTATTTTCATTTTAATACATTCAAGACCGCTTGAAGCCATTTGAAAGGGAACTCGTTCTAACTTGTCCTAGTTATAGAATCAAAAATTAGGGCATGAAATCACTTTTTCTATATATCAAAATACAAGAAATTAGAGGAAATGGAAAAGAAAGAAGATGAGAGAAAGAAGATTAATTACGTAGGGCTGCCATCTTCTCTATCTCGTTTTCTCCCTTTCTCTCTCCCCTCTCCCCGCTATTTCTCTCTCTACTCTCCCCCCGCTACTTTTTGAATCCAACCCTTCCTGCGCCAGGGGCAAGAGTTTTATTGGAATGGCCAACGTTTTCAAATTGGAATACGTATCGTGTATCATTTTTTTACTTGTATAGTTTGTATCGAGCTACGTATTGTGTATCTTGAGATACGTTTGCTGGAAGAATAGGAGTTTCTATTGTGTAGTTGGACAATATTTTTAAAAGAGGGAGAATACTAAAGACAAGACAAGAGTGGGGGAGGAGATTATTTGTATTGCACTTGAACTCAAACGTTTTTTAACTTGGTACAAAATGATTAGAATCCATCCCTATTTGTATTACTCCAAGGAAGCCTCTAGTGCAAAGATATTTTCATATAAAATAAATTTTGATATAATTCTAGAATTATACATTAGACTAATTCTCACAAAAAAACTCTAGATATTTAACAAGGATATTCTAGAGTTTCTAGAGTTAGATATTTTAGAGTTTCTAAACACTAGATATTTATATCTTTTCGATACTATCTATCATATTTGGGTTTTGTCAATTGCAATTTTGTCAAAATACTAAATTTAGTTTATGTTTTAACAATGTTAATCATAATTAAAATATAATGAACAAGTAGATACACTTAATAACACCAACAAACTATGTTTACATTTAAAAAAAAAAAAATTTAAGATGCAAAATTTCAAGCTCTACATTATTACCAAATCATCATTTGGAAGAAGCTTTTTACCGATTTAGGTCTAAAGCTCTTATTATTGTTGTTACCCTAATCAATAAACATATGTTTCATGCATTATAGAAATCATGACCGAATCGAAGCGATTCACGATTCGATTCGATCGATTTACGATTTGGAAGATGACCATTTCAATTCTCGATTTAACAACCTTGTTTAAGGGCATTAGAGGATTAAACTGATTCCCTTGCCAAAATCTCGTGGTTTCCCTCCCATCGAGGTTATGTATATAGGAAGTTGTATATCTGACAACTATACGCAGCATACCCAAATGCAAATTACTTCCAAGAGCAAAAGATACATAATTGCATAGATGAAAGCATCCAAAAACCAAACTAGAAACAGTTAGCAGTGGTTCAAGCACATCTGAAGTTCACAAATGACAAACCCAAAAGTAGGTGTCATTAAGGTACCATGGATTCAAAAACCAAACAAAAAGTTTAAGGTTCTTTGAATGAAACTAATTAAAGGAGCTCCCTAGGCGTTGGTGTTGCCTTAAGTGTGCTTAGACCTTGCCGCCTTTTTCCTGTAAAGAACTTCGGACAACTTATTCTGACCTTTAAGTAAACTTAGCAGGCCTAATAGAAGTTGGAGATGAAGGAGTTGCTCAAGGAGCTGAAGCGAGTGCAGATAAGGTAATTGGTGTTGTAGTTGCCCTTCAAGTTGCTCCTGCAATCAGTGTTGCTGATAATTGTTGGTATGCTGATGGCCTTGGCAGTGAGACCCTTGCTGGTGGTGCTTTCCTTCTAACAGCCTTTGCTGTTGGTGATGCTCCCCTAGCTGTAACTGTCCTTGTTGAACCAGTCACAGTAGCTTGCGATCAACTTAACCTTAGTGACACATTCCCTCACCATAGCTACAAGAACCCACGTACGTAATAAGCCTTCTGAGATCTGCTGCGATACTATTTAATTTAGTAAATCAGTTAATCAAATTCACTGATACAAACTTTCTTGTAGCAAAAATTAAAAATAGAATGGGATGAGACAGGAGTCTCACTTCGAGGATCGAAGTCTTCTACTGTGAAGTACAGAGGTCCGGTTCTCCTAAATTTGAACCGATCGGAAGTTCCCCCTAGAAGTGGGACTCTTCTTTCATTCTATTTATATTTTTTATTCAACAAGTTTGTATCAAGTGCTATCAGAGCCGTCAATCCTTCACTTCATCAAAGCTCGAGTATGAAAAAATGGTGGATGCATTTGGAACGACAGGCTCATACTCTTCTTATCGGACAACAACAAATCATAAAAAAAATCAAAGAAATTGTTGAGAAGTTGAATCAACAATTAACAATTCAAGTACCACAACAGGAAGATGCGAACTCACAAACCTTAGCCGAGGGTCATGGCAACAGTCAGTTACACAACGTTGTTATTGATCAAATAGATGAGTCCAAAGTAAAGTCGGATGACTCGGATGCCCTCCATTTTAATGGAGGAGAAGACCCGATGGAACAGATTACATTGGTTCCGATATTTTGTGGCCTGGAAACATTGGGGGAAGATGTAGAAGAAAGTCATAAGATTGACCGTGGTTCTAAACCAGGCAAAGAAGCCATGTTGAAGCTTGATGCCCCTTCAAATTTAGTTCCTTTGCATGAAGGCGGTTAAATTTGAGAGTTGTCCTTATTTGAATTTTTTTTTTGCATTTGTTAGTTTGGCGTCAATTTTTTATAGATTATTGATTCGTCTCGACGAGAGAAATCGAAAAAGTAATTTTTTTTTTTACTTTTACCCAAGTATTTTAAGAAATAACTACTTTTTAGCAAAAAAAAGTCTATCAATAATTCACAAAAATTTGGGGCAAAATTAACAAATGCAAAAAAAATTCAAATAAGAACAACTCCCAGATTTAAATTGAGTTTAAATTAAGTTCAAGAGAACTCAACCTTAGATACACGTTCTGCCTTTTAACCTTGTCTCCTTTGATGCAGCTGGGTTTATCTGAACTACTCTCTGACGTAATCATACCTTCAGTGTATTACCAATTCCAATGTTTCCATTCCCTAATGGAGTTAAATTATCCCCATACATTTACTGGGATATAAAGCGGAAGCGCCCAAAAACAAGGATTCAAACACAACCACAATCTCAATTAATGGAAGTACGAAAAATAAACTATAGAGACACAAGACTTACGTGCTTCGGCTATAACGTGCTTACTCCACATAGAGGATTCCATTCTTTCACTATAAGAGAAAAAGGTACAAGAACACCTGAGCATGAAGACCCAAAGGCAACACCTTGTACACACTCACAAGAACACATTCTCACCTAGCTTATGCTTGCACGCACACCCCTTGCACTGCACTCTGCCGTGTAAATTTCCTAAGAGGGATCCACTTCAATAAATATCTTTATATTACAAAATGTCTTTTAGCTTACATGGCTGTTCCATCGTCTCAACCGATTGCATAGGATAACTACTTCATTAACTTGTATGGGAGATGGATTCGTGGCATTATAAGTTCCTAGTGGGGTTAATTTGCATCTGATTTTTTTTATCGGCAAACGAAACTTTTATAACAACTCGAAGGGGTACATCGAGCGGTTCGAACACAATAAGATACACACTTACTCGATCAAACCAGAGGAAAGAGGAAAAAAGAAGCATAACTAAACAACTAAGCACTGCCCTCCAACATAAAGTTGGATAGCAAACACCACACCCTCAATCACAGTTACAGCTTCAACAATCTAACTCTATAGATGAACGTTTAGTATGTGGGTTGCATGGACGATGTGTTGATTGAATGGGGCTATTTCTTCTTCTGATGTAGTTAGTTTAAGTCTCTTGTATGTTTGTGGCCTGATAACTGGGTTACATGCTATATTGTGCTTAATTTTTAAAAGGTTAAATTTTTTAGGAACTTTTGGATAATCTAAGCCAGATTTTGATTACAAATTACATGGCAATAAAAAAAATCCTATATTATTAAAAATATAGTGCTAATTGAGGCTGGTTTATATTAGCATTATACATGTCGAAATTCCCTCCAAAAAAAAAAAAAAGAACTTGTTGCAATTACTCTCCTATTTTCAAAAAAGGACTTTTTACGGCGACGTAACCTACCCATGTTTTATTCTTCTGATAATTATACTTATGAATAGGATGCTCTGATAAAATTCAAGTAAACTAATCAAGCCACAAATACCTCTAGAATATTTCCGGAATTAAATTTCCACAACTTTAATAACACCAGGGATCTAAAACTAGTAATTTAAATCTTAAAAAAATAGGCTTAATTTGAAAATTTTAAGTTAGTTTTCACAATAAACTAGAGATAAATAGAAGTAAACTTCATTTTTTGGACTAAATTAAATTATAAACAAAATAACTACTGCATTAACTCCAATAACTAAATTTAATTATAGCTTAACATTCAATTCCATATATAACAGACCTAGGGGAGGTATCTGTTGATTTTAGAAACATCAGGGGAGGTCAATAAAAGGGTAAAAATGTACATTTATGCTCTTCGTTAACAAATGTTAGCCGACAAAACTGTCAAGGGAGGTAAGTGAAATTTAAACTTCTTTAAACGTAGTAGTAGCAAATGAACTTGGTAAACTTTCACTAGATTTTTAAACCAAGCATATTATATATGGTGCCTATTTAACATAGTAACATTCGTATTTTCTTTCTTGACATTCTTGTAGTGTTAATGTCACCTATAAGTGAAATTTAAGCTTCTTTAAATGTAGTAGTAGCAAATGAACTTGGCAAACTTTCACTAGATCACTTGTTTTTAAAGCAAGCATTATATGTGTTTACTGTTATGTGGGGCTCCGATCAAGATGGCTCACTCTCCTTGGGTAGTGATTTGGGATCTGCTCTTATCCTCCCCCTAGCCCTGCAAAAGAGAACACGACTAAAAACCACACCGGAGGCCCTCCGGGATGGCCCTCCGATACAAGAAACAGTCAACTTGCCAGGGAAAGAATAGAGAACAAGAGCTAGGGTCTTAGGGTTATTTGCAATGTACCTTTCACCAGAAGGCATAATGTGATATTTATAGGGAACCCGTAGCTTGGTCTCCAAGACTACTCATGCGTTTGACACGCGTCGGCTGACATCACCCCTACGTCACATTAGGGTTTTGTAACCGTTTGGAAGGTGAGCTGGCACCTTCACGTGTTTCTCATCATTATCTTTGATAACCGTTCGGCTGACGTCACGATTGTCATCATGATCATGGTTGTTATCCCCACGTGGGTGAGCTGGAGCTTCTGGTCCCCACACTCGTTCAAGCCCGAATGTGGCAACCGAATGTCGAAGGGGTTGCTGAGCCGAACGCCACGAGCAAGTAACGAGTAAGTTCATAGGTGAATGTGGAACCCTTGGCTGATCCTCCGAACGTCCGGCTAAGCCTCCGAACGTCTTGAAATTCTCTCGGCACGGCTCGAACCATTCTCACTCGGCCTGCTACATGCTAGCATCGTAACATTTGTATTTTCTTTCTTGACATTCTTGTACAGTTGATGTCACCTACAAGGATATGGACAGAAATTGAGACAGAGCCTACTGAACACCATCTTCACAGATGCCTTGAGGTGGTGAAATTTGTTGGCAATATGGATTTCAAGCTTTTAGCCTACTTTTTTGAGCATATTATGGTGCTTAAGACGATTATTGTTGATTGTCGCCATCCAAGTTTAGAGCCATGGCAAGAGTTCAAAGAAAATGACAGTTCGATGGTATTGAGAAACCATGCTTTGGATCTGAAAAGACAACTACCTCCTACAATCGAGGTACTTATATGCCCATGATTGTAACGTCCAAGTAGACCACTGACCTAATACCTTGATTTGGATCTACAAGCCACACCACATTGCACAAAATGATTAAGCCCAAGGCACTAGTAATATCTTCATGATTTATTATATGCTTAAGATCATCCATATAGACTTCCAATGTGTGACGGGAGGTATCACAATGATCTCCTACACTCCTAGTGGCATATTTGAGATCCACCCGACAGCTATCTGGAGTCATTGATCTATTAGGAGTATTTTTTTTTTTTCTATGTAAACCTAGTGCTTGTTCATTTGGAGTACTATTTATTTGTGTCTTCATGTCTTAAGATACATGGAGCTTTTGGGGCTTTAACTTGAGCACTTAAGTGTTCCTTATTGATTAGTTATTTAAGTGGTTGGTCATTTGATTCTCTGGCTCCTCTTTCTATTGCGCATTCTTGCATTCGTTTTTCGTTGGTTTTAGTGTGTTTTGTCGGCTCCTCAAGCATTGCACTTGCTTGGGTTTTTTGTTGGTTAATTTTTTGTTTGTTGTGTTACGCATCCCCTTGGTTTGGCTATGAGGTTTCCTTTTACAACTAGGGCTGATGGGTTGCATGAATTTGGGTGGTTTGAGTTGGCTTCTTAACAAGGCATTGTTTTTTACTCGAGAGATATTCCATATTCAGTGCGATTCGTTTATTTAAGGTCGTATCCGGTCCATCCATTAACCCAACACCAGTTTTAAATTTCAAACATTCAGAATAACACGATAAACAACTGTCATGATCAGTATCAGTTGGATCTGTGCTATAGAGAAAGAATGGTTCGTGGTTTTCACTCATAGAGTCCTTTTAGTTTTTTTGGTAAAGAAACTGAACGTATGAAAGAGCCCGACTTTCCGACATTTTTTCTGTTCAGTTAGCGTTCTGAGATCCACACGTCTTACTTTCCCACCAAGATTGGTTTTTCATGAAAACTTGTCCGCAACATTTTACAAGATTTTGCAGGAATCTTAATTTTTTACTAGTTCCCAATTAAACTACGATTTTACTCATATTCATAAACTTCTTTCACGGAATGACCGTGTAAAGAAATTGCAAATCGATTAGTAAGAGACTCTTCCCCATGAGTTCTAGACCACCAGCTTATTGCCACCATGCCTGATTGCCTGTTGTGGGACTAGGTTCAAGCTATGGCCCAAGCCCTTGTTGAGGGAGAGAACCTCTAAACTTTGTGTGGTATCCCAGCGGGCTCTGACTAGGCTCCTCTTGTCCGTCTACCCAGCCTGCAGAGCCTCTAGAGAAGGATCTAGGCTTCGGCTTACGGGGGCCTTGGCCCCCGCATAGTTTTTTTTTTTCAAAATTCAATATCAATATTCGATATCAATATTAGTTGTATTTTGCTTGAACACATGAATATTGTGTTTTGTATTCGGTATTATTTAGACATTTAAATACTTTAGAATGTGTCCGTTTTGGGTTCCAAAATCCAATCCCTCTCTCTCTCTCTCTCTCTCTGCACGATTTCTCATAAACTTTCCCTTTCAATTATTAGTATCATTTCTCTTTTTATCCCTCTCACTCGTTACCCAGAAAACTTCCCTCAAGACTCAAACCAAACAAACTGTTAGATTTCCGAACTTTGAAATTTCATAATCTTGTTGTTTATAGTTTGGCCCCTGCGTATAGGAATTCCTGGTTCCGTCCCTAAGAGGCTCCATTGATCACACCTGCAGAGGGTTTCCACACGCTGCACGCCCCTCGAACATTTTTTGACATGTTCGTGCTTCTTAACAAAGTGGCAAAATACAGTTTGATGCGTGCCCAATCTCATATGTATGAACCAAATTCAGCATATGTTTCAGAGAAGTATCAGCAATTCTAACAACTAGAGTCCACAATCCCATGTTAGTAAGGTACTTATGATCATGTACTTGAAAGTGTAGTTATTTGTCCTCTTTGGTTTTTAGGCTCTGTTTGGAAGTTAGGAAAGGAAAAGGAAAGAAAATAATGAAGGGGAAAATTGAAGAGAAATTGAGAAGAAAGGAAAGTTAGAATTTAAAATTTCTCCTCTCCTTTTATAAGAACCAAACAACCGTGGGGGAAATTTTAGAATTTTCCTTCCCTTTCCACATCTTTCCACAACTTCCAAACAGAGGTTTGACCCATTTTCAATCCATTACCAACCCATCTAAACTCATAAAATCAATGAATTTATTAAGCAATCCCAATTAAAAACCATATTTGAATATGGGTGAATTTAGGCTGATTATAAATGGATGGATTTCGACGGATCAATAAAACTGGATCTAAATTGCCACCTCTAGAAAAACCCAATAGAATTGCCTCCAAAGACGCGCTCATTGTTGTTTTATGACTTGGCACCATTTTATGAATCATTTCTCTCCGTGGAATGCACTTGCCACTATTTCAACCCCCGTACTCCATCTCTCCATATTCATTCATCAATTATTATATAATAATTACATTCACACACAAACACTTTACACATATACTCACATCTTTTGATGAGTCCCATACACACTGGAGATGTAGTGTGTGTGAATCCCAATGTGAATGTGAGTGAATTTGTGTAAGTATATATATGCGATTGTAGAATGATTGACTCATTCATATTCTCCTTATGAGTGTCAGGAGAATAGCCGAGCCGATATGGAGAATCGGAACGGCTCATCTCGTAAAACTTGCAGTTAGCCACGTCCAAGAAAAATCTGATTCATCGTACATTTATAAATGTGTAAATAAATCACTTTTTTTTTTCTTTCAAACATTGGACTGTTTATAGTCACTTAGCTTTCAAATTATTATATTGCTTTATTACTTACATTTATTGTCGTTTGACCTCTCTATATATTGTGAAACATTACGTTATGGGTGTAGCCGTGTAGGTGGAGAAAGTATGCTTCCGCTAATAATTTTGGGTAACAAGTTATGGCATTTTAGTTTGTTATTCATACTAAGCAACAAGTTTTGTATCTTATCTACAACTTGACAATATTTTTCGACAACTCTCACTCTCTCAATAAACTTAAAATTTTTCAACAAGTTATTGGTCAGTGGTAACAACTTGACATTTTTCAACAACAACAAGTGACCCTTAAGTTATTGCCTACCGAAAACACCGGCCCTTAGCTAGTTTTGATATATCGACACAAGGCGTGCAGATAGAGAAGACGTTCTTATCAGTAAAGACCCGTTGCTGAAAATAGATGGAGTTCCATGGGGTCTTGAGTCTTTAATTTTTAATAGTAATTAATTCAGGTAACTACTTTGAATTGTCAATGGTTCAACTGTACATTATAAAGCCTGAATTTCTTATTAACATTTTTACGGTTCGACTTGATTTCTCTAAACTACAAGAATTGAAATATATTTTGAGGCCCCAAATATAAAACCCAATAATACAAATAACGAACGAACCCTTCCAAATGGAAGGCCCAATCTAAGTCAAAGCCCAAAGGTAATGGGCCCCCGAAACAAGAAAAGAAAGAGAGAAATCGGTGGCAAGAAATGACTACTACTTTTGTTTCTCTCTCCTCTTTGCAGGCTAGCTGCTGCTATCACATATTGGTTCCCAAAATGACAGGCTGGAGGCTTTCGTGACTTCCCAGGAATCTAGTAGATTCTCTATAGAATTGGATTTGGATACTAATCCAGATGCAAATTAAGAGTAAATTAAGGTCTCCAACGGTTACCTAAAGATGCATATAATCTGACCTGAACGCTCAGATTTATCAAAACAAATTAGAGGAAGGGCAGAGATATTTGTTTCTATGTATAGCAGAAGAGAAATTAAATAAATTATCAACATTTCATTTAATTATAAGGGTCGAATCACTACACAAAAAAAAAAAAAGAGGAAAAATTACTTCTGCCTTCAGAGAGGTGAAGGATATATACTTTTTTCCCTATCTCGATCACCTAATTAAAGGGCTCACATCGCATGTGGAGTGGAGGCAGATAAGATTACCATTTTTTCTTTCAACCATGACACAAATTATATACTCTCTTTTTTTTTTTGGAACTAGAAAGTATATATTGATGTTCAATGAAAACTTTAAAAATATACTACCCAAATATTTTTTAGGGAAGTAATTTTCACATTCCCCTTTTTTTTTTTTTTATATCTACAATCCCTCTCGTCTTTTACCACAAATATATATATATATATATATATATATTGGGCATTTCTACTAATATCAAGCCTTATTCCTATTTTGGCATTTTTTATTTCCAGAGTTTTAGCCCCGATTAGCAAAGGACCAGAGAAACTCTCTATTTATGAATCGGGTATATATATATATATATGTACACTTTCAACACTATAAAAAAAAGTGCGGATATCAAAAAAAGAAGTGCGAAAATCAATTCTCATACTTTTATTTATAGAAAAATAAACCAAAAATACTATCGTTTTCTAGAAAATCTTAATTGTTTTGCAGAAGGAATGATGCACAAAAAGTACCCAGGTGGGCGGTGTAGTAATAAGTATGGCAATTGGTACAAGGCATATTAGAGGGGTGGTTGGGTGTCTGGACTCTGCAGGAGTTCCATTATTACTCATTTGAACAACGGACGCAAAACAGAAACCACGAAAGGTTTTGGGTCTGACAGTTTACATAATCTTTTTGAAATGTCCCACGCTTTTGTTCTTAATTTTTGCTTGCGAATTTTAGTAAATTCAAAGACAATTTGACGCTTGCATTTACGCACAAACACGAGCATAAGCACAAGCACAAGCACGTAAAATTATGTGACCTAGGTTGACACAAACCTATACTCTCTCTCTCTCTCTAATTGTGGGTAGTCGGATAGCATTTGTGGATGGGTGAAAGTGGTACGTACAATCAAACTACTAGCTCTTACAGTATATAACAGCAACAAAAGGAAAATAAAAATAAAAACAAAAACAAAAGCGAAGTAGGAGTATGTAAATACCACTCGGATTCTTATACGGACGCCTGGCCTTATTTTAGTTATTTGCGGACGTCGAGCCGTTGGATTGTGTTTTGATTAATGGTTCAGATGCACGGATAAATCATTCGCGCGAATAAATTGTCTGCAAATTCAGATCATCCAAAACACAATCCAACAGCTGAAATCGACGTCCGCAAATGACCCACTCCAAGGGCGTCCGATTCGTGATATAAATACAGACACTGCCCTGCTCTTTTTTTTTTCTTTGTTTTGGTTTTACTTCTCGCGCACGGCCACTGGCCACATGCATTCTTTCAGAAAACCTTTTTGGCATGTCCCTACCTAGCCTACCTATGTCATACCTCTACATATACATACCTACTACATGCCTATACCCTAGATGTATCATCATGTACTTGAAAACTTTTTCCTACACGAACATATTTACTATTATATACTCCTTCCGATTTTACAGTAATTTCTTTCATGGCCGGATATATATTATGGTCAACTTAACGATCGGATAGATCTCCAATAACCTAAAAATTTGAAATGTTTGAAATTCGTGAAATTCGACGACTTTTAAATTCAAGCTTTTCAGCTACGTTTTTTATACCCATTTGGCCAAACCCCATCGATTTCCTCCTTCTGAATTAATTGTTGACCCAATATTATCTACCATGCCATTCTTTTCTTTTCCAGAGTCCAACAGATCCCAATTCTTCCCTTTTAACTCTTGTACACGACCCCCATGTCAACCCCTCTCCTCTCTCTCTCTCTCTCTCTCTCTCTCTCTCTCTCTCTCTCTCAAGATCGACCGAATCTATTGCATGTCTTGAAAAGCTTTATATGATGGGTTATGGATCCTATGAAGAATTGAGAGTTTCACCCCAACCATTCATTCATTAAAATAACTGTAAAGTTGCACCAGCCTGTGGTCATTATTATCATCTTTAGGTTATTTGGTGGTCTAGACTCTAGAGTATTGTTTCACACAATTCACACTGTTCAATGTGTCATTTAATCAATAAAACTGACCTATTTAAAGCTTAATTCCCGGTAGAGCTGCAGCGGACGTAATTGAATAATTTTTCCATCTTCTGAGGATTTCGCTTACTTCTTAGCAAACTTCTAATATGGTAGTACATTTTTCATTTAAAAAAAAAAAAAAAAAGTGCATGCATTATGTGGAAGTAATATTATATAACTTTGTACAGATCTCTAAAAAATTTATCTTAAAGCACTTGTACATCAATTATGAGTACATACCAAAAGAATGGCATTTGAGACGTTGCTCCAATGACATACACATAAAAAGATGGTGACTCAGAACTTATAGACTAAATAATACGATAATAGCGTTTTGATAGTAGTCTCTAAAATGAGCGATTTCATTTGAAAGCAATAAACCCAAGTCTCCAATCAGGGCCGGCCCAAGGGATTGGGAGGCCCTAGGCGAAATCTTGAGGTGGGCCCTACGTATTTTTGAATTAAACAACAATAATCCAAATCTTTATTATATAAGTATTTTGGTTCATATTGAGCACGTTAAATACTTCTGTTCTGGTGGCTTGAGCGACTGCTTGGAAACCTGCTTAGCCTATGTTCGAGTCACAGCAGCTACAAAGGCAAAACTTGAGCTTCTTTTTGGTCAAAAAACAATTGAAAATGAGAAAGTTGCGTTCAAGGATTCGAACTCAGGCCTTTTAGTAAAGAATCATATCATCTTACCACTAAAGCAAAGAAGGTACTTGTTCAAAACTAGGAACAAATAATATATATACTTACTTTAGGAAGGGTGCCCTATTTTGGGCCCAAAATTTGGAGGCCCAAGGCGGTGGCCTCTTGGGCCTTGCCCTCGGGCCGGCCCTGTCTCCAATGTATGAATATTATGTATGGCTTATATGTTTGAATTTGTAACTCATGAAGATGTATGCTTTCGTAGAGGAGATCTATTTATGGTTTGGCTATTCCTAATACTCCTCGACCAGGTATTTAGACATGAGTAATATATTTGCTAGCTAGCTGATTCAATTACTTGTATCAAAATGTAACGACTCTGACCGGTAAGAGTCTCTTTGTGCAATTCTCCGACTAAAACTGTACAAGAACACACGTACAGACCTTTAAATCTGTGCAGGTGACTAGGTGCCCTTAAATGAGCATGTTGTATCCAAACACTGAGAAAGATGGAAATGATGCTAGCTTCCAAGGGAGAAGGGTGCGTATTGATAGTTTAGGACCTGGTACCCCCACTATTACCTTCCAAACAATTGAGTACTATTTTTTGGGAATGAAGAACACGTTAATGGCAAACATCAATCCACGCACACAGTAGTATGACTTTTGGTTTCTGTTGAGAGCTGCCAGTTTAAATCTATTTATTGACCCTTTCATTGGGTATCCATTTATGGGTGACATCTGTATGTGGGTTTTGGACTTGCATTTAGTAGTATGACACATATGAGAACTAGTTAAAGTTCGAACAAAACTTCGCATGGATAGCACTTGAGAGGCGAGAGACTTTGAGCATGGAATCTTTGAAAGGAACTAATATCGAAGTTTTAGACTTTGATCATCAGGCTCGATAACCATTTGGGTTTGATGGATCCGACATTTGGAGTTGCATTAAAAAGATTATTGATGCAAATTAAGTGCTCCATTAATAAGGCTATCCAACAAAAAGAGATCAAAAAAATTTGTTTGTTTTCTGCGAAGGTGCTCATTAATTATTACTAGTACCTTATGTATGGCCTTGTGATATGAAAAGCCTTTGATTGAAGTGATGTGGGAATAGTGGAATGTTCCGTAACTTTATGCGCCTGTACGTCACTTTTGTTTTTTGGGGGAAAAACCAACCAATCAAACTCCAATTTTTTTTAATCTACTTGGAATAGAAACAGTACATAATTGAAACATCACTTTTAAGGAATAAAGGTACATATTTGATGCTGAAATTGGGTGTGCATCTTTTGAACGTACCAAAACCATTCTACGGAATACTTAACACTCAACTTTGTATGGGTACGTAGCATTGCTCTCTGACTGTTAAATGAAAAAATCGAACGCAATTTCACATACGAATTGAATGACGTGTTAATTAAGAATCAACTAGAGTCCAAAGCAATCAGAAAGAAGGCGTAAATGAACATACAGTACTTCGACAACAAATCGCAGAGGTTCGATGGAGGCACGTGAAACCACGCTTTGCTTGAGACTAATTTTCGTCTCTAGCTCCCAAGGTGCTTAGAGTTCTTGGACGCTAGTCTCCCAGTATACAACGATCACGTACACTCGAATTAGCTAGCACTCCAATATGTTTCTAAGATCTCATGCATATTCGAAACTTCTCAAATGGTATCAACTCCTTTGGAACCAGTCCATATTCAACTTTGCTCGAGCTTGAATTAGGACCCAGGCCCGCAAGTCGGCGATGAGATTGATCCCTAAAGACAAGTCAAGGTGCGCGTAAGCTAGTCAAGGTGCGCGTAAGCTGATCTGGGCAGCTCATCGAGTTAAAAAAAGGATCTAAATACAAATTCACATACGAATAACATGAACATTAGGCTACAAGAGTGGGGTTTATGAGAAGCTAGCTACCAAGAGGCATACACTAGGCAGTCTATACTATGAGAGGGATCGAAGATACCCACTGATCACCCAGATCGATAGTGCAGTTGACAAAGGCGGCCAATTGCGAGCATTAACTTCTGCTTTAACGGACCATTATGTTAATTTAATTTAATTAATGAATAATAACAATAAAGTGTGAGAAAGGGGAGTACTATAATTAAAGAAGATCGTTTACTCCTAATTAGGAAGATTCCAACTTGTTTGATTCCCTAAACCTGTCATCTAAACCTCGGGTATTATATTATATTATATTATATTAGGGACTGCTTTATTAAAGGAAACAGGGTTGTTGGACCACTCGCATCTCACTCCCAACATTGTTCCAACATTGCCCCTGGATTCCTTCCCACACCAAACTCTAGGTCAACAAAATAAAGACAAAAACATCCATTCACTATCTTAATTAATTACTTCTTCTTCTTTCTTTTTTTTGGTATCAAACTAATCTTAATTACTTCAAATGTTTGTCACTTTCATGGAGTTTTGACAAGATATGAAAGTGGGACAGCTCTTTGAAGCAAAAAAAAATTATTTGGTGGTCTTGGGGTGCTGTCACGTGATGTCCTAATCCCCTTCATCGCTATACATTTATGTGGAGCTAAGTACTAAATACATGAACCCACAGATTCAAGGTGTGTTTCACTAAAATTAAAGGTGGTGTATTATAAGAGAATAACTTGTCTCATAAAATAAAAAATAAGTATTTAAAATTAAGAACCTTAACAGAACGGGGCCTCAGTATATATTATATTCTAATATGTAGGAACCTAAACAATTACTACTCATTTACATTTAATGAGATTTTAAGACAAGTAGTAGTACACTTTTTTTTATCGACAAATGAAAAACATTTTATAAATCTCGAAAGGGGTACATTAAGGGAAAAAGATATCCTAAGAAAACATCCAACCAGCAATTGGACAAAACACCTCAAAAGTACATTACATTCTCACTTTTCAAATACTATCTAAAAAACCCTTAAAATCCTTCATTGTGTAGACTTTGATGTCGAATTTAGCCTTCGTCCACATCGCCACCCTCGTTTTGATTAAATTCCCCACCTCCCAAGCTTGAGTTGTTGCATTACTGAAGACATAGTCGTTCTACTGGTATGCCAATAGAACTGAAAAGGCATAAAGCGTGCATTATTGTACATGACCTATCATTTTCGTTTACTATCATTGCTTTCACATGATTCTATTCTACTGAAAGATTTATCAATGAAATCAGCAAGGATATACTTCCATTCTCCTGCTAAGAACAAAGGATATGGTAGCACTCGAAAATTCATCCAAACTTTCCTCAAAGAGAAAGGAATTAATTAGGCCCACAGGAGTTAGGTCCAAATCAGATGGATGGGTGAGTTGACGTTGATTCTCTCGCGACAGCATGCATCATCTTTAACCTAATTTTGTATAGTATTATGTGAAGTTCATTTCTATACACCAAAATATTTCAATGGGATACTAAGTCACATAATCCGCACGTGAGAACGTGAGTGTGAAAATGTTTCTAAAGCACTTTAAATTATTAAAATTTGTGAGAGCGATAATTGAAATTACGAGTGCGGTAGGAAAATTGAGAACGGGTGAAGAATTATATATGAGTAAGGATATGAGCAAGAGCTTATAGCTATACTGCACAAGTGCACATATATACAAGAAAATCTTAAGGGATTGGTTGAATAAGAGCATAATATTCCAAAGTACAGAAAAAAAATACGTAAAGAAGAAGAAAGAATAAGGGCATGATAAGAAGAAATGAATAGATTATCTGAATAGAGCAAATTCGATATTCATTGTGAGTAAAATTTCCTTGAACTCGCCGAAAATTTGCGATCGTTAATTTAATTTAATGTTCTAAAATTAGTTAAAGAGGGTGTAAACTAATCCGAATAACTAATTATAAGAAAAAATAGAGTATACAATCAAGAAGTTATAGGAGTAACTCAAAACTCTACACTAGCAAGGAAACCCTTTCAAAAAAAAAAAAAAAAACTTGCAAGGGGTTATACGTACGTACGTACATACATACATACATGTATAGATACATGCTTGAGTGACCTAGCTTACTTGCGTGGGGCGTCTCCACTAGTAACCATCTTATCACTGTCAGCTACATATATATAGCTACTCCCTATCCTACTACCCTACACAGCCTATAAAACACACTCTCTCTCTCTCTCTCTCTCTCTCACACACACACACACACCCCTCTGTTACATCTTTCGACTGTGAATAACAAGTTACGGGACGACACAGTGCTTGTACTACAGTAGTCATGAATAATGGATAGTAGAAAAACAAGTTTGCGTATTTCCACTCATCATTAAACAAGTTGTTGGAGATTGTTTATGCTTATAGGACTGTTACGATTAATGGAACTTTTTAGGGAAGCTGGTTAATTTCATCATGAGGCTTCATTTGACTTCACAAAATCATCACCACTTGACCTTATACCACACGCACACGCACAGCAGGTAGAGAGAGAGAGAGAGAGAGAGAGAGAATCACACGTCCACGCAAAGTGAGGAAAAAAGGATCATTTTCGGCTGGCTTGAGAAGCTAAGCTATCAAGTATGTATCAACAAGAACAAGGGACAAAAGGGGAGAGAGAGGGAGAGACTAGAGAGAGATCCTTTGCATATTTGTTGTACAGGAGGGAGGGGGGGTTTCCAGAAGGAAATTCTAGGGTTATAGGGGGGCAAGGTGGGCATCAAGGAAGCTCTATTTGAGAACTTTCATGGTTTTGTTGAGGGGGACAAAAACGCTGAAATTATGGTAACAAGTTGTGCTATTGTGTATAGATAGACAGCTAAACAGGATTATAGGGCTCTACTTAATTCGTGCAGAAAACAAGAACCCTCATGCATCCCTTCTTGAAAACACCATTCATTAACTAATTAAATTAAAGGGAGACAAAGGAATTTTTGGCCAACCATAATCGCATCTACGCAAAGTCAATGTGTGTTTGAAAATTACTAGTATATATCTTCTGTTCTAAGGCACTCCCAACAAGGTTTTAGATAACGGTAGCCAGCTAGCGGGACACATAATGGTAACGGCACCTACAATCTATGGCTAGCTACAATAAGCCAAACTAATCTTGAAATACAATTGATCGCTAAAATTGGATATCTCAATAGAGGAAGAAAGATTATTTGGGTTGAAAGATCCCGTGCGTGATAATCATGTTTACTGTACTGCTAATTGCTAGTAATATAAGAAGGTCATGATCGATCAAGAGAATAAAAGTTGGCATTAAGCAGAAAGTGAGGCATCATTAGCATTAAAAAAAACAGAAGGAAAACCAACCCACAAATATAAAAATGACAAACAGCCCTCTAGAAGGATTATGTGGTTTGAAGCCCTCATTAAATAAATAAAAAAGAACCATATATATATATAAATTAGTGCTCGAATATTTCTCAACAAAAAACATATCTTGCCTCCCCAAAGGCTGATCAAAAGTGGATTTGGTGGGTATCTTATCTTCAATTCTTCATACATAAATTACAATTAAGAATTGCGTGCACTTACAAATCTTAAAATCTTTATCAACCAGCCATCATAATCCCATCTAGCACTAATAAAAATACACACTATAAGAACAAAACATTCACTTTCAGCTCCCCGGCCAAGAAAAACTCTACTGAAGTTTGATGCAAACCCATGAAGTTTCAGGTTTCGTTTTTCTTTTTCTCATGCAAAATACATGCAAGCTTAAGAGCAGAAACTAGGGTTTATGGTTTCTGGGATCATTATTAGACTTAATAAATACAAATATATAGAAAATTAGAAATATATTACTAGTCTCTATTTTTATATTTAGCGCCAAGAAGAAACAGAGAAAAGGGGTCGATTCTGCCACCCTAAGACGAAACAATCACCGAGATTCCGAAGCTGGTACCCTTCCGAAGGATAATGGAGTCTCAGAAGGAGCTTCGCTTGAGACAGTGCAAAATGGCTGAGGGCAACATTGGAAAACCCCGAACTTCTCAGCAACATTTCCCACGCCGGAAACTTCTCGTGCCGCTCTCTCCGATTACTTCCCTCCGCCACCACGATATCCCTAATCTCCCTCCCGAACCAGATGACTTCCAAATCCATCCTCTCCTTGCTACTCGGCGGAAGAGTCGCTTCCAAAGACTCAAAAACCGCCGCGTAGTGCTCCACAGCCTCAATCACCCGGTTTAGAAAAACCGGATGGTTGTGGCTGGCTTCTCTCTCCACAACCGTCACCACTCTAGGGTTCATCCCCTTGATCCTTCTTAAAAACAGACCAATCCTTTCTCGATCGCTGAGCAGCTTGTGTAAATACAACACACAGTTGACTGCTAGGGTTTCATCAGGCAATATCGGAATTTGTGCTGCTAAGAGGGCGGTTACAGGATCGCTCTCGTTGCAGTGCAGTAAGAGGGGGTGGAATTGGAATCTGAGGCCTAAAGAGTGTGCGAACTTGGAGAGGTGGTCGCCGGTCCGTCTGAGGAGCTCTAGGTTCGTGCCTGTACCGGTGATGCGCACCATCGGCGGAGGGTAGCGCTCCGCTAGCGATTGCATTAACAGCGGCCATTGGAAGCCGTGCATGATGTCGAAGTCGATGATGTGGACGGAGGGGGTTCCGTCGACGGCTTCGAGAATGGCTTGGTTGGCCGTTAAGTGGCCGAATCTGATGAATGGGGTTACTTGGTTTAGGATAAGGTAAGCCGAGTGGAGGAGGTTTTGGTCTGGTTCGCTATCAATGAGGTTAGTTGGAGGGAGTGGAGGGGTAGTAATGGGATTGGGGATGTTTGGGTGGGAAAGGAAGGGATTGGGGGGAAACGTGGCGGAGAGGCGGAGGGAGAGGGATTGGGTGAACTGGTGGACGAGGCGTTCGGTGGAGTCGCCGTAGGGGGAGGCGGAGTTGGAGGAGAGGATGGCGGTGAGGCGGTGGGCGGCGGCGAAGTCTGAGCGTTGGATTAGGTCGGCGATGCTGATGAGGAGCTGGCGCGTGTGGATTGAGGAGGTGGCGAAGCCACGTGGGGGCGGTGGTGGTGGGGGTTGGATCTGGTGGAGGTGGTGGTGTAGGTGGGGGTAGTGGTGGGTGTCTGATGAAGAAGGGCCTTCTTGATCTTCCTCATGGGGTGAACCAAATGAACCCAACATCTCTCTCTCTCTCCCTAATGTTTATGTCACCCACTAGCTAGCTAGCAGCATAAGTGGGAAAACCCCCAAAGAGAATGCGTCCCAAAAAAACCCTAGAGAGAGAAAGGATGTTTATGTAGATGCTTGTTTTTATAGAGAGAGAGAGAGAGAGAGAGAGAGAGAGGGGAATGGGGGAAGAATAGGAGAAGGGGATATGGAGGGGAGGGGGCTAGAATAGAAATGCTTGTATATATATATGGATGAGGAAGAAAGAAGGGAGATGGAGATGGAGAAGAGGAGGGAGGGAGGGAGGGATCAAGAATGAACAAACCGGCCGGGTGGCCTGGGAAATTAAGAAGTTGCAGTTGATATAAGTACTAGAGCATTAAATGGCCGGCCGGGAAGTGTATAATGGTGGATGATTAATTGGATTCTCTTTCAGGAATTGAAGGAGGCCGGGGTGGCCGCAGGCTATAGCTTCATCAGATCGATCGATCGATCAGGGGTATCTATGGACTCATCAACATTAAATTTGTATTCACTCACTCACTCACTCATATGCGATCCCCAAGTGTTATTATCTCTATGCCTAGTAGTATATAGTAGCAGTAGTACAGTAGTATTCCCTTGCCCCTGGCCTCCTCACAAAAGGCAAACCCCTTTTTAAACAAGACAAATACCCCGTATATATCTCTCTCTTTAATTTGGACCGAATGAGACGAGACAGTTTAAATCTAAACAGTTCATTGTTGAAAATAATAATTTGAATTTGCTCATAGACTGTTAGGGTACCATTTGATTATAACTACTAATGTGTGGTCTACATTTGAATTGCATGTCCCACCTGATCTATAATTAGGACCGAAAAGCATCCCAAACTTTTTAGGGTTAGGGTACTCATACTCAGTTGACCTCATATCTGCTAACTAATTAATTCTTCATCACCGCTTGGGTGACCCCAATGTATTTTATAATTGTCTCTATGCATCTTTAAAGTTGTTGTATGTTTTTATTTTCAGTAGTTATTAGTTGATGATTTGGGAGAGGAGGATTTATTACTTTTGTCTTTCTCAGGATAAAACTTCTCCAGATTTCTAGCACGTAACAGCATCCGCAATAGAGTTTGATATATTTTTGTGTTAAAATGTTTGTTAAAAGATGTATTAGGATAAAAATAGGTCCGATAAGCGTGTGTTAGACATTGATAATATAGAAGTGTGTTAGAACATCCACAATGAGCTTGGTAAATTTGTGTGTTAAAATGTTTGTTAGGATAAAAATGGGTCTCACAACAGTGTATTAGAAGTAATGAATATTTATATTTTATGGTTGAAGTTTGAATTATAGAGGTGGGACCCATTTATTGTTTGCTAGCATCTTTGTCAAACTTGGCACACATGCTAGCACACTACTAGATTTAACACATTCTAACACACTCTAGCACACAAGCATTGTGGCACAAAAAATACATTTTTTGTTTGTTAAGTCTTAGTACACACAATTAACACACTAGTTAACAAACTCATTACAGATGCTTTAATTATGATTTATTATATGGATGCATGTGTCGCCGCACGTGTCTCTCCATTCAGTTGTCAAGAACGAGGCAAAAAAAAAATTTGCTATTCTCAGGGAAAGGTGGTCGATCAAGTGATGTAAAGAAAAAAGAGACGTGTTTTTTCGCCATACATGTTCACTTGACAAAATAATTTCCTAATAAAAATTGGAAATTAGTAGTTCAATAATATTGGGAATTAATTTAAAAGTGATAATTTTTCGCATAATCTTTTGTTTTTTTCACGACAAGGTGTGAAGAAAAATTAATCCTAATGAAAAAAGTTCAAGAATTATATTGGACCTCTACTTTTTCTGCTAATTGAACAAACAAAGATCGATAAAAATACAGGAAAGTACTATATATGAGTAAGTGAAATTCAAAGTACCCCCACATTCCATTCTCAGAATCTTGAAAAAAAAGAGAGGGAAATCTAGTCTGCTTAGAAATAATTTCGTTGTGTATAATACTTATGCAATTAATGGCTGTATACGTATTCGCATACATGAGTTAATGAGGCACTTTAATTTCTTTGGTTACAGTATGTGTTCAAGATGCTGGTGTTCCATTAACACACTCAGAGAGAGAGAGAGAGAGAGAATATTCGCAAGTGGGAAGCAGTTTTACGAATGGTTCAGAATGGAAGAAAAGATACTGATGATTTCGCCTTATAAAGAGGACAGCAACATTTAACAACCTCAAGCAAAGATTCCTAGGTGGCTTTTTAAGGCAAAAGCAAAGATTAAATGAAGATAATTAATGGGGATTCATCATAATTAGCCTTCTGAAATTCTTTATACTCCTATGTACTATAATAATAATAATAATATAATATATATTGGAGGAGTAGTATATATAGAAGTTGACAGTCACTTCATTCTATAAAAAATAATTAACTATCATTAACTGTCGGTAGGTGCATGCTACCAAAAGCAAAGAGGAGCAACAGAGAGCAAAATTAGGTCTCCACTAAATTGGAACAACACCCAGCTGCTAATCTATGTACTCTCAAGGCACAAATACAATACACCACAAAGGGAAGTGGGTTTTTTTTTAATATCTGCAATATTCACCTTTTCTTCTTCACCTAATTAAATTTTCCAGTATATTTTTGGCCATCGAATCACATAACGAAACGAGATAATTCTCGTGTAATTTAGCTAATAATTGGAAATGCACAAAAATTCATGTACCCGTGAAATTCGATACAAAAGATTTAAAACCTTTTCAAAGATAACACATTTGCTTTAATTAGTACTTGTAGTTGATCAGGAATATACAAATAAAAAAGTTAAATACACCGAGTACACTAATGTTAAAAAGTTAAACCCTTTCGAATGTTAAAAACAACGATAATTTGCCGAGGGGAAAAAAAAAAAAAACGATAATCTCACAAGAATACATCGATCCTTTCACTTGCTTCTTGAAAATTATATGGACTAGTATAAATTAAGGCTGTTGATTTTGCCACTCCATTTTTTGTTAACGTCACTCCCCTGCAAGTGTATTTTTGGTGCAAAAATACACTTGCAGAGGAGTAGCGTTAACAAAACAAAAAAGGGAGTGGCAAAATCATGTCCCTAAATTAACTAGTCCTACCACATAAACTATTGAAATTGAGCCAACTAAATTGATATGGAGCATTAGCTCTAATTAATAGAGTCAAAAAATATAAAGAACTACGGAGAATGTCTGAATTATGCTCTTTATGCTGCGTTACGTGGAAAGTGTATATTAGACCCTTAGTCACATAATACTCCGTAATTCGAAATATCCTACGGTCGCTTCCTCAGTTCTCGCATCGTGCACTTGCGGATTTTAATAGCTTATGATTTGTTTTGAAGATACTTTCACGTTCGCGCTCCCGTACGTGTACTAATTATGCGACTTAGATTAGTCATATATATGTTCATATGTAGACATATATATTCATATAGATTTTTATACTTAATATCACATGGGATAGATATAGGTTTGTGCAGTGACAGCCGTGTTCAGTTTTTCACCCACTACAGCAATCACACGCAAAGCCTTAAATGAGTCGAAAACTACATGCATTCCTACAGCCTACATATACACATTACACACACAACCCAACCTTGGGCTTTAACAAAGGCTACCCCACCCCCACCTATTTACTTTTGCCTTGTTTGTCTCATTGTTGGATTCTCTTTTTTGGCTTTTCATTACGATCTCAATACTCCATTCGTTCTAAATTAATGGTCCAATTCGGTCTTCAATATAATTTTTAAATCGTTAATATCTTTTAATTTATAATTTCTTTAAAGATTTTAAAAATTTTGTATAATAGAACTAATTGAGACCTATTATATAAGATTTATATTGCACATAAAATTCATTATAAATTAAAAAATATTAACAATTTAGAAATTACATCAAAGACAGAACCGAACCATCAATTTGAAACGGATGGGGGCATAAAGGAAATATGTATAGGAAAATATATGACTGCCTCTCCCACGTGGGGGTTGGAACTTGGCATCAAACACTGATCAGCTTCCATACTCCAACCCTGAAAAAGTTCTACTTGGGGGCTGCTGTCTGCTGTCCTTTAGGAATAGTAGAATTGAGTAGCGCTTATTTTTATCATCTGTTTCGATAATTAATAGTCTGAATTTAAAAAAAAAGTTTTTTCCTCTTTCAAGGAAGAGGAATTTAATTCTTCCATTGAAGAGTTGTTTTAATATTTGAACTGTCCAAATCACTTTTGAACGATAAAATTGAACACTCCTTGAGGAACAGCGATCCCCAGAAAAAGTTGTAGCTTGGTCCAAAGCTATGGCAAAGAAAAAAAGCAATTCGATGATATTATATATAGTTGAGATAATTAAATCAATAGAGCTATGAAAATCATAGACATGTAACCTCATTTTGGTTGCATTTGATGTGCCAATGTATGTGATATTAATCACATCACCTAATAGATTTCACATTACACGTGTGATTAAGTCGTGTTGGATGTCATATTGGGCTGCAAACAAACCGTCTTGCTGGCAATCAGCTCGAGTTTTGGGCTCGTTTCATATACAAGCCGAGCATATAACAATTCAAAACTTGACTTGGTTCGGCTCGACTCTATTCGTTTAATAAATCATTCTTCTGTCGGAGTATTTCCATTGCACCAAAAAAAAAACATTATTGTGACTTGAATCCGAATCACAGTATCGCATATGAAGAGATAATAACTAAGCGGGCAGCATTACGTAATTTTTCACTAAAAAAAGAGGTGATAAGTAGTTAGCATTATCCAACATTCTCTTCTAAAATTAATTTGATTCTCGTAACTTGAATTGGAACCAAGATTTTAAATAGCGGTAGTAGACTAACCAGTGTCAAATGATACTGGCAATCGGATTAGCGATCATGATATTTTCTTTTTTTGTAATTTTGGCACCTGAGCACCTGTAGCGGCTATGAAGCAGTCAAAAAATCGAACTCAAATCGATATGTATCGAGAATCGGTCGTTACAGGTGTGAATTTTGGCTAACAGCGTATACCGAATTGTACCGGTATCGGAGGGGCAAAAAACCGCTACGTAACAGCCGATTTTTAAATGTATGCGACCAAGTAATTTGGGGGTGGTGATGCAACTAGTACTATACCCTCCTTCTGTCGCACAGTAGAAGCAGAGATATATATGTGTGTTGTTGATTGGAACAAGCAATCCCTTGATCAACTCACTCTTTTGTTTTTACACTGCTGGCACATCAATTCCTACTTTGCTTGCTTTCTTTTCAAATTTCCTTTTCTTATGAAACTAGAAACAGTATCTCTCATAGAGAGATTGATCATAAAAATAATAGGGTGTTCCACTTTTAAAAAAAAAGGAATTTTTGAAAAAAGAAAGTAATTTCAAGCTCAAAAATTATGTATTTATGCAAATAATTAATTTTTCTACCAATATAGATCTTATTTGATTGATCTCATTGAGATCTTTTAAATGGTGCAAAAACAACTTAAAAATTATTTTTCATTTTCATTATATTTGAGATTGAAATTACCTTCTTTTTGAAAAAAAAAATGTTTAAAAAAAAAACGGAACGGCATTTAAATATCACATTTCAATCCCCATTTGATTGCTTTTTCATTAATGTTACTTGGCATCATGAACAAAAAGATAAAAAGGGTATATCCATCTTTGATGCATGCAAACCACAAGAAAACAATTAGAATGTTATGGAAAAAGGGCCAAAAGAGAGAACCCTCCCCCCTAGCCCCCTCCCTCCACTTTCCTACCTATTTGTGGTAATTAGTAAGGTGAGCTCTCTAGCTATCTCAGGTTATGATGAAGATCCTTTGCCAACTCCCACAAGACAAACGATGTTTCATACTTTTGTTAACCCTACTTCTACTTGTCAATTCCATACTTTCCCATCTAGAAAACACAAATGATGAAAACTAGCTCATACCCCTTTTTCTTCCGGAAAGTCTACAGACACAGACAATCTGTACATAGATTGTGTACAGATTTCGTTGTGGGGCTCACTACAGGTCCCACAAAAATCATCCGAGCCGTTCATTAAATATAAAACATTTTTTCAGGGGTCTCCGTAAAAAATAAGCTCAATCCGATACCTAAAGGTGCTCGATCCAACCATATAACTTTTCATTATCCGAAAATCTAAATGAAAAGTTAGATAGTTGGATGAAGCACCTATATGTATCGGATTGAGCTTATTTTGTACGGGAACCCTCAAAAAAATGTTTTACGTTTAATGAACGGCTTGGATGATTTGTGTGGGACCCGTGGTGGGCCCCACAATGAAATCTGTGCATAGATTGTCTGTGTGTGTAGCAAGATTCTTTTTCTCCCATAACTTGAGTGTCCGAACCAATTTAGGCACATCTCAACTAATCTCTGAAGACCCAATGCCACCCCAGTACCAACGGGCCAAGAGTGCAATGTAGCTGGATCCTCTGAAACCATAAGATTAAAATCTTTACTTAGAATGAGATTCCAAATCGGCACCCCGCCTTGAGTGAGATCTAAAGTTGGGACAAAATTCATTATGGACGGGGACATAAAAATTAGTAACACATGGGAAGTATAAAACTTAAAATCTTAAGTGGCAGTCTTGATTGGTGTGGTTGTGCTAGCTTTTCCGGAGGTTTGGGTCGCACAGTCAGGTCCATTTAGTGGCCTGGCTGGAGGGCTATTCCTCCATTACCAAAAACCTAAATTTTGACCACCAAACCAACCCTTCGGGTTAACCGACCCATACCCCTTAATTGCGAGCCCAAGTTATTTACTTTGAACAATTTTATTGGTTTCCTTAGTTTCTGTGGGGATGTCCATGTCCTCAAGGAATATGTATTTTCTTTCTTTCTAAGTGAGATCTTCTCAACTCAACGAGTTTATATGATTCCATTTCCTTGCGCTTCATTTTATGAATAATGATAATGATATTCTCATACGTACACATGAATTTGATATAAGTCTGTTGCTACTCAAAAAATAAAACAAAAATTAAGCATGTTGTGGAATCGCCCAAAATCAACGCGCACACACAATTGCATGAAGAACAAATCAAGCAAGAACGCAAAGAGAAACGCACGAGAATTGTGTAAATCCAATCGCACCATTTTTTCACTATGTATCTAACGAAGAAGAATGTATATATGGATTATATCGGTTGAGTGTACCACATTATGCTATGGTTTTACAAAACCAATTAATGTAATATTCCTATTTACGTTCGGGAGGCGCAGCCCTGAGCTTCCGTGTGGGCGGCGCTGCCCCTGGACGGACCTTCGTGACCCGACCAGACACGTTGAACCCCATCATATAATCAACGAAGTGGCAATTTGAGCCGATTGAGTCACAGTCTCAAACCCAACACAATCAATCCAACAGGATGGTTTATTGCTACCAAATGAATCTCCCCCTCTCTTTTCCCCCTGTTAATACCTGCTGAAGTTGCTTTTTCCGGGCTTGTTGGATCGTTTGGAGTATTCAAAACTCATAGGCACAGTTCCTAATAAATTTTTTATATTTATCTTTCTACACTCATTACTCTTAAATTTTTTTCTCTAAATTTAAACCGAAGGGTGTCCTCATGTTCGTATCGAAGGATTCTTTTTGTAGTTTTATAGTACTAGCATTAATTACTTAGCATTAATTTTTCTTGTACTAAAGCATATTTTAGATCCTAAAAATCATGCTATTAAAGCTGCAATCCCAATTTCAGTGCCATATTTACCATAGTATACTTTTATGTACACCTTTTGTTCCTTTTGAGAATTTTTTTGGAAAATATCAAATTTTTTCTTTTAGTGTGTCTTGTTATGTATAATTTTAAAATAAAAATAAATTTTATAGTTCTATTGTAAAAAAATAAAATGTAAAAATCATTTGCCTTTTTTTTTTTCCCCCTTCTTAGGATTTGGAGTGCAAGTATTGCAAAGCTGCACATCTTCACATGTGTTTACGTGATTTGACGTTGCTCAAAAGTCCACCTCTCTTTTCCCCCTTTGCTGCAATCATGGGACTTGTAGAGAGAGAGGGGGAAAAAAAAACTTACCGATCAGTTTATGCGAATCTCGAGAATTTTTTTTTCGGTCCGGTTAAAGGTAGGCCATTCGCGTCGGATCTAGAAAATTTACAATAGATTTCTTGCTTACAGCTTGAAGTTGTCAAGTTTCGAACTCAAGATGTCTGGACTTACAGCTCATTTTCGTTACCACTTGAGCTACCTAATTAAAAGAGTCCAGTTTTGCTCGCTGTGATGTCAACTTGATTAATTAAAATTATATGATCCCAAATCTTAATACAATTTATAAAAATGTTTCTGGGAATTTTATATGAAAACTATTGTTCGTTGATTCTAGTTTTGTTGATATATCGAAGTGAGCTTTACTGAATTTGTGGAAATTAGAATTCTTCTCTCAAGTTTTACAACCATCTCATTAATAAAATATTAAAATGTTTGCTTAAATTTATGCTATATTTGTATTTATTCATGTGAGTGTTTCGTACCAAATTAGATTTGTACTAAAACCTTTGGTAAGGACTAGGTAGAAATGCTCTTCAAGACGTGTGAATAAAATTTAGAGAAAATTACCTCTAAGTATAGAAAAGTGACACTTAATTCCCATTAAGGAGAGATGAAATACTTAATTACCACTAAGTCCACTTTTACAAAAATACATTTACCATTTATAGAAGTGTCACCCTAGGGTTTTAGGGTATGCTAGGGTTTTATGGTATCCTAATGGGTACCCTAGTACCCTTGGGTACCCTAAAATCTTAGGGTACCCTAGGATTTTAGGGTTTTAGGGTTCCCTAGGGTTTTAGGGTACCTTAAGATTTTAGATTTTAGGATACCCTAGGGTTTAAGGTACCCTAGAGTTTAAGTTTAGGTGTTTTCATAGAGCCCTAGGGTTTAGGTTTAGGCACTTTCATATGAGTTTTAGGGTGCACTTTTCTATTATAGGGTTTTAGCGATTTAGACACTTTTATTGGGTACCCTAGAGTTTTAGGCACTTTTATAGGGTACCCTGAGGTTTAGGCACTTTCATAGGGTGCCCTAAGAGTTAAGCACTTTCAGTATTTGAGGTTTTAGGCACTTTCATAGGGTTTTAGTGTTTCGTTAATTAGAGGAGACTTGGTGGGAATTATTTTCTATTTTCTGGACGTAGAGGTAAATTGCCCTAAAATTTAACTCATTGCTTAACTAGAAAACGCTTTTTTCAAAACTAGAATCTTTATAATCAACTTTTGTTTTATTGTGTTGTCAACGGATGACGCATTCTTCCCTTGAGAAAGGCTGGTAGCCAAGTGGGTCAATCAAAGGGACCCTGATCCAATGAGATCAACGGTCCAAATCTCATGAAAATCTTATGAAAATCCTTAAACGATCCTCACATGAAAGAATTTTCATAGAAGATTCAAATCCATCAAAGTACTCCATCGCATGTTTAGAATATTCGTACCAGCTCGAGTATCTATTTTTTAATTGATACAATATGCACGGATTTCGTACCGTACTGGCTTGAGTATCTGTTTTATTATTGATAGGTAAGCATCCGTGCCGTGTTTATTTCTCACATTGAAAAATTTAATATGAAGTATACATTTAAAAAATGAAAATAAAATACTGGGAAACCTCCGGTATTGGCCGGTGTTTGTGGCCGATATGACCCCTATTTGAGCAAAAACAGTAGTATTACAGTTCTAGAAGTATCGGATTTGATAAAAAAAACAGTAAGGATAAGTTTGGTTGGATGGAATCAATGTTGGAATGGAATAGTCATTTCAATAACTTACTTATTCTAATGTTTGGTTCACCATTGAATAATGGAATGATGATTCCAAATGGAATCACTATTCACCTTAGTAAATGAATTGTTATTCCATTCAAAAAGAATTACTATTCTTTTTTTTTTTTGTCACACCAAAATTACTAGTGTCACTCCAACATTCACTATTGCCACTCCAAAAATGCTATTGTCACTCCAAAAATTACTATTGCCACACTATTCCATTGGAGATGGGAATGACTATTCTTAAGCACAACCAAACATGAGAATGGGAATGATAATTCCATTCTCAATTCCTCCAATTCTATTCCATTTTTAATTCCATTCCTATTCACATTCCATTCCATCTAATCAAACGCATCCTAAGTACATGCTGACCGGTGCGGTACTGGATTCCAATCCTTGCTCCATCCAACCAAACCCATTGATCATGCTCATTAATGATAAAACCCCAATAACAATTTCAAGGGAAATTTTTCTGCAACAGTATGCGTACGTACCGTTGAGCAAACGTACACACTATGAGGTTTCTCGTAGTGTGTAGTTGAGCCAATGGGTTTTGGTGTTTGTTTGCGACAGCTAAAAGAGAGAATGATAACAGCCGCTCCAATCATATCAATCACGGTGCACAAATATGAATCAGCCTCTCCTATTTCCTTTTTGCCAGAACACCTTTATGTTCACTTTGTCTGCGCCAGAAAGCAAGGAAATAATTTGGTCATGAAAATAACAGCCACAAATCCACGAATGGTTGACCGAAAAAAAAACAAATCCACGAATGAAATCCCATTCTCAGTGGACAAAATTACACATCTTATATAGGCTCCAGTGTTTGCAACAAAATCTTCAGCTGCCCTTTTCATCGGGACGCACACAAAACTCTATTTGAACAACTATTTGTGCCACGGTATAACAAAAAAGCTACCCCCTGCGTCCCAAATTCTTTGTCCGGTTCGCAAAACGGAATGTTAAAAGTACAATTTTTGCAAGAAAAAATCAAAAATTTTTTAACAACTTGCTAGATATCGATGAGTATTTTTAATTTGTGAAAAAAGTTTGAATTTTTTCTTGAAGAAATTGCATTATTTTGAACACTCCATTTTGCGGACCGGACAAAGAATTTGGGACGGAGGGAGTACATCCGCCAACTATTTTGAAATGCAATACTTGAGGAAGAGACGGTTTCAATCGGAGTTCGAAAATAATTACAGATCTGTATTGGATTGCATGCAAAATCAAGATCACGATAGCACTATCAAGTGATTTATAACCACTTTCTCCAGCTAACTGAACTTCTTTCGCCAGACGAAAACCTGGGAATGCTTAGCAGGCTATTGACCCTTGTTATACCTTCAAGTGCTGACCATTCCTCTTCCTCTCCGGTTGTCAGGCACTCAGCTAGGCTCCTCTTGGACTGGCCTATGCCCCTCTCAGGAGCCCTGTCCTTGGGTGATTCCAAAACAGGCACAATCTCACCATTGTCTTTATAAGTGCCTGAATCCTCAACAGAAGCATCAGAAGCTGAAATCTCGCTAAAATCTGAACTCTTGGTGTCCCCATTCATTAACCCATTCTCTGCTGGAGCTGGATTGGGTGCTCGTAATTGTTCCACAAAAAGGCATACAACAGCACAATCATCAGTCTTGGATGTAGGGTATTTGAGCCTCCATGCTCTGGTAGCACAATCAACAAGAGCTCTAGCTGCTGTTGCACGACTTGGCGCTGAGGCAATTATATCTACAGCTTCTTTGTTTGAAAGGACATCCCAAACCTGTAATAGCGGTATCACCTCAATTTTAGAAACTAGATCTACATTTTTACACTCTACCCTCGTGGAAGGATTGTCACATGTAATGCACAATTGCATATGACTCACTAAAAATTATCCAAACCGAAAAAATAATTGCAGAACTAACTCAACAAAGAGGGAAAAAAGAAAGAAAGAGAAGCGATACATAGTGAAAGGAATATTTTACCACTGCAAAATATCCACCTAAACCTAATAAAAAACAAAAGCAGAAGTTATACTGTAATAACATGAAACGTAAGAGTACCCCATCGGTGGCCAGAACAACAAATTCATCCCTCTCTGTGAGACGGCGATAATAAACATCTGGAACAGATATCAAACCAAAGTCCTTTAGACAGAAGTCTCCAAAAGCTCTAGCCATTGCCAAACCAGGTGAGTCACTATTAGGCAACCACACACGGGAAACCTCAGGCTCATCTTGCAATGCAAAGACCCTTCCCTTGCACTGTTGAATCCTAGCAGCTTCCCCTAAATACAAGAAAGCGCAAGTTTGACTATTTATGTACATGCACACGAGAGAGAGAGAGAGAGAGAGAGAGAGAGGAGTACTTGGAAGATTAGGTTTCAAGTCAGTGGTCAACTGTACAGCAGTCAAAGCATTGTCTTTATCCCTTGTTGCCAGTATTGCCCTTGAGTCACCAATATTCCCAAGTATAAGATCCTGACCCTGAAGAACGAAAATTGGATGATGAGATCAAACTAAAACATCATAGAACTTTTAAATATGATTTCAGTCAATGTTAATGTCTAATATACCTTCATGGTAGACTCTATCCTATGCTATTTTTCCAAACTATCCCCATACCTTCACGGTAGACTCTATCCTATGGTATTTTTTCAAACTATCCCCCATGGACATCAATATGACTCAACCATTCACCCGTAGCTAACACAACACTTAACACAGCACAGCACAGGACTTTAGGCTGGCTCATTAGCTTTGATATTGAGGGATTGGTAAAGGATGCCCAGAAGCATGGTTGGGTAAACTGGGTTCCTTGAATAGGGAACCCACATCAGCTTTTCCTGCTCATTTTTCTCAAGTTGAATTTTTCTGGAACATATGATGGAGGTTATGTTTTCGAATATAAGCTTGTCATTGTAGATGTAGAGAAAAGCTTTCATGAACTGTCAAATATGTTTTCCAAAAGATGGTGGAAATATGAATTGTGAATGGTTGGACTCGAATCTCAACGATAATGATTATTTTGTCTTACATTAATCTCAAGTCTGACTATTTATCTAATAAGTGCTTGTTTAGTGAGGTTATTTGAACTGATTTTATCAAAAAATTGGTTTTTAAGCATATTCAGTTTTTAAAAGATTCTGATCCCCCAAATAATCGTACACCAAAACAAAATAAGGGAAGTGAGTGAATAGTATAGTGCATCCTCATTTTTTAGGAGATACTGTAACTCTTAAAAATTGTTGAAACATTTAGAGGAGTCTAATAAAGAGTAGATTTTGGGGTTTCCCTCTCCAATTTGGTTTAGGATGAAGTTTAGAAAGGCTGATGTGGATGCTCTTAGATGCTATGTTCTACTCATTCTGGCCTCAATAGCATCAATAACAACAACATAACATAACCCATCTAGTCCCCAATCATTGGGGGTATGGGCGGGGATGATTGGAGACAGACCTAACCTTTGGCAATATATGCACAAAGTGGTTGCTCTTAGATGCTATGTTCTACTCATTCTGGCCTCAATAGCATCGGTTATCATATTTTACAGAGTACACTTTGACAAGGATGATAAGGATAGATGCTCAAAGCATACTACCTCAAGCTCGTACAGGGAACATAAATCTAGAAATAAAAACTACGAAAAAATAAACAACCTATGTACAAACTTCCTGACTCCTGAGTATACCACCAACAACATATATCACGCCTGGTCTAGTACTATGCACATATAATGACCAGCAACCTACCATCCTGTATTACACTTGGCTCCCAAGTAGGTGACATAGCTTGCTGCCAACTTGACTAGGTTTCTCCAGTGTCTCATCTCGTATGCGTTCAATACTTCAACATGCCAATCTTTCTTTCAAACCATCAGATATATGTAAGGTGAAAGGGTTGGTAAGGTGAACTTTCAATTGGGTTATTCCACTCTAATCCCCAGCAAAACACACTGCCTAACAATTTACATCAACATGATTAAGGGTATGTCAAATCTTCTTCAGTCCAAATGTTGACACTCCATCCGTTGTTAAACAAAATATGGAGATGAGCATCATCCACTACTAGATTGACTAGATTTTGGTTTCTAAAGAAACACTCAACAAATGCCGGCCATAATGGTAGAAACTGCATATAATCATGGCTCAGATGCAACGATTCCATAGGATGCTCTACAAATTATGATTATGAGAAGAAAAAAGATAGTAGGAAATGACAAGAGGATAAGGTACAGAAATATCAAGACAATGTGAATGTGCAAATTTTATAAAAAAGATGTCCAATATCAAGACACTTCAAGCTCCTAAACATTGTTATCAAAAGTATATAGTGGATTTCTATGTACAAACATATCCTGTCACTGCAAGTGGGGTGGTAGCCAAGTTGGTAGGCAACATGTGCCCCCCCCATGCACAAGACCAAGGGTCAAATCCCACTAACAACTAACACTTCTTGCTCTTCCACAACATGTCCTGTCACTTGCCCAAATTTTGGTTCACAGTACAAAAGCCATAGATTGTGTAGACGGTATGCGGGATTTACATATGTTTAACAATTGAGGATAAGGTCCCGTGTGGTCTAATCTTGGTCAATGCCTTTATTAAATATTTCTTCAAAAACGCCCTATGGTTAGCAATTTCAAAACTGGTTTTAAACAAAATTTAGAAACTTCAAAGACCTCTATCAGAGTATTTTTTTCATTCCCTTAGACCTTTTTCTTTCTTTTGAGCAACACAGGCGATGTTTGATCTAACCAAGCATTTATGCATGCATTTACGTATGAAACAATTGATGATGAACCTGAACAGCTGAGATTAGATTACCTTCTTAACCAAAGTGACAGCAGTTGATCCACTACAGTAACAGTCGATGGCCGAACGCAACTTTAATTCTTTGTCCATCATTCTGAAAGCCTTCAACATTGCTTTCTTTAGTGGAAGATAAAGTTCAGGAATTTTTTCTGCCTCCTCAACCTCCAGAGAGTCACACCAATCAACATCCATGCCTTCCTCAAAACATTTGCTTCTGTTATCCTGGTCACTGTGGGAATTAGCTATCCACTGAGAACACAGCAAAATAGGAAGAGAATCTCGAACTGTTTTGGCAACCATGTGACCATAAGGACCATGACCATCAAACACTCCACAAAATACTTCATCACCTCTTGAGCTGAAATTCTATTGCGGAGACATTCCAAGAAAATTGTCATAAACTGACCCAATAGAGACAAAAAAAGATTAAAATTACGTACATATTAAAGCTAAATTAATAAACAAATTAACAAATTAAAATTATGAACATCATGCTTGTGCTTTTAGACTACTCAAAATGCTTATGATGCAGGAATATATTTACTTCCACACGGGCCAATATACTGGCTAACTAACAGACAATACAAAGAAAATCAATGCAGCTGAAATGTGGATATCAAGATGTATGTGTTCTACGACTAAGAAGAATCCGATGATGTGATAAAGGTCACATACTCCGTGATAAAGAAGAATGGTGAAAATAATTCAACAAGTTCCCAATTTATTGAAACACATGACTTATTTTGGTTTCACTTGGTTACATTCAAATACAAATTATGCAAACATAGGAAGCTCTTATAAGGGAGGTTTCAAGTGCAAACTCTTCTATCTCTACCCCAATAAAATGGGTAACATATGTTGAGAAATTTGCCAAACCAACAAACAAACAAAGTGTGGAGAACAATCAAAAAAATATATTAGAGAATGTAAGCCACGGAAGATTTTACGTGATTCCCCAACTGTGTAGATGAGTATATTTACAGCTCACACCAGTTTCCACAATGTATCGAATGAAGAATGGAGTACTAGTTATATTGGAGTATTTATCACTTAAGGTTTACACCATCAAGTACTGAAATACTCCCGTCTAGGTTTTGGGGTCGCTGCCCTGGACCTCTACGATGCAACCTAACTGGGCAGGTCTAACCCTGAACATTCAGCCAGGCTTCACAAACCCAACATAAAAAACCTACGCTAACATTAATTTGGCAAATTGTGTTCACGAACCCCATTCCTGCCAACAGATAGTCCACTAGGGGCAGAACCAGAATACCCAGATGCTGAAAAAGAACATCTTCTATCACTTAAAACGACATGGTCCTGAAAAAGAATCAAACTGCTACATCTAGAAGCATAAAACTGGTGTATCTATCTAACCTCCCAAACGATCATGGCGTCCTGATTGGTTCCTTTCTTGCCCTGCTGCGTGTGCAAACTGGCGAAGCTACAAGACCCATTGCCAAACAGCCTCCCCGGAATCTGAAGCAACCCGTCCGCCGCCGCTGCCGCCGCCGCACCTCCTCCGCCGCCGCTGCTGTTAAACTTGCCAACAAAAGAAGTGAAATCGCCGGCCGTCCTCTTGCTATTCCAACCATTTACTTCTTTTTGCTTTACATTTCTGGGACTGGCCAACACCGAGTAGCATTTACCCATCTGATTCTTGATAGTATATTCTACTTGATTTAAAGCAACCCAACTTTTTTCTCAAAGGTTTTTTAATTGTATTGAGATCAAAAGATTGGGGTTCTGTCAAAGACTTCGGAGGTGATGGGATAGGGGAATGAGATTAAAGAGAGAGAAGGAAAGGATTGAAGAGAACATGGTGAACAAAGTGCAAAACCCTAGTGAAAAATGAAATGGAGAAGATGAAGATGAAGGGTTTGAAGTTTGAACACACAGAGAGAGAGAGAGAGGGAGAGGGGAGCACAGTAGGTGAGGGTAGTAGATTTTGGACGTCTTCTTTTATGCTTGTTTATTCTTTATTTTTAAGTAATTTCTAATAATGCCTGGTTGTGATAGTGATATTTAGACTGAAAATTTTGGGGTTTTTTTTTCTAGTGATTTTGCCACACCCTTTTTTGTTATTGTCACACCCATGCAAATGTATTTTTGATGCAAAAGTACATTTGCAGGGGTGTGGCAATAACAAAAATGGGTGTGGCAATATCATTTCCCTTTTTTCCCCTTTAAGTTTTTGTCATGGATAAGTCACATAATACATGTTTTGTGCGTAGTGAGCAGAAAAGAGTGAAAAGGTTGATTTAAAACATCTTAAAACTACTAAAACTTGCAAAAAAGAAAGATTAATAGCTCGAGCACAGGGTGTCGGGCTTTGCCCCAAAATGTGTTTGGGCTAGGTGTTTTTCTTTTATTCAACTCTTGATTGGATTTTCCTCCCCTTTCTCCCAACTTAATGTACACATTGTTAAATTTCTTAAATAAATTTTTTGCCTATCAAAAAGAATAGGGCGAGCACAGAGCGATAGAAAGCAATGGCAAAGAATTCTACTCAAGGATTGTGTGACTATGCATGGGACAAAATTTTGCTAATATCACACAATTACTCAATAAGATATACGCATTAAAAAAAAAAATTTGTTCAGACAAGCCAAAGAAGCACCCCACCTCCTCGTTACCCCCCACACACAACTCAAGGTACCTCAAAAGTCGATATGTGAATTACAAATGGAGTTTTAAAACATAGATTCCACTCAAATCTTAGGGGACACAAAAGAAAAAGGTTCTCCCAAAAAAATTGAGTTTAATTGGACTTGAATAAGTTTTAAATTATCCTTTAATATTCAACCAAATACGAGAAGTTTTTTTTCTCTTGATGTCCGATCAAACTTATTTTCATAAAGTTATATTTTCTTGCAACCCGTAGGATACGAACTGTTCAAATCAATATTTTAATACTTCGGCAAGACCCATGAAGTCGAATTTGAAGAGATCTTGAGAGACGGGGATGGAGGTGAGATTTGTCTCAAAGTCAAGGGTGGCCCATGGCATATTACTGGTGGATGGTTGCATATTACTAGTGGATGGTTGCGTTGAATGGCCGAATCGAACGCTGTTTATGAATCATTTTTTAGTAATTTTCTATTTTTCTTAGCACGTTGTTGGACCTATTCCTCTTGGCTCTTTTCCTCATTTCAGTCAACTACGCAAAGAACTCCCTACAAAATGATCCAGATTTCAACGTCCACTTCTTCGAGACGGCCAGAAAGTAAAGGCATGTATTTTTTGTAAGTTATAAAAATGATGATGATAATGACAACCTTTTTTTTTTTTTTTTAAATGTCAAAGCTTTTAGTACGTAAAACATTTGTACTGTGTATAAAATATACGGCCCCGTATGGACTGACGTTACAGCATTAATTGTGTGAAGTTTGCATTATATATCAGAACCCAAATTATTATAATTGTACCGTGTGTAAAGTATAAGGCTCGTATAATAGAAACAATTTTTGCATTATCAGCACCAAAAGTATGACAATTTCATATTTTATTGACTTTATAACAATCTCACATCCCCGAAAAAATAAAAAAATAAAAATCCGGTTTTATTACCCTTCATTTTGTGCAAATATTTATTATCAAGAGGTATAAGAAATGAAAATAATTTGGACTTACTCTATTTGCTGTACCTTTTACTCAACTATTATAAATGGGGTCACAAGTCAATCATCCAAACAGAGAATACTAAAAGTCAAAATCAAGTATTCTTCAGAAACTTCCATAAAGTCATGACCGCCCAAACTAAAAACCATCGGCAGCATCCTCATGAGGGTCTAATTGATAGATATGCCCCCCATCTATGCCCCTTCATACCAAGGGAATCCAATGTCATGTACCATGCAACCCTTTATTTAACTTTTCTTTCCCAATACTGTACATTTTTTAGCATGGGACACAAATGTTCAGACAAGAATGTATCTAGAATGTTACACTCGAGTCTCGTGGATGCACTATGAAGTGTGAACATCACGTACATGAACGACTCTAGAGTCTAGAGCCTCTGGACACATTTGTATCGAATTTGTGTCTATATTGCATGCTCTAAACCTTTTGTTTTAAATTGTCCTACAGTGTCTCTTTTAAAAATAATTGTCCTACACACCAAGATTCAAAAAAAAATATTTTCTCTAATAACTCAGGTATTTGGTCCAGTTTATTTGCGCATCAACTAATCTTGGGAATCCAATCCAACAGCTCATTTTACGGGGAGCTTAATTAAAGTCGGAACAAAGCTTCACATAGACTAACCCCAAATAAATTGATAACACATGTAAAATTTCAAACCCGGACCTTACGGAAGAATCCAAAAATTACATTAATAAAAGACAAACACATGGCAAAAATGGCACGCTCTTTGATCTCTCTAAGGGCTTGTTCGGACAAATAATTCAGCCGGCTTTCCCGCCAAAAATGAGCCAAAAAGCCATAGTGACAGTAACAGTTGTGTGTGTGTCAGGAGGGGGAAAGTAACAAATGGCTTTGTTGGGAATAAAGCCAATAAGCCAAGTAGGATTATTTTTCCGAACAAGCCCTAAGTTGAATACAAAAATACCTACAAATAAAACAAAAACCAGATAAGGAAAAAACCCAACTTAAATAGACTCGTTCAACCCAACTTGAAGAACTTTCTGAATTTTCTATCTCCACTATTGCCAACTAACCAAGAGACCTCATACATCTCCTTCATGATCTTTCCTCTCCAACTACCAAATCTCAAAATCAGCAGTTACGATAAAATAAGAATAACTAGAATGAGACAGGCCAACCCTCATCCAACCAATTCAAGATCTTTTGCTGGCCCAATGATTAAACAACTTAACTAACCATTAAACATGCAGTACTCGTTCTTCTTTTCTTTTTTCCTTTTCACAATAGCAGCGTAGAACTTAAAGAAGTCGGTTCGATAAACAAAGCCGGCACCCAATTTCTGGTCACCGGGTTACTCTCACATGTGGACCTTCAAAGAAACTGATAATGAGAGAAGAAACCTATCTCATGTACATATGCAGGCTGATAAGTATCATTGGTTATCTAATGTTCCCACCCCTTTGACAAAATTAATAGGCATTTTCGGTACGTCTGCATATCTATTTCCGGACCAACAACTACTATTCTGCAGTTATGTAGATGATCTTCGCCCTTGTTTCTTTACCTTCTTTTGATGCAACTCGGAGGGTTCCAACTCTTTCTGCGTCCTGGATGTCTCGGAAAAGATACCTGCTGCCAGAGCTTCTTGTAACCGCAGTTCAAACTCTTCCTCTTCATCCAACATCTCTGCATCCAAATCCCATGGATATCTGCTTGTGTTGGATCTCTGTGTAGTCTTCTCCAGCCCAACCATGTTTACTTGGGAACTGGGTCGATGAGTATATGGCCTACAAGCTATTCTCCGTTTGGATTACTTTGAGCTCTAAGTTTAAGAGATGGAATTGCAAAAGAGAAGTAATAATTCTTCTAGAAATTAGATTCACAACACCGGCACAAGACTTTGTGAACCAAACAGACGGATCACAGGTTCATGGTGTTAGGCTCCAAAAAGCATAGACTTTTCCAGATAATTGGACCCATGAATTTACTTTGGACTTTATCAAAGATGAAAATAGGTATAGAAGCAACTAGCAATCTCCAAGCTTTTTTTCCTCTCCAAAATCTATCTATTTCAGAAATCTGTGTACTTCTTTCTTTTTTTATTGGTCAAACGGAAATAAGAAATCTGTGTTCTTCGAAGTCAGGTAGAATTGACTCCATAATGTAGCAACAATCAAAATATGTACAATGTTCAAACAAGGAATTAGGCAGAACAAGCACCTATATATGGGGAGATGGGTACATAAAAACTGACCTGACAAATAGCCCATTCTGATACATCCACGTGGTATTTCTACCCAAGTCGCAAACGTAACATTTAGAAAGAAGAAGGATTACCACAATAAGTTGATAACCAATAGTCCAACAGGGTCGATACACTGTATAGGTAATCTGAAGATCACCCTTCCATGCTAAATGACAGCAAGAAAACTAAAGGGAGCATAAATGACATTTGCTAGTTAAGTGCAGACAAAAAAAAAAAAAAAAAGAAAAGAAAAGGAAACAGCGCCACTGCTAAAAACATATGATCTCCATACAGAACCTGCAATAAAACTGAACATGATCTCCATACAGAACCAGCAACGATAACTGAAAGAAAACCATATTGGTAGAATCTTATAAGTTCGGAGCTCAACTTTCTTGATTTGATAAGTCTTCAGAACCAAAGCAAAAATTCTTCTTCACAGCTGTACTTCCATTAGTAAACATGGAAGAAGAATCTTGTTTCCAATTAAAAGTAACAAAAAGGCAAATATTTCTCTGTTTCTGCAGCGACAAAAGAATATTACCCAATTTTATTTCACTTCAGAAAATAAAAGGCGAGAAAGTATGGTTCTTGGGACTACTTTTCTCAAGGTGAGAACACATGTTCAAACTTCTATGACAGAATCCTCAGGCTTCGACCAACAACAAAACCAATAGTAAGCAGCTCTAACTCTTTATTAGAACCAAAAAATGAAATGTGGTTGTAGAGAACATTTGGGCCCCAACAGCCTCCAATACACCCTCAGCACGTTTTAAGATCTTAGCTAAAACTTCGAGATGTCACAATAAGTAATAGAAAAATGAGAAGCAATTCAACTCAATAAACAAGGATGAATGAAACTAATAAATCAAGCTTCCATGGAAAGGAGACCTTTTGAGGCCGACCAAATACCGATGAGCCTTTGTATTCAACCCACCCATCTCCATCCTTTGCTTGATGGTATTGACAGGAATCCTAAATCCAAAACCGGTCTCAGACACTTGATGCAATTGAGTGCAGAGTGTCAACTGAGAGGGAGAGAGACAGATAAGTCCAAGAAGTGGATAAAATAGTCATCGTGGATGCTTAGTTCACCAACAGGATTAAGTTATACAACACATACGCATACTCAACGCGTTCCCCACGTTTCTATCTCCTAATATTCTGAAAAAGGAACATGTCGTGTCTGTGTCCAATGCCAGTATCCATGCTTCTTAACATCTAGCAAAGCATAAACAAAGAAATGACCAACCGAAGGGTTTTCCTTTCACTATTAAGCCAATTGAAATTACTGATTGTGGTTGAAAATTAGAGGGTGGGGATGAATGAGCAGTGGAAGCCATAGCTTCCAAAATTGGCAAGTGGTTTCAACCTAATCGAGCTTTGTCATGAGAGAATCGACCCCGGCCAAAGATCCACCAGATAATCAACACATGGATTCTACACATCGGAATTCGCATATACAGAAACTTATCCAAACATTTGAGAAAGCAAAATAATAGATTTTTGTGATGAAGACAAAAATTGTCCAAAAAATTCAAGCACCGAAAATGAAGAACGACCTGAATAAAATTAGGCAACATGAAACGAAGAAATCAGAAGCTTGATTCGAATTGTATTCGATTAGGATAAAAATTGAGCTTTTGCGTATCTGATATGTGAGTAGGGGTGATAAAGGAGCCAACATCTCTCGATAAGCAAGAGCACTTCTCGATAAGCTTTTGTTGTTGTTCTACGTACGAGCCGAGCATGTACTTGATTAAGCTTGAAAACTTAACGAACTTAAAAAAATATGTTCGAACTTAACTTGTTTATAAGACGAGTTAATCTTAAACGAACTTTAATCAAATCAAACGCGAGCCTATCTCAAGTAACTTGAATTTTTTTTGTACATAATGAGCCGAATAAGCAGAATAATAGCTTGCAAGCTTGATTTTTTAAGTAACAAATCAATATTGAATAAGGTTTAACGATTTAGCTCAGACTACTTGTTTAGCAGCCGACAGCCATCTATGTGAGGGCCAGAATCAGTTACCAGATAAACGGGGAAGACGACTGGTGTAAGGGTTAGCTGGACATTTCGGGGCGACCGACACCCATTTCAAACTCACATTTAAGAGACGTGAGGTTTCACAAAACGATGTTGAGCGGGTTTCATTGGAACCTCGCATCTTGAACGCCGGAGGTCCTCAAACCACGTCGCCCAGGTTTCATTCAAACTTCTCATGTTGAATAGATCTCCACATATAATAAAGCACGCTAGATTGTAGATGAACCTCAACTTGAAGCCGTGTTACATATTTGGAGTGTCAAAAGAACCTCCACATGAAAAGGCAAGAGCTACACATTGCCAACGTTCTAAAAATCGCTAGGCACTACACATTGCTAATGACCATGAAATCCCACATAAACGCAATGATCGTGAGCGGTTCTTCCTCGTGTGCAATGTATCCAAGAACAACGAAAGCTATACATAAACTGGAAACTAGACATGGGGTTTGATCTGACAGGAATACGACTCCAAGGGGATGGAGTGCAAATTTAGTCAATCAGGTCCACGAAGCGAAACACTAGAAGAAGGTGCATAAAAATGGGAGGGCATGTACTATCATATCCTCGGTAGCGCATGCGCTTGTCAAATGTTGGTGTCGGACACTCTCTGAACATGTGTCCGACACTTGAATTCAAGTGTTCTATTTTGTCTATTTTTTTATTTGGACACTACAGAAATATTCTAAAAATGCTCCAGACACTCTTGGGATGCCCTCGCAAAATCAAGTTGGGGGTGTTAAATGAAATGGTATACTTCAATTAAAACCTAGGGAAGTCTTGATCTTTATGCGGCACATAATGTATTACGAAGACATGTGATGAAACGTTTTTATAATAAGTGAGATTTAATGGAGAGATTATATCTGTATTCTATATACGTATAATAGTGTAAAACAATACTCCACTATGTTTTAAAACGCATCCAGTTCTCGTGGATACAAGAATCCCACTTGACTGCCAAAGTTACTCCCGCCAACAATATTTGCATAGTAAGTTCAATCTTTCTCATCCTCTGTCCCTCCATCTTCATAGATTGTAAACATCTAAATTAGTAGAAACTTTGGCAACATTTATCTCTGCTGCCAAATGGATGCCACAATCAACATCAAACTGACGTCCCTTTACGAAAAAAACTGATATGCTGATGTTATGCACACCAAATGGTTGATGGAATTTCTCAACATTACTGGGTGTTGGATTAAGGGCATTAGTTTCCCTTGGTGCGAAGTGACCACAAATTAGACAGTTTTAGTTACATAATGGTATTGGGTTTTGGGTTCGTATCAAGCAAGCCCGATTCCATTGCCCCAAATTCATAACAAGTACACATGTACTCATGTTAGTTATTTTTTTTGATCGGCAAAAGATGAAATTATATTAAAATAGGGGAAAGGGGAAAGGGGGTCCAACCAAAAGTTGGAATACACCACAACAGGGCAAAAGCCCAATCACCCAAGGGTCTACAAGGGTCCAAAACAACATAAACAATAAAGCCCAACCCAACACCCAAATAAAACAAGAAAGCCCAAACACCCAAATACCGGCCCAACCTTGGGCCGGCCCACCCAAACCAACCCCGTCTAATTGATTGAACCAACCATGTTTTTTCTCCACCATTCGTGTCTTAGGAGTGAATTTTTTGTTTTGAAATTGAGTAGGCAATGCTGAAGCACAGATCCTTTGTTTTCAAATGTTAACATCTCTACGCACCCCAACTGTTCGATTAAATTCGTTAGCCAAAATTTTCTATTTGCCAACTGGTTTTAGAATTGCATTCATTATGGAATCTGGATGCATTTCCCTCATGGTTATTTTGTGAATTAGATACTGAAGTTCATGACTTCTGTTTCGCATTGGTTTTGACATTTGCAGTTATCTTCGTATCCATAAGGTACTAAGAGTATCCACAATGCTATAATCAAAAGTAAAAAGTTTTTAAAGTTAACAATGTTGGTGTAAAATATGACTCACAGTGCAATAATCAAACTTAACAAATTTTGGACTTTGGATAACTAAAACTAGCAACTGTGGTGCTATGCTTCTCCGGTCGCACCCCTGGTGCTAAGGTGGCTAGGGCAGCTGGATCTTGGTAGGAACCTGCACAAGTAGCGAACACGTTAGTGCCTAAGCCCGGATCGTTGTGGTCCGGGATAGGCACTCCGACGATCTAGTCAATGGCAGGAGAAAGGAGAGAATGAGAGTATTAGGGTTTTAGGGCTGAGTATTACGTACCTTATTTCTCAGCATCAACACTCCTTTTATAGGCGGATAAAGGCGGTGCCCAAACCACGCGTTTACCCCACGCGCACGGTGACTGGTTCGCCCACTATGGCATCCAAATCCAATCCCGTAAAGTCAGGCTCGTCATGATCCCTAACAGTTCGTTCCTACCATAGGGGGATTAATGGCACGTTTTCTATTTAACCGACGACTCCTCTGACTTCCTCTACAAGTCAGGGAGTCGATATGGTTCGGTGGTTGACAGTCCCACCGAACCTATCAGTCCGGCTATACTTGAGCTCGTTGCAACAGAGAGCTGGTTCGGCGAGGCTCCGCCGGACATGATTCCATGGCTCGAGTTCAGAACAGCTTCCTTGGGAATGGACTTTGGTTCGGCCAGACTGGTTCGGCAGGACCTCACCGAGCCCTATGGGACGGGCTCAGGGGTTAACTGGCTTTGCTCAGGATCCCCCGCCGAGCCACATCCAACATACAACCGGACCCCTTCACCGATTCGTGGCTGCCAGGTCCATCCACCGAGCCGGGCCCACCACAGCAACCTTTTGACAATAACCAAATTTAATAGACCCTACATGTTTTCAATCAAATACACCAATCATTATACAAAAATGTTTCTTTAACCCTACATTTCTCAATCAAATACACCAATCATTATACAAAAATGTTCTATCTCTCTTTCATTTTCCTCTCTCTTTCTTTTCGAACTACATTTTTGTAAAAAAACTATTTTCTAAAAAAAAAAACAGAATTTTTTTTTAGAAAATAGTTTTTTTCCAAAAAAAAGTTTCAAAAACTATTTTCTATTTCTAGTAAATACATTTTCTTAGTTTCAAAATTATTTTTAGAAAAACTATTTTCTATTGTTCACAGTTTTAGTTTTTTGAAGTTTGAAAAGATGATGCGACAAGTTTTGGTTATTCAATTTAGATTATGTCATTGTAGACATCTACATTGCTAACCTTAGCAATCTCTTAAATAAATAATCAAAAACTGATGTGACAACTTTTGATCATCAATTTTTTATTATAGCATTGTGGATACCCTAATGGGCATGGCGGACATAAGGTCCTAGTGGCCATGGTGGACTAAAGATTTTCTTACTCCATAGATCGAAAGTCATTTTCTTTTGTTTGACTTTGGAATATTTAGATAACAGCTCACAAGCTTAAAGTTTTGAATATAGTGTCTTATCCTTCTTATTGTGGTATCCTTTTGGAACCTGCCGGCATGAAATCACAGAAAATCAGTTTGTCTCATCTTGATTTGGAACATTGAATTTGCCAGCTTTGAATTTGTCTCATCAGTTTGTTATGGTTGTTCGTTTTTTTTTGTTCACTAAAAAGTTCTCGTACTTAAAAATTTGTTTGGGTACATAAAAGAAATGCATGCACATGTGATTTCGTTCGGCATAATTTTCCTTCGCTTTGATGTATTTGAAGATCTATTCTTCTTGTTCATACTTCATATCTATAAGCATTTGTGTGAATATGTATTATGCTCCTATGCTGGGGTCTGCGTCTGTGTGTGGATATTTTTATGTCTATGGAATCTTCTTTTGTGTTATGGAATGAAGATTAATAACACATATTTTCTTTATGCTTTTGAACATATATATCTCCTGATGGCCATAAGTTGACAATGGTCATAGCTACGGAGACAACATGGAAACTATTGGAGGGTTCCTTGTTCGCATTTAAGGAATACCGGGTTCTGCCACTGAAGAATTTTGATAAGAGATTGTAGGTTTGTTGAGTTCTTCAGAAGAATGCTCTTAAAGGTACCTAGGTTGTGACATATGATGAAAAAGAAGAGTGGGTTGTTGATAATTGGGATCTGTTGTTCTCAATCCCGCTGGCGATGTAAGCTATTCTCTTTACTAGAATTTGAAGTTGCTATGAGTCGACATTAATACATTTGTTACCTAAATAAGTACGAACGTTTTTTTACAAGTGGTTCATAACTTGGTTGGTGCTTCCTTTTTGCAGACCTTATGAGTCATACTCTTGCATATTGAATAATACTCATTCTTGATGTGGTGGCTAGGAACCTTTGAAGTGGGCAACTTACTTCATTGTTCGGTTTCAATTTTTTATAAGCTTTGCCATGTGTTGTACTAATATTTTCAATGTGTGCTGGTTTATTGGCAAGGTATAATAATATATCCATTGACTAATAAGGGTGTGAAAATAAACTTCCTGTAAAATTGTTTATCTTTGGTAACGATGTTCTTGTCTTTTCATATTAAAAAAACTTCATGTAGAACTTAGACCCATTTGTATTTTTGCCCAACAAAATGTGTAAAAATGTAGGGAAGATCTCTAAAGGTTTTCTATTTGGTCACTTTTGATGCCAAAACTAATCATCTATTGAAATTTAGCAAATAAAATTGCTTGGAAAAATAGATGTACTTGGAGCAATGGATCTTTGAAGTTGTTCTTGGGAAATGATAATGCACTAAAGATTAAATGTTGAATTTAAATTTGACATTCTAATTGTGTAGTTTCTAATGCTATTTGAGACCATTTTGATCACATCCACCTGAAAAATAGTTCCAGAAAATCTATTTTAATACTTCACGTGCTTCGCACATGTCAGTTTACTAGTAGTTTACAAAAGTATCTCTGCTCAAAAACTACATTATGTAACGCCCCGATTTTTCGGGAGTAAAATAAAATGATTTCTTAAGAAAATTTTGCTAAATAAACATAATTTTCCAAAATAAAGATTTAGTTATTACAATCTCAAGGGAATCTACTGATTCAAAATATATTAACTTCAGAGCTGACTCTAGACTTGATACGAATCCTAAGCATCCTCGATCTTTGTTACTGATATTCTTTTCGTGTCGAACTGCATCATCGTTGAATCTCCTCCATTGAATCCTGCGCCCTCTAGCAAATTGATCGCCGAAGCAATCGATTTGCCAGAATACGAACGTATTCGTGAGTGATAAATCACCCAGTAGAATAATCCAACCCAACCACCCCTCTTACAATTACAGCTAGCAAGTAAAACAGGATAATCATGATGCGAATAAGTAAAATAGAGATTTTTCACGTCAACCAGTTCATTACTATCCATTAGCCTAACGTGTGATCCAAAATCTCCCTACGAGATCTTTTCTCCCCAACCGCTAGCCATGCTCGGTCCCATGAGATCAATTTTCCCTTTGTCGTAGATAACCTAAGTTACAATACTACAACAAGGGGATAGCTTATCATGCCTGAATCACAACTAGGGTTCGCCTATCTTATATACCACATCACAATCATCACTGGACACACGCCAGTTTATCAACTCACCACTGGATACACGCCAGTCTACCACCACAAAACATCACTGGACACACGCCAGGTTTTATCGTCACAAAATATCTCTGGAACACTCGCCAGGTTTTATCAACATAAAACGTCACTGGACCAACGCCAAGTTTTATCAACCGAAAACATCTCTGGACTACCGCCAGGTTTTATCAACATAAACCGCCAAGTTTTATCAACCGAAAACACCTCTGGACTACCGCCAGGTTTTATCAACATAAACCGTCACTGGACCACCGCCAGGTTTTATCAACATAAAACATCGCTGGACTACCCGCCAGGTTTTATCAACAGAAAACGTCACTGGACCAACGCCAAGTTTTATCAACCGAAAACATCTCTGGACTACCGCCAGGTTTTATCAACATAAACCGTCACTGGACCAACGCCAAGTTTTATCAACCGAAAACACCTCTGGACTACCGCCAGGTTTTATCAACATAAACCGTCACTGGACCACCGCCAGGTTTTATCAACATAAAACATCGCTGGACTACCCGCCAGGTTTTATCAACAGAAAACGTCACTGGACCAACGCCAAGTTTTATCAACCGAAAACATCTCTGGACTATCGCCAGGTTTTAACATCACATAATATCGCTGAACCACCGCCAAGTTTTATCAACAGAAAATATCGCGGAATCAGCTCCAGGTTTTATCAAAATATCACTGGGCTTACTTTGCCAGGTTTTATCAAAATATCATCACAGACATCACTGGGCTTACTCTGCCAGTCTTAAATCATCTCCGGGCTTACTCTGCCGGTTTTAAATCATCACAACCATCACTGGGCTTACTCTGCCAGTCTTAAATCATTTCCGGGCTTACTCTGCCGGTTCTAAATCATCCACAGATATCATCGGGCTTATTCGCGCCATCTTAAATCATCACAAACATCACTGGGCTTACTCTGCCAGTCTTAAATCATTTCCGGGCTTACTCTGCCGGTTCTAAATCATCACAGACATCACTGGGCTTACTCTGCCAGTCTTAAATCATTACAAACATCACTGGGCTTACTCTGCCAGTCTTAAATCATTTCCGGGCTTACTCTGCCGGTTTTAAATCATCACAGACATCACTGGGCTTACTCTGCCAGTCTTAAATCATCACTACAAATCTCATCAGATCTTAAATCACGCCTGCAGGCAACCTCTAAACAGAAATAAACTTCACAATTTATCCATTACTTAACATCGTCTACGTGATTTCTATTTCGTATACCACCCCATGTCCCTAGGGTCCAATCTATCATTCAAATGAAGCATTGATACAATATCAATCACAATAATAATTACAAACGAATAACAGACGAATCGAAACAATTATTAAATAATGAAATCACATAACTTTTTATGAATGGGCCGTTACCCTTAATCTTGTATGGTCACAAAGTCATTACGAATGTAAGAATTAATTAATTAAGATTTAAAAACAATTTTCTAGACTTTTGTTAATTAATTAGAAGTAATTAAGTTAATTAAACACTAATTAAATACATTAATTAGGTAAAAATATTAAAATAATTATTGTAATCCTAATAAGGGTCCTAAAGGTCCTTTATAACAAGTTCAAGTCTTAAAAGTTGGGTTTGAACGCTTACGGAATTAATTTAAATAAAAGATTCAAGTTAATAGGCGAAACAAGATTAAATAGACAATAAATGATTAAATAATTGAAAATATATTTATATTTACAGAATAACATTTTGGGGCCGTAAAAAGTATACATAAAATTATTTGGAATTTTAAACCTTCTTTATAATATTTTACGGTATTATTATTAAGAAACAATGCTTAAATGATAATAAATAGTTAATTAAATAAATGAAATTTTATTTTAACAACATATCACCTTTGAACTGTCAGGAGTCTAAGAAAAATATTTTCGATATTAAAAATATTTTTTATAAGGTCGTTATTAATTTTCGTTTATAACTTTGGTTAAAAATTAATTAAATAGTTAATAATATAAATTAACTACGAAATCAGCAAGTTATGACCTTTAACATGTTGGGAGTCTAGGAAAATAGTTTGGGGATTTATAGATTAGTTTATAAGGTCTCATTAAATTTTAGTTTGCAAACAATTACACAATTACAAACAGAAATTTAATAAATAGAATATTAAATAAAAAATTTATGAAACTAACAAGGTATGAACTTTAGAATGTGGGTAACCTAGGAAAAATAATTTGGGGTCAAAAACAATGGTTAAAAAGGTCGCAAAATCAATTCGACACGAAAACAAAACAGGCGCGCATCTGGGCCTAAGAGAGTTCGCGGCCGCGAGGTCCGCGGCTCTGGTGCATGCGGCTGGGCCGCCCGAACATTGCGGCCGCAAGGTTCGCGGCTGGGTTCGTTTTTTTGATTGTTTTGGATTGGTTTCGATGCATGGGACCCTAAGGGCTATTGGGTTATGTCTAAAAACAATATTTATACGTAGAGGAGGCTTCGGATTGAATTATAGTACCTTGGTTCGGATTAATTTCGTTTTCGATCGAAAACGTGATTTTGGGGAAGACGACTTTAATTCCTTCGATCGGAGGACCTTGGGACCAAATTGCTTGATCTACGGTGATCCTTGGGACTGTAGTAAATAATTTGAACGATCAATTTGGGTTTCGGACGAACGGAACCTCGAAACCCACTTTTCTCTCTCTCTTTTTCTCTCTCTAAAATTCTATCGATTGTAATTGATTTCTCTCTGGTTTTTCTCTCTTTTCTGACTCCGTGGGAGGTGGTAGAATAGTGTACGTGCCCTAGGGTCGGTGTGGTGTGTATATATAGGAGAATTGGATGAGTTTCGAATTAAACCGAGTCCTAACGGTATCGGATTTTTGCATGGACGAATTACGCACGAATTTTGGGTCATGGAGGAGGTAGAGATTGAGTAGGAGAGTGAGGGAGAATATAGGCGTGCATGCATGCATGTATTGTAGGAAAAATAAAAGTATGCATGCATAATTGTATCTTAAAAATAATAATAATAATAATAACAATTGTATTAGGAAAATAATTTTTAATAACATAAAAAAAATTGGGTCAAAAATCCGGGTCGTTACACATTAAGAGACGAACTAACACATAAAAATATACATTTTTACTTCTCCTGCAGTTTACCTACCGTACAATTTGCAAAAGATAACATGACCCATAAAAGCCAAGAAAAAAATACAACGAAATTTGATCAACCAATCTCTCTCCCTCTCTCTCAAATGACCTGAAAAATAGAATTAAATGCTCCGATCGTATATTGTAGTAAAGGTCATGGTTGGCACAGACATCATTTCCGATGACAACAGTGAATTCTTGAGGTTACCCAAGCTAGAAGTATCAATGTAGGAACTTTTGGTTTTATCAGGCTTAGCTTTGGGGGGTTGTTTTGTCCCTGAGGTCCATGAATTCGGAGATTAGGGCTGGCTTTGTAATCTCTTTTCCTTCAATGTCAATCTCACCCTTTAACATCTTGACCCCAGTTGACATGAAGGGCCGGAGATTTGGAGCGTCTTGGGTGCAGAGAAGACCAATCGTCAAGAATCTACAAGCTACTTCAACGTCGAATTCCCCATTCAATGACGTATCTACCAATCCCACAAGCTCCCTTCTCTCGTAAAGTTCCCATGTCTGTTACAATAAAATTTACATATTACAGTCTGCATAATTTTACAGCACTAATCAAGTAGAACCTGCATTTCTAGGAATGCAGAAATTACAACCTTCCATTACCATTGGCAGTGTAAACTCCTACATCTCATGGTATCTCTATTCAGTTTGTCATACTTAATTCTAAAGCATCATGCTGAAAAAGAACAGTGATTTCGTTCCAAGGATGTGCAAAGAAACAATGATGACAAATGACAATGCTTAATATATACACAGGAATATGCATTTGTTTCTCCAAGTTTGACGTCTATTATACAGTAGCTTCAAGCCATATATAGGTTATACCACCATATCTTCCTTTCATGAGATGATTTAAAAATGTGAAAGTACAAAATTTTCCATTTGTTGATGTTTTTTAATTTGTTTTGACAATTTTGTTAAAGGGAAGAAAACAGGGTTAAAAACATGATAAAGTGAGGAAAGTTAGCCTCAGCTTACTTTTCCTACACAGTTCAATTTTTCATCACCGTTACACTAAGTTTTTCCCTATTAATTTTTATCATCATGGAATTAGGTGATTCATTAGATTAACTGACAGTCTGACACACCCAATCACCACTTCGTATGAAAATATTGATAAGTTTGTGGAAAACCTTCATACCCTTTCGAGAAGATATTGCTCTGCGATAGGTAATCGACTATTCATGTTGCATCTTCCAGTAACTATTTCCACAAGGAGAACGCCAAAGCTGTATACGTCTGCTTTAAGTGTCAACTGCCCTCTTATTGCATACTCTGGTGCCAGGTAACCGCTGAAACAACAAATGCAAGTATAAATTCAAGATGGTTAAACTTGCATGGCAACAGAAACATCAAAGAAGAATTGAATCCAAATTCTATAAGGAGTGTTCTTATCGGATTTTACTACTTTCTGTATTCAATAACTTGATTTATAATGATGAGATCAATGTTGTATTCGTTATTTTGTGTGCCGTTCTATTATGTACAGGAGGATAATGGAATTCCAATGATCTCCCATTCTTCACGTTCAGTTCAACAAAAGATGTGGTCTCAGTTCACATCAACTATGACCTCTCAAAAAGACCAAATGGTTTGAATTTGTTGGCAATGGGCTAGTGCCAAATTAAATAGAACGTATACTTGTAATTTGCAAAGTTCCTTCTGCAGGCATACCATTTGGTGTCAGAAGCCAAATTAAACAAGATTAATTCTTCCTTTCAGTTGTAGGTTTTCGGGGACAGAGGATGTTAAAGACACAAGACGCATTAGTCTTGGTCTGTCGTAGGTGGGTTTTCTCATGTCTATTAATTTTTTTTTATATGAATGGTTAGTTTTATCAAGTAAGGGCGGTTGTGGACATTGTATGTAAAGTCGTAAGCTCCTGGCAGCATTTATTTGTTTGCTAAGATCCCTATTTCTATTATCTCATTCACACAATAGCACTGTTGGTACTTCTTAGTACCTACCAGATGTGATTTTGGAAGCCATATCAACATATTAAAAGCAAGATTCCAATGATTATAGCACTTGCACGTAAAAGAAGGGAAAGACTAACATATTTCACCATTGAATCTCCCTCATCAACATTAACAAAACCATTAAACCAACAGGAAGTAACTGCCTACTAAATTCTAGACACTACAAGAACAACGGGTCATTAGTAGTTGAGAAAGGGATGTGATCTTGGCACTCTAGTTTTAACCAGTGGCACTCTATTTTTTGTTTTGCCATCTCACATGATCAAGACACTAAGTGGAGTACCAGTGGCTAAAACTGGAGTGCCCAAAATCAATTTCCGTTGAGAAAATGTCAAAAGTAGACTGATTTAGATGGCCACTTTAGCTGCCATTTCTTTGTAGACATCTTCTGCAAGGCGTGGAATTGGTTGATACCAACCCGCAATACATCTCTGTCCCAGGTAAGAATACATGAATGCTAGATTTGTAAAGTCTATAAGAACTTAATCAAGATGAACTCCTATGATAATATATGAAACAACAAAAGGATCCAATATCTAAACATCTAAACAAGTTTGTTAGTACTTACATCGTTCCTGCCACGCGAGTACTGACATGAGTCATGTTGGGTGGGATAAGTTTTGCAAGACCGAAGTCTGAAATTTTGGGAGTCAAGTCTTTGTCAAGGAGTATATTGCTAGCTTTTATATCTCGATGAACAATATGGGGCCGCACTTCCTCGTGAAGAAAGGCAAGCCCCTGCGCAACTCCAATGCAAATTCTAGTTCGTGTTCGCCAACTAAACAGCATACTACTGTGACCTCCACCTGCAAGCCAAAAGGTTAAATCATTGTAGTCAAACTGGTTCAACAGAACTTCAATCGTAAAGGATATGTTACTCAACATCATTGGATATGATGATAATGTTTGAATGCCAAAATGAAAATGCCACATTTGAGCTTTACGGCAATCCAAAGAATCAAGAACGCGTTCACAAAATAGGAAGGCTTTTGTCAGGCTTATGGTAATCCATAATCCACTAATTTGGAAACAACTTTTCTAATAACTGAAAGCATCTTTTTCTTCATTGTACGAATAAATTTTCGAAAGCTTCGCATGCTCCATAAGGAACGACATTTAAAGCTTTTAAGCAGCATTTCTATAAGGTTTCCAATATTCCTCCATTGTAGTAAGCAAAAAGCCTCAATAATATTCAAGAACTTCAAAAATCAAGAATAAATTAATGGAATTACCGAGAAGAGTCTGAGCAAGACTGTTGTTCTCAAGGTAGTTGTAGACCAGAATCCTATGATCTCCTTCCGCACAACAGCCATAAAGCTTGACTAAGTTTTCGTGCTCTATATCTGCAATCACTTTAATCTCTGTCAAGAATTCCCTTACTCCTTGTTTTGATTCAGCTGAAAGAACCTTTATGGCAGCAATCTTCCCATTTTTAAGCCTCCCCTACAAGTTATTTTTTATTTAAAGTAAACGTTAGTCTGTCAAATGACGCAATACACAAATTTACCATTGCCTGATAACATGTTATGATGCAGGAGCATAATGGGGAGATGAAAAAGTCTATTTAGATTTATTTTATTTGTGCATACCGATGTTCTAAACTATCAATGAAGGAAGCATGATAATGTGTACATAAATTAATTTGGGTCTCTAGCCCTGCCTTCTCAGATACCATTTGACATTGATTTAGGGACGTGACTCTACAACAAAACATCCTTGTAGCTCCTCGGTTCTTGGAGGTTTGGGGGGGCCACTGTTTCAGTGGTATATAGAGAGCAACCACTTTGTGTATATATTACCAAAGGTTAGATCTGTCTCCAATCATCCCCTGCCCATAGCCCTATTGATTGAGGACTAGATGAGTTATGTTATGTTGTTGTTGTTAGTCTATGAATACCTTTTGACTTCTATATCTCGTTATTTTGTGATGTCTGTTTTGGAAGAATAGTTTGCTTTGGGAAGTCTTAAAACATTATGTGTTATGAAGGTAGTCATATAGTCATCTATTTATTTGAAAAGTCTATCTAGTCTTTATTGAGTCTTGTTGAGTCATCTTTTGTTATGCCTATTTATATGAGTTCTGATGAATGAAAAGATCGGAGTTTGAGTTTATAAGAATATTGTGCGAGTGTTTTCTTGCTTGAAGTATGTGATTCCTTCGATAATAAAGTATGTGACTTGATTGTGTGAGTGTCTTTCGCGATTAGCAACATTGAGTGACTTCCGTTGCCCCTAGTCGAGTGGCTTCCCGGGACTATTCCAACCTCGCAGGTTTCGGCCTGCATGATGTTATATGTTCAATTACCTTATATACGGAACCGAAACCACCCTCCCCAACTTTATTGGTGGGACAGAAATCATCGGTGGCAATTCTTAGCTCTTTATATGTGAAGAGATTGAGATTGTGGACGCTTGAAAGCTCTGCTCATGACAAAATATAAGGATCTTTAGATACTCCCAGAATTAAGACTAAGGTGAATATTTTCCTAGACAAGTATTTAACATAAACAGGTCATTTAAGAAAAAAACCATATGAAAAAGGAGAGAACTTCATCTGCTATCAGTTCAAATTAATGGAAAGTCCACTTTCACCCCCTGTGGTTATCGCCATGTGCGGATACACCCCCTGTGGTTTAAAAATGTGCACATAACCCCCTGTGGTTTTCAAATTGTGCGGATAGACCCCCTGCCGTCGTATTTTCCATCCATTTTAACGGAAACAACATTAAAAGACCGTTATACCCCCCATCACGTCCCTTGATTCTTGTTCTTGTTTAAATCTAACCACACCATCCCGTATACCAAAAATTGAATCCAAACCATTGATATTATAAATTTTGACGAGTACTGCGTCTATGCCAAAATTCAAGTCAATCAAAAAATGAAAAGCTCATGGTCAAATTGATTTTGTTACGAAATTAAAATTTCAAATTTGAATTTACTACAAGTTAGATCACTGGGTTATTGATGCCTGATCGAGATGATTTTTTACAGAGATACTCTATTCTTTATTTAATACATTATGAACGACTCGGATTACATTGTAGAGGTGTGTGAGATACACCTCCATTAAAATGGATGGAAAATATGACGGCAGGGGTCTATCCGCACAATTTGAAAACCACATGGGGTTATGTGCACACTTTTAAACCACAGGGGGTGTATCCGCACATGGCGATAAACACAGGGGGTGAAAGTGGACTTTCCTCTATTTTTTAAACTTCATCTCCAGAAAAAGAATTCAAAAAATTATGTCCATCGGTAACAGCTAATTAAGAGTCTACCTTCATCAAATTCTGTAGATCGTTTTGTTGATGATCCGTCCTTCCTACCGAATAAACAAGAGAAACAAGTCATAACTGCGCCACCGATATATATATACCGGTGACCTGTTTTCCCCACCCCACCGTCTGTAACTGCTTCAGATTAAACCAATATCAAAACCTGCCAAACTGAATCATAAACATACATGTTATCCAACAAGGAATTGAAACTCCACCTGATGAAAAACGTTAAAACCTTCAAAAAAAAGGATTTCAAATTCTCAGAATACCTTTGGCTGCCGAAAAGCTTATCGGAATTTCTCAGAATACTGTAAATGTTTGTGATTTTGCATGTGCTTAAATTTCTTCGTTTCTCAGTTGGAGTTTCTCTTTTGATAGTAGTGTCACAAATTTTAAGCATGTTCTTTCCCGATTCCAATAACAACACAAAACTCCCATAACTGCCTCATTTTTAGGGTAGAATTTGGGGTACATGAAAAGCCCGTACTGAAAGTCAACTCTCTGAGTCTATATATCCGAAGGCAACACAGTACATGACTAAACAGACGTAATTGAAATAAACCGAGGTGTAAATGTACCTCGGGAATCCAGAGAAAGAGTTTGGTGAGCCTTCGAGAGCAAAGAGCTGCGCTGGATAATAAGCAAGAGGAGAGAGAGAGAGAGAGAGAGAGAGAGGCTATGAATTGCTATTACTGTTCTTTGTCTAAAAGAAAAGATAAGCAAGAGGGAAGAGTGAGAGAGAGGTTATATGAATTGCTATTACTGTTCTCTTTGTCTAAAAGTCCGCGTACCAAATATTTGATAAATAGACTGGGTCCGTGGACTGGGTCTGGCGCGTAAATGCCACTGGATATTTCTCTTCATTTTTTGGAGAAATTTTTCGACTCCAGGTGGGTGTATCCCACGTGGTGCCGCTCCGCACATCCGAGCTATCCAATGCATTTTTAGACGGTTCAGATTGAAATTTTCTCTCTCCTCTCACTCCACCACTCTTTCTCTCTCTCTCCCATCGTTCTCTCTCCAAATTCGAGCTGTCCAAAAGCCGAAATGAACGGCCTAAATGCGTGAAGGCACAAGCAAAACGATACCTAAAAAGAGGGAGCTCAAGGAAAGGAGAAGTTCCTGCCTAGGAATGTTGCATGGCTCGCATGAGAGCCCCTGATGCATACCAGCACTGTTCGAGAAAATCAAAGCAGACCATGGGGACTGACCCGAGGTATAGACAAAGACGGACTTTGATAGAAAAAAGAGAAAATTACCTCTAAGTACAGAAAAGTGACACTTAATTCCTATTAAGGATAGATGAAATACTTAATTACCACTAAGTCCACTTTTATAAAAATACATTTACCATTAATGGAAATGTCACCCTGGGGTTTTAGGGCATGCTAGGGTTTTATGGTACCCTAATGGGTACCCTAAACTCTAAAATCTTAGGGTACCCTAGGATTTTAGGATTTTAGGGTACCCTAGGGTTTTAGGGTACCTTAAGATTTTAGGTTTTAAAATACCCTAGGGTTTAAGGTACCTTAGGGTTTAGGTTTAGTCACTTTCATAGCAGCTAGGGTTTAGGTTTAGGCACTTTCATGAGTTTTAGGGTGCACTTTCCTATTATAGGGTTTTTAGCGGTTTAGGCACTTTCATAGGTACCTAGGGGGTTTAGGCATTTTTATAGAGACTCAAGTTTAGGCACTTTTATAGGGTGCCCTAGGGGTTAGGCACTTTTAGTATTTAGGATTTTAGGCACTTTCATAGGGTTTTCGCGTTTTGTTAATTAGAGGAGACTTGGTGGGAATTACTTTTTATTTTCTGGACCTGGAGGTAAATTGCCCTAGAAAAAATAGCACGTCTAAAAGAGGGCTACTTCACTATGAATGGTACGTAACATATGAATTGAAACTAATGTGATGGGTGTTGTTGAAATAACTGTTGTAAATAAGAAAGTTCTAACATATGAATTGAAACTAATGTGATGGGTGTTGTTGAAATAACTGCTGTAAATAAGAAAGTTTCAACAGCTGTCAATTACCAAAAACGAATCGACCACTAACTCCGTCCCGCAGGACAACATTGTCCTAGAAGGGATGTCCGACCGGGTGGTAAGCTGATAGCGAAGATCGTAATCGATGCCTTCTATTGAACCGATATTGGGAGGGAGCTGCTAACCAATCTTATTTCTCAGATAAGTCCGTCGGTTTATACGTGAGTTCATGGCTTCATGCTCATTCATCCCCTCGTTCAAGGAGTCGGAGATGGATGAGAAAAAAAGGATTGGCGTGGGGCGCTACGTAGTATCCGCCACTGAAAAATTTCTCCATTTTTTTGCGTCAAAGGGTGCACATGAGCCGGATTGATCCGGTTCTCTAGAAAATTAGTAACCAGATCGTTCCAAACAGTTCTAGAAAATTAAGAACCAAAACCTAACCAATATATGTGGCACAAAACCAGAACAAAATTGCAAGAGCGATCCGATTTTGGTTTGGTTCTAGTTCTATCCGATTAGCATACAAACACTTTAGAGCATCTCTAGCGATGGGTGTTTTAATGTTTGTTATATGACATAAAAGTATAAAAAATGGATCCCAATTATGTGTGTTAATAATGTACCGTACATAAATTTACAAATTAAATATGCATTATAGTTGTATAGTTAAGATGTGTGCTACACCACTAGTAAAAATTTAAAATATATAAAAATAATATTTCCCACCACTAGTTCCTTTACTCTCTCTTTCTGAACTGTCTCTCCTCTGTCGGGGCAAGAGCGCCAATTAGAATCTGTCAAAGGCTGTCCAGGGCATAGACCAGAATCCTAGCTATTCCGTTTGACTGGAAAAAAACAGAAGACCAAAATCCTATCTGTCCTCTTTCTTTCTCCTCTCTCTTTCTCTCTTCATTAGCTGGTCCACTACACTCAACCCACTTTGCCCCGTTCACACTAATGAATAAGGGGTATTGATTATGAGTTGTAAGTTGTTCATATTAATCACTAAGTGGTAAATTAGTGTAAACAATATGCAATTTTGATTGTTGATTATGACTGGAATAAAATGCCAAAACTTGTTGATTAGTGTGAACAACACATGAACAACATACAATTTTGGCACAAATTAATCACCAGTGTACTTTAGCCAAGTGTTTAGCAATCCTACTAGAAATGCCAAAATAGGTTTTATTTAGTTAAGTCAGTAAGTGGGTCCCTCTTAGAGCATCCATAGTGGACTAATTACAATCAGAATGTTGCTAAGGCTATAGCAATATTTGCTCAAAAAAGTGCTATAACCATACTTACCAACCTCTTAACAACTAATCAAATTTTAACCCTGTATAACCAAAATAGAATCCAATGGTTTGGGAGAATCCTTAATGGTTTGGGTTCTTATAAATATACTATTAATATATTAAAAAATTTCTAAAAATAAGATTTCTTCTAAAATAAATTAATAAATTAACTTTAGCAGGAAAAAGATTAACTTACCAAATAAAATACACACACACATAATTTTACGTACATATATTGGTTCTAAACGGGGTTTGGTTCGGTTCTAACCACATATCTTTAATTAAAAATTAGTAACCGAACAACATTTCTTATTTTTTCGAAACCATATATAACCTAAGCAATGAACCGCAGAACCAGATCAAATTGAACAGTTTTCTTGAGCACCCCTAGTCATGACCAAGCGGACAATGACGTGCTCCAATGGGAGTTTAAATGCAACAATGCTAAGGGAACCGATGGGGTACCGACGGACGCATGGGGCTCACTTCAAATCCCGCACAGATGCCCTTCAATAATCTTGAAAAAAACCCGAGTTGGCTTGAGAAAAATCTGTTCAATCCGATATATGTAGGTGGTCAATACAATATTCCATTAATTTTTTTCATTCAAATTTGAGGATTTGAAATCTGAATGAGAAAATGAAAAATTGGATCGAGTACCTACATATCGGATTGAGCTAATTTGACGTGGGCTCACTCAAATTTTTTTTTTAAATTATTGAAATGACTCAGTTATTGGCCGTGCAGGACCCGGAGTGGGGTCTGCATGCCCATCGGTAGGCTATTCATTAGTATCAATAGCAGGTTCATTCAAATAATCGAAACAAGCTTAGCTGGTCAGAATTCTTGCATCTCAGTAAAAGTTGAGTTCAAATATCTCCACATGCATGGGCTTATTTTTTCTTTCTTTCTTTCTTTCCTATATATGATGGGCTTATTTTTTTGTATTTGTTGAGTTGTTGGATTCGATTATATCGTGAACTCTCACAATTATGTAGAGTTTCGGGCTTGTACTTTGTAATTCTGAGACTGATATGTTTTCTAGTAGTCTTTTCTCAGCTTGTTTTTTTATTCTTTTTTTTTTCCACGGAGCTTTTTTTTTAATTCAAGAAGGATCATATATGCAATTTATACCAAAAAATAAAAAGGACATATGAAAAAATACAAAACTTAAGGTACTTATGTAAATTAATTTATAATTTCATGTGGACCTTCGGCTTAAAATTTGGAAAAAAAAATGAATTTGCAAACAAACCTAGTATTAAAATTAATGAAAATATGATGCCAATTTCCTTAACTTATGGAGTTCATTGGTTTATGTGATGTACGACCAACTCTTAACAGAGAGTCGTTATCACCCATTTTTTATTCACTTTGAATTAAAGCTTTGGTCTTCTACTTGACTTACCGAAGCAGATCTTCTACTTTTTAACCGTACAGAATATAGTATTACAAGGACAAGGAAACGGTCATTAATTATTATGCGTAGGACCTGGGAGACCCTGAGGTGACCAAAATTTAGCCCTTATTCGGTTGTGGGTTTTGAATAGTATTTTTGAATAAAGATAAAGGGTGGAATGAGAGTAATGATTATGGAGAGAGGTAAAAAGTAGAGAGAGATAGAATGAAAAATGAGAGTAATGATTGAAAAGTTAGAGAGAAAAAAAGTAGAAACGCTGCTTTTTCCAAAATTTTGAGTTTGGAGTTCCAAACCGAACAAGACCTTAGGGGGCGTTCTTTTGCTCATCAGTATCTGTTGACATAAGCCCCCTTCCGGTCAGTTTTTTGAAAAAAATTACTTTTTGAAAATAAAGGTAATTTTAAACTCAAAAATTATGTGTTTATGTTAATAATTTTTCTACGAATATAGATCTTGTTTGATAGATTTCATTGAGATCTTTTAAACGGAGCAAAAAAAAAAGTCAAAAAATTATTTTTTATTTTCATTATATTTAAGCTTGAAATTACTTTTTTTTTTTTTGAAAAAGAATATTTAAAAAGAAAGCGGAACGACACCTAATAGGAGTAGTAGAAATATCATGTTTTGTAATTGTAGGTTTCATTATTTATACTTCCTCCGTTTTAAATTGAGAGTCTATTATTCTATTTTGGATTGTTTCAAAATGATGGAAAAATTAATTTGGTAGTTTTCCAAAGGTACGGTGTTCCTTACAGATGAATATAAGTATTATATTCTCGATTTGGAACAACCCAAAATAGAATATTATAATTCTACATAATCCTAATTAATGTTACATAATCCTAATTAATGTTGATAAGTAGGGATGAAATCGGTTCGGTTCGGTCGGTTTTTTTTCAATTTTACGACCGAACCGAATCATTCGGTTTTCATTTTTGCCAAACCGACTCTGACTAATTCAATTCAAAAACCGATCGGTTCGGTTTAGTTATTTTCGGTTCGGTTCGGTCGGTTTTAGTCGGTTTTCAAACAATGGGCCAGTCACTGTTTTTTTGGGCCCAATAAGCAAGAAAATGAGTTACTCAAAAATCCATAATGCAATTAAATAAGCCCAAGTTACAATTTTAGCCCATAATCACACATTCAACCATTATATCACCCAAAGGCCAAGATGATTCTAAAATAAAATACATACTTAAACTCACTGTTCTTAAAACACGTCAACCAAAAAACATACCCACTGTTCTTGAACTTACATTTCAGACTTCTCAGTACTCAAATATTTTACTTGGGGTTTACATATTGATTACAATTACATATACCAAGTACCAACTAAAGTCCCCAACAAAAACAAGAGCAACCAACAAAACAAGAGCCACCAAGTCCTCTTGGAACCCAAAAGCAACAGATGCAGCATCAGCAATCCACCCACTGTTCTTAAACTTACATCACAGTAATCAAATATTTTACTTGGGGTTTACATATTGATTACAATTACATATACCAAGTACCAACTAAAGTCCCCAACAAAAACAAGAGCAACTAACAAAATAAGAGCCACCAAGTCCTCATGAAAGCCAAAACCAGCAGTTGCAGCATCAGCAGTCCAGCAGCACCACTTGCAAATTAAAAGTTGAAACCAGTCATACTTGGGGAAAAAAAGGGCTAATTTCCAATAACAAAACTATAGTTATCAGGTAGGAAAAAAACAAGTCATATTCAGGAAAAATGAACATACCACAGTTACCACTTCTTATTTCTACCTTTCTAGAGTCACTCATCAGTGATACAAGAACCCGTTTCCATAAGCTCTATAAGATTCAAAGTGAGAGAAGTTAGGATAGGAAAAAGTAGATAATAAAACATACATGTATAAAAATAAGAGAAACATCAATATGCTAAATTTTACCTTCATCCAATTTCTCCAGTTCATCTAATTGTTCCCGAATATTAATTTGAATAGGAGAACGCAACCAATTCTGAGTACAAACTAGAGCCTCAACTGTCTTGGGTGCTAGATTACGTCGGAAGGGATCGAGGATGCGTCCTCCCGTGCTAAAAGCAGATTCAGAGGCAACCGTGGACACCGGAATGGATAGAACATCACGTGCAACCTGAGAAAGGATCTTAAACCTCTCGGAATTAGCTTTCCACCACAGCAAGACATCAAATTCTTTATTGTCGTTTTCACACCCTTCCATCCAGTACTTCTCCAACTCAGATTTGCTTACCATATCATTTTCCTCCTCCAAATACATTCTAAATTGAGACATCATTTTTTCGCGCTCATCCAAATTACCTTTACCCAAATCTGATCCCCTTGATGAGCTCTCTGCAGTTTGAGTTTGGTGATTTTTGCTTGAGTCCCGATTCTCATACCATGCATACAGTCGTGTCATTTCATTCTTTAACTTGTCTATCATATCCTCAGCAGTCTTCTTACCATAATCAAGTACAAAATGCATTTCGATATACTTGAGCTTGTAGCGTGGATCAAGAACATTGGCAATCAACAACAAGCAATTGATCTTATCTAATTTGCCCCAATACCTATCAAACTTGGTACGCATGCCATTTGCCAATAATTTTAACTTTTCCTCCCCATCCACACACAATGACATGATTGCGTTTCGTATCAACATCATTTCCTCAAAAAAACCATTGCATGTGACATACTTAGAACCCGAAAACTTCAGAGTTGCATCATAAAACAATTTGAGAAACTTTACATACAATGAAGCATTCTGCCAATCATCACTAGTTGGCGGTCCTAGTGTTTCCTTTCTCGATTTTGCTTTCCCTTTCCCTCTCCCTTTCCCATTTTCCTTGGACTTGGAAACCACATCCTCAACCACCGTATCATCAACCGGTACCACATCACCACTAACCACATCTTCAGGTTCATCATCCTCACCAATCTCATCTTCTCTAATACTCAAACTGAATAATTGTGGTTCATTATCTTCTAATCTCTCAAAAGCCGTTTGAAATGTTAAAGCTCTCTCTAGCATGAAATAAGTGTAGTTCCATCGGGTGGGCACGTCTAAACAAGGTTGAGATTGAGATACAATCCCTTCTTTCTCAACAAGAGATTTGAACTTTGCCATTCTAGATGGAGATGACCTTACATACCTCACGATGTTTCTCACCCTTGCTATAGACGCCTCTATCTCTTTCACACCCTCACAAACAATTAGATTCAATATATGTGCACAACACCTCACATGCAAGAACTCATGTTCCAATATGGTAGTCTTCCTAGTTTTAGTCTTCCTCTTCAAGAATTTAATTATACCACTATTAGAATGAGCATTATCCACCGTAATAGTAAGAAACTTATCAATTCCCCATTCCAACAAACATTGTTTTATCACTTTTCCAAGAGTTTCACCTTTGTGATTAGGAACAACGCGAAAATTCAGAATTTTTTTGTGAAGTTTCCACTCACGATCAATGTAATGCGCAGTGAGACACATATAGTTCAAATTTTGCAACGATGTCCATGTGTTCGTGGTTAGGCAAACTCGTTGACCCTTAAGTGCATTCTTCAATAATTTTTTCTCTCTAATATTGACTTTGAAACATTCCTTTGCCATTGTAATCCTACTTGGGATATTTCCCCAATTTGGTTGCACCACATGCATAAAACGCCTAAACCCTTCACCTTCTACAAATTTAAAGGGCAACTCATCTATTATTATCATCTCGGCCAAAGCATTTTTGCATGCATCCACATTAAAACTCACAGCAACAAGATTACCGAGTCCATCTGTTCCCAATTTAGGTTCAAAACCTAAAGTTTTTTGCTTCTTATCCATCATTCTAAAAGGATACTTTTTACAGCCCACCTCTAAATGAGTTTTCATTGCAGTTGTCCCATTAGCCTTTGAATGACATGCATAACTCGTACCGCAATAGTTACATATAGCCCTAGGTTTTAATGGATTAGTAAGATTCCTTTTGAAATGATCCCAAACATAAGACCTCAGCCTACTTTTCTTTTTCTCATCGTCATTATCAGTAGGATCAACATCAATAGGATTACTATCAGTTACATCAGTGACCGTATCATTACCAGTAGGTTTAGCATTCAAAGTGGTACCTCGTCTACCTCGTTTTGCAGCAGGTTTTCGAGCAGAAGAGTCACCAGTCTCTCCAGTCTGTTTATCCAGATCAGAGGGTTCAACCATCTACAGTACATAGAAATAGGTACACGTTAGAAATTTTCGATACAAGTAGTCAAATACTTTATTTTGCATACAAAACATGGGGAATGGTAGATAAACCTATTGGAGAGTGTGTATTATTGACAAACCTTTCGAGTATTTTGAAAGACAGATCTTGCTCTCTTCGATCTGTTCTTCGTACGAGAGAATAGAGATGGACAAACAGAGTTTGCGTCTGTGTGATCTGTTCTTCTTCGTGCGCGCGCGCGCGAGAGAGAGAGAGAGAGAGAGAGAGAGATCAGGCCATGGCTACTGGCTAGAGAGAGATTTTAGGGTTTCATGTTTCAACGTGGGGTGGGTGCTGCTGGTAGACTGAGGTCGGCGATGGAAAGAAATGAAGAGGAGTGGATATTAGGGTTTGTGTTAGGTATATATATATGATAGATCAACGGCTAGGATTAAAAGTATGTAAACCTTTAATATTTTCGGTTCGGTTCGGTTTGGTTCGGTTGGTATTTCTATAAAACCGAAACCGAACCGAATTCACAAATTTCCAAAAAATCAAAACCGAACCGAACTGAATTAAAACGAAAACCGACCGAATTAAGCAAAATTCGTTCGGTTCGGTCGGTTTGTTCGGTTTTTCGGTTAAAATTTTCATCCCTAGGAATTTCATTTTACTAGGCTCAATCAAGAATCTTACGTCCGTACCAAAATACTAATCGCAACGTATATTTTATCTTTGCATTTTATGCTCAACCTAAATCTTTCTATACTATATTCCTGATGTTTGATTAAATCTGATTTTCTTGCATAGACAGACGATATTATCGGGTAGTGCAACAAATGAACAGTTACGATCAAGTATTTGAACACGTAAGACATGCTATAACACGCACCACCAGGAAATCCAATTTGATGTAATCACTGCGATTTTGTCGGCGATTCTTCCAAGGCTGGTCCTAGCCCGGGCTTATAGATTTAGGTGTGGGGTTATTCTCGAAATTTTGCATCGGAAAAGGTCATGGGAATATGATATTAGTATATTATGCTGTGTCGGGTCGCGTGAAAATATTACTAGTACCATATATACCTCATTTTTCTCTTCCTTTTTTTTTTTCCCCCAAAAAAGTAGACCTTTGAACCATTAGAATATAGAAATGACACATAAATTATGGAGTATTTATGAAGTCCACACCACAATTAGCTTTACTTACCACTTTCTTATTCGGCGAATCAAAAGCAACTAGTGTGATGAACCAAAAATAATAATATACTATCAGGGCCACAGCTCTTAATCAGTTCCATTTGATTAATATTCGGTGAAAATCGAGAAATGCTCTATCTTCTTGAATGGGTATGATTGACTTTCTTTTTAGCACTCAATAATTGTTGATTCTTTGAAAAGTTCCTACGAGATCCATATATAGTTGCGGGTACAGTATGCTTTATGACCATGGTTAGTGATTCAGCTGCATCTTGGTGTTGTTCTTTAAAAGAAAGAAGGACGTTGTATATTGAAAACCTTAGGATGTTTTATTTGAGCATCATTGAAAACTAAATTTGTTGTCCAAATAGTACGAAAAAACTTATCATCTCTGTATTTCTCCGAAACCAAATTCTGGTATTTTTAAAACGTGCATTAAACATAATCATTATCTACTAGTGCTCACACCCATCCTGCTCCATTATATGATTCTTATGAAATTTTAATCTTCCCTCCTTTCAGGTGTGGCGTCTACATGAAAATGACTGTGAGGTTGAGCTAGTGGACGCTAATTTGTTGGAATTTGACGAGGAAGAAGTAAAACGAGTGATAGGAGTAGCTCTTTTGTGCACCCAGACATCCCCACAGTTACGCCCATCCATGTCACGTGCAGTGGCAATGCTTTCAGGAGACATTGAAGTTAGTGCTGTCACTACGCGGCTTGGATATTTGACCGATTGGAAATTCGACGATACGACCAATTTTATGACTATTGATACTCCAAATGTGGAAAACGAATATAACCAATTCAGTTCATCAAGTGCAACCACGGCGGCAGATCCAAGCCATTCACCGATTAATGCAGTTCATGAAGTGGAAGAGGTCATTGGAGAAGGTAGATGAAGTTTGTTACTGTAATTTTTCGAGGAAGAAACTGTGGTTAGTTCAACAGGAATAACATGACATGAGATCTCTTTTCTGTATAATTATCGTTTGTAGTTGGTCAGAAAATGTTGTCAAATTCAACAGTGGTTGGTTTTCGTGAAGGAATGTGCTTAAGCGTTACCAAAAGGAATGCCGAATATCCCAATTCATTTGTGATTGGATTAGGTGGCAGCCCTTTTGTGCATATATTGTTAAAGGTTAGATTTGTCTCTAATCATCCCCCGCCCATACCCCCAATGATTGGAGACTAGATGGGTTATGTTATGTTGTTGTTGTAATCTTGTATGTATATATGTGGATAAAGTGATTCTAGCATTGCTCCATTCCATACGTCAAAGTTCGAATTTTTTTTCACCACATTGAATATGCTCAATCTATTATTTGGGGAAAATTCAGTTTGACCTATGCAATTTGGGTCATGTGCAGGTTGCCCCTCACGTTTGCTTATCAGCACCTAACCACCATGTGGTTCCTGACTATTGTAATGTTCACCACTCTTAACGGAACTTGTAAAATGACTTTCATGTTCTTCTTCCTTTAATTCCCATCTCTCTGTCACACCATGCCCTCTCTTCTCGTCAGCCACCGCACAAGTACTTCACTTTTGCCAGTTGACTCTCTTCCTAATCTCTCAATAATTTTGCTCACTCTACCCGCAAATCAAAAACAGAATGGGTAAATCAATTCGGTTGAATGAAAATCGACGGTTTCGATTGTATTCTTAAAAATGGTAAAGAAACATGTAGAAAGTGGGTTCTTTTTTATTCAGCAAACTACAACAGCTCCACTGTCTGGTTGCAAATCTTGAATCGAAATTCAGGAACATCAAATCCGATGTTGGAGCCCAATTCATAATCACCATCCCCCGATTTCAACATACTCCTTCCGTTCCTAAATAAGTGTCTGGCGCACAAGCGGTAAAGAAACATGTAGATAGTGGGTTCTTTTTTATTCAGCAAACTACAACAGCTCCACTGTCTGGTTGCAAATCTTGAATCGAAATTCAGGAACATCAAATCCGATGTTGGAGCCCAATTCATAATCACCATCTCCCGATTTCAACATACTCCCTCCGTTCCTAAATAAGTGTCTGGCGCACAAGCCTAGACCTCTAAAAATATGAATTTGTTTCTTTTAAAAAATTAATTTTTCTTCACAAATAAGAGATGGCAATGAGTTCTAGTAATAGATTGATTTTTTAACGAAAAACATGTATCTTTTGTAAGGCCTAGGTTTGTGCGTCGGGCACTTATTTAGGAACGGAGGGAGTATTTTTCAAAAAAAAAATTTGAACGTCAAAGAAAATTTTGTTAATCAGAGGTTAAAAGGATAGAAAGTACAAAGGACTTCTGTTTACATCCGTTTTTGACACCAAATTTTAGACAGGCACTGGAGGGCCATTTAATTAATATTTAATTAAATTGGGCCAAGAAATGGAGTTGATTGGGTTTTGGGCCAATATTGTGTTCAATTGGGCCTGATTAATTTTAATGCAACTCAGTAATTGGTTTAATTTACTTGGTCCTCATTATTTGAGTTCAGTCAAGGAATTCCATGATCCACGGCTAAACAAGGAGAAATTCCAGAATGTTCATTAAAATAACTTTTATTAGTTATTTACAAAAGGCCACTTGTCAAGTCAAATGGCCCATGTCTCCTTAACCCCCACGAAAAAAGGTAGTGGAGGAAGCCCACTACGGGGTGTTCCATTTTTATAAAAAAGTAATTTTTGAAAAAAAAGGTAATTTCAAGTTTAAAAATTATGTATTTACGCAAATAATTTTTCTACCAATATGAATATTGTTTGATAGATCTCATTAAGATCTTTTAAACGGTGCAAAAAAAAATTTGAAAAATTATAGTTGAATTTAAAATTATCTTAATTTGAAAAAAATTACTTTTTGAATAAGTGGACCATCACCGTACTTCAAGCATTTCCTCTTGTAACCGACGTTAACTACCCACTCACACATGATGATGCAAAAATGGGACACTTGGCATCACAAGGAGAGGCCAGCAAGTACTCTTACATGCAAAACCGTGGAAGCTTTGGCCTATAAATACTAGAAGTCAAGAAGGAAAAATGATTCCCACACCAATCAAGCTCAACGCTCTTAAACCAAAGGTTTTTTAGCAAAGCAATTATTTTACTTTTCCTGCATTCACTCAATTACTTGCTCAAGTAATTTAGGTTTTTACTTTTCTTATACCCAATTTTATTATTCCAATATAATAAAGTTTGTTTTTACTTTTACGTTGCTTTCTTTCCTACACAGTTAAAGAAATAGTTAAGTCCACACTCGTTGTGGCAAAACCACAAACCATCACTGCAATCGAGCCCTTAGGTTTGCATCACATTCGCTCTACAGTTACGAAGTCCGAAAATGGACGTCTAGTCCTTACGTTAGACGCAACAAGTCTTGGCACGCCTGCTCTCAGTCCTTGAGCCAACAGCTTGAACATAAATTATGCCCAACACATTTGCAATATAATAACCATTTCTCCGTAAAGCAGTCAATTGATCAAAATTGGTCACCGCAGATTAGTCCAAGAATTGGGCTACGAATAATCTTTCTTTGAACAAATACATTTTCGAAGCCTTAATTACATGCGAATCTTTCATTTTCACATTTGATATTTGCCATCACTTCCAATTTAGTAATGTTGTCTTCCTTCTAGAGTCAAAATTTTTTACCAATATTTTTCTCCTCAGGAGCCGACAGAGAATGCAAACAAAAACAACAACAAAACAAACAGGGCAATGCATTTTGTCTCCAAAAACTGAATCTTGGATTCCTCGCTTTGTTTAAAGACCATTAAATGTGAAGTGAAAATTGGATCAAATGCAAAATTGATAGCATAAACAATAACTGAATATATATTCAACAAAAACAATAACTGAATTAAAAAAAGAAAGAAAAGAAAACAATAACTAAATACTAACAAAAGATACTTCCATTAATATTGATCCACAAAAGAATTTCGGTGGCGCAAAGCAACACACCAATCCTCCAGAACATAACCTAATAGTTGGTTGATTCTGCCCTACTCTTTAGATAAAGGAAGAAATTTGTTTGATTTGTTTGAGAAACCTTGTAAGAGCATCCCACGTGATTTTTTAAACAACTCTCTAAACTAAAGTAAAGAGCAAAAAATAGAAAATGGACAAAAAATGCCCTGCACCAGCCTCTCTTCTTTCTTCTTTACTTTGCAAAATAAATAACTTTGCTTCCGTGACTCTTTTGTTTCAAAGAGTCACTATTCACCCTTTTGACTATTAATTGAGTAGAGAAATGTGAGAATAAATGAAGGGAATATAAAAGTATGAATATTTAATTAAGTAGAGAGTGAGAGTAAAGAGTCTGATGTAGTAGACATTTTAAAAATGAGTAGCTAATAGGTTTTAAAGTATAATTTGGTCCAAAATTTAGAATGCTAATGACGAAGCTTAATTCAAAAAAACCAAAATGGCCTGTATGCGTATGTGACCCCCTATTCTTATCCACAGAGGCGATTGCCGTTCCATTTTTCAACAGTAAAAGAAAGTTTAAGAAAAGAAAGGTAATTTTAAGTTCAAAAATTATATATTTACTCAAAAAAATTTTCTATTAATATAAATTTTATTTGATAGATTTTATTGAGATATTTTAAACAATGCAAAAAAAAATCAAAAAATTTATTCTTTATTTTTATATATGTAAATTCAAAATTACCTTTCGTTTGGAAAGGAAAGTTCATAAGGAAAGGGGAACGGGGGCCGCCGGGCCGGCTTATCCCAGGCAATTATTACTTGCATAGTTGCATTTTCCGTTTGGACAAAAGCCACTTTGGTTTATTTTTTGTTTTTATTCAAATTTTTTTTGCATTTTGTGGCTTATTGGTAATTTTTTGGGGATTATTGCTTCGTTATGACGAGAGGAACCTAAAAAGTAAAAAATTTCGATCGAAATCTAAATATTCGTCTTTCCCGCCAAAAAGTGGCTTTCCCGCCAATTTTCGTCGAAATTCAAAAAAAATTGGATTTCGATCGAAATTTTTTACTTTTTAGATTCCTCTCGTCAAAACGAAACAATAATCCCCAAAAAATTGACAATAAGCCACAAAATGCGAAAAAAATTTGAATAAGGACAAAAAATAAGCCAAAGTGGCTTATTTGTCCAAACAGGCACGAGCGAAAACTTTTCGTACTAAACAAGATTCAAGAAAAAAATCTCTTCGATTGGGATTTGTTGAAACAGCCCCCATTTCGTAAAATATTTTTATTTTTTAGATACTTATTTTTTTTATTTACGAGACAGATTATTTTTTTATAATATATCACCTTTAATTCGAAAAGGAGTGTAATTTTGTTCACCCTTCCTCTTATTGGTTGAAATAGTGTAGATCCCACTGCTGCAATATACTTTTTGATAAGTATGATATCACTTTATTATGTGATCCACATCATTCCAATCAATAAGAATGTGCGTAAAATTCACTCTCTTAAGTTTAACATTTAATTTACGTACGTCCATTAGTGTGTGTACAATATATCTGAACATGTACGTACATATAATGACTTTTTTTTTTTTTTTTGTTTCCTATTTTTAAGCTCAACATTTGAGCAAGGGTATTTTTGGGTCGTGCTATGGATTTAAGTAGAAAAACCTCATTAGTATTTGGTAAGGGAACCATTACCACTCGCAATTGGTAGTTTGTTATCTTAACTAGCCAGTCCGTTTGACAGTATAATCTTGCAGATTCTGGAAAATCAAAACCCAATAAAAAGTTTTTTTTTTTTTGGCCAATCATTATGAGAGATGATTACATCATGTATATGCAGTACAGAGTATAAATCACGAGACACTACAAGCCTAAGAAATAAAAAAAAAAAAAAAAAAAAAAAAGAACACCCACAAGCAAGTTAGAAGACTCGAATTTCTGACCTCCTAATAAGATATAAAAGTCATATCCAATTGAACTAGCCCCAATTAGTTAAAAAACCCAATAACAAGTTAATCAGTACAATTATGTTAGGAACTGTGTTGTGACAGAATTCTTCACTTCATAAGTTTTTATGGACCGATTGATTAATAAATTTCACTACAAACAAAGAGGCAATAATTTACATACGTGTGTGTACAAAATCAAATTCTCCAATTGCATCATCCATCTCTCTCTCTCTCTCTCTCTCTCTCTCTAGATCTCTCTCTCTCTAGATCTCTCTCTCTCATACATATCATATACTAATAATATGCCCAATATTTGGTAGAGAAATACAGGGTGGGCTTAAAAGGATCTCCATTTCCATCGATCAGTAATCCATTTCTCTCACAAATCTACGTAGGAAGAGGAAAAGATGGGTGTATCACCAACACCATCTCTTCTTTGTGCCAGCTTGGCCTTTTACTACTGTGTTTCCCTCCTGCTGGCCTCGGTTGAGATTGTTCGAGCTCAAAATGGCACCACTCCTGCTTCCGAAGGTAATACTCCCCACTAAGTACTAACTAAGAAGCTCTCTCTCTCTCTCTCTCTCTCTCTCTCTCCATGTTTGGGACATCCCTGAAAGAGCGCTCCTCTGCCTCTTAAGTTAGGAAACATGGCTTTTTCATTTGGGTCCAGAACCAGAACCAGAGCTTTTCCTACTTTCGTTCTCCATAGGATGATGAATTTTCTGTTACTTCATTTTGTTTTTGCCACAAACAGAACACTTGTAACTGATTTCCCATAAAACAGAAAAAAATAAAAAACAACACTTTTGGATGGCATCCTACTTCAAATTACGAAAATTCATATTCGAGAGATTCTCCGGTCTATCTTACCTAACTGAAAGCATGCCATTTTTGGACTGGGGTTCTTTGTTTGACAAATTTGGACAAGGTTGTTTTGGGCGTATCCCATCAATTTTCGGATTTACAACTGTTGGATCATCTCTTGAAGATTTCAACTACTATAATACACGGATTACCAGACGGTTTCGTCCTTTCTTAAACCAAATTCAGTTTTCAAGACCAAGCAAAATTCTGAGAGTTCTTTGCAGAAAAAGATTTTTGGAAGGAGAAATGAAAAGCCTAAAAGTGGACTATAGGGATTGGTTAACCAAGTGCGTGTGAGATGATCCGATTCAGAAAAGAAAAAATAAAATAAAAATGCTCGTAGAGGGGATATCTTCGTGTCTTCTGTGGAAGCGTTTTTACTATTTGGCTGCCTTGGGTGTGAACAGGTAGATGAAAGGTTGCATGCTCATTTTTCTTTTAGTATTATTTCCGTATTAGTTTCCTTCCGCTGAAACTTTCTTTGTTTCTTTTGGAGACTCAGCAAATTGGGTCAACATCCAAACTTTAACTCCTTTGACTTGTTTGCGTTGTAGTAATGTTAGTATTTATTTTCTGAAACAAGATTACCATGTTAGCTCAAAACTCTTTCCTTTTTATTGGAATTTCTGGCAGTGAGTGCTTTGAACTCCGTCTTCAGCCAATGGGGAATTTCCGCAAAATTAAATCAATGGAACAAAAGCGGAGAACCATGCAGTGGAGCCGCCATCGACTCTACCAGTATTGAGAACACCAATGGAAATTACAATCCCGGTATCAAATGCGAATGCAATGGGACTGTTTGCCACATTACCCATCTGTAAGTCTTACTAAAAAATACTAGGACTTTTCTCCACGCTTCCTATATATGTGTTCTGTGTAATATCTAATTCGTACTTTTTCGCAATAAATCATGTAATTTTGTCTAAGGCGAAAGACATCAGTGTAATATGGATTACTCCTCCAATTAGGAGTGAGAACAAGTAAAGATTGGATGGTAGATAACCTTTTGAAATGGGATGATTATTTGCAATGTAGATCAATTGAGGGGTGGTTTGAATGACAGCGAATGAGAGAAAATCGTTTGAGCTGGGATGATTTTTGAATTATATTAAGGGTGGTAGAGGAGAGAGAAGAAGACCAAGGAGAGCACGAGTTGAGGCAATTAAAAAACAATAGGATGGCCGGCCCTCAGTGTAACAAGAATATTGGAGTATTATGTTTCATAGCACCAAGTACAGGAAATCAAGTCTGGCTATCCAAACCCAGTAACTAGTACAAATGCGTGTTGAGTTGAGTTGAATGTGGTGCTCACCAGTTCGTTTTCTATTGGCCGTTAGTGGCAGGAGTTCAATTTGAAGTCAAGCTACAATAATTTACCTTTCAGTTGAAGTTAGGACCTTGATTTATGAGCTCGAAGTCTTGGTACGTTTGTTGAAGTCTTCCACTTACTGCTCGCCTTCCTTATCATTTTGTAACAGCAAGGTCTATGCGCTAGATGTTGCTGGAGGAATCCCGGATGAGCTATGGTCTTTGACTTCCCTCTCCAATTTGTATGTTTCCCCACTAGCATTTTAGTTTCTTTCTTCTTTTTTTTTCTTTTTTTTTTGGTGCTTGGGAATAACTAGCGTTTTAGTTTCAATAATGCTTCATTTGCCTTCTGCACTATTGTTTTATCTATGTGAAGTGCTATCAAATATGATGTAACTCCTCTCTACATATCTACATGTGTAATGCATCGTTAAATAAACTTTTTCTTGCTATTTCATTCTAAAGTCTCTCACATCAAACAATGCTCTACTAAGTTTCTTCCATATTTTGCAGGAACTTGGACCAAAATTACCTGACTGGTCCCCTGTCGTCATCCATTGCCAATCTAACTCAAATGCAGTGGCTGTAAGCCACCTTATTTTTTGATTAACATTTTGCGGGTCGTTAACATTTTATCCATGTGTGGCTAGATTCCTTTAATGTTCTGACACCTCCTTTAATGCTGTCAGGAGCCTGGGGTTTAATGCACTATCGGGGGAGGTTACAAAGGAACTTGGAAAACTGACTAATCTGTTATCATTGTATGTTATTCTTGATTTTACGTCTTTATGTGGCAACTTCATGTCTGCTAAATAGATTGAATCTTCTTCTTGTCCATTGACTTCAATGCAACTTGATGCCAATGGGTACGAGTCTGCCCAAGTGTATTCATTTTGTGTCAACAACCATGTCATCACAATAACATTTTGTAGTTGTGGATTTGTTCTTATAAAAATCAGTTGTTTGCTGCAGTGGTATTCAGATCCTTGTTCTAGTTCCATTGAAAATTTGACTCACTCGTACATATATGATACTAACTGACAGACAAGCCTGTTTTGTGCATAACATTCACATGTTACTTATTTGTACTATTCTGTTGTTGTTAACTTGTTAATTTTGCAGGAGCATATCTTCAAATAACTTCTCTGGCCCTCTGCCATCAGAACTTGGGTATTTGACAAAATTAGAGCAACTGTAAGTGCTGAGACATTCTGCCCTCTTGTTTGATTATCCGGAAGAATGCTTCCTTTCTTGTTGGGCAGCATGTGGTACCGCAGATTGCCACTGCTATTACACAAGAATCTTCTGCTAGAAGATGTCCCCATCTGCCCACTGCTTAGATTTGGAAGCTCACAAAATACTGTCTTTGACTTCCCTCTACTTACTTCACTCTACTTGTACCTTCTTTAGCTGTTCTTCGTATCCATAAATTAGGCTAATTGGGTAAGGTTCCTAGCTGTCTTGACCTTACCTTTGGATGCTGAAGTGATGCACTTGTTATGAGATTGCTATGAACAAAAAGTCTAGGAACACAACTTTAGAACAGAACTTTGGACACAACTATCGAACGGCTTCGGACACAGTTGTGTGTGGAGTTTTGTTCGAGAGTTGTGTTCCAAGAATTTCTCTTCCAGGAATGAAGTATATATTGAACAGCACTAACTGTGAAAGTCTGGTTAGAATACTTCATCTGTGTCAAGACTCCCAACTTAGTTATTTCGTTGAGTGAAACCAAATAGATGATTGAGAAGTACATATTTGGCAAAGATGAGCGCTTTTAGTTCACTATTATCAAGACCAGTGATTAAGGCAGTTTTCTGGAAGCCATGACGGAAAAATCTTCTTGTTCTTGTTCTTTTTCAATTTATCTAGACCGAAGAACTAAAGTAGGAGGTTAATTAAAAAAAAAGATGTTTATTGCTATCTTGTCAAACTAATCACAAGGTATGTATTGTAAATAAGCATGAAAGTCTAACCAAAGTTATAGGAATTGCACCAAACCCAGTTCCTAATAGAGAAACTTCAATAATTTCAGTTTCTTTAAGAGAGAAAAGTTACCGCTAATGGAAGTGAAGATATGTATATTATAACTGATGGCTGCTTAAAATTCTATTTAGAGTAGCTGGCATATAATCTAGACTCTGTCTTACTCCATGACTGTTTTACAGTAAAGTATCCCTGATGTAGTCTTAAGTTTCTCCCTGTTGACATCATGAAGTGTTATAACCTATGTAAGGCCGGTGTTACTGTTGCATGCAAAAAATTGTGGCACCATACTTAAAAAATTATTCATCTTGACAGCTACTTTGATAGTTCTGGAGTTAGTGGAGCTATACCATCTACGTTTGCTGCTCTACGAAACCTGCACATAGTGTAAGAGCTTTCTGGCTAATCCTTTGTGTTATCTGGTAAACTTAAGCATGCTTTTCAAATTAATTGATTCTGTGATGAAGAAACAATTTTTTGAGGATTTCAGGTGGGCTTCTGACAATGAACTTACTGGAAGCATACCTGAATTCATAGGGAACTGGTCAAAACTCCGCGTCCTGTAAGCTATCTTGTATGCTGTGTCCTTTATATTTCGACGAAAGTACTCTGATCATGTTTTTATTTTAAGCTAGATATCATGTTAGGTAATTGAGATGATTTTACATAGGTAAATATTGTTACTCCATTCAGTAACCTCTATCGCATATTCTGTAAACTTACTGTTCTTAGTTTATTTGTAGGAGGTTACAAGGAAACTCGTTTGAAGGTCAAATACCAGTATCGTTCTCCAACTTGACTTCATTGACGGACCTGTGAGTGTTAACTCCTTCAATAGCTTTGTTCATATTTTGCATATGAATGATGTACTCTTCTCTTTTATGACGTAGCTTGTGATTATATAGGAGAATAAGCGATTTATCTAATGGAAGCTCTTCACTGGCATTTTTGAAAGATATGACGTCTCTGAGTACCTTGTAAGGCAATGCTGTTATACTTGACAATCAATTTTGAAATATTTTCGTCTTTATGATCCTGTATTTTTTGTTTAACAAAATTAATGTAACCAAGTGGTTTCATGCCTGGCAGAATTCTAAGGAACAACAATGTTTCTGGTTCTTTCCCCTCCAATATTGGAGATTATGAAAGTTTGTCTCAACTGTAAGTTTTTGCATTTAAATTTGCATTGGCTTCCATACATTTCAACCTGTAAGTTTGGCAGTTGATAATCGGGTTGATGAAGGTGGGGTCAACATCTCTTTGATGTAAACATCTAGATTTTAACGCTTTACAAGTAGCAAGTAACGACCATGCTTTGTCTAATTTTCCAGGGATTTGAGCTTTAACAATTTGACTGGACAGATTCCCAATTCTCTCTTCAATTTGAGCTCTCTCTCTTACTTGTAATAAACATTCTCTCTTACTTGTGATAAACATGTTGTGCAATGCTTTTTCTTTTAAAGCATTTTTAGAAAATGTGAATCTTTGTGACTTGAACTTATTTGTGTATGTTTAGGTTTCTTGGGAATAACAAATTGAACGGAACACTTCCCGCACTAAAGAGTACGTCTCTTCTAAATATGTAAGTAATCTTACATAACCATTTACAGTTCAATGAGAATGTATGCAAGTGGTACTATTTCGTTTATGGTAACTATTGATCATACCTATATAATAAAGATCTAATTAAATTTGAAGTTTCTAGAATGTGGTTAGATGATTTCAGAAGCATAACCCAACATTTTATACTCCTATGATTTGCTTACTTATTGATGTGTAAGTTTAGTTTAGGCGAATCATTATAGAGTACGTTATTTACAACTATTAGGTCACATCGTTTGTATCAATAGTTTCTTTGGACATAAAAAGGAAACAAGTAGGATTGTAAGTAAGTCCTTCATTTATTAATTGGAAAATTTTCTTGTTAATGAGCATCTTGCTACTATGTTTTAGCGTACAAGGAGACATGGATTTGCACAAAACAATCTATCCGTTATTAGTAGAATGAAATCTGGACTAAGCATCTTCATTATGTTTTTACCTACAGAGATGTGTCATACAACGAATTATCTGGGAGTTTTCCTTCCTGGATTGATGAACAAGGATTGCAACTGTATGTAAAAGTTTTATGTCTCTCCTCAGTTTTTGTTGCATTTTTTTGGTTTACCGTCCAGCTTCCAGTAATAGTTTTACTTCCAACCAATTTTATGTTTTTCCCACAGTTCAATTTTGTATCATTTGATTAACTTCTGCATTTTTTTGGAACTCTCAAGACTAATGCTGAGTTTTTCTGGATGTAATATGCAGTAACTTAGTTGCAAATAACTTCACAATTGAAAGTGCAAACAACAGGTGATTCTCTCAGTGTTGTATGTTTTAATGGTATCATGTGGCCTCTGAACATTTAGTGATGCTGAAAGAAAGTTGTGTAATCTCCTATATTCAATTCAAGCATTGAACCACATGATGATGTTTCTATTTGAATGCACTAATTTGTTAGCTTTAGAGAATGTATGATCCGAACAGCAAAATAATAATACCAATAACAACAACAATAATAATAATAATAATATAATTCACGTTGTGCAGCTATCATAAACTGCATTGATCTTGTCTGCATTCTAGAGTTTATTTCCTCACCCACAATTTCAGTTTTCAGCTCAATGGGATTTACGAGTATAATAATGTATGATCCTAAATGTAGAGGGAATACATATATAATTCACGTTGTGCAGATATCATAAACTGCATTGATCTTGTCTGCAGTCTAGAGTATATTTCCCCACCCACAATTTCAGTTTTCAGCTCAATGGGATTTACCAGTTAGTTTTTGTATCCATTACTTCTCTTCAGTGTTCCAGTGTAATGGAACCGGAATCGAGATGAAACTGGTTGACATCTGATTTGCACTTTCTAAAGAATAGATGCAATTTTTTACAATGTGATTAGGGAATTTTTTTTTTTAGAGGTGCAGCAAATTAGGCCTATGTAAGAAGTTATCTAGGCAACTTTGGGAAGCATTCTTCCACGGCAACTGTAGATATAGAACATTGCAATGGTGTGAGATTATGAAGTCCTCCTCCAGAATCCTGATAAGCACAGCTCATACCTTGCATCCTAAAGATATGTGGAGAATCCATGATACATGTCCTTCAAAATAAGTACTGTTACTCAACAGTCGAAAGTTTAAAAATTGATGAGTTTCACTCCATGCTTATGTGCGCGCTATGACAAAAGATTTGACTGACGGTATCTGATGAATCATTCTACTTTAATGCATTACTTATATGGCAAATTCAACATGCAATTATCAATATCCATTTTTCTTCTACGTACAGTGTTTTGCCTTCAGGATTGAGCTGTCTTCAAAGGAACTTTCCCTGCCTTCGCGATTCTCCTATTTGTAAGTGCAATTTACAACCTCCCCTTACCCATGATTCTGAGATTACACACATCTATTCTTTGACGTTGGAAAGAGAATCTTTTTGAGTTACTGTTTCTTTGAATCATCAAATCATTTTGATTCTACAAGTAGGTCAACTTAGACTGGTAAGTGTTAGCTGACTAGGTGCACAGTATTGGGATCTTTTCCTAATTGTTTAGCTTTCGGACTAAATGGTGACTTCATGGTGTTAGAGGTCCTAATTGTTTAGTTGTTATTATGCACTCTCTACATGTGTATCTGTTGTTCGAGGTAGTTTTGTTTGCCTTTTGGTATGTGAGACTGGGCCGAATATTGTAACGCCCCAAGCAATCCACTGGCCCAGTACCTTGATTTTTGATCCACAAGCCACACCACATGGCCCAAAAGCTTAAGCCCAAGGTACTAGTAGTAGCCCACAAGGTTTGTTATATGCCCAAGATCACCCATGTAGACTTTCGATGTGGGACTAAGAACTCACTTCTCCCAAATCTTGGGGTATTACAAACATGGCGTGGGGTGTTACATAGTTGACATAGGTTCGATATTTTGGTTTCTTTCCACTGTTATGTATGTGGTTAAGCGAAATCCTTTGATGTGGTTAATTTGTTTGGAGTGCACTGCGTTGGGTTTGATTGTCGTACTACCTTTGAGATTTGAAGCCTAGATATATTCATTTACTGCTCCTTCCCCATTTTTTCTGTTTTTACATCAACGAAGGGTTGTTGCTAGTCAATGGCCTATTTTTCGAGTTCCAATCTCTCAATACCCTTTCCCAAAGAAAGGCCATGAAACCATGGTTTTTTTTTTCTTCTCTTCTTTCGATGTGACAGTTTTTATACTTTTCAGATGAAGTTTCCTTTCCTCCTTGTGTCAAAACTTCACATGTAAAATGCATCAACTCAAAGTTTGCCTTTTGAAGTGTAAATTTCTACTTTCTAGAAGTGCATTAAACACAGAAGATGCATCACATGATCAACGAGATGTGGCTGATCTTGTTTTTTATTGCACTTTGAACTCCAATCTTATGTATTCCTCTTTCCTGATGGTTTGCAGATTACAACTTTGCAATTAAGTGTGGTGGTCCACAGTTTACATCTAGCAGTCAGATTGTATATGAGACGGATAACGAGACTCTTGGTCCGGCTACTTATTATGTGACTAGTACAAACAGGTGGGCAGTAAGTAATGTTGGACGCTTCGGCGAGAACAACAATGCTCAATATTCGAGTTTCACTCCATCTCAGATCACAAATACTTTGGACCCAGAGCTGTTCCAGACAGCACGAATATCACCTGGATCACTAAGATATTATGGGTTTGGGCTTGAGAATGGTAATTACACCGTGACTCTCCAGTTTGCAGAGATAGCTTTCAATATTCCCCCAACTTGGAAAAGTCTTGGAAGGCGTGTTTTTGATATATACATCCAGGTCAGTGCTGAGTTATCGAAACTGGATTTTAAACCATGATTTTTTTTTCCCTTTTGTTTCTGTATTAGTCCAAACCTTTCTTGCTTCATTTTTGTTCAATTGGACAAGTTTCTTTAGATTTCTACCTCATTAGTGTATTCACAACTTCAAAGTTTGTTATTAATTAATTTAAGAGTTACTTATAAATAGCAGGGTGGTACGTGCAATAAGCCATCCCCTATTGTTGATCTCCTTACCCAAATTGCTGGGAATGGTGGACTGGGTTTCATATCGAAACTTTGGTTGTTGTTCACCCATAAGTGATGCTAACTCTTTTATAAATTGTTGCCACAAGCATCATGTTTTCCTAATGTGTTCCCTTTCCCATATTCTATTCTTATATTTGTGGGTACATTGCACCAAGTCCTAAAGACTGAAGGAGACAAGGTGACCTCAGGAGCAAAGGTCGTCATGGTCGAAGGGCAACCCTGAGGCCGGCCTAAAAGGTGACCCTCTCCTGAAGTCGGTGGCTTACACTTGGGTTGGAGACAGGGCCCAAGTCGCTCAGGGGAGAGAGAGAGCCTACTGAAACCTTTGAGATGTCACAATCTTTACCTGACACCTCATATCACTGACCTCTCCTCTACTTCGACACCCCGAGCCTTCAGCTCTTCGTTGGTCATCACGGATTACCTCCCGACCCTTCAGGGCATCGGTTTAGCTCACAATATTGCATGAATTCTTTGTCCAGACATTGGATAAAAGAACTATCACCTTGATTTTCTCATAATTTTATTTCCATTTCACATATATTTCTGCAAAAAATAGCTTTGTAGATACCCATCCTTTTGTCTTAATTTTTTTTTTTAATTTTTTTTGGGGGGGGGGGTTCTTAAGTTATCAACCTGTTCATTCTAGGGAAATCTGGTTTGGAAAGATTTTGACATAAAAAAGGAGGCCAGTGCGGTCCTTTTCCAAGCTATTCAAAGGGTTTTCACGGCTCAAGTATCAGAAAACTACCTTGAAATCCATCTATTTTGGGCTGGTAAAGGAACTTGTTGTATACCTACTCAAGGTACCTATGGACCTTCTATCTCAGCAATCAGTGCCATCCCAGGTAATACATTCCTACTGAATTGATCAAGTTTGCAAAAGTTAGTACCCATTTTCTAACGACCAAGATTTTGGCACAGATTTCATCCCCACTGTTAGTAGCGACCCTCCAACCAGCAAAAAGAGTAAGACCGGTTTGATTGCAGGGATTGTTGTTCCTATTGGAGTTGCAAGCTGTCTATCTGTACTAGCGCTATATTGTTTCGTTCAGCGCAGAAAAAGGCCAGGATGGGACAATGATGAAGGTGAAAAATACTCAGAAAAACAGTTAGCCGAGTTTGTTATTGGACTATGACTCTGTCTACTATTGTAATCGACATTCTTTTTTAATGTTGTCTTGGGATGTATGGGTCCGACGCTGTATATTTGTGTTATTAGTAGCGTCAGGCTTGCTAAAAGCTTTTGGCACTGCCCTTAGTGTCCTGCCCAAAATTAGTATGTTTATGTGCATTTTTGCAAATACTGTGCTATCTTTCACTGACCAAAATGTGCTACAAAATGATAATGACCATCGTTTAAGCATAACAAATATGTAAGTTGAGTATTAACTTTCTTGGGTATTCACAAACAAGGATTTTTACTGTATTTGTAGAGCTCCTAGGGATTGAAGCTAGACCCTACACTTTCAGCTATGCTGAACTAAAGGCTGCAACAGAAGATTTTAATCCTGCAAACAAACTTGGGGAGGGAGGCTTTGGACCCGTTTTTAAGGTAACAATCCTTCTAACAACTTCATATTGCTTTTATGAAATAGCACCAATCGTCTGGCACTCTGGCTCCCTCGGATATAAATCTGCCACTTCACCTCTTTTTCCCTTTTTACTGTACCATCACATTTTTATGGAAAATACAAATTCTGTTGTTGCAGATGGTTTGCTTAGAACTGCGATTGTTTGGTCCATACCAGGCCTTTTCATCTAATTAGAAACCATGGTTGGGACAAGACTATTTATCTCAACATTTTATGATTTCACATTTTATAGGGAACACTTAATGATGGGAGGGTTATTGCTGTCAAACAATTGTCTGTGGCATCCCACCAAGGAAAGAGTCAATTTGTTGCAGAGATCGCTACGATATCTGCTGTTCAACACCGGAATCTTGTGAAATCGTATGGATGCTGCATTGAGGGGGACAAACGACTGCTTGTTTATGAGTATCATGAAAACAAGAGTCTTGATCGAGCATTGTTTGGTACAAGACATCACATTTACTGTCAATGTAAATTAAAGTTTCTGAATATGGTGAATAAGCTACTCATTTAACTGTTTGGCATGTGTTAAGCAGGGAAGACAAGTTTGTATCTTAGCTGGCCCATTCGCTTTGATACATGCTTGGGCGTGGCAAGGGGACTAGCTTATCTTCATGAGGAATCTCGGCTTCGCATTGTACACAGGGATGTTAAGGCCAGCAATATTCTTCTCGACTCTGATCTCAACCCCAAAATTTCTGATTTTGGTTTGGCCAAACTTTACGATGACAAAATGACGCACATCAGTACCTGTGTCGCAGGGACAAGGTAAGATTCTCATAAGTCGATCTACATGTATTCTCCAATTGTTATTGGCTTCGATATTCTATATTGGTTTGTTTGCAGCTGAAGTATTAACTTACATGTAATGCGTTTTATGGTTACTAATGCAGGGGGTATATTGCACCTGAGTATGCTATGCGTGGGCACCTTACAGAAAAGGTCGACGTGTTTAGCTTTGGTGTTGTAGCTTTGGAGATTGTCAGTGGAAGGCCAAATTCTGACTCAAGCGTGGAAGAAGAACAGATGTATCTTCTGGAATGGGTATGTTTCAATTTCTTTTAGGCACTAGTTCTTGATCCTTTGAAAAGTTCCAATTGGCTGCACATTTGGTTGTGGGTACACTATGTTTTATGACCATGGTTACTGATTGGGCTGCATCTTTGCATAGTTCTTTTTAAGGAAGGGTCGTTCTATCTTGAAAACCTTAAGGATGTTTTACTTGAGCAACATTAGAAACAAGATAAGTTGTGCAAATACTACGGAAAAACTTATCAATCCTACGTATCTTTGAAATCAAATTCTGATTTTTTTTTTTTTGGGTGTTAAAACGTGCATTTTTTACATGATTCACTTATCCTCTCACCCAGCCCAAAATGTGCTTCCCACTCCGGTTACATGATTCTTATGATATTCCAATCTTCCCTCCTTTTAGGCTTGGCATGTATGTGGAAACAACCGTGAAGTTGAGCTAGTGGATGCTAATTTGTTGGAATTTGACGAGGAAGAAGTAAAACGAGTGATAGGAGTAGCTCTTTTGTGCATTCAAACATTCCCACGACAACGGCCCTCCATGTCGCGTGTAGTGGCGATGCTTTCGGGAGACATTGAAGTTGGTTCAGTTACTTCACGGCCTGCATATTTTGCCGACTGGAAATTCAACGATACAACCAGTTTTATGACTGCGGATACTCCAAGTGCAGAAAACGAACATAGCCAATTCAGAACATCAACAAGTGCAAGCATGGCAGCTGATCCGGGACATTCACCGATTAATTGCAGTAGACCACTCCTCCGAGAGGACATCGGAGAAAGCCGGTGAAGTTTGTTAGTTTTTGTAATGCCCCAGTCAAACCAAGGAGGAAACCGATACTAGTTTGTTAGTTTTTGTAATGCCCCAAGCAAACCAAGGAAGAAACAGATACTAGTTTAACAAGAATACATGATGAGAGATTTCTTTTCTGAAGAAATTATTTTTGTTTTTCGTATGTTGCTGTTGAGAATTTTAGCTTATCACATTTTGTAGTATAGCATGTACAAGAAAAGGATATGTTAGAATGTGGTCAAATTCTCTAGTGGTTGGTTTTTGACTTTTTAATAGAGGAATGGCGAATATCCTAATTTATTTGAGATTGGATTTGCTATGTTTCAAAATGGGTTGATTCTAAAGTCCTAGCATTCCCATTGGCGTTTTCTCTGATAACCTAACTCTATTTTATTTTCTAATAATCGAATGTACGTTTCAAGTCAGTTTGCGCGTTTTGATAGCATAGCTCTTAACTCTCGCCAAATTGAATGTGATATATAGTGAACGGTTTGGTCCTGCCAATAATTTTAAAATTAACCTATACATGACCGGATAAAAAAAAGAAAAAAACCATATCCATGACCGGTGGTTAAAAATTCAATTTTTGATACATTTGTCGATGTCCGATCAAACTGAGGTTTTGCGTGGATGTTTTACGTTGCGGGTCCTACCAAATGAACGATTAAGATTACTACAATAAAAGCACGGTGTGTCCTATAGTGGTGGTGGAGCACTGCGGGTGAAAAGAATTTAATCACTTTTGCATATAAGAAACGAGTACAAATCAGACCTATAAAACCGATTGAAGAAAAGTCTATTCCGTCTCAACTTTCAATATTGTCAGCTCGAGTCTCTTTTTCAATGCCAACTTTCTTAATCAATTACTACCAATTCCCACTTGGAAAGTCGCATCCCATGCACTCACGATCATGGTAATGAATGACTCCAGCAAAACAAAGAAAAAATACCCCCTCTTCCGTCAATATTGTCAGCTCGAGTCTCTTTTTCAATGCCAACTTCTTAATCAATTTACTATTAATTTCGCTTGAAAAGATGCAGCCCACTCACGTCCAGGTCAATGACTGGCTCCAAATTAAACAAGGGAAAATGATGGCTCAAAACGTATTTTGATAATTAATATCCGCCATGGATATTTTCAGTATTAACAAATATTCTCAATATTTTCTCAACGGGTATTAATTATCAAAATACGTTCTTGACCATCATTTTCCCATTAAACAAAGGAAACTACCCCATTCAAAATTCAAAATACCTTCACTATCGTGACAAAAATTTACCATTAATTCCACTTGAAAAGCTGCAGCCCACCCATCAACTCCACTTGGAAAGTTGCCGCCCACTCATGGTCCACGTCAATGAATGGCTCCAAAACGAAGAAAAACTACCCGAAGATTCAAAATACCTTCATCATTGTGTTTACCAATATTTTATTTCTCCGGAGCACGGAGCACCTGACAAAGAAAGGTAATAAAGGCAATAACAAAATAATAAGGGCGATGCGGTTTGTCTCCAAAGGCGAATTCGTAATTTCTCGACTTATTTTAGGACTTCATCGGATGTGAAATGGTAATCGAGTCAAATGAGAAATTGGTAGTAAGAATGAAGTGTATCGACACATAAAAAAAAATATCGTTGATGCAAGACATACCGATCTTCAAAAATGAAATCGACACAAGAGACAGAGAGAGATTCTGTTTTACAAATTGAAGATGAACGAAAGAGATTCTTCCAGAAAGATTTTACTGCCTCCAATGCCGTTAATTATGTTAATGGCTTCATATCCATTGTTCAGAGATGAGGAAAACCATAAGGGTGGTTTTCATGGAGAAAACAAAAGGCGAATAATGAAAATGGCGTTTGCTCATATGTGGTCAAACAAAGGCCAACAGCTAAGTCATCAAATCTTCGTTCTAGATTTTACAAGAAATGAGAACATATTTGGCCAATTATGAATGAGAAATAGTCCTCTTTTGATTTCGAGTTTGTTTGGAGCATTATGCAAAAAAAGTGGCTTTGACATTGAAACTCCAAGCAGGCGAGTCATGAAAATAATCATTTGACTAGAGTTTTTCAATTTAGACCACGGATGATCAAAGTCGAAAATGATCCCTCTACTCCATCTATATGGGTTAAGAATGGTGAAAACTTGTCCATGAAATATGAGTTCAAGCCAATCATGACTATAAATTATTCCAAGAGGGATAGATTTTTCGAAGCCATTTGTATTGGCTTTATTTGAAAAACACCAAGTGTCGGTTTATGCCACTTGTACTTCCACCATTGATTTTTGGCTAGCAGAAGTCTATCTGTCGAGGACTAATAGAAATCGCCAATTGCGGGAAATTAATCCATATTTTGGGCGTGGCAGTGTATCGTCTTGCCATGGATAATAGGACCATGTTTCCTTGTCATGTTTTTCTTCAGTAGGAATTATAGTTGAAGGAATTAAACTAATCGACAGAGGCAATATATTATCCAAAAATTATCGACAGCTCGACAGCGGCAAAGCCAACACATGGCTTTCGACAGTGGTTTTAAGCCAGGAAGGCTTTGTTGTATTAGTCGAATATGAAAAGGCGCTCTGTCATGTTTTAAAATAGGATTAATTACTTGTTGTCCCCTTTATCTATATATATTTTTCACTTTACCTCCTCCTACTATAGAATGCTACAACTTACTCTCTTTATCTTCCAATTCCTAACACATAAGGCCTACCGTTAGTCTGGGATCCAAAAAATCGTCAAAGGGACATGTGCATGTCACATGATCTGTGAAAAAAAAATATTAAGTGCTCTAATTTTTAATCCTTTTGAATCGGTGCGAAAATTTTATTTCTCTGATCATTTTATCTTGAAGGATCATAATTAATTTTGGTTCTAGAACTCTCGTTAGTTAGTCCTAAGAAAGTAATAGAACCAAATATCCCTTTATGACCTAATCCGACATTCCAATGGGTTCACTATATGCTCGGCAACAAAGGATAGTTTACCAAATTTCGACAACAGAAGTCTTATGGGCCCCAACGCTTGTGTGAGTGTGTGTAATTGGGAGTGTAAAATGGGTGTGATTGTAGAATGATTGAGCCAATTCCAATTTTTTGTGTTAAGTACTGTAGCTATCCAGAGATCTAAACTAAATACATAAGCTTCCACATCTAGGCTCCGTTTGTTTAGACGTAAAATATTTTTCAGTAAAATGTTTTAATCGTTTTCCGGTGTTTCATTGAAAAAATAAAAAAGAAGTAAAATATTTTTGCAAGGTAAAATGTTTTCCACCATTGGGGTGAAAATGTTCTCTCATTTTTGCCCTTAAGTCATTTTCCCAACTTTCTCCCCCCTTCCCAACTCACGACATTTTCATTTTCCTGCAGTTTCCATTTTCTTTCTTACCTCGACCCCCAGGAGACTCTTCTTCTTTTATTGATGTTTCGAACCAGAACGGGGAAGTATGGCTCAAACCGGACATTCCATAGCGGGTAGGGAGCCCCTATGGTCACGCCTAAGGGGGGTTGCTACGCTGGTCGTCTTCTTTCACCTTTTTTTCCAATCAAAAAAAAAAAAAAAACAGAACAGGGAAGTTGTCTAGGATATGAACACAAGAGTGGCCCCACTCGAAAGTCTATTTCCAATATTTTTTTCATATGCAACCAAACGCCGAAAAATAAATTGAAAAAAATTGTTTTCTGAAAAATCATTTTACAAGAAAAATATTTTACATTGTAAATTATTTTATGCCGAAACAAATGGAGCCCTAATCCAAGTGTATTTACATCCTTGTTGAAATTGCATCTAGTTTGCGTCTAGTTTTACATGGCACCTACACCCTTAGCACCTCGAATTCCAATTTGCGTCTAATTTTACATGCCAACTATACTTAAACCTCTTACACAATTGATTTGAAATTGAACATGAAACTTGAAATCCACCGTACCTCCTCTATTTTGTCGCCGGGAATGCAAGACCAATTTTAGAAGGCTCTCTGTAATGGCTGCCATCATACCCGAGTCTAATTTTCTCAACTCTCTTACGCATACACCTTTTTTTCTAGGAATTAGCAAGAAGCAACTCCGTTACACCTACGAAAATGAGAAATGAAACAACTTAGGACTGATTTGCAGTGTTGCTCAAGACTCAAGAGCTATGCATATAAAAAAGAGCTCTCTTTTTTGTATTCAGAGCTACAGTTCAAAGGAAATGCAACATAACATCAACAACCGACACTATCATATTTCAGTAACCACACTATCAAATTTTAGTTACAGTAGCCCAATCTGCATTCCATTATCCATCCATCCGTCCGTCTTATTTATTTATAAAGCAGCAAGAGCAACAACTAACTGAAAAGGACATAACAATAACCTCCGCGCGGCTGAAAGTGGGCACGTCGCACTGTTCCAAACATTTTTTTTTCCAGATTTCATCATCATGCTAAGTGCTAACAGCATGAATCAGACCACTTCCAAGTTATTAATGTAAAACCTGGTGGCCTTACCAACTATACAATTCCGGAAAACTACTTCACGACTCAGAATTGGCTGAACTTTCATTTTATGACTTCCATGTCTAACTAAGCTATGCCAGGCACTATAGGCTACTTGAGCTTCTAATCATTCAAATCAATTCATGCCCATTGAAATCTGGAGTCAAAGAGGGCGAGAAAGACTTACCAGAATTATTTTTCCTCATTCGCCGCTTATCTACCAAAAAAACATCATCAACAAAAACACTTGCTCTACAAAACCCACAACAAATTCCACAAAAATGCTATTCAAAATCCACAAACTTGCTCCACAAACCTAAAATAAATTTCGCAAAAAGGATTCAAAACCCACAATTCTTTAGTCGAAAAATACTATAAACTTGTCCTACAAACCCACAACAAAATGATACAAAACACACAAAGCTTTAGTCGTAAACAAACAAACCTCCTCTACAAACCCAGTGCCCACAACTAATTTCGCAAAAAAAATTCAAATCCCACAAATCTTTGTTCCAAAAAAACTATACTTGCTCTACAAAATCTGTTTATGCATTTTCAATCAACTACATACAAAAAAAGATACTCCCTCTGTCTGAAAAAGGATGACAATTTTTTTAACTCATGTTATTTTTCATCGCTTATATCTTTCAATCTATAATGTTTTTCATGAGTTTGAAAATTTCGTCTAATAGAATTAATCGAGAACTATCAAACAAGATCCATATTGCATATTTTTTGTGATTCATATTGAAAGATATAAGGAATTGAAATTGCCACGGATATCAAAAATTGACATCCAATTTGGGACGGAGGGAGTAATTTTAATCCCAAAGACATACCTTAAGATTTATAAAAATCCTTTCTGGCATGGTTATGTAAAAACATGGATTGTAGCTTGAAGAATCCCTAAATTTGAAATCACAATAAACTATTAAAGCCACCATTTCGAACACCCATTAAATTATTAAATCACATTTAAGCAGCCGATTCGGGGATTCATAGAAATTAGGGCAAGTGAGAGAGATTCACCTCATGTGCCTCTGTACGAAGGGGGGGTTGGTTAAAGAGGAGAAGATTTTCAATGCCGACGTGGTGCCCGCTCGTCGAATTCGAGCCGTCCATTTCAGTTTTGAACGGTTTGAATTTGGAAAGAGAAAGAGGAGAGAGAGTATTGGGGTGAGGGGAGAGAGAGTGGTTCAATCCGGGCCGTCTAATACACTTTTGAACGGTTCAGTTGTGTTGCTCGGGCACCACGTCAACCGGGTGACGTGGTACCCACCCGACACCCTAAAATTTCTCGTGAAGAGGTATATTGAGAGCTTGTAATCTCAGCCCTCCAATTTCAAGTAATCTGAACCCTCCAAATGCTTGGTATTTACAAAAATGCCATCGAAAAGTTAGTTTATGAGAGGGACATTTTTTGGACCCTTGGAGGTATAGAATTGGAGGGTTGAGATTGAATGTATATTTTTACTAGCATCTTGGCCATATTCGGTTAAGGTTTTGAGAGATATTTTTAAATGCAATGAGAGGAGAAAAATAGTTAGAAAAAATTTATTGGGAATTGTGCAAACCGACAAGCATTCCTCCCTTGATTTGTTATATAGATGTCTCTGACTACGAGGTAAAGAACAACTGTCGAATCGAGGTGAGAGCTCTGTCTTTGGCTATTTTTAGAAAATGAATCCATTTATCAACTAATACTTACTTAAAATCTGGACGTAAAAAGGAAGGTGGAAGTATTGGCGGGATCAGCTATGTCAGTCCATGCCTTGGCCTTTTGGCAGCTTCTTTGCTTCTTCTTTGTCCTGGGCCTTGTTCATATGGCTCGAGCTCAAAATCAGACCTCCAATCCTACTACTCCTCCTTCTGAAGGTGCTCTCTCTCTCTCTCTCTCTCTCTCTCTCTCTCTTGGTGTGTGTTTTCTTATCGTTCTGTTTTTTATTTTTTTTTGTCTACTAGGAAGAATATATTCACATAAGCCCAGCAGCACTTACTTACGTAACAGAATTCATCATAATTATACTAGACAAAGTCAAACTAATCATCTTACTGAATACTTGTTCTAACAGAGACACAACAGTATTGGAATTTGGAAAATATGGATGATGGCTCTGTTTTGGTGTTGTTTGTTTGAGAGATTTGGTGAAAAAGAATTGTTTTTAAATCCATTATGTTCGGATGAATTTACGTACAACTGGACCAATTTTTTGGAGTGAATTCCACCATTTACTACCAGGAGCAGATTAACAGTTACGGGATATCGAATCAAAGACCTAAGAGGGAAAAAACAACCGACCACCCTATGCTTGAAAGAAAAATAAACTCTTCAATGATTATCCAGTTTCACTTATTTTAGTTATCATTTCTTTCATTTTTGCTCCATGTCTGACAATCATTTATTAAGGGTGGGAGATAATTATGGATAAGTAATGCATGGAGTTAGTACATGAGTAATAATTGGGTGAGAGAGTCTTGGATTTGGTTGGCAGTGAGTGCTCTGAATTCCATCTTCAGCAAATGGGGTTTATCAGCGCCATCGAATCAATGGAACGTAAGTGGAGAACTATGCAGTGGAGCTGCCATCGACACAACCCGCATTGTCGATACAAATTACAATCCCTTCATCAAATGCAAATGCGATGCTACTACTTGCCACATTGACCAACTGTGAGTCTACCCAAATGCCCATATGTTTAGCTGATGGTTAAAGGCAATGAATTATTCCTTGTAATTGAAATGCTTGGAGGGAATCAATCTATGCAGCAATTGAAGTTCAAAACTTTGAGCTCGTACTACTGTGATGTTAAAATCTTTCATTCACAGTCTGCTTTCTTTTCCGTTTCTGTTACAGGAAAGTCTATTCGTTGAGTGTTGTTGGTGGAATCCCAGATGAACTATGGACTTTGACTTACCTGTATAATATGTATGGTACCTTCCTTAAGTATTCCCTTTTTACCTTACTACTCGTACCATTTTCTTTTGTTTGTACCAGTTGCAATCAAACTGCAACCTTGAAATCACGGTGCATAACTTCACCATATATTGGATCACGCACTATTGCATACGGAGTATATGCTTGCATAGTTTCCATCAATAAGCCCTTGATAAATGATTCTAAGTTTCTTCCACTTATTGCAGAGACTTGCGCCAAAATTACTTGACAGGCACCCTGTCACCATCCATTGGCAACCTAACTCTCTTGAAGTACCTGTGAGATCACTTTTTTTTTTTTTTAAATGGATTTCATACATATTGTATGCATGTGTTGTATATGCTCCTCTAAGTTTCTGACATCTCATTTCTTGTTCTTAGGTCCGTGGGTATGAACTCATTATCGGGGCAGGTTCCAAAGGAACTTGGACAACTTACTGAATTAAGATCACTGTATGTTATTCTTGACTTCATAAGTTCTTAAGAGGCCAACTTAATTGTGTTGATTTTCAGTTGAACGCAAGGCAAAGTAATCCCCGTATACACACAGACACATATATATGCTATTAATTTGTGTTTGTAGTTTGCAACTATTACTCGCTGGTATTCAACATCTCGGTCCTTTGCTATATAGGAGTATTGTGGTATTCAGGACCTCATTCCATGGAACACTGGAATCAATCATACCAATAACTGGAAGATATTACTGTTTCGTGCGTTACCATTCCTGTGTGACCTATTTACATTGTTGTCATGTTGTTTGACTTTCTAATTTCCCAGGTCATTTGACATGAATAACTTCTCCGGCAGTCTGCCATCAGAGCTTGGGAATTTAAGAAAGTTAGAGCAATTGTAAGTGCTGAGACATTTGCCCTTGATCACATTTTTACCCCCAATTGTCGTAAATGTGCATAGCATTGTCAATGTGCCCACCTTGACAGGTATATTGACAGTTCTGGAGTTAGTGGACCTATACCTTCAACATTTTCTTCTCTACAAAACCTGCATATAATGTAAGAGCTTTTTGACCTATCTTTCATCTTATCTGAGAAAATCAAATAGGTTGTCCAGGCTAGTTTCTGTGATCTAATTTACCAAGGGAAAACATTGGGGATCTCAGGTGGGCTTCAGACACCGACCTTACAGGCAGCATACCTGAATTCATTGGGAATTGGTCAAACCTTAAAAGCTTGTAAGCAATCTTCTCTATTTCAATTATCATACTCAGATGGTAGGATCACTTTAAGCTAAATAAATAGCAGTGCCTGGTAACTAAGATGTATTTCTTTTTTTCCATTTATAATGATACTCAGGTTCCTTTGTTTTAGAACTAAATAAATCCATTATACTTGAGATTTCTATAGGAGGTTTCAGGGTAATTCCTTTGGAGGTGCAATACCATCATCATTTTCCAAACTAACCTTGATGGAGAACTTGTGAGTACTAAGTACTCTTTCAAAAGTGTTTGTTCAGATTTAGCATATGCTGGATTTAATGAAGCGAATCTTCTCTTTTGTGTTACAAAATGCAACAGGAGAATTAGTGATTTATCTAATGGAAGCTCCTCACTGGCGTTTCTTAAGGATATGAAGTCTCTGAATGTCTTGTAAGATGATATGGTTATAGCTGACGAATCTGTTCTGTACTAATATTTCATTGGCATGCTCCTCCACTGTTTTTTACAAGACTATATATTGACCATGTGGTTTCTTGTCCTGCAGAATTTTGAAAAATAACAATATTTCTGGATTTATTCCATCCAATATTGGAGATTACCGAAGTTTGTCAGAACTGTATGTTGCTTATTGCTTTTAATTTTGGGTTGGCTCCGCTATACTTCAACCTGCCAAGTTTATAATCAGGTTGAGGAAGACGGAGTCGAAACCAGACCCCAAATTATTTCTGGTTCTTTATATTTATCATTACAAAATTTACTTCATATTTCTTACGACCATGTTTCGTCCAATGTTCCAGGGATCTAAGCTTCAACAATTTAACTGGACAGATTCCTGATTCACTATTCAATTTGAGCTCTCTCTCTTACTTGTAATAAACATCTTGTACTCGGTTGTGGAAAATCTCTCCAACATCTACTGTTTATTGCTTGAACTAATTTCTGCATATTCAGGTTTCTTGGGAATAATAAATTGACTGGCCCCCTTCCTGCACAAAAGAGTACTTCTCTTCTGAATGTGTAAGTAAATCTAACATAATGGTCCACAGTCCAATTAGAATGTATGCAAGTGGTGAAGTTCTTTCCGCTTGTGGTCCGTAATAATCATGGAGGATTTTTTTTTCATGTTAAATATAAAGTTTCTAAGAGTTTCATGCTTTTGTAAAATCAGAAGAATTTATTCTTTGCTGCCATAAAGTTCTATTGGGAGTGACATTTGTTTTACAACCCTGCTACCACATGCTAGAAAATGCTATATTAGGGAAGGCAACCATAAAAGTACAAAGGTTGTGTAAGCAAGTCTCTTTATTTCTAGGGGTTTTTTTATTTTTATTTTTTTGGGGGTAATGATGGCATTCTTACTGTGTTGAAGCGTATGGGGAGACATGGGGTAACAACTAGAGAGGTTCTGTATTTGGACGAAGTGGTTTTGGAAACTGGTGGATAATGATTCATGTAATTGCGTTAGTATGTACGGCTTTGGATAAAATCCAAGACTTCGGTGCTTAGGTTTAAGATTAACCAAGTGATCTGTTCTATAGGTTTTGGAAGATCGATTGAAATTTCTATTATGTAATTGCCTGCAGAGATTTGTCATACAATGAATTGTCTGGGAGATTTCCTTCTTGGATTAGCCAACAAGACTTGCAACTGTATGTTAATTGTTTCTCTTTCTGTTTGTGTTCTAATTTCCAAAACAAGTCGCATGCTGGCATCCTGTAATAGGGTGTTAAGATGACATTCTCTGCTTTTTAAAATCTTCTGCATTGATTTTACTCTCTCGAAGCTAACATTGATATTTTCTGGGTTGTCATATGTAGCAACTTGGTTGCGAATAACTTCACAATTGAAAGTTCAAACAACAGGTGATTCCCTCCCTGCTGTACATGTTTTCATGTTACTCCATAACATCTGAACATTCAATGATGGTAAACTAAAGTTGAGTGATATCCCATGATTTTTTGTGTTGAACACCATGAGCTAGTCAAACATGTATGATAGTGCTGTTATATTTGAGAGTGTTTATAGTATTTTGGCATAACGTACTAAACATAAATGGTGTATTGTGGTTGTATCTTTTTTTCTGGTGCAAAGATATGGGATATTACATTGATCTTATCGACGTTCTAAGTTTATTTATTCTCCCACACTTCCCGTATGCAGTTCAATGAGATTGTAGTGCATAGTTGTGGTTTTTAACTTTTGTACCTTGTACTTCTGTTCTGCGCTCTGGAGTAATGATAGTGTGAGTTGGATGTGATATACTGTATGATTATCCACTAACTAAAGACACCCATGCATGTCCACATTTGTACGTCCATTTACCTCGGTCTGAAAAACATCTTCCCTTCACCTTCAAAAGCACCGAATTCAGTGTTTGTAAGAGATTTCTTTTCCCGGTAATAAGTATACTCCAATAACTCAACAGATTTACCATGGTACCATCTTTTCAGTTCCACTAGTACAATTGCCTAACCTCATTTCTGTGTCCTTCTGAACTAAGTTTGAAATCTACATACTTTGAGTCTGTGAGTAGGCCATATTGCTAGAGGTGAAGCTAATTGGCTTTCCATGACGTTAAAGAAATTGGTTCACGTGGCAAAAGTACAGTTAGGGAACTGCAGTTGTTTTGGAAGATTCTGAATAGTCCCTCGTGTAGCAGGCCGAATATGCTATACACATCAACTACTGGCCGGGAGACAAGACTCCCACAGGCCTCAAGCACGTTTCCCCGAGCGAGTTACAACCGCACAACATGACCTGTGGTGGACACCGACCTATACCCGCAAAACTGGAACCCAGAACGTGAACGTGTTCCAGGAGTGTATATGAGACATGGATGTTCCTCAGTAAATCCGATATCACCAATAAATAAGCATAAGAAAATAATCGATACGAAGTCAATAAATCAACACGAAGTCAGTAACTAGACACGAAGTCATCAATTTGGCATAAAGCCAATGAATTAAAACGAAGACGAAGTCAAGAGCATGACACTAAGTCCAGCCATTGGCCATTATTGCCCATCGACACGAAGTCACAGTTCAATATCACAAGTTCTATCCAATTGAAGAATATCTATGAATCGAACACTCACCTCGGTTTCCAACAAAAGTTTAACTTACATTTTGAGACCGCCTGTTTTCTGTTGAACCCATTAAACATTTCAGCCGTACGTGTTAACATCAGTAACGTTTTGGAAAAAAGCAAAAGAAAGTTCTAGAGCTTGATGCTGCTTACATTTATCAGACATCTTACCTTTGTAATTGATATGCATTCTTCTTCTGCTTTCAGGGTTCTGCCTTCAGGATTTAGCTGTCTTCAAAGGAACTTTCCCTGCTATCGGAATTCGCCAATCTGTAAGTGCAGTTTAGAACTTCCCATTATCGTGAGTAGAGACTAGAACATTTACATCCACAACATGAGGTAAAAAGAGGACTGTCTATGTTAGATTGGTGTTCCTTTGAGGAGAATATTAATGGCCATATGCTCTCGATTCTAGAAGGTGGTCAACTAGGGCTAGTAACTGTTAGATTGCTTGATATACATAGCTGGGGCCTTTAGCTAGCAGTTATCGTGTTCTTGCCCTGCTTTGTTTGCGGTGCACTCTGTCTTGTGTTGTTTGTACACCATGTTCAGTCCATTTGACCAAAAACTCTAGTTTGTACAACTCAATCTGAAGGGTTTTTTTTTTCTCTTGTTTACAGATTACAACTTGTCAATTAAGTGTGGTGGTCCACAGATTACATCCAGAATCAATCAGATTGTGTATGAGAGGGATAACGAGGCTCTTGGTCCGGCTACATATTACGTGACTGGTACAAAAAGGTGGGCAGTAAGTAATGTTGGCCGCTTCGCCGAGAACAACAATGCCCTGTACACGAGTACCTCTTCATCTCAGATCGCAGATACCTTGGACTCAGAGCTTTTCCAGACAGCACGAATATCTGCTGGATCACTGAGATACTATGGGCTAGGGCTTGAGAATGGAAATTATAACGTGAGTCTCCAGTTTGCAGAGATATCCATCCTCAATCCTACAAATTGGGGAAGTGTAGGAAGGCGTGTTTTTGATATATACATCCAGGTCTGTGATATATGCTTTGTGTCTATCCAACTTTAGTTAGTCATTTTTTGTTCATGTTGTCTTTTCCACTTCTTATTAATAGATTTTTTGTTTTTTGTCCTTTTTAATGCTGAACTTGGTCATTATAGGGGAATCTGGTGTGGAAGGATTTTGACATACGAAAGGAGGCAGGTGGGACCTCTTTCCAAGCTGTTCAGAAGGAATTCAAGGCGCAGGTATCTGAAAACTACCTTGAAATCCATCTCTTTTGGGCTGGTAAAGGGACTTGTTGTGTGCCTGAGCCAGGTACATATGGACCTTCTATTTCAGCAATCATTGCCACCCCAGGTAATATGATTCAAAAACATTAAATGCGACTGAGAAACTTACTCATGATATTTGAGTATATTGACGCCAAGTTATGACAACTAATCTTTTTTTAGCAGACTTCATCCCCACTGTTAGTAACAAACCTCCAACCAGCAGTAAGAAGAGCAAGACTGGCTTGATCGTCGGGATTTCTGTACCTGTTGGAGTTATATGCTTTCTGTCTGCATTTGCATTATGTTGTTTCGTTCATCGGAAAAGAAGGGCACGCCAGAATGAGGATGAAGGTAAAATTAGAAAAAGGGAAAGAAAGCCTACCTAGTTTATTACTGCAGTCTGAGTTTTGCCCCCCAACATAATGGTTATTGTCCCATTTGTGGCTCTACAGTCTACTCTATTAGTGGAAATGATTTCTGAATGCTGCTTTAAATTGCATGTGCCTTTGTCTGTATACTTGTTTTACTCTCAGCATCGGGTTGCTAAATGCTTAGGTCACTTATCACAAGCCTGAGTACTAACTTCCTTGGATATTCACAAACAAGGATTTTTACTAATTGCAGAGCTCTTAGGGATTGAAGCTAGGCCCTATACTTTCAGCTATGCTGAACTAAAGGCTGCAACAGAAGATTTTAATCCTGCAAACAAACTTGGGGAGGGAGGCTTTGGACCCGTTTTTAAGGTAAGCATCCTTCTAATAAAGGAAAGGCTATTGTCAAACAATTTCATATTGCTTTTATGAAATAGCACCAATCATCTGGCTCACTTGGATATAAGTCTGCCACTTCACCTCTTTTTTTTCCTTTTTATTGTACCATGACATTTCTGCCATTGATTTTTGTTAGCATAAGACTATGGAAACTACAAATCTTGCTGTTGTAGATGGTTTGCTTAGAACAGCGATTGACTGGTCCATAGCCATACCATTTTACCTTTTCATCAGATCAGAAACCATGGTTGGGACTAGACAATTTATCTCAAAATTTTATTATTTCATGTTCTATAGGGAACACTTAATGATGGGAGGCTTATTGCTGTCAAACAACTATCTGTGGCATCCCACCAGGGAAAGAGACAATTTGTTGCAGAGATCGCTACAATATCTTCTGTTCAACACAGGAATCTTGTGAAATTGTATGGATGCTGCATTGAGGGGGAGAAACGACTGCTTGTTTATGAGTATCTTGAAAACAAGAGTCTTGATCAAGCATTGTTTGGTACAGGACATCACCTTTTCTGTCGATGTAAATTATAGTGTCTGAATATGGTTAATAACTGATGCGTTTAACTGTTTGGCATTTGTTAAGCAGGGAAGACAAATTTGTGTCTTAACTGGCCCATTCGTTTCAATATATGCTTGGGAGTAGCAAGAGGCCTTGCTTATCTTCATGAGGAATCACGGCTTCGCATAGTACACAGAGATGTGAAAGCCAGCAATATTCTTCTTGACTCTGACCTCAACTCCAAAATTTCGGATTTCGGTTTGGCTAAACTTTATGATGACAAAAAGACACACATAAGCACTCGTGTTGCCGGGACAATGTAAGAATCCCAGCAGTCAATCTCTGTTTATGCTTTCCTTTTATTGATTAGCTTATATCTTTTGTTTTTCTAGCCGAAGTAACATCTTAGCAGCAATTAACTTTTCATGGTTACTGATGTAGTGGGTATCTTGCACCTGAGTATGCGATGCGGGGGCAGCTTACAGAAAAGGCTGATGTGTATGGATTTGGTGTTGTAGCTCTTGAGATTGTCAGTGGAAGGCGAAATTCTGACTCAAGCTTGGAAGAAGAAAAGACATGTCTTCTTGAATGGGTATGAAATAACTCTTCTTTCAGTAAGCAACAGAAGAAAAAATAGGATTCTTCATCACTTCTGTTTTGCAGCAATAAATATTATTTCTTTGGAACATTGCAATTGCATACATATTCACTTTAGTATACATCCATTTGAATCATTCACTTCTTTAGTATACATCTGCTTGTGAACAAATGATGTAAATCACAGGCTTCGCAGCAAAACTTCTACAATGCTCCTTAGTACTATGGGAACATGATACTCCAATTAAATATGGACCCTTAGATTGAAAAGTAGGTAAATTACAGCCCTTAGATCAAAACCACTCACAAAAAGTAGGGTGGATTTGCTAAAATTGAGATGGTTTTAAGAATTTTTGACCAAAAAAACATAGAATTACTTGCCACAAAAATAGGTTTTATATAAGGCAATACTTACTATGTTACATGGCTACACTTTATTAAGAAACACTTATTATACTTGTTGACGGCACTTACCACATTGCTGTCAACACTTACCATAGAATAAGGAAAAAACGACTTAGGAGCATCATGCTCCCAAACCACTTGGGAGCATCATAGCCGGAGTTAGATGGGATATCCTTTACATGTCCATCATTTGCTCATGCAGATAGGGTTATTGATATAGTCACTAAAGTTTTAATGCTGTGTTTGCTTCTCTTTTTGAAAAGCATTTTTCAAAATATTCCTACTAGATTCCCTTTACTTTCAATCATTTCTCTCTCTATCTCTCTCCACTTATTACCCCTACTATTTTTTCAAAAAAAAATTTAAAAAGTGTTCCAAACACAGCATTATCACTTAGGTATTGCTCTCAAAAGCGAAATAGTACTTTTTCGAAACCCATTTGAGCAGTGTTAGTGAAATGTAGCAAAATTCAAGAGGCTACATGTTGGACACTTTGCTAATTCTTTTGGACCAATATATGAAGTTTTCGCTCGGCTAATTATACTGCAAAAGTGTATAAACAGATACACATTTCACGGATTAATACACTTTTTCCGGATATCGATACACTTTTTATCCATTATCCTACGCCTAATGGGCGGAGGGCCGCCCAGGTTCATATACTAGTTTTGGAGGAGATAATTAACCGATGTGGGACAAATCCCAATACTCCCCCACACGTGCGACCCCTAACTTGCACGTGGAGAGGTCAAAGGGGAAAAGCCTCCGAAATCCTAGCTCTGATACCAAGTTAAAGCATCCAACTCCAAAACAATTGGCAGAGTGGAGAGGCCACCCAGGCTCATATACTAGTTTTGGATGAGATAATTAACCGTTGTGGGACAAATCCCAATAATAAAGTTATAATAAGGTGGTTAAATTCCATTTTCTTTAGTTTTCTTGCTTACCAAGTTCTATATTAGTGTGCCAATTAAATTACATTCCTTGGTTCAACACTATGAAAACAATGCAATTCGTTCAAATGCTATAGTCAAAAAACATCCCTTATCATTTCAATATTTCTGGAAATTTGAATGCATAGCATGGCTCTGCACCTCTGCCATTGAGATTTGGAGCAAATGCTCCGCATGCCGGAGGCAGCTGGTGACAAGTACTGAGTTGGAAACACCCCTTAAAATAGTTACGATCTTGATTCTTGACTGGTATTCTACGAAGGCCCAACAATATTGCCAAATTGCCCGAAGAAATTACAATCTGTCCCCTTTATTATTGCCTTACACGATCTAATCATATGAATCTCGGTATTTGACTCCACAACCCACAAATTCTGGCTCTGCCCATCCAATTACATAATTCAGTGCTAGTAAAATTCCTCCCTCTTGGATCTTATGACATTTTATTCTTTGCTCCTTATAGGCTTGGCATCTCCATGAAAGCAACCACGCAGTTGAGTTAGCAGATGCCAATTTATCAGAATTCAATGAGGAGGAAGTAAAACGAGTTATAGGAGTAGCTCTTTTGTGCACCCAGACATCCCCACAGCTACGCCCCTCCATGTCACGTGCAGTGGCAATGCTTTCAGGAGATATCGAAGTTAGTTCTGATATTTCGCGGCCTGGATACTTGACTGACTGGAAACTTGATGAAGGGACAGGTTTTATAACTACAGATACTCCAGCTTCTAAAGATGAGTATAGCCACTATAGCTCATGTACAAATACAGGCATAGCGACTGATCCAGACCTTAAACCCATAAATACCACTAGACCTATGCTTCAAGAAGACTATTGAAGAAGTTGGGTGAAGTTTGTGTTTGCTTCAAGGAAGAAAGAGATGAGATTTCTTTTGCGTATATTATTGTTTGTCCTTTATTTCTGCTGAGAGTTTAAACGATGACTTTTGTTGTATATCAAGTATAGAAAAAGGATATCAGTTGTGGAATGTTGTCAAATTAGACAGTAAAAAGGATATCAGTTGTGTAATGTTGTCAAAATAGAAAGTGATTGATTCCGGCAAAGAATTTGTTAAGTCCATGGCCGACCATCCGGATATTAGCCACATGAGATTTTGATGTGCATCTAAGGTCAGTGGGATGAAACAGTAATCCCAACTGATTATTGCATGCATTTAAGATTGTCATAAATCCCCTAAATAAAAATCCTGGTTCCGACACTGCCCATAGCTACGCTCATCCATGTCATTCATTTGAGAAAGATAAGTAGTACAGATAAATGGTACAGATCACTTCTTTTGGGCTGAAAATGGGTCTGTATGATGAGCACTGTTGTGTTTGAGATACAATAGCCCCTTGTAGTCACCTGACAACTATGACCCATTTTCAGCCCAAAAGAAGTGATCTGTACAATTTATCAGTACTACTTATCTTTCTCATAATTATTCTTGAAGATGAGTTATCCTAAGGCAATTCATTTACGCTATCATGATCCTTGGGCAATGTGTTGCGCTGGGGCAATTTTTTTTTCCTTGTAATCCTGTGCATTTCATTTGCATACATGTTTTATTGGTTGGTATAAATGCTAGTAACAGATAGCTGTTGCAAGCATCAAGTATGTATGTCATCTCTGCTTGTTGGGGCACAATTTATCTTTATTAAGTTTAATTCAGGAAGGACCAATCAAGAAATATGTGGGTGTCCCAGGAGTGAATTCTATTTGCAGGGCATTATGCAATGAACCAGGTAATGTATCGATCACATCGGTTTCAATTGAAATGCTTCTTGAAGAGCTCGACACCAACATATACCAGTTTACTCATCTGCCCACTTTCCTCTTCTTCAAGAGTAGATAGAAAGTTTGGGGTTGGTGTTGGGAGGCTGGAGTGATTGGATGATGAGAATTCATGGTCGTTGACAGGTTCAGATGGACAATATCTTGGTCATTTTAAGGGCGTGGTTGCATCTGACAAAAATATAGTTTCACCCAGGTTTGCTAATGTAACTGAACGACCACCACCTCTTAGTATGATGATTTTCCTTCTTTTCATCTGCTTAATGAATCCTTCAACTTCGTGATCCGATTGGGTATATGATATAGTAAGTCATCATAGAAGATAGTTTGCATTGTTGGGTCACTCATCAGAATATAGTGGAGAGTGGAAACTGATGTGGCCCATGGACACAGAGAGTCTTACCAAATCACGTATTAAATCTTTGTGTCCTGGTCTCTCTGTGATCACTTGATTATTCTTGCTGTTGGGTCAGTGTGTGCATGAGCGCACATTCACTTGTTGCCCAACAACACAGATGTTAGTTTAATCTTTTCTTCCAATTGATCAACTATTGCCATATTTATTTGGTCATTCCCTTGTAACAAGTATCAGTTTAGATTTTAGAAACTTATGTATAACAAAAGTCACATTTGACGATTGACCTCTCACTGGGAACAATTTGACTTTTGACCATTCATGAATGACAAAAGTGATCTTGAGGTGTTCACTCAACATTACCCAGATCTCATTTAGAAGGCAATAGATTCAACTGAAACGGCTGCTTATTTTTTGGATTTGACCAGGCGAAGGCAAGTTTGAACTGGTCCTTAAAGCTTTGGTCTGAAAATGGCATTGAAATATATCAACTTGGCAATACATACCAATGCAGCAGTGATTAACAGATAAAATGTTCTCTTTCAAGCCCAGCCCAGGGGGCAGAATTCAGATTTCTCAGCCGATAAGCCATAGAATGAAATAGGCAAACCTCTAAAGTGACACTTGAAGTGATCTAACACTCTTTTGAAGCTCTTATGGGAAAACTTGTTGTATCTGCCGTGGAACTGAAAATGGCTTCTTTTTCCTTGAATTTTCGCAGCTCACTTTTATGGCAGTATTCCACCGCTGTTGATTGATTTGCTATGAATTCAGGGAACAGCACAGGTTACTTTTTAACCATTCTGCCATTGTTATCTCACAGATTTAAGTTTGGTTCCAGAGTTGGCCATGAAGGGGAAAGAAATCCCTGTAAATCCACGCTTTGCCCTTTTGCTGGAATTTGAAATCTTTGGTAAGAATCCATTGATCATTTGGAAGAACCTGTATCTTTGGTACAAATCAGTTGAACATTTCAGGGTTAGCAACAAACGTATTTTTGTGAGCGCGGGCAATCTACAGTGATTGTATCAGTAACCTTTTTTGTTTATTGCTGATAACTCTTTCTATCTCTTTCTCTTTCTACAATTTCCATGATTTAGATACCAGTAAAAGGCTTCTCCTTCAACAATTCTGAGGTTTTAAGCTGGGCATTTTGCAACAGTAGCAAACCAGAGCGGTCTACCTTTAGGTATCTGTTTCATTATTAGGAGACTAATGCTGGGAGGAATGATTCGTTTCATATGCGTTCATCAGTTCAGTGTTATCTTTTTTATTCTTTGCTGCTCCGATCATGTATTGCAGTAAAGGTCATGGTTGGCACAGACGTCATTCCCAATGACAGCAGTGAATTCTCGAGGTTACCCGAGCTAGAAGTATCAATGTAGGAATTGTTGGTTTTGTCAGGCTTAGCTTTGGGGGTTGTTTTGACCTTGAGGTCCATGAAATCGGAAATTAGGGCTGGCTTTGTAATCTCTGTCCCTTCAATGTCAATCTCACCTGTTAACATCTTGACCACAGTTGACATGGAGGGCCAGAGATTTGGAGAGTCTTGGGTGCAGAGAAGACCAATCTTCAAGAATCTGCAAGCTACTTCAGCGTCGAATTCCCACAGGCTCCCTTCTCTCATAAAGTTCCCATGTCTGTTTAACAATAAAATTTACAAATTACATTCTGCATAATTTTACAGCACTAATCAAGCAGAACCTGCATTTCTAGGAATGCAGAAATTATAACCTTCCGCTATCATAGGCAGTGTTTAACTCCTACATCTCATGGTATCTCTATTCTGTTTGTCATACTTAATTCTAAAGCATCATGCTGGAAAAGAACAGTGATTTCATTCCAAGGATGTGCAAAGAAACGATGATGACAATGCTGAATATATAGACAGGAATATGAATTTGTTTCTTCAAGTTTGACGTCTATTATACTGTAGCTCCAAGCCATACATAGGTTATACCACCATATCTTCCTTTCATGAGATGATTGTCAGCAGTAGATGTACAATTTACACAGAACATAAAACCGCGAAAGTTAGCCACAGCTTACTTTTCCTACACAGTTCAATTTTTCATCACCGTTACACCAAGTTTTTCCCTATTACTTTTTGTCATCATGGAATCATTAGATTAACTGACACACCTAATCACCACTTCGTATGAAAATATTGACCAAGTTTGTGGAAAAACTTCATACCCTTTCGAGAAGATATTGCTCTGCAATAGGTAATCGAATATTCGTGTTGCATCTCCCAGTAACTATTTCCACAAGGAGAATGCCAAAGGTGTATACATCTGCTTTACGTGTCAACTGCCCTCTTATCGCATACTCTGGTGCCAGGTAGCCACTGAAACAACAAATGCAAGTATAAATTCAAGATGGTAAAACTTGGCAACAGAAACATCAAAGAAGAATTGAATCCAGATTCTGTGAGCGATAGGATATTACTACTTTCTGTAGGAGGATAATGGAATTTCAATGATCTTGGAATTTCAATGTTCTCCCATTCTTCACGTTCAGTTCAACAAAAGATGTGGTCTCAGTTCACGTCAAACTATGGCCATTCAAAAAGGCCAAAAGGTTTGAATTTGTTGGCAATGGGCTAGGCCAAATTAAATAGAACGTATACTTGTAATTTGCAAAGTTGCTTCTGCAGGCATACCATTTGGTGTCAGAAGCCAAATAAAAAAGGTTCTTCCTTTCCGTTGTAGGTTTTCTGGACAGAGGATGTAAAAGACACAAGACGCGTTAGTCTTGGTCTGTCGTAGGCAGGTTTACTCATGTCTTGCTCTGACGTCGAGCGGATTTCATTGGGACCTCGCATCTTGAACGCCGGAGGTTCCTCAAACAACGTTGCCCAGTTTTCATTCAAACTTCGCATTAGATGGGTTCAAGATGAACCCATCTGCTCCAGCTATAAAAAAGCACGCCAGATTTGGATGAACCTTAATTTGAAGCTGTGTCACATGTTTGAAGTGTCAAAAAAACCCACACATGAAAAAGCAAGAACTACACATTGCCAACGTTCTAAAAATCGCTAGGCACCACTACACATTGCTAATGACCATGAAATGCCACATGTGCAATGTATCATCCAAGAACAACGAAAGCTATACGTAATCGACATCTAAGTGGACTGGTTTTGTTTGAGTTAGGAGGGCTAAGAAAGGAAGATTAGAAGAAACCTGTATGTATGGCAGCGAGACAAGTCCCATCGATTGCTTCGGTTTACTTCCTCAGCTGTGAGCTGTAGCCTGTGGAGCGGGATGAAAATCCACAAGCTCCTTCATAAAATGGGTTCAACACCGTGTGGCCAAATCTATTTCTATTTTCATAAAATAAATTCACTTCAATCATCTTCGTACATAAATCCATATAAGGCTCTTATTTATTTTTTAAGTATTTATTTTTCGTTTTACGATACAACTCATTCTCTCATTCTAATACATCACACTACTTATTTTAGTCTGTATTTGTTTGAAGAGTTAAACCACTCTTAAGCCCTCAAAGCAGGTTGTGACACAAACTTTGGCGCAATGTAGGTTCGGGAGCATCACCAACCCTTACCATTTTTTTCACCCAAATTTGGGTAGAGATTTGGATCCACTTGTAATTAATGTGAGTGAAAAGAAGGTGAAAGAATAGATATGGGTTTGAGTATCTCTAAATTTGGGTAAGGAAATAGGTAGAACTCAAAATGGATGGACAAATAGGTATGACACTAGAGATAGATTTTTAAGCTTTTACTCAAATTTTGAGTATGTGTAATAAAATAGATAAGGATCGGAGATGCTCCAAGTCTCGTATGGATGTCTATAGGCTGGTAGTGAAGACAATGCTCGTTATGCTTTCTACCGAGAATCTAGAATTGCCTATCGATCTCCATATTCATTTGTCTACCAAAAAATACTAGGCCACAATTCTAGGCACAGGTTCAATCCCAAAGGCACCAAACACATTGGACTAACAAACTCCAAAACTAGACTTGGGTTTTGACTTGTGACAGGAATACGACTCCAAGGGGGTGGAGTGGGAATTTAGTCAAGGTCAGGTCCACGCAGCGAAACACCAGAAGAAAGTGTATAAAAATGGGAGGGCATGTAATATCCTAGGTAGGGCTGTCTTGGGCCGGATTGATATGAATCCAATCTTAATCTGCGAGTCACGGTTTTTAGAAAATACAATCCATGTCCGGACCAAAAGTCTTACAATTCGGTTTCAATTCAATCCGTGAGTCACGGTTCGGTTCCGGTTTTATTCACAGATTACATTCCATAAGCACTAAATTGCAAATCCAACCAAAAAAACTAAATTCTTGCCACCAAAAAAAACGAGTATTAAAATGAGTTAATTACCTCTAAGTACAGAAAAGTGACACTTAATTCCCATTAAGGAGAGATGAAGTACTTAATTACCACTAAGTCCACTTTTACAAAAATACATTTATCATTAATAGAAGTGTCACCCTAGGGTTTTAGGGTATGCTAGGGTTTTAGGGTACCCTAGTACCCTTGGGTACCCTAAAATCTTAGGGTACCCTAGGATTTTAGGGTTTTAGGGTACCCTAGGGTTTTAGGGTACTTTAAGATTTTAGATTTTAGAATACCCTAGGGTTTAAGGTACCCTAAAGTTTAGGTTTAGGTGGTTTCATAGAGCCCTAGGGCTTAGGTTTAGGCACTTTCATAGGAGTTTTAGGGTGCACTTTCCTATTATAGGGTTTTAGCGATTTAGGCACTTTTATTGGGTACCCTAGAGTTTTAGGCACTTTTATAGGGTACTCTGAGGTTTAGGCACTTTCATAGGGTGCCCTAGGGGTTAGGCACTTTCAATATTTGGGGTTTTAGGCACTTTCATAGGGTTTTAGTGTTTCGTTAATTAGAGGAGACTTGGTGGGAATTACTTTCTATTTTCTGGACCTAGAGGTAAATTGCCCTATTAAAATCTGCCAATACATCTAGTCATCCAGATTATCCAGAACCAGAATTCCAGATTAGTTACAGCCAATGCAGCAACCAAATGACTCCACCAACACAACATGCAAATTCTAATAAAGCATTGTCCAAGCATTATCTACTATATGGCGTGAGAATAATTTTCTGATGCAGAATGGAAAGTGAAATAATTTAATAAATAGCATTCTCTAGTTTTCTTTATTTTGATTTTAGTAATTTTGTTAGGGAATTTCAATTTTAGAAATGAGTGTTTTAAGAAGTATTTGCTTTCCTAGTTTGTCTTGGACTAGCATTCCTATTTTGTAGGATGCTTTGTCAAGAAGAATTAGGGTTGATTTTATTTTATTATGTCTTATTTTCCTTTTTGGTAGCTCTCTCTCTATTGTTAATATGGCTGAAAGGGGTTGTGTGATTTGGTGGAAGTGCCATTTTTGGTGCTTCATCCAATTAGTTATTGCGTGAAGAGTACTTCCAATAATTTGTCTAAACAAAAGTTTCAAGATGGTGTACGGTTGTTGTAGGAAGTTGTTCCCTTAATTTTTGAAGACTTGTCTTTAATGTTCAAGTTCGAAAAAATTAATTTGAAGTATAAGATTGATGCGGACAAGATTCGACAAGTTCGACTATATATGTAATACCCGTCCCAGATATTTAGTATTTTAAACTCATATTTTAATTGAATTATGTGTTTAAGGGGTTAATTCATATTTGATGGGTATTTAACTTAACGCTATTGATCGGAGCATAAGTTAGGATGGGGTTCCGTTTGCATGGGATTATTTTCTTAGGTGTTATCAAAATATCCCCAGGATATTTTGGGAGAAATATCTCCCTTATTCTTTCTTGTTTTCCTACGGGGAGAGAGAGAGAGAGAGAGAGAGAGAGAGAGAGTGAGAGAAAGAATCGGCTGGAAGAGGAAAAGAGGAGAAGAGGGAAAGAAACCAAGGTGCAGGGCTGTTCTTCCCGAAATTATTCAAGGTACCTAGAAATCTTCTAAATTCTTGAAATAAATCTTGAATGTTCATCTGTGAGTCTATTGCATCGTGTTAAATTTTCAGAAAATAACTCGAAGTAGTTTGGCCTACAAAATTCGTGGACCGAACGGGTGTCTGGTTCGCGTCTGTGCTGGCAGCACAGACACGTGTTGGAAAAACGGGCATAACTTCTTGCTCGGGTATCGGTTTTACGCACCGTTTCTTGATTCTGAAACTAGACTTGCATGCCTTTCTGAATATGTAAGGTTCGTGCCTTGGTTCCTTCTAGGAAAAATCAGATTTTGTTTCGAAGTTGGTGATTTGGTAACTCTGGAAATCTGGACAGCTTTTGGAGCTGTGTTCTTTATCAATTTTGTCATAGTTAAATGTTCTTACTGACTATGGGTTATCATGAGTCTTAAACATTGATCAATTGGTGATGTTTTGGTGTTAGAATCATTGGAAAATATTGAGTAGACGATTTTTAATGGACTTTCGATCGCAGACTGTTCTGCTGAAACTATGATTTCTGCTTTAGTTGGGTAACTTCGGTTGAGCGTATCTTATTCATTCGGACTCTATGTTGGGCAAATTTTATATCAAAATTCATGTGCCGGAGGTGTACTTTCTAATGGTGGTGGTCTTGTAGTATTCTTTTAAACCTATAAGACGTTATAGGAAGAATACGACAGGATGGTCATGGTTTTCAAACCGACTTTAAGAGTTATGTTATATGTATACTCTTACGTTTGATTGGGGGCACTTCTAGGTTTTGACGTGGACAAATTGGTATTCGTTGGATATTGTTTAATACCTTGTTAGCTCTATAACTTGATATCAAATGGTTGTAAAATAGATTAGGGGACGTTTGGTGGCCTTGTTAACCTATGGGCATGGGTTAGCTTGTTAAAATGTTATAGGGTGCTATCATTCAATTGTTTGATCATTCCAATGGAGAAGTATGCTAATATGAGTTAGCTTATGATTAGGAAGCAAGCCGATCAAATGGGAGGTGCCGAAACCGTAAGTTTGACGTATCTCGGTCGATATAAAGGTGAGTGTGTCTGATATAGTTCTTCTCAATAAGGTATTCCTGTGGTGGTGAGTGTATACATTGCTAATGGCATTTTAGCTTTCGATATGATTATCGTAAAATAGATAATGCAGTGGAGGTGATCGTATGTCATGCTATTGTTGTTTAGCTTTTGATATATTGTGAATGTGTGCGTGTGAGGCACACCATGTCGTAAGCCATATCGTTCAATGGACGATGGTTGGGAGCATGGTGTGGGACACGAGATTTGGATGTGATATGCGTGTTTGATGAATGTGCATGCTGATGGATGTCGTTTAAACCGCCAAAGGTTAGCGTGTGAGGCATACCATGTCGTATGCCATGCCAACTAATTGTTGGTGGATGGGAGCATGGTATGTGGGACACCTCGTATTGGGTATATGCGAAGTGGCAGACGTGTCACTGCATGTGTGATGTGATTATACTCATGTTATTGTGTTTGGAGCATGTGATGGATATAACTGTTGTTCACATTCGAGTGTTTCAGTTATGTTGGAGTCTCATATTTATGTTGATATTCCTTCGGGTATTGTGATATCTTATCGAGCACTTCTATGTCTCACACACTCTGGTTTTCCTTTTGGATTGCCAGATAGCAGGTGGCTTAGAGTGGGTCCACTATCGGTCAACGTGTTGAGGTGTACTCGAGCGTTAGCTTTGGGAGATGTGATGGTAGAGCTTATTGTAGGTTGTTAATGAAGGAATTGATTCATATAAGTTGTAACCAAGTCGTTGGTGGATATTTTGAAGTTTAGAACTTATTAAGTTTTGTAATAGAGGTTGTGGTTACTTAGTTGTGCGAGTTTGTGATTGGTTGGTCAGTACGTTGACTCGTTTCTGTTTTAGTGTGAAAAGTCTTCCGCTGGTTGTTTATTCTGTCTGATTGTATTGTGAGGTTGGGTCTTTTGTGTGGAATGCCACGTGGCCGTGTCGGTTCGGGCCCACTTTGGGTGTCGTTCCGGGGCGGGGCGTGACAATATAAACTCGAGGATGAGTTTCTTCAAGACGGGAAGAATGATGCAGAATGGAAAGCGTAATAATTTAATAAATAGCATTCTCTAGTTTTCTTTATTTTGATTTTAGTAATTTTGTTAGGGAATTTCAATTTTACGGAAGGAAGTATTTGGTTTCCTAGTTTGTCTTGAACTAGCATTCCTATTTTGTAAGATGCTTGGTCAAGAAGAATTAGGGTTGATTTTAATTCCTTATGTCTTATTTTCCTTTTTGGTATTTTAGGAATGTTGGCTAGGTTTAGGAGTTTTACTATTATAAATACGGATGAAAGCCTTAGGGCTAATGAGTTATTTTATGATTGATTAATGAAAAATTGAGATTATTTCTCATTATTGTGTGTTCGTACCTCTAGTTCATACTTATTCGTGATTGTCCTTGTTGCGCATTCTTTTATTTCGACACGCCTCCCTGCATCATTTTCTCCTATTAGTGAAACACAGATTATTTTCTCCTATTAGTGAAACACAGATTACCCCCTGAGGTTATGTATTGTTACAAGATAGTATCACATTAAAATAAAATTGCTGAAAAAAATTATAACCATTGGTAAAACATATAATTACTAGTGGATACCCGTGCCTAAAGGCACGTCCAAACGAAATACAGTCCTAACTTAAATAAGTTGTCTGCTCTATTCGTCCAATATAACATACTCACTCTCTGCCTCACTTTAAAAAGCTCATGCCAAGGTAGAGAGAAGAAATAAAAAATGCAATAATTTACAGGTTAATTATCTTCCCTCTTGAAATAACAACTTAAAATGGAAAAAAACCAAAAGGTAATAAATTGGAAAGGAAAAGTGTGTATATTACCACAACAGCAGGTCAAAGTATAACTTAAGGAATTATTCTCTTAATCGGATGGCTACGATCTTTGCTTGAACGTGATCAACGACTGTACAAGTTCTCATGTTTATATGTGTAGAAAAAAACCGCTTTGTTTTATAATATAGATTTACTAAATATTGCATATATACATATAGGGTATATATATTATTTTAAAATATTTCACGGTCCGGCTTGGTTAATCCACGGTTTTATAAAGAAAATCTGTGGATCGAACCGTATCTCATGGTTTTTCAATTTTCAAACCCGTGTCCAGATTATTAACCTACGGATCGGTTCGATCTGATCCAGTTTCATGGTTCTCGGTTTTTCTTAGACAGCCCTAAGCCTAGGTATCCTAGGTAGCATAGGCACTCGTCAAAACTCAAAAGTCTGGTGTCGGACACTCTCCAAATACATGTCCGATGCTTGAATCCAAGTGTCTATTTTGTCTCAACTTTTTTTTATTTGGACGCTCTAGAGACACTCTAAAAAAATGCTCCAGACACTCTTGATACACCCTTGCAAATCAAGTTGAGGGTTTAAAAGTTGGGGGTGTTAAACGAAATGGTATACTTTAATTAAAATATAGGGAAGTCTTACTTTTTGTGCGGCAAATGAAGTATTACTGATTACGAAGACGATTAGGTGACGAAACTCTTTTATAATAAGTGAGATTTAAGGTATACTTGATGTTAAAAATTCACAAACAGAGCTCTATGTATGTATTCTATATCCGTATAATAGTGTAAAACCATATTATGTTTAAAAACACGCCCCCAACGTGTCATGTCCACCAATTTTCTAAAATTTATATGTCCATGTCCTTATCGTGTCGCGTGTCTGTGTCAATGCTACATAGATCATATCCGAGACAGTTTTTTTTTCCCTCCATATTTTTCTATCACATACATTCAACTGTGCTCATTTATAAAAGTATCTCTGCTCAAAAACTACATTAAGAGATCAACTACCACACAAAAATATACATATTTACTTCTCCTGGCTGTGGTTTGCCTACCGTACAATGTGCAAAAGATAACAGGACCCAAAAAAGCCAAGAAAAAAATACAACGAAATTTGATCAACCAATCTCTATCTCCCTCTCAAATGACCTGAAAAATAATATTAAATGCTCCGATCGTATATTGCAGTAAAGGTCATGGTTGGCACAGACGTCATTCCCGATGACAACAGTGAATTCTCGAGGGTACCCGAGCTAGAAGTATCAGTGTAGGAACTGTTGGTTTTATCAGGCTTAGCTTTGGGGGTTGTTTTGACCTTGAGGTCCATGAAATCAGAGATTAGGGCTGGCTTTGTAATCTCTTTTCCTTCAATGTCAATCTCACCCGTTAACATCTTGACCACAGTTGACATGGAGGGCCGGAGATTTGGAGCGTCTTGGGTGCAGAGAAGACCAATCTTCAAGAATCTGCAAGCTACTTCAGCGTCGAATTCCCCATTCAATGAGGCATCTACCAATCCCACAAGCTCCCTTCTCTCGTAAAGTTCCCACGTCTGCAGAATAAAATTTACATATTACATTCTGCATAATTTTACAGCTCTAATCAACCAGAACCCGTACTTCTAGGAATGCGGAATTACAACCTTCCGCTACCATAGGCAGTGTAAACTCCTACATCTCATGGTATCCCTATTCTGTTTGTCATACTTAATTCTAAAGCATCATGCTGGAAAAGAACAGTGATTTCATTCCAAGGATGAGCAAAGAAACAATGATGACAATGCTGAATATATAGACAGGAAAATGTATTTGTTTCTCCAAGTTTGACGTCTATTATACCATAGCTCCAAGCCATACATAGGTTACCACCATATCTTCCTTTCATGAGATGATTATCAGCACTGGATGTACAATTTACACAGAACAAAAAAATGCAAAAAGAACAAAATTTCCCACCTCTAGATGTTTTTTCAATTTGTTATGACAATTTTGTTTTAAGGGAACAAAACAGGGTTAAAAACATGATGAAGTGAGGAAAGTTAGCCACAGGTTATTTTTCCAACACAGTTCAATTTTTCATCACTGTTGCACCAAGTTTTTCCCTATTACTTTTTGTCATCATGGAATCATTAGATTATCTGACACACCTAATCACCACTTCATATGAAAATATTGGCTGAGTTTGTGGAAAAACTTCATACCCTTTCGAGAAGATATTGCTCTGCAATAGGTAATCGATTATTCGTGTTGCATCTCCCAGTAACTATTTCAACAAGGAGAACGCCAAAGCTATACACGTCTGCTTTACGTGTCAACTGCCCTCTTATTGCATACTCTGGTGCCAGGTAGCCACTGAAACAACAAATGCAAGTATAAATTCAAGATGGTAAAACTTGGCAACAGAAAACATCAAAGAAGAATTGAATCCAAATTCTACAAGGAGTGTTCTTATCGGATTTTACTACTCTCTGTAGGAGGATAATGGAATTCCAATGATCTCCCATTCTTCACGTTCAGTTCAACAAAAGATGTGGTCTCAGTTCATGTCAAACTATGGCCTCTCAAAAAGACCAAATGGTTTGAATTGTTTGCAATGGGCTAGTGCCAAATTAAATAGAACATATACTTGTAATTTGCAAAGTTGCTTCTGTAGGCATACCATTTGGTGTCAGAAGCCAAATTAAACAAAATTGTTCCTTTCAGTTGTATGTTTTCAGGGACACAGAATTTTAAAGACACAAGACAGTAGTCTTGGTCTGTCGTAGGCAGGTTTACTCATGTCTATTGATTTGAATGGTTAGTTTTATCTTGTAAGAGCAGTTGTGGACATTGTATGTTAAGTCATGAGCTCCTGGCAGCATTTATTTGTTTTGCTAAGATCCCTATTTCTATTATCTCATTCACACGATAGCACTGTTGGTACTTCTTAGTACCTACCCGAGAGAGAGAGAGAGAGAGAGAGAGAGAGAGAGAGAGAGAAATTTAAGGATTCATGAATGTTTCATTGGATGTAAACATGCGCAGTTAGATTGATGGGAAACATTACGTTGTATCCTAGAAGCTAATGAAGCCCCCGCAAAAATTTGAGAATGAAGACAATAGATACAACTTTAGAAGCCATATCAGCATAATCAAAAGCAAGATTCGAATGATTATAGCAGTTGCACATAAAAGAAGGGAAAGACAACATATCAAATCAACATATTTCACCATTGAATCTCCCTCTTCAACATTAACAAAACCAACAGGAAGTAACTGCCTACTAAATTCTAGACACTAAAAGAACAACAGGTCATTAGCAGTTAAGAAAATGTCAAAAGTAGAATGATTTAGATGGCCACTTAAGTTGCCATTTCTTTCTAGACATCTTCTGCAGCGCGTGGAATTGGTTGATACCAACCCGCAATCCATCTCTGTCCCAGGTAAGAATACATGAATGTTACATTTGTAAAGTCTATAAAAACATAATCAAGATGAACTCCGATGATTACATATGAAACAACAAAAGGATGCAATATCCTAACATCCAAACAAGTTTGTTAGTACTTACATCGTTCCTGCCACACGAGTACTGACATGAGTCATGTTGGCTGGGATAAGTTTTGCAAGACCAAAATCTGAAATTTTGGGAGTCAAGTCTTTGTCAAGGAGTATATTGCTAGCTTTTATATCTCGATGAACAATATGGGGCTGCACTTCCTCATGAAGAAAGGCAAGCCCCTGCGCAACTCCAATGCAAATTCTAGTTCGTGTTCGCCAACTAAACTGCATACCACTGTGACCTCCACCTGCAAGCCAAAGTGTTAACTCATTGTAGTCAAACTGTTTCAACAGAACTTCAATTGCAAAGAATGTTACTTAACATCATTGGATATGATGATAACGTTTGAATGCCAAAATGAAAATGCCACATTTGAGCGTTATGGCAATCCAATGGACTAAGAAGTAAGAATGCGTTCACAAATTAGGAAGGATTTTGTCAGCCTTATGGTAATCCGTAATCCACTAATCTGGAAACAACTTTTCTAACAAAAATGTGAGTATCTTTTTCTCCATTGTATGGATAAATTTCCAAAAGCTTCGTATGCTCACTCGAAATGGAAGCAGGTTTGAAAAGTATCTTAGAGTGTCTAGGGTTGGGCCTGGATCTTCTCACAGGAGTTCTTTCACAAAGACTTGCCATGGTAAGGAAGAAGGGGGAACAAGCACACTTGGAGAGCACAGTACAACAGAGAGTTGTATGCTACGTTTGGGAAGGATGAATCACTCCCAAGTAACAACTATTATAGCTTTTAAGCAGCATTTCTATAAGGTTTTCATTCCTCCATGGTACCAAGCAAACAGCCTCAATAATATTCAAGAACTTCAAAAGTCACAAATAAATTAATGGAATTACCGAGAAGAGTTTGAGCAAGACTATTATTCTCAAGGTAGTTGTAGACCAGAATCCTATGATCTCCTTCCGCACAACAGCCATAAAGCTTGACTAAGTTTTCGTGCTCTATATCTGCAATCACTTTAATCTCTGTCAAGAATTCCCTTACTCCTTGTTTTGATTGAGCTGAAAGAACCTTTATGGCAGCAATATTCCCATTTTTAAGCGTCCCCTACAAGTTATTTTTATTTAAATTAAACGTTAGTCTAACAATGCAATACACAAATTTACCATGGTCCGATAACATGTTATATGTTCAATTACCTTATATACGGAACCGAAACCACCCTCTCCAACTTTATTGGTCGGACAGAAATCATCGGTAGCAATTCTTAGCTCTTTATAAGTGAAGAGATTGAGATTGTGGACGCCTGAAAGCTCTGCTCATGACAAAATATAAGGATCTTTAGATACTCACAGAATTAAGACTAAGGTGAATATTTACTAGAAAGTATTTCTAGAACATTAACAGGTCATTTAAGAAAGAAAAAAAAAAGCATATGAAAAAAGAGAGAACTGCATCTGCTATCAGTTCAAATATTTTTTGAACTTCGTCTTAAGAAAAATAATTCAAAAAATTATGTCCTTCAGTAACAGCTAAGAGTCTACCTTCATCAAATTCTGTAGATCGTTTTGTTGATGATCCGTCCCTCCTACCGAATAAACAAGAGAAACAAGTCATGACTGCGCGATATATATACCAGTGACCTGTTTTCCCCACCCCACTCTGTAAATGCTTCAGATTAAACCAATATCAAAACCTGCCAAACTGAATCATAAACATACATGTTATCCAAGAAGAAAACTTCACCTAATGAAAACGTTAAAACCTTCAAAAATGGATTTCAAATTCTCAGAATACCTTTGGTTGCCGAAACGCTTATCGGAAATTCACTGTAAATGTTTGTGATTTTGCATGTGCTTAAGTTTCTTCGTTTCTCAGTTGGAATTTCTCTGTTGATAGTGACACAAATTTTAAGTATGTTTTTTCCTGATTCCAATAACACCACAAAACTCCCATAACTGCCTCATTTTTAGGGTACAATTTGGGATACATAAACTCCTCTAATTCCCTACCTTTAAGACTCTAATTCCCTACTTTAAAGATTCTATTCAATAGTAACAAAAGAAGTCTAAGCAAACCAACTAGGGCCAGCTCAGTTGGCCAGAACTCCTGCATCTCACTAAGAGGTCAAAAGTTCACGAGTCTTTCCACCCGCGTGTGGGAACTCTTTCCTTTGTATTTGTTGGGGTTGTTTCTCCCCTTAATGTACTAGTAGTTGGGTTAGGCTTATAGTGATTGTTGTCCCTTTAATGGGCTTATTTATTCTATTGGTACAGTTATTGGGCTTGGTTATCTCGTGGACTCTCACACAATGGATGTAGTGTCCCGTGGTTTGTACTTTGTACTTCATACATGATGTAATGATCTCTCGTACCGATTGACAAAACAAAACAAAAAAACCTAGGCTCGTATATATAAACCTCTAATTTTGCCAATCTTAGAAGAAATGATTCATATCAAATTTGAAGATAGATTTACTGGAATAACACTGTGCCAACGCACTACGGTGGTGTAGTGTGGCTCATTGGGCTAAATGGGGAGCACATCATCATGATCCAAATTCCAAACCATTCATTTTGTAGAGCACGCCGAGTATATCATCTTTTCATGAAAAATTAATGCCTTGTTTGGATGGTATTTTGAAGAGAAAAAAAATTCAACCCAAAAACACTCATTACCCCTACTTCCAATCATTACTCTCATTTCTCTCTCCACTCTTCAATCATTATTCTTATTTTTCTCTCTATCTCTCTCCACTCATTACTCTTATCTCCAATTATTACCTAATTTCTCTCTCCACTCATTACCCAAAAACCAAACTCAAATTTTTAAAACACCATCTAAACAAGGCATAAGTTTTTCGGACATCGGTTGCCACATAGTTAGAAACTTGGACAACATAGAAATAAGGTCATTATGATTCAGCCAGATAAATATATACCCATAAGGTGGCTACAAATGTCCAATCAACTTAATTTTCGACAAGTACAACGTGCTCAGCGGGTTCTACAAAATAAACGGTTCAGATCATGATGAAGTACTCCCTGTTTAGCCCAACGAGCTGCACTACACCGCCGTGACCCCTGATCCACCAAACTTAGGGTTCAGCACCGAATTAGGAAAACCGAACAGATATCATAAGGTTCTCAGATACGTCAAGTGTCTAGTGTCTGGTATTCAACACATGGGATTTTGAACTCGCACAGACTAGTGAACCAACTGACCTTAATTTCTCACAAATCATCAAGCATTAAAATCAGCAAGAACAAGCAAGATAAAAAGCCTGGTTTTCAATCCTGATAAGTCAACTCTATGAATCTAGATCCGAAGGCAACACAGTACGTGATTAAACAGACGTAATTGAAATAAATCGAGGTGTAAATGTACCTCGGAAATCCAGAGAAAGAGGCTGGTGAGCCTTCGAGAGCAAAGAGGTGCGCTGTATAAGCAAGGAGAGAGAGAGAGGCTATGAATTTCTATGACTGTTCGAGAGGGAGAGAGAGAGGCTATGAATTTATATGACTGTTCTCTCTGAGAGAGAGAGAGAGAGAGAGAGAGAGAGAGAGAGGGGCCGTGAATTTCTATGAATGTTCTTCGTCCACAAGGCCGCGTGCCCAATATTTGAGGCTTTGAGCGATATATAGAGACAGGGAGAGACGACTATATAGACTAGGACTGGCGCGTAAATATCAGTGGCTATTTTAAAAATAGTACTATAGTATTTTTCTTCAATTTTTGCGTCAGGACCAAGTGGACAATGAACGTGCTCCATTGGGAATTTAAATAGCGGAGGCTAGTTTAACTGGTCAGAACTCTCGTAAATTATTAAAAGTTTAGGACGGATCTTTCCACCTGCATCGGCTTATTTTTCCTTTGTTTCTATATTTCTTCCCTATGGTGGACTTATTTTTGGTATCGGTTGAGTTATTGAACTCGATTATCTCGTAGACTCTCGCAATTAATATAGGGTCCCAAATTTGTAACTTTGTAACTCTAATTCTGAGACTGTTATGTTTTCATAACTACAAGTAGTCTCTTCTCAAGAAGGATCATATAATCAAATTATACCCAAAAAAATTAAAAAGTACATATGAAAAAAATGCAAAACTTAAGGTGCTTATGTAAATTAATTTTAACTTGTGGAGTTCATTAGTATATGTGACGTACGACCAACTCTTAATAGAAAGTTATCACCCATTTTTTATTTAGTTGAATTAAAACTTTCATCCATTTTTTATTTAGTTGAATTAAAGCTTGGGTCTACCACTTGGGAGAAAGAGAGGAACTTAGGCCCCGTTTATTTCGATATAAAATGTTTTACAATGTAAAATGTTTTTAATGTAAAATGTTTTTTCAGAAAATAAATTTCAAATTTTTATTTTTCGGTGTTTGGTTCGCACTTGAAAAATATTTTCGAAAATCGACAAAAAAAGTGTAGAGAGAGAGGAGGGGCTTAAACGGTAGAGAGATCTGAGAATATTAGAATTGAACGTGGATCAGGACTGATAATAGATGAAATTGAGCAGTGAGAATTACAGTAGAAAATAGCGGGTTCATTTTGAAAAATAACTTACGGAAGATTTAAGTGTAAGTCATTTTCATCCGATTAATGGAAAATGTTTGACACGTAAAATATTTTTCTCATTTTTTACACAATCCAATACTAAAAAATAGGTAAAACATTTTACACCCAAAAAATAAACGGAGCCTTACATTGAATAAATTTTCAATAATTTTGCGTTGAGACTCTCAAAAACTTTCAATATTACCATTTCTAGGTCTATGTTTACTCGTGAACCAAATGAGGCGGCAACGTTGGAGTCGATTGACTAACCGTACACAGAATATTGTAATACTTTGGAGCTGATTATTGCAAGGACAAGGTCCAAAGGAAAAGGTTTCTTAATCACAAAGGACAAGGTCCCAAGGAAAAGGTCTCTCTCTCTCACAAAGGACAAGGTCCCAAGGAAAAGCTCTCTCTCTCCACATTCCACTTCATGTTCACACTGGAGTATTCTTCTCTCTCTCTCTGTCCATATTCCACTTCATGTTCACACTGGAGTATTCTTATCTTATTCAGTTATTCTATGAATACCCTAGTTATTTATTTGGAAAAATAGTGGCCTTGTTCGTTTACATAATTTATTTTGTTTTAATTTTGTTTTTCAATTATTACCCTATATCTTTCTCCAATCATTACCCTATTTTTTTACTTATTAATTTCATTTCTCTCTCTATCTCTCTCCAATCATTACCCCTCTCTCCAATCATTACCCTATTTCTCTTTCCACCCACTACCAAAATTAAAACACCCAAAGTCACCAAACGAACAAGGCCAGTAATCCCCAATTGCTTTAGGACCAGCGAGGCCCTGGCCCGACCAAAATAGATAAGTCATTCGGGTCCCAAGTTGTGATTTCAATTTGCCTATTGATCGGTAGTACGGTTCAAATATCGGAAGCTATGTGAATGGAACATACTTTCTAATTTGATTGCACAAACCAAGCGAGAGGTAAGAGCATCTCCAATGAATTCTCTAAATAATGTGCTAAAATTACCGTGTATTCATTCGAAGTAAATATAAATTAAGAGTGATACCCATTTATAGGTGCGTTTAGTTTTGAAATTGAATAAGTTCTCCAGTAATATGATTAAAATATGTGCTAAGGTGAGCTACATGCGTTAAAAGCCTAAAACACAGATATGTATATGCAGATTTATTACATCATATTTTACCCATCTCTCTCTCTCTCTCTCTCTCTCTCTCTCTCTCTCTCTCTCTCTCCATGGTCAACATTATTATGTGCATATTCATACTCTCTCTCTCTCCATGGTCAAAAATTATTATGTGCATATTCATACACAATGTATCCTTCAGTATTGTCAAAAAGGGTGAGGACTCTCTAGACCATGAAAATGGACCATAACCTCTAGTTTCCTCGTTTGTGGGTCTTTTATGGGTCCACTTTGATAATCCAAATCCTTCACATTTTATAGTTCGTCGAGAACATTTGTCACGCTAAAAATCAGGTTGATTGGATACCGGTTGATATAATTTTTGTAATACATTTTGTCTTGAGATAAATGTGTTTCGATGTTCTGATCTTGTTGTGTTCCAAGACAATTATGTTCCGAAATCATCTAGAAAAATATCCAATCAAAGTGATTTTTGGATGTTGTTGATGTTCTCAACAAGCTCTAAAATGTGAACGATTTGAATCATCAAGATAAGCCTAAGAAAGGCCCAAAAACCGGCAAACTGGATAGTTTAGTCCATTTTCATGAACTAGAGATGATCTTATTCCGGTCAATAACCTAAGGTTAGTGAAAAAGGAACAATTACCAAAGAAGGGACATTGGAAAAACATTTTCAACGCACGCAACATGCGACAAGGAAAGTTCAAATTACTACCAAAAAATTTATATATTATAGAATAGTATGCTATGCTCATTTCTCACAGCCAAAACGGATGTCGGGCTGACTCTATCTTTACGTAATTTGGGCAGAATCAATCATTACATTTGTTAACTACTGGTAGTATATTGTTCACAGAAAAAAAAAAAAAAAAAAAAAACAAGAAGACATCCATTTTCCCCAAAACAAGTACTCCTATATATTTAAATGACATTAAAACGGGGCCGGTTCCGCTCACACCTATTTTGACACCTTTTTTTACACCTGACTTTGTTTCGCGTCCCACTATGACATTCCGAACCGTTGATCTTGTTTGAATTAGTAAAATAGGGGGGCCCTGCAAAAAATCAACTTATTTTGATATTCTTAAGTGCTTGATCCAAACAGTTTTACAGAAACTGTGACAGGAACTGGTGTTTGCAAAACTGTTTGGATCAAGCCCTTAGTGATATCAAAATGAGCTAAATTTTTGCAGGGCCCTCTATTTTACTCATTTAAACAAGATCAACGGTTCAGAATAGCACATTGAGACCCGAAAGAGTGAGATATCAAAATGGGTGTCAAAATGAATGTAAGCAGAACCATCCCCTATAACAATATATTCAATAAACATGATTTCTGTACATGAGTTTTTTATTTGATGAACCTGACAAAGTGGAACACTTTAGATGTGGTTGGTTATTCTTTCTTTAAAGGGAGAGGTTATGATGAACTTAAATAGTACTGTATGTTACTGGTCAAAGATAATTTATACATGTGAATTATTGATTGTCGAGATGGATAATTTAAATGCGACCCATAAATTCCGTAAGACAGCCTGCCCTGCAGGATTCCCGGATCCCCTCTAATAACCAAGACAGTGTGGCGGACCTTCTTCTTCTCTCTCATCACACTCTTTGTGTGGTGTTGATTATCTACTCTACGAGTTGTTCAGCTAAAAAAGTCAAGTGGCTTATTTTTTTGTCCTTATTCAATTTTTTTGTCGCATTTGTTAGTTTTTCGTCAATTTTTTGGGGATTATCGCTTCGTCGTGACGAGAGAAATCTAAAAAGTAAAAAATTACAATCGAAACCTAATTTTTTAATAAAGACAAAAATAATCCAATTTTTGTCTTTATTAAAAAAAAAGATTTTGATCATAATTTTTTACCATTTAAATTCTTTTTGTCATAACGAAGCAATAATCCCTAAAAAAATAATAAAAATTTAATAAATACAAAAACAGTTTAAATAAAAATAAATAAAAAAAACCGCTTAGTTTATTTAACCGGAAAACCAATCTCATTCCGTTTGAGGTCGAGATACCTCCTAGTTTCTTTAAAGAATGGAAAAAAAAAAAAAAACAGAGAGAAGAGAAAACCTTGAAAGTAGCAAGCGCGTGGTGCATTAAAGGATGGCGTGGTGCGTGGCTCATTTGGAGCCGCAGAGCCCACCCCGATGCTTACCTGCAGGGTGGCCGATCTTCAATGCTCCCATTTCCGAGTCGTTTTTTGTTATTTTCGATCAAGAAAAACACCGCATTAACATGAACTTATCGTATTACACTTTCCCAATGCAAAGCAGATGTCTGTGAATTGTGATTCTGTCCTTGACTGACGGAATCATGGCCGGCCTCGTCCCTAAGGTTGCTGTCATTGGAAGTGGAAGTAAGCAACCCCTCTCTCTCTCTCTCTCTCTGCGTGCGTGCGTGTGTGTTGATAGACTTTCATGATCATGATTCATCGTGCATATATACATATGTGAAATAATTGTTGGCAATGTTGGGATAAATCTGTGGAGTCAGTTTCGGGAGCTGTTTGTGCATCTACTCTAGCCAAGAATGGGCTCTCAGTCACTATCATCGACTCCGCTAGAGGTCCTGGCGGCCGAATGTCTCAGAGAAGGTACCTCTCTCTCTCTCTCTCTCTCTCTCTCACGTATACACTATACACACACAGACATAGGACTGCAAATGAGCCGAATTGTTTGTAAACTATTCGAGGCTCGGTTCGAGTTCAATTCGTCTATTAAACAAACTTAAGTGATCCTCATTTTAGGCTCATTTAATGAATGAGCCGCACTTGAAAGTGACATTATTCGCTCGATTAGGCTCGCAAACCAGGAGCTTATATATATGTGTGTGTATTATCTGGATTTCATTTTTAAAATTAAATATGTATAAACTTATATAACATGTGTATGTATGTATACATATTGCCCATTTTCAAACTTGTACATGTATAAACTTTTAACTCCCCACATATGCTCCGTTGTATAGAATCGTTAAGACTTGAGAACAAGCTCAAGCTTGAGATCGACTTCACTAAAAACTTAGCAAATAAATCTGAATATTCCAAAACTCAGTTCGGCTCGGCTCATTGCCAACCGTACTGGCATAGAGTGTAATATGTTCATTATGTATACTAGTTTATATGCACGCATTATCAATGTTTCAACTGTGGAATCCCCAATTTCCTATCAGTGGGATTTAGACTAGTTCCCAATTAATTTGATTGTGTTTAACACTCTTTATAGAGAAACCACTGTTGATGGAAGAGAGTTATTATTCGACCACGGTGCTCCTTACTTCACTGCCAGCAATGTTGATGTGTTGGGCCTTATCCGTGATTGGGAATCTAGAGGTCTTGTTGCAGAGTGGAAAGAGAATTTTGGATCCTTCGATTTCGGCTCCAAACAATTTGGGAACATTGAGAAGGTTTTGCAGTAACTTCAAACTTCTTATTGCTTTCTTCCATTGAGCTTTTTGCTTGTCAATCATTTGTAATTTATACTTGCAGCAAGCTTATGTTGTTATCAGCTTCAAACTCGATAAACGGTACAGATCACTTCTTTTGGCCTGAAAATGGGTATGTATGATGAGCACTGCTGTGTTTGAGATACAATAGCCCCTTGTAGTCACCTGACAACTATGGGGGCTCTAATACAGTGCTCATCATACAAACCTATTTTCAGCCCAAAAGAAGTGATCTGTACCATTTATCCGTACTACTTATCTTTCTCATAATTAGTCTTGAAGCTGAGCTATCCTTAAGGCAATTCATTTATGCTATCATGATCCCTGGGCAATTTGTTACGCTGGGGCAATTTTTGTCTGTTGCAAGTATGTATGTCATCTTTGTTTTGTTGGGGTACAATTTATCTGAATTTGAGTTTAATTCAGGAAGGACTAATCAAGAAATACGTGGGTGTCCCAGGAATGAATTCTATTTGTAGGGCATTATGCAATGAACCAGGTAATTTATTGATCAAATCGGTTTCCATTGAATTGCTTCTTGAAGAGCTTGACACCAACATATACCAGTTTACTCATCTGTCCACTTTACTCTTCTTCAGGAGTGGATAGAAAGTTTGGGGCTGGTGTTGGGAGGCTGGAGTGGTTGGATGAAGAGAATTCATGGTCGTTGACAGGTTCAGATGGACAATATCTTGGTCATTTTAAGGGTGTGGTTGCATCTGACAAAAATATAGTTTCTCCCAGGTTTACTAATGTAACTGGACGACCACCGCCTCTTGGTATGATGACTTTCCTTCTTTTCATCTGCTAATAAATCCTTCAACTTTGTGATCCGATTGTGTATATGATATTATAGTAAGTCATTATAGAAGATGTAGTTTGCATTGTTGGGTCAATCGTCAGAATATAGTGGAAGTGGAAACTGATGTGGCCCATGGGCATAGACAGTCTTACCAAATCACGTACTCCCTCCGTCCCACTTTGTTTGTCCACTTTTTGACTTCTCATCGTCCCAAATTGTTTGTCCAATTTTAGAAGACCAAGGGAGAAATCCTATAAAAATACTGTTTTACCCTTCTCTCTTTTTTGATTTGATGTGACAAGTACAACTTGAATTGAAGGGCATTTGTGGAAAATTTAGTTTTCAAAGTGTAATGATTGTGCCCCCTTAATAAGTTGAATTTCCCAAATTGGACAAACAAATCGGGACGGGGGAGTAAATCTTTGTGTCCTGGTCTCTCAGTGTGATAGCTTATTATTCTTGTTGTTGTGTCATGCGCACATTTCACTGTTGCTCAACAACACGGATGTAAGTTTAATCTTTTCTTCCAATTGATCAACCATTACCATATTTATTTGGTCATTTCCTTGTAACAAGTACAGTTTAGATTTTAGAAACTTACGTATAACAAAGATCACCTTTGACGGTTGACCTCTCATTGGGAACAATTTGACTTTTGACCATTCATGAATGACAAAGTGATCTTGAGGAGTTCACTCAACATTACCCAGATCACTTTTAGAAGGCAATAGATTCAACTGAAACGGCTACATATTTTTTGGATTTGACCAGGTGAAGCCTAGTTTGAACTGGTCCTTAAATCTTTGGTCTGAAAATGGCATCGAAATATATCAACTTGGCAATACATACCAATGCAGAGATTAACAGATAAAATGTTATCTTTCAAGTCCATCCCAAGGGGTAGAATTCAGATTTCTCAGCCGATAAGCCATATCGAATGAAATAGGCAAACCTCTAAAGTGACACTTGAAGTGATCAAACACTCTTTTGAAGCTCGAGGCTCATGGGACAACTTGTTGTATCTGCTGTGGAACTGAAAATGGCTTCTTTTTCCTTGAATTTTTGCAGCTCACTTTTATGGCATTATTGCACCACTGTTGATTAATTTGCTATGAATTCAGGGAACAGCACAGGTTACTTTTTAACCATTCTGCCATTGTTATCTGATACAGATTTAAGTTTGGTTCCAGAGTTGGCCATGAAGGTGAAAGAAATCCCTGTTAATCCATGCTTTGCCCTTATGCTGGCATTTGAAGAACCTTTATCTTTGGTAAGAATCCGTTGATCACTGGGAAGAACCTGCATCTTTGGTACAAATCAGTTGAACATTTCGGGGTTAGCAACAAACGTAATTTTGTGAGCATGGGCAATCCACAGTGATTGTATCAATAACTTTTTTTTGTTTATTTCTAATAACTCTCTTTCTCTCTCTCTCTCTCTCTCTCTCTCTCTCTCTCTCTCTCTCTAATTCCCATGATTTAGATACCAGTAAAAGGCTTCTCCTTCAACAATTCTGAGGTTTTAAGCTGGGCATTTTGCAACAGTAGCAAACCGGAGCGGTCTACCATTAGGTATCTGTTTCATTATTAGGAGACTAATGCTGGGAGGAATGATTCCTTTTAGATGATCAATGTTATCTTTTTGATTCTTTGCTGCACAGTGAACAATGGGTGTTGCATTCAACAGACAAGTATGCCAAGGGTGTAATTGCTCAATTGGGACTTGAAAAGCCTTCAAATGCAGCATTGGCTAATGTGGCTGATGAGTTACTTCAAGAGTTCCAGGCCACTGGCCTCGACATTTGTCAACCATTTTTCAAGAAAGCTCATAGGTGGTTAGTATCTGAATCCTCCGGTTTAATAGACAAATGCTACTGTGGCAATTGTTATGCCAACTTCAAGTAGACGTTGTGTCCTTAGTCTGAAATCATATTGTTCTTCGAAAAGATTCATCTTGGAAATTTTCAAAGCTTTATCGTCTTACAATGTCATCTTATACTTACTCATTTTGTCATCCTTTTATGTACACCCAATCATGTGTCGCAGGGGTAGTGCTTTTCCAGCCGCAAGCATCGCGGGAGAGGAGAAATGCCTCTGGGATGGGAGGAAGAGACTGGCCATTTGTGGAGACTTTTGTGTTAGTCCTAATGTTGAAGGTGCCATACTTAGTGGCATGGCTGCAGCCTCAAAATTTAGTGAAATCTTTAGCGGCTCATAGCTAAACATTATCAGGTCATCAACCAGTTGGTTTTCTCAACATGCTTTTGTTAGTACTTTTTTATGCAAGCATGGTTTGGCAATCCATTTTTTCTGGGCAGAGTGAATAATGTCAAAATGGAAACCTACCGTAATTGTATGATCTTTAATAGGTTTCTGTGTTTGATGCAAATTAGCTATAAGATCTTTTATTATCATTGGAACGAAGGCTTGTTGGGTTGTAATATTTTCCTCCTCCGTGGCTCCTCGAAGAATTTTCTTGTAGTATATTACTATCCATTATATACCCTAGACATACTGTTTGGGTTTAGAGTCAAAATCATCAATGCCTCTCTCTCTCTCTCTCACAGTATTATAATTAATATATTTTTTCCGGAAAGATCCATCTCCAACCATCTACTTCCACGTGTATCTCAGCAGTCCTTTTTTTCTAGAATGAACTGGCTAAAACAGGGAGGTCTAGCTCTGGGATAATGTTTTTCTACCTTATCCGGGATGCAGCCATAGAGGAAGTGCCACGTGTAACTGGTAATCACCAATGCTTGATTATGACTGCTACTATTATTACTCAATTAAGGAATTTGGTAAGCCAGAAAGACCAGACACACGTACAGTTCTTGAAGGCAACTAACAGGAGCAGAAGAGAGAGAGAGAGAGAGATTAGAATGGCTATGGCAGCTTCAGTAGTGATGACCTCACTGACCCTCAAACCTTCTTTTTCTCCATTCACTGCTAAGAAAACAGCAGCTGTGCGAGGCCTTCCCTCTCTCCCTAGAACTTCCCGTTTGAGGGTTGTGGCCAGTGCTAAAAAAAAGATCAAGACTGACAAGCCTTATGGTTAGTCTCTCTCTCTCTCTCTCTCTCTCTCTCTCTCTCTGTGGTATATATGAGCAGTATAATCTATGGTCTTACAAACTCTATCATACAGCATGGATTTTTATGGATAACCCACAACTCCGTTAGTACTTGGTGCTACTTTATGGCTGTTCTGGATTAGGATTTGTGAGGGCCTGAGGGGTGCCAAGGAAAGAAAAGAAGAGTGGGATGGGACCACTAAACATATTCTTTAGTTCTCCAATTATTTTTGTCTACTTGAAAAATACCTCTACAAATCCAGATGTCTTGGGGGAAAATAGAACGCTGAGAGAGAGAGAGAGAGAGAGAGAGAGAGAGAGAGAGAGAGGCGCATGTTTTTCTTGTTGATTGGTCTTGCTAAATTAGGAAAGGTGTTATATCTGTCAGGTATTAATGGGGGCATGAGCTTGGAAGGGGGACTGGACGCATCTGGAAGGAAGGGCAAGGTTACTTTATTTCTTTCTCTGTTTAGTGTTTACTACTTTATTTTACCACTCAAATGAGAATGAATTCCTATAAAGTTCATAGTAGGTTGAGAGAATAACAAGATTTTTATTTGCAGGATCTATATTCTTGGTAAGAATAAGGAATAGGGACTGTTGCAATATTTGTTCTTCCGTTTTGGAATAACATGAAGTAGTTGGAGGCTTGTAGCTGTTTCTTTCTTCTGGTTATTTCTATACCTTCCCATACTTTTGTTTGTTCACCTTTTCCTATGTATGATTCAGGGTAAGGGAGTTTACCAATTTGTAGACAAATATGGTGCTAATGTTGATGGGTACAGGTATACTTAACATTCTTTCCCATGGTTATGGCAATTTTCAACCGAGCTAAACTGAGTTGCTGATATTCTTAGTAGGTCTTCTACTTTGGTTACATTACATGCAGTGAATCTTTCATTGCGTGATTATACGCATGAGATGTACTGGTGTACATATAGAAATAGACATCTATTGAGCCAGGAGTATGATTTTCAACCCAAAATCGGAACTCTCAAATCCAAGCCGAATCAGTGACGTCGGTTTTGGATTTGATTTTATAGACCCTTTCATGTCTAACTAGTTCCTCCTGTTGATTGATTTACAGCCCCATCTATAACACTGATGACTGGTCTCCAAGTGGTGATGTCTATACTGGCGGTAAGAACAACTCTCTCTCTCTCTCTCTTTCTCTCTCAATATTGTATTCACTGCATGAAAAGTATGTTGAGGTTTGAGTATGTATTTGAATGAAATGCAGGTACCACAGGGCTAGCAATATGGGCTGTGACCCTGCTCGGGATTCTAGCAGGGGGTGCGCTCCTTGTTTACAATACTAGTGCTTTGGCACAGTAGAACCCCCACCTTGTAATTTTAATCAGACTATGTTCTGATAAAGTCTGTTCCAAGCAAGTGTTCTGAAGAACATTGTATATAGAACCTTTGTGCTACTTAAACTGTACTACGTTGTATCCCGAAACACTAGTAGAACATTGTATATAGAACCTTTGTGCTACGTTGGTGTGGGGTTGTATTGATGCATGTACCATGTGTGATTTTAATTAATCTTGTTTGCCTGTTACTAGTTCGATGCTTGACTTCCATGAGCAGAACTTACTTCATAAGATTGTAATGCTGTCTTACCTACACAAACTAATCCTGGGGTGCCCTCACCTTCAATAATCACTCCTTGGCGTTGAAATCTTAGAACAGATCATTTCATAAACCAATCAAGTTTGAACATATTTCGAAAGGAAATAAGCTTAAAGCAATTTTCTTTTTTGGAAGAAAAAAGATACTTCCTCCGTCCCTTTTTTATTGTCCAGTATTCCATTTTGGGCTGTTCCTTAATAAGTGTCCATTTTATAAAGTTAGTGGGTAAAAATTGGTGTATTGTCTATTTTGTCCTAAAAGTAGATTCCTTCTTGAAAAGTAAGTGAGTAAAAGAGTAATGATGATGGGTAAGTAGGGAAAGTGGAAGAAAAAATTGATGTGAAAGGTACAATGATGATGTTTTTTTAATAAGTTGGAGTTACGAAGCAAGACACTTAAAAATGGACGGAGGGAGTACAAAAGATTTTTTGAACTTGACAAATACATGCCCTCGGACCAAAAAACAGTTCAAAATAGACATTACACGGGCTTAGTTGAATTTAGTACTGATATTAATAAGTATGCTAGTACTAGACTTAACTTGTTTGACATTGGTTCAATAAATGAATGTACCAAATTTGACACATCGCCAAGTCTGTTCAACAATTCAGCACTCACTCCTCTTGACGTAGGTAGCTCAAACCCTAGACCTGAACTGAGGGAATGCTCTGGGCTTTAGAACATGCTAATTGAAAATTCTGAAAGAATGTTGAGCGAAATAAAGAGATCTTTTGATACTTACATTAAACCATGGAAGACAATTAGAAATTTTATAAGGCAGACACTGCCAAGTTCAAGAGGATATAGCTCTGCTGGGGAAAACTCAAATTTCTGTCTTGAGCATTATGCTAAAGAAATCTCATCAAGAAATTGAATTGTTCAAATGATGATAAATAACTTGGTGAACAGATTGGCAAATGTTACAAGCTCCCCTGGATTTCTCCCAAATCGCCTGCCACAATTCACGCCCTAACCCCCTCTCCCCCCCAGCTAGTGTGTGTTGCATGGTGCACAGATACAAATGAAGTACATGGCATTGATGGCAATCAAAATCCCTCCCTGCGCCTCTACAGTACAATGCTCTCTCTCTCTCTCTCTCTCATGCAAATACAGACACGGGGTGGGAAATCAGTGATTTCAAATCATCAAAACCAAAACACAGAGAGAGAACTGAATCCTTTCAGCTTTCCACAGCTGACTATTCCTCACCCAGTACTTAAACTGGTGATATTAACTGGATTTGGTGGATCCTACAGTATCTCTTCAGCAAAATCTTCATCTTGATGCTGTGCCGGCAAGAGCCTAGAAGGAGAAGAGCCTACTTGGCCAGTTTCCTCTAACATCATGGGCCGAATAATCTGCACATTCAAATTAACATTATGTTGTGCATCTCTCTCGGAATAGTAAAAGTGACATTTACAAAAAGCCTCCTAACTCAAACACATCTGATAACAAAAAGAAAGCACAAGCTACATTTATTTTTTTTCCATATAATTTTAACTGCATGGGATTATTAGGACCATCAGCTGAATAGAAAGCCCTACGCACAGGAAGTAACAAAAAGCTTGTGGACATAGTAAGCCCCAATATATCTAGAAAGTTTCTTTTTATTTTATCTCATTTGTTCCTATTTTATTTCACAAATCATAGAAAGAAGAAACACATCATTCTCCTGTAACATGAACCTTAGTTGCACGAAGCGGAAGCGGGGATAGGAGCGGGGGCGGGGGCGGGGGAGCGGATGATCATAGAAGTGTGGGAGTGCCGTCGGGAGCGTTTAGGAAAAATTATTCATTTTTATGTATTCTAATGTAGTTAGATGTCAAAAAAGCAATATTATTCTACCACTTAAAATGCAAAACATAAAAATATATAAAGTTTTAATATGTGATTCCAGCTGTTCTCCATATCTTAGTTACACAAAGCGAGGGCGGGAGCGGGATCGGTGGTGGAGAATTATAGGAGCTCCTCTTCCGGGACAGGGAGCATTTAAGAATAATACATGAAAATATATAATGCAGGTAAATATTATCATGCGTCAATCATGTCAATTGCAAAGATTGCCTTAGTAACTAAGTAATATTATAGTTATATTATGTAATTGACTAATTGAGCAAATGTAAGTTAATATTTTTCTAATATCTTATCATTTTTTTTATCTTTTATCTTGCTTGGTATCTGTTATTTTTGTTTCTTTTGGGATTTATATGCCTAAGAGGTTCTATCCTAGTTGGGAGCGGGTTCCTTCTCAACGGGAGCAAGGTTCCTGACTTGGGAGCGCGGGAGCGAGGTTCCGAGATGGATTCGCCACCCACATTGGAGGTTCCTGCAACTAAAACATGAACCATCGTTCTACTGTACCATGAACCAGATGTTAATCAAATGACCGTTGTTTCCCTAAATTAAACATGATAAGTATCTTCGATACGCTCATTAATATGTACCACCATTAGCACATGATATGCATCAGAAGTATGGAAATTGTTAAAATTATAACTGTTGGGGCCAAAGTGTCCCCATAGATTTGGTTACACAATGTCACTTCTTGCGACCGCTCTGAAAACAGACTTGCGGGTGTGACATCGAATGTCATAAAAGACTTAATTGATTGAAACCCTCCCTAGCACCGGGTTTTGGGAGAGATGGTGGAAAAGCGGTTAGACAATAACAAGTACATATTCATAACAAGAAGTACTAAATGCAAATTTCCTACAAGTTAACAGCTGCAAAAATATATAAATGAATCTAAAATGCAGAACTGATCAACAACAGAGACATACTCCCACAAGTAGAAAATAAAATGAATATCCATTATCCCGTAACTTGAAACAGTGATGGATGACTAGACCTAAAACACATAAATCAGTCAATAATATTAGTTTAGATTATATTTATGGAGGAAAAATATTTACAAGGCACAAGCACCAAACCTTCTCTATTTCATTGGCAAGATGAGGGTTCTCTTTCAAGTACTGCATTGCTCTATCCCTTCCCTGTCCCAACCTTAAATACAAAAGACATAAAACAACAATAAGTCAAGATGTTGGAAAGGGACGAGAGACAGAGGTTGAAAGGCTTTTTATGATTTGATAGCAACACAAGGACATAAGACTAGTGTAGTAACCGTAACAGTGGACTACAACATCCATGCTTTATATTTTCTGATATGGACCAAACATGTTGCAATTGTTGAATGTAAAATATCAGGCAAAGCACAAGGGTTAAAATGGTGATGTCATATTATCCAGCATTTGCTGCATATGAGACAACCTACAAAACGTGGACTATACCACATTCAAAAGTGTACCTGTGTTAGACACTCAACAATAGTAAAGGTAACTAATCAAAAAAAACAACAGTAAAGGTATGCAATACATGTCTGACATTTTTAGTTGGAAATTCACCAAGAAAGCACACATACTATCCAAGTTATTTGCTGCCTGCTCCTGATGCCAGTGGCGGCTTCTGGTTCTGTGTCTCACACTCCTAAATCTGGTGGTCCAAAGGGGGTTGGAAAGTCTTTTATTGCTAGCTCTGATGTGGTCAGTGTCAAGAATGTTAACACTTTTGCAATTCTGGAGTCAACGTTATCGAAGGAGGATGAAATTCAGACTACTGTGGATTTGGAGGAAAGGTGTCTGTTTCTCTTGGTGGTTCAGTGGCCACGACTTCTAAAGTTGGTGCTTCTCAGGCTGGGCATAAGCCTAAGGGCAGAGGGAGGCCTAAGGGCAAGGGTGGTGGCACTAAGAAGTGAGTTTCCTTCTTTTCTTAATTGTGAAATTAGCCGGAATATTAGGGGCCTCAATAACCCCCCTTAAGCAAAAAGAGATTGCCTCTTTTGTTTGTCTTCACAAACTTTGTTTGTTCGGGTTGGTTGAAACTAAAATGAGAGCTGAGAATTTGGTTTCTGCTGTTAAGTTCAGCATTCCTAAACATTAGCTTAATTTGGGGAGTGGATCCAACTGTTAGATGTTTCAGTTTTGTTCTCTTCCAAGCAAATGATTGTTGCTAGTGTTTTTGTCTTGGAGCACCACAAGACTTTCTTTTTGTCTACTGTTTATGGTCATAATCAAATTTCCGGTAGGAGGGACATTTGGTCTGATATGAGATACATGCACTCAGTTATTGGGGGGCAGGCTTGGATGCAGCTGGGTGATTTTAATGCAGTTAGAAAGCATTTGGAGGGGTTTGATAATATTGTTGCTGATGATTTTAATTCTTGTCTTGATTTCATTAACATGGATGATATGCCCACAAAGGGATTCTGGTATACTTGGTCCAATCAGGGGGGTTTGCTGGTGACAACAAGAGTAGGCTTGACAGAGCTGTGGTTAATTTGGATGGATGGATGACTTTCCTGATCCAGAGGTATGTATTGAAGCTCCTGGCATTTCGGATCATTGTCCCATTGTGGTCAATGTTTTTCTTGAAGTGTTTAGAAGACGACCTTTTAAGTTCTTCAATTTCTGGAAGCAACATAAGAAGTTTAAGGAGGTTCTTAAGACCTCTTGGTAGGCTCCTGAAAGAGGCTGTGGTGTGCAATTACTCAGTCAGAAATTAAAAAGGCTTAAGCCAGTCCTCAAGTCTTTTAACCAAACCTACTACTCTAACATCACTTCTAGAGTTAGCCAAGTAAGAGAGGAGTTGATGCTGGTGCAAGGGCAATGCCTTAACAGTCCTTATGATGATGCCTTGTGAAACACGGAGAAAGAGCTGATGATTAAGTTTGTGGAAGTTTCTTTTGCTGAGGGGAGCTTTAAGAAGCAAAAATCCAGAGTTAACTGGCTCAGTCTAAGGGATCAGTATCACAACACTAAATTCTTTCACCAAAAATGGCTTCTAATAAGGATAGGAACAAGATTCAGAGTTTTACAAGTCTAACTGGTGGAAGATTAGAAGATCCTGTTAGTATTAAAGATGAGATTCCGCAGTATTATGTTGGTCTTTTGGGCACTACATTTGAGGTCAGTAATGATGCCAGGAGGGATCTGGGCATTACTAGCATCATGAAAGTTCCCGAGGAGCTGTTGTCTCAGTCAGTGTTGTCACTTTGGAGGAGATCAAAATCTTCCCTTGCTTCTATCAAAAGGGATAAAAGCCCAGGGCCTGATGGGGTTTAACTCTGCTTTTTTCCAAGACAACTGGGTCCAAGCTATAAACCAATTCTTTCTTACTAGAGAGCTGAGCAGGCAGTGGAATTCCACTGCCATTACCCTTGTGCCAAAATCCAACTCTCCTCCTACGGGCCCATTGCCTGCTGTAGTGTAACTTTTATATGTGTGAGCATGATTCTGGCTAATAAGCTGCAGTCCATCCTTCCACATTTAAGCAGTCCCTCGACTCCCTCCCAATCTGATTTTGTGAAGGGCAGATCAATTAGGGACAATATTCTCTTGATGCAAGAGTTGGTTAAAAATTACCATTTAAACGAGGGAATTCCTAGATGTGCAATGAAATTAGACCTGATGAAAGCATATTAGTCAAACAGTGTTGGGATTTCTTGTTTGAAATTATGGAGATTATGGAGTTTCCAATGCTCTTCACTAGCTGGGTCAAACAATGTGTTACCACAGCTATGTTCTCAGTAGTGCTTAATGGTAGTTGGTGGGTTTCTTTCCTGGCAAGAGAGGGCTTAGGCAAGGAGATCCCGCTCTCCATATTTGTTTTTGCTGATCATGGAAGCTCTCACTGCTAGGTTTAATTTCAGAACTTCTCACTTGGCCTTCACCTTCCATCCCAGATGCAGGGATTTAAACATCAGTCATCTCATCTTTGCAGATGATCTTTTCATACTCTGTGGTGCAGATGCCAACTCCTCCCAACTGGTAAAAGATGTGTTGAATGATTTCCGTAAGTTTGCTGAGTTGCAACCTAACCTTCAGAAGAGTTCAATTGTGTTTGCTGGGGTTGATCAACATACTAAAGATGGTCTGCAGTGTATTCTCGCCATTCCTGAGGGTTTTCTCCCTGTTAAGTATCTTAGTGTCCCCCTCATTCCAACCAGACTAAGGGCTGAGGATTGTCATGTGCTGGTGGAAAAAATCTTGAAGAGGGTGCAATCTTGGTCTAGCAAGCTGCTGTCTTATGGTGGTAGAGCACAGCTCATCAATGCTGTGTTATTTAGCATTCAAGTTTACTGGAGTTCCACCTTCATCCTCCCTTTTAAAATTTTGGCAAAAGTTGAGAGTTCTCTTAAAGCTTTCTTTTGGAGAGGTTCAGACATGAGAACCTCCGGTGCAAAAGTTAAATGGCAATCAGTTTGTAAGCCTAGGAATGAAAGAGGCCTTGAGTTTAGACTGCTTGAAGAATGGAATAGGGCAGCCATGGTGAAACACATTAGGCTATATGTCAAAAAGCTGACACCCTATGGGTTAAGTGGGTTCACACTTATCTAATCAAGTGCCTGTTTTTGAACTATGAAGGTTCCCCAAAATGCTTCCTGGACTGTCAGGAAAATTCTCAACCTCAGAAGCTTAGTCCATCCATGGATTAAATGTGTTGTGGGTACTGGCCAAAACACATTCCTTTGGTGGGACAATTGGCACTCTTTAGGTCCTCAGGGTCAAAGCTCCAATTGTTCCCTGGCATAAGGTCATTTGGTGCTTTCATTATGAGCCCAGATGGGCCATAATTGAGTGGCTTGCTTTGCTGGGTCGTTTGGCTACCAAAGATAAGCTTCATGCGTGTAACCACTGACGATGGATGTGTGCTATGTAGTATTGAGCAACAAACACATGACCATCTCTTCTTTCATTGTGGATACTCAAAGAGAATCTGGACTTATTTTTTGCATGAGAATGGGATTTATAGGGCTGGCCTTGGCCTTCTTGGTGAAGTACATTGGATGACTCAGCATTGTGGTGGTTCCAGTTTCAAGCATTCAGTTCTGAAGCTCTCCTTGGCCGCTGTGGCTTATGGCATCTGGTGTGAGAGAAATTGCGGGGTCTTCAGAAAGCAGAGGATCAATCTGAGGGACCTCATTGCCAAGATCAAGACAGACTTGAGAGCATGCTTGATCACTTGATCTCTTGGAAAGGAGAGAAAAAGTTGGATGAGAATCGGTTGCTTTGCCTCACATGGCAAATTCTACCCACTGTTTTTGCATAGTTAGACGACTAAGTTGGTGTTTTCTTTCTATGTTTGTAATGGTTTCAGCTAGTTAGTAACTAGCTTTGTTTTGGATTGCAAGGGTATGCCCTTAGCCTTGTTTGGTTGGTTATTTCTCAATGAAAATTAACTTATCAAAAAAAAAAAAGGTTAGTTGCAGAGCCTATGCATGAAACCAGTCTCTAGTGTTGTGCATCAAATGATCTATACCAACTTGTAACGTTCTCCATGTCAATTGCACAGGTTTATAGCCATCAAACGACTGGCCCCCCTAAGAAAACACTTCAGGACGAAGAAACGACCAAGAATATAACCAAATAAACCCTACTATTGCAGTTGCAAGACTAAAATTTGAAATCCCACAGAAGCTAATTAATTGGGTAGTGACGTATTAAAATCCAAATTGGACCTCCATATGCAAATTACGAAAACCTAGCGACAGAAAACACATATTTAGCCATGCAAATGGAAAGTCCAGAAGACAAACCTATGATCTCCATAGCTGTACCAGGAACCCTTCTTTAATACTACATCCATCATTTCAGCACAATCCAAAATGCAACCCTGCATATCAAATCAAATATAAGAACGTTAAATGTACGGATTAGACCATTGTAAATAAAGAAGAGAGTAAGTAGTGCAATTCAAACCAGTTTGCTCACTCCCTCGCCAAACACAATTTCCATTTCAGCTTGCTTGTATGGCCTTGACACCTGAACATTGACACCACTTGTCTTGAGCAAGGAACAGAGGACCCATAGAGAGATTGCAAATACACGTTTTTACGGACAACAACTAATATTGGAGAATCATCAAAAGTTAAATGAAACATGCAAATATGGTGAATAAAATTACTACTACATATGCGGTGTCCAAGCCCTAAGCTATAGAAAAAAAGGTGATCCTGAGTGCATAAATCTAGAACATCAAACCTTTGGCTTTAACTATACCAGAAAATATAAGAATAAGCTATCTCAATGTCTATTATTAGTCACGAAATTTTAAAATATCATGAAGCCTTCAGCGGTCAACCACTAGGCCGAAATCCAGCAGCCGTAATTCCTGAACCTGGATGAAGAGTTAATAGGCTATTTTCAACAATCTGAAAGTTGTTCACTAATTGGTATAAAATGATGATAGCACTACATCTTCAATTTCTACTGATAATGACAATATCCAGAAGCATTGTTAGTCATTATCTACAACAATTTAATTATTGCAAAACAAAATGAAACTATCATATTACAACTAGGGAATGCCTAATAAGTGGTATCCTGGTATCTGATGGAATTACTATTGTGATCCTGATGTTTTCTTCTCTGTATTCTTTCATCTAAATTTGTATTGTTGAATATCTTCCAGCTTTCCATTATTTTGAAGAATCATTGGGCTCCTAGCCATTCAAGGCAGCTACATCAAATTTGCACTTGCTACTTAACGTGTCGTGTTTTTGAAGGAAGGAAGTTCAAGAGGCAAACGAGATCATGATAAGATATAATAAAATCAAAAGTTTACAAGAATGGTAAAAATCGAAAGAAACAATTCTATTTATGTGAGATGAAACCATCCGCAATCAGTTCGTTTTATGAGGGATAGATTAAATTTCTGCCCACACTATGTTTAGTTTCACTTACCTTACTCTTTTGAACTCTCACACGTACTTTAAGCCCAATGTCTTCATCTCCTTTCCTAAATAATGAGCAGTCTCCACAGGATTTATATGTTGAAGTCCAAATATAACTTAGTATCCAATTGAGCTGGTTTTGTGCTTACGAACTTTATCTTCCCTGTAGCGCGTATTTCAAGACGAACCGATGCGAAGAACTTCAAAGCAATTCCTCCACTGGTGACTTCAGGATTTCCATAAAAAACACCAATCTAAGCACAAAGGAGCAAGACAATTGGTCTCTGGATGAGAAGTCATTTATGCATAGTGAACACCAGACAAAATTACGCATAATAAACATACAACAACAACAACATAACCCATCTAGTCCCCAATCATTGGGGGTATGGGCATGGGATGATTGGAGATAGACCTAACCTTTGGCAATATATGCACAAAGTGGCTGCTGTCAAAATACCACTGAAACAATGGCCCCCCTAAATGCATAATAAACATAGAAAATAGAAAATTTACCCAAGCCAACTAGGTTACAGCATCCCAAGGTTAGTATAAATTATTACCATCTACATGCAATTGCCCCTAGTACAGTCCATCAAGAGCACTCTATCCCAAATTAATCAAAAGTACCTTGTGCCTTATTTGATTCAGAAAAATAAGAGTACATCCAGCTTTGGAGGCATTTCCAGACATTTTACGCAGAGCCTGGCTCATAAGACGTGCTTGCAAACCCATCTGCGGCATTCCAATTTCTCCCTATGTACAACATAAACAAGTTTGTGTCAGGCATTGTTACTCTTGTCTATCTCTAACACTGAAAATGACTGAAACCATCCATGAATGTCAAAGAATGGAACTAACTTCAATCTCAGCTCGCGGAGTAAGAGCTGAGACAGAATCAACACAGATGAGATCAATAGCACCAGATCTGCACATACGATCTGCGACTGAAGGAACAAACAGTTTTATTAACCCACCTAAATCTAAATCTTGCAAGAAATTTATGCATATTTGCTATTTGTTTTGATAAGCAAGAGGATTATGATATCATATTCATACTCCTTCCATCCCTTATTGTTAGCCTTCTATTCCATTTGGGGACATTCCAAAGTAATAGTCTCTATCTGAAATGTCACATGCTTATAGATTTCCAAAACTGTCCCTCGTAAATGATTACTGGGATTAAGGGGCAATGTTGGAAGTCAAATCCAACTTCCTAAGAAGACATGAACCAATGCATGTCCCCTTAAAAAGTTGGAAATCCCAAATGGACTAAGGGATGGAGGTGATGTTACTTTAGTCGCCAAATGATTACTCAAACAGAATAAAGTAGACAAGGAAAAGAGCTATACTCTCCAGTGCCATCTCCCCATTATCAGGTTGGCAGACAATCAAATTTTCAACATCTACTCCCAACGCCTTAGAATATGCAGGGTCAAAAGCATGCTCTGCATCAACAAGCATGGCGTAGCCTCCAGCGCTCTACATAATCAAAGCAGAATCTTGGTCTCAAAGCAGATAAGGCGTCTCGTAAGATGTGTGTTGTTATAGACATGGATAAAAAATGTAAATAAACCTATAGAGGTACAGCACCTGCACTTCTGCGATTGCATGGAGTGCTAGGGTGGTCTTTCCACTACTTTCGGGCCCATATATCTGAAAAGCAAAGCCACACACCCGTTCAGATCTTTTCGAGAAATTAAAAGTCTTACAAGATGAGATAATATGCACAGCAGTTCAGTATTCAGTAATAGTAATCAGAGCACAAAATGTAGACCAGATGATATTAGGACCATATATGAGAATATAAATAAGGGAAAATGTCCAACAAAGTTGATTTATGCTGCACAAGATCTTAGAGATCTTTATAACTTCTTCAATTTACGCTACAAATACGGTTTTATTTTACTGTATCTTTGTTCTCAAGATTTTACAAACAGAGAATGTAAATAAGAAGTCCAAATAAATAGCATCTAACTTAAATGAAACTCTATTCACAAAAAATTTGAAAGGGCTGCATTATATAATTCCTAACAATATAAAGCTAACGAAAGAAATTAACAGCATATATTCATGTGTTTTGATTCAGATCATTGTCTCCGAAGTTATTTTTCTTCAAAGTGATGTGATTTACGTGTCTAGGCAATGAGCAAGTATGTCCCCCCAAGTCTCTCAAGTTTGTACGGTTCTAAGATATTTATTAAAAGAACAGGTGATGGCGTATCTAACAAGTACAGGTGTCCAATTGAGTCTGAAAACGGATATGGAAACTTCATAGAAGTGTTCGTGCTCCTCCATGTTTCACTATTGGCACGTCAGTCACACTGACAAAACTATGTAGTATACATTATGGATCAATAACTAATAATCATTTACAGAGCTGATTATTTCACACTGGAACATATGAGCAATCATCAAAGGTAATCTATACAAAACATTTTAAGGCATGTTCTCCCAAAAGAAATATTATGCAGGCGAAAGGATAATACCTCTACAATTCTCCCTTTTGGAAGACCACCACCTAGGGCAAAGTCTAATGTCAAACAGCCACTTGGAAAAGTTTCTCTGCAATATACAAAATCTCATAAACCTACAAGGAAGACAAAAGTTGCATTGCACCACATATGCTTGTTCGAAGTTAGAACCTATATCAATGACAGGACCAATCTGTGTACCAATTACTTGCATTATTTTTCACTTCCATCTTAACACTCAAGTGGGGTAATGGATAATTCTAAGGAAGGAGAAAAGGCAAAGGCAACAAGGATATACATTGCACACATTAACACAGGCACTACATATTCCGAATTACCAAAAAGGGGGGGGTGGGGGGGAAACACAAACACACAGAGTTGACATGAAAGAAAAGCACATACACCAGAGCTCCACCAGCACTGCCCAATCTTGTAACACTTCCTTTTCCGAATGCGTTATTTATATCATTCATTGCTGCTTCCAATGCTTTTTGCTGGAATAAAAAAGGTTTTGTCAGTTTTTGAGTCATATGTTTTTTTTTTTTTTTTGAAACGACAAAATGTTATTAAGAAACTTGATAGGGTACATCAAGTGGGGGGAGAGGGGTGGGGAATCCAACCAAAGGTTGGGCAAAACACCTGAGGAGGGCCAAGCCCTACAACACCCGAGGGCGTAAGCCCGAACTCCTAAAGGCCTTACAATGCCCAGATCAAACAAATACATCAAAGGGCCTAAAGATGCCCATATATAACTATAAGCAGCCCAGTTTTTGAGTCAAACGTTAGCAGTTGGTTTGGTTATACAAATCTGTATCTCATTGACCATCCAACAGATGATTTGAGGTTCATGGAGCACCCAAGGTAATACTTGTTTGTAGCAAGAACAAGGCACATGGACCATGAAGAAAACAGAGTACTACAACTACGGTATCATATAGAATTACTGTATAGATATCAAAGGCTGAAGCTCGTATTACCAAATCACAAAATCAAAACTAATGATCAGAAACAGGAGACGTGGCGAAAGAATAATATAAAAAACATACTGAAGTACGAACAGACCAGAATACCAGATCATATAAGATGGTTAGAGAAAAAGTTTTCTCAAGAAAAAGTACAAGTGTTACACAGGTGTTAAAGATCCAGACATAAGAATCTTATTGAATCTAATACATTTACTTCCTATCCTCAATGTGGATTGGAATTATCTTTTTCTGATAAGTAATCAATTTATTGAAAAGGCATCAATCAAGGGGATGTCAGCAATGTACAGAAAAACGAGAAACAAAAAGGCCAAAAATCCGACTACACCAAAAAGACCAGTCAATAAAAGGACCTACCTATACACAGCTCTAAACACCAAAATATCTAACATGTCAAGGAATTGATCAAGGGTTGGGTCGCACTTCCTCGACTCCCAGATAAACAAACTAGAAAGGAAAATACTCTTATTGATTTGGTACGCATAGATAGGAAAGCCATCTTGACCCGTAAAATGCTAAAAGAATTTACCTCAATCATAGTTATCCTACTACTTCTAGAATCATTAACCCAGTTCTGCAGATACATGTTGTTAATAATGTTTTCAGCAATGAATACCCTAAAGTTAAAAACAAATAGCTAATGAACCTCAGTTCGAGATAAATACATCTTATCACTAGTGACATAAGCAAACTCTCTAATGCTTCCATTAGTAGTTCTATGCGAGGGTCAGCTAACGTCCCCGTGCAAAATGATGCACATATGAGCTTTATATGCCAGACTTGGGTTTGTTTGGGAATTGAATAAAAGAGAGGAAGAGAAGGAAAACTGGAAATTTCTCTAGCCTCGTTCAGTTTTAGAAGAAAAAGAGTATAAATTTACAAACTATTCTATTTCTGAACAGTAAAATTTTCTCCATATTTCCTCGCACTTTCCTTCATTACTTCTTTTCTCTTCTCTTCTCTCATTCCACAAGTTCCAAACAGGCCAAGAAATGAGGACCTTAAAATAGTAAATATACTCGTTAGTAATGTCTTTCTATTATTACAGCTGCAATAAACCAGTGAACAAACGGAAAGGAAGAGCGCAAGTCAAATTAGCAATGCATCGAGCAAAAGACACTTGCTTTCCCACTCAAACACTAAACATCTACCCAAATGAAAAACAAAGACACACTTCTACTCAGTTTTTCCTTAACAATCGGATAGAAACATTGAGATATTGGCAAATTGAAACCCAAAGATCAATTTTTTCCAACTATATATCTATATATCTGTGACGTACCCGGTCAATGAAACGGGGGTCGAAATCACCAGAGAGAACGCCATTGACTTTGCCGTCGGGCTCGGACCGAGCCCAAATTCGTTTAAGCGCCGAATTTGATTTCAAACGGGTACTAGCAGAGGTTGGTCGACACTGTAGTGGGGAGTAAGGCGAGAAAAGAGGTGGGAACAATTTGGACGCAACGAGTTTTGGTTTCACAGGGGACACCATATCCATACTGTATTGTGTATGTTTCAAATTCCTATTTCGAGAGAGAGAGAGAGAGAGAGAGAGAGAGGTGCGACGGAAGTGGAGAAGTAAAAGTACAGTAGATACAGCCACCAGCAGCAAGCGCAAGGAGCACGACGCTTCGGATGGATAACTTAGTGGGCCGGGTTGGATGGCCAGGTTGAAGGCCCACTAAATTCGGGTCTGGGATGTATGGCTCTGGAAATAGGAAAGGTCTTGAAAACATGGGTCCGATCTTGGGCTTAAAGTAGTTGACTATAATTGGGCTAATGTTAGCAGGTCCAAGTTGGGCCTTGCTGACGGGCCGGCGGAGAAGGCTGAAAAAACATACCTCTTCATGGGCAAGCAATTATGTGACCAAAAAGATAGGGACATAGATGTTTGTGCAAAGATCCAGGCACAGATGTGTTTAGAATCGTCCGATACATATGAGTTTCATGTTTACCGTGTGGGAACCACATGCATCAGATGTTTTTTGGATTTATTTGTGCACGGACATGTGTTTTCTACCATTGCTCATTACGTGAACGGAGGAGTGAATTTGCAATGATGAAAATTAGGGTTGATAAACTTACGAAGTTATTCGAATTTGAGCTATTGTTCAAAATTCTTTAGGTTCATCCTGTCCAAATCGATGGCCAAGAATTATGGAACATTTTGAGGATATTGAATGGAACACACATGTCCATAGTTACTACCAGTGGATGATTTGGACATATCACTCATATGTTAAGTCCTACTCAAAATGTGACGGACAGATTAGAAAACTCAACCATAGCGCCCTTAGGGCACTGCGCTCCAAGTACTGGGGAGGAAATTGAAACAAAATGGAAAAGGATTTGGGGCGGGCCCTTGAAGTAAATTTGCTTCGGGGAAAAGGAAAAATAACTCAAAGTCATCACGTACGAGGTCTACGTCTGTTTCGGTGCAGTAGAGAAAACCAATGGCCTTGTTCGTTTTCAATCTTTACTTTGTTTTAACTTTGTTTTTCAATCATTACCCTATATATTTCTCCAATTATTACCCTATTTCTCCAATTATTAATTTCATTTCTGTCTCTATCTCTCTCTATTCATTACAACTCTCTCCGATCATTACCCTATTTCTCTCTCCACCTACTACCAAAACTAAAATACCCAAAATTCTTAAACGAACAAAGCCAATGCATCTTGAGAACCTTCTATAATGCACGTGATCGAGATCAAAGGATTGAACAATTGATCGACCAGGGGAGGGAGGGGTTGGGGGTGAATCAGTGAATGGACAAGGTGGTTATTTGGCATTTCCAAAGCATTGGTGGGAGTAAGGGGCAAAATGTTCAGCATGCATATAGCTCATATAAGTTAGCGTGCATATTCTAGTACAAGTAGTTGTCAAAATCCGAAATCAATCCTCAAAGAAAGACCTACTTTCACCTGTCATCTACTCCATATAGCCACTCCGATGAATTTTTTCTTGCACAAGAGTACTCCAATCCATTTAAGGAACAATGTAAACTCTGTAGCATTTCAGAGCATCATCCGGTTAAAATTCGAAGCGGGGGGCCTGCTCCCCCTTGGGGGAGAGCAGGGCCCTGCTGCTCCCCGTTTGGGGCCCACTCCGGGCTCTCTCCGATAATCGGGATCGTTCACTTTGTAGAGCTCGTCGAGTAGAACAACCATGTAAAAAATCAGCTTAATCGGACATCGTTAAGTGCCTGATCGGAGCCCATATAACTCTCGGTACATGGGTTTAAGTGGATTTGATTCAGTGTTTCCGTTCCATTCTTTTCAAGATAAAAAGGTTCCGATCAAGCACTTAACGATATCCAATTAAGCTGATTTTTTGCATGGTTGTTCTACTCGACGAGTTCTACAAAGTAAACGATCCCGATTATCGGAGAGAGCCCGGAGTGGGCCCCAAACGGGGGGGCAGCAGGGCCCTGCTCTCCCCCAAGGGGGAGCAGGCCCCCCGCGTCCGTTAAAATTGTCATAAGAACGACTCTAGCTCACTTCTACTTGTTTATTTTCATTATCTCCTATCGTTTTTCATCCCATTTTGTGTCAGGGAAGTTTATGAAAAGAGAGAAAATACGCATTACAGCTTGGACAAAACACACATTAAAGCATGGCTTTTTTTCCCCCTTTTAAGATGATATATTTTAAATGATTGAAATGAAACGGTTCGTAAGATGGTAGGTGTAGCACCTATAGAAGAGAAATTGATGGAGAATAGGCTAAGGTGGTTTGAACATGTCTACCGTAGACCAGAAGATGAAGTAGTAAAGAGAACGGATAGGATAGCTTTGGGTAGCAATGCTACGGGGAGGGGTAGACCTAAATTGACATTAGATGTTGTGGTGCGCAAAGATTTGAGTATAGTAAATTTGTGTGAACAAGTGGCTCTCGACAGAGCTCAATGGAGAAAAAAGATTCATGTAGCCAACCTCAAGTGATTGGGACATAAGACTCAGATCGGTTGGTTTGATATTATATATATTTTAAATGATTGAATTAACTCCACAATGAGGATAATTCGGCCTGATTTGCATCCTAGGGCTCACAGCAACTGGTAGGAATAGTGTGCTTAGGTATCGATGGGTGAAATTCGATATCGTATGAAGCCAAATGAATTTGGTTTTCGATAGCGTATGGCATTATGCGTGATCGGACGCCTGCAACTGAAGTTGGTTTTGTGAAGGCCACACTTTTGGTCACTTCACTTGAGATCCGATTAATTTTTTTTTGGCATACACCTGCTATTAGCAGGGAAGGGTTACAAGGAATCACGCAAGAAAAAGTGCGTTTGGGCGCATTCCAGGTCCCAAAAAAAATCTAAAATGAGGTCGTCCCTACGAATTCAAAAGTAATACTTACCGTTATCCGTTGGAACTGATTTTTTACAGGGCCCCATAAAATAATATTTAAAAATTTATGGATATTTTTCTAGATTTTTTTGGGACCCGGAATGCGTCCAAACGCACTTTTCCTTGTGGTGATTCCCTTCAAATCCGTCCTTGCAATTAGGATTAGTGTACTTCAACCAGTGAAACATTGAACTTGGTATCAATTTTAAGAGGAAATTCAGTGTTGGAAATGCAAATAGGAGTGTGAATGCCATGTTTCATTGTGGTCGTACGAAGTGAGCAATGTTATGTGGTCCTCTATTTTGAATCGGGGAGGTTCAGGAGATACCTAAAAAAACTTCTAAAAAAACACTCCAAAGTTTTCGATCGAACTTCAATGATTCGAGCCGCTCAATGTAATAAGAACGTGATTTTAAGGGTACTCGCAAGAAATCAGCAAAAAAAAAAGAGACCGTGAAGGGCTTCTTCATCCGAACAGTTTTTATTGAACGGTTCAATAAAAAAACTGCTCAAATCAAGCCCTTTCCAGTAATTTTTTTTGCCGATTTCTCGCGGGTACTCTTAAAATCATGTTTTGAACACATTGAGCGACTCGGATCATCAAAATTTGATCGGAAACTATGAAATTGAGATTTGAGATATTTTTTTAGATTTATTTTAGGTGTTTCCAGAACTACCCCGATTTTGAATTATGCAATCCCCTCTTCTCTGTTTCTTGATATGATGAAAACAATTTGAGTCCATACTGTTCACATTTCATTTCGAGAATAGTACATTTTCTCATAACCGACGAAATGCGAGAATCACAAATAGAAGAACAAAACCCTCTGTTGTTTATGTACCGTTATGCTCGTACGTTATAAGGGTAGGCACGTATTCCAAGAATTGTGCTATTAAAAAACAGCGCTTTTGTTAGTTAATTGCTCATACAATTACATTTCGGACAATTGGTGAAGAAACCAATAACGGAAATTTGCGAAATGACTTGGAAATGAGCCAATGATAAACTTGAAATAAGAGGAAGAGCAAATAATCATGTTATAATAAGATGTACTTCTGTGTATGTACTCAAAATTAAATCGAAAATACATAACATATTAACAACTTGTGTTCTTTCTGAGAAGTTGAAGTTCTTTGGTCAACCAAACTAGCCTGATCCTTTGACACGTTCGTCAATAAGGTATCTTCTTGTCAGAAAATGCACAGGAGGGGTTGAAGATGAAACAGTGGCTAAGTGGGATGTTAAGTGGGATGTCACATGGTCTAAACGGGTGGTTATTCAATCTCGACTCTGAGTCAAATCAAGAGGAACACAATGGTAACATCGAGAAGAGGTCTTTCCATCGAACATGATGCGGTTCTAGAAGAGCAACAGGGTGCGTCAATTGTAACCAAAACAACAAATATGCGCCACCAACTAAACGAATATACATCGTCATGTTGGCTCAAACCACCCTTCTAGAACACTAGTCATTTATACCCCTACAAAATCGAACATATCTCAACACTAGGAAAGTTCCTTCTTTCTTAATTATAGGCTTTTTATCATGCAAACTGTTGTTAAATCCCAATTCAATTCAACCATCAATGCACTTGAATCCCTTGCAAACCCACAACCATACACCAAACAAGATGGTGCACACAATCAAATCAAACGACAAAATCACCCAAACGTGCTTCTTCCAAACATTCTTGGCCTTCTGTTACCCCAAATAACCCGCTGCTCTTCGCCATCGACACCAAAAAGTCCCTGCTCAAAACACCACCACCACCATCATCAAACACATCAACCTTGTTCTCACCAAACCCATCTTTCTCTTCCCCATTGGATTCACCATCATTGACATTATTCCTTCTCTTTTTCTTCTTTCTTCAAGCTTATAGCCAAATCCCTCCTCCCCCAAGCAAAGGCTGGTATCCAATCATCTTCCCCCCTTGGCGAATCCAAACTCCCACTACGCTGATGGTACAACACCTCCCTTCTCGAATTTAGGCCTTCCAGATCTGTCACGTGAGGCTCCAACAATTGGTGGAAAATTGGATTGAATTCCCCTTGAAAGCAATGGGAACTCTAATTCTCAACAAACCCTAAGTCAGTCACATGACCAACTATCTGATGAAACGCTTTTTGAGGAAGAAAAGGACTTCTGGGCTTTCCTAGGGCTTCAGAGATTGAGAAATATACGAAGGGTTCTTCGATAAAGAAAGTGTAGGTTTTGTTTCTGATCGTGTGGGAGAAAGAGGTGTAAAGGTGGGGCCTTTTCGAGGCATTTGAGAGCTAGGGTTGCGAGATCGGCATCGTGCGTGTTGAATTCGGCCAAGATCGTGGTTTTGTTTGCAATTTGATGTAGAAGATGGAATTGGGGTTTGAATTCGGCCAAGGATTGTGGATTGTTAAGCCAAAGGACCTTGACTTATTGCACATCAAAAAACCAATAAGTTTTGATTAATTTTTAAGCTGAACGACCCCTAAATCTTCCTTGGACTGTCATGAATATCTGCAAAGGAAAAGGAAATGAAAAACCTTAGAATTTAGTTTTATGAACGCTTTGGAACTTTAAAACATTAGAACTTAATAGTGACTTAGCAAACATTCCATGAATGCTTTCCAATGACAAGTTCTAGGAATCGGTCCACCTTACAGCTGCTAGTTGGAGACAATTTGCTTCAGCTGTGTTGCTTTCTTGAACTTAGTTTCCACATGTATTCTCTCAGTCTCCCCTCTTCAAGAATATCAATAATTTTGAGCACCGTATTGATCTTGTTTTGTGTCTTCCTCTTTATTTCTTCAGTTGCCACTTCCGTTACCAACGACCTCAAAGTCTGTAATCAGTTATCCGTAGAGTTTACTCATGTACGATAACTAATTACAAATGCAACCTACATTGAGGGAGGAGAAATTTTCTTCGATTGTGGTGGAGGGGAATGACCTCGCTTAGCTCTTTCAATCTAGATTTTTCTTTTCTCGACATGACTTAGACATTGTTGGAATAAATGATAAGTGGAAGCAAAGAACAAAATCAGAGTGCGAAAATAGCAAACCTCGCTGTGTTGGGTTTGATTAAACCAAATAATACACTTTTAGTAAATACCCACTTGTACACAACACCACACTCAAGGTACACAAGTGACACTCTCACTTAAGTGACCTCACACTCACACACTTTGTGCACTCACTCTTTGCACACACATATAAATGAGACCCATACTCATATTTATAGACACACTTAGAACATTCTAGACTAGGACAATATAGACTTATTAGAGTCCTAGATAGTACAAGAAGGTTCTAGATAAATGTGGATGGTGAGAGAAGACGGTGGAGGAATCTAGGAGTTTTAAGAACAGGAAGTTTTCGGCAAAATCCGGAGGCTTCCACCGTAATCCTAAAGGTCCTGGAAGGACCCAGAACTTTCTAGTGGAGTCCGGAATATTCCGGTGAGATCTCCGGAGGAACCCATGAATTTCCTGTATTATCGGGAGAGGCGTTCAACATGCTGGTGATCTGTTCCTTCTTGGAGGAGAGGAAAGTGAACGATCTCGTACCGGACATGCAGGCCTCCTCCTAGGAGGTGTTTCACCTCGGCAGTAAGAAGATTCTCTGTGACGACGAACATGAGAGTCCACGATGTCGACTATAAGAGGAGAGTTCGGGTTTTGCCTGGGAGATTACAATAAAAGGACAACAATTTGGGCCATAACACAAGTGAAACAGGAGGTTACTGTCCCTGCTTGCATACACTTTTTACAAATTTCAAAGACTATTCTGTAAAATCACTCTCTAAAAGACAAAAAAAAAAAATTAATGTTTGCATCAATTAGGCCAGGGAGTATAGAAACCAATTTCCTTATAATGTATGTAGAAGAAGAAGTATATGAGACGAAATGTACAAAATTCCAGAAAAGAACTGCACAAAATCACGTAACTTTTTGTTCCCTCTTCCTTCCTCTCTCTACGGGAAGACCAACAGAAAAAATAACTCTCTCTCTGTCATAGATCGAATTATTGCTTCACTCTTCCCTGTGAAGTGAAATTGGGTTTTCCAACCCTCGACTTTGGGACCATAAGTGGAGTGGACAACCCCTGCGTGTCTATCTGATAGTAATACTTAAGCTTCGATTCGATGTTTGCTCTAAAAACATATTGACCTTCTAAAATGTTTGTCACAGCTTCAAGACTTATTCATATCTCAACATGTCATTATTTTTACTTATCTAATAAAATGAAACTAGATAAGAGGAACGGACAAGGCCCGCGAAAGCAGTGGAGCATGTAGTTTGATTCCATGACATTATGTTTTGTCTAAGCACAATCTTGCAATTATTTTCTACTGATCGACATACCTTAGATTAACAACTCGACGACAAGTTCAAATGCAAAGTAGATGGTGTGTTGGCTAAATTGGATTCATTGGTCGAAAGACAATCATGCAATTATTTTCTACTGATCGACATACCTTAGATTAACAACTCGACGACAAGTTCAAATGCAATGTAGATGGTGTGTTGGCTAAATTGGATTCACTGGTCGAAAGACAATTATACTGTAGACCCTTAGAAAAAAAAAATCCACATCAAAATATTTTGAGATTTTGCTGACTTTTTTTTCCGTGAATTACTGGTCGATATATTATGTTAAATAGAATGATGTGAATTCACACAAGTATTCGTTGAAGCCTTCAACCTTTCGGTGGGGAAATTTGCCAATTTGATGCCATCGGAGTTGGGTGATATGTTGCTTTCGGGAATCGATACTCTACACGTGAGATTATGTATAAGTGGAGAACTAGCTAAGATATTCTAGCTAGCTAGCTAGACTTTTTGGCTCCAAGACTAACCTAATTTCTTTATTTTATGGTTGTCATTTGTACCATATGCTGGCTTTATTGGATAAATGATCAAGATTACTATTATTATAGTAATAACGTCACTATTGTTTGGTTAGCAAAGCTTTCAGTCGCTACCACTCGTGTGGGAGAAGGCAAAACAATAAAGACTTTCTTTGGCTACATATAATCTCTTAATTATGAGATAATTGATGAGAAAATTACCTCTAAGTACATAAAAGTGACACTTAATTCCCATTAAGGATAGATGAAATACTTAATTACCACTAAGTCCACTTTTACAAAAATACATTTACCATTAATGGAAGTGTCACTCTGGGGTTTTAGGGCATGCTAGGGTTCTATGGTACCCTAGTACCCTTGGGTACCCTAAAATCTTAGGGTACCCTAGGATTTTAGGATTTTATGGTACCCTAGGGTTTTAGGGTACCTTAAGATTTTAGGTTTTAAAATACCCTAGGGTTTAAGGTACCTTAGGGTTTAGGTTTAGTCACTTTCATAGAGCGCTAGGGTTTAGGTTTATGCACTTTCATAGGAGTTTTAGGGTGCACTTTCCTATTATAGGGTTTTAGCGGTTTAGGCACTTTCATAAGGTACCCTAGGGGTTTAGGCATTTTTATAGGGTACCCTGAAGTTTAGGCACTTTTATAGGGTGCCCTAGGAGTTAGGCACTTTTAGTATTTAGGATTTTAGGCACTTTCATAGGATTTTTGCGTTTTGTTAATTAGAGGAGATTTGGTGGGAATTACTTTTTATTTTCTGGACCTAGAGGTAAATTGCCCATAATTGATTACATCATCATAACTACAATTTTGGTTAATTTATAGTTTTGAAGATGAAAAAACTAGATCAGTTTCTCCAAAAGCTTTGGCAATTCAAGGACGCGCGTTATTGTAAACGATCATGTTATCACACAGAAAACCACACGACATCACTGTATCGTTTTCGGCATGTCGGCTCCGGATTGTAACAAAACGAATCCGAACAACGCGTACGCAAATGGTACGAGTTTTCTTGTAGCGTAAGTGAAGCAACAATGTTGTTTCACGTTATCCAACGCAACAATGTTTCGAGAAATTAATATTCTTGCTTCGCTATATTTCCAACAAGCAATGGACCTCATACCTATGAGAGGTGCAATGCACGAATAAACGATTATTAATTGGAGTCATTTATACGATATTATTGGAATTTTGTACTCGAAGTGTTTATCTTTCTTTCTTTTTTTTTTTCACATAAATGTGTGAACACAAATATGCATTCAATAATTTTGCTCGTAGAGAACAACATGTTTGATTTTTTACTCTTTTTTTTTTCCCCAGACTAGAATTGATTTTTGATATTGGTTTTTTTGTCTTATTCATTCCAAGTCAGATCAATCACCATATATATATAGTATAACAATGTTTTTTTTTCCTCTCTTTTTGTATTTTTTTTCTCTAGGGGGGGAAAAAAATGCCAACAAAGAATATATTATGGAAAATCCATCTAGAAATCGATGAACGGACAAACAAAACTAAGACTAAGGTTTAAGTATAAAAGTCAATCATCGAATTTGATTAAAAATTTCAAATTATGATAATTTAATAAATAAAGTCTACCACCAAACATTAAATAATAGATAGGTGATTCTAAGAGAAACCTCAATATCATCGCATGGACCCACAACCTGTATGATAAAAAGATATATATATATATATATATATATATATATGGGGTATATGTGCGTGTGTGTGACACTCCCTAAACTAGAAATAGAAAAGAAAGTCTATCACCGCATTTTTAGTGAAATTAAATCAGCAAATCTCTGCGGTGATCTCATGTGGATTTAGTCTTATTTCTTTAATTACAACTTTCGCAGTCATCGTCTCGATATTTGGTGTCTTTTGTCCTTAACTTTGCATTTTTTCTCGTTTGAGACTCCTAATTAGATATTAGGCAGTTTAAAAGTGTCGCATCAAGTCATGTCTGGGTTATGATGAAAGATCAATCGATTAATTGCCTTGTAATTTACTCGTTTTGTATTTTTTATACGATTAATTTGGCTCTGTTTAAGTTCTTAGTAATGATCTCCGTTGTAAATGTCACTACGCGTTTATTAATACAATCTTCCCACTTTTTGAAAGAAAATAAAAAAGAAAAAAGAAAGTTGAAAGTGATAGTCAGAACTTGTCAAAATGGCAGACTAATCATCCCCGGTTGCGTTCTGTTTGGCATTACCCTATCATTACGCAATTCCTCTCTTTTGATTTACTCTATGAAATTAATGGAAGAAATACGTGGAATTCCAAGCACGAAAAAGATGCTCCAAATGACTTTCATCATTTACCAAACAAAAGTTCTTTTTGCTTTTCAAATGTTTTCAAATTACCATAATCGGTTTCTTCCTCCAAATATCCATTTCCGGCGTAATCTTAAGTGTTTCATGATATAATCGTTGCAAGCTTATCTTGAAAATAAGTAATATGAAGGCAGTCGTCAGTATAGAAAAAGTCACCGCAAGTCAGGGGTATAGGAACCAACTTTTATGACAATTATGAAGAGTGTTTCTATTGTGTTGGAAAACGAAACGATTCATCGGAAACGATTACAATTTTGGGGTTTTCTAAACAAAAATAGAAATAAGAAACAAAAACTTTACATAACAAAAAAACGACGTTTTGATGTTTGATTCTCAGATTTGGCATGAGTTTATCGAGAATTGTCGCATTGGCCCACTGCCAATTACAATAATGCACTGTCACTGTTATAGCCCGTCGTATGTCAAAGTCTTCTTTAATTGCAATTTAGTGCGAAACTTGCATAAAATTAAGCAATGGCACCTTAATAATTGCAACTGGATTAAAAATTTGCTGAGATAAAAAAAAAAAGGATTAAATATTTAAACATGATGCTGTGAAGTGTGAACGCTCCGGCAATTAGCATAAGTTTTGTGGCCTATATGATAGACCTTGAAGTTTAAAAAGCCCACAAGACCCAAAGCTTCTCTCTACAATTTTATTGAACTGTTCTTTGTTTTTAAAATCCTTCCAAAATAGAAAACAATGCAAGATTCAGGTGATTGGAAAATGAAGAATGGCAAGGTCAAAGGTTGAATTTCCTACCGCCATTATCTCTACCCAGGGTTTTTCTTTTTCTTTTTCTTTTTTTATCCGCTCTCTGCGCGGAGTTTGATTGACTAAGTTAATAGTGAGAACAAACACAATCCATAGAATGAGTATTCCATTGGATAATTAATGCGGCCGATCAATACTTTCACATGGGCATCCGTCACCCCCAAGTCTCAAAAGAAGAAGATATAGTTTTTCTAAACATAATGTTTAAAATTATACATGTTTGTAATTATTCGAAGAATTCTTGAAAATTTTGACACTTTCCCTGTGAAATCAATCATCTCCTCTTGCAGTTAAATTATGCATGATTGCGTCGCGTAAGATAATATGTGCTGTCATATTTTGTCAAATTTGTTGCACAACAAGTATATAATTACATTCGAAAGCTGATAATTTGCTTTCATTTTACCGTATCTGAATGCAGCCACCAATGGAGGAATTAAATAACTGTTGAACAACTTATAATACGAACTATAGAACGCTCTATACCTTACAGTTCTTCACACATGTGAAAAAACCGTCCTCCAAATCAAGTAAATTACACACGCTCTAATAAGCTTAATTTCCAACGTAGGGGAAAATATGTACATATATAACAACATTCTATCAGAGAAAAGCCACAAATGTAACTCACAATAATTTCTACAACTTGATGGTCGGAAAAAAAAAAAAATAAATTACACAACTCCAAACAAACCTCAAAATCAATAATGGTTCCACATATGAGCCTGAGGCATACCCACATCAGACAAGAAGCTCTCTGAACTTGCTTCCCCAAAGCTTGGTGAGCCCTTCATGTGATTGTTAGGGCTGCTGTCCATTTGGGTGAGGTGATTTAGGACAGCTTTTACGACTTTCTTGTCACAGGGAAAGGTGTCCAAGTATGAGCCCATGAGACCAGGTGGTATGGCTCCAAAGGTGGTGGGTGTGGTGATTTTGGTGGAAATATTTGGATCCATGTGGGTGATGTGAGATAAAGTACTTGGGTGGTTGATTTGGTGGTTCGGTGTGAAAATGGAGAAGCAGGGCACTTGCTCATACTGATCATGATTTGGAATATTGGTGTGAGTTTGGTCAAAGGTGATGTAGGAATCCATTAGTGGTGGGAGAGATGAAGAGCTAATTGTGTCATCATAGCTGCTGCTGCTGCTTCCCATGCTTTGTTTGGCTGGAACCAATTCTCTGTTCTTGTAAAACACTCTACACAATACCCAATCTTCCTGTAGCGGTTCATCCACAAACTAATTAAGAAAAATCACAACAATGATCAAACAAAGAAAGAAACAAATTACAATACTAAAAAAGAGACAAAATTAAGGGTACGTGGTCGGTCACAAAATTAGTATAATAATACAATAAGTTGTGTATCAAATTACAACAGATTAATTAGATTTCATTTGTTTCCACGAACGAACAGTCGAATTTCCAGCTCCATCCGCACGCACATACTGTCATATCATGTACCGCATCAAATTCAAAGGAGTAGGTTTGGTTTTTCACAAGAAGTTTACTTCAGTAGTAGTTTTTATTTTTTATTTTTTTATTTAGTACTTGTCGCGCGTTATAGACTTTTACCAAAAAAAGAAATAAACTAAAACCAAGTCCTTGAGCATTATTTGATATATTTTACACTTCTCTTTCTCATATGTCATCTCCCAATCATGATTTTTAATTCACCCTGTTTGTCGTGACCAACACGACAAAATTAGACAAAGAATTTCGATTGGTTACAATGGTGTTATTTCTCTCTGCCAATCAAATTAGGCCCATCTATAGTGTATAGTAGGCAAACTCAGGACCACATGGGAAAGGACAAACCAAATAAGTCTGTGCTAACAGTATGGCCTAATTAAAACCAATTGACAAATGATACTAGTTGCACAAAGAGACAATTCTATCAACTCGATCAGGCGTTTTCAACTGAAAACTGCGTACGTGCAGCTCTAGTCATACTAGATTATTTATAGGCGCTCAATTCGGAAATAAAATATATGCTTAAAAGGAGATACTACTAGCAATTTACATAGTGAAAGAGGAAAAAATGATTAGCAAAGAAGAGAATTTAAAAGAGTGTGGCCGGGGAGAAGAAAACCTTGACAGAAAAAGTTTTAGGAGGGCCTAGGGGACCTTCAAGCCGGAATTCGTGCATGACCCATTCGGATTTCCTTCCTTTGGGTGCCCTCCCTTGGTAGAACACAAGGGTTTTCCTCATACCAACTAGGGTGCCCCTGCGTAGGACGGGTCTGTCCTTCCCCGTGGCCTTCCAGTACCCTGATACTGTGGCCCTGTTTGTTCTCAATCCAGTTGCATATTTCCGGTCACGCTGGCTGTAAAAGTACCATTCTTTCCCTCCCACACAAGCTGTTTCTATGAAGAGAAAAAAAAAAAAGAGAAAAGGAAAAGAATCAGATGATGTCAAGTATCAAACGGGACACGTTGCAAGGGTCTAAATTAAGGACCCTGTCCGCGATAACTAACACTTAGCCAAGAACGTTGTGGATTAGTGGTGATGGAGCAATTCTGTCCCATGACCGCGTACCAAATTTCCAATTATAATGCAAGCTAGGGAGAAGTGCATGTCAATTTTTGTGCTGTAATGCAAAATTATTGGAGGGATTAGCTGTAATTGGCTATGTGACAAATTGATAGGTTTATATCCATCCCTGTTTCGTGATATATGATGTTGAAAATTGCAGCTGAAATTTCCACACACTGTTAGTTTTTGAAAACTAGATTGAAAAATGAATTACTCAAACGAAAAAAAGGGAGAAATATGAGAGGTCGACAAAATTGACGAACCTTAAGCCATGTGATTAGGCGAAATTAGAAGAAAAAGTCCATTTAAGTCGGAATGAACTAAAGTGTACACGCGTGCGGTTGACATTAGTCGGAAGGCTTAAGAGATATGATTTTTGAGTGTGTAGCGCATTCACGTACGTACAATTGCTTTCACCATCTTTATGGAGGACAACGCCAAGAGTGTCAATTTATTAGAAAAAGGTATGAATGAGAAATTCGGACGCCGGAATGAGAAATATATGCTACTAAGTACTATCCACTAAGAACAATCAAAATATGCAAACAATGCAATTAAAGACTTCAACAGACTGAGAACTACAATTTGAAGACCATATCATTTATGCATGGTTTTCAAGTTATCCAAGGCAGTCAACTGGATAAATAAAGGAACGAACAAGTCATTAACCAGATTTCCAAAGAAACGAAATATGAGATAAATGTGTGCCGATGCCTACTTACATAATGCAAGATAAACTATTCGTACAAATTCCGATATGTTGAAACGTAATTGTCCTTACACTATTTTTTTTTATTGGCGAAAGTCAATTTTTGTTTCAATAATTAGATTAGCACCCTGGAGAAAGAGTTGAACTCCTAACCTCCTCCCTTTTGGCACCCAAGTGCACGCCTGATGCGGATGGGCCACAAGCCTCTTGGCAACTGTCCCTATTCTAAACAAAAACTGTCCCTATACTAATCAATAAGAGACATCTAATTTGTTACAAGAAGATATGCTGTTTATCCGTAAGAATACAATTTTCATGAGCTATGTAATAATCATAGACCTAAATCTGCCCGGTATATGAAAATTATTAGTGATTTCATTCGTCCGTACACAATTCAGTTGCTATCAAGGTATCACCTAATCCAAAGCATCAAGAGAAAAATATCTCCATCATATTTTGTGAGTAGGAAACTTCTAACATCTCTCTCTCTCTCTCTCTCTCTCATGCTTGGTACTGGAAACAGCTATACAGATGGTCATAGAATCTTGCATTCTCAATTACTGTATATATTAAGGAGACAACAACACAAATGATTCTAGAAGAGAGAAAGTAATACATCCTTAGACATGATGATGGCATGGTGGTGGAACCGTGGAGGTGGTGTGTTTGATATCAATATTTGCATATAAATGTGTATCCATCTATTTATGTATGTATTCATCATTTTCGTTAGAGGGTGTTGGAAGGAGCAAAACTCACGAGGAATATCCCAAGGTTCACTCTTGTTGAGGTCAACTTCAATCAAGAGAGGGCACTCACAGCATGTCACCTTCTTCATCAAGTAATCACATATCAGCTCTTCATCTCTTGGATGAAACCTAAACCCTGGAGGCAACTTTGCCTCCACCATGCTTAGATTGCTCATTTCTAGAGAGAGAAGACAGAAAGAGAGAGAGAGAGGTTTAGTGAGAATGAGAGATCCTCAACCAAGAAACCTAAATTGTTTTGTGTTATATACATGTACAATATATATAAACAATGGAAAGTGGGCAAGTTTGTTTAAGAATATATATTTAAAAATAAAAAACAATTCCAAAAAATAAATATAAAAAATAACAAGGGGTTAATTAAGTCAACTAATAATTTCGTGTGGAAGGAGGAAGTGGGTATAATGAAGTTTGAACTAGGAGAGAGAGAGAGAGAGACAGGGGGGGATAATTTCCACGTGTCACGATGACGTGGGCTCACCTATAACTGCCAACCAGATGACGGGTACAGTGATTGAGATAGTCACTGGTGAGGATTTTTTCAGCGCCGAGCGAGTATTGCCGACATGGCACCTGCTCGGCGCATCTGAGCCGTTCGATTCACTTTTGGATGGCTCGGATTGAAACACCCTCTCTTCTCTCATCTCAACACTTTCTCTCACCTTTTTCTCTCTCTAAATTTGAGTCGTTCAAATACAAAATGGACGGTTCAGATGTACGAACAGGCACCACGTGATACCCGCTCGGCACTGAAAAAATTTCCGTCACTGGTCGTTGCTTTTCTTTCTTTCTTTCCACCTCTTTTGGAATTTATTCCTCAGATGGAGCTGCCACGCTGATTAACTTCTCCTCTCTGCCCAATCACAAAAACCCGAGAGCATATTCAAGCTATTTCTATTAGACCCCACTTCCACTGTCTCAACTCTCATGACGCACCTCTTGAAGCTCTCCTTTTTGGACTTGGCCGTTTTGGAACTACGCCCGCAAAACCCCTCTGTAACCCAAAATTGACACGTGGTGTCCCAACGCTCTTATTCGCCCTATATTTTTATAGAGTTCAGCACTAAAGTGTATGAACTCTACCGGAAGCGGTGCCTCTAGACCCTCTTTGTGCCCCCTTGAAAACAAACTATTCTCACGTCTCTCCCACCCATAAGGAGATCCTTTCATTCCTGACCCACCATTCCATACCTTGCTTGTGTTCACTGTTCAGGAAAAATGGACCAGTTATGGGTTCAACGCAGAAATTTTGTAGTAACACAATCATTACGCAACCCACTCCAAAATATGGACAGTGATATAAATTAATTTCATGAAAACCATCCTGGACCCGGCTTCCCTCAGAGGACTAGACTAAATGATCCAGTCCGTCGAGCTCATTATATGTTCCATTTTAATGGTCCAGGCCGTTCATTTTACCCATCCCGATAGGCAGACGACATTCACGAGTTTTTCTGGACATCCATAGTAAACTGACCGAATCACACTTATTTTGAGAAAAAAGTGAAATGTTGAAACCGTTAATCAATTTCAAGAAAATTTGTGATTTGATCAGAGACTAATTGGCATTTGACAAACCTGTTAGTTTACGGTAGGATCAACAAATAAAGACCTACAAATTGAGTAGTTCAAATCATCGAGATGGGATCTAGTGGCAACCAAGTCATCTTCAAGAATTAGAGGAGATATTATTTTATATATGGTCTAGGAACAATGCTCAATCCTCTCACAAAAATGTGTATGGGTCCACATACTTATGGAAGTGGGACCCACACACTTATGTGAAGAATAATTTACCGGACTAGAGTTCTAGCCTTGTTCAACCATAAGACTCAAGAAAATCTGTTAGATGAGGCATACAGTGTGAGTATGGGCTCCATGTTGTGTACAGATCAAGTGACCCTGTTGGGAGATTTGATGGATATCCACCATGCGATGGGCTCACATTCATTATTGGATTAGATTCTTAATCAGGCTAAGCTGGGCTGGGCTTTTCTCTCTCCTTTCTGTAATAGTATGTAAACTATTTAGTGTCTGTAGCATTGCTCTTCCCAATAAATAGCGTCCCCAGATCCATCGGAGGAAATTACGCCCGAATTATAGAAACTAGAATCTTTACCATTAGAGATAGAGACCGTATATGATATGATTTGGAGATATAGAATTGATGATCAGGTCCATTGCAAGCCAAGACCCATATCACTTTTCCAAGTGAAAACATACGGATTCGAAAATTCAGGAGACCTAGGAGAGTATACCAAAAGTTGAATATCCTTCATTCTCTATTCATGCTACTCTCATTGGCTTATTTTCCAAGAGTTTACTAATGGATAGATATAAAACATTAAAACTTGTCAGTGTCGAAGTTCAGACGCCACGCCGAAGGCACCGGAAACCAACAAAAAATGGTCTTCCGATTTAATTTTTCCTTTGTCCAATTATATTCACTGGTGTGTAAGGTATGCAAAGGTTACGTGAGTTGCATACAAACTTGAGAGAGAGAGAGAGCAGAGAGAGCAGAGAAATCAGATGGAGATGTGGAAAAAATAAACTCAAGTGGGAGTGCACTAGAAGAACAAAGAGCAGTCAAGAGTGGGCCAACAGTATCCGATGCTGACATGCAGAATATGATTTTTTACAAAAGATTATGATTTTGGCATTTCAAAAACGGATGGAGAGGCTCCAAAATTGAACTGTGTTGATATAAAAAATGACGTCGTTTTGGAACCCTCCATCATCAATTTTTGGAGTGTTAAAATCAATTTCCTTCTACTAAACCCTCTGGAGAGCACATCTCTAGGAATATTCTCAATAGGTTGTCAAAGCAATAAAAATCCTGGAATTCGTAATCCCATTATAAGGTCTATTGTACGTATCAACAAAACTCTCAAGGATATGATGGTTTAAGGGATGCTCTTCTCATTCCATATCAGAAGCAATTTTTTTTTTTTTTTTTTGCCAAAAGTTTAGAAATTTCATTGATAACTAAGAGAGTATATCAAAGGGCATACTCTTCCTTAGACGAGAAGAGAATAGCCAATCAGGCGGATAGGCTCCGATGAGAAAAGACCTACGCTCTGAACTCCTTACGAAAGCCACCGAGGTACAATACCTCACACCACCAACATCAAATTAAGAAAAATACACTACACCCAAAAGGGTTAGGAAGACCCCCAAAGAAGAGAAACACCCACAAGCGGGACATCACAGCAGAAAGTTAGAAAGAAAAAAGAAAAACCACCGGCGGTGTCAGATCAAACAACCCACCTGCCCTTCTCCAAATCAACTCCAGACTCTGCAACCTGATCCCCTAGCCGCCAGAACATTTATTGCTCGGCGTCGCGGCTGGATCTGGACAAGGTCCCGACTGCAGACGGCTTGAGCCAATCGTGGCAATCTCGAAACTTCGGGATGTCGACCTGATCCCCTGGTCGCCTGAACATATCAGAAGCAAGTTTGGGCAAGCAACGTTTTCTATTCCATGATTAGTGGGAAAAGAATTTCAGGATAAAGCTGGGCTACTAGTCAATTTTTCAGTACTAGTCAACTAAAATTTGAAGTTTCAGAAATCTGGAGATAATAAACGAGAGAGAGAGAGAGAGAGAGATACCCACTACCCAGCATCGTAGAGCCTCTTTCGACCAGTAAATAGTCAATGTGGTTGTGATTTGCCTAACTCCTGCATCAAGAATATCCCCTTTAGAACAAAACATCCCCATTAGAAAAATTAGGCACACTTTGTAACTTGGAAGAGACAGACAAAGTGATCAAAGATACTCGTGACAGAAGAGAGATTCAAAATACCATAACTAGAAAAACAGAGATTCGAATCGAAACTTTTCCACACACACAAAAAAAAAAAAAAAAAAAAAATCGAAACATGACTTATATTCCTTCTAACCTACACAAGCTCCAAGAATTTGTCGTCCACCCGCCAAAAGAGGCAAAAAAGAAGAAGATGATAATGAAAGATCAGTTCTAGTAATGATTGGGTACAGTCTTTGCTAGACTAATTCAAAGCAAAGGGGAGCGCAATTAGTCAATATAAAAATGCCACCTGTTAATTTTGATAAGAATAAGGCCGCTATCATCCAACACAACAACGAAAACGAAAGCTCTGGGCCAGCAACGTACTGCTGCCCTGCCGAAATGTGTAATTAATTTCTATAGCAGTGGTTAAAAAGTAGTAAAAAAACTTTTGACTTACCTCGTAGAGAGAAACCGCACATCTCAGTTGTGGGAAACAGAGAGAGGTCTTTTTGTTTTTTTGCACCAAATACTTTGAATAAAAATCTCTGAAAGCATTTCGCTTTTCTGTGATGGCTATGTCTCATAATAATAATAATAATAATAATAATATCATGCTCTAAACCAACTAAAATGGTTCCTTCCCCACCACAAGTAGCAAGCAGGCTAGCACCACCTTGCACCTGTGCAAAATGACAAATATTATTCAACGCTGGACACGTGCACCGTCTCAAGACGTTGTAGCCATTTGTCACAAAGCCCGGCTATCAGCTTCAATGATATCAAGTCGTGTGAACTTCCAGTGACGGCAATGACAGGGCCTTCCGTAGGACCAACTCTCAACTGCTCTAAGCTCTCTCTGCCAGTCTCCGGCCATCAAATTCTCCAAGAAATCTACTACGTTACAAAACTATTGAAGTAATCGTTACCCTGTGAAATTCTAATCCTTCTGATATTTCTAATGGTTCACGAAACTATTTGGAAGAAGTACCAAGAAGGTATTTAATTTTTATTTTTAAGCCCATGGAAGTAAATAGTAATTTGGGAATGGGTCAATATGATAGGTAGCAGTCTCAATACAAAACAAGACTTTCTCATTCCAGCATGGGGAACGAAGATGTCATGCACAGTCAAATAGCCTTTGAGGTTTCGTACGTATGAACTTGACACACACACACACACATCCAATATTTACAAAAACAACTGTGATCCTATATATACATTATATGACGCCCAAAACGGCAATACCTGCGTAAATATAGGAGCAACGCTTGAGAATAATGTTAAGTGTATCCAGAGTCCAGATGTTTCGCTCGTCGATATATATCAAACTATCACCCCAAGCGTAACGTATAATCGTCCAATTGAAGTATAATAATCCGAAAGACCGGGATCGTACCCAAGAGAATAATTAATACGACTTTGCTGGATTTGTAGAAGTAAGAAGGATTTTCGGCCTTTAGACAGCCAACTTTGTTTTACTTTGCGGTGGAAATAAAAAGGGCTAAATTAAAAGCGAATAAATGAGGATATAAAGCAGGTTAGGTCTAGGAATAATTAACACTAATGACTCAAGTCGAATCACATTTATCACCCAAATACGCGGTTTAAGATACTCAACTAAGGTTCTTAACTTGAAAGATAGAATGGTTCGATTACCAAGCTAGCTCTAGAATTTATTTAGCAAACACCTCGAGCCACAGAGCTTCAAGCATCATGTGTGTTAAGTAGGCGATACTCTTACCTACACATGATCTAGGAGGTTAACACCTTAGCAATTTGACAAACAAATCTGAACTCCACATCGATTTTCTAACCAAATATTTAAACTTTATGGTGAAAAACACAATTTTATTCGAGCCATGAGGTGCCAATCACCTCATGACCTAATCTTAGAAAACTACTCACACATATCTAAAGAGATAAGAGCAAGAAAAAATCTAGCTAACATATTGAAATCACAAGATATAAAATAAACTAGTGATATTGATAGATCGGATGATTGTCTACAACTTTAATGAAGACGAAAGTAGCAAAAACAAATTAACTAAAGCAGAAAAGGCAATATTAAAGGCTGTAAATGAAGAACACTCAAGAATAAGCTAAAAGCAATTCAAAATCTAAGCTAGATCTAAAATTATGCAATCAAATCTATCTATTTACACTATGACATCACGCCTTTTATATCCTCCAAGGTTTGCGCACAAAATATTCTCCAGGAGATCCAAAAATCCTCCTCTGAGGCCCTCGGTACCGATAGAGAACATGGTACGCTGTTGAGTTAATGCTCTCGGTACCGATAGATGGGGAAACATGGTACCAATACGACAGGTTAGGAGCTGGTGCTGAAGGCCGGTCGGTACCGATGGGAAGGAAGAGCAGGTATCGATACCGAGTTGCTAAAGGTTGCTGCTGAGACTTCGATGATGCAGTCGGTACCGATAGAGCTTAACGTGTGGTACCGGTACCGAAGGCTTAAGTCCAGCCCTTGCCTCTTTGATCCTTGGCGTGCCTTCTGGAGCCGACGGGTCACCTTCGGATCCTAACTCTTTGATCTTGGACTCCAACGACTCCGTTCTTGGTCATTTTTGAACCTTGAAAATCTTTGATAAACTTTGGGCTTTAGAACTCCTGAATTACCATTAGGGTGGTAGCCCAGTTGGCACAGGTGATGGGGCTTAAGTGTCTCTCCCTCCACGTGCACTCGGGTTCGAGCCCCTCCAGTTGCAAAAAAATATATGAGCTGGATGGACGCGTGGAGGGCCATGTGCCGGCTGTGCGTCTAGGTGGTATTGTGGTAACGGTCTGTCCTTACGGACAGTAGCTATAGCTCGAACCGGACATTCCACAGCGAGTTGGGAGCCCCTACGGTCACGCCCAAGGGGGGTTGCTACGCCGGTCGCCCCCTCCTCCACCCTTTTTCTAATATAAAAAAAAAAAAAAAAACTCTTGAATTGAATGATTTCTCTACAAAACGAAACTAAAATACTTTACGAGTAAAAGCAATTAAAAATAACTAAATTAACAAAGGAATTAAACTAAAACTAGAGATTTAGCGCACCCGACATTGCATTATAGGGTGTTTATCACCCTACTATTGTCAATTGTTAGTATACAAAAACATAGAAAGAAGAGGTCATAAACGGATGCAAGATGGACTACCTCACAGATTAACGGACCATAGTTACCAAGAAATAGCATATCATATGCATTGAACCATCATAATAATAAATAATAATAATAAAAGATACCAAAAAGAGAAATAAAACTTTATACAAGTCACGTTTTAATGATCTCCAAGGAAACGAATAGAAGGCAGTCTCTGGGTGTATTTAATCAGGGATTTTATTACTTTATTCCCGTCCACTCTGAAACCTAGGTGTATGTACAGAGGTGTTCCAACAATACCATAAACCAATACATTACGATATCTGTATATAATCCTATTGGCAAGATGAAATATCACTATTGCCTAATGTTGGTTGAGCTACACCTCAAGAATTTCATAGAAGACTTACTGGTGCCCATCTGAGCCAGATCTGAATGAAATAAAAAGCTCCCCACTTTGACTTTGCGTGATGCGATCCAGTAACTCACACCAATGGGCTATGAGTGGTCTGCCTTTCTCAAACACTAACAAAATAGACAACAAACCAAGAATCCAAATAAATCTTGCCTGAAGAGGTTTAAGTGATATTCTAATGATACGATTTTCCCAAACGGGTAGCTTCAAACCAAAGCCTTTTACAATTCAGTAAACAGGCCAAGATTTTCTTTTCTTCTTAAAAAAAAAATTAGTAATGAAGATCAGATTTGGTTCGAGCTCCATATGAATGACTTGAGCAACCAATCATAGAAATCACCGAACGTTTCAATATGTATTTGAATAGCAACAGTAAGAGCTGTAGTGTCATAGTGCAATGACGATGAAATGCAGCTTGTTTACCGCAGTAAGTTATTTCAGAACGTCAACTTGCTTACTGTCTCCAAAAACTGAACTAAACCAGCATTTCCAGTTTCAAAAATATCTTACATGTGGTAAAGTATAAGCCCATTCGAGTTATAAATTAAACAACATTTCAAAAATATCTTACAATGCAAAGATTCTATCAAAATTTCTTTGCAATCAAAGCTACATTCCTTGGTGATAACACAGGATCAAAAATGGGCAAAATGTATGCTTCCAGAAATTTGTCTTGTTCCTGAAGAAACAATAATCTGTCGAGCAGAACAATTGTTTCAAAAACAGGACCCAGTGCAGCCCGAAGAGACCAATACGGCCCAATAAGTTCCTGCATCAAATTGTTACTCTTATCAGCACTTACAAGAAAAATATAGCACAACTTCAGCCAAATAGCTAGATTGTCATCCCCATGTAAAAGCAACCACCAACCATAGTATAACATAATGATCGAGACTGATCATTACTAATAAATCTAGACTTCCACACATGCTAACAACAAAGTAAAGGAAAGCCCACGCAAACCAGCAAACTGCCCGAAAATAGCATTGCAGGCTTACATGTGCAAACTTCAACCGTGCAAGGCCAAGTCCATGCACATTCTTAGTGTATCTTACATTCTATACTCAACAATATTCTGTCACCTAATCACCTACTTTGGCATAAACTAACACCCTATTGTATCTGCCAATACATTTCTACCTAGGAAGCCCATGCATAGCTTTTACCCACTCAACTATCTCAAAGATGCCAAAATTCAGCCAATTGGATACAAAGTCAGTAATAAATTAATCCTTGGACTTCTTGTCCCTATAGATGTCACAATCACGTTTTCGTATAAAGTAACTGCAACACAAATGCCATCGCAATAACCATTTTCTTAGATTAATCAACAACATAGATCTCATAAATTTAACCCTGGAGCTTGTATTGGTATCTAATCCAGAAAAAAAGGATATGAACGGTACAAATTTTTTTCTATTTCCTATGCAAGTGAAGCAACTACATATATCTAACATAAGGGAAAAGAAATGGCAAATGATATGAGAATAACTTACAGAAAAAGGTTCAGTTTCCTTCCATAATCCAGCAAAATCAATTTCGTTTGAACAAGAAAGACCAAGGCGATGAAGTCCAGACTGACTGAATTTCTCAAAAAGTGAAATTTTGTCAATAGGCTTAACCTCGCCACATTTGGCAGTCTGATTAGAAGACGAAACGTGAGATGAGCCATCATTGCCCCAGGCTGAGCCCACCAAATCAGCAGTGCCACAATATTCAAGAGTATCAATGCAAGTATTGATGTCGTAAGCCCCTGTAAAATGAAGCATGAATAATCAGCTGACAGTAAGTGGTACATTGCATCTAGGAGCTAAGCAGCTAACTGGTCCAATCAAACAAACGCTGGTAAACACCAAAACTGAGCCTAGTCCCCTTGCAGGCTGCTTATTCTACCCAGCAGTCCGTTTGCCTCACACAAGTTCCACTTCAAGATCAGATAAAAAAAGTAAACTGAACCACCTTTGTTGTTGTCTGGCCTTGCTTCAGAGGACTTCATGGTAGGACAATTTCCTTTCTTCATAGAGCTTTCCCTAGATAAGGAATTAGGGCAGCCTGCGCTTTCATGTTGCAGATGAGACTCCAGGATCCTCTGATTCTGTTGGCGACGGAAAGCTTTCCCTTGGCGCCCTATTGTAGGACTAGTAGTCAAAATTTCCGGATAATAGCGGAAGAGAACCTTCAAAATACTGAATAACTGATTAGTGGAGCTTAATAAAATAAGTAGCATCAGGGAAAGAAAAAAGAAGAAGTATAGCAGTGAAAACCATCTGAAAGGCAGCGCGGAAAGCATGCAACTCAAAATTATGAAGACCGGCGTCTTTCCCAAGACTACTCCATCTCTCTGCACTCTGAAAACAAAAAAATATAGTTACTGGTAAAGTTGTATATTGCAGCCATAAAGACTATTAGATAAGTTCCCTCATAGTTAAATGGTTGCCCATAGATAATAAGCAAGACCGGGAACCAAATTTGGATCACAAGTACTTTGAGCACTTTATAACAGTCTTCCCTTAATTACCCTGAGTCGCAGAGAACCCAGACAGATATCAAGACAACTTACTTTTTGATAGCTAAGTTAGGCTGACAGGAGATGAAATCAAACTTGAGTCTTTTTCTTACATGAAAGCAACTGAAGCTTGCTGGAAAGACATACTAATCAGGAAAGCAGGCATGTTTTACAATTTACACATACCTGACAGGCAAGATCACGAGAACTTTTTCTTAGTAACAAACCAGCATCATTAACACCTTTACTCATGGGAAATCCACACTGCGAAGCAACATTTTCAGTTCCTCCCTCAGAAAGCAAATTGTAACAACAACCAATGCTGACCACTGCTTTAACCTCATCGCACTCCACAAAAGTCCTTACACATCCATCTACTAAGTAAGGTGATGTAGAGCACAAATTACTAGCATAAATTTTAAACAACCACCAGTGATGTGTCAGTGCTCACTGCTCACCTTAGCATGCTTACCGACAGGTCTCCACAGGCATGAAGTCCAGCAAGAAGCAACGGACATTTGCCACCTTCAGGAGGTGGAGGAACTTTTCCCTCAAACGTCCCATGAGTATGTTCAATTGCAACTTGGTCAATGAGGTTTGATTGCTTACTATCACCTTTTCGCTGCAAGGAGTAACTCAATACTTTCAACATGTCAGCGGACAGGATATGACATGTGACTGTCTTTGGCATGGTCAATTTTGTGACATCCAATCTAGCAAAAGAATAAATAAAGTCAAAAAGTGTAACACAAATTAAGAATGGTCTCACTAGAAATACTGAGAACACTAGAGATAGTTTCCTATTCAGGCATCATATACTTTTTCAGATGCGGCAAGCAATATAATTAAAAGGGACAAATTTGTCATTTTAGCTTAGATCACCGGAGTGCAACCTCTCGAGCATGTGATTTCAAAATCTAAGTGCTAGAAAAACCATCATAATTCAGGTTTCAAAACAAAGTTATGTGGTCAGCATGTGGCATAAAGAATTGCGCTGCCAATAACCTTGAAGAAGGTAAATCTTGAAGTACTTTGGAATCCCTCCCAAAAGCGAAGATTGAAAAAAACTACTGCTACAGCTTCTTGTACTGTACTTAAATCAATCCCATACCGAGATTTACGCATCTTGGCAGCATAATATTTTTTGATTCGTTCAGCACGAGCATCTGTAATCCTTCCATGATGCGAACAAGCATCTATTGCAATTACGGAAAGCTGGTACTCGAAAGAAAGCACTTGCGCAAGATAACCCTATAAGAACAAAATACAAATAAACTAAATATAGGTGCTAATTGGTAAAGAAGTGACTTTTCCCAATGAATTCAACAAAATGGACGTTAGATGATACAAGATTCTAATTAGGGGACAGGTATCCAATACATATTGCATATCCTTATGCTTGTTATACCCCCACAGTACTCTGGCGAAAGATAACAGTAAATTAAACTCTATTGGTTATCGTTATTAGAAAGATCCTAAATAAATGTATCAAATAAATGTATCTGAGCCAATTCAAACAAGTAAGCTCAAAAGCAGCAAAGTTAGGCAGAAGGAAAAGATAAAGATGCACCTGACCAGCACCAACATCAACTACTGTACCAGCACCAACACTCCTTACAATCGAACTGATAATGGCAGCCAGCGCTTCGATCTGCTCCCACAAAAGTAAGCACCCACTCTAATTAGACTTCCAGAACCCTCATACTTACCAAAAACCAATCTCCAGAGAACTCATGGACCATAGAAATACCTATTTTTACCAGGAGACAAGCACAAAAAATCACTTTTTATAAATCCTATGGTCTGGCTAAAAGGGATAAACGTACAACTTCCACAGTGATATATGGCTAAAGGATGGAAGCACTTGTCTTGTTAATAGTACATTAACTGGAAAAATATTATCAGGTTTTTGAAACTTGCTCTAGGAAAGATCTCTTAACACCTGAAATAACAATCTTAACAGCTGAAATAACAATCTATCCCAATACAATATCTCATACATATGGCCTCCATAATTCTGTCCCAACAAACAGCCCCTATAGTATCACGTAACCAACTGATTACCAGAATCAGCCATTTCAAAGACCTTTCTAATCAATCTTTTTCAAAAGGAAAAGTGTGTTGTGGAGAGAATGGTTGCAATTATTCAAACAGATCTTGTATTCACACTTAGCAGATATTAACAATCTGAGTAGAATCAATTGGATCATCCCGACAGACATGTAGAAAAAACAAAGATTTCCACAAAAAGATTGGCAAAAGGAGGAATGCAACTTCAAAACTAAAGAAATTGGACACATACTTCGTGTTTTTTCTTCTGATTCATGCCCTGGGCAATAACATTGTTAAGTGATCTCAGGTGCAGACCTGGTAATACCTGCAAGAAACCAAAAACGCCACTCACACATATTTTGAGAGCCCAAATAACTGCAAATACAATACAAGAATTAAAATGAATCAAATAACAAACAAACAAACAATGCCCTCTGAAATCAGGACCTAGAATAGAGTCCTCTAGATTGGTCATGAGAACTCTATGTGTCCGTTCACTGTCTATAACAAAGCTAATTTGGTTGACAATTTACTTTGACTTCAGTGATATTCGAGGACCTTTCTGTGGCAAAAACAACATAATATAGACCTAAGAAATGTTTCTACAACACACTCTTGATCAAAAAACAAAAGGAAAGTGGTATTTGAATATACCAGTAACAGCTAACATGAGTAAAAAATTAAAGGAAGAGCACCTTCCGCAGATCTGCCTGTTCACGAGGAAATGCAAGAGACCTTGAGGTAAGGATAAATTTCTTGAGGGAAGCGGGCCAGTGATCCTACGACAAACAACATTGGAAAAGAAAGAAAAAGTTCAGCAATAAGCTAACACTACCATTGATAAAAAAGAAAGAAAAAAAAAAGTCATCTCAAGACCAAGACAACAATTTACTCGTATCAGACCTAACAGTTTAGGAGAACGCTATTCATCCATTGCAAAACCTTGATTGACGTATTAAAATGAGATGGTTTAGTGTGGGAAAAAAAGAAGAAGAGAAGATGATCATATTTCTATCATTACATTTATACTTCTCTCTCTGTGTTTCCACTTTATTTTCCTCCACTCCCCCCTCTCATTGTCTATTTCTTTTCTTAGTCCAAATTTGGCCAGTAAAATTTCTTGTTTGAAGTACCCTTGGAGGAGCATGTACTTTGTATTGGACTCTTGATTCTCTGTCGACTGTAGTTCCACCATTACTGTTCTTTCATATACGAAAGATTGTGTACCGTCTATACAACTATTCTATTACATAAAGGGGCTACCCCTTTTGGTGTTGTCTAAGAGTTTGTGCATACTTCCCTAATTCTCAAAACTAACAACGCTAAACACTTGACTTGACAAAAATGCTGCACAGGGTCAGAAATGACAATTAACCCACTTCACCTTCAATCCACGTTCAAACCAACTCCTCCCAAGTCCCAACTTCAGTTTCCACTTCTTCCAAAATTCTGTAACCATCTCTTCTCCTTTGGCTCACTGTATCTCCACCAACTTCTGCAAATCAATTAAAAGGGAAAATGTCTGCATTCTCCAAATCACCCACCTTCCACCATCTCAGGTCACTTTCAACCTTCTCTCCACCCCTTGGTTTTTCATTTCAGTACTCCATTATTTATTGTTTTGAAAGGGTAATATGGCATTACAAATGATCTACGAATAAGCCAAAATTATTTGTCCCTATTTTAATAAAAGACTTGCACAGCTCACCGCATTGCGTGTGCCTGGCCTCTAGTACCATTTTACCCGAGAAGTGACCCCTTTTTTTCTTTTTTTGCTCGGCGAAAGTCAGAATTGTTAGTTGTCGGCAGTCAAATGCATGGGAGGGAGTACATGGCGCCTAACACTTGGCTACCACACCGCTGCCGGGAAGTGACCACTTGAGAACATAAAAGTTGCGCCAATGAACAAACATTCTAACTCCGCCACTGTTATCAGGTTCCTTTATCGACTAATGTACAGTGAATTATATAGGCAGTACGAAAACCAAAAACACATTCCAAAAGGCGGAAATCGGAAGAAGAAAAATTAAGAAACCTGGACAACACCGGAAGGAATCTGAAGAAGATATTCGACGGGTTCATTCCGTAGGCAATCCATCCACTCCTTGTCGACAGCTTCCCAAAGTCTATCCTTGAAGAAATTGACGACGAGAGCATCTGAGAAGAAGCTGAAAGGCTTGAGGAAGTCAATTATGGCGTGAATCCATTCTAGGGTCTGCGCTGCTGTCTCGCATGAGTAGTTTCCAAGGGCGGACATTTTCGAAGCCGCTGTGATCGGCGGCTGCCGGGACGTACGCTTTAGGCCTTCTCGAATCTCATCCGTTGTAGTAGAGATTTTACTGGGAGTCCTTTTTGGGTTGCGCTGTTCGCATAACAATAGGTTGATTAATTGGGAAGAGATTACTTTTCCTGACAATTGGATTATTACTAATGCGGTCCCTTCGAGACCTATTATTAATAGAATTGAACAAATAACTCAGGATAACGAGGGAACTGTTTCCCTAAATTTTAGGAATTCTAAGAACAATAGACTTCCTAGAAGTATTAGTTCCAGGATGAGTGATACTCATGAACCATACAAGGTGAGTGTTCCTCCTACTACTGTTGGGAGAAACTCAACCTCAGATATTCCAGATTCTATAATGAACCCCATCATAGGGTAGAATCACCTACCGCTAGTGATATGAATTTCTCTATAAATGATAATCACAGTTGAGGATAGAGAGAGAATAAGTCAAGAATTCAACCAGCCTAGATATAAGGAATTTAGGCAGTGGTATTTTGCCAAATATGATAAAGACCAATTACAGGTTTTTAAAAGAGAATTCTATGATTTTTTGGAACGATCTAGAAAAATCATCCATTTTTCCCAATGGTTTTATGGTAGATATTATATTGAAATTGATCAGTCCATTAATGTCATAAATGACTATAGGAGAGACTGGAAGAGTTCAATGACAGGAACTCTTATAAGAGCAATTCACCCCCCTACTATCCCTTTATCCTTAGAAGGAAGTTCAGAGAATGAACCCACTCTGGATACGGTTGCTTTTGTTAAGCCAACCAATAATGATATAAATAATAAACTGCATAAGCAGAATAACTATACAAACCTCCATTTGAATACGCTTGGAGAACAGTTAACTAGGGTTGAAAATCAGGTTATCCAATTAGAGGAAACCATCAGGGATTCCCAAAAGAAGAATTCCGAGGAGGAAAAGATTTCACCCTCTAATATAAGGCCTCCTATCCCTATAGCAGGATTTAATTTAATAAATCCTAATAAAAACTCTGATTTAGTCAAGGAGCTTCAGAAAAGACTTAAAGGTCTTTCTATTAATATGATATCAGAAGAATTAGACCTTGATATGAGTAATCAAGAGATTCGGGAGTTAGAAAGCTCTTTCACCCAGATTGAGAGTGCGTTCCAGAAACCTTCTCATAAAATAAGTACTTATTTTGAAACTCCTCCAAAAAAATAAGAACCTTTGTTTCACAAAACCCAAATAAGATCTTATTTGTTGACTTGTGTAATGCCCAAAATGCCCCTACTGAATGATCCGAAAAGAGTGAAAAGGACATCTGGAAACAGCAGCCATCCAACGTGGAACCCTTTTTTTTTTTTTTTTTCTTTCTCGTAATGGATGTTTCGCCCCATTCCGGAATATAAAAAAAGTCCATATTTTTCAGATTACGGTAATTTCAACACAGAAATGATCGGCTTATTCAAATCTAAAAATATGCAATATGGATTTTCTTTGAAAGATCTCGATGAGATCTTTTATACGGTGCAAAAAAATGTTTACAAAAAAAATTCCCACTTACACTATTTTTGAGTTTAAAAATATGAAATAAGTTCTTATTTTATAAGAAGGTGTTCTGTATCCCGTTCCACGTTATGAAATACATACTTTTACAAAATAAGGACGTACCTTCAAGTTTAAAATTAATGAATTTATAAAAATAATATTTCATTATTTGTTTTGCAATGTTTGATAAATCGCATCAAGTGTTCAGAACAGATCCGATCCATATACAATATGTTCTTCTTCTTTTTTTTTTTGGAATACAACCCATTTTTTTCCGTACATAAGTAACATTAACGTAATGTTGAGGTATTCAAGGACAACCGAACCTAAGCATTTCCACCTTCACTTCTTTCTTGGCGTCGTCGGCCCAATTTCATATTTCTCATGATTTCATCTCGCACCCTTGTCATGTTCAAATCATTCGCATGTAGCGGAAAGAGTATGTCTTCGGCGGCCTCCATTTCGGCATATCGGTTATCAATATCCGGAATGTCATCGTGATCATAATTTTCGTCGTCACGCAGAGCTTCTTGGATCTCTTCATCGTCCGGACAATTGCGGATTATGAAGTGGTGTATGCCCATGGAAGCCAGAACATACTTCTTATGACGCGCCAATGGATAATTTGTTGGAATCTTCATCATCCGCCACCGATTTTTCCATACCCCAAACGTTCGCTCAATGACAGATCGAAGGGACGAGTGCCACCTATTAAAGTATTCGTAATCACGCAAGTGTCGTCTGGCTCTGCGCCTGAAATCGTCTAGGTGGTAGATGTGCCCTTTGTACGGTGCCATGTATCCTTTTGCATTAGGATAGCCACTGTCCACTAAATAGTACTTGCCTGAAAACCGAAAACAAAGAAAAATGAATACAACTAGTTGGTAAAGGCAGATTTGTAAAAAATAATAAAATTTCAACTACCAACATTTTTACCTTCCGGTGGATGCGGAAACTTACGCTTGCCTTTACCATGAACACATTCCTTGAAAATGTTATAATCATGCATCGATCTTTCCCACCCTGGCGAGGCAAAAGTGAAGCATAGATCAAAGTCGCACACAGCTATTATGTTCGTAGTGAAGCCCCCCTTCCGTCCCCAAAATTTTTTCGCATCCTTCTGTTTAGGCTTGCAAAATACATGAGTACCATCCATTGCCCCAATGCAATCCTGTAAACGATTGCCGTAACACATTAGGTTACATGCCAAAGTCAGTAACAATTTTTATACTTTACATTTAACGATTGAAGGCGAAATGTTAAACATGCTTCGTACCTTGAAATGTCTGTACTGAGGTCTAGCTTGCAAGTAAGGATGTGGGTCATTGTAACCCCTTTTTGGCTTTATTTCGTCGGCAGCCAATTTTAACATACATCTCAAGACTTTGTTGATCTGCCTCGAACAAGTAGCTTGCCCACGTTGGAATTGTTCCTGGATCTGTTTAAGGGTCTGTCCACGTAATAAGCACAAGAACATTGCAAAGCTCTCAACTACACCGATCGCACGTTTTGTTCCTATGTGGAAGTCGTATTTGTTAACCATTTCATTGCATAGCAATCCGAACACTTCCTTTTTCATCCCGAAGACTTCAGGACACTTTCTAGCATTCTCGGAATTTAAGGTTGACATCACCCACTCCAAACCATTGTTGGCCGACGTAAGGTACGGTATCTTCTGTTTTTTGTTGGGGCGGTTTTCATCGACTTCCTCCATTAGTTGCTGTATGACATACAAGTCTCGTTCATGCACTGCATTCACCAAGTCTATGTTTCCCATGCCCTCCTCCTCATCTGATTCCTCTGAATTTTCCTCATCATCATTCGACTCCTCCTCATCAGATTCCTCTTCGTCCTCCTCCTCCTCGTCCGAGTCCTCTTCGTCCGACTCATCCAATTCCTCTTCGTTATCCTCCTGCTCATCTGATTCCGCTTCGTTAACCTCCTCCGCAACCAAACGTGTATTACCCATGAGATATGCTTCGTCTGAGTGCATTTGTGACGTTGAAGGTGTGTCCCTATTACAAGTTGTGTATCTCGTTCCATCATATTCACCCCCATATTGACTCTCTTCGTTAGAAACCCGAGGCCATGGATTCCATGTTCCTTCAAGGGATGTATTACGCTGTTGATTCCCCCATTCTAGCCCGCCATTCCAAAACCCATCCCATGTCGATGCACTTGCTGTTCCGAAGAAGTTCGATGTGTTTTGAACAAATGTAGGAGTACCTGACTGATAAGCACCCGATAATGCAATGTAGGGTGCGCTAGTATCTAGATTTGGTTAATTTTATAGCTTAAATTAGTTGTTTTAATGGCTTTCTTGCTCGAGTGGTATTTTGGTTTTATTTTGTAGGAAATCGCCTAATAACGGAGTCTTGAGGCCCGTTGGTGTGCAATGCCCGAGCAACGCCTTAAGGCGGAGCTTGACGCCAAGCGCCAGGCAACGCCTAGGCGTGGCAAGCAAGCAAAGCAAGCCAAAGCACCCAAGGCAAAAGCAAGGCGTGGCCAGGCGTGGCTTAGAACAAGCGGTGGGCAGCCAGGTGCGAGCAAGCGTGGCCAATGGCGCCAAGGCGTGGCTTAGGCAGGACCCGACGGCTCGCCAAGCGTGGGCAAGGCAAAGACCAAAAGTCAAAGTTTTGGAGATAACCACTCTTCGGCATCGATGGAGGAAAATACATTGCATCGATGCCTAAGAGGTTAGCACTAAGGGGTTCGGCATCGATGGAGGAAAATACATTGCATCGATGCCTAAGCACTTAGAGGGCCAGCTCGGCATCGATGGACTCAAAAACATTGCATCGATGCCGAAGGCCATAGTCAAGATTTTTTTTGGATCTTTATGGAATATTCCGTGCGCGTGCTTAAGGACTATAAATAGAGTGATCTCATTGTACAAAAACAAGTAATTTTTAGATTTGCTCACGTTTTTAGGATCTAGATCTAGTTTTTGAATTGTTCTTGGTGTTCTTCATTGCTCTTTATTTTCAGCACTTTAAATTTCATTTTCTGCTTTATTTAGTTAGTTTTTGATAATTTCGTCTTCATTAAAGTTGTAGCTTGTACCCCGATCTATCTTTTAATCCAATTTCCTTCTAGCGTTGTTATGTCAAATTTGCTAAGTAGATTTTTGCTTGCTCTTAACTTCATAGTTATGTGTGAGTAGTCTTTCAAGGTTAGGTCATGGGGTGATTAGCACCCCATGGCTCGAGTAAAAATTGCATTTTTCACCAATAAAGTTTGAATCTTTGGTTCGAAAATTGATGTGGGGCTTGGATTTGTTTGTCAAATTGCCGAGGTGTTAACCTCCTTGATCATGTGTAGGTAAGAGCATCGCCTACTTACCACACATGATGCTTGGAGCTCTGTCGCTCGAGGTGTTTGCTAAATGAATTCTATAGCTAGCTTGACTTTCGAACCATCTTATCTTCCGGATTAGGAGCCTTAGTTGAGCATCTTAAACCGCGTAGTTGGTTGGAAAATGTAATTTAGCTCGAGTCGTGGGTGTTAGTGATTCCTAGACCTAACCTGCTTTTTTTTCCTAGTTTATTCCCGTTTATTTTAACCGTTTTAATTTCCACCGCATACGTAAAACCAAGTTGGCTGTCTAAAAGCTGAAAACCAGTACTTGCATCTACAAATCCAGCAAAGCCATATTAATTATTCCCTTGGGTACGATCCCGGTCTTCCGGATTATTATGCTTCAATTGGACGCTTATACCCTACGCTTGGGGTGATCTTATTTGATATATCGACGAACGAAGCATTTTTGGCGCCGTTGCCGGGGATTTCTTTTTATGGCTTTTCTTGGAGGTTCGACAAACCATTGTGAGTATTCCGCCTCTTTCTTTTAGTAGTTTAAGTAGCTTAAGTAGTTAAGTAGTTTAATTTGCTTATAGGTCGTACTTAGCTTGGTGGATACCTCTAACCTGGTCTTATGCCAAACCTGAGGTGTAACGAAGCCCGGTTAAGTATTGAGCTATCTAGTTAGTTAGTTAGTATTTCTTGCTTTATTTGATTGCATTGCTGAGCCGAGGTGGTGGCATAACCCCTCGCACATTCTATTTGCTGAGTTGAGGTGGCGGTCTGTTAGTTTGCTGGTAGTTAATTAGTTAGTTAGTTGGTAGATTTTGCTTGTGTATGTCTGTTGTGTACCGAAGCCCAATTTCCAATCGGCTTCATCGTTCTTCGTCTCCGCCGAGAATCCGTAGCATTGTCAGGGCGTATCCTGCCCACTCTCCGCCTCGTAGATTCAATCGAAATCGCAATCGCAAAGGCCCAATGGCCGACGAAGCTCCAGTTCGTACTCTTCGTGATTATCTGAATCCAGAAAGGGCCCCACAAGTATCTCCTATAGTTATTCCGATTCCAACTGCTGGGAACACATTTGAATTCAAGGCCGAGTATCTTCGGGTTATTCCAGAGTTTCGGGGGCGAGAATTGGAGGATCCTTATTTGCATATTCGGGAGTTCGAAAATGTCTTGCATTCCTTTGTTACAATTCCGGGGCAACTTAAGCAAGCTCGCTTGAAGTTATTCCCATTTACTCTCAAGGACAAAGCGAAGCAGTGGTTCAATTCTCTCAAACCTCAATCGTTGCGCAACTGGGGAGCAGTTCAGGATGCTTTTACTACGAAGTTCTTTCCAGCCAGCAGGACAAAGTTACTTATCGATCAGATTCAAAGTTTCAAGCAAAGGGATGGGGAGACTTATCACAAGTATTGGGAGCGCTACAAGGATTTGCTTATGTCGGTTCCTCACCAAAACTTCCCGTTGTATCTTCGAGTTAACTACTTCTACACAGGTTGTTCTCAAGAAAGTAAGCAAACGTTGATACTATGGAGGAGGTGACTTCTTGGAAAGACTCGGAGGATGCTTAGGATTTCTGAGACACTAGCTGAGAAGACTCAGACTTGGCAGTTTGCAGACCCAGGAGATAGGGCGATGTTCAATCAGGGTCCTTCTGGTTCAGGAAAATTCTCTATAGCGGAGCATACAGCTTTTGAAACCCGTTTGGAGGAGATTGCCCGTAAGTTGGATAAGTTGGAACTTAAGAGTGCTCAGTCTCAGGAAGTGAAGGTGGTTCGCCAAGTTGAGGAAGTTTGTGTTATTTGCGAGCTGGTGGGGCACACTACCGATGCTTGTCCTAATATTCCAGCTTTGAAGAACGTAATCAATGGGATTGCTCCAGAAGAGGTTCAGGCAGTTCAACGTTTTGATCCATATTCTCACTCTTATAATCAAGGGACACGTCAACATCCAGCCTTCCGTTGGAATCAGTCAAATGAAGGGAGTTCTTCTCAAGTTCAACCTCCCGCTCCTCAATTGCCTTGGAAGCAACCTCAGAATGCTTTCCGTTTCCCTCAAGCTCAAGGTCCGCCAGGGTTTGCTCCTCTTGCTCCATTCCCTCATGCAAACCAATTTCAGACAACCTGTTCAATTTCAACCACCCCCTAAGCGTTCTTGGGAAGATCAATTCAGTGCTCTCTTGCAAGGCCAAACTACTATCAATGAGCAGCAGACTCAGATGATGAATGATATCAGGAATCAGTTGGGTAAATTGACAACAACTGTGGGGATGTTACAACAAGAGAGGGGGAAGTTTCCAACACAGACTCAACCTAATCCCCAAACGACTTCCACTCCAACTTCTCAAGGTGTTCACTTTGCTAGCTCTTCGGTGACTTTCCCCGAGCAAGCAAAGGCTATTATTTCTCTTCGAAGTGGGAAGGTTGTGGATAATCAAGTGAAGATGCCTCCGGAGCCTACTTTGTTACCTACTCCTATCAATTGTTCAGTTCCAACACCAATCCTTGGGGAATCTCCCAAGGAGGATGCAAGCAAGGAGGATTCAGAAGATAAGGAGAAGGAAAAGGGTAAGAAGAAGGAAAGTGTACCGGATCCTCAAGTTGTTCCAATACCGGCACCTTATCCTCATCGCTTAAAGGCTTTGACGAAACCGAATCTTAATGCGGAGTTGCATGAGCTATTTAATCAAGTGAAGATCAACATTCCTCTTATGGATGCCATCAAGCAGATTCCGTCTTATGCCAAGTTTCTTAAGAATCTATGCACTCGGAAGCAGAAATTGAATGTCCAAAAGAAGATCTTTCTAACCGAACAAGTGAGCTCCATTATTCAGACAAACATTGCACCGAAGTACAAAGATCCGGGGAGTCCTACTATTTCGATTACCATCGGAGGAAAGCGTATCGAGCAAGCTTTGCTAGATCTTGGTGCAAGTGTCAATCTGCCCGTTTTCTATCTATCAAGAACTTGGGTTGGGGGAGATGAAGCCTACTCGAGTCACTCTTCAGTTAGCTGACCGGAGCATTCGCACTCCAAGAGGGGTAGTAGAAGATGTTTTGGTACAAGTGGGTCAATTTATCTATCCAGTGGACTTTGTGATTCTTGATACAAATCTGACTGATTCTTGTGTTGCTTCTACTCCGGTGATCCTTGGGAGACCTTTCTTAGCCACAGCAGATGCAGTTATCAATTGCTGAAATGGAATACTCAACATGACCTTCGGTAACATGAAGATGGAGGTCAATGTATTCAATGTGAGCAGTCAGATAGGAGATGACGAGAATGTGAATGAAGTGAGCTTTATTGACTCTTTGGCGGAGGAACATGTGGATGAGTTGCTTTATAGTGATCCTTTGGAAGTTGCTCTTACAGCCGAAGAGGCTGAATTTCTCGAATCTTCTGAAGTCAGTTATTTACATGCGTTGCTTGATGGGGATGAAGCTTGTGCTATGAACGCTTGGACCCTAAAGTTTGAGGAGCTACCACCAATAGAGAAGAAGGTTCTTCCCTCTCTTGTGGATCCCCCTCTATATGATGATTCGGGGGGAAAATGCCTCACCGCTAAAGTTGTCTCTTCCGATCTCCCGTATCTTGATTCTTCCCCAGAGGAATTACTTCTTGCTCAACAGATGAACATACTTGAAATGTCGGGCATCTACTATGAAGATCCGTTGGCAAAACCTCTCACCGCTAAGGAAATGGATGCCGAAATGTATTATTTGTATTCGTTGTTAGCCAAACAAGATTCTTATGGACCAATCTTTGAAGAGTTGGAGCCCATGGAAGCTAAAATTGTCCCTTCGAGTTCTCCACGTGCCTTGATCTTCTCACTACTAAGGAAATGGATGGCGAGGTAGATTCTTTATACTCTTTGTTAGAAAAACAAGATGCATGTGAGCCTATTCTTGAGAAGTTTCCAATCATAGAAGTAATTGATTTTCTTGGTGTTGACAATTTTCTTGTGGTTTATCATCCTTATATTGTAGATTTTGTCAACAAATTGAAAATTGATTTTGTTTGGGCTATGCACTTGGTGGAACTTAAGTTTTTAAAACGAACTCAGCAATTGCTTTACTCAAAATATCTTATCTTGTGGCATGGTAGAGTTCAATTTTTGGCAAAGACTATAGTTTGGAGTGCTCTATTTCTTTTAATAATTCTCAATGGCGTGCTAATTATTCGAAACCATCATGGTGTTGTTGATGTTATGAATCCAAGTAATGGTAAATCTTTTAAAGTGAATGAACAGAGGCTTAAACCATTTCTCGGCAGTTTCGAGGTTGGAGAGCCGGATGAGGAGCTAGTCGATCCAGTTTACACGGTAGATTAGCTTGTTTCTTTATGTTTGCACGGGGAGCGAAAGCGTAACCGCTGAACTTAACTGTTTGTCGGACCCGGCCCCCAGGTAGGGGGTACCCACCATTGACTTGGATATATGTAGCTTCGCACGCCGCTACTAAAAGAAGGATCGTGTGCCCAGCTCCGGTTCGAAGGGCAAAACTTGTAAATATTGTACATACTTGTCTTTCTTTCTTGCTTTATCATGTTTTAGTTAGCTATGCATGTTTAGTTTTTGTGTTAGCTTGTTTGTTTGCATGTTTAGTTTTGTTATGTTTTCTTGCTTTCAATAAAGTCTTGGAGATGTTTCACATGAAAAGATTTCACCTATGTTAGTGAAAAAAGGGCTTTCATTAGTTCTTCTTGGTAATAGTTTATCGGTAACGATCCATGCTCTCCGAATAGGCCCCTATCGGTGGCAACTTAGGTCTATGGGTGAGGTGTGATATTGCCTGGAGTGCACGCTAGGTTGTATTCTATCTTGCTTTGTTTTGATCGTAGGGGACGCTGGACTTAATTGTTTGGCGAGGTCGAGCGATAAATTTTATTACGGGCGCTAGCATAACACATTTTCAACGGTCTAGTATAGCCACCCATTTCATACCTCACCGGTAAGGAATGGGAAGAAAAGTATGACTCGTTTGATCGCGTGATGATCGGGTGGTGCATTGCATTGCATTTTGCTTCGCATGTTTTACTTGTTCTTTGTGTTTTCTTTGTGTTTTCTGTCTTTTACTTCTGTTTTGTTTTGAAACCGGATAACATGGGCCGGTGGTTCTAATGTCATTTGTCTTGTGGAAAGTCGTTCTCTTAAGTCTTCTGCAGGGTTTATGTGCTACCACAGCCTTGGTAGTTTGGTCTCAAAGTCGGAGTGAGTGAGGCATTCAGGAGCCCTAAGCAAGGGTGCGGCTATGTGTCGCGGTTGTAAGTCCAAGAAAGTTTCGGATATGGTCCTGTGTGACTAGCTGTGGTTCCGAGTTGGCAGAACCGAAGGAGTAAACCCTGGAAGCATCTAATCTGGCTGGAACGAGACATTGACATGAAATCCTCCAACTTGGTCGAGGTATTTAGGGGTTGACATTCCCCTTGGACGGTACATTCGCGCCCTCTTTTCTCTATGCTATGAGGGCATAGCATCGCTTTAAGTTGGGGGGAGGGGTTAGCTTATGTGCTATTTGCTTGCTTTTGTGTCATTTTGTGAGAAATTTGAAAATTCAAAAACAATAGAAATTGAAAAATCCAAAAAAATGAGAAAGTAAAAAAAAATTTTAAAAATAAATAAAGCTTTTTACTTGCAATTCTTTCCTTTTGTCATATTTTAGTTTTTGTTCATAACTTGTTGCATGCTCAATAATTGTTAGTTGGCAAGAGTTCGTAGCAATCCTAAGAAATTTTGTGCTTCTCAATTTGCATGCTTAGTTGAAAATTGAATGGTCTAGGTTTTGAGTAAGTTTTTGAGCAAGTTTTGGCCCATATCCCCATCTTTCCAATAAAATGCTTGTAGTTAGGTGAATAATCGCATGTCCATCTCTAATTGTGTTTAAATGTCGATTTTCAATCATTTTGGAATCCAAAGCGCACTTAGGGGAAGATACAAGGCATTCTTTGCATGATGATACCACAAATGAGTCCCCTTGTCCTATTTTGCATCTTGTTATTCTCTCGTACGTTCTTTGCTTAACCTAGGAAACCGGATGTTTGGAGGGTTGTGTGAAAATGGTTTTCAATGATTCAAGAAGATTTGGGGGTGGTGTGAATGTGATAGAAGTGTTGGAATGCGAAAAAGCGAAAAATTGTTACATGATTCTATATCTTTCCTCTCCCACTACAAAAGCAAAAGTCCCAAATTTTCATCTCCCTCTCCAAAAATTCCAAATTTGGCTCCAATATCTCTCTCACTACAAATCCCACCTCAAATAACCCTATTCCTCAAAGAAAGAAGATCAAAGAAATACTATGTTAGAGCAAAAGTGAATTCAAAAGAGGGTTGAATACTTTGATATGAGAGAATTGTTTTGACATATGGACTAGCATACATTCTGGATGAGAAAGAGTTCAATGAAAAAAAGAGAGCTCGAGACACAATACCATGAGAAGCCGGATGAGGATGATGACTTGGTGTGATTGAGTTGGTGGTAGTAGCTTTAGTAGGACTTATCTAGTAGTTCTCTTTATTTTTCCTTCATACTTTTGTTTGGCTAGGTTGGCCCTTGACTTGGATGATCTTTGGGAGTTGGCGGCGGTCATTTGGGTAGATGACCAAGCTAGTTATAGACCGTCGCCCATTTTTGTGCTAACCTTTTCTTTGTAACCAAGGTTGTTAAAAGCTTATAAAGTCCTTAGTTGATCCTTTGCGCGCTCGGATTCCATCTTGATTGACTGTCTGATAGTTGCATAATTAGTTGAATGGCATGCTTTCCTTTCGTTATCCAATAATCATCTGCTAGTTGTTAACTCTGTTGAATAAGTGCTGTAGTTGTTGAGGCATAGCTTTCCTTGTTCGCTATTGCCTGTTTGTTAAGCACTTTGTTGGTGGATATGGTTTAGATTGAATTCGCAAGGTCTTGTGTCCCATATCCTCCCCTTGTTCGAGGACACAAACCTTTTTAGCTTGCTCTTAGACTTGCTTGTTACTTAGCCTGTTTAATTGGATGCTGAAATTGTGAATTGTAGAAATGAAATAAAAAGCAGGATTGATTAAAACTCTTGCTAGTTTACAATGTTGAGCATGTTTTAAGTTGTGATAGCGGAATGAATTACGAAGTTGCTTGTTTAGTTTTTCATGTTTTATTTCTTGGGACTATGAAACCTCTGTTGAAGTGTGATAAGCACCCGATAATGCAATGTAAGCGCTAGTATCTAGATTTGGTTAATTTTATAGCTTAAATTAGTTGTTTTAATGGCTTTCTTGCTCGAGTGGTATTTTGGTTTTATTTTGTAGGAAATCGCCTAATAACGGAGTCTTGAGGCCCGTTGGTGTGCAACGCCTAGGCAGGCCACTAGCAAAGCAAGCCGACGCCAAGGCAACGCCTAGGCGTGGCAAGCAAGCAAAGCAAGCCAAAGCACCCGAAGGCAAAAGCAAGGCGTGTGGCGTGGCCAAGTAGCTGAATGAGTTGGGCAGCGATGCAAAGCGCGTGCAGCAAGCGGCAGCGCAAGCGTGGCCTCAGCCGGAGACGGCTCGCCAAGGCGTGGGCAAGGGGCAAAGACCAAAAGTCAAAGTTTTGGAGATAATCATTGCATCGATGCCTAAGAGGTTAGCATGAAAAGCAGCTAAGGGGTTCGGCATCGATGGAGGAAAATACATTGCATCGATGCCTAAGCACTTAGAGGTCCGGTCTTAAGCAGCTCGGCATCGATGGACTCAAAAACATTGCATCGATGCCGAAGGCCATAGTCAAGATTTTTTTTGGATCTTTATGGAATATTCCGTGCGCGTGCTTAAGGACTATAAATAGGAATATTCTCACATAGTAAGTAATTTTTAGATTTGCTCGCGTTTTTAGGATCTAGATCTAGTTTTTGAATTGTTCTTGGTGTTCTTCATTGCTCTTTATTTTCAGCACTTTAAATTTCATTTTCTGCTTTATTTAGTTAGTTTTTGATAATTTCGTCTTCATTAAAGTTGTAGCTCGTACCCCGATCTATCTTTTAATCCAATTTCCTTCTAGCGTTGTTATGTCAAATTTGCTAAGTAGATTTTTGCTTGCTCTTAACTTCATAGTTATGTGTGAGTAGTCTTTCAAGGTTAGGTCATGGGGTAATTAGCACCCCATGGCTCGAGTAAAAATTGCATTTTTCACCAATAAAGTTTGAATCTTTGGTTCGAAAATTGATGTGGGGCTTGGATTTGTTTGTCAAATTGCCGAGGTGTTAACCTCCTTGATCATGTGTAGGTAAGAGCATCGCCTACTTACCACACATGATGCTTGGAGCTCTGTCGCTCGAGGTGTTTGCTAAATGAATTCTATAGCTAGCTTGACTTTCGAACCATCTTATCTTCCGGATTAGGAGCCTTAGTTGAGCATCTTAAACCGCGTAGTTGGTTGGAAAATGTAATTTAGCTCGAGTCGTGGGTGTTAGTGATTCCTAGACCTAACCTGCTTTTTAATCTAGTTTATTCTCGTTTAATTTAGCCTTTTTACTTTCCACCGCAAACGAAAAACTAAGTTGGCTGTCTAAAGGCCGAAAACCCGTGCTTACTCCTACAAATCCAGCAAAGCCATATTAATTATTCCCTTGGGTACGATCCCGGTCTTCCGGATTATTATGCTTCAATTGGACGCTTATACCCTACGCTTGGGGTGATCTTATTTGATATATCGACGAACGAAGCACTGACCCATACCAAACCCCCTGGTTCGCATTGAACGAGTCAGTGGGGTTTTGCAAAGACAACCGTTCAATCTCATCAACTAACATGGCTGCGTTATCCGTAGCGTTGTAATCATTGTTAGACGCATATCTGTCTTGGTCATTCGGGACATCTGCATAACGACCAAAGAAATTGTTTCCTACGCCAGCGTTTTGAAAGTTGTTACCGAAGTAGTTACCTCTTCATAGCGAATGCCCGAACAATACGCTGCCATCCTTGGTAGCTGAACCCGTTCAATGCCCGCCCATGTTCGTCGCTTTCTTCAGCACATGCTTCAAGTAAGCACCTTGTGAGACTAGGTGTCCACTTGGCTCGATCGTTCACATTTCTATTTGAAAGTTGTAAAGATTGTGCGACGCCCTTCCGGGGGCTTGTCCTAGTTCCAATGCCACGTCCGGCTCTTGGTGAGACCATGCTTGTATTTTGAGTATTTCTGTAGTCATAAATGTGTAGGTTACTGACACGACGACAATCACATTTGATTCTTTGCCCATTTGTACTGAATGATCCAGCACAAAAAGGCCAATTTAGATTGTAAACTTGAAAGTATCGTGATCTTATTTTTCTCCTTAACATGTTACTCAGGAAATGCATGATGAAGTACAAACCTGAATAAAGCTTGCTGGGTCAGTGGAAATATGGCCAATTTAGATTGTAAACTTTAAAGTATCGTGATTCAATTTGATTTTTTTATCAGCTACCACGAAGATTTTTGCTAAGTATTAAAGCAAAGCAATACAACATTCAAACAAATCCATCTAGAGGAAACAAGAAAAGGAGTTCAAAAATGATCCTGAACTTTCAAACATATTACTGCAGTATATAGAAATTTTGACCAACTGTTTCCATAGAGTACTCATCAGACATCACAAATGGAGAGGACGAAAATGGTTACAAATGCATTTACCAGTCTTCAATGGTTCTCTCTTAACCATTGAAGTCACTTTTAATTTTTTATCAGTTAACCTCCTATATACACTGCTGCTCCAATCCCATGAATTTCTTCTTTCCTAGTCTTTTAAAAATCCTTCGTATACAAGGACCCATCTCAACATTAGCATCTACGGCAAACTCGTTTGTACAGAAGAATGTTGTTCCATGACTACCATGACATAATGAAATAACAACCAGGGTGACCTACTGACCTAATGGCTGTCTGGCACAGTTTTTGATGCAGGGGAGCGTATGAGCAATTGAAGAACGGTTCAACAAGGACAATCACAACCACGATAGTGTAGAGAAAAGTTGTGGGTTTAAATTACAAAACTACAAACCATCCAAGGAAAGTGGGAACCTATTGACTTTCCAGATAAAATAATGACAGCAGGGTGTTATCCTCTTTCCATTTGAGCCTAGGTATCATTTTCACAAATCTACGTCTTATTTGCCTCCAAATATACTTTTGATAGAGATTCATTGACAACCCAGAGAAGGAACAATCAGAAGCACCCCCCTTAAATCATGTCAACTTCTAGTTTTTTAGTCTGATTAGCTTTGAAGCCCTAAGATAACTTGGAAGAAGAATCAACATGCAACACACAATATCTAATTTCCAAATGCAATGGTGGCAACGGATTTTCAGATTACTTACCGTACCAGATGGGGCTCCGCCTCTTCCACAATCGGCCAAAACGGAGCGGAGGAAGTCGATCCGGTCTTCTTCATTGTGTGTCAAGCTCCGATTTTGCAGAGAGAGGAAGAGAGAGAGAGAGAGGTGGGGGGCGGCGGATTTGGGGCCGATGGAACTCGCTGCTGGATGAGAGATAGGGTTGCATAAAATGAAAGTGAGATCTACCCTGCACAGACAGACAAAATGGTTGAGGGGCAAGGAAGACATTTCGCACTTGGGCTATGGGGGAAAACGACGTCGTTTTGGCCTTACTTTTTTAAAAAATAAGAAGGCTGCAGTTTGTGGAATGAGGGTTCTTATGGGACAAAAAATAAGCTCTTTTTTATGTTCTGGAACGCACCCTGATACCCTTAATAAAATTCAATATCCCTCCAAAGGCTTTCCTTATGCGGGAGCCGACAGATATTACTATCCTAGACCTAGCCCTCAGGACATGTTATATGAGGAACCTGGTTACCAGAAACAAATGTCCTACAGTAGTAGAACCATTTATGAATGGAACATAGATGGTATGACTGAATATCAAATTTTTGGAGTCGTACATCAAATGCTGATGTATAGTACTATTTGTTCCCAGAATAATGATAGTGGGGATGGGATATCTTATCCACATTAAAACTTCATTAAAAGGTTTGTAATTGATAACCAATCTAGGAACACCTCTTTCAATTTCAGCATTTTTATTGACATAGAAAGCGGTACAACTCCAGGGAGAGTAACTCTTTCTAATAAGATGCTTATTAAGAAGACCATAAATTTCTTCTTGGCAAAGTTTCAAATATTCTTGTTTCATTTGAGAGGGTCTAGCTTTAGTAGAAATTTTCCTCTCATCAAAATTCTTTTCATAAGGAAGAGAGACAATATATTTCTTTCTATCCCAAAAAGCATTAGGGATATTACTACAAATATCATTATTAAACTCTTCTTGTATTTGAGAAATTTTCTCTTTCATATTATGCTTTTGAAGGGTTTCTTCAATACCCATAATTCTGATCTCTCTTTGGAGAAAATTAATCTGTCTATCTTTATGAGATATTCTTCTCATGATATCATTTATCTCCTTGAAAACAGCTGGAGAAACAAAGTCAAACGAAATATTATGCCCATCGATGTTGGCAGTAATTCTAGTAGTACTGGTTCGCATTGGCATCAACATGGCTAGAAAAGGAGTTCCTAAAATCAGCTCCTGTTGCAGATTCTTAATACAAAGAAACGTTGTTTCTAGACAAATGCCTTTATTACAGATGTAAACATTATTAAGCTTGTATTTGATCAACATCTTTGATCCACTAGCATTAGTGAGACTTTGAGTAGTCTTCTCAAAATATTGAGTAGGAACTATTCCTTCCTGTATGCAATTCATGTCAGCACCACTATCAACCAAAGCCACAATATTGTTGATAGTATATTCCTTGTGAATGACTAAGTTTACCTTGACATGCCATTTCTGGTAAACTACATTATTAATGAGATTCAAATATTTTGAATCATCCTCCTATATAATGCTACCTTTCTTTTCCAAAGAATTCATTCTTTGGTTTATTTCTTGAATTTCCTGGGTAGCCTTAATCTGGAAAGATTTCAACAGCTTAATCTCTGTTTTCAAAATATTTATCTCTCCTGGAGTTGTACCGCTTTCTATGTCAATAAAAATGCTGAAATTAAAAGAGGTGTTCCTAGATTGGTTATCAATTACAAACCTCTTAATGAAGTTTTAATGTGGATAAGATATCCCATCCCTAATAAAAAAGATTTACTTGACCGACTGAATAAGGCAGTCATTTTTTCTAAATTTGATTTAAAATCAGGATACTGGCAGATCCAAATTAAGGAATCTGACCGTTATAAGACAGCTTTTACTGTCCCCTTTGGGCATTATGAATGGAATGTGATGCCATTTGGTCTGAAGAATGCACCTTCAGAATTTCAGAATATTATGAATGATATTTTTTATCCTCATGCTGAATTTGCTATTTGTTATATTGATGACGTTTTAATTTTTTCACAAAACATTGATCAGCATATTAAGCATCTTAGAATTTTTAAAGATGTTATTAAAAGAAATGGACTTGTTGTTTCTGCTCCTAAGATGAAACTATTTCAGACTAAAGTCAGGTTCTTAGGTCATAATATTCACCAGGGGAAAATTATACCAATTGATAGAAGTATAGAATTTGCTTCCAAATTCCCTGATGAATTACGGGAAAAAACTCAATTGCAGAGGTTCCTTGGAAGCCTCAATTATATTGGAGACTACTACAAGGAATTAGCGCAGGATTCTGCACCTCTCTACGAAAGACTTAAAAAGAATCCTCCTCCTTGGACTGAACGCCATACTATGGCAGTTAAGAGAATCAAGTTAAAAGCAAAAGAATTACCTTGCTTGGCAATTGCTAATCCTGATTGAAAGAAAATAGTTGAGACTGATGCCTCAAATATTGGTTATGGTGGCATTTTAAAGCAATATAACCCGAATACTTCTAAAGAAGAGTTAGTTCGTTTTACTTCTGGACTCTTCAAAAGTGCTCACACTAATTATAGCACTATTAAGAAAGAAATTCTTTCCATAATCAAATGCATTAATAAATTTCAGGATGACTTGTTAAACCAGCAGTTTCTTTTAAAAATTGATTGTAGTGCTGCAAAACAAGTTTTAAAACAAGATATAAAGAATCTTGCTTCTAAGCAAATTTTTGCTAGATGGCAGTCAGAATTATCTGCCTTTGACTTTGATATAGAATACATAAAAGGAGAAAATAATTCTCTCCCTGATTTTCTCACTCGTGAATTCTTACAGAGCTGATGTCCACTATGCCAACCCTCAGCCAGGAAAGGGCTGAAAAAATACATGCTTCTTCTAGTAATATGGAAGAATCTTTTATCAAGAAAGCCTGTCCCTCTATTGCTCAATCCAGGCTTAAATTCATTATAGAGAAAGAAAAAAAATTCAGAAAAGCCACTAATAAGCAGATCCAAGCTAATAGAGAGCAATATTGGAATGGCTACCTTCCTAATAGATTTTATCTAAAGAGATGGATGGGAGCCTTATCAGCTATGGATCAATTTTATGAAGAATATGGATACTCCGATAACGAGGAGGAGTATTTAGTGGCCAATAGTCACAATAATAAAAGGAAGAAACAGATTCAGAATAGACTGAATGTTTTATCCCGTGCTTGAATTTTGCAGATGAATAAACCTCCAGACCGAGGACGTGGTCGGGGCAATAATTCTAGGGGCAGGGGTAAGCCCAAAGATATGATTACCCAAGCCCAGGTGGAAGCCTACTTAAAGGCTCACAAATTACAATTCCCATCTCTACAGGAGGCTGGTTCGTCATCATCCTCATCACTTTCAATGGCGGAAGTAATTCAGAATGAAGAAGTTTTCAAATCACTGAAAACTACCGAGACAATCATGGTCTTGGAAAAAATTGATGAACAATGGAAAGATGATCCATGGGAAATCAAGTCCAGATATTTGGATACAATGAGTTATCCAGTCCCTGAAGGGAAATACAGATATGTCTATGAAGCAATACTGACTGAATCAGGGTCGGTAGTTTTCACTCATACTTATGATAGCAAAATTGGACAAAAAAGTCCTATCAGCTATAGCAAGGCTGTAATAAAGACAGTCATCCCAATGCAAAAATGGGGAATTCACCCATCCAAATCCAAAACTCTGTCAATTAAGGCAGAAAATGGTGCTCAAATTCAATATAATTACTGGGATTATATTGAAACTTGGACCAAAGCTTTTTACTATCAAAACCAACGAAGAAAACATTCTTGGTTTCTAAAATTATGTCCTCTGCTGGTTGGACAAAATGAATTTCCAAATTGGTTTTATGAATGGTGGTCTAAATTTGGACCTATGCCAGATATTTTACCAAAAGATTTTGAGAAGGAAATAGAGGCATTCTCTACCAAATACTCCCAATTGAGGGGAGTTATCCCAGAAAGAAAATTATTTCTTGATATTTTTACCATTTTTGGTATCCCATGGCTCTGGAAATGAGATCTGCAAATTGGCACCAATCTATTAAATCTACTAGTCCTACAAAGAACTTTTCAATATCGTTGGTGGAAAAATATTGATGGCCAGAAGACTCTTGATGATATTAAGGCCAAAACTCAAGAATTGGGACAACAGCTGAAGCAGAAGGAGAAGTTGTCTATCAAAAATCCATTCTTGGAAATCTCAGCTCAAATCAGGGCAAAAAATCCTTCTTTAACAGACAATGAAGTCGTACTGAAAACCATGGATTTCATGAAGGAACAATTCCTCCAAACTGTTCATCAAGAAGCTGATGATGAATCCATGACATCAGCAAAGAGTAATGATGAGGATAATAATCCTTTCACATGCCTCGCAGGGAAATCTCAGGATCCCTATGAAGATGAGCAGAACACTCCAACATTGGGAGACTTTTGGGACAGTATGACAGAAATTATGGCTGAAAGGCTGTCCTCCAATAAAGGCAAAGAAAAACACCAATAATTCAACATACTGCCAAAATAACTTTCGGTGGTAAAGGTTCAATTATGGGCCAGTGATGATGACACCCTACTTTCGGTGAAGACTAATGTGACGATGGGGCCCCATGTGTTCCCGGCAGGAATCTTCATTTAATTTGGGTGTAATTTGTTTGTAATTCACATTTCATTTGTTTTCTTTTGGATCTATATAAACCCATTCTTCCTTAGTTTGAGGTAGGTTTTTTTTTGGATTACTCTCTCTCTCTCTCTCTAAAATCCTCTCTGCTACTTTCCTCCCACCAGTTGTAATTGGTTTCGGCCTCAACAATAATAAGGTTAGTTTTCTTTACGATCCTTGTACTGTTAGTACACTATTTGCTATCAGAGCCAGTAATGGCTTAATTCTGCTGTGTTGATGCAATTATAGATAATATAATTATGCTCTGCCTTCTAATAATAAAATTTTAAAATTACAAAATTTAAGTGTAAGAGGACATTATGTGTAGTGGGACGTCATCCAAGTCGCGTTCAGATTTGTCCGGCCTTGTTAACCCGGTTAGGGTATTGTGGCCTTGCTCCGGTAAATCGTTGACAGACGTGCTACATGTAATGTTGTCTTATTCTTAAAAAAAAAAAAAAAAAAAAGGCAATAGCATGATCTTATTAACTATATGCGCATCAACACAAATTCTCTCATTATGAGAAGATTATTTAGATCTGATAATGACAGAATAAAGAATTCTGAATTAGTTGAATATGCCAATGTGCAAGAACAATTAAATCACTGGACAATACCTCCAGTACGTTCATCTACTATTTATGGACATGGTACTTTTAATTTCAGAAGCACCTTAGCTATTAAGACTAAGGAAAAAACAGAAAGCATAGAGCTTAATGATAAGATAATTAATCTTATGGATCGAAGTGATCTTCTTGTTCATATGCGCAATTATAATTATGTTCATATTAGTTTAGTTCAAATTGCTCTTAAACCATTAACTTTGTTAGGAATGGACACCTGTCTTCAAGTCACTTTTCGTGATGGAAGGTGTAATAATTGGAGATCCTCAATTATGGGGGTTATAGAGACCAGTCTTTGTCATGGCCCTGTTTATTTCAATACTTATCCTAATCTTTCTCTGTCTCTGACTGATAGAAATATTGGTGAAATCCTAAATTGTAGGATTCAGACTCGTGGTTATGACTACCTTCCTGGATCAGAAGTCATAGCAGTCATTTATAGAATTTACTATAAAGTCATAAATACCATGAATCCCAGGGTTCGCCAATTAGGGTCAGGTGACCAGACCGTCCTTATAGAAACAAATATGTTGACTTCCAATATAGCGACCAATAGGTTGATTAATTGGGAAGAGATTACTTTTCCTGAGAATTGGATTTGACAGTTAGTTATCGAAATTGAGATACATTTTCAACATCTAATTACCGAAATATAATTTTTTTTAATAGCTATTTACCGAAATATATGTATTATCAGTTGTATATCGAAGGTTGAATATATTTTCGACATGCAGTTACGGAAATATAATTTTGTTTTCAACAACTATTTACCAAAATGTTATTTATGATTTTCAACAACTACCTACCGAAATATAGCGGGCTATGGAAAAAAATATGTAGTTGCGAATAGCGACACCCTACTTTTTTGGGGGAAACCTATAAATTAACAACAGTAATTACTAATGAGGTCCGTTCCAAAACACATTTTTAAAAAATAAGTACTTATTTTATATTTTTAAACTTAAAAATAATGTAAATAAAAACAATTTTTTAATTTTTTTTCACCGTATCAAAAATCTCAATGAAATTTATCAAATAAAATCCATATTGATAAAAAATTAATAAAGATATCCAGTGTATAATATCCCCGATCACAATGCAAGATCCCGTTATCCCAAAATTAGAATCAAATCTTGTGGAGTATCACGATTCTCATTTTGGCTGAAACAAAGGAATTTACAGCCAAGGCTGAGTTTGTACGAAATTAATTTTTCCAAACAAGACCGTGGATAGGAGTATAATTTAGTACTGGTAACTTTTAGGTAGTAGTAGTAGTAGTATGTTTTTAGTCTTTCTTTCGTTGTCATTTTTGCATCATATCGATTGTCTCAACGAGGAATCAGAAAAGTGTGAAAATTTAATTCAAAAAATTCATATAAGTCAGCGCTAATACACTCCGGAAGACTGTTTTTTTTAGATACCGGTTGGTTGGCCTTCCCCTTGAGAGGCTTTGAATTTTTTCCATCTTTTAGTGGACTTCTTTTACCTTGGTCTATGTTTTTATATTTTTTAAAATTTCTAGATGAATAATGTGATGCAAAAAAATTTGACCCGAATCTATCCTTGTTCGTTTGGGGGTCTCAAAACCCTTAAACACGAACTCCAATAAATTTTCTCTATCTTTTTCCACTCATTACTCTCAAAAACTTCCCTCAAATTTTCTGAACAATATTATTGTTATTAAGAGATGGCAATGGTGCAACTTGGATTCGGGGGTATGTGGTGCAAGCTGCACCAGAGCGTTGTAGGGTATTTTTCCAACCGTTCATCTCAGCAGTCAATGGTTTGGATGTTAAAAACTCTTCCAGTTTACATTCGGACCATTGAAGACACTTTTGAATGGCAGGGATGCTAAGTGCTATAGAGTAGTCCACAACACAGCCACCCCATAAACTCAGTTTGGATATTGGTAAAACCAAAACAGAAACTTAGAGCATCCCCATTGTAATAAGCAAATACGTGTTGATAAGCAAATTTAACAATAATGCTCAAAAAACACCTCATATATATTGTAATAAGCAAAGTTATAAATCTTTTAGCAAACAACAAAATTTCACCCATAAAACGACCGGACAAAGAGTTCCAGGAAACCACATCAGGATCAGGATCATTACTAAACCATTGGACAGCTTGACTCGTGAGGACCAAACTCTTGATAGGACAAGGAATACTCAAATGAGGTTTTATCCAAATCCCAAATACACCCATCCCACTTATCTCTGAATTTTAGAGCACAATCAGATATAAGCAGAGGCCCTTCAATCATCACCCTAAGAGGCCCAGATCCGAGCCAATTATCAAACCAAATGCTGGTACTAGCCCCATGTTATGCACTACCAATCCTTTCTCCTTTTTTAAACAGCTCGTTCCCTTTACAAACACTACGCCAAAGAGGAGAAGGATTGGAAGCATGTTTATCAATGCTGCCATATTTGCCTTTAAGAACTTTGCACCAAAGAGAGTTTAGGCTCATTATGGAACCTAAAATTTAATTTAGCAAGGGCCACTTGATTAGGCGCCTCATGGGAACTCCGAATGCCCAGACCTCCCAAAGCTTTTGGTTTCACTTCATTATTCCAACTAATGGCATGGAGCTTATGGACCTCAGCCGTTGAACCCCAGAGGAAGTCCCTATTCAACGTGTCTAAACGATTGGAAACCGAAATAGGCAAGGCATTAGTTGGAAACCGAAAAGGAGTGTATTTGGATAAAATGGAGGAGTGAAGATCAATTCCCATTATAAATTAGGAAAACTACCGTACTCATTGATGACATAAAGGCGCTTTATAAATACCATGATGATAAACACATTACAAAAGAACAATAGGTACACATCAAATAAACACACTACATCAAGCCACGTAGGCCAATAGGTAAATCAAATGAAACTGAAAATACACATACTAGCACACACTACAAGTGCAGAGCGCCACACACCATGCCAGACCAGCAAAGGATTATTGGTGAACTCCTACGGCCACAATACATAAACTAGAGTTCCCCATGTTGCCTAGTTTCATGGCTTTCTTCTTTTAAGGTGTTTGTGTCTGGCCTAAGGTCAAGGCTGATGATGCGATCAATATGGCCACATCATTATTTACAACAGATGTTGTGGCCGCTACCGGTAAGGTAGTACTCGGCATGGCCAAAAGATGACGAGCCGCGTCGCACCTTTCAGTGCTTGCAATGAAGAGAAGTGCAAAGGTAAGTAGGTAAAGGTAACCGATAGAAGCCATTGTTGAGCAGAATGAAGGACAATAAGTTATGGAAGGATACTGAGAAGCAAAGGAAAGGCCGGGCAAGGAGGGTAAATTTTGATTGTGATGAAGGAAAGCAAACTGGTTGATGTCCATATATAGAGGGAGAACATAGAATGACGCGATCTGTACCCAGGGGTTATTTGGAAATTTGCCAAATTGCTATCATCAGAGTGGGGTGATATGTTGCTTTCGGGAATCGATACTCTACACATGGGATTATATAATTAGAAAACTGAGATTCAAGCTAGCTAGACTTTTTGGCTCCAAGACTAACCTAATTATTTATTGGGAAAATTTCAAAAAAACCTCCAATGAATACGCGCAATGTCCCATAAGCCTCCAAACTTATCGAAATATCAATTAGACCTCTGAACTTGTCACTCTGTTAACAATTATGCTTCTGCCGTCAATTTTTTGGCATGTACAAACGGCAAACGCTGATGTGGCACCCTATGTTTATAAATAGGCCTCCAAACTTTAGAAACCTTACCAAAACGACGTCGTTTTGCCACGTTTAAACAAAAAAAAAAAAAAAAGAACACAACGTTTGTACATGGTGGTGAGAGAGGAGGCAACTCAGATTTGGGAAATGTTTTTTTTTTTTTGTATAACATGGCAAAACGTCGTTTTGGTAAGGGGTAAATTGGAGGTAGGGGTGAGCATGGACCAGATTGGTCTGGTTTTATAATAATCCAATAACCAAACCACTACTTACGAATTATGAATTTAGATAACCAAACCAACCCAAAAAATTCATAAAACCAAACCAATCCAAAGCATTCAAAGGCGGTTTGGTTTCGGTTTTGAACCACGGTTCGCTTAAAATTGAGATATCATTACTATAAACTATTTTAAGTACTTAAAAAACCAAACCAAACTAATCGGTTTGAATTGGTTTGGACTGGATTCACGGTTTCATGGTTATTTTGCTCACCCATAATTGAAGGGTGTTAAAGTTCAGAGGGAAAAATGAGGTTTCTAAAGTTTGGAGGCCTATTTACAAACATAGGGTGCCACGTCAGCGTTTGCCGTTTGTACATGCCAAAAAATTGACGGCAGAGGCATAATTGTTAACGGAGTGACAAGTTCAGAGGTCTAATTGATATTTCGATAAGTTTGGAGGCTTATGGGACATTGTGCGTATTCATTGGAGGTTTTTTTGAAATTTTCTTTTATTTCTTTTATGGTTGTCAATGTCATGGTTCAAGCTAGCTAGACTTTTATGGTTCTATAACAAAACGTCTCTGTAGCTCCTCGGTTCTTGGAGGTTTAGGGAGGCCACTATTTCAGTGGTATTCTGAGAGCAGCCACTTTGTGCATATATTGCCAAATGTTAGGTCTGTCTCCAATCATCCCCGCCCATACCCCCCAATGATTGGGAACTAGATAAGTTATGTTATGTTGTTATATTATGTCTACGTCATTGATTTGAACCATATATTGGCTTTATTAGATAAAAATGATAAAGATGATGATGATTATTATTATTATTATTATTATAAGAGCATCCGTAATGTAATAATCAAAATCAAAAGGTTCCTAAAGTTAATAATTTTTGCTAAAAAAAGTGCTTTCATTGTAATAACAAAACTTAACAACCTCTTAGCAACTCATTAAATTTGGCATTTAAATAGTCAAAACTAACAACTTTTTGCCAATAATAAAATTTAATGGTGTTTTCGGAGGACGATGTTCTTTTCGAGGAGGATGTCTCTCTCTCTATGGCTTTTTGACTCAAGATTGGGCGGATTTGAGGTATTTTGATTATTTTGGTTTTGTTTAGTGGCTTTGAGGTTTTGGTTTTGGCTATTTTTTTTGGTTTATTTTTGGCTTTTTCTCTTTTTGTTTGGCTCTTTGATATTTCAGCTTGTTGTGGATAGGGGTTTAGACTTGGGGTGTGAGGCTCGTTTGGGTCGTTAGCTATTAAGGTTATGTGGTTTTTTTTGGTGTTCAGTTAGCGTCTTGCCTTCTTTTAAGTCTCGGGTGGCTTTTGTCGGTGTGCCTTTGATCATTTTAATCTTTGTAATCCTTTATAAAGATTAATCCATTCTTTTTGCTTAGCAACAAAAAAATTAATCAAATCTAATGATTCCCACATTTTCTCAATCAAGTACACCCATCATTTGAACCATATACTGGCTTTATTAGATAAAAATGATTATCAACATAATAATACGGCTAGGTCATTGTTATTTGGTTAGCTTTCAGCACCACTTGTGTGCGAAAAAGCAAAACAAAAAGACTTTCTTTGGCCTACATATTGGGAAAAACTATGGTGTCTCCCGTCCAAAGCGGACACTGTTATGTCTTCCAAACGTTTAATGTTATATGTCTTCGAGTGGTTATGTTATGCTATTTTTGTAATAATGGCATAACATTTATTATGTCATTTTTAAAAAGTGTTATGCATTCGAGTGGTTGTGTTAGCTCTGGATTGTAACAAAAAGAATGTGAATATATAACACGTACGCATACAGTACGAGTTTTCTTGTAGCTAATTAAGCGAAGCTAGCATCAACACATTAATATTTGAGAAACCTTTCTTGACTATATTCCCACCCTTGTGTACTAGCTAGTGGTACAAGCATTAAGACCTCATACCTATGCGGTGCAATGCACGGATAATCGATTATTGGAGCCATTTATAAGATATTATTGGAATTTTGCACTTGAAGTAATGTTTATCGTTTTTTTTTTTCCCCCAATTGGAAAGCACATAAATGAGCGAACACAATTTTAAATTCTCATTTTTGATGAACCATAAAACTCAATAATGTTGCACATAGAGAACATTAATGTATTGAATTGTGATATTGGTTTTTCTGTCTTATCCATTCCAAGTCAGATCAATCACCATATATATAGTATAACGATGTATTTTTCTATCTTTTTGTAGAAAACTTTAAAATCCTACGATATTGAGATATGATATTGAGATTTCACTTAGAATCACCTGAATTAAATTGTACAATTTCATCAATGAAAATTATAAAATCACTCCTGGTGCATAGCATGGACCCACAACTTGTATAATGAAAAGATATACAAATTTATGGGAGCAATACTCCCTGATCTAGAAAAAGAAAAGAATGCCAATCACCGCATTATCAGTGAAGGGAAGATGTTAGGGATACATCAATTTGTCACACCTGAGTCATACCTCTCTCACATATTTATTGTGAAATTCCCACACATGCATGTGAGAGAGGTGTAATTGGAGTCGACACATTGATGTGTCTCTAGCATTTCTCTTGTTGAAATTAAATTAGCAAATCTCGGTGCTGATCTCACGTGGGTTTGGTGTTTTATTTCTTTAATTACAACTTCTGCAGTTAATTTAAAAGATAAAAGTGATTGTCAGAGCTTGTCAAAACCAATTTCGGTGTAATCTTGAGTGTTTGTTCGGTAATGCTATCAGTCATCTGTTCTAATAAGTACGAACAATTGTTCGGTAACACTAACAGTCATCTGTTTGAATAAAAATTAGAATAAGAAACATGCTTGCATTTATAGACAATATATAACTACGAACAATTGTTCGGTAACGCTATTATCATCTGCAGGGGCAGAGTCAAGAATTTTAGTTAGTGGGGTAAAAAATTAGATTCATATGTAATATATTTTTTCTATGCACAAGTCCAAAAATAACTAAATTAAAAGGTTAATTATAAGATCGATACGCATTAATAATTCATTTTTGCTTCATAATTGGCTTCAAAAGACTTGTTATATTTGAAAAATAAGTACATGACAGTTTCATTTCAAGCACTATCAACTCTCAAAAAGAAGAGAACGTTTGGAATTTCTATGCACTTAAAACAAGTTGGGGCAATTTACAGATTTTTTGTGGGGTCAAAATAGCTAAATTATACATATTCCTATGAAAATTTGGGGTCAAATTAGTACAAATAGGGTAACAATTATACCTATCCTTGCGAAAATTTGACAGCCAGTGGAGTCGGCCGCCCTCCCTTGTACCCATGTGCCTCTGCCCCTAATCATCTGTTTGAATAAAAATTAGAACAAGAAACATGATTGCATTTATGTAATAAGTACGAACAAAGAATATGATTGTCACGAGCTTATCTTGGAAAACAAGTAAGGCAATTGTCAAATATAGAGAAAGTCGCCGCAAGTAGGAGATTGGAGCAAAAAACTTATTTCCAAAATAAATTAACCAACTTATTATTGGTGACACAACTTCTGACAGTTATTAAGAGCGTTTCTATTATTTTTTGGGTAATAAGTGTGGCCCTGTTTCACTAACAATTTTGCACTACTAGTACAATTTATTGACACATTTTTTTGGTACAAGCAATTTATTGGCTTTATTCTAAAAGATAGTAAGAGTTTTTTGCGTCGAAGTTTTAATTCCCGATGCTAATTGTCACCACTTGCAACAGTGATGAACAAAGCCAAGCTTTTTCGCTATTGGCAAGTTTGCCATCGCAAGAAGTAAAAACTACTCATTTTTCTCTTCAACCATTGCAGATATGTGAAGAAATTTTCAAACATCGCAGATACCTGAAGATTATTTGCGACAAATTTTCAGTGGCAAAATAAGTTCGGCAACCGGGATTGGCTTTTAGCAAAGGGAATTTACCCATGTAAAAAGCTCCATTTCTTGTAGCGGGCTATAAGAGTGCAAACTGTGAAGTACACCCAAGATTGGTGGCTACAACACAGTTTAAAGAGTTTTTTACAAGAGGAAACAAACAACAGACGGTAACGTTGAGATTAAATTTGCATATTCCTAAGTTCACTTTAGAGCAAGTACAACTGTCTGAGCTTGACTTCTAGGTCAATGTTAGAACTGATGAGATACAAATATTAAAAATCAAATACGCCAATGTTAGAACTGATAAGATACAAATTTTTAAAAATCAAATACAAACTGGTACTTTTTGAGGTCAATCAGAATACAAATTATATAGATGTAAACACTGATACAAGTTACACGGCGCCACAATAGGCCATAGGCCTAACAAAGAGAAAAATCAAAACAGCAAAAAAAACAGTAAAGGTTACAAGACTCGTCAGAGAATCGCCGGAATTTCAGTCTTCTAAAGCTTCAAAGCTGCCCATTTTGCCTGAACTTCGCCAGAATGTCCATTGGGTAGCGGAACCGCAGTTCCGAGTAGGAGACTATTGAGGGGGTAGAATGCCCAAAGGCTGCCAAGAACCTACCACCGTTGCTTTCATCGAAAGGCATTGGAAGCCGGAGCTTGAGATCCATCACAAACTCGTACTTGAGAATGTAAAGAATACATTAAAAATCCTTCCCCATAAGGGGCCTCTCAGTTGTGTCTTACAAACTTCAAATCCATCAATGATCAAAAACAAAAACAAAAAAACTTCAAATCCATCACACAGCATCCCTCAATCAGCCACTGAACCCACAGTAACCCCAATCATCCTTTGTCTTCAGCATTTCCAACATTAAACCCATCAAATTGGAACCATCAATCAGCCACAAACCACTTCTGGAACAACCTTAATCTTCAATCTTTCCAACCACAAACCCATCAAAGTTCAATCCTCAATCACCAACGCTTGCCCTGATCTCAACAGTGGTCTCCAATGACGCACAGTTAGCACCTACCATAGGTACATAGAACCTTACCCTATTAAGTATTATCTTGAGCACCAGAACTCAAGAAGGGAACCAATTCACTTTCTGAATCCAGACAAAAACATGCTCGTCAATAGGGTGGTTCAACATTTTCCTTTGTTTGTCTAATATAAAATGCTTTCCTTTGTTTTCGTTGCAGAGCTCAAATTAGCACAATCACAAACACAATGCCTTCCCATTAACCTAAGAACCTAGACATCATTCCTCTAAAACCATGAGTACCAAGCATTTGAATAAGCTCAAAGCTTTGGTTGTGCTGTGTGAATTAGTATCTGAATTGATTTGAAGCAAGTTTTTGAGGTTATACTAACCAGCTTTACCTTTATGATTATATACTAACAAATATTTGAATAAGCTCAAATGTTTGGCCATGCCACGTAGTGTATGATTACTAGTTATGGAAAAATTAAGTTGAGAAAGAGCATGGGATCAGACTGACGTGCAAATACAAATAATCAGCACAGCAAGAGCCTCTGATAATATGTTCGTATTTTCGCATCATTTCCCAAAGGCAGAATTGAAAACACAGGAACACAATACAAACAGAAATTGTAAACAGCGCTACAGTAACAATATGCTTATATATTCAAGGAATAAAAGCAAACTGTGTCGCAATTACTGTTTTAGAAAAACACTTTTGTTTTCTGCCCGTAAAACGAGATGCCCAGCCAAAGATACATGTAGCAGGGCATCAGATACCATGGGCAGACAACTAAAATAAAACCATAATAACAAATATTTGCAAATTTGTTCTTCGATTAGCAATAAATAAAAAATAAAAATAAAACATGATTGTTAGTTTCACTACTTTGTTCAGATTGCAATCTCAGCCGAAAGATGGTGAATATATTGATGCATTAATCACCGAAATATCAGCAAAATTAACAACATTCGTCCTAGATTGCACAGTAATATGACATAATACCAAAAACGGTAATACAAAAATTATTGTAAACTAATCATGATTAGGAATAATGGGAAAGGGCAAAAAAAATTGAAAGAGAGATCAGATGGTAGTGCATGTTTGTTTCATCATCCATTACTTACAGAATAGAATGGGTAAATCATCATCACGCCTCTCCTAATAAAGTAAGAATAACGTAGAAAACACTAGAAAAATTAAAATCGCTGCAATTTGAGGAAAACGGATTAAAAGGACAAATGGAATGCGAATCAGATAGTAAGATAGAAAGTGTCTATCACCATCAAGCAATCTAGAGAGATGCTTGTAAGACTGGGGCGACAACAGTACTCATCACGTTCGACTCCATATGCCCTATTGAGATTTGAGAGAGAGAGAGAGAGAGAGAGAGAGAGAGAGAGCGTATTTCTGGGTTCTTTGAAGGAATAGGGGGATTTCGATTGCGAGCGTTGAAGGAAGAGGGGGGTGGCATATATAAAGAAGAAACATTAGGGTTCCGATCCTAAAGACAATGGGCCAAGAAGCCCAAGATTAAGGTCCACCTTGATATGTGTAAGTTAAACTTGGCCCACAAAGCTTTAACTTGTCCAGGCAGATCAGGCCCATTAGAGGCTCGTCAAAAAATGAGTAGCAAAAAATGGTACTATTGTGGCTGCTGGGATTCGAGCCCAGGTCTCCACGGCCACAACGTGGAATTCTTACCACTAAACTACAGCCACTTTGTTGCCCAACGTTTTATAAACATTCTGTATAGATTATGGTAAAGGTGCAGCTACTGGGAAAAAAATTCCTAATGCATTTGCCAGTTATTGGTTTGTGCTGGTAGGGTTAGACTTGAGACAGCGTATATGGCCATATATTTTTGTGAGGGCTTTGTTTTTAATTTCTTTTTTAAATCAAGGAAGACAATTTCCATTCAAGAAAAGTTCGACGACCCAGAGGCTTTTGTTCTTCTTTTTTTCTCTGGTTAATAGGGAAAGAGCTTTGGTTATCATTGATTTTCATCCTTGTATTTTGGAGGTTTTCAGTTGTTTATTTGGAGAATTCTCATGTGATATTTAGAGCATGTACACCGAGCAATAGGTATTTTACCTACCTAACAGTTCGCATTTTTCACTTTACCAACTCGAATCTCTCTCAACTCCACATCAATCCTCTCTATTATCATCTATATCTTTATAAAATACTATATAAAAATAGTATTCAATTGTAGTAGAGCGAGGGAGAGAATTAAATACTCAAAATAAAGGGATACCGATGAATAGTTTGTTCGGTATTTATACCGAAGTTTTTTCAGAAAGGAAAAGTACCAGAGGGGTTAGCTAAAGCTGCTGCAACCTGTGTTTTGGTGTGTTAATAGGTAAAATGGCTACAAATCTTTATTTTGCTATTCTGGTGTGCATGCTCATAAAACTTTTGGTTGGAGCTTTACAAAATTGAAGTACTTGTTGAAGAAAAAAAGGTAAATATACATTTAGGGAAATGATATTGGCACTCCAAAAATTGATGCAGGCACTCCAAAATCAGTGTAACTCCAAAGCCACTTTCCTTTGTTTATTGGAGTGCCTGTATCAATTTTTGAAGTGTCAATATCATTTCCCTAAATTTATCCACAGTTTACCAAAAAAGTTCATAATTATGCAATCATTTCACAAGGGGGAAGGGATATCTAACAACAGCTCTATGCCTAGATACGAATTCTCTCCTCCTCTCACAACTAATCCAGATTTTTTCTGCTTATAATCCCACTCAATTACATACAATCACATCTGATATTTATCCCTCTTACATTCAATGATATTGTGACAAAGTCTGTTCATCATCAATCCTATATGGCCAAGTGCAAGGCGCACCCAAACTTTCCGGGGGCTTAAATCAAAGAAAACGATAGGTTTTTTTTTTTTTTAAAAAAACTACTATAAAGGGTACCAAAGTATGAGAACCCTAAAATTCGTAAATTTTTTGGGGGCCTAAAATGGTCACATCTCAATTTTTAGCTCAAAACCGGCTCTGTGGCCAAATTGGAGTTAGAAGCATTTGTTCATGGGTTTTTTAGAATCTTGAAATTTTAACGCCTGAAGAGTTGGCTGCCAAACAACAAAACTAAGAAAATGGGCATAACACCAATGCAGACACAAGGCTTTTTTTATTTTATTTTAATGTGATTTGTTTTATGCAAATACTGGAGTAAAACTACAGTACTCATTGATAACATAAAGTCACATTATAAATACCAGGATAAACACACTACAACAGAGCAATAGGTACATCAAGTAAACACACTTCAACATCAAGCCATGCAGAGCAATAGGTACATCAAATGAAACTCCAAATACATATATTGGCACACACTACCAGTGCAGAACGCCACACATTGCAGACCAGCAAAGGATTATTGGTGAACTCCTACGGCCACAATATATAAACTAGAGTCCCCATGTCGCCTAGGTTCATGGCTTACTTCTTTGAAGGTGGTGAGAAAGGGACGGTGGGAATGGTTGGGAAGAGCGGGGTTGCTGGTAAGGTGAATTTGGGAAGTGGTGGCACTTTTGGCAGAGATAGTATGGCCTCTACCGGTATGGTAGTCGGTGTGGCCAAAAGATGACGAGCAGCGTCACACCTTTCAGTGCTTGCAATGCAGAGAAGTGCAAAGGTGAGTACGTAGAGGTAACCGCTGGAAGCCATTGTCGAGCAGAATGAAGGACAAGAAGTTATGGAAGGATACTGAGAAACAAAGGAAAGAACAAAGAGGGTAAATTTGGATTGTGATGAAGGAAAGCAAACTGGTTGATGTTTATAAATAGAAGGAGAACATAGAACGACGCAATCTGTACGTACCTATTGGTGGTTTGCAAATATGGGACATGGCTATTGATTGCTTATTGTTAATTTGTTAGTTGGAGTCCTGGTTAACATGTGGACAAACAAGGATAATAGGAACAGGCAATAGAAGTGTAGTCAGCTACAAATATCTACCAACTCTGTGTGGCAATTAAGGCACTCTTAGTTGAAAGAGTTTTTAAGACCGCCAAAGTTGGCAAAAGGTTCGGTACCTCGTCGTTCAACCACCTCCAGGACAGAGCACAGCTAAAAATGCACAAAACTGCAAAACTGTAAGAAGCTCAAAAATTAGCGAATACTCACGTAAGTTTTTAGTATTTAGCCCATCTCAAATAAGTTTTGGAAGCGCATGAAAACCAGTATAACAAGTAAACAACCTCGTACTTACTCCCAAAAAAGTGTTAACCACGTAGGGATGTACAAAGAAAAAGGAAAGAAAATATAATATAATAAAAGAGAAGATAATAAAATGAAAAAGATGAAATTCATTTTCTCTTCCCTCCAGAAATGTCTCCACAGCTCTATAATCATAAGGCAGCAGTACAGCCAGTACTGGACCCAAAAGTTATATGCAACCAATCTTTTTACCGGTACAACATAATTGAAAACAAACAGAAGATTAAACATCAGGATGGTCCATTTTACAAGAAGCTGAAGCTCCAACCATACCTGCAATAAGGGAGCTCCCAACCTGCTGTAGGGGGTCTTCCATTACAATCAGCCGTTCTGTTTGATCAGCCCCCATCATACATTCCGTTGTATGCAGCTGGTATTCGTATTTAGGACATCACACAAGTGATCCACATCAACCAAGTTGTAATATCGTTATCCGTTACTTACTGTTGGTACACTTCCTGGAACAGCTAGGGACAATCATGTATTAGGAGATGGAGGACTAAAAATCAGTACTAGAGGTCATTTCCTCTTTTCTTCTCCCCCTCTTTCAGGATGGGGGTGGGGTTAAAGTACCTCTACGAAAGTTACAACCGTAGATGATAGAATATGAAGCTACAACTAAGCCAATGATACAAGATTCAGACCATAACCACAAAAATGTGGGGAAAATTAGATCTGCAAAATGAGATTGTTCCCTCCAGGCCTCAACATGATATTCAAATAGATGAACATTTGACACTGTTAACAATGCCCTTTCATATTGCAGAATAAAGAAAAGATGGCATACATTGATTCTTCACACCTAGCTTGGATACCAAATCTCATATTGGTTATCAGGTTCATGGACAATCAATGAACAATCTACAATCCGTCTCCAATTCTCCATAATCTTCGTTTTCTTGTATAAACAACCAATTCAAGAGATTTGAAGTTAAAATGCAACTATGCAACCATCTCAAATGGTTCCTGGCCCATCTTCCATGTTCTAAAAATGGAAAACTAACTTCTTGCCTTCAGAGTTCAAAGGCTAAACACAGAGTCTTCTAGCCTTGGAAAAAAATTGCACTCCATAGATTTGTTAGTGATGAAACATCTCGTGTCTCCATCTTGGTCGATTGACCTGAAAGGTTGATCCATTTCCAAAGAATTATGACTAGCCTGTTTAAATTTGAAAATGAAAAGGATTTTTTCATATACTTATTTCTACCCAAATGGTAGGTGCCTAGGCGGTTAATAAAAACATGTTCAGGCAATTAATATAGCTGAGATGTAGAGATGGATGTGTAACAATGCAAGACATAACAAAACAAACCATGAGGAATATGATGGAAATAAACACCAATTGACAAAAAAATTAACGGAAGGCTGTTTGACAGGATATGAACATGGGCATCCTAGACCAATTATTGTACCTGTAAGGAGTGATTGCATCCACATGGAGGGTGGGTTCACAAATTAAGAAATATAAAAGGAAGACCAAGGATAATAAAGGTTGAGGTAATAAAAAGGATATGATTAGTTTAAAATTGCCTGAATTATACGTCTCCAAATATAATCGATGGAAGGAAATGGAACCACATAGCCAGCATAAGTAATATAGAAAATGCATTGGGCATGCGCTGGAAGAAAGTGTTGAGGCACCACCACGCAGCCCAAGACCACTGAAAAAAAAACGGACCTATTGCTCAACACTTATGTAGTAGAATGTTTAGCCTATTTACTTAAAAGAAATTTGATTAATGGGTTTGGTATAATCACTTGGCTTTTCTAGCTTTTTTGGCTAAAAACAAACTGTCAGCTTCTTTTTCTTTTTTTGAAAAGGCTTTCTTGCTTTTGAAGCTGCTGTCACATAGGGACAAAAAAACCCATGATCTTTGCAATTCAGAGTGCTCTGCATTCTAAGGGCAATCTGAACACTCACTAGGTTAAAAAAAATACTCACAACTTATTTAATCTTAAGAACTTAAACTTCATGTCACATATCATAGTCTAAGAAACCAGAATGCCACAATCTAGGGAGCTAATTGTGCAGGCCCGACCAATAAAAAAATTTGTACCAGCCCGATTTTTCGGGCGGTAGTGGTGCAGATAATTTTGGCATACTCATGACCGAGTAATTTCATCAAACCACAAAAACAAACCAAATATGAGATACTTTGGAGCTTGGAAATCAAGCATACTGAAGTCTTCCTCATGTTAACCTCTAGATGATCCTTTTAAGACACAAAACACAAAACATTCTGGAATCTGAAAAAGCAAATTTAATAAATGCATAATTGGGAAACCAAAAGATATTGTTAGGTCAGAAAATTCATCACCACTTGCAGTAACATGTGGATCTAGATAGTCAAAGAACAAAAAGTACCTCTAATACACACTCATGCTAATTTGGTCTCACATTTTCTGTAGCTCCTTTATCTGTGAAGAACATTTAAATCAATAAGATGCAAACATTTAAGCTGAAACAAGGAATCAAGTACTCAAATGATGAAAACAAGATTTGTCAACAGCAAGATCGAGAGACGACAGCAATGTTCCTGACGAGTTGTAAAAAGTAAATGTTTCCGATTAATCAAATGGGCCTGGAAGACAGCCCTAAAAGGGGCTGAACAGGACCATCCTGTCCAAAACGAAGATTGGAGAGGATCCTGTTCCTCTATAAAACTAACACCCTCAAGCACAAAACATTTGCTATAGTTGTCTGCAAGGTCTAGAATGTGAGGTCTGTCTCTCTCATTCTTCTGAATAGGTTTTATCACCAAAGAAACAGGTCTTTAAATTAATAATATGGTTTCAAACAATCAAATTGGCGGTTTGAAAGTAGGAGCTAATTAATTGTCTTAGTCTCTCTACTTCTTGATACTTGTAGTTCGATCCCTTTCATAAAATTTGTAGCTCCACACTTGCTATGCTACTTCCAAGACGTTAATCAATAGTTGTTTCGATGCTTTTGTCCCAAAAAAAAAACTAACAGCCAGCAATACCATGAGGGAAAAAAAAGGAGATCCAACATTGGAAATAACCTTCATATAATGAACAAACTGGGGAATAGAATACGCAGAAAATACGAAGATAAATACCCTGCAGCAAGCCCACAGACAACATTCGATCAACATTATCCAAACGCCGTTGTATTGATTTCAAAAGCGTGTTTAGCGATGAAACTCGCTTTCTAACTATGGAAATCTTGACTGCGTGCTGCATAATGAACGGCACGGGTGCGTCTTCTAACAGTTGGTCAAGCTCTGCCACAGTACATCATGATAGCGAACAAGATCAACTAAACTATAGTAACAGATATGTAGTATTACCAAGGCAAAAAAACAATACGAAGACTACATACATCCATTCTCATTTTTACAAATCAACATTAACAGGTGACTACCCCATTATGAAACATTCATTTGTAGCAATGTACTAGTAGAAAGGGGCCGGCATATATCAAACCAGGGGGAAGTACCTTTTCATTGTTTTTTCAATAGCATCAAATAACAGAGGAGGAGGAGTTTTCCCCTTGCTCCCTTAATCATGTCAAAGAGGATTGTTCCAGAATTTTCACGACAAATTCTTTTCCCACAAGCTTATGCTACAATTTCCCATACAACAAGAGCTAATGCTAGTATGCTACAATTTTATGCCAGCTTATCCAACAGAGTGTGAGAGAGAAACTACTCCATTGTTCTAAGAAAACGCTTTAAATTGTTCAACCAGTAAACTCATACGTAAATCTTGATTTTGACAGACTGAAAAGTTTCCTATTGAATGAGCTGAACAATAAATATTAAATAATCCCTGGCATAATGCAACAATACTATATTTTTATCGTCAAGTTAATTGCTGTATGGCATTGTGAAATAATGAAGTAATCAAATCAAGGGGTTGGCATAAAAGTACACACACCCCGACTGGTTTCTCTATGTACTCCCTCCGTTCCATAAAATTGGGTGTTTTCACTCAATGACGGAACCAGGATTTTACTCTAGCAGTGGCGAAATGTATATTAAAAAAATCTAGTAGTGGCGAGACTATATAAGTTGGGCATAATTTTTTTTTACATATAATAATTGCATTTTCTAAAATTCTTGTCGTGGCGATCTCCGCCACTAGACCCCCTGGTCCCATCCTTGTTTCCACTAACCACATTTTGTCGTTATTCAAATTTTTTTTTTTCGTTCGTTAATAGTTTTGTGCCAAAATTTTATGTAATATTGATTCGTCTCGACGAGAAAGTTTTTTTTGGACTTTTTCTTGGATATTTCCAAAAATGCTTGTGCAAAAATCATAATTTTTTACTTTTCTGATTCCTCCCGGCGAGATGAGCCAATATTACATAAATAAAAGTTTGGAGCAAAAGTACCAAACCGAAAAAAAAATGGATAAGGAGTAATCCACAACTTGTTGGTCAAGGGAACACCCCTGGGGAAAAAACGTGCAATTTTTTTTCATAATTGGAGCAAATGAAGTTGACACACTCACACACACTTGTACGCAAAAAAAAAAAACAAGCTCAGTTCAATTAAACAAAAAAAAAACACTCAATTTCCGGCCAATATGATCTAGGACCACAGAAATACTCTCCAATACGCGACTCAGCATAAACCTCAACGTGCTTCAGTACAAGCAAAGTCCAGCAAATAACCTAACTAACAAAGGCTGTATTATACCTCGAGTAAGACGATCAATGGCGAAAGAGAGCTGATCTTGGCTTCGACCCGTTTCTTCAGCTCTGGCGTCGAAATCCCTAATCACGGAAGAGGTCATAGAAGAGAGGCCCCTGGCCACCACAGAAGACGAATCGCAAACGCTGACCGCATCGTCATCATCGGCGGGAGCAGTGGTGGCGTCGGGTCTAGGCGCATCGTACGCCGTCGTGGACGCGTCGGCATCGGATTCCGCCGCCACGGTCGGAGGCTCCGGGGAGGCGAGAACGAGGACGCTGGGGCCGTCACTCGAATCGGAGTGGCGATCCTCTGGAGTTCCGTCTGACATCACTAATACGGAGTAATAGTGTCGTGGGAAATGTGATTCAATTTTTTTCAGGAGAACATCAAGGGGTTTTTTTTTTTTTTTTTTATAATAATCATTGACATCAAGCTTGTACTCCTAGCCTCCCAGACTAATTGGACGGTGTCGAACCGGGGCGGCGCCCACCCCAACCCGCATTCGCACGTGCTTTTGGTCCTAAGGGTATGTTTGGTTGGATGGAATCAAGGTTGGAATGGAATAGTTATTCCAATGACTTACTTATTCTAATGTTTGGTTCACCATTGAATAATGGAATGATGATTCCAAATTGAATCACTATTCATCTTAGTAAAGGAATTGTCATTCCATCCAAAAAACTAAGGAATTGTTATTCCATTTCTTCATCACACCAATTATTAGTGTCACTCCAACATTCACTATTACACACCAAAAATTACTATTGCCACTCCAAAAATTACTATTGCCACTCCAAAAATGCTATTGCCACTCAAAAAATTATATTGCCACTCCAAAAATTGCTATTGCCACACTATTCCATTGGAGATGAGAATGATTATTCCTAAGTACAACCAAACATGAGAATGGAAATGATTATTCCATTCTCAATTCCTCCAATTCTATTCCATTCTTAATTCTATTCCTATTCACATTCCATTCCATCCAACCAAACGCACCCTAAACGTTTTAAGTATTTATTTTTTATTTTATGAGATAGTTTATTATCTCACGATATATTATTTTTAATTAAAAAATAAATATTTTATTTTAAAAAAAATATTTATTTCTCTTAGCATTACAGAGCATTTTAAGAGAGTAGATCGTTACTAATATTTAAATAAATTACTTTTACTGGATTATCTTTAGCTTATATGCGCCTTTGCCCATTGTTTTGGGTGATAGAGAAAAAACAAGCAAATCATCCAAATGAATTTATGTTAGATTTGGCTTAATGAGTCGTTCGAATTTTTGTTGTTTTTATTCAATTAACGTTGTTTTTTTCCCATTGCTTTATACTATTGGGTTGCCACTTCTAAGTTCACCTTACTCACCTTCAGACTCTCATTGCTTGATTACTATCTTGCCTACTAAATAAATCTTTGGGACCTTAGCATGGGACTATCAATTTTTCTTCATCAGACTTCTGATATTTTTTTTCCCCCTCTTCTTATTTTGTTTTAATGAATCCAATCCAATCATCGAATATATCCAACAAAAGAATCTTAAACAAACTTCTTGTCCTTTTTGTATTCTCAATTATAATCCTACAAATTGGTTAGTCTGGACACCAAGTAAGGTGAAGTAAAATATTTCGCACCTCCATATTTATTTTCAAAGAATCCTCAGTATTATAATGGTGAATTTACCAAGCCTATAAGTCATAGGCCTTAACTAAAAGCCCCCATACGTGGACGGGGAATTGGTCCGCCAACCTTAAATTAGATGCTCGTGAGTCAACCCGAACACATGAGTCATCGAAAAATAATGTTGAATTTACTTGGTAAAAGACATATTTTGGGGAAAAGAAGAAAGAAAACAAAAGAGCACAGGCAGGCCCAAACCAAGAGTTCAGCGGTTATGGGTTGAGCTAAAAAACGTATCGGCCCAGTTTGTCGCGCAAATCAGGGCTTCAGGTTTGCAAGCCCTAGACCTATATATACAGCAAATGAGCTCCCCTCCGCCGATTCTCACAAAAGATCACGTTTCATCCGAAGCATTTCCTGCGCACAGCGACGGTCAAGAGAGAGAAAGTTGAAGAAAGCTCCGTGTCACGATGAGGGCTAAGGTTAGTTTCATCTCACCGTTTATTTTCTACGATATTCTTGCAGTCGAAGCGATTTTTTTTTTTTGGGGGATCTTGCAGTCGAATCGATTTGATTGTGTTTGTTCGATTACTGCAAGGTTAAATCATTGGTTTTGCTCTTATTTGAATAGGAACCTCAGCTGCTATTTTCTTCCCGATCATATCGTTAACGCTTTTGTGATGGGATTATATGTTTATAGTAAATATAGGCAATTATTTATGTTAGTGTCTATGTGATAGTCGATCATGAACGATATGTGCGATGGAATACTAGGGTTAGTGAGCTTGAATTAAACAGTAACAATGATGATCTGAGGTTGTCCGAAGTATTTTGCAAATGGTAGTGTTAATAGGTGCCCAGGCCTGACCCTGAGATTTTGGAGGGCCCAGGCAGAGATATGAAAATGGGGCCTCTCATGTTTTTATATGTAAATTGGTTGTCCAATATGAGAAGCAAGACTGCCTTGTAGCTTGGTGGAACGCACGCTGTGAGCATAATTTTCCGAGTCCCCAGACGCGAGTTTGAGTTCCACCGCCTTCTATTTGAACAATTTTTTCGTAAAACTTCACAAAAGCAGCTCGAAAAAATGACGCCCCCGTTCATTGAACACGACCTCTAGGTTGAAGTGCAGAGACCTTACCATCCCGCTACATTCTCTTCTTTGACAAATGTTTGACATACATAATATTTAACCTATTTCAGTATTGTGGGGCCCAAAACGGGAGGCCCTAGGCGGTTGCTTGGTGGGCCTATGCCTAGGGCCGGCCTTGTAGGTGCCCAATCTTTTCAGTGGAAGTCTACTAAGCCAACATTTACACAACAAATTACATAACATGCTTGTGCGGCATTCAATTATCATTCAAAGTATTTTTGCAAATGGTAATGTTAATAGGTGCCCAAATCTTTTGTTTGAACCCATTTACCAATTAATGTCACATAGGCATGTTGGATAAATTGTTGTATAATGAAGTATTTTATGATTTCGAATTTTTTTAATTATAATAATTGAAAATCTATCAACTGAAAGATCCATATCACATATGAAAACATTAAAGATGAAAAGAATAAAAAAAAATGAAAAATCCGGAATTGTGAAAGTGGACAAGAAATTTGGGATGGAAGGAGTATCAAACAAAAGAAAATATTTCACACCTCCATATTTATTTGAATAAGTTCATAGGATTTTAATGTTGAATTTACTTGGGAAAAGACATTTCGGGGGCCAAGAAAAAAGAAAACAAAAGAACACAGGCTGGCCCAAACCAAAACTTTAGTGGTTATGGGCTGGAATAAAAAAAAGGTGTCGACCCAGTTTGTCCCAAAGGCCTGCACTAATTAGGGCTTCAAATTTGTAAGCCCTAGCCCTAGACGTATATATAGCAAATGAGCTCCCCTCTGCCGACTTTCACAATCACAATATCACGTTTTCATTGGAAGGGTTTCTACTCATAATACAAAGTTGAAGAAAGCTCCCTGTCACCATGAGGGCTAAGGTTAGCGCCGTTTGGTCCTTTTCTTTTTAACGATTCTGTTGTAGTCAAATCGATTTGTGTGTGTTTGTTCGATTACTGCATCTTCGTTTTGCTGTTAATTTACTAGAAACCTCAGCTGATTTTCATTTCCCAATCATATCGCTTATGCTATTTGTGATGAGATTATGTGTTTAGAGAAATAAAGGCAATTACTGATGTTATGTTCGTCGTTTGATTTGTATTGAGTTCGATTCGCTGTGTGATGGCCGATTGTGAACAATATGTGTGCTGTAGTTATATAGGGCTTGTGTGTTTGAATTATAAGGGGAAAGATTACGAGAAACAATTAGTATAATCTGAGGTTGTTCAAAGTATTTGTGCAAATGGTACTTTTAATAGGACTCCTATTTTTTATTTTTTTTTCAGTTTCGATATCACTTTCCATTTCGAGCTTGTGTGGCTCGTTTTTTATGTTCGATGTCGAAATTGTACTCAAAGGAAGGGTTTTCTTCAATATCTGCTTGGTCATCTACTGTGTTGGTTGATACTCCGAAGAAAAAGATTTCCACTTTTTACCAATTAATGTCACATAGGCATGTTGGATAATTGTTGTATAATGTGTTGTGATATTATAGGCTTTTCCCTTTTCGTGAGTTAAGTTTTTATGGACAGAACAAACGCATTAACCATTGTTATTCATATTGTTTGAGTTGTATTTGACTGAAACCTAACAATTGGCTACTCATTTCTTGCAGTGGAAGAAGAAGCGTATGAGGAGGCTGAAGAGGAAGCGCCGAAAGATGAGACAGAGATCCAAGTAGACGCTGCATTTTAAAAATGTCTGGTGCTTCTCCTGAAATGCTTTCACTGCTGTCAACATGGGTTGTGCTGGAGCCTGGAGGTGGTGGGGAATTTGAAGGGGAAGCTTGCATTGTCTAGTGCAGTTTCTAAATCTAGGTTGGGTTTTGTTGCATCTCTAAGAGTTCAAGATTGAACACTAATAAGTTAACTTATTTCTTGTAACCGTACTATTTTCTATCTTCAACTGGATGACTTTTTGTGTTAGATACTTTAATTTGAACTCTATCTTGATTGCTTTTGATGAATGTGAGTGGTAACCATTTGGACATATTTTCTCAAGTAGGATATGCAGTATCTTCCCAACTTTCTTGATAATTTCAGATTGGCAGGCTGTTTCTTGGTTGTTTTTGTTGAAAGTGTCCTATAACTCAGCACGGCCTGCTTGTTTCCCCTTTCATATTGGAAGGTGAGCCGATGTATCCTAGCATGGATGTGTTAAGAACTTTCATGCACTTGAGTCTCTTTTTTCGATCTAGCACTTGAGTCCTGCAATGTGCATATGAGATCCACACTCATTGAATGGCTCGAGATACACAATTTCCATTGTAACTAGTTATGACCTTTTGATGATAGGGTAATGATTGATAATTTCTCAAGCTCTACTTCAGCTGGGCAAATTGCATTGCATTTGGCTTAGTGTAAATTGTGCAATTGCTTGGCGGGACAAAACGAGCATTTTGCACTTGTTTGATGCTTCTTGTACTAAGTGATGCATAGTTGTCCCAAAAGAAATTCCATTCTGATCTGCACTTGTTTGATACTTGTGGTACTAACTGATGCATAGTTGTCCCAAACGTGCAATCTTGTGGGAACTGTGGAAATTTTTTCCCCAATTTTTTCAGGAGAACGTGTGGGTTAGGGTGGTGTCGAACCCGGGCGGCACCCAATGCAACCGTATTCGAATGGGCTTGTGGTGTCCTAAATGTAGGACAAGTAGGGGTGCGAACGAGCTACGCTGAGCTTTATAGTGTTCCAGCCTGGCTTGTTTATTAAACAATCTAAAATTTTGAGCTTGGCTCTTGTCCACAATCTAAAATTTTGAGCTTGGCTCTTGTCCCTAAACGAACAAAGCATGACTTTTCTTAAAGAGCCTCTTTTAAACGAATCTAACCTAAAAAATGAATCAAGTTTTTGCAAGTCAAGCTTAATGAACCGAGACACGAGTTGCTTGCGAGAAGCTCAATTTATATGCAGCCGTGTACATTAGACAAATATTGAGTCTTATTTGGCAAGTTACTTAACTCATATATATACTTTAAGTATTTTAAGTGAGTAAATAATAAATATTTAAATAAATTTCTTTTCTTGGATTATTCTTTAGCTTATTTGCGTATTTACTTACTGTTTTGACTGATGAGAAAAAACAAGCAAATCAGCCAGTTGAATTTACCAAATCATCTGCAAACAAATAAGAGAGATTATCAAACTAGGCCTGAGGTAAGTATCTAATTGTACACTTTTAATCCTAAATGAAATGATAGGAAACTACTTCATTATTTTATGCAGTCTTTCCTACTAACCTTAGCATAAGAAAAAAAATCACTTTTCATTCATCAGACTCTAGACTTTGTTACATGTAAATAGTTTGATTGTTCTTTTTCATTTTTTTCCCTCTTCTTTATTAGTTTTATGGATCCAATCATCGAATTTACTCCCTCAGTCCCAAATTTCTTGTTCATTTTTCGACATGCATGTCATTTTTAAATTATCATATTTTCCAATCGATGAAATATTTTATGATTTCGAATTTTTTTAATTATAATAATTGAAAATCAGTCAACTAAAAGATCCATCTCACATACGAAAAACATTAAAGATGAAAAGAATTAAAAAAAAATGGAAAATCCGGAATCGTGAAGATGGACAAGAAATTTGGGATGGGAGGAGTATCAAACAAAAGAAAATATTTCGCACCTCCATATTTATTTGAAAAAGTTACATAGGATTTTAACGCTGAATTTACTTGGGAAAAGACATATTTCGGGGGCCAAGAAAAAAGAAAACAAAAGAACACAGGCTGGCCCAAACCAAAACTTCAGTGGTTATGGGCTTGAATAAAAAAAAGGTGTAGGCCCAGTTCGTCCCAAAGGCCCGCGCTAATTAGGGCTTCAAATTTGTAAGCCCTAGCCCTAGACGTATATATAGCAAATGAGCTCCCCTCTGCCGACTCTCACAGTCACAATATCACGTTCTCATCTGAAGGGTTTCTACTCATATTACGAAGTCGAAGAAAGCTCCCTGTCACCATGAGGGCTAAGGTTAGCGCCGTTTGGTCCTTTTCTTTTTAACGATTCTGTTGTAGTCGAATAGATTTGTGTGTGTTTGTTCGATTACTGCATCTTCGTTTTGCTGTTAATTTGCTAGAAACCTCAGCTGATTTTCATTTCCCGATCATATCGCTTATGCTATTTGTGATGAGATTATGTGATTAAAGAAATAAAGGCGATTGCTGATGTTCTGGTCGTCGTTTGATTTGTATTGAGTTCGATTCGCTATGTGATGGCCGATTGTGAACAATATGTGCGCTGTAGTTATATAGGGCTTTTGTGTTTGAATTATAAGGGGAAAGATTACGAGAAACAATTAGTATAATCTGAGGTTGTTCAAAGTATTTGTGCAAATGGTACTTTTAATAGGACTCCTATTGTTTTTGTTTCAGTTTCGATATTGCTTTCCATTTTGAGCTTGCGTGGCTCGTTTTTGGTGTTTGATGTCGAAATTGTACTCGAAAGAAGGGTTTTCTTCAATATCTGCTTGGTCATCTACTGTGTTGGGTTGATTCTCTGAAGAAAAAGATTTCCACTTTTTAGAGAGTCAGAAGTTTTGAAATGCATCATACTATATATATTAAAGTATACATCAACATATCTGAGCCTTCCCAGCTAAAAATCATCCTGCTTAGTTGAAGGCATGGCTATTCAGGAACTGATAGTGTTCCCCAAGTCTGTTTACCCTCCCTCAGATTTTGGAAAAGTCTACTAAGACAACATGTTGCACTACACAGCATGCCTATCTGGCTTCCAATCATTGGTGACTAACTGTGTTGCAATTCTTTTGTCAAAACCCGTTCACCAGTAGAATAACATAGCATGAGCGTGCGGTAATTTATTTGTCTTGTAATGTGCTGTGTCATTAGACTTTACCTTTCTGTGGGCAGAACAAATGCATTATCCATTGATCACAGATTCGGTTTTCTGACCGTTTGAGTTGTGTTTGACTGAAACCTTACGATTGGTTACTCATTTCTTGCAGTGGAAGAAGAAGCGTATGAGGAGGTTGAAGAGGAAGCGCCGAAAGATGAGACAGAGATCCAAGTAGATGGCACTTTTTGACAACGTGGGTGCTTCTCCTGAAATGCTTTCATCACTGTTGACTCGGGTTGCGCTGGAGGTGATGGAGAATTTGAAGGGAAGCTTGCATTGCCAGTGCAGTTTCTACGTCTAGTTTTGGGTTTTGTAGCATCGCCAAGAGTTTTAAGACTGAACGCTCCTGAGTTCACTTATTTCTTGTATTCGTATTTTCTATCTACAACTGAATGACTTTTGGATCTTGTGTTAGTTATGTTACCTGTTAATTTGAGCTCAACTTGATTGCTGTTGATGAATGTAAGTTGTTATCATTTCAACATATTTTGCTCAAGTGTGCCCTGCCTTGAGTCAAAAAGGATATGCAATATGTTCCCCACCTTTGATAATTGCAGGTTGGCAGGCTGTTTCTTGGATGGTTTTGCTGAAAGTGTCCTATAACTCAGCAGAGCCTGCCCATTTTCCCCCTTTCATATTGAACTGTGCAGGTGTACGATTACGATAGTACATCCAAGCATGGATGTGTTCAGAACCTTCATGCACACTTCAGTCAAAAAAAAAATTTGTTTTTTGATACAACAATTTCTATTTTAACTAGTTATGACATTTTGATGATAAGGTAATGATGTTTGATAATTTCTTAAGCAGCTCTACCTCAACTGGGAACCTATAGAAGAGAAGTTGAGGGAGAATAGACTAAGGTGGTTTGAGCATGTCTACTGTAGATCAGGAGATGTAATAGTAAAGAGAGCAGATAGGATAACTTTGTAGGATCAAGAGATGTAGTAGTAAAGAGAGCAGATAGGATAACTTTGTAGACCAGGAGATGTAGTAGTAAAGAGAGCGGATAGGATAACTTTGGGTAGTAATGCTACGGGGAGAGGTAGACCTAAATTGACATTAGATGTTGTGGTGCACAAACATTTGAGTATAGTAGGTTTGTATGAACAAGTGGCCCTTAACAGAGCTCAATGGAAAAAAAGGATTCATGTAGCCGACCCCAAGTGATTCGGACACAAGGCTTGGATTGGTTTGGTTAGCTCTACCTCAGCTGGGCAAATTGCATATGGCTTCTGATCCCAGTGTTAAATGTACTATGGCCTGTACGAACAAAAGGTGCAATTTGCACTTGTTTGAAGCTGGTGGTACTAAGTGATGCATAGTTGTCCCAAAAGAAATTCCATTCTGATCTGCATTTGGCTCCCTCCCATCGACTCGGTGGGAAAAGAAAATTTGTCCGTTCACACCTGTTCTTGTGCAAGAAATCAGTTGATTTTGCAGGCACGGCGGAGATACTAGTTTGTATGTCGAGATTCACGTTGTTCATTACACTTAGTGGATGGGAAATTAGTCGTACTCGTCCCAAAGGAAAAATTCGAACAGTAGTATTAATCAATCTGAGTAGCACCATATGACACCAAGCAGGTAAGACGCTACTACCACCAGCACTCCAGAATTAGCAAGGCATCCATAATGATTTAGGCACTGCCAGTTCAATTTAGAATTACCTTCATATTAGTACAAAAATAGTCTACCACCCATGAGCCAAAAATTGTCGAAGAGCCACAAACTGATACCAGCATTTCCGCATTCCAAGAGTGTATTCCGGCATAACTAGATTAAAAACAAAAAACAAAAAACCTATCTAATAAACGTGAAAACCAAACACTTCTACTCCCCACCACCTCAATGAAATTATAGCCAAGGAACATGGGGAACCTTCCTTCGAAATGGACACTGTACATTCATTCTGAACCCCTACTTCCTCACGACTATCCGGAAATCCACAACAGAGCATTAAAATAAGCTCTCTACTTCGAAAAAACTAGGATAAAACTAACAGCAAAGTTCCAACACACACAAATAGACACAGAATGCTTTCGAAGTTTCGCTAAAGAGTAACCATGTAAATCTAAAATGCTAAATGCTTCCAACTCCGTGTTTGTCCACAACTTATTCCGACGAAGACAATGTGTGGACCAGTACTCCAGAATATCATCGGCCATCAGATATCCTTTTCACATGCTTCACGAGTCGTTTCCTTCTTGTTGAAAAAAAAGAAGCAGCAGCACTCATGTGCCGCCACTCCCTCCAGCATGACCATTAGATCCTAAAACAGGCATGGAGCGTTGTGAAAATTCGAATAGGAGCTTTCTCTGTCGGTCATCAGTATGAGGAAGGCTTGCACGTAAGAGCTCCACAGGCATCTCCTTATTGATAGCTCTTGCTACATCTGCCCCAATAACACCTAGGTCGGGCGAGGACTGCACGACTAATGACTGCATAATAGTATCGTACTTGTTGAAACAGTACTTGGTCAGAAGCCCAAAGAACGCATCAAAAGAGGCCTGCCAAAAGTTCCGATTGGGCACACTACAGCTTTCAGTCCCATGAGGATCAGTTAGGAGTTCAGTTGCCCTCTCAAGAACAGATCTCACAATGACGGAAGCCCCATCTCCAAGAGAGCTTCCAATGGGGCGGAGTGGAGGGTGCTCTGAGGAACAAACCACAGATGCAAGACAGGCAGCTAGTGACTGAAGCTCCATCCCACAAATACAAGAAGATATCGTTTTTGTGAGGTTAAGGGTTGTTTCAGCTACTTGTGGATCAGTAGGAAGGACACCAAACAAGAACCTCAAATGACGGAAAATTGCCATGGAGACTACTCGAATTAGCTCACCATTGGGAAGAAGAAGTTCAAGGTACTTAGAGAGAAGCTTCCGGCCTTTGGGAAGAGAGACTAGTCGTAAAAATACCAGATCGTCCTTAGGAGATAAATTAACAGTTTGGCCATTAGTGCCAAGTGGATCAACCAGTTGAAGCGATGCCGCCAGCCCCTCGAGCAGGGCCTGTCGCCGCCTTTTCAGCTGAGCTCCACCATCTTGTAGCTGGTTGAACTGTAGGAGGCGGTCTATATCGTCCACATCAAGGAGAAGACAGAGGCCATCCTCTATAGCTACTCTAGCAGCGAGCATTGGCTCCTGTTCCAAGGGTTTCTCAGATGGATTTTGGTCACTGCACCCAGAAGCAGATGAATTTGGAGGATCCACCTCAAGAAGTGGCCGCGGCCTACGGATAGAAGGAAATGAAACTCTCCCAAGAGCATCGATTTGGAGATAAGCATGCGGCTCAGTGTTACTACGAGCTCCGGGAGGAATATCCCTCAGTTGGGTTGGGCAGAAATGGTGTCTCAACTTTGCGCCAGAAGACTTTTTTGCAAGACCAGCCTGGTGGTAATAATCGTCTACATATGGATCGTTACTATGCGTCGCCGCAAGCTGCATTCTAACAATATTCTCAATTTCATCCGATGTCATATACTTGGATCTGAACTGTGGCCACCCAAGGCTACGGGTATCAAAGCCCTGTTGAGAGTACCGGAAGATCTGCCTGCCTGTTTGAAATTTAGGGCTTTGATCTCTCAAATGACCCAACCCAAGAACTGCTTCCAGCTTGTTTACTGGGGGGGATGGAGAAAGATGGGGATTAAATAGTTGAGATGGAAGCCCTGACAGATGACCGTATGATGGTTGAGATGGATGATGCAGTCTGTGTTGATGTGCTTGCTGCTGAGGCATTAACTGTGGTGGGCCTGGTGGCATTAAACCATTTTGGTGAGGGAATTGCTGCGGTGACAAATTGTTCACCAGATTGGAACGGTCTCCAGGAAATAAATGTGGTTGATTGACCCATTGGTTCTGTGGTCGCCCATTAACAGAGAGACCTGGAGATTTATACTGGGGCAAATTTCCACCAAATTGTGTGCCAGGAGGTAAGGCAGACAACTGAAGCTGAGGGTTAGAAAAGGGAGAGAGGTTGGATGAAGGCATTGGCATCTGCGGCCCACCAGGATGATGGGGCATATGAGGGTGGCGTGAATGATAGTTTGGCGAAGCTTGTTGAGATCCACCTCCAGGAAGAGGATAAGAAGTATATGCAGATTTCGGTACAAGAATTGGTTCACTGGAAAAATGTTGGTGTTGGTGTTGCTGCTGGTGTTGCTGCTCGGGGTAGGAAGATGTTCGATACAATGTTGATTCCGGAATACGAGCAGAAGAAGAATATGGTTGTGATAAGCGTGTTATACCTTCCTCAGTGCCATCTGAATCAAGTGTTTGCTGATCAAACCAGTTGGGGAAACCTGCTTCTTGTACCCATTCAGCAGCAGAGGAACCTATAAGGATTAAGGAACATTTAGCTGTTACACTACAACCAACTGAAGATTGATCAATAATTGCACGAGTCCAATTTAATGTAGTTCATTGAAAATGGATAGTCATACAATTTGCCAATAATCCCCTCAAACCACAACATCCTATATCCTCCGAGTCGCCAACTAGGCTTTTCCTTGGCTACAATACAGAGAAAGCCAAGTACATCCCCCCCCCCACACCCCCCCCCACACACACACACACACACACACACAGAGACCAGGGCAATTGATTTCTTCCTACTTGTTTTTCTCAGCACAACCCCAATGTTCACTTCTGGTTTTCTGGCCGTGATAGAGGATGGGATCAAGTCAGACAATATGGTCAATATTTAGCATTTACCCACATGAAGGGATGATTTGGCTAAATGCAGGTTCAGACATCAGAAAGTACACAATGTCCTGTAAGGATACATTAGAGTACTAGCCATTAAAGAGAAGTGCCAGGAAATCTTGTTCTGATGTAGGTCTATACACCAGAAAATATGGTACTCCATCTGTCCTGATTTAGTAATCTGTTTGCTTGTTATGGAGAATTCAACTTTTTAAGGAGTTAAAGTCAAAAGTTCAAACATCCGCAATTACCCCACGATTAAACTGGAGTATTTAATTCGATTCACAAGTTAGGGGGTAAGATTGGGAGTTTTGTCCCTGCTTTGGTGGTTATTTCTAGAAATGAAGCAAACATTTGGGACAGCTCAAAATGGAAACATGGGCAAATGAAAATGAGACGGAGGGAGTATGAAAGTTCCGGAAACCAAGAAATTCTGAATTATGGTTTTTTAAATGATGGCAGTTAAGAGTTTGACTCAACGTGAGTGGGCGTCGATGAGCACTTAAAACAAAGGCATGTCTTTGCCAAATTCTGAATTATTGTTTTTTAAATGATGGCAGTTAAGAGTTCGACTCAACATGAGTGGGCATCGATGAGCACTTAAACAAAGGCATGTCATCGCCAAAATGTTCGAAAAAATAAGTCAAGGGGCGTTAGGCCTAACCCACTAAAGATAATACGGCTGGACCAAACCTAATACAAGTCCCTACCAGTGGGCGGCTTCACATAGAGAGCACCATGGTCACATGACCACCCCCAAAAAAAAAATATATATTTCTATAATACATGTAGAAATTTTAGGTAGCCTATGATTTGAACACCCAGTCCATGCATCAATGAGCCCATACATCAATGACCACTAGTCAGTGGTAAAATTATGGCTTTTTATACTCTTTATTTGAGACTGTTTATATATTTTTTAATCATATCTTTTAATATATAAACAGTTTAATAAATAAATTCTCCAACTTTCAATCTTTTTGAACCTGTGCGAAGATCTTATTTTTCTAATAATTTTATTCTAAAGGGACATAATTAATTTTGGCTCCATGGCTCTCATATGAGAGCCCTAAGAGAGCAGTATAAACAAATGAAGAGCAGATACTGATTATGAGAGTCGTAGAGACAAATATTAATTATGACCCTTTAGGATAAAATGATCATAAAAACAAGATCTTCACATTGGTTCAAACAGATTGAAAATTAAAGCACTTGATTTTTTAACCATATTTTTTATATAATATATAAAAAGAGTGTTGGTCTCTTTAATTTTTTATTTCAGTCCATATTGCCTTAAAAATAATCTCCTGATTTTTTTAAAAAGTGTTTTTAAAAAAATGCCAAATTGCTTGGCGGCGCCTAGGCGGGCTTTGTGCTTGGCGGTGGGTCGCCACCCGACTATCGACGAGTGCCATTTAGAATACTAGGTAGTACATTGTAATTTTTTTTTGAACACCCTCCCGGAAAATCTTGGAGCCGCCTCTGGTCCCTACTGCCAACTATTGCCAACTTTCCTACCTGTGGCTTCAACTTTTAACCAAGCATTCAATATTTAGGCCTACGGTCAGAAAGGTGACAAATAAAGGTTGGGACAAGGACCCAACAGCTCCCTACTGTAAACAGTACCTACACTAAGTAATAACAATGTTTTTCTTTAAACAAGAGCAGTGTTAAATTCAAATAATGTATTAATGCTATTACATGGAAAATTTTGTGAAAAATGCACTTACTTTCTCTGGAGCCTCTATCATCAATAACTCTTGCACTTCTTGGTCCATTATCAATCTTCTTTAGCTGAGGAGAAACCAAAATGAACAAAGAAATCAAGAAGCAGGAATACAGTAACATAATAAACAAAGAACAAGAAACATAATATTGGTAACTCAGATATCATAGAAGTTGGGCCCCTATCAAATAAGGTTGGTTCTCATTTTCCTTTAGAATGGGCATAGGTAAAAACTATCCCACCAAAGCAGAGCTGCAAAAGTAAACAGCTCCCTAGAAAGCTTATTCCCTCTTAGGCCTCAGATTTGAAAACTCCAAGGTGCTATCAACTCTCATGAGGCCAATCCATACGGGGCTTCGGCTTTAATTGGCCCCCCGAGAGTGGACGATGGAATTTGATCGCCAAAGATTAGGTGAGTGCCGCGAGTTGCCTGTAAGCTGGCATGGGACCGAAGAACAAGAAAATAAGAGCAAGAGATGGTATACTCTAGTCACACTAATACTGTGACGCCCCAAGAATAGTATAAGCTCAGTATCCCATAAGTTTAGAAAAAAGAAACAGACAATGTACTGATAAAAAACAAACAAAATTACTTCTAAATTCAAATAAACAATTTGGTGGTTGGTACCAGTACCCAACACCCAATATGAATGAAGTTTTAAGAGGTTCATATGCGCCAGTTACCAGTACAGCCTTTACACTCTTGTCACCAACATGCCATACACAATAAGGGTTCATATTAGACAAGGCTTTGCTATTATTGCGCATCTAGAACCACTCTTCTTGGGATTTCACCAGTTATGTCTGAATTCTATCTATGCATATTGATCTTACATATAGGGTTGCATATTTTGCAACCTGACAATGACAGAAGAAAGCAGAAAAACAAAACCATGAAGAAAGAAAAGTGATTCTACAAGGCCAAAACATATAAATGACACCGGAAAAAAATACCATAATAAGGCATCGGTTTTCTATACGATATGGAACTAGAAACTTCCCTTCTCCTCCAAAATTTGAAAGGTGTCAATTGTTTTCTAAGATCTTCCACAATAAGGATACTGTGCGAAACGAAGGACAATTCTCCAATGGAAGGTACAAATTAACCAATTATCCCATGAAATTCATGCAAGAGAACTCCAAAGTTCAGGGGAACCAACCTTTGAAAATGTGGTGGCAAGATCATCGATTTCAGATAAGGATCCAAAAACCGCACCCTACAAAGGAGGAGAAAGACAACAGTTAGTTGCAAAAACTATGAATTAGGCATAAGGAGAAATACGGACAAAACAAAAGAGGGCAGTACCGACATCCTCAATGGGTATCAAACGTACACCAAACTTTAACTGAACCCAAAGTATTACCCCCCCCCCCCCCCCCCCCCAAAAAAAAAAAAAAAAAAAAAAGTATAGGACATGAAGAAATTCCAACCAAAATGTAAGATTTGAAGAAAAGACACAGAAGAAGCATAGGATTTAATCTGGAAACTAGGTAATACAAAACATGCACAGACAAACAAACAAAAAAAAACTGTTCAAGACTAAACCAATAGAATAAAGCATAAAATAACCTCTTCTCGATCCAATGGATACCCTTCATCATCAAGCCCAACTGGCGGAAACTCATCTTCCTCATCTTCTAGTCCCCCCAACTCAACTTCTTCAACAGCATCATTTCCGAAAAATGCATACTGGGATGCATCGAATACTGTATCTTCTGCATTTTAAAAGGGAACAAAATTGGAGAACTAAACCAATCCATGGTGAAGAACAAGTCAATCTAAAAACCATAGCTAGAATCCAGTTACGTGTCTGGGGAGTGAGGGCAAACAACGTCAGACAAGTAAACCGGAAAGTATAAAATTGTACAAACTGGACCCGTAAACACTTGAACATAATTACGATAAAGCTTCCATTACTATGGATCCGAAAGTCACTTGTGTATCATTTAAGCCCAAAATCATGGAAAAAGAATAAATTACGATAAAGCTTCCATTACAACGGATCCGAAAGTCGTGTTTCATTTTAGCCCAAAATCATGGAACAAGAGTCAATACTTTTAAATCAGTGCTGGAGACTTGCTTTGGGAATAATAATCCAATATTCCGATCGATAACAAAGAAAACACGCAAACCTATCCAAATAACTTCAAAACTTGCATTTTGTTTAACGTGTATCTTGCTAACCACTGTCCACAAGCCTGTTGTAATGCCAAAATATCTAGCAATTGACGCACATTTCACAAATTTCAAGTTACTTTTACGTCTATTATTGTGTTCCTTCCACACTCGTATATACCATTTGCGTAGCATCGTGGTTGCTTATTAAACATTCCTAACTCAATCTGTGGAAAACAGTATTCTATCCAAGAACGTCTGTCTGCCTTCCCGAATGTACTCTGGAAGACTACACTAATAATCTCATAGACAAGCCTTTCAACAACTAATACCCACAAAAAGATTCCGAAAAAAGTGGCATAGCACAGTTCAAACAACCAATCATTTATAAATTTTAGCTTAGCAACTGTTTAATTTCACATCACTTCAGAGAATGGATGAAGGGGATAAATTAACCCATAAAATAACTCTAACTCATTGATTTTTTGTCAATAACTTTAACTCATAGAGTTAACTGCCGTAACTCTATTGGTCTTTGTTCAAGTCAAAAACCAAATACAAAGATAGTAATAAAGAGAACACGCCGCAACCTTATTTCTTGTACTCCTCTTCTGATTTCAACATGTAAAAGTAATATTTGGAAACGAACAAAACAACCATACAAATCTACCACAGTAAAAAAAAACCTACACATATTAAATAGAAGCATATGTTCGTACTATGCAACTGAAACCCAGATCCACTAACGTGACACAGATCACACTTTCGAAACCCCATAGTGAAAAATATAAACTGATAAAACGCAATGAACCTTTCGAAGTCGCGCCCAACTGATCAATATCTTGAAGGTTGGAAGACTCTTGAATACTAAATCCATCCATTTCTACACGCTTCTACTGAAACAACAAAGGGAACAACAAATTCCTCCCCAACAACGATTAACTACAGTTAGGGGAAAAAAAAGAAAGAAAGTATGAGAAAACCCTGGAGAAAAATTTCTAGGGCTGGCGTGGATACTTTTTTTCAAGAAGGGGATAAGATCTGTAGATTAAATTGGACGCAGGAATTTGCAAGGGAATAAAGAAAATTTGGTTGAAGGATTCAAGCAGAGTCGTTGATAAATATATGTACCCAGACGGCCTGGCCCCCTGGATATGAAGGACGAGTGATTGCAATTCGTCTCTAGACTCTAGAGAGAGAGAGAGAGAGACAGAGGGTGCGAAACGTATTTTACTATCAATTGTAGAATAGAAATGGTGTGTCGAAAAAGGCGTCATGCAATATCTCAAAGGCCGGTGATGGAGGGGTCCATTTGATGGTGTGTCAAAAAAGGGGTCATGCAATATTATTTTTGCGGTGCCTTTCAAAAAAAATATATATTGGCCTTGTTCGTTTCCATACTTTTGGTATTTTAGCTTTGGTAGTGGGTAGAGAGAGAAATAGGATAATGATTAGAGAGAGAGGTAATGATTGAAAAGAGATAGAGAGAGAAATGAAATTAATAATTGGAGAAATAGGGTAATGATTGGAGAAAGATATAGGGTAATGATTGGAAAACAAAGTAAAATATGAAAACGAACAAGGCCAATTGCAATCTTCAGAAACCTTTACTTGATAATGAAGTTTACGTACATCTCAATTAATTTTTAAGAATATAATTAACTGTGGATTGTGATTGTGATTGTAATCTTCAACATCTTCTTATGACATACATTTCTTTTCATTTCTTTTCTTTTGCGGTGGAGTTGTAAGATAATTGAGACAAATAAGTGATTTATGAATCGTTGAGTCATTTGTTCCTTTTATGACAATCATTAAACCACAACGGGAATGTAAGCGTATTGGGTCAACTCGAACAGAACTCCAAAACTTTTAGAGCATCAACGTGCGTGTGGGCACACGCCCCTAAAAAATCCCGCGTTTTCGGTTCGCGAAAAGTTCGGTTTGCGCCATTTTGTTTGAAAGCATGACGAAATGGTGTTTTTGAGAGAGTCGCCACCCGGGTTTTGCGGAAAACACCCAAGAAACCGATTTTGAAAAAGCTTTTGTTCACGTTTGTTTGATTTGAAAAAAACTTGTAGACTGGACCGTCGTCACCTTCGATATCTGAGGTTCGGGAGCCACGTTATGAAAGGGGAAGGGTTTTATGGCACCCCTCTCGCCCAATCCGAAAACTGGTCTCTACTTAGGCATTTTGTAAAACATTTGCATTTTTCTCTCTTTTAATCATTTATTAGCCAGTTAGGGCGGGGGAACAATTAATGGGGATTAACAAGTAACAAGTTGTATTTATGTGGCAAAATGTAATGTATGGTGAATGATTTATGAACAATGTATAATAGATTGAGAACAAGCACTTCTGTGAGCATTTTTAGACAACCGGCACACGTCGGCGGGATGGTGCACGCAGAGAACGACCAGATGCATCGCCATGCCATCGCATACAGAGACAACCAGGCGCTAACCTATCATGGCGTCGTGGCCAGAGGCCTAAACCCACGCGAACTCAACCTCTGGCTCGGAATGGACCAATGCACACCCAGAACAAACCACGCAGGTTGATATAGCAGCATATATATGTTTACATACTACAGGCAACAAATCAAACATAAATAAATGGACGAAAACCCCATAAACAGAGTGAGGAATCAAGCAAAGGCCAGGATTGAGCTAGGAGGCAAGGGCCACCACAGAACTTAGGATAATCGGCGACGCAGTCATGAGTGGCCGTGGCGCCGCTTGACTCTTTGGTTCGCCTTGGCTTTACTTCATCTGGGCTCGAACAGACCGTAGGATCCTGAGAGGCCTTAATACGCAGCTTATAATGTATGATTAACTATACAGTTCTAAAATATGGAAAGCTGTAAACTAGTTCTTAGCATGCTAAAGGTGATCAGAATGTAAAGAAAACAAAATATGAATGATCGGTGATCCCCACGCCAGTCCTGCCATGACTGGCGCACGGCTATAGGGGACTGGCGTGCGCCACTAATCCTATCACGACGTTGCTTATTTGCTAGCTTTGAGATCAGACGTGGTATTGATTACCAGCCTGGGCTCTGCTAACTCCCCTCAGGGGTCGGAATAAATTCCAGAACAAAAGGTGGTATACCTTTGGTTGAGGTTGATGGATGGTTTGAGCCTTGAGATGGATGGATGGATGGATGGATGGATGGATAGAGGGTGAAGATGGCAATGTGGGTGGTATGACTGATCTCCCTTACTTTGTCTTTCAATGAATGAAAGAAAAACAAGGAAAACAAGAGAGAAAGTGAGAGGGAGCTTCAGAGCTTCTTTATGAATGTAACCCTTGACTTGGTGAACCCCTTACAAGGAGGGAGAGGGCTGGGATCAGCTGGCCTAAAGGGTTGTTTGGCCTCCAAGAAGAGGGAGCCTCCCATGCATTAAATGCATGGGACTAGTTAATGGAAGGTGTAGGAGAGGGGAGACCGCCTGACGGTCATCATCGGGAGGGTCAGAGCACACGCCGTGGTGGCTAAAGTCTCGCAAGTGGTCCCAAAAGGTGATTTGATCGGGAACATCGGGCGCGCGCCACTGATCGGCGCGGCGCCATCGAAACCGGTTCCGTGCTTGATGTTCCGACACGCGGCAATCGCACTGCGGCGCCGATTGATAACCGGCGTCTTTGAAGCAGGGTTTTGTTGAGGCCATTTGGTTCTGGCTCGAAGGGTTTAAAAAGGGTTTGAATGAGGTTTGGATGAGGTTCGGGACACTCAAAGCTCAAACACATCATCAACTTCGGATGTTCTCGACCATATTCATCATCGGGGAATCAAATACCGTAAATAAACTACTCTGGATAGTCCAAAATAGGGTGTCTACAGTGCGGTTTGCTAATGTTTATGCATAATTATTTAATGAATTAAACACATGAAAACATGTTTTGTATTCTTTCGTAGGAACTAAAAGGCTTACGCTTTTAGAGTTCCGATACTATATTTGCAATACCAATATGTTTTTTACAAGAGAAATCTATGAAATATGATAGACATTCGCACACAAAAACTATAGTTAGAATTATACGTGTAAATACAATAAATAACTAGTCTAGAAAGACACCATAGAGTATTATAGAGCTCCTAATAACGAAAGTTCCTTTTTAGAGTCTCAGCGCACAACTAGTATTGTCATTCCTTATTATATCTCCCACTTTAATTCCACACAATGACAGTCAAACCTTTTATAACACTGTAAAGTCTTTAACAATATACGACACTTGAGAGTGAAAATACATCAATTATTATAGTGATGACAAGACGAAAACATTGACTTTACAACAATCAACAATACAAAGTTGGATCATTTTGGCACTGGCGGGGGAGGGGGAAGACCAGGGACTGGAGGGAAGAGAACCGTGTATTTGTCATCGCGGCAGTGACATGGTGGAGGCCTAGTGTGCCGTGGTGGCGGAGGTGAGAAGGGGAAAAGAAGGGAAAGGACTGTAATTTCCGAAAACCTCAGGGCAAGCCAGTGTAATTCACCCTCTAAAGCCGAAAGGGCCCTAATTGCAACTAAACCGAGCCTGCACATAAGCCCAACACAAACAGCCCAATCCCCGACCCGGTCGGGAACGGAGGAAGTCGGCGACTCACGAGCTCTTGGACCGCCGTTGTTGGAGCCCTATTTAAAACATCCACCGGCCGTCTCTCTCTCATATCTCTCTCTCAATGTCGGTTTTGATAGTGACGAGCTTAGGAGACATCGTTGTGGACTTGCACACGGATCTATGTCCATTGACCACCAAGAACTTCTTAAAGCTCTGCAAGTAAGCATCAACACACCGTTATTCGATTCTCTGGCTTCCTTTTCTTTGAATCCCTTTCCGTTTGTTTTTCTATATAGCCGTGGAAATTAGAGAGAGCGCTTTGTAACGCCTGTGTGTGTAAACTTGTTTGTTTCGAGGAATGCTAGACACGATTAGGGCTGTAAATGAACTGAGCCGTTCGCGAACTGTTCGAGACTCGGTTCGGCAAGAGCTGGTTCGAGTTCGATTCATCTGCTAAGAGAACTGAATCTGAACCTCAATTCTAGGCTCATTCCGTAAATGAGCCGAACCTGAGCCTTACGGTATTCGGCTCGGTTAGGCTCGCGAACCTATACTTAAATTTAATTAATAATTCAATAGGGGTTTGTTTGTAAAAATAAAAAATTTTAAGGTTGTATATATAATTTAATACTTATTTTTCTCCCAAATTCTATACGACTAATGAGAGAGTTTCATTCGCTTGAGTTTAATGAGCCGAGTCGAACCAAACCCAAGTCTTGACAAGCTCAATTCGAGCTTTGATTCACCTCGGCTCCATTCGTTTGAGTTTAACAAGCCAAACTCGAGCCAAGATGTTCAGGTTCGAATCGAACCCGAGCCGAATCCGAGCCGGACTCGAGCCAAACTAGTACCGTAACGAACCCAACCGAGCCGAACCCGAGCCTTGAAAATTTTTAACGAGCCGAACTCGAGCCGAGTTGTTTGGGCTCGAATCGAACTCGAGCCGAATTCGAGCCGAACTAGTACCTTAACGAACTCGAGCCGAACTTAACAGGGTTCGGCTTGATTCGGTTCGTTTACAGCCCTAGACACAATACACAAGATGTATAAAACTAAAGTACGACTCTGAATTTTAGACTACCTCTGCAAACAATTCTGATACGAAAGCAAAAACGAAGAGATACTAGGAATTTTCCTTACAAAAACCTCACAGAGTTGCTTACCAAAGAAAAAGGCACCTTGTAGAGTTGTCCACCTTCTCACTCTTCTTACATTACTATCACCAACTCGGAACTATGGTAACCGCACAAGGATAGATGCGGAATTTTAAGGGCTGTGCAATTCAACTAGTCCAAGGCATTAATATTTTAAAATTAACCTAACAACAGAGTTTTCTTGAAGTTTGAGATGGTGGCTGGCTCTGAAATTGTTTTAGTTATGAACGGATACTTATGGGTTAGAGACGTTTGCTCCGCAACTTCTTAGTTGGATTAATAGGTAAACGACCACGAGTGTTTGTCTATTTTTGTTGAACGACTATTTGTTTGTATGGCTTGCATCATTAATAGCTCTGATGTACCTCCACTCTAGCGGCCAAAACATGTATTGCCTAGTGAAATTTATGTAGATGTGGCATAGATCAGCATTCTACGAGGTTAATTACAATACTTTCTTCACTGGCGTAGTAATACTTTCTTCACTGGCGTAGTACTCTTAGATGGGTTATCATGTTTACAAGGTTTGACAGTTGGGTGGTTCTTGAATTTGTCTGTTGGGGTTTCATAGTAGTTAACGGCATAAGTATATATTTCTAGCATTATAAATTATACAAAGAGGACTAAAGGAGTAATCATTCCTACTTATAATATTAGATCCGCTCTTTGATTATTTCGAGATGTTGCCTATGTAACTAAATAAATATGCAGATGGAGAAGCCCTTGTTGTCTTTTTATTCACCCAGGGTCGTTCGTATATATGCGGTGGTCGGTTTAGACACATTTCATTTTCATTTGGAATTGTGATAGGGATCCCGTTTTAAAACTAAAATCTAGTGATTTTTTAGGTTCTAATTTTCCTCTGAATCTGAATTTGGAGTATTTTTCAGTCAATGTCCAGTGTATGTTATATGGTTCTGTTACTTAGATGATCATATGTGCTTTTTGAACATGGAGACAACAGACAAGGAAACGAAAGAACCATTGAACTACTCTCGACGTATGCTATCGTATTTCATTTGCCACGCATTGGTTATTTCGATGGCCTTTTTCTTAGGGAAAAATTCAAAATACCCCCCAACCTTTAGACCAAAATTCAATTAGGCTCCCAACCTTTTAAAAACTTCAATTTTACTCCCAACGTTATCTTCCGTTAATCAAAACGCCCCCTTCCGTCAGAATAACTAACGGATTTCGTCAAAAGCTCTGTTAAATAGCGTCCCGATCGAATTTTGATGATCCGATCCGCTCAATGTGTTCAAAACGTGATTTTAAAGGTATCCTAAAGAAATCGGAAAAAAAATGACCTAGAAGGGCTTCATCTGAACAGTTTTTTTATTGAACTATTCAATAAAAAACTGTTCAGATGAAGCCCTTCCGGGTCATTTTTTTTTGTCGATTTCTAGCGGGTACCCTTAAAATCATGTTTTGAACACATTGAGCGGGTCGGATCATCAAAATTCGATTGGAAAAGAGGAGGTGCTGATTAATCCGGATTTTGTTCAAGTCCGAACGTACGGATTTTGCTTCGGTTTACACCTCCCTTTTTCTAATTGAATTTCGATAATCCAAGCCGCTCAATGTGTTCAAAACGTGATTTTAAGGGTACCTGCGAAAAATTAGCAAAAAAAATGATCGGGAAGGGTTTCATCTGAACAATTTTTTTTATTGAAGTATGAATAAAAAACTGTTCAGATGAAGCCCTTCCCGATCATTTTTTTTGCTAATTTCATGTCGGAACCCTTAAAATCACGTTTTGAACACATTGAGCGGCTCGGATCATCAAAATTCGATTGGGATGATATTTAACGGAGCTTTTAACGGAATCCGTTAGTCATTTGGACGGAAGGGGGCGTTTTGATTAACGGAAGATAACGTTGGGAGTAAAATTGAAGTTTTTAAAAGGTTGGGAGCCTAATTGAATTTTGGTCTAAAGGTTTGGGGGTATTTTGAATTTTTCCCTTTTTCTTATACTAGACTTGTTTTTTATCTGTCTTGTTTTCATATGTAACTTATATTCAACTGATCTGGTTTTGAAACAATCAATGTAATGTGGTTGGAGAAGATACGGTCACTAGATGTCATCTGTAGCTGTAGATTACATCAGTTACATACCTCTTTTCTCCTGTGATGCAGGATTAAATACTACAATGGTTGTTTATTTCACACGGTTCAAAAGGATTTTACTGCACAAACAGGCGATCCTACCGGAAGAGGGGCTGGTGGAGATTCCGTGTATAAGTAAGGGAGTTTGTTTAATTATTGAATTTAAATGAATGTTTGTAGCTTTGAAAACTTGGATGGACTTATGACTTGAACTTTTGGTAGCAAGGGCACATGCAACCGGAAAACTTGTGACAAAGTTGTGAAATATAATATCTAGCGCCAAACTGAAATTTAATATCAGTTTCTAGCAACAGAAAATGCTAAAAAAGCTAATAGAAAATTTAAATAATTTTGTGTTGGGTGATATATATGCGGTTTTGTATGTATAACAGAAAATCTTATTATGGAATTGCAAAGTCAGGATTAAACACAAGGCCGATGCCTCTCTTGGATTTATGTTGATTTTCATAGAACATAGTAACTATTCGTCTATTTGCCTTACCAAAGTTAGGCATCCAGAATTGTGGTTGACTGACTCTCTTTCATGTCACGAAATACATAGACACAACCAATATTGAAACCTTGAGCAACATCTTCTCAATGTATGTGACCAAAAGAAGCCTATGGTATTTAAGAGTTGTTCTTTGCCCCCACTTTGCTTAAAGAATGAGCCCCACCTTCACATTTCTCTGATTGATGGATTTGATTAGGACACGTCTCTCTTCTTCTTTTGTGTTGTTCCTCATCAAGCTGATCTATTTTTTGGATCTAGGTCAGATTTTGTTTATGTTGACATGAAATGCTCATTTTGACCTCTTGTACCTTCAGGTTCTTATACGGTGACCAGGCTCGCTTTTTTGGTGATGAAATTCGCTTGGAGTTAAAACACACTAAGATGGGCACAGTTGCAATGGCTAGTGCTGGAGAGAATCTTAATGCTTCTCAGGTATGGTATTTTTTTCTTTTTTTGGTTGAAAACTGATAAGGAAGAGAACTTCCTCATTTTCTCTATTATTTTGTGCCTTATAGATTTGGATAAAACTTCGTATCTGACTAGATGTGGTTTGATTTCTTCCTTACCTATTAGAATTTTGTAGTCAAGAGTTCCCTTTTCCTATATAATATTGGTATAAATCTCACTCGTGGGATTATGCACTAATATTGGTATCACTATCAATCTTACTTGTGGGGTTATGCACTTGGACTATTAAATTTGGCATATATCACATTTGTGAGCTCACAATACCTTTTTTTGTTTTTTCCCTGTTTCAGTTCTATATCACTCTGCGTGATGATCTGGACTATCTTGATGGGAAGCACACTGTGAGGCCTCATCCTGAACCTTAGGCTTCATAGTATTTGGTTAAATATTCATTTCATTAAGCTATAAAGGATGTTGTTAGCATTTTGTACTTAGTTTGGCGCTGGCCAGAGATGTTGCAAACACGTATTTTATGAAAAAGAGGAGGCTACTGTAATTTAAGGATTTTTATTTGATTGGGAATTATAACTTTGTGAGTGATATTTCGATATGAAATTCTTCACCTTCATAGGTTTTTGGGGAGGTAGCAGAAGGGCTTGAAACACTCCAGAGGATAAATGAAGCTTATGTGGACAATAAGAGCAGGCCATACAAAAACATACGGTTCATTACCACTTGCTCTGTACATCATACGTACACTTATTTCTGGTTTTGGTTGACTACCAACTAATGATTATTTCAATTAACAGAATCAAACACACATACATACTAGATGATCCTTTTGAAGATCCTGCACAGCTAGCTGAGTTAATTCCAGACTCTTCGCCTGAAGGAAAGCCAAAAGATGAGGTAATGAATGACTAAAGATTCCATTCTCCCCTTCATTTCTCAGGCTGCTTGAAATCAATTGAAAATAAAAAAGAATCATTTCTGGCTAATACGACTGCGGAACTTCCTGACAATATATAATATAACCCAATTTCCCAGAAGGATCATGTGAAACTGATGTGAATTTTTATGGTATGTTTGAAGGTGCTTTTTGTTTGGAACCAAAATTTTTGACTCATTCTTATGAATCTCTGAAACAAGAACTTTTCTATCAAAAGTGAAAACCATAACGTGAACAATTTCATCTTCATTGTATTTTTCTGTTAGATGGTTTAAAGGTGGTTTCAACTGGATTTGTCTTAGCGACTCTTATCAAACTTTCTTGTATTAAATTTCTTGTCTTAACAGAAAATATGTTTTCTTTAGGGTGGTGCAAGTTTGAAGTTTGAATTTTTTATTAAGTATGACGTGGATTGTGGATGATGCCACCGGTTTTTTACACAGTTTTTCCTCGTTAGCATTACTCTCGGATATTGTTGTACAGTGCACTTCCTAATCCTGTGACCAAAGAAAAGGAAGGGAAAGAACAAAGACAAATCAAGAAACACTTCATTTATATGAGATTGTCCAGGAATCAGGTTTTGGAATGTAACTTGAATCAGTCAACATGGACACAATATTGTAATCTATTCGAATAATAGAAATTTGTATAAAATTGGTCACTTTTTACAAGATTAGTCTGTAATCGATTTTGGATTCTTTTGCATATGCTACTGTTTACAATGTGTTTTCCTGCATCATTCACAGCTATGTTTTACTTTGTGCTCAGGTTGAAGAAGATGTGCGACTGGAAGATGATTGGGTCCCCATGGACGAGCAATTAAGTGCATTGGAACTTGAGGAGGTTCTCCGAGAAAAGGGTGCACATTCCAGTGCAGTAGTACTCGAGAGTGTAAGCATTTTGCATAATATCTGGTTTAGTAGTCCAACTTGAACAGTTTTGCTGAAGTTGTATGTGCTTTGCAGATAGGGGACATTCCAGATGCTGACATAAAGCCTCCTGACAATGTGCTGTTTGTCTGTAAACTAAATCCAGTAACTGAAGTAAGAGTTTTAACCATCCAATCGGCCGCTTATTGTATAGCCTTGGATACTCATTCTATGGCTGGTTCTCACTGCAGTTGGTTATCTTAAGGTCATTTTATTCATCAGCTTGTTTAATGTTAAATGCAGGATGAGGATTTGCATACTATCTTTTCACGTTTCGGAACTGTGACATCGTAATTTCTTAAATCTTGGACTTTTGCTATATTTGATTGCCATATTGGAGATTTATTGCTTATTACAAATAAATGATATCAGGGCTGAAGTTATCAGGGATTATAAGACTGGAGATAGCTTATGCTATGCTTTCATTGGTGGGTGTTATCAACCTTTCTGTTTGTCAGTATTCTCTCTCTCTCTCCCATCCTTTGAACCCTGACTTGAAGCTTGACAAATCAAACTCAAGGCCAACTTTTATTTTTGCTACTACTACCTTTTTCCCTTTCGATTGGTGATTAATTTTGTTTCATATCTTATTTGAGGTGTGTGTCGGAAAGGCAAAATGTCAGCACCTTTATTTTGGATCCCCACTGTGATCAGTGTGATGTTTCTCTGAATATGAGTTCAGTAGCTTACTGTAATTTTCAAAATGGATATGAAAGTACATTGGCGTGCAAGTCATTGTGAAAAGTAAGCTGTTTGTAGAGTTTGAAATTGTTTTCTATAGTATGTTGGCTTGCGAGTCATTGTGGAAAAGTAGTCTGTTCCAACTTCCTGGCTGTTGACTTTTTGGAGAGCTGAGGAAAGGAGACATTGATGTAGATTTTTTTCTAGCAATGATGATTCGGAATTCTATCTTGACTTAATTATAACATGATCAACTCGATATTTTCTAATAGCTTACATGACATGTACCCTCGGGGAGATCATCGTTTAGAACTGTCTGGCAAGGGGAGGGTGCATCAGTGCTAATACACACATGGCAGAGTAGGGGTTCAATTAATGCGAGACACTTAAGATTGTCACATACCACCAAGCTTCTGAGCCTCACTGTGCTAAATTTGTACAGACTGACCCAATGATAGTTCTTTCTCATAGCGGCTCCACTCAACTGTTAGCATTCATCACCTTAGCTAGATAATAACAGTATTGAGCACTATTTGGATCACCTGAGCCTTTTTCTCCTTTGTTGGTGTAGCGTAACCTGACTGCTTGCTTTTTTCCTCCGTTCTTTTTCTGCCAGAATTTGAAAGCACGGAGTCTTGTGAACAAGCATATTTCAAGGTATGTTGAATCATCGGACTATTATCTTACCAACACCTTTTGTAGTCATTCCATGCTTGTGTATCGTGCAACCAATTAAGTTGATGCAGATTTCAGTTCGATTGGGTTTGCATGTAAAGATTAAAAATGCATCTTTAATGACAAATGTGTAAAACAGGGCGCTTGTAATGCTATGGCTGTCTTGGGGTTTTACTTGGTGAATGTAGAGTCCTGCATAGTAGTTTTAACTAGTGATACTTCTGTCAGGATCCTGATTGGGAAGGGTTTTCATACCCTTCTCTCCAATCTCTTGAAGTTCAGATTATTTTCCAGGTTTCCTGCTGTGTAGATTATCTTAAGTTTTAAGTGGTCCTGTTATGTCCCCTTTGTTTCTATCTGGGCATTTAGTGTTACTTTACATATAGACGATATGCTGTTCTCATTCTTCCGAAAGGGAAAAAAACATTATTGGATCATGTGTACTGTGAGTTGATGTCAATGGGTGATAGATTGCAGTTTTATTTGGGAAATAAGTGTGGTGAAACTTCTATTTCTGAGCCTAGGTACTATGCATTAGCTTTTTGGTTCTGTGTCTCCTTGTTTTCTCTTTGTGGGGTTGAGTGTATCCAGGTGCGAATAACCACATATTGTTTATATTTTGGAATGCAGAAGTAGGTCTTTTTAGTACAATTTATACAGCAAATGAGGGTTATGTCATAAAGGCAGCAAAAGCTATATATCATCTTTTGTGGTAAACAAAATTTGCTGCTTATCATATTTTAAACATTCAGCTATATTCTTAAATCCTGTCTGCTATTAATTGCCAACCTGCCTAATCGTACTTGTTTCAAAACTGGTTTTGCTTACCTTGATTCATCCATATCTTCATGGCAGATGGACAATGCATTAATTGATGATCGAAGGATACATGTAGATTTTAGTCAAAGTGTATCAAAATTGTGGTCCCAATTCAGACGTGGGCAAATGGCTAAAGGTGAGATACTCGGAGATCGTATCAATGAGTAGTTTTTTTTTTGAAAGGCAATTTATTTTTTTATTAATCTCTTGAGTTACAAAGATTAACAGGAGCAAGGGATGATGGCATCCCTAACCCGAGACCCAACAGAGAATACAACGCTAAGGATAATCCTATACCCACCCGAGACCCAAACCCGAGGTTAGCAAGAAACCAACCAAGGGACACCCATATGGGGCAAAGCCCATCTAAAGGGCCGAAGCCCAAACACCCGAAGTGGGTCTAAAATACCCAGATCAAAATACAATCAGCACAAGAAAAATGGGCTGAACCCAGTCCAAAATGCAATCAATGAGTAGTTGCTGGGCAGCTATTGCCGTGTTTTGTACAGTTCTTCGTTTAGTGCTGTTTGTTTTCTCCTACAGCAGTACACAGATTAATTAGGGGCCTGGTGTAGTTGTCAGTCTCCAGTTTTTGTAGCCAGGATAATAATGCACCTATTTGATATGCGTTTCGACTTTCAACTAAGTAGTCTGTTTATGGATCATGCTATTACAGCCTTGTGTGCTGTCTTTAAGGTGAAAAGAATGACAAATAGCGCATTTCCAAAATGTGCACTTCTCATCTGTCCTCATACTTTTGTATACCTAATTGAGGCTAATGACATCCGTTTTGCAGTCATTGGCATTTCCTTTTCGGTTGGTACTTATGGATTTAAATCGTGTCCATCTCATTTCTCTTTTGCTTAGGTTTCATCTAGTTTTAATTCTGTCAAGTCAATGTTTCCTTGTCATTCTCTTATACAGCTTTTAGTAGCCAACGTAAGGCTACGTTTCTCATGTGGCAAAGGTACACATGATAATGATCATGTCGAAATGTATGGTTTCTCTTTTTGAATGGAAAACAAAGGGGTTTGTCCATTTGTGTATATTCTCTGGTCTTCCTTCTGGGCTTTGTTCCGTTGTTACTTCACAGTCAATAACTACTGCAGTTCATTGTCATTATCAGAACTACTCTTAATAAATGCAAGCAGCTAACCTTGTGAACCCTTTTTGTGTAGGAAAAGGATGTTTCAAATGTGGTGCTCCAGATCACGTTGCGAAGGACTGCACAGGGGATACCACCATCAAAAGCCAACCTTCTAAATACGCCTTAAAAGAAGATAACAGACAACGTGGTGGAAACGATAATTCGAGGTTTGATATGGTATTTGATGAGGACAGTGCTAGAAGTCCGCAACGGGAAAAGAGAGGTAGCGTACACGGAGGTGAAGACCATACTGAGAAACTAAAAGGGGAAAGCCGAAATGTAGATGAGAAGTCACGCGATAGGCATCGTGACAGAAGTAGAGAAAATAGGGAGCATGAAAGCAGAACTAGTCAATCTAGGAGGGACTTAGGATATCATGAACATAGAAGGGATAGAGGAAAGTATGTGGACAAACATGCAAGGAGAGATGATGGAAGGAGAGATGACCGGGATTTTAGAAAGAGGAGTGCAGATGGTGGTAGTAGCGGAGATTGGAGGAATGAGCAAGATTATAGAAAGAGAAGTTCAGAAATAGACAGGCGGGGAGATGGGAAGGAGGACAAAGGTGGTAAAAGATTGAATGGTGATGATAATAGACGAGACACGAGAGAGGAGTCAAGCTACCGAAAGAAGAGTGCAGAAAGCGAGGGTCATAAAGACGGTAAGGAGGAACGGGATTATCACCAGAAGAGAAGCAGAGAAATAGATGATGATCGTGATCGTGATCGTGATAGAAGGCACCGAGGCGATGGAAGGAGATGAACATTTAGCGATGAATGGTTGTGAATGAAACCAGGTGTTGGATTTATGTTGTACTTTTTTCTTTTGGTCGTATGCGTGACTCAAATTAAAGAGACTCCCCATCCATAAGAAAACGAAGAAAGGTTTGCTGGGAATCAGAAATGTGTAATGCTTTTCTAGGTTGGATGAGTTTCTTTATATCTACGATACGAGATTATCAATTTTGGTCTTGACTGTATTGAGTTACCAAATTGAAGTGTAATACCCTACTATCGAGGACTAGTTTTTCTGGGGATGCAGGCCTTCATCGTCTTCTTTGGGAAAAGGAGAATTGCAGTGTTATCATTTCTGCCGATTTGAAACCATTATTGTTATAGATGTAGAGTTATATCGAGGCGTGTTGTTGTAGTATGCAGTCTGTTGCAAATATCAAATGGGCTCATGAATGACGGATCCACATAGGGCTTAATTGCTATCGTCGGTCGAGCGAAGCTGTTCTAGACTTTGAACTTCCGTCTTGGCGATATGAGTTGGGAAAATGACGGCCCAGGACCTATTTTGATAATTAATATCCGCCAAGGACAAACTAAGAACATTTGTTAATGCTAAAAATGTCATTGACGGATATTAATTATCAAAACACGTCTTTAGCCGTCATTTTCCCATATGAGGTTTGACTGGTACTTGAACTCGCTTCTTGAAGATTCGAGTGTTCCTTTTGAAGATTCGAGTGTTCCTTTTTACTGATCTCGTGTTCTTACTTCTAAACCGATCTCGAGTTTTTGTCATTTCTTTTTAACTTTTTATCAGAATTAATGGGTGTAGCAGGCCGAACACAGTCCGCACTGGTTTACCGACGTTGCAACCCAGCCGAACCTGGAGGTACGCTCGGTACCTGGCGGAAGCTCGGTTCTCCCACAAGCCATATCAGAGTCAGCCGTAGCCGACGATGTTCACGCACGGCGGATCTTGCTGTCGGCTCTCAGCACGTGGTATTCACACACGGTTTGCGCTGGGCTCGGCCAATAACGGGCTCGGCCTCTTGCTGGGCTCGGGCCCAGGCAAGCTCGGCTGCCCCCAGGGACACGTCCGCTCCTCACGTGCTGAAGCGGTTACAAAGATAATGATGAAAGCACATGGGAGAGGACAGCTCACGCTCAAACGGTTACAAATATCTAATCTAGTGATGTCACAACGACGTCACCCGGCTCGTGCAAAGCACGTGATAGTACTTGGAGAGCAAGCTAAGGAGGTTCTATATATAGCGGAGGGTTCACAGCCCTAAAGGTACACAACATTCCAGACCCAAAACCCTAGCTCTCTCTCTTTCTTTCTCTGCACTATACTCATCCTTGCGCCGGAGGGCCATACCGGGGCTCCTCCGGTGTGGTCTTTAGTCGTAGCCGTGCTTGCAGTGCGAGCTAGGCGAAGAGCTTGATCAACCCTGAGCCAGAGGAAGGACTCGAACCAGGAACCACGGGCCTCGCGGATTGGTGAACCCGGCGTGAACATTGACTATTCTTCTTCTTCCCAACACCAACCTCCCTTCCTCCACAAACAACCATCAAATCCAACCACAATGGGCGGTGATCTCACGAGCGCAGCCATCTCGGGGCCAAGGACGCCGGTGGAAACATCATCCTTCCACCACCGGAGGCACATGTCAATCTCGATCCCCGCCACTCAGGGCTATCACCGGTAGTGGAGGAAGTCGGCGTCTACATCCGCTGTTACAACGCCGAGGCAGCGAAGCGAGATAATGGGCGCGTTGAGGCGGAGGTGGCCCAATGAAGCGGCACATTCGGCCAATCCCTCGCCACCTCGAGATCTGAGTAGGCGGGGCGGCGAGGACAAACGCCACCTCCAGCCACCACGAACAACAGAAGTTGGGCCAGCGGATGCAGCGAAGGGCAGACTTAGCTTCACCCTGCGCTGGTAGCGCCGCGAGAGATCATTCTCTGAGGCAAACGCTTCGAGCACATGATTCGAAGCTACCCAGAAACGCACCAGACGGCGGGACACGAGTCGTTCACACGTACTTTCGGTAAATGCGGAATTCTCGCACTACGCGGTCGCACCATAGCCGAGATTCCGTACAAACCAGGCGCCACGTGTCTGAATCGGCGAGATCCCACCCGAGAACCAGGATGATGAGATCCGCCGACGGCGCTGGAATCGGTGACGAAGGGTCCCATGATAACAAAACTCGTCGTGAGCGAAAAGTCCATCGGCGGCCCACGGCGGCGAACAACAGACCTGAGGGATAAACACAGGCACAGGAACGATGGGAAGACAACCACTAAGGACCCCAAGGGAAGGACCCCAAACGAACGAAGATGGATGAGTTCGGCAAGCCGCCGCGCCCTGGGTTCGAGAGGCAGTTGAAGGATCTCGGCGTTTCACCCTTCACTTCCCATATCATCAACACTTCACCCGAATCCACATTTCACTTGCCTAAGTTCACCAAATTCGACCCATCAACATGTGAAGCCTACACCCATCTCATCCACTTCCGCCAAACAATAGAGCTCTGTACCCAGAAGGATGAGATCAAGTGCAAAGCGTTCCCCTCCCGCCTCCGCTTGGACTCCAGTGGTTCAACAAGTTGCCAGCTGGATCCATTCGTCGACCTCGAGCGAGCATTCAACACCCGCTTTATCACCGTGACAAATTCCAAGAGCACAGGTCCTTGACCCCCGGATGAAGAAGCTCGGCCGAGACCTCGTGTCAATACGCCGAGCGTTGCGGCAACTCTTCAACGAAATACATGGGATCGACGAATACTGGGCTGCGTCATTCAAGAATGGCCTGGAAACGGGCAGCAAGATACTTGACGAACTCGCCATCCGCCCGCCCCACGGCATGGGCGAACTAATGCGTGTCGTCGAGCGATTTTGCGACTAGAAATTCTACGAGCGAGGCGGTGCCAGGGCATGCGGCGCCAAATACAACAACCCCTGTGTCACCCAGCGATTTGCACCTTTGGCCTCGACCCCGTGACAACATTCGAAGAAACATGTGAACAATATCAAGGACGGCAAAGCGTCAGCCGAAGGTACATGACTACGTTCGAGACTACATACTTCAAGGAGCCCATTTGGTCATTTCCAAAGAGATAATGAGGCGTAGTGGTTCGAATGTGCCCCAGGCTAAGCTCGCGCTGAGACAACTTTGGTCAGCAGGATCGAGAATCAAGGAAGAAATGCTCCTACCACAACGAGCTGGCCATTACACCACGACTGCGCCCCGACAAAGCACTCCTCGAGAGACTTGCCGCCCAGGGCCATCTCGATCAATACATCGACCGAGTAAAAACACCAGCACGACAGCCAACCGGCAATCCCAATCCCAACGAACAAAGGCCGATGATACACGTTATCCACGGTCCAGTAACAAAGGAACTCGAAGGTAGTCTCCGAGCCGACATCATTCAAGCCTCGTCCTCCGAGCAGGTACTCTCTGTCGGCTGTGGATCCAAACGCCCGTATCTGCACGATGTTCCCAAATGGACGATTACTTTTACCGAGCGTGACCTTGAGCATGTGCAAACTCCCCACTCTGATGCACTTGTTGTCACGGTTCAAATTGGCGTCCATGACATCAAACGTGTCCTCATCGACCAGGGCAGCTCGGCAGAAGTCATGTACTATGACCTTTTCAAAAAGCTTGATCTCCCAGAGTCGGCACTACAAGACACAGAGGTTCCTCTCATCGGATTCAACGGAGCTCCCGTCTGGCCAATTGGCTTCCTGTCATCGTCGGCTCAAGGACCGTCTCCGTCGAGTTCATCGTCGTCAATGCCCCAAGTCCGTACAACGCCATCCTCGGCCGAGCATGGTTGCACAGCATGCAGGCCATTGCCTCCACTTACCACGTACGCTTCATTGGCACTAGCGGCCGACAAGAGGATCTGTGAGGCGACCAGGTTGCCTCCAAAAAATGCTACTCTCGGCTGTACACACGTCCTCCAAAGCAAAACAAGTCCAATGGGTTGAAGTCCCAGACATGTCATCGAAGACGTCGGCCACAAGGCCGAAGATAAAGCTGAAGAAGTGGTTCAAATGCCCATAAATGAGACGGATCTCGTTTCTTCTTGCTTGGCTCTTCCCTGAGCGACCCAAGCGTGAAGAAATGTTTCAATATCTGAAAGAAAATATGGAGGTCTTCGCTTGGACGCCGTAACGAGATGCCAGGTGTCGACCCTAACTTCATCTGCCATACACTCAACATCAAGAAGGGCTCCAAATCGGTAGTCCAGAGGTCGGCTCGAGCATGCAAGCGAGTCATTGAGGAAGTCAATCGCTACTCGGCCAATGCAATCCAGGAGTCTGAAGACCCCACTTGGCTCTCTACACGTTGTAGTCAAAAGAAAAGCGTGATGGCGAGTCTGCGTCGACTACACCAACCTCACGATGCTTGTCTTAAAGGTTCCCGGTTCCCACCGCAAAATCGATCGCTTAGTCGGCCATGTTGTCATGGGTCACGCTCGGTTCACTTCCTCGGCGCTGCCGTGGTTATCATCGAGATAGCCATGGACCCGATGACATGGAAAAAACCGCCTTCATCACTCCACATGGTATTTTGCTACTGAGTCATGCCATTTGGGCTTTCTAATGCCCCCACGTTCAACCGAGCAATCTACAAAATGCTCCACGAACAGATTGGCCATATTTTGGAGGCATATATTGATGACCTAGAGTCAGAAGGAAGGGAACCATCTTGCCGAGCTGAAAAGAGGTATTCGGCGTCCTCAAACTCCACAAGCTCCACCTTAACCAGAAGTGTGCCTTCGATGTGAGCGCCGGTAAGTTTCTTGGACATCTTGTCCACACGGCGAGGAATTGAAGCCGACTTAACCAGATCAAGCCGTAGCGACTGCGCCCACCACGTCACGGCCAAAGAGGTTGAGAGACTCAGGCATGGCGCTCAACCGCTTCATCGCCAGTCTTGGACAAATGCCACTTTCATGCTTTGAAAGGAAAAGTAGCGGTTTGAATGACGGAAGAAGTGCGACAAAGCTCACGAGCTCAAGAGTTACGTATTCCGCACCTCTATTAGCTAAGTGCCCGAGAATTTGGCGCTTCTATCTATATTTGGCGAGTCTCGGCCCATGTACGTCGACTGCGATCATGACGAGGCCGATGACATGCACCATCTACTTTACCCGATAACACTCCTTCCCGCACAAACGCTGCGCTATCTCCCTCACGAGAGAAATTGGCTCTAGCTCGTCTCGGCCATGAAACTACTTCCCTATTTTGATCCCATATCACGGTGTACTGGAGTACCCCCTTAAGCTCTCTTTCGAAGGCGACCTGCTCCAATCGAGTTTCCAAGTGGGCCGTCGAACTTGCTAATTTCGACATCCACTGAGCCTCATACAGCAATCAAGGGCCAAGTTCTCTGAGCTTCATTCAGAACTCACTGAAGATACCCGCAGAATTCAGTACGCCTCCTTTACCAGCTATGGCCGAACCAATGGAAGCTAAGAAACCCTGGCTACTTTTTCAGGGTGACTCCTGGAGGCTGCACGCCTCAAATAGTAACGGAGCAGGTGCGGGTATAGTTCTAGTCTCCCCATGTGGGACAATGCATGAAAGTTCTATCATCATTGACTTCCCCGCCACTAACAATGAGGCCGAGTATGAAGCCCTCCTAGCAGGTCTACGCTCCGCTTCAACAATGCAAGCCGATAACCTTATTGTTTACTGCGATTCTCAACTGATTGTGAATCAAGTGTTGGGGAACTGCCAGAGATCCAAGAATGATGAAGTATCAGGAGACGGCAGCAGAGCTTATCACCACGTTCAAAAGTTTCAAAATCGGCGAGATAAGCGGAACACAACGCCCAGCGCCCGCTCGGCGGTTTGGCATCGATACTCTGAGTTTATTCCGCACTATCAACTTCGGCAACATCAGTCAACCAAGCTTTGACATTCCCCCAGAAGTGCTGAACATCGAGCTCGGCCCAAGTTGGATGGATGAGATCGTGGACTTCCTCAGGACCAACACTCTACCTGATGACAAAAAGGAAGCATACCGAATTCGGAATAAGGCTGCATACTACTGGTTATCCAACAGCGGCCAACTATCGAAAGTCCATCTCTGGGCCGTACTCTCGTGTTAGTCCAACCTACGCGGTACCAACTTGATCCTCAGCAGGCTGCTTTCGGTAGTCGCTGGTACGCCATTCTGCGACGTTCCTTATGCGCCGAAGGCTAAGTCAGGCTATTTCTCGGAAAAATATGAAGAAAGATTGCGAAGAGGTTGTCCACAATGCCGACCATGCCATCTATTCTCCCCAATACCCAAGCATCCCGCTCAAAACCTCTCCCCCGTAACAAGTCCATGGCCATTCGCCCAATGGGGGCTTGACATCGTCGAGAAGTTCAACCGCCCCTGGGGGCTTCAAGTTCTTCATCACGCCACTGATTACTTCTCCAAATGGGTGGAGGTTGAACCTTTAGTAACTACACCGAGGCTGACGTTCGGAGGTTTGTTTGGAGGAACATTCTTACAAGGTTCGGCGTTCCGTATGCAATTGTTTCTGACAACGGCACACAATTTGTTGGCAACGGCTTGTCAAGTCTCCTTACAGAGTTCGGCATCCGATTCTTTAATTCTACTCCCTTAAGGGAACGGCCAGGCCGAGGCCTCAAACAAAACTGTGTGTGTTGGGATTAAACGTCGCTTAACATCAAAACGGGGCAAATGGGCAGAGGAGCTGCCAAGGGTTCTCTGGGCCTACCGCTCTACACCTCGCCGTTCTACAGGCCAAACCCCATTCTCCATGGCGTTCGGCATGGAAGCCGTCATCCCTTTGGAGTCTAAGTTTCCCACCCTCCGGACTGAGACGTTCGATCCAGTCACCAATGACGGGTGTTGCCCAGGAGCTCATCCTTGCTGAAGAAAAGCGTGATGACGCTCGGCTGAAGCTTGCAGACTATCAACAGCAAGTGGCCAAGGGGTATAACCGCAGTGTCCGCATGAAGAAATTCAAGCCTGACGACTTAGTTTGGCGCAAGGTGGTCCAGGCGACTAAGAAAAAGAAATTCATGCCGAATTGGGAAGGTCCCTTCCGCATCGTCAAGATTGTTGGCGAAGGAGCATACATACTGGAGGACATGAATGGGAAGGTGCTGACCAACCCGGAACGCTCAGAACCTCAAAAAGGCGTACATGTGATCTTCAAACCTATGCTCGGCTATACCGCCTGTTTTCACAAAAGCTTCTCCACGCCTTGGAAAGCTTCTTTATCATTTACTCGTTAGATTTTCTGTTCGTGTTTCTTCATTTCAACGAATGGCCTCGGCCACTGACTGCTTGTCTTTTCATAACTTAATGGGAGTGAATCTTTTCCGTACGGCAATCGTTTATTTCCATTTAACTTAGCATTTTTCAGATTTTTTGCTTAATTTTTACTCTTGGCAACGACTGCCACCCACAAACGATGACTTCGGTCACACCCACAAACGACCTTCAGGGTCCGCTTCGGCCATACTTGCTGCCCAAAAGAAGCAACAGGACATGTGGTCCACCGAACCCATTACACACACTACGGCTGGGATATGGGTTTCGGTTCGGCTTGGCAAGCCAATAAGGTCGGCCACAGCTAGGTTACACTCACACTTTGGTGAGCAAACCACCCACTAAACAGTTGTATTCTAAAACCAACTTAACCATTCTACTTTGGTCAAGGCTCGGCTGCACCACCCTACATCAAGCAAACACTATCACGCCGAACCAAGCCCAAAGTGGGAGCTACGGATATCTACCAATCCAAAACATGCAAGGCTACAAAACAAATTGAAAGAAAGGAAAGCACACATTCATTCATTCAAAGAAAAGACAAAGTGTAGCAGAAATTCCTGACTGGAGGTACGGCGTGGTAAATCGTTCATTGCCGACCCCCAACAACTATTACATCTGGAACGGCAAACACCGAGTTCGGCGCCGTCCAAGTCCATAAAGTTTTGAGTTCAAACAAAAACCCATAGGAAATTCAAAAACTTAAGGAGCATCCTTCGAAGCCGCGGCATCAGCATCAGCCTTTGCATTCCCTTCAGTAAGTGCACCCTCGGCTTCGGCAGTTTGCACTTCCTTAGTACCTGCAGCAGCGGCAACGGCCCCCTCTTTCTCAGCAGCTTCATCCACCTTCTCCACTTCATCTTCAATATCCACCACAGTGAGATCCTCAAGGTCTTCCTCGCTCTCCGGGAACTCCTCGTCCGGCAGAGGAGCACACTCTTCGGCGGTATAAGGGAGTTCGAGCTCGGGAACTGTGGGTGCTGGGATTCGGCTCAGATCAAGCTCCAGTTGCATCCCCTCGCCAACGGCAGCAACGCCGGCCTTATATCCTGCTTTGTAAGCACGCGGTATCCTCTCCTCGATCGCATCGTTCACCATTGACCGTGCATCCCTCATGTACTCTTGGCCTGCACGGTCATAACCTGCCTGATACGCCTTCTGGTCCACCTCTTTCATCTTCCTATTCTCCCGCCTCAGCACTTGACCAAGCTCGCGCTCGGCCTTCTTAACCTTCTCGGCCAGTTCATCTCTCTCTCTCTCCAGCTCGGCAATCTGGGTCTTCGCCGTCTTAAGGCTCCCCTTGTAGCTCCTGGACTTCTCGCGCTCAGCTTTAAGGTCATCAACATAACGTCCACGCTCGGCAACAACAAGCTCGGCTTGTTGTGATGCTCGGAGAATCGCCTGTCCAGCCTGCGCACCAGAGAAGAAATATATTCAAAGAACATACGAAGTTTAAACATGTTACAAGAAATTTGGAGCTCGGATGAGTACCTGCACGAGATAAGCGCTGGCATGAACAAGGCTTGGCTGAAGCTCTTGGGGAACCTTTGCCATGTCGTTTGGCAATGCCAGACCACGGAGCATGACAGGGGCTAGCCCAGGTTCCAACTTGACACTGTCATCAACTGAAACTATCCTGCCTTCGGCCATCGCAAAGGAAGGAGCAAATTCTTGCGTAGTCATTCGACCGTCCGAGGCCAACGCCGTCTTCAAAGCTTTAGAGCCACCCGCAGCCGAAGACCCCGTCTGGTCCTTATCTTTTGCGAGCGGCGTTGGGGGCTTGACAGGAAAGAAGTCGTGGGTTGTCTTCTGTTTCTTGGCCGCACGCTCGGCTTCGGCGGCAGCTTTTTGTCTATCCAGGGCTCCGTCCCTGATGTTCATCTTGACCACGTTCCTTCGGCCCATGTCGTCGGCAAACTGGGGGATGATGGTACTGAGAGGTTCGATATCGATACCTTCGAAGGGAGATGGCTGACTCTGCTGAAACCAGAAGTCGGCCGACTTCTTGAGAGAAGAGAACTTCACACGCTTGCCCTTCGCTGTCTTGCTCGGCCTAGGGTCCTTGTCCTTCTTTCCCTGCGCCTCGGCAGCGTTCTTTCCTTTCTTCTTAACGCTCGGACCGGTCTTTTTTTCCCTTCTCTTCAGCTTTCCCTTGTAAGAAGGCTCGTACCCGAGAATTGTCGGTGCGTCTCAACAGATAAGCGCAAGAAGAATCTGCACGTTCTTTTCAACAGCCAACGATTGTTCCCTCTTAGTGATTGCTCGGTGATCTGCAAGTCGAGAATTACCAAGTTAAAAGAAGAGTCAAAGGTGACTAATGATGAACATCATGCTCGGCAGAATAAAGGGAAAAACGACCAACCTCGGAAATCTTTTATCTTCGGCACATGATACAATCTAGAAGTTTGGTCACCGAATTCATAATTTCCGCTCACTTCAACATAAAAATTCGCCCACTTATCGGTATCCTGAAGGCCGTCCACAAGCGGCTCCTTTCCACTTCGTGTGGATAGGTATCGACGCCCGGTGGCGCCGTGCCTAGACATGATGTACGTATAGAAGAGGTCGGAGATCGTGAAGTCCAGGCCATGAAGTTCCTTCAACTTGATTACCGTCATCACTATCCTATAACTATTAATGGCAAAGTAGTGGGGTACCAGGTTAAACCTAGAGAGCAGTTCTCTCAGAAATGGGTGAAGAGGGAAACGGAGCCCGGCCTCGCAGATGGCCATAAGAGGGACTGTGATATGCTCGGGACGATCCTCTGATTTGTCCCTGATACGGTTACTGACAACGCGGCTGACAACAACGTCGTCGGGAATGTCGTATGCACAGCAGAAGTTCTCGTACTCCTTAGGTTGCCCACTAAAGTAGTGAGCATGAGGACAAACCTGACCCTTGTCGTAGAGGTCGGCGACTTCTCTATCTACGGACGGCGTCCCACTAGGCATGGAACGTGAGGTTTCGGCCTCAGCCCCTGACATGAACCTAGATTCAGCCTCTGGACCTAGCTCGGGCTCGGCTTCAGAAGGAGTCGACTGCGTAAAAGATATCTCGGGTTCAGTGTTGAACCCATCATCATACTCATGGACGCGCTCGGCGTTAGAGTCACTGCCGTCCGACATGTTCGATGCAATGGAAGAAGATTGTCGTCGGCTTCTGCGCTTTTCCAGATAGTCTCGGATAAACAATTCTGCGGAGCCGTCTCCGGAGCTCTCGGAGTCAGAAGAGATGACAATGACTTGGTGAGCCAGACCTAACAAAAATAAAGGGAAACAATGAGAAACCTCGTCGACGGCAAGAAGGCAAGGATCTCTACACTTGACTACCTACTGGCCCACCATTCCTATCCTATGGAGACTCAAGCTCGGGAAACCCTCGGATTTAGCGGGGGCTCGGCCTAAGCAACCATAAAGTGGGGCTCGGCCAAGCCTGCCGACGGCCAAAACCTCTATTACCTACATAAGGCTCGGCCAACCCAAACATCAGCCAAGCACAAGACCAATGAGAAGATCTGTCCTCGGAAGAACAGGTTGAATATGAAGATGAACAGTTCGTTCATCTCCAGGCATTCGTACTGTTCATAACAGAACAAAAACCCCAAAAAACCCAGGAAAAAGGCAGAGAAAACGTATAAAAACTACAGAAACTTAAAGAGGAGATAAATGCGAACTCGTACCTGTGGTTTTTGGCAAGATCTAGTGATGAAGCTGCTGAATCAGAACCAAAAGATGAACGAGCGCGGAACAGAGCTCTGACAATGGAGGTTTATAGAGAGAAAGCAGCGGTGGCTTCTCTCTCCTCCCATCGCCGTTTTTATAGAGCTAGGGTTAGGATCTTTGAGTTTCCCGCCCATTATTACACCGAACGGGCTTCTTCCGGGGGTATGACACTAGCGTGGCGTGGCGTGCAGAGGCCCATGCCCGCATAGCGCCCTCTCACCCGGTAGTACCCGGTACCGCAGTGACACGGCGTTCGCCTTTGTGGCGCCACGGCCAGTTACCCTGTGCGAGATGAAAAGGCGAGCTAAGACCGACGATCTCATTTCCATCATCAATAATCTATCGCCGGCATTCTCCACATTCGGCGAGTTAGAGTGCTCGATCCACCTCGCCGGCATCGGCGAGATCGAGGGCTGTGAGCGAACCACGATCCGCAGCGGTTTCAAGCGTTACTTGACCCTAGAACCTGGAGTGCGCTCGGTACTGGCGAAGCTTCAGTTCTCCCACAAGCCATATCGAGTCGGTAGTAGCCCGGCGATGTTCACGCAGCCGGATCTTGGCTTTGTCGGCTCTCGACGTGGTATTCACACACGGTGGCCGGGCTCGGCCGACAATAACGGGCTCGGCCTCTTGCTGGGCTCGGGCCCAGGCAAGCTCGGCTGCCCCCAGGGACACGTCCGCTCCTCACGTGCTGAAGCGGTTACAAAGATAATGATGAAAGCACATGGGAGAGGACAGCTCACGCTCAAACGGTTACAAATATCTAATCTAGTGATGTCACAACGACGTCACCCGGCTCGTGCAAAGCACGTGATAGTACTTGGAGAGCAAGCTAAGGAGGTTCTATAAATAGCGGAGGGTTCACAGCCCTAAAGGTACACAACATTCCAGACCCAAAACCCTAGCTCTCTCTCTCTTTCTCTGCACTATACTCATCCTTGCGCCGGAGGGCCATACCGGGGCTCCTCCGGTGTGGTCTTTAGTCGTGCTTCGTGGTGCAGGCTAGGCGAAGAGAGCTTGATCAACCCTGAGCCAGAGGAAGGACTCGAACCGGAGACCACGGGCCTCACAATGGGGTTAAGTATTTGTTTTGTTGAGAGAAATTCAGACAAATACGAAGATACTGTATAGACGAAAGTCGGAATTTAGGAGGGGAGAGAGGATTGTGAGAGAAGTGGGAATAACTTTGCAAAGTTACAGGTTCATAAAAAAACCTTGCAAAGCAAAGCGTATCTACTTCGGCTTGTTAGTGGGGCCGGTCCTATTTCAAAAATCGGGACCGTTCACTTTTTAAACCTCATCGAGAACATCGACAATGTACAAAATCATACAAATCGGACAGATTTTGACACGTGAACACATTTATATTGTAAAAAATGGGTGTTGATTCAGTGTTTCACACTTTAATTTTCCCAATATTCCGCCACATAAAATGTTTTAGGAACATGAGTCAATCGCTATCCAATAGGTGTAATACTATCGGTCCTAATCATTGAAAGGTGTTAGGAAAGACCAACAAAAACGAGAATAAAAGGTAGCAATCCGTTTAGAAAGCAAATCGCAGGTTAAAGATGGGAGGTGGGCTAAAGAAGGGAGGTGGACTTCGACTGAAATTTAACTTTAACCAACCTTTGTTGAAAATGCGAGGTCACTCCCTGTTCGATAGGCATAATTTTTTGCATGCCTCATGTACTTCACAAAGTCTAAAAGCAAACGGTCCTATCATTGAAATGTTTTTGGAAAGACCACCAAAACGGTGGTCAAAGGCAGCAATCCGTTGAGGAGGAGGATCGCACATTTAACACGCGCGGTCAAGTTCAACTTAACTTGCATTTTTAAGTTCCGAGTTAAGCTCGAAACAACCAGCGTTAAGGTGCGGGGTTAAGGTTTTATGATTCGGTGTTTCACACTTTGTCTCTTCCAGTATTCCGTCGCATAAATGTGCTACAAGCACACATCGATCGCTGTTAGATAAATGTAATTTCTTTCAGGATTAATTTACTGAACGAGTTCTAAAAATTAAACGGTCTCGATTGTTGATAAAAATTCGGAGAAGCAAACAAAATTGGTCTTAGATGTAGCCATCCGTTCAGAATGTAAATTGCAGTTTCAAGAGGTGGAGCTTACTTCGACTTAAATTCGCGTCTTCAAGACGCGAGTGTTTTGTAAAACAACCCTCCCGTACTTGGTTAAGGTTTTACGATTTTACATAGGATATTTTTTTTCCATAGAAAACCCTGATAAAACCCCTCTTCTCCTCCCTCCGCATATCTTCTCCTCCTCTCTCTCTCTCTCTCTCTCTCTTTCTCAAATGGCGAGGGTAGCATGCCATCACCTAATTCCAGCCGTGTCTCTTCCATTGAAGTCGCCGTTCTTCTCTCTCCACTTTCGGAATTCTGTTGCAGAACCTTCTATCTCCATTGGTTTCCGCGGGCGTTTAATGTCATCCTCCGCGACAAAGATAAGCATGAGTTTGAAAGCCGGCATCGTTGGTCTCCCTAATGTCGGAAAGTCTACTCTCTTCAACGCCGTCGTGAGTCCCTACCTCCTCTCTGTATATGTGTTTGTGCGTGTGAGACAGCGGTAACTGTCTGCGTGTGTTGTTATTTGTGAATGCTATTAACGAATTAGAATCATCTCAGACGTGATTAGGGCTGCAAAGAAGCCGAACCGACCTGAGCTTTAGAATGTTAGCTTTGTTAAGTTTCTAGCGAACTTGAGCTGAATGACAACTTGACGAACTGATCTTGTTCTAGTCTTGACTCGAGCATGAGCTTGTTCTCGAGCCTAATCGAGCCGAATTCTATCAAAGCTTAGGTCACCTGATGCTGTGTTAATGTGTATGTTATGTTATTTATGCTCGTATATAGGTTTGGAGCTGCCAATAAAATTTTGATTGATTATGTATATAAATAAGTTCTTAGATATGCTAAATTGTAAAAAATGTATGTACATGTACAAGTTGTAAAGTTTTCATTATGATCATATATCACTGTTTACATATACAAGTAGCATATAACTTGATACATACTCAAGTTTATACATAAAATTTTCATACTCTACATATACTCTAGATTCACGATCCTAATCGCACCGAATGCCGTTAAGCTTAGGTCACCTGATATTGATGCCTAATGTATTTGAGTTAATGTGTATGTTTATTACTATTGTTTATTGTGAACATTGTATGGCATTCTTCGTCTATGGCATCCTACGTGCTTGAATTGTGATTCACGGTAAGAGTGTAAAGTTCCTGCCGAAATCTGCTAATGTTGCCCGTGTAGCGTTCTTTACTTATAATAATAGTTGCCAGTGATAGAGAGCAAATTTTCACTTAACAGAGTTGCTTTCTTACCTATCCTATTCCATCAGGAACCTCGATTTTCTTAGCACACATTTGGTGAGAAAGAATAAGATGGCTGGGCTATGTCATAGCGAACTAGATTTAAGAAGGAAAAGTTCGGTACAATTCTAAGAAAGTTCCAAAAAGATTTTTTTCCATACATGTGGCAAGCAGTTATGAAACTTTGGTAGTTGGAATGACTAATGAGACCCACGATGATAATAGGATTGCTAAAACACAACTTCTACATCTGTAAGTTGGAAAAGTCTGTAGTTTGCTAGCTTATTAACTGTATTATGATAGAGTGCTGTCCCAAGATATTTGAACCCATAGAATGTGTGAGGGCCTATTTCTTGCATGAGGTGATAAGATGAATTGTTCACTGCTGCCCTTTTCAGTCTGTACGGATCTTATGCATGTTTGGATTTGGGACAAATACCAGTTCTAGAGACTAACAAACTGAGTTCACATTTCCCCACTAATTATGATGATGCTGTAACCAATGACACTTGAAACACGGCCTTGGTGAACTTAGTAGAGAACTAACCCATTTGCATGCTATGAAGGCTGTCTTTGGAATTTGTGTATGGGAAAAGAAAAAATGTTGGGAGGAAGGGGAAAGTAGTGTGAGGGAAATTCCAAGGGAAGTGTCACTATTTTTCTTTCTTTAGTTTTGCAGAATGAATGGAAGTTGAAGGAAAGTACCTTCCACTTGTTTGGTTTTAAAGGAAGAAAGAATCAAAACGTTTGCCTAACTTGTCAAAGAAAAATGAAATTGAGAAGGAAAATTATTTCCCACTTGTTTGGCTTTGAACTGTTCTTCTTCCTCCCAAATAAGAAACTAAACAAGACAGGCAAGAATTTCTTATTTCCCTATTTTCCAAGCACAACCCAAGTCCTTTGCATCTCTTGCAACATTTCCCCCTTTTAAATTGTAATTACACCGGTTTCTTGCGATTCCCTCATTTACTTTCACTCTTTCAGTTTCAGCAGTGATGATTGCTTATTAGGCTTATCTATTATGGATATTTTGCCATATCCTTTTTGCAGGTTGAAAATGGGAAGGCCCAGGCTGCTAATTATCCCTTTTGTACGATAGAGCCAAATGTAGGTATTGTTGGTGTTCCAGATCCCCGTCTTCATGTGCTTTCGGATCTCAGCAAATCTCAACGTGCTGTCCCAGCGTCAATAGAGTTTGTAGATATTGCAGGGCTAGTAAAGGGAGCCAGTCAGGGGGAGGTGGGAATTCTTGGTTTTTTTACTAGCACTGATGTTTCTTGGTGTCAGTCAAATGGAGTGTTGGATACTTTGGATTCTTTGGCATTTTGCTGCTGCGATGTGATGGATGTTAATTCTGTGAATCTGTTTGATTGCAGGGTTTGGGTAATAAATTTTTGTCGCATATTCGTGAAGTTGACTCCATTCTTCAGGTTTTTATATCCTTATGTACCAATTTCTAGCTTTGTGTAGTGAAATGCCGAAATTTTATAGACGGGTGTACGATATCATTACTGAGTTGATCTGTTTCAGGTTGTACGATGTTTTGAGGATAAGGATGTTGTTCATGTCAATGGGAAAGTTGATCCAAAGTCTGATATTGATGTCATAAATTTAGAGCTTGTCTTCTCGGATATGGATCAGGTATGCTATTAGTGCGATAGGCTTAGTGCTTCCCTTAGTTTATAACAGGTACCTTATTTACATGCTTCCCTGGCACCCAGGATCTCCATTTAGCTTTTACTTAAATGAGTCCTTAAGCCCCACGACCTTTTTGCTTGAAGAAATGGAAAACGTATTAAAATCTTTGTTCTAGATCTTATCTAGGTATTTTTTTGTCTCTGTATATTAATAGCATAATGTGATCTGATAAAACTGAATTGCATAACTACAAGAAATGCAGATTGAGAAAAGAATGGAGAGACTCAAAAAAGGCAAAGCTAAGGATTCACAATCCAAGTTTAAGGTAATTAATTTTGAGGGTTTGAATAATGGCTTCACCATTTTTATTTGACATCAGCCCACTGAAAGCATGAATTGTGTTACTTGTCATTTTATCTGCTATATTTTCAATTTCAGGAGGAAGCAGAAAAGTCTGCCCTGGATAGAATTCAGCAGGCATTACTTGATGGAAAACCTGCACGATCAGTACCTTTAACGGATCTTGAGAAAGATGCTGTTAGACATCTTTGTTTACTTACTATGAAACCCATCATCTATGTTGCAAATGTAGCAGAATCTGATGTATCTGCGGCTGAAGACAATCCTCATGTAAAGGAAGTGATGAATCTTGCATCTGGGTCACAATCTGGGATTGTAACGGTTTCAGCACAGGTTTGGATATACTTTTATAGCAGAAGCGACAGAGATCTGAATTTGGTAGAGTATATACAGTCAGAATCTGAGGGGCGTGGCGGTTAAGCCTTTGTGGCCGAGTTTGTGATCTTATACTACAGTTTTTTTTTTCTCTCTTATTTTTTTTTCTTGGCTTTTTCCATTGGCCTGTTTAGCTGTTTATTGGTTTGTGTAGATCTGATTTTTACTGAAGCCATTCCACCTGGCAACTCAAGGTATATTTTGTCATTGCAGGTTGAGTCAGAAGTTATTGAACTACCGCCGGAAGAAAGAACAGAATACTTGAAGTCTCTTGGTGTCAATGAAAGCGGCCTTGGAAATCTCATCAGAGCAACATATGACCTTTTAGGACTGCGCACATACTTCACAACAGGAGAGAAGGTAATGATGTATTGGAGTTCTATTGATTTATTTTGTTTAACAGGATCCTTCAACTTCTTACTGGATTGTTTTGGTATAGGAAACAAAAGCATGGACTATACTTACAGGTTAGTAGTATAGCTTCTTCATTTGAACTTAACTTCATTATTTTACATAAATACATTCTTTATTACTGTAGCTAATCCTGCTAGTTAGAATCAGATGTAGCCCTTTCTTTGTTACTAGTACCAGAAGGAGGTTTAACAAAACTTTTTGTTGACGGAGAATGCGTAGTTTGATGATACTTTGACAATATTGATTAACCTTTTCTTGGACCCCATCCATTACAAATACAACAATCTTCTTTGTTGACTTAGGAATGACTGCCCCTCAAGCTGCTGGTGTTATTCATTCCGACTTTGAGAAGGGCTTCATTCGAGCTGAGACGGTGAGCATGAGAAATGTTGATCCTTTTTCTCGCACTTTCATATCTATGGACTTTATATTTCAAGTCGAGTAATGGGTTGATGGAGCCTGCTCGAATAGAAGACACGGAAATGCAGTAGAACTTAAAGTAACAGTTTGACCTAGAAAATATTTCCAAATGATCCCAATAGAGTTTCTTTCTCTCTCTCTCTCGATTTTGTTGTTTGTGCATGTGCTTTTGACGTTTCAATTTCTTATCCATATTAGGTGCCACGTCCTAATTGCCATCACACACCCATGCACGCCGCCTTCAATATCTGGCCTGGTGCACGCTGATTATATGATGCTTTTGTTTACCAGGTTGCTTATGATGATTTTGTAGCAGCTCGCTCATTTGCAGCTGCAAGGGAGAAAGGGCTGGTAAGTTGGTCCCTTACTTTTAGCCTACCTATATTTGCTTATAAATGGGGTTCCTAGCACAGATTCACTCTCTTCTTTAGCTTTTTTCACTTCAAAAAGCATTTATTACTTTTGTAAAAGGTGGATCTGGTTTCAGCTGGAATCGTTGTTCCAATAACACCTGAAATTTTGGAGGCGAGTTATAAGTTCTTTTGCACTTGTTAGTCAGAATACAATTTTATTCCGAGCTAGTGGAAAGTGATGATGGATATGTTTTGCTGTTGACCACAATATTTGATGGACCCACATGTAGTTTTTAGTTGAAATTCAATCTTCATTGGAGCTCTAAGCTTATTCCCATATTAACTGTAGAAAAGAACGGAAAATTTCTGGTGTTCTGCTGAGTCTCTTGGTACAAGTTAACGACATAAGGCGATAGAGTGAACTTAACTGTTTATCGGTTCAAAAAGTGAACTTTGTTGGCCCGGTTAAAGTTTGCTCGTTACGTCAGGGCTTTGTTACTTATCCCCAAAACACACTTGTAATATATCAGAAGAGCTTGTATTTGGTAGAAGAGTATCTACATAAGCAGAAGAGAATGAACCATTTATTTGGTGTTTTTTTTTTGGTGTGTATGGGTAAGTATTTTGAAAATCAAGAAGGATAGTTTTAGTTGTCATTTTGAATTCTGTGTTGCCATGTAATTGAGTAATACTCATTCCCGCACACGCTGCTCATATGTACTTGAAGTGTCTCAACAATCACCACCACCTAAGAGTCTTTTCAGATCGAGGTCATTTGCATTATCTATTTGGGTGTTTGCAGTTGAGATCGGAGGGGAAAGATTACGTTGTACAAGAAGGGGATGTAATGCTATTTCGTTTCAATGTCTGATCAAAGGAACATCTGGTGCTGAACCAAGTTATTTTGCCGAATCATGCTCTCCAGTTTTTGGGATCTGTACATCGTACCTCCATTTCATATGAAGGTCTTCCAGTAAGTGAGATATTCTTGAAGGTGATCGCCAGTGCTTATTTTGCTGGGGTTACACTTTCTTCCAATTGTTTTGACGCGAAGTCATAATTTTGGTTGTAGAGAATTTACTTGGTTTGTGTATCTTGTAAGTTACGTCACATATAAGCAACCTTTTGCAAGAGTAAAGGCAGGACCACATCTGCGGCCTATGCATCTCTCATTGTTGTATCATATTTTCTCATTTAGTTTATGATTTATTTTGAATACATTATATAGACGGTTATTTTTACATCGAGACGTGCAAACCCTATTTTTCTGTGGTGCTAAATTTTCGTTTGCTACTGCTTAGGCCCCCTCTTCTGTTGTGTGTGCAGTGTGCACACCTAGTCACCCACCTGACAAAGCCACAGATTTAACACACCTCTAATACAAGGGTTTACGATGAAAAAGACCAAAACCCAGAAAATAGAAACGTTACGGACACAAGATCAATGTGCTCATATCAGAATATAGATGTGTTCCGAAGGTGGAACCCACACCTTGAGAGAGCTGTCTCGGGATTTGTGTCCAGTAGTTGTATATGTGGTTATTGAGTTTCTATTCCTTTTCAGGTGTCATATGCAAATGTTGTGGGTCAATTCAAATGGCTTAGAAGACCATCTGTATCAGATGACTCAGAATGTCACTTAGTATTTCGGAGTTTTGGGGGGGGCAGAGATGGTTTATGGTCCAAATTATTTGCAACTTAATCCCACAAAGTAGATGTTTGGCCAAACATTATCAGTTAGGCGTAAGTGAGTTCAATCAATCTATGCATCTCTATCTAGTCTGCAAAAGAAGAGCCTATGCAATGTGGTTTGGAGTGAACTGCAAATTGGGCAGTTTTCTAAAACTTGACCCAACTTTCCCTTTCTTTCGATTCGTTTTAACAGTTTTTATCTTAAACTTGTGCAAGCTTGGTGGTGAGGTGTCCCCATCAGAAACTGTTAAGCATCATTTGTGATGGTTTTGCTTTCCCATAAGAAGAAGAGAGAGGATAAGAATTGGCGGGGTTTGTCTAATTGTCTTTCTCTTCTGGGGCTCTGTTCTTAATCAATTGGTTGATTTGACGGGTTGATGCTTTGGCTTCTAAGCAAGCACAATGCTTTGCTGTTTTCACTTCAAAACTAAGCTGGGAAACATGTCGTCATTATTCCAAAGTACTCACATTTAGCAACATCTTCTAGCCTTGGGGACCCTTCCTAGGTGGAAAATACAAATAGTAAGCCTTGCTAATATCAAAATTACTTCCAAGAAATATTTGGAATATAGTAAAATCCTTGAAATATTTGTACCTAATTTCCTTCCAAGGGAAAATATCAGAACAGCAATCCTCTAGCAATTTAAGAGACCTTTGCGCGTTGATGTGCAATTTACCCTCTTCTTGTTGTATATCACTTTCATGCGCACGAGAGACGGTTTGTCTGTGGTTGGACTAAATTAATAAGGAAAATTTTAAAATCAGCCCAATGAGCTGACAATAATAAGTGTGTGAATGTATATTAAAGGGTGCAAAAAATACCCAGAATTACGTGTTTTTCTTGTTTTCTAGTGTACTTACCGTCAGTCCAGTGGGTTAATAATAGCAAGACCGAATTAATAATGTGGAGTACTATTTACCCTCTTCTTGTTGTATATCACTTTCATGCACACGAGAGGGCGGTTTGTCTGTGGCCAGTCGGTCTAAATTAATAATGTAGTATTTGATTAACTGCCAAAGCTCCAGTAACAAATTATTGGAACCTTATGGAAGAGATTTGCTCAGTGACAAAATGTGGAACATGGAAATTGCAAGGCCCTTGTCACCTTACCATTACAGGCCAAGACAGTTTTCTCAAGCTTCCATTCCTAGTAGGACACCCCCCGCTCTTGGGGTTCTTTGCATTACATTGCAATTGTCCCTGCTTTTGCATATCGTACACGTTTTTGGGTTTTATGAGAATTCTATTATTCCACTCCCATGATATGAATACAACCGGTAGCAAAATACGACTATATCAACGGATCTCCTCACCCTTATGTAGGTGAGGAGATTCAAACTTCTAACCTTCTACTGAGATGTAGGAGTACGAGTCAATTGAGCTAGTCCCGGCCAGTTGGTTATTTGAAGCCAATTCGAGCTCCTAAATATATTTGGATTACTGCTGTCAATATTGAGCGACGAGGAATAATTGAAACAGTAATCGAAATCTCTTTTTTGGGACATCCTGAAAAAGGAGAGTGAGTAACATTGACATTAATTCCCAGCTGTATTGTGAGACGATTTTCAACAAAAGTCTTGTGAGTGCATAATTGGTGAATCTATTGTACGCAAGGATTTCCGGGACTTCCAAGAGTTCCTCACCGGCCGAATAATGAGGCACGTTTGCCTAGCTAAAGTTGATTTGATTAGACTCCAGGTTTAACAATCAATTATTGGATACTCCCGGGTACCATGTGAGAGGTACTCTTTGCAAATAAAAGATCCTCCCTGCATAATGTGAGGGACTCTTTATTTTTCAATCACCCAACATAAGTGAATTACAATGTCTCTACCACATAATTTGTCGCTACGTAAATGGTTGGGAGTACCACGTTGACAACACTACGTGATACTCCGGAAACGCTAGCTGAATAATTACTCAGGTTTAACTAACAGAATTTGTACATATATTGTGCAAATAAGTGTTTGTTGTGAACAAAAATTAGCCCCATATAGAAAAATTATTCGGTTTCAAGTGGGTCATCAATTGCACCAGAAAACAATGACCCTGTACCCACCTCTATCTCCCTTTAAATTATACAACCTGAGTGTATATCAAGGCATCTAAACTTGCCACCCTCCTTTGTGCATTCCTTCCAAAACTCCCCCCCTCTCTCTCTCTCTCCTCTGACTCTCTGACATGAAGAAGATCAATTTGATGCTAAGAAAGTGCAAGACCTTGTCAAGGCAGTTGGGCAGGACTTCATCATACAGCAGCCTGAGGTCCAACTCCACAAGAGACGACTTCTGGGCCGGTCGTGCCGATGAGGAGAGTGAAACAGTTTTCGTTGGGAAAACAAGACGGCGGTACGTGATTAGTTCAAAGTACTTGAATCATCCCCTTCTAAACGCTCTCATTCAAAAGTCGAAGCAAAACCCGGGTGACGATGATATGATCACGGTGAAATGTGAGGTTGTTCTCTTTGATCACCTCCTGTGGATGCTTGAAAATGCCGATCCTAATCTCAGTTCTGATTCTTTGGAGGAATTGGCTGATCTTTACGTGTTCTAAAACATGATACGACTGCAGTTTACTGCAATACTGCACGGAGACAGAGAGACAGGTGGTTATTAGATGGTTTTTTTTTTTTTTAAATTCTTGTTATTTTCTTTGGTTACTAACTCATTGTGGTTGTTGTGAAGGATCAACAATTTGGTCAAGTCCATGTATTGGGTTCTTCACGCATGTGAATGTTGTTGTTGTTGTTGTTGTGCTATTATGTGATTTTTTGGATCCTCATGTGCTAATAAAATCCCTCATATATGGCTCCATTTGTAACCATTGACGTCCTTATTTTTCGCTAGATCCGTGTTCTCATTAACAATTTTATTGTCAAACGTGTATTAGAACATCTCCATTTGCAGTTGTCATATATATATATTTTTTTCCAATTGTATGTTACCGGCAGATGTCTGTGCTTTATCAGTTACACGCTCAACCCAACTGCTTTATCAGTCTAACTAGTGTTAGCCCGTGCTTATGGCACTACGCATCCCGATTCGAAGGGGATGGTAGTTGTGTGATTTAGGTGAAAACCATGGGCACTTAACCGGGAAGTGGGAGAATGCAATACAGCCTTTGGATCAAATGAATCTAAGCCGTTTCAATAACTTATCCCCACACCCTTCTGTTTTATAATAGAGATGTGTAAGAACATTGCATTAGTTACAATTTGGAGTCATTTTTTTAGTTGATGATTAAAGGAACCATTTAAATAAGGATATGTTGCCTAAAAAGTGAGGAGAGAATTGTAACGACCCGGATTTTTGACCCAATTTTTTTTTAATTATTTTCCTAATACAATTGTTATTATTATTATTATTATTTTTAAGATACAATTATGCATGCATACTTTTATTTTTCCTACAATACATGCATGCATACAACTCTCCTATATCTCCCTCTCCTACTCAATCTCTATCCCTCCGTAACCCTAGAACCGAGCTAAATTCGTCCATTCAAAAACCCAATTCGATTAGGACTCGATCTAATCTTTCTACACCAAAATTCTTTTTATAAATACATTACTACTCCGACTCTAGGGCACGTACCATACTCACCACCTTCCACGGAGTCAGAAAAGAGAGAAAAATCAGAGAGAACCAAACCCCAATCCATAGAATTTTAGAGAGAGAAAGAAAGAGAGAGAAAAGTGGGTTTTGTAGTTCCGTTCCTCCGAGACTCAAATTGATCGATTGAATTACTTCCTACGACTCCTAGCATCACCAATCAACAACCAATTCGGCCCCAAGGTCCCCCGATCGATGAAACCGAAAGTTGTCTTCCCCAAACGTTCAAGTTCGATCGAAAACCAATTCCACCCAATTCGAGGTACTATAATTCAATCCAAGCCCTCCTCTAAGTATAATTAATATTTTTAGACATAACCCAATAGGCCTCGTAGTCCCATGCATCGAAACCGGACCAAAAAAATCAAAAAAACGCATTCCAGCCGCGACCTTCGGGCGGCCCAGCCGCAAGAACCAGAGAACGCGACCTTGCGGCCGCGAACTCCTCTTGTCCCAGCCATGTGGTTTCGTGGTCTTGAGATCGAATTGATTTTGCGACCCTTTAAAAATATATTTTGACTCCGAAATTTTTATTCTAGGTTCCTAACATTCTAAAGTTCATAACTTGTTAGTTTCATTTTTTTTATTTAATCTACTATTTATTTAATTTTTATTCGTAATCGTGAGATCGTTTGTAAACTAAAATTCGTTACGACCTTTTAAATTACTCTATAAATCCCCAAACTATTTTTCTTAGATTCCTAACTTATTAAAGATCATAAGTTGTTGATTTCATAACTTTTTAATGTTATTTGCTATTTATTTTATTTTTAATTAAAGATATAAACGAAAATTAATAACAACCTTATAAAAAATATTTTTAACATCGAAAATATTTTTCGTAAACTCCTGACAGTTCAAAGGTGATATGTTATTAAAATAAAATTTTATTTATTTTATTTATTATTTACTATTATTTAAGCATTGTTTCTTAATAATAATATCGTAAAATATTATACAGAAGGTTTAAAAATCCGAATAATTTTATTTAGACTATTTACAGCCCTAGAATGATATCCTGTAAATATAAATATATTTCCAACTCTTTAATTATTTATCGTCTATTTATTCTTGTTTCGTCTATTAATTTAATTCTTTTATTTAAAATAATTCCATGAGCACCCAAACCCAACTTTTAAGACTTGAACTTGATATAGAGGACCTTTAGGACTCTTATTAGGATTACGATAATTATTCTAATATTTTTACCTAATTAATGTATTTAATTAGTGTTTAATTAACTTAATTACTTATAATTAATTAATAGAAGCCTAGAAATTTTTTTTTAAATCTTGATTAAATAAATCTTACATTCCTAATGACTTTGTGACCATACGAGATTAAGGGCAACGGCCCAGTCATAAAAAAAATTATGTGATTTCATTGCTAAATAATTATTTTGATCCGTTTGTTATTCGTTTTTAATCATTTTTATGATTGATATTGTATCGATACTTCAGTTGAATGTTAGATTGGACCCTAGGGACATGGGGTGGTATGCGAAATAGAAATCACGTAGACGATGTTAAGTAATGGATAAATTGTAGAGTTTCTTTCTTTTTGCTCTGCAGCGTGATGTTCGAGATATGATGAGATTGTGATGAGAATTGAAACTGGCAGAGCCCGGAGATGATATAAAACTTGGCAAAGTAAGCCCAATGATGTTTTGATAAAACCTGGCAAAGTAAGCCCAAGGATGTTTTGATAAAACCTGGCGTAGTCAAGCGATGTTTTATGTTGATAAACCTCGCTGGTCCAGTTGATCGCTTATGTTGATAAAACCGCTGTAGTCCGTAGATGTTTTCGGTTGATAAAACTTGGCGTTGGTCCAGTGACGTTGATAAAACCTGGCGGTGGTCCAACGATATCTTGTGATGTTAAAACCTGGCGAGGGGTCCAGCGATATTTGTGACGATAAAACCTGGCTGATGGTCCAGAGGGATGTTTTGTGATGATAAAACCTGGCGATGGTCCAGTTGACGCTTTATGTTGATAAAACCTGGCGAGTGTTCCGGAGATATTTTTGTGACGATAAAACCTGGCGAGTGTTCCGTAGATATTTTGCGATTTCCATAAAACCGCCGGTGTCCATGATGTTTTGCGTGGTAGACTCCGCGTATTCAGCAGAGTTGATAAACCAAGCGGTGTCCAAAGTGATGATTGTGATGTGGTATATAAGATAGTAACCCTGTGATTCGCATGATAAGCTATCCCTCATGTTGTAGTATCAGAATTTAGATTATCTACGATAAAGAGCGGAAGTTGATCTCATGGGACCGAGCATGGCTAGCGTGGGAGAAAAGATCTCGTAGGGGAGATTTTGGATCACACGTTAGGCTAATGGATAGTAATGAATCAAGTTGACGTGAAAATCTCTATTTTACTTATTCGCATCATGATTATCCTGTTTTACTTGCTAGTTGTAATTGTAAGAGGGGTGGTTGCTGATTATTCTATTGGTGATTATCACCACGAATACGTTTCAGATTTCGCAAATCGATTGCTTCGGCGATCAATTTGCTAGAGGGCGCAGGATTCAATGGAGGAGATTCAACGATGATGCAGTTCGACACGAAAAGAATATCAGTAACGAAGATCGAGGATGCTTAGGATTCGTATCAAGTCTAGAGTCAGCTCTAAAGTTAATGTATTTTGAATCAGTAGATTCCCTTGAGATTGTAATAACTAAATCTTTATTTTGGAAAATTATGTTTATTTAGCAAAATTTTCTTAAGAAATCATTTTATTTTACTCCCGAAAAGTCGGGGCGTTACAAGAATTATTGGGACTTAGGAAAATATTCACCGTATCTCTCAAGAAAGGAATAATATGACGATTACAACCTTGACATGATACTGTGATCGGACGGCTAAGAATATTATTTTGTTTGTATGCCTAGACATTTTATAAAAAAGCCGCTTTATTTTATTCTACTAGTAATTGTCGGTGCCTAAAGACAGGATGGAATGCTTTCTAATCATAGTCTAAATGAAGTATCAAATCCCACTTTTCTGATATTTTTTTTATACAACAGTTGTTTTTAACGTCATCTCACATGAGGTAAGTTCTGGATATGCGTATGGTTTCACCTCATGCGAGAGGAGCATTACAATTAACCGTGAATCAAAATTTTTTTCCTTCTTCCAACAACATTTACTTCTCGGAAATTTTCATTTTAAGAATAAGCTTCAAACATGGTCTATCTAGCCAAGTTCATAAAATAGTCTTAACTAAACAAATGTTATGAAATCTGTACAATTCCTTTAGTTGCATTCAGGGATAGCATCAGAGATATTAAGAATGTATAATGATATGAGATTCCAACTCAAATTCAATTTTTTGAACATCCACTCACTCGAAAGTGACACCTTTATCGCACTTGTTTCTTTAAGTGACATAGAAAAATAGAAACGCAAACTAATTCCAATATTACATATAACCAAGTAAAAGGTAGAGTTTAAAACTCTGTCTACCCAAAAGACTCCAACAAAAAATCTAAATTAACAGTTCAAGTTGTATTGAACAACAATTTTGTTCTCTTACCTAATAGTTAAGAAAAAGAAAAAAGAATCTGCCGT